>JAVTVX010000015.1:11160000-13560000 GCA_033439265.1 Dillenia suffruticosa | reverse complement strand
TACAAGAAAGCAAGTGAAAAAGAGAAGGAAAATTAGTTTCTTAGTTAAAGACAACTCTTTAAGTTAAGTGTTCTTTATGTTTTATATCTATATTATGCAAAACTACCATGATTTTTTATAATTATCATGATTTACTACTGATTTCATGATTTATTACTGTTACAATGATTTTCCAACTGATATATCAATGTATATGTTTGTGTTGGTTATATGAGCCAATATGTGTAGAGATAGTTTGAGCACGTAAGGATTTCGTCGAATGTCAAAATACATACAGGTAGCACCCCATTATTATGGATAGGAGGTTTGTCCACTTAATGTGGGGGAGACTGATAGGTCTTTATGAAAATGGACCTCTTGGGAGGGATAAAGAGACTGTTCTTATAGAGAGATAAGACAAAAGTAAAATGTTTTTGTACTGTATTATGTTACTACTATTATTCAAATATGCATGTTGTTGCTGCATACAAAGCTTTCTCAAAAAGATTTTACAATAAGCCCGTTATCATATAATTTTATAATGAATTTTTCTATACATCCACACACGAATCTTACTGGGTTATCAAACTCACACCAAGAAAATTATTTTAGATCCTATAGGAACAAAGATCGAGGAGGATTAGATAAACGGGTAGCGATAGCTTTGTATTGGTTAACCTCTCTAGTATAGAAGTTTTGTTACTTTATCTTGTATAAAGCACTTTTGTAATATGCAATGATTAAAATAAATGAAAGATCTATTATTTTATGACTTCCATACCATGCAAAGCGACTGAGCCCTGGTGAGAACCAGATAGTCCGTCATTGATGAAGCCCTGGCAAGGGGCGGATTTGGGGTGTGACACTAATTCAGGCAAGAGCATATTTAAAAGTTGAGTAAAAGTTGTTGCAGTACTAAAAGTTAGTCTATTGGATTTTGATTAGTCGAATTATGAATTTCATTCCATGACTATTAGGTGAAATCTAATTTCGGGAAATCTATCATCATCTATAATAATTCTTTAGTTAGTAAAGTTAAGGGATTTGAAAATATTCTATTCTATAAAAGACTAAAATAGATGAAATTGATATCCTATAGTCTTTTATTCATAAATTTTAATCCATTAACATTTTCATAACTTTTAATATTTTCATAATTGTGATTTGAATTATTTAACTGAGATAGGTTAATTCATACTTGATAATACAACATATTATCGTGGGAACGATACCTGATTTCATCACTATACATAATACTCGGTTAGAGTATGCTTGCCCAAATCCATGGCATTAAAATCCCATAACATATAATAAATTAAAGTAACAAAAGATTAGTTTGTAAGCTATTAAGATAAGTTTAAGAATGATCAAGGACACATGCATGAAACTTAGATCTAGAGCAGTCGACTCACTCTCAAACACACTAAAGCACTAGTCAACTCATTAAGTTTAGAAAAGTTTTAAATTTAGACAGAATGTTAAACTAGTCAACTCATGAAGGAATATCAGTTGACTCACCATGCACCATAAGCTAAAGTTAGATAGTAAGCTCCTCAAGTCGATTCACTCCAAAACCACCGGTAGACTCACTCATTCTATAAAGTAGTAGAACTGAAATTCAAAGTCTCAATGGTTGAATGTTTAAAACATTAACAATCGAAATGAAAAATAGGACATACTACATATATGCCGAGTCAAGTTGGTATAGATCATATGTTAGTTGGCATATTTAGCACTTAGAAACTTTTGTGGGAAACAAATCAACACATATGCTAGACCACAGAACACTCACATGCTTGCCCATAGGGCATGAGGCACTAAAACATATCAAAAGCCACAACACATGTCAAGACAAAGGCCAGACATAGAATCTAAGTCATGCACTATGCCAAGTCAACTTATGTGTTACCCCAAATCGACTCACAATATAAGGACTTAGAAAAAGGCATGAGCACAACATGAGTCACAACACATTCCATGGCATATGCATAATAAGAGTCATAATAAGCCATGGCACATACCATGAGACAAACGTGACACAAGCCACAACATGCTACAACACATGCCATGGTACTGACATGATACGAGCCACCACATGCCACGATTCGAGCTATGATACCAACAATAATACATTCCATGACTTAGGACACATGCCATGGCACAAGCCATGACATATGACATAGCATGAGGCTATGTTGAAACATCAATCATATTTTGTCGTCACAACATATCTTAGGACATAGGCACCAGTCGACTCACCCTATACCCAAGTCCATCTGCATGACTAGGATTTTGAAAAATTTTAAGTAAGTGCAAGCTTGTGTCAATGCAAGAAAATTATTATGTTGTTAAAGATGTCTAAAATGCAGAATGGCTCATAGAACACTAGGACAAGTCTACTCACACTATCACAAAAGTTAACATGCGGAAGGTTGCATATCATTGAACATAACACTAGCCTTCATACATGAGCAAGCCATGTTACACCGAGCCAATTAACTTATAGCACCAAGTCAAATGACAAATAGCTTGAGCTAAAGCAAACTAAGCCGACACAACATACTTTGCAAGCCAATTTGTATATTGTACCTTGTACAAACACTTAAGCAAGGAAAGGTGGGAGTTGACACATTAACAAGTCCAAGTCAACTTACACAAGAGAACAAGTAAAAACGACAAAGTCCTTCAAACTTGTGTTGACAAAAGTAAGAGTTTATGTCAACGCAACTAAGCTCCACATGTCAGAAGCTTAAGCAAACCTAGAAACAAGTCAACTCAATGTGAAACACAAGTCGACTTACACAAGGGTTATGTTGACAAAAGGAAATGATTATGTCGGCACAAGAAAGATTCAAACACAAATTTCTAAATAGATTCGAGAGGTTGTTGACTCACCACATGAATGTAGTAAACTCACCCTAGCCAAAAGATTGTATAATTCAAACATCAGTTGACTCATGAAGAAGAGAAAGTCGACCCATTATGAGTAATGGTTAGTTGTTCAAAAAAAATTGTTTGAGTAATAAATGAAATCCCAACGACCTTCAATGACTACAAATGCATATTAAATGCTCTATAATGCTAGATTATCAACAAGTGCTATAAATACATCACAAATTGAAGATCAAACATCTCTTGGAACATTTATTGTACTATCATGAAGTAAGCCTTTTATTTTTTTTCTGTTGTAATTGTTTGAGTGACAAAGAGCACATCTGAATTTCAAGGTTCAAGTTTTTATTTTTGATTTTCTCTTTCTATAACTGTAATCGACTAGAAAAAGGGGTCTTTTTGGTCTATGATCAAAATTGTTTTGGGAAAGACAAGCTAAGTTTGCTAGCACTTCTATAAACTAGTGGCGAGTTTTTGAGTGAAACACTTCGTGAGTTTTGATCAGCACCTATCTAAGCTAGTTGGATTTGCTATTTTAACTGAAAATAATGGATTGGAAACTTTAGGTGTAGCCTAGGAGTGGGTGTACATCAGGAATGTGGAACTACTATAAGCCATAGGGTCGAATCTTCCCTCTCTATAGTCTCTCTTCTATCTTCTCATTTATAATCTTCAAGAACCAAATAGCCTCACCTCTAGCTTGTAAGAATCCAAATTTTCAATTGGTATTAGAGTGGGTCTTCTAAAGAAAAGGACTAACATCCTCTAAAGAAAAGATCCAACATAGGATAGTGTTCCTTACGAAGCTTGCTCCACAAACAAAAGCTTCATTTTTCAAGGGCAACAACTACAACTATGAGAAGTAGTGCATAAGGAACTTTATCATTGCCAAGGACAAAATAGCTTGGGAGATTATCGAAAAGGGAATCAAATTCCCTATAGAAGAGATAGACGGGGTCAGAGTCCTATCAAAATGAAAAACATGACACCATAGGAGAAGAAGGCATACATAGACAACTACAAAGGTATAAATCTGCTCCACCTCACCTTGAGGCTAAATGAGTATAACATGATCTCTTCTTGTATAACAACAAAAGAGATATAGGAAAGGTTGGCAGCAACTTATGAAGGCACTAATTAAGGAAGAATAGGATAAGATATTAAAACAAGAACATCAAGTCTTTTGGATGAAAGATAGAGAAAGTGTTAAAAAGATGATCACATGATTCAACATAGTAACAAATGAACGTAGATTACTAGGAAAGGGAATAAGTTAGGAGGACATGGTGGACAAGGTTCTAAGATGCATGCTAAAGTCTTGGGAGGCTAAGGTCACTATAATTGAAGAATCAAAGAACTTGCACTACAAAATTAAAACCCTGTATTGATGGTATTATTTACTATCAGTAACCTTTAGTGACGGTTTTTTATATCTTATAGAGACATTTTTGATGAAATCGTCAAAAAATGTATAAATTTTCCTAAGGTGTAAATTGTTCATCTAGAAATGTTTATCAACTATCAATAAAGATAATACAAGTATTTGTAAAAGCAATGCTCAATTATGATGACTATCACTTGTGGTCAGTAAATGTGACTGTCATTAGGCACAGTTTGAAAATATTCTTTATATAACTCATCTTTACTATCAACTTAATTATAGTGTCTGCATAGTTTCTATATCTATGCTAACCCATATATTGTACTGTCTTTAAAAACTATATTCAATTTTGACAGTTATCACTTGTGGTCAATAAATGGACAGCCTTTTAGGATGGTTTAAAAATAGTCACCGTATGACTATTCTTTACTGTCTACTTAACTATACCCATGCCGTCTGCATAAATTATACATCTATGCTAACAAATATATTTCACCATCTAATGTTATTTACTGATCGCAACTTAGCCTTTAGTGTCAGTTTGAAGTTTATAGTTATGCTAACCCATAAATTCTGACTGTTATCACTTTTTGTCAATAAAAATGTCAGCCTTTAGGGATGGTTTAAATAACAGACTCTATATGGGTAATTACACCGTGTGCTAAACAATATTGTATGTTTTATAACCATGCTGACCCATTATTATATTGTCTATAAATGCTATATACTATTCTAACGTTATTAGTTTTCATTAATAAATGTGGTACTCTTTAAGAATTATTTGAAAATAGTCTCTATATATGCCATCTATATTGAGTATTGGGACAGTTTAAAATTTTAACAATTAAGGTCATTTGCGATATCTGATGGTAAGTTACAATAACATGGGATAATTTGGGATAATAGGTAGTACATTGCTATACAAGTGGTTTGGTGCGTTACTATAATATGTGATATTTTTGAGATAAATTGTGATAAGTTTGTGATAACTAGTAGTAATATAGTATATGTGATAATATTATTATACATGTTATAGGTACTAAATTGCCACCTGGAGGTGGTAAAGTGCGGTAATAGGTGGTAAAGTTGGTAATAGTATTATGCATTGGAGTTGCGATAACTAATGATAAAATTGCTATAACAGGTAGTAAATCTGTGATAAAATAAAAGGTGATAAGATTACGAGTAAGGTTATGAAACATGTAATGTAAATTGGTGATAACTTATGGTTAGTTTGCCTGGTAATATTATTATATACCAGAGTGAAATGTTATAACTCCGTACATAATTGTATAGTTATTAGTAACATATGATAATACATGGTAACACTATACACAGTGGTATGAATTTTATACATTATAGCAATATTATTAATATAGATTATTATTGTTTCTAATAATTTGAAAAAATTATTTCGAATGAGATTGTATCATACATTACAAGAACCTGGTAATTTATACACTATTTGGGTAGTTTATACTATTATCCAAACCATATTGTCTCTATAAATCTATGATTTTACTAACCCATATATTTTACCATTTGTAAATGCTCATAAATAAATATGGTACTCTTTAGGGAGCATTTGAAAGTAATCTCTATATGTGCCTTTATATCGACTACTGAACCTTACCGTCTATATATAGTTTTTAGAAACTGTTTAAAAATTTAAAGGTTAAGGTATCAAACCATTTGCAATAATTGGTGGTAAGTTGGAATAACAGGAGATAATTTGGGATAACAAGTAATGGGTTGCTATAATAGGTGATAAATTCACTACAACAGGTGACAATTTTGTGATAAATTATGGTAAATTTATGATAACTAGTGGTAATACATTGTGGTAATCTCATGATAATAGTGCTCAGGCTACAATAGATTTCAATCTATTGATTCTTTATTTTTATTTACAGTTAAACATTGTTTCACAGTTTTTATTTGACAAGAAGTCGTATAGTATATATGATTAAATATATGAATATTTACACTTTAGTTCCATTTACATACTCGAATCCAAGTCTCTGATCGACCTGGTCGTAATGAACTGACAGTTTCTTTTTAATTAATTCTACTTAGCTGTCTCTTCTTTTATTTTTTTTTTCATTTTCTTTCCATGTTTCCCATTGTACTTGTAGTTTATTTAATTATCTCTTCTTTATGAATTTATTTGTGAAAAACTATTTATGTATATATAAAATTTATTTGTGCAACTTAAGCATAGGCCTACAGCGCAAGCAAGCGCAATAGTGTTTTGAAACCTGTACTCTAGTATGAACCGGTCACATCAAGGGATCAATGGGTTACTGGATAAATCCGGTTGGATCAGATGAAAAATCAAATGACAATATCGTAACATTGTAAATAAATTTAAATTATAATATATTAATAATTTAAAAAATCTACATATTTAATAAAAAATGTTTACCAAATTGTGTTCAAAATATGTAATATTTATAACTCATAATTCATTCATCTAAACATTACATATCATTAAATATAAAATATCACTTAAATATATTAAAATCCAATTCAATTAATAGGTTTGAATATAACAAAGTCAAATTTAAACAGTAAAAAAAGTACAATGAGAATAGAAAAGACAAAAAAAACATGACCCCAATGACAACGAAAAAAAAATAGTGGTAAGAGTAAGATAATGGGAAAAAAAAGGTGAGAATGAGATATAAAGAAAGGAAGAGAAAAAAAAACCACCCATACACAAAGCATTATGGTATGGTGGTTGTCACAATTTAAATATTGGTTACAGTCTCAGGATCAAACCCCAACGTGGGGTGCGGACAATGTGGTAGAGTTGCGTGGGCATGACTACATGCTCGCCCGTTGCGTGGCTCTACTGCCCACGCCCGCATGGAGCCACCGCACCGGCGAGCACCCTACGCATGCCCGCATGGGTCCATTGCTCATGCCAGTGCCCCACATAGGCAAGTACGGGGTGTGACATGCTAGTGCGGCTCCACTTCACTGCCCGTGGGGCTCCACCGTGCAGGCAAGCACGGGGCATTGGTATGTGCAGTTCGACCGTGCAGGCAAGTGAGGGGTACGGGCATGTCCAATCTCCCGCGTAGGCAAGCACGGTGCCGCATCGCGTGGTCTGTTGGCGTGTGGCCTGACTTGAGCACCATATTATTAATTTGAATTTTTTATATTATTTATTATAAGTTGAAATATTGTAATGATATGAAATTAGTAATTTATATTATATGATATTATGATATACTTTTGATTATTAGATAATATAGTGTTGTAATATGAAATTATGATAATAATACATTAATTATCAATATTATAGAATTTTATATAAATTCCAAAAACAAAATAACTAACAACATTAATATTAAGACATTTAATTTACAATATTTGCGACGTTTTAACATTTAACATTAGACAATTAAGACAATGACCTCTCTTTTGGTGCCATAAATAATTTTCTACTTTTGCGTCAATTGAATCATCTTTTTTTTTTGTATCAAAAATATATTTCTACTCTGTTTGCTTCGTGTATTTATTTCATTTATTTCTCTATTGGTTTATGCAAATATTTCTCTATTAGTTTGTGTAAAACATTTGCATTTGTAAATATGATGGCCAAGTCATGGATATATTCTAAATCAATTGGTGAGTTAATGCATTTCTTGAATTTATATATACAAATATTCAATCCATCGATGGCAAAATATCTTGTCTTTGTGTTCAATGCTTTAATACATGGAGATTTCCTACGCATACAATGTTCAATCACTTTGTTACGTCATAAATTTCAATGTGGCTATGACAAATGGATATATCATAGGGAGAGTAATGGAAAATTTAGATTTCATGAATCCAATGAATCCAACCTAGATGATCCCTCAAATACTAATGATAATATTTTTTACCTTGACATATTTGGCATATTATATGATATATTCACATATTTACATGATCCATCCAACGTACATGAACCAACTTCTTATGCATATAACGTAGATAAACCAACTTCAGATAAGTTTCATGAATTACATGAAAATGCCAAAAAACCTGTGTATCCAAATTTGAAATACATTATGTTTACAACTATTGTGTGCTTATACCATTGATAGTGTTTGTATGGGTGGATCAAGTGCATCCTATCTTACAAAAATTTGGTTTTAATTAACTTTTGATGATGAAAATTTAAATGAAAACTATATTTAAAAATAATCCATTCAAAGCACAAATAAGGTAAAAATCATAAAAGTTACATGAAATGTAGTAACAGTAAGGTAACAAGTCCTAAAAATTGAATAAAATATAGTAAGTGATTTTGAATAATATAAATAACATATGGGAATGATATGGGAAAGACATGTGGCAAGTATTAAATTTGAAAAAATGTGAGGAATTAACAATAACGTAGGTATGTAATGAAAAAAAGTCAGGAAAGAGTAAAACTAAGGTAAAAAAAGTGTTTAATGAAAAAAATGCGCAAAAAATTTAGGGTTAATTGGTGAAAATGACAGGTTTCGAAATTTTGTTTATGAAAATGGTGGTCAAATGACATTTTCCGATTGGATGGATTAATGAAATATGATTTATCCAACAATATGGAAAAAATTTGGGATTGGTTTTGTGCCATTGGCATGGTTTTTGAGATATAAATGCATCATTTTTTCAATAATATAATAATATTAATCTTATAATAATATCAATCTTACATTACTATATAATATATTACTATATATTACTGTATGCATTACTATAAATTACATTATTTGATACAATGGGACATTGTTATTCACCATTCAACCATTGAATCACGTGGTGCCCTTGCAATATAAAATTATAATTATTAATATTAGTATGTTACACAATTTAATTAATTATCTGATAATTTAAACAATGTTACATGAAAAATATTATGTTAAAAGTGATTTGCATGATTAATAATTTTAAATAATTAGTAATTTTAAATGATATTATATGTAAAATATTAGTAGTTGAGGTGGGGGTTGGAGGTGGTTTGGCTCCACATGATGAACTGGAAGGGTCGTGCTGGGGTATTGATGGTATTAATGAAGGTCGGCTCTGAATAAATGGTTTCAATAAATGGTACGTGTGTGGAAATTGTGTGGAGTATGGAAATGTGAGATTATAAATATGGATGACATATTAGTGCTCCCTCGAAATCGAGTCACATTATGAGAACTGATATTAAACAATTTAATATGAGTTTTGAACCACAAGTGTAACACCGACACCTTGGTGTATTCATATTTGTACTCTTTTCCTTTCTATGTATGATATTACTTATGTTTGGTATAGAAATTTCACTAAAAAATTTTTCTGATAAAACCGTCCCCAAACAAATTTCGGCTAAAATCATCGGAAATTAAAAATTTCCAAATGACCACTGAAGGTCAAATAATGATCAGAGTGGGCTTAAAAGTGTTTGAAAACCTCAAATATAGATAAATATTGCTTTATAAAGCTAAATCAGGGATTTCTGGAAAATTTTCCCAAAACGCCTTAATCGGATGGTAATAAGCCTCGAAAAGACTAACTGACCACATTACGACGCGAAATGGACTTAGTTAGACTTAATATATGGTAAGGGCCCTAGTGTGTAATTATGAAAAATTTAGGGTCAAAATAGAAATTTTAAAGTTTAAGGTACTTGTTTGCAATATACAATAACCTAGAGTGAATCTACTAATTTTATTTTTCTAAAACCCTAATTTGGACCAATGAGAGCTTAAAGATCTTGAGATGGGGCCCACAAATTAAATATGGGTGTGAGTTGTAGAGAGTAAAAGAGAAAATGGTGGGCCCCACACATATTAAAAAAAATGTAATTTTAAAAATAAGAAAGCTATTAATTAATTAAGTAAAGGAGTGGGAGAGGAAGAGAGAGAGAGAGAGAGGAAGAGAGAGAATAAGTGACTATTCTAGAGTTTATTATTGAAATCCAAGGGTTTAGATCAACTTTGAAACATTTGGATGGTTGAGATTGAATTTAATAAAATGAATTAAGCTTAAAGGAAAAGACAACACCACCCTAGCCATATCATTTTGCCAAAAATCGTGAGAAACAAAAGGAAGAACAAGGAAATCTTTTTCTTTTCCTTTCTCCAAAAACCGTGAGCTACTCCTTGAAGGGAGACTTGATCCCTTCAACCAATCTTCAATATTATTACATAGATCTTCTCCTTTCAAACCCTAGTTCAACATATCCAAAAATTAGAAGAAGAAAAGAAGGTTTGCTTGGTGATTCAAGGGTGGAAACCTAGAGGTACAAGTGAAGAGATCTATGGGTTCTTCAAATTTTCTTCAACTTTAGGTAAGAAAGCTTCCTTTTCTTCCCTAGTGTAACATATATCAATTTGGAGCCAAAAGGAAATCTCTAACTTGGTGACTCTTTGTTGACCAAAAATTAGGATCAAAGAGGAAAGGAGAGATTTTTGGAGGAGAGGACTTGTTTGAGGCTTGAGACATCAAATCTTGAGGTATAAAAAAATTCTGCACCTTGTTTGGACTTGAGAACATTTGTTTTGGTGTGTTAATGTGTTGAATTTAGTTTAGTTTAGAGAAAAAAAAATCAAGTAAAAGAATGCTATAATGTGTGTAGAAAATTTCAGCATGTGAAATGTTTGATTTAAGTCTTGAATGATCACATAATGAAGTGAGAAACCGTAAGGGAACAAGTGCAGAAAAATTCAGAACTTTGGCTATGAAATTGGATGGGTTTTAATGTGATTTTGAGTGTTGAAATGTGGATTTAATGTACTTGTGTGTGCTGGACTTTTGCGTTGAAGTATGATGTGTATATATGTGTGTAGTGTATGAAATGAGGAAGGAATGAGTGCAGAAAATTTCTGCACTAGTGGAAGCTAAAAGGGAAGTCATTTTCATCTGAAATATGTAGTGAAATGTAAGAAAAAAATGAAATAGGAAAGTGTGCAGAATTTTGTGATGTGTTATTGAGTATATGTATGTAAAATTGAGACCAAAAGTGTGTAGGAATATGTGTGTGTACATGTATGATCAAGGTTTGGTGGTCTGAAATTGAATGAGGAAAGAAAGATTTGATGCAAACATTGAACCTTTAGATTTCTGCAAAACAGGGCAAACTGACCAGGCTGTACTCTTTCTGTAATACCTTTGTCTGTACAAATGAAAATTGAGTGAGGTTTCTGCATATAAAACTAGACTTCTATAGCTTTAAAATGAGATATGATTCGTTGAATTCTGAAGAGAATTGGAATTTTTGTGATTTTTCAAAGTTAGATGTTCTGAAGAAAATACCCTGTTCTGCCCTGTTTTCTGCCGTGAATTTGTTCTCAATTTTGAGATGTCTTCTGGTCTGAACCAACCTTAGCCCTAGTTATGAAATTTGTAGATCTATGTCTTATCTTTAATTTGCAATAAGAATCGTATGATTTGGATTTGTGGGTTGAAAGTTACAGCCAGTTTTCTGTGACTGCACAAAGTTGAAATTATGCAGAAATTTAGAATCATGTGGCTGTGTATCCAAAATTTGGAATGTGAGAATGATGGTTGGGAGTGATTTAAGGTGGCATTGAAGTGTTAGAAGGATATGGGAAACATTTGAAACCTATCTAAGATTGTCCTAAGTTTTGATTCTAGATTTAGGGCTAATTGAAATACAATTTAATATAGTAGTCATCAAATGTATGACATTTTGTATATATTATGGATTGCCATTGTAGTGTCTTGCTTAGTGATCAAACGAGGGAATAAAAAGTTATTCAAAAATCTCCCAAAACTATGCAGAAAGGATTTTGCTTCTCGGCCAAAACTGAACAGAGATATTGGTGGTCCATTTCAGACCCCTTCCAGACATAATTGGGAGAAATCCAAAACATGAAAAATGTAGACTTATGTTTCTTCTAAATATTGTAAATATTTCAGGAAATTTGGAGTTGTGTGTTAAAAGTTGTGAGGGCTATACTAAAATTGATCAGAACAGATTTCTGAAACGTAATGTGGGCAAAATTGTGCTATTTCACGGACTTGCACTAGGAATCCGAGAAAGTGCCCAACTAGGAAGTTGTAGCCCTGTGTCTTAACTACAACATAGTCATAAATTAGAGTAATTACATGAGTAGCTTGTGAGATATGAGAAATTGCTAAAACAGGATAAAATAGAAAGTAAAAGTTGGATTGTTTTAAAAATGTATACTTTAAGAAATCTTCCACCGAGATTTTGGAGATAAGTTCAACATGAAAAGTGTGAGTTTTTGTGTGAGCCAACCATAGAAATTGGAATTTCCCAATTCCAACCCTGGTTGAGAAACTTGTGGTTGATTGTCACGCCCCGCAGTCGCCCGTTGTCCTGAATGCCGGCTGTATTTTTATAAAAAATCAGGCAGAATCTCCCCGCATATCGGAGGTCTCCCATATAGCAATCAACCTGCTACCTGTATAATAGGGCCAACCCGGCCTCACAATACATAAATCAAATCTCAATATCAGACCAACACATCCATACCGCACAATCCAGGACAACGCAAGGCTAACAAAATAAATTTCCACAGTCCTAATCACAGACCTCTACTGCCATGCCCCTATTAAAGGCATGGATAGTAACCAATCACCCCTCTTGTGATTTAGAGGTGGCACCAAGCGATCCTAAAGTACACTTCTAGGACATGACACATTCCCACGTAACATACACAATGAATAGAAATTACCTCAATACGAGTGTTATGCAATGACATGAGAATTCCACAATTTAAATATTCATATTTATACAGTTATCCCAGAATTATACAATGGTCATCTATACACCTCAAAATACACATACATCATCAATGAAATATACAATGACTCCTCAAGTCCAGACCAGATCTCCCATGATACTGAGCGTCCTAAAAGCAACGCTCCTTGCCAAATACTATCTCTGAAAATATACAGGCACACCGAGAGTGTTATATGCAGATTTATTTAAAGTGCTTTCTACCCCAGCGTTGGCGACGGATCTCGTCCAGGTGCTAGACTTGGAGAGAGTATCCAAATCCTCCATTTTTCGGGTTCAACCTAGTTAGTACCGTGTCGTTAATAAAATCAAGACGACTTATGGGATACCCCAAGCCTAGGTATATCCGGACACCACCCAAGCGCCTCTCACGGTGTTCTTCGTAGCTACGGAACAATACATACCAAAGCCCTCAAGGCCAAAATTAATATCGTATCAAGAATGTGTCGTAATCAGGTTCACAAACCAATGCAATATATAACGTAAAATAACACATTATACATTTCAACCACATGAATGCATAATTTCGTAATTCAACCCAAATTTTTGGACACTCCACCGGTTCACAAAAAGTCATTTCCAAGATCAGTCAAAACATTTCAAGCACACGACAAATCATGCTCATTCATCAAAATGTTGTAAAACATGGTTTACAAATTCAAAAGTATTGAAATAAATCCCACTACTTACACTGGAGGGTGCGTCAAGAGCACGAATTCTCCATGAGAAGAAATCAATCTCCTCTCGGACGATCAAGGAATATGTCACTACAAAAGCAACAATACAAGGAAATTACATAAATTTTCACTCACTTTCTCATTACACTATCACCACACAACAATGCCCTCTAGATATAGATGCATTGGAGTTCCTTTTCCCATGCTTTGTGCCATATATTTGCCAGGGAATGACCTCCAAGCCATCTCCCATTGTGCAGAAAATTTCCATACTCTTTTGCCTCCCATCCTCATTCAAAATCATACACTTATAAGCCTCAAAATCGTAGGATTTTTTTCTTACACTTCATCCATACAAATCCATGCATTTCTACACTCCAAACTCCATTGAAGTTTATGCTCAAAGTCCCCAAACTCACTGCACTATTTGGCCCCCATTTCACTCACATAAACATCCCTCTCTAGTGCCACATTTCTACACATATGCACCAACAATTTAGCACACACACCCCAAAGCCAATTTATGCATTCGAAAATTCCTCTAATTTCCATGTCCAAGGGTCCAAAATTCTGCTGTAGATAATTGGACAAAACTTCTACCAAAATTTGTGACCATCTAGGTCCAAAATACTCTCCTAAGATTGCTGAAAATTCTGCAAATCTATCCTAGGTTCATTCTCCACAAATTTGGACACAAATTTGGGATTGAAACAATCCATTTTCTTATGCCAAAATCCTGCACACCTAAACTAAATTAGGCCCATGTTTCTACTTCCTTCTAGGGTCATTTTAAACACCAAAGATAGTCTATTAGAAAGCCCATCCAAAATTTCCCAATTTCCTTTTTTTTTTCATCAATTTCGGCCCCCCTCTTGTTCTCTAACAATCTAACCTTATCATGGCATGAAATTTAAGTATGTAATGGACAAAGAGGAGGGGATAACACTTACCAAAATTTCTGGATGAAAATTGAAGTGCAGAATTTTTCCTTGGATTTGGACTTCCGGCTCTTCAAATTGCACCAAGAAATCTTTGCCCTTTAGTCTCCATTCATGGATAGGTTGTTGTGAGGCTTGAGGGAAGTTGTTTGAAGGTAAAAAGGGTGTTGAAGGCTTGAAACTTGAAGGTTATCCACGATGAGAAGAAGGAAGGAAAAGAGCATTTCACGAAGGAGGTTTCTCTCTTGGCTTCACTCACGGGTTCTTTGCTGGAAAATGCAGAATATTATGAGTTTTTGTTCTCTTAAGTGACTCTTCTTCTTTTCCTAATTGCATATTAGTCCTTCCTTAATTTTAATTTACACCAAAACCCCAAATCTTGGCCATCTATAACATTTTAAGTCATGATCTCCCTCTCCACATGTTGCCACTTGTCATGATCTCACATTCCCCCATAAAGCATTTTTACACATTCCAAGAATATTAATTTCATATCCTTTGAGTCTATCCACAAGTCCTAGCTTTGACTCGAGACAGGTCAAAGTTACTATTCATTTCAAAATTTTTTAAATTCACACACTGGATGCAGTTTTTCATTCTGAGTCCAGTGCCATAGATCTCGTGTGAATATGAGATCGTTTGACCATCCAAACGTCTTCCATAGTGAAGGTGAGCGTCGATTGATCGAAAATTGACCTAGACCTCGAAATTTGTGAAATGTTGCTACGAGCTCTATTTTACATGTAAAATCACAAAAATATAAGTCTTAGATGAAAATGAGACCGTTTGCTTGGACAAATTTCAATTCTGTCTAGAATTAGGGTTTCTTTGGCGAGAATTCTTAGGCTTCCGAGCCTTCTCTGGGCCAACACTCAAATTTCACCCTTCTGCCAAGAGCAATCATCTTTAAAATATATCTGGCACACATAATTCCCACGGCATCAATTTTGCACGTGTGGATTTTATTTTGGCTCGGCAGGGTCAATTTCCCTACGTGCCGAGCAATTTTCGGGAATCTCCCAGAATTATGATCTGACTTAGGAAAATTATAACTTAGCCTGGTTCAAGCTTCCTTGTGAAATTTCAATGATTTCGCATGGCTAGAATTTAATTTGGCTCAATGGAATTTATTTCTTCGCCTCCGGGCGAATGTCCACTGAGCGTTTACCAGTAAATGTATGAGAATTTCTGAAATTCGGGTTTACATAACCTTTTTAGTCAATTTGGCACGTGACATTTCATTAGAAATGAAATTGCATGTCTACATCTCAAAATGGCCCGGTGACCCTTCATTTTGGTCCATGGTGCACTATTCGTGCTACCCCTGGGCTAAATTTCAAGCCCGACACGGAAATACGTGCAAGCAGCCTCATTGGCCAATTGCGACGCTCTGAATCTAATGGAATTGATCCCATGTAAAACTGAGATCATTTGCTCGCTCAAATCTCACCTCGCCCAAATTAGGGTTTTCGGGCACGTTTTTCGAAACATATAATTAACGAGCATGAATTTAGATAGCGAAGCAAATCGCAAAAAATTCTTAGTGAAATTTACTACTTAGAACATCATATATATGTATATGTACATATACACGAATGAAGTACAGCACAATATACCGAGAGTCGGTGTTACATTGATTCTCGCGAATGATGCGAGATTAGATTTTGAAACCCTAGGTTTGTCTATGACTAGGGTTGCATCACATTTACATCATCATATATGCATCATATAACCTCTTAACTGACACATGTTCTACATTATGTTTATAAAGTCTCGTTGGTGATATTGAGGGGAGCATTTTTGTGTGCCTCGAGATTCGTACCGGGAGTGGCATACCCTCCCGTATACTATAAGTGGAATTTATTATATTATGTGTTTGATGCTCAATATCATGTTTTAAAATATTTTCTGACGCAAGCATGATTTAATGAATATGTGATGTGAAATTTTTAATGAATTATGAAATATTTTTTTGTAAATTCATGGAGCATCCATAAACATGTTTATAAGTGTTGTATATGCATCCAAACGAGTTTTAAAATATGAAACCATACCATTACATTTGATTTATACATATTTTATGAAATCATCCTTGTGGAAATGATTGACATTACTCGAGAAATGTGGCATGGCACATGATTGATTTGATGATGATATTTTATATGGGCCGAGGGCCCTAGCATGTGATGATGATAACTTTACGATGGGTAAATCCCATTTCGTAGCTACGAAGGATGCATGTGTAGGATGATCTATATTTGCACCCGATACGCTTCTGCAGAAGGTATCCCACATGACATCGGAAAATAGTAAATATATTGTGATTCGACACTGTACTAGTCAGGTTAAACCCATAAGGGGGAAGACTATGGTGTGTCGTAGTCTAGCACCTGATGAGGTTCGTCGCCAATGTCGAGGTAGAGAACTTTTCTAACCTATTGCATACAAAACTCCAATGTGTCTGTCATTGTTCGTAGTCGACCCTTGCCAGAACTGATTTTAGCACGCTCTATTCTAGCATGATTTGATAACATGGATGCATATATGTTTGAAATGTATGTGAAAAGAAAAATTTATGATAAATTGAGCATTATACACGATTTTTTACAATATGTGGAATTATGAGAACTTTGATACTCAATTTTTCACCGACACATTAAACACATGATATATACCCTCTCACTCACTGGATATATTCCTTGATACTCACCCCTCATTTCCTGTTGTGTACAGAGATAGCTATAGTGGACGCGTTGAGACTTATCAACGCACGAGGCTTTTGTTGGAGATCGAGGCTGTTGATTAGGCACTTAATATGATATTGGGAAGGATTTGCCAATGAAATTGTATATTGTGTATTGAGATTGTAGATAGACCATTGTGTATAAAAAAAAAGAGGATAGTTGTATGTAAATTTATGTATATCTTATTGAAACTCTCAATTCTATTCTATTACATTGAGACATGATTTGTACTATTGTGTATATTTACTTTAGGAAATGTGTCATATTCTAGAAGTGTTCTCTATGTTCGCTCGGTGCCACCTCTAAATCACAGTAGGGGTAACTGGTGACTGTTCATGCCTTTGATGGGGGCATGGCAGTAGAGGTCTGTGTAGGACTGTTGTTAACCTTACGTTATCCTACATGGTTGACAGAGATTGGATGATCTGAGAAGATTGTTGATTGTGGCCGGGCTGGCCTATGTATATAGATATGTGACATGTCGATATATGGTATTTGATAGACTTCCGACTTATGGGGAGATTCTGCTTGTTTGGTTATAAAAAGTCAACATCCGAGATAATGGGCGGCTGTTCATGGCTCCGGTTCGGGGCCTGACAACAAGACCCAGTTTCTGCTGATACAACAGATATAAGGTTTAGTATTCATCATTTTTTGGTGTTCGGACAATAAGAGGAGTAGGAAGCAGTGTCATTTCGGCAATATCCTACCCTTTCCAATTTCCTCTACTATTTGTATGATGTAATTTAATTTAATATAATTAATTAAATTTGATATAATTTTCTTAATTTGTACGATCATCTTTTATTTTCTTAAGAGTAATTTAATAATTAATTTAATTTAATGTTGATATTAGTAATTGTAATTTAAATAATTTAAATAATGTGTCCTATTAGTAATTTCAAAGTTATTTAAATTTTTAAGAGTTGTCCAGAGGAAATGTTATTTATGGGATTAACAAAAGGAACCAATTTGGTTTGCCTTTATGATTTTCAATAACATAATAACATGCTAAGATATTAACATAATTAATCATACCAACATAATTAAATAATATTAAATATTATGTAATTAATTATACAAATATAATTAATTACACAATTATATTACATTGTCATAATTTCAAATTATAATACTATATTATATAAATTACTAATTTCATATCATTATATTATTTAAATTAATAATATTAATAACTTTATAATGAATTGTCATGGAATACATGATATTTTTTTTTAGTTTAGTGGTCATAATTAGCATAGCACAGGACTCATAGTAGGGGATCGCGCAGGCATACGGTTGAATGAAATGTAGTAATAGCAGGATAGTAAGTAGTAAAAATTATATGAAATGTAGTAACTGATGTTTTCAACAACCGAGACAGTATTGATTAAAAACAACAGCAACAACAACAACAATAACAATGCGCAAAATATATATACGCGTAATGAAAGAAATAATAAAAAAATATGAGAAATTAAGAATAATACACGTAATGAAAAAAGAGGTGGGACAAAAGCGGAAAAGAAAAACTGGATTGGTTTTGAAAATTTAATTATGAAAATGATATATTATAAATCATTTGTAGGGAAAGTTTCACAATCAAAACTTCTCCTTCTTTCGAAAGCTCTCCTCCCTTAACCATCTACACATCTTACTCACTTTGCAACGTTTTTTTTTTTTTTTTTTTTTTTTTTTTTTTTTTTTACAAAAAAGTTACTCTGGGGTTCTACCAATTGGGTATTTGAAAAATTTAAAATTTTTCTAGTTATGAATATGGGATGAACTAACGACAATGAGCATTGTAGCTAATCGTGAAGAATCATAACTATTCGAAGAACAAGTTCAGCTTGAAGAAGCTCAATCATCCCAAAATGTTATCCTAGGTTTAAAAATAAACATATCATTTTAATTTGAGATTCAATATTAACATGCTATCAAGTAATTTTTTAATTATCTATTTTTAATTTTTTACTTTGAGCAGTTGTCAAGAAATGTAGGGATCCAACGTGCTGTCAAATGTTTGAAACTTAGAAAATGGAAAGCGCATAATTTTACTTATTTCATTTTTATCTGGTTTCTCTGGATTTTAGCATAATCATATTAATTTCAGTTTTATCTTTGAATAATAATCTAAATTATTTGTATTGTTAGGTTCCTTCAATACCAAATGCTAGGAGTTCACATAAAATTCAACCATCATTATCCGTACCTGACTCCATCTTAAAAGATAATATTTTCATATACAACCATTCTTTACAATATCACCATATAATTACATTCATTTCACTATTTCACTATTTCACTACCGTTTTGTAATGAATAGATTGACACGAATAATTGTAGATAAAGACGCCTTCAAATTGTGATGGTAACATTTTTTGTGAGTGAACATTTTGGTTTGGAATATCTCAGAAGACATGCACTTGTAGGACATACAATCTTTTTTTCTTGTTTTTTAGGTCTTATATGTATCTGTCATTCTACTTAAAAATCAATGTATCAATTATTTTTGTATACAAATACAATTCTTATTACATTTACATTATTTTTGTAACTTTTTTATTTTCCAGTCTTTTAATTTACCTCGAGTAATTCAAATCTGCACAATTTAAAAAAAATCATCACTATTGATATCATGTATGATAAAAGTCAGTAAATTTTTCTATCACTTAAGCTAATTGATGATAAAATATAGTAATATTTTCTAACACTTGTGCTAAAATGCAGTAATTTTCTTAACATTTACAGTAACCAACAATAAAAAGTAACTTTTTCTGACACTTGTAATAACCGACGATAAAAGGGAGTAACATTTTCTAACACGATAAAAGAGAGTAATATTTCCTAATACTTAAGGTAACCGATGATATAGGATGTAACTTATACTAACACTATGATAACCAACAATAAATGACTATAATTTTTCTCAACGCTTTTCTAATCGATGATCAACACCGGGGTAGAGAGTATTTTAAATAAACTTGCATATAACACCCCCGGTGCGCTTGTCATTGGTTGAGGTAGACCTCTACCAGGACACTTTCGGCTGGTAGCTCTATGATTTTAATGACAGTGCTTTGGATGCATATTTGACTTGATAATGCGTGCTAATGATATATTGTAAAAAGGAAAAGCATGATGATTTGAAATATGAATTGTATACTTATGCTTTGACACTCTAATTTCACACTTTATATTGGACGATTGCATTGACCCACTTACTCACCGGGTATTCTTCCCTGAGTACTCACCCCTCATTTCCTTTCTTGTTTTAGAGATAGTATTTGACAAGGAGCGTTGTTTTAGGACGTTCAGTATCATTGGGAGATCTGGTCTGAACTTGAGGAGTCATTGTATATTTTTGCTATAATTTCGTGAGATAAAATTTTATTGATGATGTATATGTATTTTGAGATCTATAGATGACCATTGTATAATTCTGGGATGACTGTATAATATGGACATTTAAATTATGGAACTCTCATGTCATTGCATTACACTTGCATTAAGGCAATTCTTATTCATTGTGTATGTACTTGGGAATGTGTTATGTCTTAGAAGTGTACTCTAGAATCGCTCGGTGCCACCTCTAAATCATAGGAGGGGTAACTGGCGGCTGTCCATGTCTTTGACGGGGGCATGGCGTAGAGGTCTGTGCCTAGATTGCTGGAAATTTTTATAGCCTTGTGTTATTCTGGATGTTAGCTGTGGGATTGGTTGATCTTGGAGAGGCCGGGATGGCCATTTCTTTATTTTACAGGATGGTTGTGATTTATACAGAATTAATTGTACTTTGGAGACCTCCGAAATATGGGGAGGTTCTGTCCGATTTTCTGTAAAAATACAACCAGCATTTAGGACAACGGGTGGCTGTTCACGATCTCGGTTCGGGGCGTAACAAACATGAGGTGAATTATCCGACACACAATTTAGAGCTTGCGGCCATAGTCTTCGCATTGAAGATATGGTGCCATTACTTGTACGAGGTGACTTGCCAAGTGTATACGGATCATTAAAGTCTGAAGTATTTATTCACCTAATGAGAACTTAATCTGAGACAAAGGAGATGGTTGGAACTTTTCAAAGATTATAATCTTGTCATTGATTATCATCTCGGCAAGGCCAATGTGGTTGCTGATGCCTTGAGCCGGAAATCAGCTTCATCGTCTCAGGAGAACGATATTGTATACCTTACTTGTTTGATGGGACTCTGGGATTTGGGAGTCAGATTAACTAGTGATGATCAGGGCACTCTGCTAGCTAGGTTTGAGGTCAGGTCGACGCTGTTGGACCATATTAGAGAGCTTTAGAGCACTAATACCAAGCTCCAAGCTCTTACTGAGAGAGCTCGCAGAGGTGATATAGATGATTTCAGAGTCCGTAGTGATGGACTTCTGACTTATCGAGATAGAGTGGCTATACCTGCCGATGAGGATCTTTGCAGGTCCATATTAGAGGAGGCACACTCCTCGGCCTGTACCTTGGACCCGGGTAGTACAAAGATACATTGAACTATTCGGGGCAGCTATTGGTAGCCAGGTATGAAGAGCGACATTGCGGAGTTTGTAGTTAGATTTTTAGTCTGTCAGTAGGCAAAGGCTGAGTATCAGAGGCCAGCAGGTTTACTACAGCCTCTTCCCATTCCCGTAAGGAAGTGGGACATGTGACTATGAACTTTGTTATGGGATTGCCGCGGACTGAGGTCAGGTATGATGCCATTTGGGTGGTAGTCGATCGACTCACCAAGTCTGCCCATTTCATCCCGTTGCGCAGCGACTTTGCATTGGAGACATTGGTATGTCTGTATATTGACGAAATAGTCAGACTACATAAAGTTCCCGTGTCCATAGTCTCAGATAGAGATCTGAGGTTCACTTCTCGATTTTGGCCCAAGTTGCAGGAAGCTTTGGGCACGCGGCTCAGTTTTAGCATAACATATCACCCACAGATTGATGGTCAGTCGGAGAGGACCATTCAGATGCTCGAGAATTTGCTTCAAGCTTGTGTCATGGATTTTCAGGGTAGTTGGGACAGGCATTTACCGCTGGTGGAGTTTGCATATAATAATAGTTATCAGGCCAGCATCGGTATGCCACCCTATGAGGCACTCTACGGCAGGAAGTATCGCACCCCGTTGTCCTGGGATGAGGTAGGCGAGAGACACCTTACCAATGTTGAGTTAGTAGAGGAAACTAAGGAAAAGGACAGGGTGATCTGCGAGCAGTTGAAAGCCGCCCAAGACAGACAGAGAGCATATGCGGATCGGAGACGCCGGCCTTTAGAGTTTGAGGTGGGTGATATGGTGTTTTTGAGGATTTCTCCCTTGAGGGGACTCATTTGACATCGGTAGCGGGGCAAATTGAGCCCCAGGTACATTGGCCCGTTCCGTATCCTCAGTAAGGTTGGGAGCGTGGCATACAGACTAGAACTGCCAGACGAGTTATCTCGGATCCATGATATTTTCCATGAATCAATGTTGAGGAAGCACATCCCAGATCCTTCGCATATTTTACAGCCTCCACCTGTTGAGTTACGAGAGGACCTCAACCCGTGGCTATTCTAGATCAGTAGGTTAGGAAGCTACAGAGCAAGGAAGTCTCGTTGGTTAGAGTCATGTGGAGGAGTGACCAGGTCGAGGAGGAGACCTGGGAGCCCAAAGAGGCTATGAGGAGACAACACCCCCATTTGTTGCTGTTTAGTTTTCTTTTAGTTTCAAGAACGAAACTTATTTTTAGGGGGTTAGAAAATGTAACACCGACACTGCAGTGTCTGTAATTTAATTATTTAGAGAGAAATTTTATTTATTTAAATTGATTTTTGATTTTATGGTATTTAAATTAAATTTTTGGTATATTTTAATTTTCTGAATCTGTGAATTGAAGTAAACCCTGTTTTTAGAAAAAAATTTAAATTTTAGTGAAGTGTTGGTGTGAACACACATATATATATAAATACAAACTAAAAAAAAGAGAGAGAGAGAGAGAGGAGATGCTGCATTTTGGAGTGAAACGCAGTACCTCCCAATTAGGGTTGGAAACCCTAGCTTTATTTCCCTCTCTCTCTCTCTCTCTCTTCCTCTTTCTCTCTCTCCCCGACCCTTCACCTCCTGCGGCCGTCTTCTTCTTCCACCGCGATCGGTCGCTCGCCCCGTCACCGCTCTCCACCACGAGCAACCGCACCACCACCACCATCTTCTTCTTCTTCTCTCCCTCTCTATCTTTCCCTCTCGGATTCTCTCTCACTGTTTCTCTCTCTCTCTCCTCTGCACATCCTCTCTCTATCTCTCGCGATCTCCCTTCCTCTCGACGGCAGTCCGCCACGAACTTCCACGCGCGCTACCACCACAACTGTTGTAGCTCCTCCCTCCCACGAGCGTTCCGCTGCAGATCCTCCCTGCATGAGCGCGAGCGTGCCGCAATGTGCGCTTCCCCGCATGAGCACACCATAGCGTAAGCACGAGCGCACCTGCTCGGGAGCGCACTTGCGCACGAGCACGCTCTAGATCACTAGCGCGCGTAACCCATGAGTGTGCCAGCCCATGAGGCCACCAACCCGCAGGCCCACAAGCCCGTAGGCCCGCCAGCCCATTGTGGCCCACGAGCCCGCGCTACCCGCAAGCCCACTGCGGCCCGCAGCCCACGATAGCCCGTGACAGTCTCAAGTTTCTGCGTATGTAATTGGCTCAGGGTTTTGATTTTGTTCTAAGTATTTATGACCTAACTAATAAATCTTGTTTTGATAGGGAGTATCGTAGATTTTGGAGTAATTGAGAAGACATTCGGACGAAGGTCTGCGCTCCGAGAAAACCCTAGGTGAAAAAAATTTCTTACCCATTCGAATTTTTTGAATGAATGTTAGGGTTAAGTTTAGAAATGAGGACAAATGGTTGGCATGCAGGTGCTGCACGCCCTGAGTGCTGCGCAAGGGCGCTGCGCGCCTTGGGTGCTGCCCATGGGCACTGCGCGCCCTGTACATGGGCACTGCACGCCCTGTACATGGGCACTGCGTGTTGCACAGAGGAGCGCTGGGTTGTGGCCTTGCTGGCCCTTGGGTGGAATGAGAGATTTGATTGGTGTGAGCCTTGTGCAGGATTGGTTGAGTACCAACACTTGAGTCTTATAGACATGATGTATGCATGAACAAAATATGAAAAATTAGGGTAGGGTTTTAAAGGATTTGAACTACCTGGTTTGCATACGTGTATTAGAAGTGATAGCCTATCTATTATAACTGCGTAGGTTTGAAACTTGCTGATTATATATATATATATATATATATATACATATTCATAGGTGTTGGGTGCCTTGATTTAGGGGAACACTTTTCGTCGCTTCGTGATATTATTAGGGAGTACGCTACCCTCCCCCATACGGTGAGTGAGATTTATTTCAATACTTTTATTTAATATGTAAACCCTGTTTTACAACATTTTGATAAATAAGCATGATTTTACCTGTGGTTAAAATGTTTTGACTGGTTTTGAAACTAACTTTTTGTGAACTAATGGAGTGTCCAAAAATTGGGTTGAATTATGAAATTACGCATCCATGTGGTTGAAATGTATAATGTGCCATTTTACGCTATATATTGCATTTGGTTTGTGAACCTGATTATGGCACATTCTTGATACAATATTGATTTTGGCCTTGAGGACTTTGGTTGTATTGTTCCGTTGCTACGAAAGACACCGTGAGAGGCGCTTAGGTGGCGTCTGGATATGCCTAGGCCTGGGGTATCCCACGAGTTGTCTTAATTTTTTTAATGACATGGTACTAGCTAGGTTGAACCCGAAAGGGGAAAGATTTGGATACTCTCTCCAAGTCTAGCACCTGGACGAGATCCGTCGCCAACGCCGAGGTAGAGAGCACTTTAAATAAATTTGCATATAACACCCCCGGTGTGCCTGTCATAGGTCGAGGTAGACCTCTGCTAGGACACTTTCGGCTGGCAGCTCTATGATTTTTAATGACAGTGTTTTGGATGCATATTTGACTTGATAATGCGTGCAAATGATATATTATTGAAATGAAAAGTATGATGATTTGAAATATGATTTCTATACTTACGCTTTGACACTCATGTTTCACAATTCTTATTAGACGATTGTATTGACCCACTCACTCACTGAGTATTCTTTCCTTGAGTACTCATCCCTCATTTCCTTTCTTGTTTTAAAGATAGTATTTGGCAAGGAGCGTTGCTTTCATGACGCTTAGTATTATTAGGAGATCTGGTTTGGATTTAAGGAATCATTATATATTTTCGCTACAATTTCGTGAGTTAAAAATTGTATTGATGATGTATATGTATTTTGAGATCTATAGATGACCATTGTATAATTCTAAGATGACTGTACAAATATGGTTATTTAAATTGTGGAACTCTCATGTCATTGCTTAACACTTGCATTGAGGCAAATTTTTATTCATTGTGTTTATTACTTGGGAATGTGTCATATCCTAGAAGTGTACTTTAGGACCGCTCGGTGCCACCTCTAAATCACAGGAGGGGCAATTGGCGGCTGTCCATGCCTTTGACGGGGGCATGGCAGTAGAGGTCTGTGGTTAGGACTGTGGAAATTCATTTTGTTAGCCTTGCGTTATCCTGGATTATGTGATATGGATGTGATTGGTTTGAAGTTGAGAATTTGATTTTGTTTTGTGAGGTCGGGTTGGCCCTATTATACAGGTAGCATGTTGATTGCTTTATGGGAGACCTCCGATATGCGGGGAAGTCAGAGAGCCACTGAATATGGAGAGGGGAGCGAAGACAGGGGGAATGTATGCATGCTACGAGAGGATTGTTGATTCCAAAAATTGATGAATGAATTTAGAAGGATGGAGCCGATGATATTTTCAGGGGGTGATGATCCCCAGGTTGCGGAGATTTGGATTATAGAGATGCAAAGACTCTTTTTCAAGTTTATGGTTACAGAGGAATATAAAATTAGACTGGCCACCCATTATCTGAAGGAAACTGCATATGATTGGTGGAGTTTGAAGTTGAGACTCCGATATAGTAGTGACCTTAAGTATGTCACTTGGGGTGATTTCACTCAGACTTTTCATGAGAGATATGTGCCCGCTTTTATTAGAGATCAAAAGATGTCCGAATTCCTCAATTTGAGATTAGGTAGTTAGACTGTTTGCCAGTATGAAGACCACTTTGCTAGACTATCGGTGTATGCTCCAAAATTAGTTGATACAAAAGAAAAGAGGGCAAAGAAGTTTAGGAAAGGATTGCGATCCTTCTTCCAAAGGTATCCAGTAGCTTTGCCTTTCACGACTTATCTGGATCTAGTGAATAATGCTAAGGCTTTGGAGTTGGTAACTAAGGATAGATGTTGTAGGGGAAACGACCAGCGGAAGTCCAAGCTTCAAGCATGAAAAAGAAAAAGGAGAAGAAGAGGCAGTTTGAGCAGGGTAAAGGCTTCCGTATGAGGCCATCGTGTCTAATTTGTGAAAATCTACATGTAGGGCAATGTGAGGGAGGAACGAGACTTTGCTTTGCATGTTTTCAGCTGGGTCATTATGCTTCTCGTTGTCCTCTTAAACCAGGGTAATCACAGCCTACTCCTTTACAGTATATTCCTCCACCTAGGCCTCTCCCGGCTCAACATAAGGTAGCCCGTCCAGTTCCATTAAGGCTAGGGCCACCAAGACTGGCTCTACCACCATAACCACAGCAAAGACGACCTTAGGGTATGCCACCAGGCCTAGGAGGTCAGGCTAGAGTTCATGCCATCACTGCTTAGGAGGCTCATGCTGTACCTGATGTGATTACAGGTAGAATGAAGTTATTTTCTTGTAATGTTCATGTATTGATTGATCCAGGTGCCAAGCATTCATTTATTTCTTTAGCATTTATCATATATTTGCCATATGTGTCTGAACCTCTAGAGCAAGGGTTATGGGTTGCTACCCTACTTGGGGGTGAGGTTCTTGTTACTGAGATTTATAAGGGTTGTGTTGTGAGTTTCCAAGGGCATAATTTTAGCATTGATTTGCTACCATTGGAATTATTAGATTTGGCAATAATTCTGGACATGGATTAGTTATCAGCTAATTATGCACTGGTTGATTGTCAACGGAAGATTGTTTGCTTTTCACCATCCGGAAAACCACAGATTTTCTTTATTGGGGATAGATTTATCAGAGCTCCAGTTATGTCCTTCATTAGAGCAACTAGGATGTTATCCAAGGGTTGTCAAGGGTATTTAGCTTATGTCATTGAAGACAAGAAAGAGCAAACATAATTGGTTGACATACCAAAGGTTCGGGATTTCCCAGATGTGTTTCCAGATGATTTGCCTGGATTGCCACCAGTTAGAGAGATAGAATTCCCTATTGATGTGGTACCCGATACTATTCCTATTTCTATGTCTCTATATCGAATGGCTTTACCTGAGTTGAAGGAGTTGAAAACTCAATTGTAAGAACTCATGGACAAGGGATTTGTTCATCCGAGTGTTTCTCCCAGGGGTGCATCGGTTTTATTTGTAAAGTAGAAGGATGGTTCCTTGAGGTTAAGCATTGATTACCATAAATTGAATCAAGTGACCATTAAGAATAAATATCCCTTGCTGAGAATTGATGATCTGTTTGATCAATACGAGATGCTACAGTTTTCTCTAAACTAGATCTTGGCTATCATCAGATTAGGGTCAAAGAGGAAGATATACCAAAAATGGCTTTTCGTACTCGATATGGTCACTATGATTTTTTGGTTATGCCATTTGGGCTAACCAATGTTCCAGCAGTTTTTATGAATTTGATGAACCATGTTCTCAAAGCCTATTTGGATGATTTTATTGTAGTATTTATTGATGATGTTCTGATGTATTCTAAGGATAGAGACCAGCATGAACAACATCTTTACATCACTTTACAAACCTTGAGGGCTGAGAAATTGTATGCCAAATTTAGTAAATGTAAATTCTGGCTCAGTGAAGTAACTTTCATCGGTCACTTTGTCTCCAGTAAAGGGCTTTCTATTGATCCGAAGAAGATTGAAGCTGTTGTTAACTGGTCCCCACCTACTATAATTACGGAGGTTCGAAGTTTTCTGGGCAGGTTATTACCTTAGATTTGTTAAGGATTTTTCTTCGGTAACTGCTCGACTTACGAGATTGACTGGTAAGAATGTACCTATCAAGTGGGATGAACAATGTGAAACCAATTTTCGGACTCTAAAAGATAAGCTTGTATCGGCTCCAGTACTAACATTACCGGTTAGTGGACAGGGATATATGATTTTTAGTGATGCATCTAGGACCGGTTTGGGTTATGTACTGAAGCAGGGACGGAATATGATAGCCTATGCTTCTAGATGTTGAAACCTCATGAAGTGAATTATCCCACCCATGATTTGGAGCTTGCAGTTATTGTATTTGCTTTGAAGATTTGGAGACATTATCTCTACGGTGAGCATTGCGAGATATTCACCGATCATCAGAATCTCAAATACTTATTTACCCAAAAAGAGTTGAATCTAAGACAACGCAGATAGCTCGAACTATTAAAGGATTATGATGTTATTATTCAGTATCAACCCGATAAAGCAAATATTGTAGCATATGCTCTCAGTCGTAAATCTATTATTCTAGTAGCAGCTCTACGAGAAAGAGAATATCATATGATAGCTGAGTTTGAGAAAATAAGGATTGATACTGAGGTAACCAACCAGGAGTCTCTTTTGGCTCGGTTTATTGTCCGACTAGATCTATCTGATCGTATTAGGGTGGCTCAGCAAACTAATGAAGCAACAATTAAACTCAGGGAAGATGTTCTTAAAGGGGGAAAGCTTGAATTCAACATATCCAATGAAACAGTTAGATTTCAGGATAGGTTAATAGTTCCAGAAGTTCAGGGATTACAGAAATTGATTTTGAAGGAAGTACATATCTCAGCCTTTTACGTTTATCCTGGATCCACCAAGATGTACAGGGATTTACGTCAATCCTTTTGGTAGCCTAGTATGAAGAGAGACGTTGCAAAGTTTGTTCGCAAATGCTTGACTTGTCAACAAGTAAAGGTTCAACACTAAAGACCTGGTGGACTACTTGAGCTACTCCCTATCCCTGAGTGGAATTGGGAGCATATCACCATGGATTTCATCTTAGGGTTGCCTAAAACTCTAAAGGGACTTGATGCTATATGGGTGATAGTGGAACGGCTCACCAAATCAGCTCACTTTCTCCCTGTTACGGTGACTCATTTTATGGAGAAATTAGCTAAACTGTATATTGATGAAATCGAGAGATTGTATGGCATACTAGTATCAATTGTACGGCATACCGATATCAATTGTTTATCATAGAGATCTGAGATTTGTTTCTCAATTTTGACAGAGTTTTCAGTCTAGGTTGGGAACTAAACTTAATTTCTCTACAGCATATCATCCTTAAACAGATGGTTAATTAGAGAGAACTGTACAGACTCTGGAGGATATGTTGAGAGCCTGTATTTGGAAACTCTGTGGTAGTTGGGCTGAACACTTAATGCTAGTGGAGTTTGCTTATAACAATAGCTATCACTCGAGCATTGGTATGGCACCGTTTGAAGCATTATATGGGAGGAAATGTAAGACTCCTCTTTGTTGGGATGAAGCAAGAGAGAAGCAGCTACTTCAGTTCGAAATAGGGCCTATTTGTCTGTAAGAAACCATGAAGAAAGTTGGGACCATTTGAGAAAAACTTTGAGCAGTTCAATCTCACCAGAAGAGCTATGCGATTAGAGACGCAGGGATTTGGAATTTGAGATAGGAGATAAAGTTTTTCTGAAAATCTCTCCAATCAAAGGAGTGGTGAAGTTTAAGAAGAAAAAGGGAAAAGTCAGCCCCTGATTTGTTGGTCCTTTTGAGATTCTAGTGAGAATTGGGTTATCTGCTTATGAGTTGGCTCTACCTCCAGCATTGGAGGGAGTTCACCCGACATTTCATGTTTCCATGCTAAGAAAGTATGTCCACAATCTTTCACATGTGATCAGCTATGAGTCTCACCAAATTACAAAAGATTTAACTTACGTAGAGTAGCCAATCCAAATTTTGGACTCTCGAGAACAGAACTAAGGAACAATACTATCAGCTTGATAAAAATTCTGTAGAGACACCATACCTCTGAAGAGGTATCCTGGGAGCTAGAATCAGAAATGAGGAAGCGATATCCAATCTTTTGAAGCCTAAACTGTGATCCGGAGGACCAGATCTTTTAAGGTGGGAAGGATATAAGATCCCGTTTTGAGAAAATATGAAAGTATGCGTTTGCATTTGCATTTTTATTATTTTTTTACATACTCAAATTCTTTTACATCGCGTTGTGATAAAATTGGATGCACTATGATTTTAGATGCATTTGCGATACATGTTTTGATTTTTATGTTTATGATTCTAAATAGAGGTTGGACATATTAAACTTAGCATAGATTGTGGAACATAGTAGAGAATGAAAATGATCGGTAATGAATGCAACAAGAGAACCAAATTAGGGTTTGGTGTGGGACCCAAAAAAATGGAAAAGAAAAGGAAAAAGAAAAAGAAAAATGAGAAAATAACATAAAAATCATTTGGACACCATGACACACCATCACCCAACACATGACAACCTTAGCTTTGACACCTCACCATGTTTGGGCCCCACATTCCACTTAGGTATAGAGGTAAGGATAGAGAAAGAATTCCAAAGCTTAACTTTCTTCTTCCAAAATGTTCATTTTCGGATTCCATGTTCCTCCTCCAAAAATTCACCCCAACCTCCATTAAAACTATACTGTAAGATTGAAATAACACACCTGCTTCCATGTATATGGTAACCCTAGCCTTTGGGAACTAAAAGGAAGTGCAAAATACCTAGAGAACAAGCTAGAAATTCAAAGGAAGCTTGGAGAGGAAAGGAAGGAAAATCAAAGGAAAAGATTACAACTTTGAGGCAAGTACATTGTATGTTTTTGCTAAATTGATGCCTAATAATACTATAGAATATATTTTTGATATAATTGTATTACTGGAATTTGGAGAAAATGAATTAGGGAAAAAGAGAATCCCGTCCTTGGATGAAACCCTAGAAATTGGTATGTTACACAGCCTGACCATGCCTTATTCTTTACTCAATATCTTTCTCTGCATAACTCCAAATTGAATCGGGTTTTCTCTTGATGAAATTAGAATTCTGTAGCTTTAAAATGACATAAGATTCAAAGCACTTCAAGGAGAATTGGATTTTTGGTGAATTTTAAAATTAACATGATTGCTGTAGAACGACTGTTCTGTTTATAGCATGACTATGCTCTATTCCTTGTTAAATATCTTTCTTTGTAGAACTGCAAATCGAATGAGGTTTTCTTTGTAAGAAACTAAACTTCCACAACTTTAAAATGACATATATTTCAAAAGGTTTCATTGAGAAATGAATTTTAGGTGAATTTTTAAAATGCTATATTTTCTGCAGAAAGCCCTGTTTGATATGGCATGCTTTGTACAATTGGTACTGAATCTTGCTACCAATCCTATGTGATCCTTGTGATGAATTGGAATCTTTGTGATTATTACTCATGTGAATTTGAAGTAATATAAAGAGAAAGTGATACTGTGATGATAACTCCGAAAGCTTTACGAAGCCTGCGGGCGAAACTTAAGGAGTACAGTTGGTATATGGAGTTCCAAAAGCTTTGCGAAACCTGTGGGCGAAACTTGAGGAACTATAGATATATCTCTTCTCCCTGCGTAGGTGGAATTAGAAACAGGTGAAGTGTTTGAGGTGTCTAACCTCAAAAGACCTAGATTTTATTTAGGAATACTGAATTTTTAGCTTACTCTTCAGATCCTCATACATTAGCTTGATTCGACACTCCATTCCTTTCTTTAAATGTCAAATTAAATTGGAACAATGAAGATGAAAAAAGTATAATAGTTTTAAATATGGCAATTGCGATTGTCCTTTTTGGGTTAATGTGCATCCTTGATATACTTTGCTAGGATTCTGATTCTTATATAGTGATGTTAATATTCTTGTGTCTGCCGCTTGCATTGCTTGCTATTGGTTCGCATTTGAGTTGAGGGATTTAGATCCCTATCTATCGTGGACCCCTTTTATTTTGTTTGAGGTATGTAATCATTTGTTTTTTTGTTAGTAGTTTGGGATGTATTTCTATATACATGTATAGTTTTAACACATGAAAACATATTATATATAGTTTTGTGGATATGGTGTTCATATACTATAGTATGTTATGCTGGGTGGCCAGGAGGGCTATTGATGCCAACTTGTTTGATAATAGAAGTGTCATATTAATCTTTATCAAATTACTGCAGATGGCTAAATAGTCACTAAATAGGGGAGACCTTGCTATAATTTTATTTGGAAAGAACAAATGATTTATTTATTTTTAATATAAATCTCCCTCTATGTTATCACACATAGGGAGTGCGATTATCCCGAGTCCAGACGTCGCATTTTAATTAGGTTGATTGTTTCCACATTTGCATGTTTATCTCCTTTTGCTAGGGTATACGACACCTAGATAGCGGGTCGTCACAAGTGGTTTAAAATTTGGAGGACCAAGAAATTATGTTACTACCAAGAAAAACACAATAGCCAGAAGTGAAATGCCTCATTTTGGGACAACAAACTCAATCTGTATCTAAATATGCAGTCAATCCATTAGTAGACAAAGAGAAAAATTGCAAACAATGATCAAATGTGTCACGAATGTATCGTAAAATATGCTTGAGGGCCTAAAAGTAAGGATTTCATGGATCATTTATAAAGTGGCACACTTGTTGAACCACATAAGGGATATCAGATCTAGTAAATGTGAGATACTGAAGAGCTTCGATGAGACCTTAATAGAGAGAAGGATCAAAGATCAAAAGCCTATTGCAAGTAGATAACTTAGTTTTTGTATCCACATGAGTGATAGAAGCCTTGCAGGATCCCATTTGAGCTCATTCCAAAATCTCTAGAGCATATTTTCGATGTGAAAGGAATAATTCATTCTTTGTATAGGAAACTGAGAAACTGAGAAGGTAGTATAATAGCCCAGTCATAGCAAACTCTTTGGCTAAAGAGGTAGTAATAGAGCATAGAGGAGTAGTAAATGACGTAGTGAGGATGATATTGTCAACATATTGAAGGATAAAGGCTATATCCATACCTCAATGATGCATAAAGATAGATGCATCAAATCGACAACTTACAAAGCCAATGAGCAAACCACTGGTACCATGCTGTTATATTTGAGTCCATAGAGAGACTTTTTAAGATGGCAAATATAATCCAAATAGTGTTATTCACAAAACTAGGTGCTTGTCACATGCAGACTGTTTTCCAAAGATGTCCATGTAGAAAAACATTTTGTACATCAACTTGGTTGATGAGCTAAGATCTAGAGACTACCAAGCTCAAAACCATGCAAACAATGGCTAGTTTAACCATAGGATTGAAAGTTTCATCATAATCTATACCAGCCTATCAAAAACGACCAATAGTAACCAAATGAGCCTTATGGCACATAAGATTTCCTTCAGAATAAAACTTGCCCCTGAAGATCCACTAATAATTGACAATGTAAACCTCGAAAGGCTAGGGAGTAGGATCCCAAGTATCATTTTTAATAAGTGAGGAATATTCCTCAGGCATGGCGTTTTGCCTATTTGGTTCCTAAAGAGCTTGTTGGTGCTACAAGGAATGGAATGGGAATTATAAGTGTGAAGGGAAAGCAGTTGCTTTGGTTTGAATATGCTATGTCGATTATGTATGACCATGTGATCATGAGAGGGAGGAAGAGGAGGAAAAAGTAGGTGGGGGAGTATGTTTCTTAGCATTTGTAAGGGATAATATAGGATATATTTGGGTCAAAATCAGTTAAAACAACCTAGAGAGGGTGAATAAATTGCTTTGACACTTTTATTTTTTTTTTAGTTTTAAAGTGATATTGGAAGAAAAATAGAGTAGACATAAAGACACTCAATGTACATCCATTCTTAGACTTTACCTAGATTTTCGAATCCACTGTTTTTAACAAAAATAGTACACTTAACTAGTTTGTCCAAGTGTTAATCAAACACAACAAGTGTTTCACTTAAATACTCACAGCTAGTTTTCAACAGGTGCTACCAAATTATGTGTTTCACTTGAACACACTAAGCCTATACCAGAAAGAACCTTTTCTTTCTATTTCTTACAAGATTTACAAGTGAACACAAAATGTATAATGAATCTTCGACTTCCGATAAGTTGTTTAAGCCCAAAAATAAAAATACAACACATAAAGAATTAAGCTCACAAAAGACTGTTCTTTAATCTGTTCAATAAATGCTCCAAAAAGTTGTAATTTTCAGATGGAGTGTTATATTTATAAGGTTAAGGAAGAGATAGTCATTGAGGTTCATTTAATGCAAAAATATAGCAATTGAGGTGGTTCAAACTCTATTACATGCTTGATTAGCTTTTCTAAACAATTAACCATTACTCACATCAAGTTGACTTCTTCGTCCTTTGAATAAACTGAGATTTAAATTTTGTACTGTCCAGGGTTAGTGTGAGTCGACTACTTATATGTGCTAGCTACAGTCTACTCAAATGTTTGTGCTTAGATGCTCATGCTAATCAATTTATGATCTCTTCAGGTCGACTATAATGCTTGTAAAGGCCAATTTCTCTTGCGCTTTAGGTAAACATGTGCCTGATGGTACTCAAGCATTTTGCTTCTACTTAAGTGTATTTACTGTAATGCTTGTAACGCTTGTGCTCTTCTTTAACATGTGTCTAATGGTACTCATGCGAGTCAACGTGACATTGCTTTCAAGTTGACTTGTATATGACACTGCTTAAGTGTATTTCTATTGTAAATCATGCAAGTTGACTTCTTGTTGTGACAGGTCGACTTGGTATAGCTTGACTTGGCGTATTTTCCATTTTAGTTGGTGCAAGTTAGCATGCTAATAAAATGTAGTCAACTAGTAAAGTGTTTTGTAAAATTGAGGACTTGTGCAACTCAACTTGGACAAAGGTCAGGTCGACTTGTGCTCAATAGTCTTCGAGGTTTTCAATGTGATACACATATGTAAGTCAACTATGTATAGTACCTAAGTGGATTCAAGGTCAACAACACTCAAAATATTCCACGTCCAGAATGTGCAAGTTGATAATTCAACTTAGCCTAGTATATGACTCAAGATTTACGCCCTCGTTCGTGTTCTAACTTGTGTCTTGTGTCCTAGCCTTGTGTCAACTTGACTTCCATAGATTTTTCTAAGTGTTGAATGTGTAAGTTGACTTGTGACTATAATAAGTTGACTTGCCCTTAATATAGTTTGCCCTATTTTCCTTTCGACCATTGGTTTTTCAAATTTTCGACTGTTAAGACTTTAAATTTTTTATTCTATAGTTATATTCATTGAATGAGTCGACTTATACTTTGGCCAAGTTGACTCTTTTTGAATCGGACTTAGCTTTTCTCACATAGAGTTCTTCGAGTTGACTTAATTTGTGGAATGAGTCGACTTCACTAACTTAATATCTAAATTTGGCTTTTGTCACTCTAATGACCCGTTATCCAGGCATCGCACTCCCTAGCAAAAGGGAACAGATATGCAATTGCAAAAGCAGCCAACATGATTAAAATGTGATGTCTAGATTCACAACAGTCGCACTCTCCGTGTATGATAAAATGGAAAGAGATTTATATTAAAAGAAAATTAGTTATTTATTCTTTTTAAATAAAATAACAACAGATCCTCCCCTATTTAGTGACTGTTTAGCCACCTGGAGTTAATATAAAACTTGGTAAAACAAACAGAATACCAACAATATCAAACAAAAAGGTATTAATGGCTCTCCTAGTTATCCAATAACACACCATAGTATATAGTCACAAAATAAATAAAACTATATATATAATACTCCCCTTGGCCTTCAACTATTCGTTTATACATAATGGAAACTCGTACATATCCAAAAGAAATACAAGAATAAGATATCTTAACAATATAAGTAAGTTGGAAAAGATCAAAATCTCATGGCTCAAAGTCCTCTACCTTGTGATTCCCTATCTTCTCCCTGATCACCTCAAAACAAGGATATCAGAGTTAGTATAAGTTAAACAAGTACCCAGGGAGCCAATAGTATACATAACTACTAAGCAGTTATAGGAATATTAATATCAACATATAAATAGCATGACATCGAAGAGTATGGAAGAAATACAAGTTATCACAAACAATCCTAAAAGAATAACTACAACTACCACTCTAGATTTATTATATTTCGCTATATTTGTTGTTCTAATCTAAAATTTATATTTTAAAAAAAAAAGAATAGAATGTCAAGTTAATGTTTGAGGGTCTGAAACAGTAGGCCAAAATTTGGTATTCTTGAATGAAATTTACGTCTTTTTAGGTTAGATAACTCAAACACTTCCTTCACCTACTTCTAATTCCACACTCATAGGGAGAAGAAATACATCTATAGTTCCTCAAGTTTCACCTGAAAGCTTCACAAAGCTTTTGAGAAAATATCATAGTATCACTTTTTGTTTATATTACTTTATGTTCACATGAGATAATGATCACAAAGATCCCTATTTATCACAAGAATTACACAGGATTCATAACCAAACATCACAAGTATGCAGTACTTATAGTCAACCAACTCATAGCACTCTAATGAACTATTTCTATGAGTTTACAGTATAAACGAGTTTTGATAAAATTGCAATATCTTGGGCTGTGATGTCTGGATTGAGATGTATATAGTTGTCACACATAATTAAAACTTAGGACTACAACTTTCATATTCGCAACAAGTTTCAATTTCAATTGTGCAGAGAAAGTCATATCAAACACTCTTAGAGCCCAAAATTCACAATACAATTTGCGCAGTTATAAAAAAATTAACATAACTTCTTCTATACATATCGGATTAAGGTGATTCCTATAACCATTTAAAGAAAAAACACAGGACAATGTTTGTGTTCAAAGTTATCCTAATTCAGCCAAGAAGACAACTAATAATCGAAGCAAATCTCAGCATAGAAACAGACAGAAATAAGGCAGTTTTTCAGTAGGTAACGTGTCACTTTGAAAATTCACAAAAAATTCATTTCTCAATGAAACTCTTCGAATTTTATGTCATTGTAATGCTATGGAAATCTAGTTTCTTTAGAATTTTCAATTATGCAGAAAATGATATTGAAAAAAGAATAGATTATGGTCATGCTATAAAACAGAATAATTTTTCTACAGTGATCATATTATTTCAAAAATTCACCAAAACTTCAATTCTGCACGAAACTCTTTGAATCATATGTCATTTTAAAGTTATGTAAACCTAATTTCTTAATTGTCCAGAAAAAGATATTAAACAAAGAATAAATTGTGGTCATACTGTCTAGAATGTTAAATCATGATTTTCTTCTATCTTTTGATGTTCCAATGTGAGATTTTCCTTTTCTTTTTCATTCCGTCTGTATTTAAATACTATAAGCAATCTGAAAGCATATTAAATACGGCTATTAGGCATCAAAGAAACAGCACAAGTATAGTATTTGCCTCAAACATGTAATTTTTCCATTGAGTTTCCTTCCTTTTCTCTCCAAGCTTTCCTTGAATTTCTAGGTTGTTCTTTACATTTCCTACAACCCTCTTTTCTTCTAGAAGACTAGGGTTAACATATATATATGGATGGAGGTAGTTTATTTCAAGTTTAAAGGGTGATTTTCGTGGAGGTTTAGGTGGATTTTTGTTAGAAAACAATTGGATGCGGGAATTGAGTTTTCTTTTTGGAAGGGAAGGCTCATTCTCTCTCCCCCTCTCCCACTCTCTTTACTCTCTCTCTCTCTCATCTTAGTAGAATGTGGGTCCCCCAAACATGAAGATGTATCAAAACTATGTGTGCCAAATGTTGGGTGATCTTGTGCCGTGGTGTCTCTTGTAATAATATGACATATACTCTTTGACCCTTTCTAGGTCCCATACCAAAACCCAACCTAGTTCTTTTGTGGCCTTATTTCGATCATTCCCATTTGCTAATATGTTCAATAGTCTATGCTATTCTAATATATTTGACCTCTAATTAAAATTTTAAACATAAAAATCAAAACATGCATAGCAAATCGAACGAGATCAATAAATTTTATCATAGTGCAATGTGAAAAATTTAAGTATGTTCAATAAATTGTACTTGCAAATGTATGCTTTAATATTTTCTCGAAATAAGACCTTACATCCTATTCCCCTGATCCTCTGGATCACTGCTCATGCTCAAAATGATATGGGTACTGCTTTCTCATTTCTAGTTCCAACTCCTAAGATGCCTCTTCAGAGATATGGTCTCCACAAAATTTTTATCAATCTAATAGTCTTATTTCTTAAGTTCTACTCTTGAGAGTTTAAAATCTGGACTGGCTGCTTGACATAAGTTAAATTTTCAGCAATTTGGAGAGGCTCATAACTAATCACATGTGAAGGATCATGAACATACTTCCTTAACATGGAAACATGAAAGGTAGGATGAACTCTCTCAAATGCTGGAAATAGAGCCAATTCATAAGCAGATAATCCGACTCTCACTAGAATCTCAAAAGGCCTAACAAATCTATGGCTGAGTTTTCCCTTTTTCTTCCCAAATCTCACCACCCCTTTGGTTGGGGAAACTTTTAAAAAAACTTTATCTCCTACCTCAAATTTCAAATCTCTATATCTCTGATCAGCATAACTCTTGTAGCGGAAATTAGCTATTCTAAACTTTTCTCGAATGATCCGAAATTTTTTTGTGGTTTCTCATAGATACATAGGTCTGGTTTCGGATTGAAACACCTACCTTTCTCCCATTTCATCCCAACAAAGAGGAGTCTAATATTTTCTCCTATATAATGCTTCAAATGGTGTCATGCCAATGCTAAAGTGGTAGCTGTTGTTATAAACAAATTCCACTAATATCAAATGTTCAGCCCAACTACCACTGAGTTTTGGAACACAAGCTCTTAGCATACCCCCTAGTCTATATTGTCATTTATAACTTACCATCTGTTTGAGGATGATATACTATGGAGAAATTAGGTTTAATTCCTAACCTAACCTGAAAGCTTTGCCAAAATTGAGAAACAAATATAGTATGTCATTTAATCTCACGATCTCATCAATATAAAGCTTATCTAATTTCTCCATAGAATAAGTTACTGCAACTGGGAGAAAGTGAGCTGATTTGGTGAGACAATATACTATAACCCATATGGCATCATATCCCCTCATAGTTTTGGGCAATCCTGAGACAAAATCTATAGTGATATGTTCTCATTTTTACTCAGAGATAGGGAGTGGTTCAAGTAGTCTATCAGATCTCTAGTGTTCAACCTTCACATGTTGACATGTTAAATATTTGCGAACTATGCAATGTCTCTCTTCATACAGAGCCACCAAAAAGATTGATGTAAATCTCTTACATCTTGATACATCTTGGATGAACAGAAAAGACTGAATTATGTACTTCCTCCAAAATTAATTTTCACAATCCATGAGCCTCCGAAACTACTACCATGTCCGAAAATCTGACTATTTTATTTGATATATTGAATTCAAACTTCCCCCATTAAGATCGTCTTCCCAAAGCTTAATTGTTTCCTCGTTAGTTTGCTGAGCTACCCTAATGCGATCAAATAGATCTGGTCAGAGCATAAACCAAGCCATAAAAGACCTTTGGCTGGTAACCTCGATATCAATTCTCAACTGCTCAAACTTAGCTATCATCTAATGTTCTTTTACTTGTAGAGCTGCCACCGGTACAGTAGATTTGTGATTAACGGAATTTGCAACAACATTTACTTTGCCGGATTGAAATTGAATGATAATACATAGGATAATTCTTACAAGCTCTAGATAATACATAGGATAATTCTCTTTATGAAATTTAATTGTCTAGAAGAATAGGTTATCACATTCTGACCCTATATCAGTACACAACTCAAACCTATCCGGGATGTATCACTAAAGATTACATATCCCTGTCCACTAACTAGTAATATAATTACTAGAGCTAATACAAGATTATATTTTAGAGTTCAAAAATTAGTCTCATATTGTTCATCCTATAACACCGACATTGGGGGTGTCCATACAAGTGTACTAGTTTTGAAATATATAATTATATAGAGAAAAAAAAAGGGAGAGGAAGCGCTACGTTTTAGGCCAAAACGTAGCACTCCCCAAAATTTAGGAATTAGGGTTTAAAATCCTAATTTCCTCTCTCTCTTTCTCTCCTTGACTCTTCATCTTCCCACGGCTGCCGCTCTCCTCCGCCGCTGTTTCGCGCCTCTCCGCCGTGACCCACCACCACCAAACGGCCGTCGCCACTCTCTCTCTCCATTTCAGTCCCTCTCTGTCTGTCTCTACCTCTCGCTGTCTCTCTCTCCCATCGCTGTTCATGATCTCTTTTCCTCTCGATCTCCTCCGTGCGCTTTCGTCGCACGCGACCACCACGAGCGCCCTACAGCCACAGCTGCAACTACCCCTCTCCTCTCGCGAGCACGCCAACGCACAACTGCGAGCAGAAGCCACAGCCTGCGACTGCAGCGATTCCCTCTCCCTCCAGCGTGCGCCAGCTCTGCAACAACGTGCCAACTCGCGAGTGCTCGGCCTTCCCCCGAGCTCGCCACAATGTGACAGAGCGCGCAACAGCGTGTGACTGCTGTCCCAGCCCGCTAGCGCACGCAACCCGCGAGCCCGCCACAGCGCGATCTTCCTTGTGCGAGCACGAGACTGTAGTCCAGCCCACGAGCCCGTGAGCATGCTATCCCGCAAGCCCACCAGCCCAGAGCCAGCGAGCCTACCAGCCCACGAGCCCGTCTTCGGCCTGCTAGCCTGCTGCCCGCGAGCCCACGAACCTCTGCGCAACTAACTGACTTAGGGTTTTGATCCAAATCTAAGTGTTTATGACCTAGATAATAAATCTTATCTTGATAGGGTGCATTGTAGATTTTGGAGTGGTCGAGGAGACATTCGGACGAAGGTCTGCGCTCCGCAAAAACCCTTGGTTGACTTTCTTGGAGATTCGAGGAGTCAATTTGGTTTGATTTTGGAAATAAGGAGTGACTACCCTCCCTAGAATGTGAATGAGACTCTAATCTCTTGCATGAAATAGTGAAACCTGATTTTATCATGTTTTTAATAAAACATGATTTTGATATGCATTGTCTCGATTTATAGAATTTAAATTCAAATCTGTTTTATGATTATTGGAGTGTCGTACTTATATTTTCTACAATTATGCATCCATGTTTAAAATGAAATGAAATTGTGCCATGATTTGAGAAATGGAATGTTTTCTATTCTACTGTCGTATTGACATGGATTTCAAATGATTTAATGATTGTATTGGCACACGGATTTAAAATATTTTGATGATCTATATAGGTCAGGTGCCCATTTGTGATGAGATGATCTGTATGAGTCGGGTGCCCTCTTGTGATGAGATGATGTTCTTTGATAAATTCCGTAGCTACGAAGGACATTTGTAGAGGCACCGGGTTGACCGGATACGTTCTGCAGGAGTTATTTACAAACGTCATATATCTAATGGCTATAGGTGCGGCCAGTTGAACCCAATGTAAGGGGGAGGACGTGAGTGACACCACCATCTAGTACCGGGCGAGATCCTATACACGATGATGAGCTAACCCCAGCGAACTCATGGCCAACGTCGCGGTAGAGAGCTACTTTTGAAAGCTCTTTGCATAAGAAAACCCCAGATGCGTCTGTCCTTGGTCATGGTTGACCTTTGCCAGGATCTTTTCGGCTTGCTCTATGATCTACTTGATTTTAAATGGATGCATACATGTATGTCATCGTGTGAATGATTAAATGAGTTCATTTTAGCGAATATATCATGATTTACTGCAAAATTTGAATTATTGATTATGAATGATATTATTTGACACTCCAATGTTCACCTACACTATTAGTACTTGAGATTAATCCCCTCACTCATTGGGTATCTTCCTTGATACTCACCCCTCTTATTTCCCTCCTCAGATAGGATTATTGTGCTAGAGCAACGCTTCAGGCTCTAGAGGATTTGGTAGCTCGTTGGCGGATTTGAGTGCATTTCGACAGTGAGATTTAAATTAAGTTGAGAAATGAGCTCCGCACTTTATTTTCAACCCTGTGAGGTCTTGACCTTGAGGTCCATAGTTGACCGTTTATTTATTATGGGATTGATTGTATAATTTATGTACATTTATTTGCGATAGAGTACAGATGAGGAGCTCCAAGGTACAGATGAGGAGCTCCAGGGTATTGCGGATAGAGTCCGCAGAGCTGAGGGCGGAGACTTCAGGATCCGAGGAGATGGTTTGATAGTGTTCAAGGAGCGGGTTTGTGTTCCGGCTGATTCAGATCTCCGCAAGGCCATACTCGAGGAGGCGCACTCCTCCGCTTATGCATTGCATCCGGGTGGTACCAAGATGTATCGAACCATTTGGGATAGTTATTGGTAGCCTGGCATGAAACGGGAAATCATGGATTTTGTGGCTAGATGTTTAGTTTACCAGCAAGTGAAGGCCGAATATTAGTGGTCGGCTGGTACATTGCAGCCCCTCCCCATTCCTGAGTGGAAGTGGGAACATATCACGATGGATTTTGTGATGGGACTGTCTCGAACTTCAGTACGGCATGACGCCGTATGGGTGATTATAGATAGATTTACGAAGTCTGTGGACTTTATTGCTATTCGTGCTAATTTCTCTTTGGAAGTGTTGACACATCTCTACATCGATACTATTGTTAGACTTCATGGAATACCTGTGTCGATAGTGTCAGATGTAGATCCTAGATTCATATCTAGGTTTTGGCCCAAGTTACAGGAGGCAATGGGCACAAGATTAAATTTTAGTACGGCCTATCATCCACAGACAGATGATCGGTCAGAGAGGACCATTTAGACTACCTTTGAGGATATACTGAGGGCATATGTAATGGATTTCTGGGGGTAGTTAGGATCGGCACCTTCCACTGGTCGAATTTGCATATAATAACAACTATAAGGTCAGTATAGGTATGCCACCATATGAGGCACTGTATGGCAGGAAGTGCCACACCCCGATATGCTGGGATAAGATCGGAGAACGACATCTCAGCAGGGTTCAGTTGATTGAGGAAACGAAGGATAAGGTTAAGGTCATCCGTGAGCGGGTGAAAGCCGCACAGGATAGACAAAAGACGTATACTGATCGTAAGCTCTTGAGTTTGCTATGGGAGATATGGTTTTCTTGAGGAAATCTCTTTTGAAAGGAGTTATACGATTCAGGCAGTAGGGTAAGTTGAACCCCAGATATATTTGACCCTTCCATATCCTTGAGAGGGTTGGGAGGGTAGCATACAGATTGGAGCTGCCAGATGAACTCTCCCATATTCACGACGTCTTCCTTGTCTCAGTACTCAGGCAATACTTGGCCGATCCTTCTCATGTACTTGTGCATCCACCTGTTGAGTTACGAGAGGACTTAGTCTTCCAGTTCAGCCATGGCTAGTCTAGATCGGCAGGTCAGAAAGCTACGAGGTAAGGAAGTTTCATTGGTTAGAGTTTTTTGGAGAAGTGACCAGGTCGAGGAGGAGACCTGAGAGCCCGAGGAGGCTATTAGGAGACAATACCCCCATTTGTTTATTGTTTAGCCTTCTTTTAGTTTTGAGAACGAAACTTGTTTTTAGGGGCTCAGAAAATGTAACACCAACATTACGATATCCGTACAAGTGTACTAGTTTTGAAATATATAATAATATAGAGAAAAAAAACAAAAAGAAGGGGAGAAGAAGCGTTGCATTTTGGGCCAAAACGCAACACTTCCCTAAATTTAGGAATTAGGGTTTAAAACCCTAATTTCCTCTCTCTCTCTTTCCCCGACTCTTCATCTTCCCGCAGCCGCTCCTCTCCTCCGCCGCTGTTTCGTGCCTCTCCACCGTGACCCACCACCACCCAATGGCCATCGCCACTCTCTCTCGCCATTTCAGTCACTCTCTGTCTCTCTCTACCCCTCGCTATCTCTCTCTCCCTTCGCTTTTCGCGATCTCTCTCCCTCTCGATCTCCTCCTCCACGCGCATCCGTCGCTCGCCACAGCCACAACCGTAGCTGCCCCTCTCCTCTCGCGAGCGCGCCAGTGCGCGACTCTTTGAGCGAGCCACAGTGCGCGACTGCTATCCCAGCCCACTAGTGCGCGCAACCCGTGAGTGTGCCACAGCGCAATCTTCCTCGCACGAGCGCGCGACTGCAGTCCAGCCCGCGAGCCCACCAGCCGACGAGCCCGCGACAGCCCACAAGCCCACTGTGGCCCGTGAAGCCCACTGCAGCCCGTAAGCCTACTAGCCTGCTGACCCGCGAGCCCACAAACCTCTGTGCAGGTAATTGACTTAGGGTTTTGCTCCAAATCTAAGTGTTTATGACCTAACTAATAAATCTTGTCTTGATAGGGAGCATTGTAGATTTTGAAGTGGTCGAGGAGATATTCGGACAATGGTCTGAGCTCCGCGAAAACCCTAGGTTAACTTTCTTAGAGATTTGAGGAGTCAATTTGGTTTGATTTTGGAAATAGGGAGTGACTACCCTCCCTAGAATGTGAGTGGGACCCTAATCTCTTGCATGAAATAGTGTGTGACACGGCCGGTTGAACCTAATGTAAGGGGGAGGACGTGTGTGACGCCACCGTCTAACACCGGGCAGGGTCCAATAATGATGATGAGCTAGCCCCAGTGAACTCATGGCCAACGTCGGGGTAGAGAACTACTTTTGAAAACTCTTTACATAATAAAACCCCTGATACGCTTGTTCTTAGTCTTGGTTGACCTTTGCCAGGATCCTTTCGGCTTGCTCTATGATCTACTTGATTTTAAATGGATGCATACATGTAAGTCATCGTGTGAATGATTAAATGAGTTCATTTTAACGAACATATCATGATTTACTGTAAAATTCGAATTATTGGTTATTAATGATATTATTTGACACTCCAATGTTCACCTACACTATTAGTACTTGAGATTAATCCCCTCACTCACTGGGTATCTTCCTTGATACTCACCCCTTTTCTTTCCCTCCTCAGACAGGATTATTGTGCTAGAGCGAGCTTCGGGCTCTAGAGGATTTGGTAGCTCGTTGGCGGATTTGAGTGTTTTTCGACGGTGAGATTTAAATTAAGTTAAGATATTAGCTCCGCACTTTATTTCCAACCCTGTGAGGTCTTGACCTTGAGGTCCGTAGTTGACCGTGTATTTATTATGAGATTTACTGTATAATTTATGTACGTTTATTTGCGAAACTCTCAAATTCCATTTACATTGAGGCAAATTGTAGTGTTTGAATGTTAATTTGGGAAAATTGGTTGTAATTGTATAAAATATACGCCCGTTCAGTGTGGCGGCTGCTCATACTCTAGTTGGGCATGACAGTAGAGGTCTGTGGCTAGGATTGTTGGTAATTTACTTAGCCTGGCGTTGTTCTGGATGTCTGTTGTGGTTGGTGGGTTGTTGTGAGGCCGGGATGGCTATTTTATTTTATTTACACGACGGTTTTAAATTATACAAGTTTAAACAGTTTTATTTGTACATGGGAGACCTCCGATTTATGGGGAGATTCTACCAAATTTTCTGTAAAAATATAGCCGGCATTCAGGGTAATGGGTGACTGTTCATGACTCCGGTTCGGGGCGTGACACATCCAATCTGAAGAGTGTGTTCTTATGAGTCAATCTCGTAAGTGGAGCAGCTATCGAAGAGAAATTCTTAACAAATCTATGGCAATAATCTATCAAACCTAGAAAACTATGTACCTTCGTAACTATAGTAGGTGGGGACTAGTTAACAACAGATTCAATCTTCTTCAAATCTACAAAAAGTCCTTTACTAGAGACAATGTAACTAAGAAAGTTATTTCACTAAACTAGAATTTACATTTATTTAGTTTGGTATACAATTTTTCGGTCCTCAAAATCTATAAAGTAATGCAAAGATACTATTCATGTTGAGCTCTGTCTTTAGAATAAACCAACACTTCATTAACAAATACCACAATGAAGTCATCCAGATAGTATTTGAAAACACTATTCATCAAATCCATGAAAACTCTTGGGGCATTGGATAACCCAAATGGCATTACTAAGAACTCATAATGACCATAGCTAGTGTAAAACACCGTCTTAGGTATATCTTCAACTCTTACCCTAATCTGATGATAGACGGATCTAAGATCCAATTTGGAGAAAACTATGGCATCTCCTAACGGATAAAACATATCATCAATTCTTGGAAAGGGGTATTTATTATTGATTGAACCCTTTCTCTAACAGTTCTTATGACTGAGTTTTCAACTCTTTCAATTTAGCTGGTGTCATCCTATCCGGAGTTGTGAAAATAGGCATGATATCTAACATCACATCAATAGTAAACTCTTTCTCTTTAACTGGTGGCAATCCAGGCAAATCATCTGGCAACACATTTGGAAAATCTCAAACTACTAGTATGTCACACAATTGAGATTGCTCTTTCTTGTCATCAGTGACATAAGTTAAATGTCCCTGACAACCCCTAGATAGCATCCTGGTCACTCGAATGAAAGATACAACATGGACTCTAATAAATCTATCACCAATAAAGAATATCAGCTATTGTCCTAGTGGTGAAAAACAAACAATCTTCCGATGTCAATTAACCGGTGCATAATTAGTTAATAACCAATCCATACCCAAAATTACATATAAATCTATCAACTCCAATGAAATCATACCCCTAGAAACTCACAATACAACCTCTGTAAATTTCATTAACAAGAACCTTATCCCCAAGCAGTGTCGTAACCCACAACCCCTACTCTAGAGGTTCAGGCCCACATAGCAAATGTATGATAAATGCTAATGAAATGAATGAATGCATGGCACTTGGGTCAATCAAAACATGCACATCACAATAAAATAATTTCATCCTACTTGTAATCACATCAGGTGACGCATGAGCCTCCCGAGCAGTGACTGCATGAACTCTAGTATGACCAACGAGGCCTGGTGGCATCAATTGAGGTTATCTCTGCTGTGGCTGTGCTGGTAAAGCTAGTCTAGGTGTTCCTGGCCTCCATGGAACTTGAGAAGCTATTGCCTACTTAGCCGGTAGAGGTCAAGGTAATGGAATGTGTCGTAAAGGCGCAGATTGTGACTACCTGGGCTTGAGAGGACAATGAGAAACATAATGGCCTAGCTAAAACATGTAAACCAATTTCTCATTCCTGCTTCGCATGGCCCCGTATGAAGATTTCCTAAAATGGGACATGATGTCCTCTTACATGAGCTCTCCCCTGCTCAAAATACCTCTTTTTCTCTTTTTTCTTCTTCATCTAGAAGCTGGACTTCCATTGGCCTTCTTCCCTGCTACCTTTCTAAGTAACCAAGTCCAGGGCCTTTGCATTGTTCACTAGGCCCTAATAAGTGGTAAAAGGTAGAGCTACTAGATACCTCTGGAAGAAGGATCGTAATCATTTTATAAACCTCTTGGTTCTCTTTTCTTCTATATCAACTAATTTTGGAGCATCAACTGATAATCTAGCAAAGCGGTCTTCTACTGACTAATTGTTTGACTACCCTATTTTAAATTCAAAAATTCAAACAATTTCTTATCATAATAAAAGTAGGTACATATCTTTCATAGAAAACATGAGTAAAATCACCATAACAAGCACACTTAAGGTTATTCGTATATCAGAGTCTCAACTCCGAACTCCACCAAGCATAAATAGCTTCTTTCAAATAATGAGTGGCAAGTCTGACCTTATATTTTTCAGCAACCATAAATTCAAAGAAGAACCTCTACATTTCCACAATCTAGGTCTTTGTTGTAACACCGACACTGCGATGTCCATACTATTGTACTCCTGTTCAGGAATTAAATAAAATATTTTTCAATCATATATATAGAGAAATTTTTATTTATATTGATTTTTGATTTTGGAGTCTTTAAATTTAATTTTTGGTATAATTTAAGTTGCGATGTCCGTAAATCAAGTGAACCCCATTTTTATAAAATTCGCAAGCTAACGAAATGTGGATGTAAAAGAAATATAAGCATGCATGTATGTGTGTGTATATATATATATATATATACAAACTTAAAAAAAAAAGAAGGAAGAGGGAAGTGTTGCGTTTTAGCCAAAACGCAGCACCCCCCAAATTGAATTAGGGCTTTTAGCGCTAATCTCTTTCTCCTTCTCTCTCTCTCTCTCTCTCTCTCTCTCTCTCTCTCTTCCTCTCTCTTTCTCTCTCCGCCTCTTCCCCTTCCGGCGACCCGCCGCTCCCTTTCCGCCATCACCGCCGCCTATCGCCATTGCCACCGACCCCCCTCTCTGCCTTTTCTCTCTCTCACTGTTTTTGTCTTTCTCCGCTGCTCACCCTCTCTCTATCTCTCGCGATCTCCCTCCCTCTCAATCGCACTCCGCTGCGATCGTCTACGCATACCACCACCACGAGCGCACCACAGCCGCTGCAGCTCCGCCCTCTCGCGAGCATGCCGCAGTGTGATCCTCCCTGCACGAGTACGAGCACACCGCAGAGCGCACTTACCCGTGCCAGCACGCCACAATGCGAGTCCAAGGGCGCGACTGCCCGAGCGCACCATAGCGTGAGCACCCCTGCTCGGGAGCGCACTTGCGCAAGAGCGCGCTCCTGCGCACGAGCGCACCCCAGCACGCCAGTGCGCGCAGCCCGCTAGCTTGCTGACCCGCAAGCCCACTACAGCCCACGAAGCCGGAGAGCCCACCAGTACACAACGGCCCGCGAGCCTGCAAAGGCCCGCGATCCTGCGACCAGCCGTCTCCTTTGAGAGCTCACCTACAGTCCCCGTAGAAAGCCTAGGTCGCGGCTTCTTCACTGTAGGTAATGGCTATGTTGGTTATAGTCCTAGGGTTTGGTATTTAGAATTTGAGTTAGTTGCTAATATTGTTCAAATTTGAAAATATTACATGTTTTAAACCAATTCGACGGGCGAACGAAAGTTAGGTTTGAGATTTACGAAACCCTAGGCGAGAGCGAAATGAAATCACTTAAACGTCTGAAATAAATTTTCAAATTTAGGTTTCAATACCTTTAAGATAACATTGGTGTATATTTATATATTATGGAATTAAGATTTATACAAACTTAGGGAAGTTGATAAACTCTAAGAATAATTGGAAATTTGATGACAATTGTGATAATCCGATTAGGTTGACTTTCTTGGAGATTCGAGGAGTCGATTTGGTTTGATTTGGAAAATAAGGAGTGACCACCCTCTCTAGGAAGGTGAGTGGGACCCTAATCTCTTGCTTGAAATAGTGAAACCTGACTTTATCGTGTTTTTAATATAACATGCTTTTGATATGCATTGTCTCGACATATGGAATCGAAATTCAAATGTGTTTTGTGATTATTGGAGTGTCGTACTTATGTTTTCTACGATTATGCATTCATGTTTGAAATGAAATGAAATTGTGTCATGATTTGAGAAATAGAATGTTTTCTATACTACTATTGTATTGGTTTGTTGAATTTAAATGATTTCGATGAAATATATTGGGACACGGATTTGAAAATATTACATGTTTTCTATAGAATGTTTTCTATACTACTAAGTGGGTTGGATGCCTACTACTTGAGATGATATGATGATCTAGCATTATTTGATTGATTTCGTAGCTACGAAGGGCGTTTATAGAGGTACCAGATTGCCCGGATACGTTTCTGCAGGAGTTTTCTACAAACGTCATATGTCTAATGGCTATAGGCGCTGCCGGATGAACCCAATGTAAGGGGGAGGACGTGTGTGACGCCACCATCTAGCACCGGATGGGGTCCTATACACGATGATGAGCTACCCCCAGCGAACTCATGGCCAACGTCGGGATAGAGAGCTACTTTTAAAAATCCCGATGCGCCTGTCCTTAGTCATGGTTGAACTTTGCCAGGATACTTTCGGTTTGCTCTATGATTTACTTGATTTTAAATGGATGCATATATGTAAGTTAACGTGTGAATGATTAAATGATTTTATTTTAGCGAACATATCATGATTTACTGTAAAATTTGAATCATTGCTTATGAATAATATTATTTGGCACTCCAATGTTCACCTATACTATTAGTACTTGAGATTAATCCCCTCACTCATTGGGTATCTTCCTTGATACTCATCCCTCTTCTTTCCCTCCTCAGACAGGATTATTGTGCTAGAACGACACTTCGGCTCTTGAGGAATTGGTAGCTCATTGGCAGATTTGAGTGTTTTTTGACGGTGAAATTTAAGTTAAGTTGAGATATGAGCTCCGTATTTTTATTTTCGACCCTTTGAGGTCTTGACCTTGAGGTCCCTAGTAGACCGTGTATTTATTTGGAATTGACTGTATGATTTATGTACTTTAAATTTCGAAACTCTCATATTTCATTTGCATTGACGCAAATTTTAGTGTTGAATATTAACTTAGGAAAATTGGTTTTAAATTGTATAAAACTTAGACCCGCTGAGTATGGCAGCTGCTCATGCTCTAGTTTGGCATGACAATAGAGGTCTATGGCTAGAATTATTAGTAATTTACATAACTTGGCGTTGTTCTGGATGTCTGCTATGGTTGGTGGATTGTTATAAGGCCAAGATGGCCATTTTATTTTATTTACATGACGGTTTTAAATTAAACAGGTTTATTTGTACATGGGAGACTTCCGATTTATGGGGAGATTCTACCCGATTTTCTATAAAAATACAGCTGGCATTCAGGGGCGTGACAGTTCTATTGGTATCAGAGCGTCTAGGTTGGAGAAAGGATAGTAGTAAAAGTCTTCCTAAGTACGTTTAAAAGTTCTCAATGCATTAGAGAGTTTCATACAGTCATTTAAAGTCTCATACACTGTCATAGGCATATAAGATCATTTATTGTAAAGGGTACTGTAAACGACGCATACATTCCATGATTCCATAATCGAATACCTTCATTCATAATTTGAATTCTATTTTTAGGGGGTTAGTTACCCGATAACTAACCCTAATCCTTGCTTATATCTTATAAAACGGTACTCTCTTTGTAGAATTATGCCACCTAGACGTGGTAGGTGCGATGTGCCACCGAAAAGTCCCTCAATGCCTGAGGCTTCTAGGGCACTTGAGGCTTTACGAGTACCAGAGGGTACTTTTTCTACTCACGCACCTTCTCCAGTGCTACCCCCAGCACCTCCACCGGCTGGTACAGCCGAGATCCCTCCACCACCACTCGATGCCTTGAGGCAGTGGTAGGAGTGGTACAGTAGCTATGGGGCGCAGATGCCACCACCTCCACTACAGACTCTAGTGACCGTAACTGCGGCCGTACCTGCACCTACAGTACTAATTCTTCCTTCGATGGTCGGTCCCTCTGTTTCTGCTCCAACTGATGAGATATCGATTACTTTGAGGCGCATCCAATAGCTCACTCAGTTGGTGAAAGAGTCTTATAGCTCGGATGCACAGACTTTTTAGGATCCAATGATGCTGTAGCGGCGAAGCACTGGATCAACAAGACTCGTAGGATCCTTATGGATTTGGGGTTGTTAAATGAGCTCAGATTGAGAGTTGCTGAGAGACTCCTCGATGGAGATGCTCTCTCATGGTGGGAGACTATCCGTGATAGTACTACATAGACCCTGCGGTGGGAGGACTTTCTTCGAGAGTTCGATCGTAGGTACTTCACCCTGTTCCAACAGGACCAGATGAGGACAGAGTTCCTACACTTATGCCAGGGGACGAGGTCAATTTCAAAGTATGAGATTGAGTTCAGACAACTAGTAGCGTTCGTCCCCGATATAGCTACACCGGCTCAGATGAGGTTCAAGTTTGAAGATGGCCTCTAATTGAGCATCAGGAAGTATATGACGGTGACTCCCTCTTTTACACTATCGGAGGTGATTCATTCAGCATATCGGGCGGAGGAGATCGTCCGAGCTGAGACTAGACAAAGGGAGAGTCACCAGAAGAGGAAGACAGGGTCATAGGGTGGACAGTCTCCGAAGAGGGGTAGAGGTTTTGGATGTCCCGGAGGTTCTTCTAGCTTCAGACCAGCAGGACCGGGACAGGGGCCTCGACCACAGGGTTTTGGGGCACCAGCCTTTAGTGTCTCTGCACAGTTTACTACATAGAGACAGCCTTTCTGTCATAGATGCGGCAGCCACCATACCTTTGGGGCATGTAGAGTACCAGTTACTTGCTTCCAGTGTGAGAAGCAAGGTCATGTTAGGAATGTCTGCCCAGATTTAGGTCGAGGAGGATCAACTCTGCAGAGTCGTATTGGTACGTCTGGCACAGGCCAGCAGGAGGCACCTGCGCGCTTAGCTCTTACAGCTCCTTAGACTGTAGTCGGGAGTAATACAGTGCCAGGACCGTCGCGACAGCAGCCTAAGGCCCAGTCTCGTGTGTTTGCGATGACGCAGGAGGACGCACAGGCAAAACCTGATGTTATTATAGGTAATCCTCCTGCAGATCCCTTAGTATAGTATTTTTGTTGTATTTCTGCATGAGCTTTTTGTATATCATGATATCGATGTACAGATTTGACTAGTTAAAGTTTTAAAAACTTAACTAGTTTTATATATATATGAATATGTCTACTTTTCTTCGCATTGTGAATATCTTTAATCTTTTTCCTATCTTTAGGTACCATGCGGATATTTGGTATCGACGCCCGTATTTTTATAGACACGTTCGCTCGCCATTCTGATAGACCTCTCTCGCCACTTGATGAGGAGATTATGGTAGTCACTCCTCTTGACAAGTATATCATTCGAGATACAGTCTATAGGGGCTGTGAGGTCGGTATTGGGGAGCCGGTATTAAAGGCAGATCTGATTCCGCTCCCTATCATGGATTTTGATGCCATCCTAGGGATGGATTGGCTGAGTTTATACCTGGCTTCTGTGGATTGTTTCACGAAGGAGGTTGAGTTACGAAGGTTCGGGCAGCCACCATTAGTATTCCGGGGTGAGAGACGAGTATTGTCCCGCTGTATTATATCTGTTATGAAGGATAAACGCTTGGTACGCCGTGGTAGTGCGACTTATCGGGGACCAATCCTATTTCTATTCCGCCATATAGAATGGGGCCTGCGGAACTGAGAGAGCTTAAGATTTAGTTGTAGGAACTCCTAGACAAGGGGTTTATTCGCTCGAGCACTTCACCTTGGGGCGCTCCGGTATTATTTGTAAAGAAGAAAGATGGTACACTTAGCTTTTGTGTGGATTACAGGCAGTTAAACAAAGCCACCATCAAAAACAGATATCCCCTGCCACGTATAGATGATTTGTTTGATCAGCTGTAGGGAGATACGGTTTTCTCAAAGATTGATCTTCGTTCGGCTTATCATCAGTTGAGAATTCAGGCCGAAAATGTTCCCAAGACAGCTTTTCGCACTCGATACGGCTATTACAAGTTTCTAGTCATGCCGTTTGGGCTAACTAATGCCCCAGCTGCTTTTATGGATCTGATGACCTGAGTTATCAATGACTACTTAGATTGGTTCGTCTTCGTATTCATCGATGACATCTTGGTATATTCACGGAGTGATGAAGATCATGTTCAGCATCTTCGGTTGGTATTGCAGATACTCCGTGAGAAGCAACTATATGTCAAATTCTCAAAATGTGAGTTTTGGCTGAGACAAATTGGATTCTTAGGGCACATTGTCTCCACGGAGGGTATTTATGTTGATCCGCGGAAGGTTGAGGCTATAGTGAAGTGGGAGCAGCCACAAACAGTTACCAAGATTCATATTTTTCTCGATTTGGATAGGTATTATCGTAGATTTGTAGAGGGATTCTCCCGGATAGCTGCTCCATTGTCTAGATTGACCCAGAAGGGGGTCAAGTTTGTTTGGGATGACCGTTGTGAGGCGAGCTTCCAGAAGCTCAAACAACGGTTGACATCCGCTCCTATTTTAGCCCTTCCCACTAGCAGTCAGGAATATATAATATACAGTGATGCTAGCCGACAGGGATTGGGTTGTGTTCTGATGCAAGATGGTCGGGTTATTGCGTATGCCTCGCGACAGCTAAAGAAACACGAGGTTAATTACCCGACACATGATTTAGAGTTGGAAGCCATAGTCTTCGCACTGAAGATATGGTGGCATTTTCTTTATGGGGTAACCTGTAGGATATTTATAGATCACAGGAGTTTGAAATATCTATTTACTCAAAAGAAGCTGAATTTGAGACAGAGGAGATGGTTAGAGCTTCTCAAAGATTATAACCTCATTATTGATTATTATCTAGGCAAGGCGAATGTTATAGCAGATGTCTTGAGTCGGAAGTCAGCATTATTCTTGCAGTCGATAGAGAAAGCCTACCTTTCTTGTTTAGTGGGACTTCGAGCCTTGGGAGTCAGTTTGACTAGTGATAATCAGGGAGGCTTACTAGCCAGATTTAAGGTCAGACCCACTTTGCTTGACCATATCCAAGAGCTCCAGGGGTCAGATGAGGAGCTCCAGAGAATTCTTGAGAAGATCAGCAGAGGCGAGAGTGGATACTTCCGAGTCCGCGATGACGGACTAGTTGTATACAGAGAGTGGGTTTGCATTCCCACCGACAGCAATCTTCATAGGGCTATTCTTGAGGAGGCTCATTCCTCCACTTATGCCTTGCATCCGGGCAGTACGAAAATGTATCGGACTATTCGAGATAGTTATTGGTGGCCTGGCATGAAATGGGATTTCATGGCTAGATGTTTAGTTTGCCAGCAGGTAAAGGCCGAACATCAGCGGTCGGCTGATACATTACAGCCCTTACCCATCCCTAAATAGAAGTGGGATCACATTACTATGGATTTTGTGATAGGGCTACCGCAAACTTTATCACGGCATGATGCCATTTGGGTGATTGTAGATCGACTCACTAAGTCTGCGCATTTTCTTCCTATTCGCAGCGACTATCCTTTAGAGATCTTGGCACATATTTATATTGATGTGATAGTCTGCTGCATGGTGTTCTTGTGTCGATAGTATCAGACAAGGACCCGAGATTCTCTTCTAGATTTTGGCCTAAGTTGCAAGAGGCAATCGGCACAAGGCTGAATTTTAGTACAGCCTATCATTCGCAGACAGATGGTCAGTTAGAGAGGACCATTCAGACCCTTAAGACATGCTGAGAGCATGTGTAATGGATTTCCAAGGTAGTTGGGATTGGCACCTTCCACTGGTCGAATTTGCATATAATAATAGCTATCAGGCCAGTATAAGGATGCCCCCGTATGGGGCACTATATGGCAGGAAGAGCCGCACCCCGATATTGATTGAGGAGTTGATTGAGGAAACAAAAGATAAGGTTAAGCTCATCCGTGAGCAGATGAAAAACGCACAGGACAGACAGAAGATGTATATTGATCGTAGGCGACGACCTCTTGAGTTTGTCAATGGAGATATGGTTTTCTTGAGGATATCTCCTTGGAAGGGAGTTATACGGTTCAGGCAGCGGGACAAGTTGAGTCCCAGATATATTGGGCCTTTCCATATCCTTGAGAGGGTCGGAAGTATGGCATACAGATTGGAGTTGCCAGATAAACTATCCCGTATTCACGACGTCTTCCATGTCTCAGTACTCAGGAAGTATTTGGCCGATCCTTCTCATGTACTTGAGCCTCCACCTGTTGAATTACGAGAGGACCTTAGTCTTCCAGTTCAGCCTGTGGCTATTCTAGATCTGCATGTCAAGAAGCTGTGGAGCAAGGAATTCTCGCTGGTCAGAGTCTTGTGGAGGAGTGACCAGGTCGAGGAAGAGACCTGGAAGCCCAAGGAGGCAATGAGGAGACAGCACCCCTATTTGTTTGCTATTTAGTCCTCTTTTAGTTTCGAGGACGAAACTTATTTTTAAGGGGTTAGAAATTGTAACACCGGCACTGCGATGTCCGTACTATTGTACTCCTATTCAGGAATTAAATAAAATATTTCTCAGTTATATATATAGAGAAATTTTTATTTATATTGATTTTTGATTTTGGAGTCTTTAAATTTAATTTTTGGAATAATTTAAGTTGTCGTGTCCGTAAATTGTAGTGAACCCCATTTTTATGAAATTCGCAAGCTAGCGAAATGTGGATGTAAAAAAAATATAAGTATACATGTATGCGTGTGTATGTATATATATATATATATATATACAAACTTAAAAAAAAAAAAAAAAAAAAAGAGGGAAGTGCTGCGTTTTGGCCAAAACGCAGCACTCCCCAAATTGGATTAGGGCTTCTCCTTCTCTCTCTCTCTCTTTCTCTCTCTTCCTCTCTTTTTCTCTCTCCGCCTCTTCCCCTTCCCGCAACCCGCCGCTCCCTTTCCGCCATCGCCACCGCCACCAACCCCCCTGTTTGCCTTTTCTCTCTCTCTCCGATGCTCACCCTCTCTCTATCTCTCGCAATCTCCCTCCCTCTTGATTGCACTCCGCCACGATCATCCACGCACGCCACCCCCATGAGCGCACCATAGCCGCTGCAGCTCCCCCTCCCGCGAGCATGCCGCAGCGTGATCCTCCCTGCACGAGCGCGCTGCAGAGTGCGCTTCCCCGTGCCAGCACGCCACAGTGCGAGCACGCAACTGCCCGAGTGCACCACAGCATGAGCGCACCTACGCACGAGCGTGCGCCAAACCACCAACGCGCGCAACCCCCATCGCGCGCAGCCCGCTAGCTTGCTGACCCGCGAGCCCACTGCTGCCCACGAAGCTAATGAGCCCACCAGCCCGCGACGGCCCGCGAGCCTGCGACCAGCCGTCCCTTCGAGAACTCACCTGCAGCTCCCGCAGAAACCGGAGGTCGCGGCTTCTTCACTGCAGGTAACAGTTATGTTGGTTATAGTCGTAGGGTTTGGTATTTAGAATTTGAGTTAGTTGCTAATATTGTTCAAATTTGAAAATATTACAGGTTTTAAACCAATTCGATGGGCGAACGAAAGTTAGGTCTGAGATTTGCGAAACCCTAGGTGAGAGCGCAAATGAAATCACTTAAACGTCTTAAATAAATTTTATCAAATTTTGGTTTCAATACCTTTAAGATGACATTGGTGTATATTTATAAATTGAGGAATTAAGATTTATACAAATTTAGGGAAGATGATAAACCCTAAGAATAATTGAAAATTTGATAACAATTGTGATAATCCGATTAGGTTAACTTTCTTGGATATTCGAGGAGTCGATTTGGTTTGATTTTGAAAAATAGAGAGTGACCACCCTCCCTAGGAAGGTGAGTGGGACCCTAATCTCTTGCATGAAATAGTGAAACTTGATTTTATCGTGTTTTTAATAAAACATGATTTTGATATGCATTGTCACGACGTATGGAATTGAAATTCAAATCTGTTTTATGATTATTGGAGTGTCGTACTTATGTTTTCTATGATTATGCATCCATGTTTGAAATGAAATGAAATTATGCCATGATTTGAGAAATAGAATGTTTTCTATCCTACTATTGCATTGGTTTGTTGAATTTAAATGATTTCGATGAAATATATTGGCACACGGATTTGAAATGTTCTGAGGATATGATGAGATGATTTGGCTATGTGGGTTAGATGCCTACTAGCTTGAGATAATATGATGATGTGGCATTGTTTGATTGATTTGTAGTTACGAAGGGCGTTTGTAGAGGCACCGGGTTACCCGGATACGCTTCTGCAGGAGGTATTCGAAAACGTCATATGTCTAATGGCTATAGGCGTGGCCGGTTGAACCTAATGTAAGGGGGAGGATGTGTGTGACGCCACCGTCTAGTACCGGGCGGGGTCCTATACACGATGATGAGCTAACCCCAACGAACTCATGACCAACGTCGGGGTAGAGAGCTACTTTTGAAAACTCTTTGCATAATAAAACCCCCGATGCGTCTGTCCTTGGTCATAGTTAACCTTTGCCAGGATCCTTTCGACTTACTCTATGATCTACTTGATTTTAAATGGATGCATATATGTATGTTAACGTGTGAATGATTAAATGATTTCATTTTAGCGAACATATCATGATTTACTGCAAAATTTGAATTATTGCTTACGAATAATATTATTTGACACTCCAATGTTCACCTACACTATTAGTATTTGAGATTAATCCCCTCACTCACTGGGTATCTTCCTTGATACTCATCCCTCTTCTTTCCTTCCTCAGACAGGATTATTGTGCTAGAGTGACACTTCGGCTCTTGAGGAATTGGTAGCTCGTTGGCGGATTTGAGTGTTTTTCGACGGTGAGCTTTAAATTAAGTTAAGATATGAGCTCCGCATTTTTATTGTCGACCATGTGAGATCTTGACCTCGAGATCTATAGTTAACCGTGTATTTATTTGGGATTGACTGTATGATTTATGTATATTAAATTTCGAAACTCTCATATTTCATTTGCATTGAGGCAAATTGTAGTGTTTGAATCTTAACTTGGGAAAATTGGTTGCAAATTGTATAAAACTTAAGCCTGCTCAGTATGGCGGCTGCTCATGCACTAGTTGGGCATGACAGTAGAGGTCTGTGATTAGGATTGTTAGTAATTTACTTAGCCTGGCGTTGTTCTGGATGTCTGCTGTGGATGGCCATTTTATTTTATTTACAAGACAGTTTTAAATTAAACAAATTTATTTGTACATGGGAGACCTCTGATTTATGGAGAGGTTTTACATGATTTTCTGTAAAAATACAGCCGGCATTCAGGGCAACGGGCTACTGTTCATGACTCCGGTTTGGGGCATGACATTTGTAATCTAAGGATCATCACTTCTCGAAAAAATTATCGGCTCCATCTTCCTAAATGCAGTCATCAATTTCTGAAACCGACCATCATCTCAAGATATACTAGTATTCCCTTTATCTCCAAGTCTCTCTCCATACTCAGTAGCTCTCTGATCTCTACCTGATAGAGCCTGATTTGATCCAGAACCAATTAATATGACTAAAGTTGTTGAAACTAACATAGTTGAGGAAGTAGAAGTAGTATGAATAGTTGGAAAGACATCTATAGTCTCACTCCCTACCACATGTTGAGATATTTCCTCTGTCAATCTGTAAATGTCCCTAAATAGTACCTACCATAGTCACCAAAGCATCCAAAACTTATCGCGGATCTGGCTCTGATGGTCTCTAAACATCAGGCATCTAGGATTAAGGCTCCTGTCTATATTCACTATCTTTGGGTTCCTTTTCAGAAGGCATTCGTTTTGTCTTCTAGTCTTAACTATTTTCTATTCAAATAACCAGATGAATGCAAATGATAAACAATATCACTCATTAGATAAACCACCCTCTATCTAGAAAGCTAAACATATAGTCTCAAATCCTAGGTATAGATTACCCAAAATCTTAGGCTCTGATACCAACTATAATGACCCACTATCCAGATGTCGCACCCTCTAGTGAAAGGAATAGACATGCAAATGTTGAAGTAACCAATACAATTAAAATGTGACGTTTGGAATCGCGACAGTCGTACTGCCCGTGTCTAATAACACGGAAAGAGATTTATATTTAAAAAATAAATTACTTGATCTTTCCAAATAAAATAACGGTAAAATCTCTCCTATTTAGTAACCATTTAGACACCTGGGGTTAATATAAAACTTGACAAAACAAACAAAACACATATAATATCAAACAAACAGGTACTAATAACTTACCCTACCATCCAATAACACACCATACCATATAGTCACAACATAAATAAAACTATACATATAATGTCACACCCCGATCCATGATCCAGAGGCCGTGAACAGACGTCCATTACCTCAGACACCGGCCCAACCCCGCCAAGTATCCTCAAGGAAACGCAAGGCTAATCATAATTTCAGTTACAAATATTTTATTAGTATTTAAAATACAAAAGTCCTCAAACATATATATATATATATATATATATATATATATATATATATATACACTACAAATGAAAGTTCATTTGTTTCATATAGTCATTCTAACATGATCAACTAATGTCCTCAAATATATAGCGAAAGTTCCATACATTGATACGTCTCTAACAATAGTCTTTGGAATTTGTGTACGTCAATGTCTATCAACGTATCCCTCTAAATACTATCTCTGTAAAATTTAAGGGAGTGAGAGGTAAGTAAAATTATTTACTCAGTCAGTGAATAATCGTAACATGTAGTTAATAAGTTGCGTTAAAATGGAGTATTAAAACCATATATATACTTTATATCATATTTTAAGTATGAATAACAATTTCAAACACATTTCTCTAATATCATCATCCATAAAACATATGCATCCAATCTCATGTCGTAAATCGTAGAGTCATGTTAAAACAAGCTCTCGGCAAGGGTCTACCTCGATCAATGACGAGCTACCAAGGGTTTTTCATTTAAACGAATAAATGACCCTGACCTTGGCGTTGGCATCGGGCCTCCCCAAGTGCTAGACTAAAACGTCATTCAGTCCTCACCTTTCGGTTCAACTTGGCTAGTTCGAAACATAGTACCATATACACGCCACCTAACCATGTGGAGTGTCTATATCTCGAGGCATCGTAAACATGCGACAATCTATAAAACGAGACGAGTCTACTATAGCATATGAGGCGAGTCTGCATGGGACGACGCCTATCATATCATAGTATCATGGCTATAAGTACTATCCTCGATCTACGATCAAGGGAATTCAGCTTCTAATGCTAGAGTACCTAGTCTCGCATCAAAATCATCAATAAACCAACCGTGCCATACATGTCGAGAAAAATTATGAAAATCCAATATAGTATATTATAGCGTATAATATCAAATACATTTCATGACTTAAAATATGACACTTATATTTTTCATCAAAATTCATGGATGCATATTAAAGAAATTTGAAATACTCCATTTATCACAAAATTGTTACCAAATCATTTAACAAGTCATTTCACAACTATTTCATAAAATCATGTTTTGAAAGCGATAGAATATGGTTTTACTCATTAACTACATGGTAATAGTAAAAATCCACTTACTTGTACGGGAAGGGTATACCACTCCCCTAAAACCTCAATCCTCAACTGAGTCGCCCCTCGACTGTAGTATAGTTGTCTACTTCTAAGACAATAACATATATATATATGTCAATCCCCCTATTTCTTTTAATAAAATTTCGGATTTTCAAGTTCCCCTTCTACGCAGTCTTAGGAAAAACATTATAACTTTCTCAATATAAATCGGATTCAAATGATTGAAATTGATAATTAAAGTTAAGACATATACCTACATTTTTCGTGTTCAACTCAGCTCCAAATTCCCACTACACGAATTTATAAAAATCTATCTTCAATACAGTTCGTACTTATATAACTAAATTTCAGCAGTTTTGGTAGAAAATTCATATCTCAGTATATACATCTCCAATGTACATGATTTCAAATTCTATTGAAAGATAAGAGACAGCCCTACAACTTTTATGTTTAGTATTTCCTTTAATTCTAAGTATAGAATTTTATAGAATTTTATTTCGGCCTCAGTTCTGGTTTTAAATGATGCTCTGCACAGTTTTAGTAAAAACACTATAACTTCCAGCATACTACTCCGATTCAAGATAAGACCGAGAGCTAAAACTTTGATGTTTTAAGTTTCTTTAAATGTTGTACAGAAGATATTGTAAACATTTATATAATATACTAGCCGTGCACAGAGGATGAAAAACAAAATATGTCATTTTGCTGTCCTTTCCAAAATCACTATAAATCACATTCTTAATGGAAATTTTCGTGCCATACCTTATTTTAAAGCTTAGGGAGTCTAGTTTGTTGAGAAACAAACGGTTTAAAATTTGAGTCTCATACAATGAGATATCATGCCAAGGCTACACATATCTCAAATCTGAAACAATCATATCTAGCATACTAGTGCATCCATTTAATTTCACTACTTGTAAAGATTTCAATTTTGAGTATTTTACCTTCCTTTGTATGATCCTTTGCTAACTAAAACCCATCATCTTGATCTTGATTTTCTTGAAACCTTGATCTTGATTTTCTTGAAACCTTGATCACCTTAGCACCATAGTAACAGAATTCATCAAAGATCAATCTCTACACAATCCTTATACTATTTCAATCAACTAGAGATATAGATTCAAGGATGTTCTTACCTCTTTTACTTGTGTTCCTTCTCCATTACTCCAAGAATTCCACTTGAACATTCAGCAAATCCCTCTTTCCTTACTCTAATTTTCATCCAAGTGAGGTGAGTAGAAGAGAAAATGGCTCGTTTTGGTCTTTTATAAACCTAATCAAGCTATCTTGACCCTTGATTCATTTTGCATGCAAGATCTTTACTCTACACTTGTCCTAAGCCTTTCTCTCATGCAAGATTGCTTACAAGCTACCTTCATGCACCTATTTCATGTCAATTTCGTTCATGATGAATTTAAGCACAAAAAGAAGAGTTTTTGACCAACCAACGAGAATTCATGCAAGGATTTTTCAACCAATGAGATTTCTCTTTGGTGGAATGAGCTTAGGTGGCCACTTTGTGTGCTTTTGGCCAATGGTTGATCTCTAATTGTCATAATTGTCATTCAATGGTTGGTTTTACAATTTAGTCCCTCCAGTTCTCATATTTGCATTTTAGTTCTTAAACTTTCCATAATTATAAATTCGACCCCATATGATTGTTTTTTTTAATTTTCAAATTCACTTCTTTATGCTTATAATTAAGTGTTTTGGCTTTCGTTAGCCATTTTCAGTGATTTTAGGGCTTGCCAGCACTTTTCGAAAAAGTTTTCGGCTTACCGATAAAATTTTTGATTTAAGTGATTTTAAGGGCAAAGTTTTAGAAATTTCAAATCATGTTTCAAAAGGATGCAGTATCATATAAATGAACATGATGAGAGTACATAATATACCGAGAGTCAGTGTTACATTTTCTAACCCCTTAAAATAAAGTTTCGTCCTTGAAAATATATATCAAAAAGCTCGGGGTACTGTCTCCTTATAACATCCTCCGGTTCCCAAGTCTGCTCCTCAACTTGGTCACTCCTCCACAAAACTCGGACCAGTGGAACCTTTTTGCGTCTCAGCTTCCTAGTCTGCCTATCAAGCATAGCCATTGACTAAACAGTAAAGCTTAGGTTGTCTCTTAGCTCTACTGGTGGAGGTTCTAACACATGAGAGGGATCTGGTATATACTTCCTCCACACGGAGACATGAAATATATTGTGAATACATGCAAATTCAGCTAGTAGATCTAATCTGTAAGCTACCTTTCCGATTCTTTTCAGGATTCAGAATGGTCCAAGGGGGTTGAGTTTCCCTTGTTGTCTGAATCATATCACTCCCCTCGAGGGAGATACCTATAAAAAGACCACGTTTCCCTTCTCGAACTCAAGAGGTCTCCTTTGCCTATTAGCATAACTCTTCTGTCTATCCTGGGTAGCCTTTATCCGAGCACGGATGACCTTCACCTTTTCTCAAATCTCCTCAATCAGCTCAACACTACTAAGTCGTCTTTCTCCGATCTTGTCCCAGCATAATAGTATCCTACACTTTCTCCCATACAAGGCCTCGTATGGTAGCATCCCAATACTAGCCTAATAACTATTATTGTATGCGAACTCCACCAACGGGAGGTACTGCTCCCAACTACCTCTGAAATCCATCACACATGCCCTCAGCATGTCCTCCAACGTTTGGATAGTCCTCTTTGACTGACCATCAGTCTGGGGGTGGAAAGAAGTGCTAAAGGGTAGCCTGTTACCCATGGCCTCCTGTAGCTTTAGCCAAAATCGAGAAGTAAATCAGGGATCTCTGTCTGACACAATCGACACAGGAACCCCATGAAATCTAACTATTTCGCTAATACATAGGTTAGCCAAATCCTCCAGTGGATAGCTACTATGAATGGGTAGAAAATGTACAAACTTGGTGAGTCTATCAACAATCACCCAAATAAATCATGTCGTGCTGGAGTCCGTGGAAGTCCCACAACAAAATCCATCGTGATGTGTTATCACGTCCTCTCAGGAATGGGAAGAGGTTGTAGTGTTCCGGCTGACCGTTGATGCTCGGCCTTTACCTGTTAACAGACCAAACATTTGGCTACATATTCAGTAATCTCTCGTTTCATCCCAGCTCACCAACAGCTCCCTTTGATAGTCCGATACATCTTAGTACTGTCTGGATGTACTGCATAGGCAAAGGAGTGGGCCTCCTCTAGTATAGTTCTTCTGAGATCGCTATCATTCGGGACCCAGACTCGATCCCTGAAAACTATGAGTCTATCCTCTCGAACTCTAAAATCCCCACCGTCTCCTTTGCGGACCCTCTTAACAATGCCCTGGAGCCCCTTATCTGAACCTTAGAGTTCTTGAATGCAGTCACAAAGAGTCGGCCTTATCTCAAATCTGGCTAGAAGTGCACCATACTCATCACTATCCAAACTAACTCCTAACGAGCGGAGTCCCACAAGACACAAGAGGTAAGCACTCTCGTAAGATAAGGAAGTGAATGACTTGCAGCTTAGAGCATCCGCAACTACGTTGGCCTTGCTAGGATGATAGTCTATGACAAGATCATAATCCTTGAGAAGCTCCAACCATCTCCTATATCTTAGATTGAGCTTCTTTTGCGTGAATAAGTACTTCAGGCTCTTATGATCTGTGTGTCAGCACATCACCCCATAGAGATAATGTTGCCATATCTTCAATGCAAAGACTATGGCTACTAACTCAAAATCATGGGTCGGATAGTTCAGCTCATGCTTCTTTAACTGTCTAGAGACGTATGTAATGACCCGATTGTCCTGCATCAATACACAACCCGAACCCTACCAGCTAGCATCACTAAACACTGCATACTCCCGGCCATTGGTGGGAAGTTCTAGAATTGGTGCCGATGTCAACCGTTGTTTGAGCTCCCGAAAACTAACCTCACAACGGTCATCCTAAACAAATTTGACATCCTTACGAGTCAACTTAGTCAATGAAGATGCAATACTGGAGAATCCCTCTATAAATCTCCGATAGTATCTTGCCAATCCAAGGAAACTCCTAACCTCAGTAATTGTTTGCGGTTGCTCCCACCTCATGATGGCTTCAACCTTCTATGGATCAACGAAAATACCTTCCGCAAAAACCACATGCCCTAAGAACCCGATCTATTTGATCCAAAACTCACACTTAGAGTACTTGGCGTATTACTCCTTCTCGCGGAGTGTCTGCAATACAGCACGCAGGTCTTGGGAGTGCTCCTCATCACTTCATGAGTAGATAAGTATGTCGTCTATGAATGCTATGACAAATCGGTCAAGAAAATCATGGAATACCTGGTTTATCAAGTTAATGAACGTGGCTGGGGCATTTGTCAACCCAAACGGCATGACCAGGAATTTAAAGTGGCCATATCTAGTACGAAAAGCAGACTTGGGCACGTCCTCGTCCTTGATCCGTAACTGATGATACCCAAATCTAAGATCAATTTTTGAGAAAACTCGGGCACCCTGAAGTTGATCAAATAGATCATCGATACATGGTAGCGGGTACCGATTCTTGACGGTTACTCTATTCAATTGACGGTAATCTATACAGAGTCTAAAAGAGTCGTCTTTCTTCTTTACAAATAGTATCGGAGCACCCCAAGGAGAAGTGCTTGGTTGAATAAACCCCTTATCTAATAATTCTTGCAGCTAGACCTTTAGCTCCCTCAACTCAACTGGTGCCATTCTGTTTGGGGGAATAGAAATCGGTGCTGTCCCGGGAGCTATAACTATCTCAAAATCAAACTCCCGAACTGGAGGTAGTTCCGGTAACTCCTCAAGGAATACATCAGTAAACTCCTGCACCACTAGAACTTGATAAAGCCTTGGGCCTTCTACCGTGGTATCTATTACATGGGCAAGGTAGGCTGTACATCCTTGACGTACCAATCCCCTAGCCTCTAATGCTGAAATAACACATCGGGGTAGTATCCGTCTCTCTCTGACAAATATTAGTAATGGCTGTCCTAACCTTCGAAACTCTACTTCCAAAGTGAAATAGTCAACAGCGGCTCGATGGAAACTCAGCCAGTCCATTCCTGGCATCAAAATCAAATATGTCAAGAGGTATAAGATCTGCCTCTAACATCTCCTCCCCAATCCAATCTCACAACCCCGGTAAATAGAATTTCGAACCAACTGCTTGCCCAATGGTGTGATAACCATTATCTCCTCGGTCAATGGAGAGAGTTGTTTATCAAGGTGCTGAGCAAACTGGGTGCTTACATATGAATAATTTGACCCGATGTCTATCAAAACTCGAGTGTCAACTCTGGAGATTTTCATGGTACCTAATGGTGAAATTAAATAAAAAAAAAATCATCAACCTTTATTTACGCGGGAAATCAACATGAGATCATATATATATATATCTCAAAAGGATTAAGGCTTCTAGGGTCTTAACTATCAAGAATTACATGAGTTGTTATAACATGTCATGCCTCAAAATAACTATTAGGAGATAAAATCTCTATGGGAGAGTCTATCGGAGGGTTACCGGTAATCACTTCGGGATTGGCTTGGGCTTCCTCGTGCGTCATTGCAAAGACGCGAGCCTGAGTCCTTTGCTGCTATCATTGAGGAATGGGTATAGTGTTGCTTCCGGCTACAGTCCGTGAAGTAGTAGGAACTGATGGGGCAGGTACTCTCGAATGACACTCGCGTGGTCTACTTGGGTGGCTCTAACATGGCTGCCCCCCGAATCTTAGCTTCCAACACTGGTAGCACCTCGCAGGTTCTCTATAGAATCTTGAATGAGTTTTGCCACAATTGCGGCATAGGGGCTTCCTCGGCGCAGCGAACTGACTCGCTAATCCGGCACTAGGGGCAGGGTTCTATAACTCTGAGGGCATGTGTAACACCGACACTGCGGTGTCTGTAATTTAATTATATAGAGAGAAATTTATTCATTTAAACTGATTTTTGATTTTGGGGTATTTAAATTAAATTTTTAGTATATTTTAATTTGCCAAATCTACGAATCGAAATAAATTCCGTTTTTATAAAAAATTTAAATTTTAATGAAGTGTGGGTGTGAAGACATATATATACAAAAAAAAGAGAGAGAGAGGAGATGTTGCGTTTTAGAGTGAAACGCAACACCTCCCTCTTTCCCAATTAGGGTTGGAAACCCTAAATTACTTTTCTCTCTCTCTCTCTCTCTCTCTCTCTTCCTCCTTCTCTCTCTCCCCGACTCTTCACCTTCTCGCGGTTGTTCTTCCTCTGCCGCGATCGTCGCTCGCCCCGTTACCTCTCTCGACCGCAAGCAACCACCACCACCTTCTTTTTCCCTCTCTACTTCACTCATGGCCTCTCTCTCACTGTTTCTCTCTCTCTCCGCTGCTCACTCTCTCTCTATCTCTCACGATCTCCCTCCCTCTCGATGGCCCTCCACCGCGAATCCGCTACCCTCCACCGCGATCCGCCACCACCATGAGTGCACCCAGCCGCTGCAGCTCCTCCCTCCCATGAGCAAGCAGCTGCAGCTCCTCCCTGCATGAGCGCGAGCGCGTGAGCGCGCCTGCTTGGAAGTACACGAGCGCGCCTGCGCCCGAGCGCACTCCAGCCCGCTAGCGCGCAACCCGTGAGCGCGTAACCCTCGAGCGCGCGACTGCAGTCCAGCTCGCCAGTGCACGTGCCAGCCCGCCAGCCCACGAGCCCACGAGCCCGCGAGCCTACCAGCCCGCAATAGCCCACTACCCCGTGCAACCCTCGAGCCCACTGCGGCCGTGAAGCCCACTGCGGCCCGCAGCCTACGAGTCTCTGTGGAGCATTGTAGATTTTGGAGCGATCGAGGAGACATTCGGACTAAGGTCTGTGCTCCAAGAAAGCCCTAGGTGAGAAAAGTTTCTTACCCATTTGATTTATTTGAATGAATGTTAGGGTTAAGTTGAGAAATGAGGAGAAATAGTTGGCGTGCAGGCATTGCGCACCCTGTACACCGGCACTACGCGCCCAGCACATAGACCCTACACATGGGCACTGCACGTCCCGCACATGGGCGCTGCATACTACACAGAGGAGCGTTGGGCTATGGCCCTGTTGGCCCTTGGGTGCAAGCGAGAGATTGGATTGGTGTGAGCCCTGTGCGGGATTGGTTGAGTACTAACACTTGAGTCTTGTAGACTTGTTGTATGCATGAATAAAATATGAGGAATTAGGGTAGGGTTCTAAAGGATTCGAACTACCTAATTTACATACGTGTATTTCAAGTGATAGCCTATTTCCTATAACTACGTAGATTTGAAACTTGTTAATTTTTATATATATATACATTTATACGTATTGGGTGCCTTGAGTTAGGGGAATACTTTTTTTCGCTTCGTGATATTATTGGGGAGTGCGCTACCCTCCCCCATACTATGAATGAGATTTATTTCAATACCTTTGTTTAATATGTAAACCCTATTTTACAACATTTTGAAAAATGAGCATGATTTGTCGTGTGCTTGAAATGTTTTGACTGGTTTTGGAACTGACTTTTTGTGAACCGATGGAGTGTCCAAAAATTTGGTTGAATTATGAAATTATGCATCCATGTGGTTGAAATGGATAGTGGACCATTTTACGCTATATATTGCATTTGTTTTGTGAACCTGATTACGGCACATTCTTGATACGATATTGATTTTGGCCTTGAGGGCTTTGGTGTATATTGTTCCATAGCTACGAAGGACACCGTGAGAGGCGCTTAGGTGGTGTTCGGATATGCCTAGGCCTGGGGTATCCCATGAGTTGTCGTGATTTTATTAACGACACGGTACTAGCCAGGTCGAACCTATAAAGGGGGAGGATTTGGATACTCTCTCCAAGTCTAGTACCTAGAAGAGGTCCATCGCCAATACCGGGGTAGAGAGCACTTTAAATAAATTTGTATATAACACCCCCGGTGCGACTGTCATAGGTCGAGGTAGGCCTCTGTCAGGATACTTTCGGCTGGCAGCTCTATGATTTTTAATGACAGTGCTTTGGATGCATATTTGACTTGCTAATGCGTGCAAATGATATATTGTTGAAATGAAAAGCATGATGATTTGAAGTATGATTTGTATACTTACGTTTTGACACTCCAGTTTCACAAATCTTATTAGACGATTGCATTGACCCACTCACTCACTGAGTATTCTTTCCCTGAGTATTCACCCTTCATTTCCCTTCTTGTTTTAGAGATAGTATTTGACAAGGAGCGTTGCTCTTTGGACTCTTAGTATCATTTGGAGGTCTGGTCTGGACTTGAGGAGTCATTTTATATTTTCACTACAATTTCGTGAGTTAAAAATTGTATTGATGATGTATATGTATTTTGAGGTCTATAGATGACCATTGTATAATTCTGGGATAACTGCACAAATATGGATATTTAAATTGTGGAACTCTCATGTCATTGCATAATACTTGCATTGAGGCAATTTCTATTCCTTGTGTATGTTATTTGGGAATGTGTTATGTCCTAGAAGTGTCTTTTAGAACCACTCGGTGCCACCTTTAAATCACAGGAGGGGCAATTGGGGGCTGTTCATGCCTTTGATGGGGGCATTGCAGTAGAGGTCTGTGGCTAAGACTGTGAAAATTCGTTTTGTTAGCCTTGCATTGTCCTGGATTGTGCGGTATAGATGTGCTGGCCTGATGTTGAGACTGGATTTATGTATTGTGAGGCCGGGTTGGCCCTATTGTACAGGTAGCAGGTTGATTGCTATATGGGAAACCTTCAATATGTGGGGAGGTTCTGCCCGATTTTCTATAAAAATATAACCGGCATTCAGGACAACAGGCGGTTGCTCAAGATCTCGGTTCGGGGCGTGACAGCGTGGCCCTTGGGGAAAGCCAGCTGACCGTGTAACTGTGGGGTCTCTCTGAGGGCCCTGACTCCGGCCCTTCTTCAAACTCTGATCAGTTTGAAATCCAGGCCTCTTCTTCTTTTCGTCACTGCCATGTATTTCCAAATGTTCAAGTTGAGTCCATCCTCAAACTTGAACCGAAGCTGCCTCTATGTGGCCAAATCGGGGACGAATGCAGATAGTCTCCTTAACTCTGCCTCGTACTCTACAATAGATCTAATCCCCTGGTGGAGATGAAGGAACTCCGCCCTATTCTGGTCTTGCTGGTACTCCGAGAAGTACCTACTGTCAAATTTTTCCAAGAAGTCTTCCCATCCTAAGGGCTCTATGGAGTCATCTATCAAGATCTCCCACCAGGTGAGAGCATCATCATCTAGCAACTGTACTATAACGCTCAACTTCCACTCATCCTCTAAACCCAAGTCTGTCAACACCCAGTGGGTCCGATTGACCCAGCGCTTTGCTGCCGTAGCATCATCGGATCCATCAAAATTGGTGTAACCCAGCTGTCGAACCTCCTTAACCAACTGGATCAGCTCGTGGATGTGGCGGAGTGCCGGAATAGTGCTATCGCTCGGGGTAGAAACTGAAGTCATAGGGGCAGCCGTTGCCACAGGAGTATGAACTGCCGGAGGTAGTAGTGGGGGTGGCATCTGTGCCCCATAAGTGTTCCACCACTCGTGCCACTATCTCAAGGCATCTGGAGGTAGCTTCGGAATCCCAGCTAACGGTGTTGGCTAAGGTGGTACTGATGGGGGTGCGTACGAAGACGACGCAACCTCTAGAGCAGTAGGCGTAACTTTGCGAGTCCGCCTCGTCTGCATCTAGGAGGCATGGTTCTGAATGAGAGAACCTCTATCAGATATAGATAAAGAATTTAGGCTAGATATAGAGTATCTAACCCCTTAAATGGAATGAGCTCATGTGCCTAAGATCATCTTTAGGCACTCTATGACTGTAAGGAAACTTTCAAATATATTTTCAAAATATTGAGGACTTTGGAAACATTACTTGGAAAATTTTGAAATCTTTCATAAAACTCAACGCTCAACCAACCTGGGCTCTGAAACCAAGAAAACTGTCACGCCCCGATCCGTGATCCAGAGGCCGTGAACAGTCAGCCATTACCTCGGACACCGGCCCAACCCTGCCAAGTATCCCCAAGGTAACGCAAGGATAATCATAATTTCAGTTTCAAATATTTTATTAGTATTTAAAATACAAAAGTCCTCAAACATATATATATACTACAAATGAAAGTTCCTTTGTTTCATACAGTGATTCTAACATGATCAACCAATGTTCTCAAATATACAATGGAAGTTCCATACCTTGATATGTCTCTAACAATAGTCTTTGGAATTTGCGTATGTCGATATCTATCAATGTATCCATCCAAATACTATCTCTATAAAATTTAAAGGAGTAAGGGCTGAGTAAAATTATTTACTCAGTCAGTGAATAATTGTAACATGTAGTTAATAAGTGGTGTAAAAATGAAGTATTAAAACCATATATATATATACTTTATATCATATTTCAAGTATGAATGACAATTTCAAACACATTTCTCTAGCATCATCATCCATAAAACATATGCATCCAATCTCATGTCGTAAATCGTAGAGTCATGGCAAAACAAGCTCTCGGCAAGGGCTTATCTCGACCAATGACGAGCCACCAAGGGTTTTTCATTTAAACAAATAAACGACCCTAACCTTGGCGTTAGCGTCGGGCCTCCCCAAGTGCTAGACTGAAACGTCATTCAGTCCTCCCCTTTCGGTTCAACTTGGCTAGTCCAAAATATAGTTTCATATACACGCCACCTAACCATGTGGAGTGTCTGCATCTCGAGGCATCGCAAACGTGCGACAATCTATATAACGAGACGGGTCTACTATAGCATACGAGACGAGTTTGCGCGAGACAATGCCTATCATATCATAGTATCATGGCTATAAGTACTATCCCCGATCTACGATCAAGGGGATTCAGGTACTAATGTATGAGTACCTAGTGTCACATCAAAATTATCAATAAACCAACCGTGCCATACATGTTGGGAAAAATCATAAAAATCCAATATAGTATATTATAGCAAATAACATCAAAATACATTTCATGATTTAAAACATGGCACTTATATTTTTCATTAAAATTTATGGTTGCATATTAAAGAAATTTGGAATACTCCATTTATCACAAAATTGTTACCAAATCATTTAATAAGCCATTTCACAACTATTTCATAAAATCATGTTTTAAAAGCGATAGAATATTGTTTTGCTCATTAACTACATGGTAATAGTAAAAACCCACTCACTTATACGGAAAGAGTACATCACTTCCCTAAAACCTCGATCCTCGACTGAGTCACCCCTCGACTATAGTATAGTCGTCTACTCCTAAGACAACAACATATATATATATGTCAGTCCCCCTATTTCTTTTAATAAAATTTTGGATTTTCAAGTTCCCCTTCTACGCAGTCTTAGGAAAAATATCATAAATTTCTTTATATAAAACAGATTCGAATGATTCAGATTGCTAATTAAAGCTAAGACATACACCTACATTTTTCGTTTCAACTCAGCTCCAAATTCCCACTGCACGAATTTATAAAAATCTATTTCAATACAATTCGTACTTAGATAACTAAATTTGCACAGTTTTGGTAGAAAATTCATATCTCAATATATACATCTCCGATTTACATGATTCCAAGTTCTACTGAAAGATAAGAGACAGCCCTACAACTTTTATGTTCGGTATTTCTTTTAATTCGAAGTGTAAAAATTTATAAAATTTCATTTCAGCCTCAATTCTGGTTTTAAATCATGATCTGCACAGTTTCAGTAAAAATACCATAACTTCCAACATACTACTCTGATTCAAGTGAATTTTAGCTCATTTTAAAGCTAAGACCGGGAGCTAAAACTTTAATATTTTGAGTTTATCTATATTTTGTAGAGAAGATATTTTAAAAATTTATACAACATACTGGCCGTGCACATATGTCATTTTGCTATCATTTCCAAAATCACTATAAACCACATTCTTAATGGAAATTTTCATACTATACCTTATTTTAAAGCTTACGGAGTCTAGTTTATTGAGAAACAAACGGTTTAAAATTTCGAGTCTTATACAATGAGATATCATGGCAAGACTACACATAGCTCAAATCTGAAACAATCATATCTAGCATGCTAATACATGCATTTAATTTTACTACTTGTAAAGATTTCAATTTTGAGTATTTTACCTTCCTTTGTATGATCCTTTGCTAACTAATACCCATCATTTTGATCTTGATTTTCTTGAAACCTTGATCACCTTAGCACCATAGTAACATAATTCATCAAAGATCAATCTCTACACAATCCTTATACTATCTCAATCAACTAGAGATATAGAGTCAAGGATGTTCTTAGCTCTTTTACTTGTGTTCCTTCTCCAATGCTCTGATAATTCCATTTGAACATTCAGCAAATCCCTCTTTCTTTACTCTAATTTTCGTCCAAGTGTGGTGAATAGAAGAGAAAATGGTTGGTTTTGGTCTTTTATAAACCTAATCAAGCTATCTTGACCCTTGATTTATTTTGCATGCAAGATTTTTACTCTACACTTGTCCTAAGCCTTTCTCTCATGCAAGATTGCTTACAAGCTACCTTCATGCATCTCTTTCATTTCAATTTCATTCATGATGAATTTAAGCACAAAAAGAAGAGTTTTTGACCAATCAATGAGAATTCATGCAAGGATTCTTCAACCAATGAGATTTCTCTTTGGTGGAATGAGCTTAGGTGGCCACTTTGTGTGCTTTTGGCCAATGGTTGATCTCCAATTGTCATAATTGTCATTCAATGGTTGGTTTTGCAACTAAGTCCCTCCAGTTCTCATATTTGCACTTTAGTTCCTAAACTTTCCATAATTATAAATTCGACCCTATGTGATTTTTTTTTTAATTTTCAAATTCACTTCTTTATGCTTATAATTAAGTGTTTTGGCTTTCGTTAGCCATTTTCAGTGATTTTAGGGCTTGCCAGCACTTTTCGGAAAAGTTTTTGACTTACCGATGAAATTTTTGGTTTAAATAATTTTAAGGGAAAAGATTTAGAAATTTCAAATCATGTGTCTCAAATGGGCGCAGTATCGTATATATGAACACCAGGAGAGTACATCATATTCCGAGAGTCGGTGTTATATATACGGCTATCATTGGCTTTCAACTATTATTTACGTATAACAAGCAACTCGTGGAAATCCAAAAGTAACACAAGAACAACATGCTTTAATAATACAAATGGGTCGAAAAAAAGTAGGGATCGAAATTTCATGGCTCAAAGGCCTTTACCCTGCGATTCCCTCTTATCTCCCTGATCACCTGAAAACAAGGATATCGAGATCTGCAAAAACTGAGCAACTACCCAGGAAACCAATAGCATACTTAACTAGTAAGTAGTCATAGGAATATCAATATCAACATGCAAATAGCATGATATCAAAAGGTACGCAAAACATACAAGTTATCTCAAACAATCCCAAATAAATAACTGCAATTACTACTTTAAATTAATTATCCTTCTCTATCTTTGTTATTCTAATTTGAAATTATATTTAAAGAAAGCAACAGAATATCAAATGAGAAGCTCAAAAAGGGCAAGCCAAAATTTGGTATTCCTGAATGAAATTTATGTCTTTTTAGGTTAGACACCTCAAACAATCCTAAATGAAATTTATCTATAGTTCCTCAAGTTTCGCCCCTAGGTTTCGCAAAACTTTCAAAACAATCATCGTAGTATCACTTTTTCTTTATATTACTTTATGTTCACATAAGGTAAGGATCACAAAAAACCTCATTTATCACAAGGATTACATAGGATTCATAACTAAATATCACGAATATACAGTACTTCTAGCCAACCAACTCATGGTACTCCAATGAGCTATTTTAATAAGTTTATAGCACAAATAAGTTTTGATAAAACTGCCATATCTTAGGCTACAATGCTTGGATTGAGATGAATCTAATTGTCACACAAAATTAAAATATAGGGCTACAACTTTTATAATCACAACAAGCTATAATTCCAATTACACAGAGAAACTCACATCAACCACTATTACAGCCCAAAATTCACAATACAAGTTTCACAGTTATAGAAAAAATAACATAACTTTTTCTATACAAATCGGATTGAGGTGATTCTAGTAGCCATTTAAAGATAAGACACAGAGTTACAATGTTTGTGCTTAGAAGTTTGCCTAATTCAGCCTAGAAGGTGGCTAATAATCGAAACAAAATTCAATACAAAAATAAGCAGAAACAGGGCAGTTTTTCTATAGACAATGTGCCACTTTGAAAATTTACCAAAAATTCATTTCTCAATAAAACTCTTCATATTATATGTTATTTTAAAGTTATGGAAGTCTACTTTCTTCAACAAAGCATTTTTTCTGCAGAGATCATGTTATTTAAAAAATTTACTAAAAATTCATTTTTTCACAAAACTCTATGAATCATATATCATTTAAAGCTATGTAAGTCTAGTTTTTTCGATTTCCAGTTGTACAAAGAAAGATAATAATTAAAGAATAGAGTATGGTCATACTATCCAGAATATTAAATCATAGTTTTCTTCCATCTTTCGATATTTCAAAGTGAGATTTTCCTTTCCTTTTTCATTCCATCCTTATTTAAATACTACAAACAATCTGAAAGTATATTAACATGGCTATTAGGCATCAAAGAAACAACACAAGTATGGTACTTGCCTTAAATTTGTAATTTTTCCTTTGAGTTTCCATCATTTCCTCTCCAAACTTTCCTTGGATTTCTAGGTTGTTCTTTATGTTTCCTTTTGCCCTCTTTGCTTTCCAAAGGCTAGAGTAAATAAATATATATAGGGATGGAGATAGTTTATTTCAGTCTTAAATTGTGATTTTCATGGAGGTTTGGAAGGAGTTTTGTAAGAAAACAATGGGATACGGGAATTAAATTTTCTTTTTGGAAGGGAAGACTCTCTCTCTCTCTCTCTCCCTCTCTCTCCCACTCTCTTTATTCTCCCTCTCATCCTTGTGGAATGTGGGTCCTCCAAATATTATGATGTATCAAAGCTATGAGTGCCTAGTGTTGGGTGATCATTTGACATGGTGTCCCTTATAATAATGTGACACATACTCTTTGTGGGTCCCACACCAAAACCTTTGTGGGTCCTACACCAAACCCATAGCCAGTTCTCTTGTGGCCTTATTCTGATCATTCCCATTCGTTAATATGTTCTATAGTCTATGTTATTTTAATATGTTTGACATCCACTTAAAACTATAAACATAAAATTTGAAACATGCATCACAAATAAAAGGAAATTAATAAATTTTATCATACTACAATGCAAAAAATTTAAATATGTTCAATAAAATGCAAATGCAAATGCATGTTTTAATAATTTCTCGAAATGGGACCTTACATGACTTGTGTAACCTATTGTTTTAGTTTAAGGATTGATCTATACTTTGTATGTCAACCTATCTGATGGATGAGTTAACTATTCAGTTCAGTAATTAAACTATCAGTCTTTAAGCATTCTTAATTGGTTCTAACTATTTCCAAATCATCCTCAATTGGTCCTAACTATTTTGAAATTAATCTTTCATTCATTTAATTTAATTTTATTTACTTTTACTCATCATCAAAACTTATTTTGTCAACAATCTCTCCCTTTTGATAATGACAAAACATTGCATAATCATGAAAGATTTTCTAAGTCCATTTCTTTCCCTTAATATATGCTTGCTTTTCTAAGTCATCTCTCCTTTTCTATATATTTTTTTCCATTTTTGTCATAAAAAAATGGCTAAATCTAATTGTAACACCGACACATCGGTGTACTTGTATTTGTATTCTTATTCATGATATATATAATAATCCTTATGTTTCCATATCAAAATTTCACTCAGAAATTTTTCCGTTTAAAAAACCGTTTCCAAAATATCGGTAAAATTGTCGAAAATTAAAAAATTTTCAAAATGACCACAAAGGATCCAAACATAATGAAAATGGCTCTAGAGTGTATAGACAACTCAAATATGAGTGAATCGTGCTTCGTGGAGCCAAATCAGCGATTTCGCCTGAAAAACCCTAATCGGACAGAAATGAGCCCCGGCATGGCTAAACTATCACGTTTTGATGCGGAATAAATTAAGTTAGGCCTAAAATGAGGTTTTGGGTCTAACTTGAAATTTAAAAAATTTTTGGGGTCAATTTATAATTTTTATAAGACAAGGGACTTACTTACAATTTATAAAATTTAGAAATAATTTAAATAAATGTATTTACCTAATAAAGACTAAACAAAAGAGTGTAGAGAGGGAGAGAGTGACATGGACGATTTTGGGTGAGGAGGGAAGAGATTTTTCTTTTATGTATTATTTTATTTACTTTTAAAATATATATATATATATATATATATATATATATATAAATCCAATGGTGGAGATTTAATTGAAGAGAGATAAATGAATATGAACCTTTGGATCTAGTTAGTGGGAGACAAAGCATTTCTCCATTGGGTAAAAGAGTAAGCCTTCTTGAAAACACATCAATGGTGAGGATTTGCTCAAAAAATGGAATCTAAATTGTGGACCTTTTATCATGATAGTTGGGAGAACATGTAATTAATGAAGAGTGTCCATGTAGTGGGAGAAAGTGAGGTTTGTGTGTGAGAATGAGAGAGCCAACGCGGGAGAGAGAAAGAGTATTCTTGTGGGAAGAGAGAGAAAGCTTATTATGACAAAATAATCTAATATAGCTAGAGTGGATTCTTAAAATTTGTTGGATAGCTAGGATTGGATGGGCAAAACAAATAAAACCAAACATATAGGCAAATTTTCTTTTTCCTTTCCTTGCAAAACCGTGGGAGTGTGGGAGTGTTCAAGTCCAAAGAAGCAAGCTCTCATTTTTCTTCTGTAAGCCGTGAGTTCAAGGGGTGGAATCCCAAATTTTTTCTACAACACTACCTAAATGTTTTTACATAAATCCCTTACTCACTAGTCCAATTATAACATATCCAAAAATCAAGGCAAAAGGAGGAGTTTTGCTTGGTGGAATCGATGGGATAGCCGAGAGCTTCAAGGAAGGAGAAATCCTATTTTTCTTCAAGTTCAGTTGGTCATTTTGAGGTAAGAGACTCTTCATCTACCCTAGTATAACATATGTTAATTTGGCATCAAAAGGAAAAAGCTAACATGGTAAATCTTGTATGGCTTAGAGCTAGGAAATTGAAGGAATGCTTTATCTTGTGAGGGGATCTTGATTTGGGCTTGGAGCATCAATATTTGAGGTAAATAAAAATTCTGAACTTGCTGAAATTTTTGAGGACATCCATGAATGATTTAATGTGGTGTTTTTAGCTTGATTCTGTAACTTCGAACCTTGGTAGAACACAAGGAAATGTGTGCAGAAAAATGAGATTGGTGTTTGGCCGAAAATGGAATGCATTCTATGTGATGTTGTGTGCTGAATTTTAATGCAATGCTTAGGAAAATATGTGTGTGTGTGTGTGTTGGTTGAAATGAGAATTGAAGATGTGCTGAAAGTTATTTATCTTTGGCAAAGAATAGGAGGAATGAGGATGAAAAAAAATCTGATTTTTGGAATTCTGGACATATGACCTTGTTGCACTCTTTAAATCATAACTTTACCTACACTGCTGTAAATTGAACTCGGTAAATTTCCGGTAAAACTAGACTTCAAGAGCTTTAAAACGACATATGGGTCACTAAATTCTGATGAGAAACGAAATTTTAATGATTTTGCAAAGTGAGGAGTGCTGCAGGATCATACTCTGTTTTGCCCTGTTTATGTCCGTGGATTCACTATAGTTTTGAGTTGTCTTTAAGGCCAAATTAGGCTATGCTCCAGCTATAAAAATTGTAGATCTATGTTTTATCTTTAGTTTGAGATAAAAATCTCGTGATTTGGATAAGTGTGGTGAAAGTTACAGCATGTTTTCCAAGACTGCGCAGAATTGAAATGTTGCAGTCAAGAGTTCTTAGAATAAATCCTTATGTCTTTGTGTAATTGAAGTAGATTTAGGCTAAAAATATTAAGAATCGTTACTATATAGTTAGCATAGGTGTAGTAAATAAGATAATAAGTTGTCATAACTTGGTAAGTGGTTTGGGAAACAAAAAAGAATAAATATGTTTACATGCGGACTATTTTGTGTATGCAAAGGTTGGAATGGGAGGCATGTATGCTTGGGGATGAACATTTGAAGTAAAGGTTTGGGATGAAAAAGGGGACAGCTTGTGTGTCCTTTAGAGATCTCCCTAGAATGCCCTAAACCTTGGTCTTAAGTAAAGGGTTTCAATGCAATTTAGCATAATGATTTTTTAAATGTTATGCAAAGCATTTATATGTATATTGTATTGTTCTTGTAGTGATACTCTTGGAGATATATAGGGGGAAGCACATTTTCGACACTTGTTGTGCATTATAGGGAGTGATTGACCCTCCCGTAAATGTGAGTGGGACTTTGATGAAATGTTCTTGATTGAACAAAATTTCATGATTTTAACTTGTTTTCAAATGACATGATTTATGATACGTATGTAACTATGAGTTTTGAAGCATGTTTTACAAATGTTGTTTTTGTGATTATTGGAGTGTCCAAATGATGATTTGAATATTATGCATCCATGATTTATATTGAAATGATATTGTGCTACATTTTGATAATTGATATGATTTATGAAATACTGAATATTGGCACATTTTTATTGATATGATTATGATCCTTACTATTGGGTTAGTGTGCCCTTGTGATACTATGATGATGACATTGATGATTCCGTAGCTACGAAGGGCATTTATAGAGGTACTAGTATTGCTCGGATACGCTTCTGCAGGAGATATCCGCAAACGTCATTTGTATAGTCGCGACCAAATGAACCAGATCGGGGAGGACATGTGTGATGCCACTGTCTAGCTCCGGACGGGGTTCTATACATGGTTGATGATATGTGTTCGATTTGACACGGGCTCGTGGTGAGACCCTGGCCAATATTGGGGAGGAGAGCTATTGTTTTATACTTGCATATTAAAAACCCCTAATGCGCCCATCATAGGTTGTGGTAGACCTTTGCTAGGAATATTTATGGCAAGCTCTGAATAATTTTTGACATTTATTGATGGATGCACATGTTTTACTTATGTTGTGTGATATATGACTATTGTGACTTATGAAAATACCATGATTTAACTGAAATGATATCATGTTTTAAATTAAATTTTAACACTCCATTTTCACACATATTATTGAGAACATAATGTCGATCCCCTCACTCACTAAGTATTCACCATAATACTCACCCCTCACTTTCTCTTGATTTCAATTAGACTTGGCAGGGAGACGTGTCAAGTGACGCTTGACATTTGGTTTACTTTTGGAGATGCCTGGACTTTGGGTATGGATTCCAGCTGCTCTTCCCTGGTGATATTCAATATGACCATTGTATATTTGTATTGGGATGGCTGTAAATTATACTTGTAAAAATGTAAATTGAAACTCTCAAATGCATTGTATATGTGTGAGTTGTGGCAGGATTACCTTTTAAATTTCAATTACTTGGGAAATTTATTTTTAGGATACACAGGTTTTAAACAAGTTTTTGAACAAGTGAAGATGTTAGCCTTGCGGTGTCCCGATATATGGGGAGGTTCTGCCCGTATGCCAAGATATAGTGGCGGTTATCTCGTGCTCGACCCGAGGGTCGGTGCATGACACTAATCATGAACAAAGCATAGATCAAGTAAAGCAGTGGCAATAAGGTTATGAAACCATGTGCATAAAAAAGCAAGCGATCATGTTCAAGGCCATAATAAGTCACATATAGACAATTGTATAAACCTATAAAATCAAGTCAAGCTCATTACATGAATCAAGCATAGACATAATTAAAAATACACACCCAAAAAAAAGAAATTAATGCATAAGTGTGGGATCTTTGGACATATGGCACAATGAGAAGAAAGTTTGCCTCTCTTTGAGTTGGACAAAGTATCCACTTTGTCTTCAACTCTATAAAGATGCTCTTGTACCCTATAGAGTTCAATCTGCATGCTAGAGAGCTTGCTTTGCACATGGTCATCAATCTTATGAATAAAATCCTACAGCATCTCCAATGTAATAGTCTATGACGATGTGACATATGTTCTAACTTCTCCTTAACGATAGATAACTAATGTTAGAGGCCGGGATGTGTTAAAATGAGTGTGTACAGGTTGACTAGGTTGAGTTGGCTCTACAATAGGCTCAATGGATTCAAAAGCTCTAGTGTTAGGCTTTCCAGCTTCTTCCATATTTTCCCTTCATTCTCTTCTTCTACAAACGTCATCATCTTCTATCCATTTTTCCTTAATAAGAGAGGAAGCTCCAATGTTGTACTTAGAGTTTAGTTCTATGCCAATCTCCCCAATAAGATTTATCTTATACCTATGCAGAAGATCATTAACTAATGAAGGGTAAAGAAGGTTTCCTATTTCATATTTTGTGATGGTCATCATTTTGAAATGGACTAGGAAATGAAGGTCAAGATTCTTGCCTTCCATAAGCCAAGCCATAATCCAGAAATCTTCTCGAGTAATGGTTTGACGCTTTGCCCTAAGTTTTAGCATACGGTCATAGTAAAATAGAGCAATCTCTCACATAACTCTAGTGAAGCTACTTTTGAATGCCCAAACTATATAGAAGTCTAGGAATAATTACAATCCCCATTCCACAAACATAACTATTGAAAATGCATTTTTGAGAGTGTTCTCATTGGACATCTAAGTCTCAAACACACTTGCATAATGTATTTCAAGTTGTCCTTTGTTATTGTAAAAAACCAAACTAACATATCATATGATATGGAATTTAGGTGGATAGGACCATTTAAGCAAATCTCTCTAATGTACTCACCATAGGGAAAATCTATATGCTCTAAGAAATTCCAATCTATGAGCCTGGAATGATTAATAGCTCTAGCAGTGAAGTTTCTATCGAATAACTTACATTTTTCTCTTGATTGGGAGTTGGTGTGATTAGAGAAAGAGGGATTCATACTTCGTGGCATGCTTAGAGATGGTTTTCCAATGTCAGTAGGCTAGGTTAGGGTTTTGGGTAAGCTGCCAAGTCACCTCTAGAGTTGCCTTCACGAGACAGAGACAGAGACAGAGAGATAGAGAGAGAGAGAGATAAAGAATCCGCTACTTGTTTCTAGTTTTAAGTTTAAATCAGCTAGGGATAGGTTTCCTAATTATAGCCTCACAAATTTAACTATCGCAAGTCGACTTGAAAGGTCTCATAAATCGACTTATTAAACATTATATCTAAAAATTATGCAATTTTTAACTTCAGCATGTCGACTCATTTCTTAAGCAAGTCGACTTGTCAAGTAACATCGACACCTTGATGTACTCACTATTGTACTCACTTCATTTTATAAATGCTATTACTCATATTCTATGTGTCACGCCCCAAACCGGGATCTTGAGCAGCCGCCTGTTGTCCTGAATATCGGCTATATTTTTACAGAAAATCGGGTAGAACCTCACCGCATATCGGAGGTCTCTCATATAGCAATCAACCTGCTATCCGTAAAATAGGGCCAATCCGGCCTCACAATACATAAATCAAATCTCAACATCAGACCAACACATCCATACCATACAATTTAGGACAACACAAGGCTAACACAACGAATTTTCACAGTCCTAACCACAGACCTCTACTGCCATTCCCCCGTTAAAGGCATGAACAGCCGCCAGTCGCCCCTCCTGTAATTTAGAGGTGGCGCCGAGCGGTCCTAAAGTATACTTCTAGGACATGACACATTCCCAAGTAATATACACAATGAATACAAATTGTCTCAATGCAAGTTCTATGCAATGACATGAGAGTTCCACAATTTAAATATCCATATTTATACAGTCATCCCAGAATTTTACAATGGTCATCTATAGATCTCAAAATACATATACATCATCAATACAATTTTTTTAACTCATGAAATTGTAGCAAAAATATACAATGATTTCTCAAGTTCAGACCAGATCTCCCAATGATACTTAGTATCCTAAAAGCAACGCTCTTTGCCAAATACTATCTCTGAAACACGAAGGGAAATGAGGGGTGAGTACTCAGGGAAAGAATACTCAGTGAGTGAGTGGGTCAATGCAATCGTCTAATAAGAATTATAAAACAAGAGTGTCAAAGTGTAAGTATACAAATCATACATCAAATCATCATACTTTTCATTTCAACAATATATCATTTGCACGCATTATCAAGTCAAATATACATCCAAAGCACTGTCATTAAAAATCATAGAGCTGCCAGTCAAAAGTGTCCTGGCAGAGGTCTACCTCGACCTATAACAAGCGCACTGGGGGTATTATATGCAAATTTATTTAAAGTGATCTCTACCCCGATGTTGGCGACGGACCTTGTCCAGGTGCTAGACTTGGAGAGAGTATCAAAATCCTCCCCCTTTTCGGGTTCAACCTAGCTAGTACCGTGTCGTTAATAAAATCAAGACAACTCGTGGGATACCCCAGGCCTAGGCATATCCGGATGCCACCTAAGCGCCTCTTACGATGTCCTTCATAGCTACGGAACAATACATACCAAAGCCCTCAGGCCAAAACAAAATATCGTATCAAGAATGTGCCAAAATCAGGTTCACAAACCAAATGCAATATATAGCGTAAAATGGCACATTATACATTTCAACCACATTGATGCATAATTTCATAATTCAACCCAATTTTTAGACATTCCATCGGTTCACAAAAAGTCAGTTCCAAAATCAGTCAAAACATTTCAAACACACGACAAATCATGCTCATTTATCAAAATGTTTTAAAACAAAGTTTACATATTAAACAAAGGTATTGAAATAAATCCCGCTCACAGTATAGGGGAGGGTTGCGCACTCCTGAATAATACCATGAAGTGAAGAAAAGCATTCCCCTAAATCAAGGCACCAACACCTATGAATGTATATATATATATATATATATATATATATATATATATATATAAACAGCAAGTTTCAAACCTACGTAGTTATACGAAATAGGCTATCATTTCTAATACACGTATGCAAATCAGGTAGTTCGAATCCTTTAGAACCCAACCTTAATTCCTCATGTTATGTTGATGCATACAACATGTCTACAAAACTTAAGTGTTGGTACTCAACCAATCTCGCACGGGGCTCACATCAATCAAATCTCTCGCGCGCACCCAAGGGCCAGCAGGGCCACAGTCTAGCGCTCCTCTGTGTAGCGGCAGCGCCCATGTGCAGGGCGCGTAGCGCCCTTGCGTAGCACTCAGGTCGCCCAGCGCCTGCATGCCAACCATTTCTCCTCATTTCTAAACTTAACCCTAACATTCATTCAAAAAAATCGAATGGGTAAGAAATTTTTTTTACCTAGATTTTTCTTAGAGCGTAGACCTTCGTCCGAATGTCTCCTCAATCTCTCCAAAATCTACAATGCTCCCTATCAAAACAAGATTTATTAGTTAGGTCATAAACACTTAGAACAAAATCAAAACCCTGAGTCAATTACCTACGCAAAGACTCGTGGGTTGTCACAGGCTATCGTGACTGCGAGCCACGGGCCACAGTGGGCTTCGCGGCCGTAGTGGGCTCGCCGACTATGCAGGCTCGCGGGCTAGTGGGCTCGCGGGCTGGCATGTGCGCTCGCGAGCTGGACTGCAGTCGCGCGCTCGCGGGTTGTGCGCTATAGGGATCTGGATCGCGCTCGTGCGCAGGTGCGCTCTAGAGCAGGAGCGCTCACGCTTGCGCTGTGGTGCGCTCACGCGGCAAAGCGCGCACTGCGGCGTGCTCGCGCTCGTGCAAGGAGGATCACGTTGCGGCGTACTCGCGGGAAGGAGGAGCTACAGCAACTGTGATGTGCTTGTGGTGGTGGTGTGCGTGGAAGCTCGTGGCGGAGTGTGATCAAGAGGGAGGGAGATCGCAGGAGATAGAGAGAGGATGAGTAGCGGAGAGTGAGAGAAATAGTGGGAGAGAGAATCCGAGAGGGAAAGATAGGGGAGAGGAAGAAGAAGATGGTGGTGGGGGTGCGATTGCTCGCGGTAGAGAGAGGTGGCGGAGCGAGCGACTGATCACGGCGGAGGAAGAAAGCAGCCGCGGGAAGGTGAAATAGTGGGAGAGAGAGAAAGAGGAAGAGAGAGAGAAAGAATGAACTTAGGGTTTCCAACCCTAATTGGGAAAAGGGGGGAGGTGCTGCGTTTCACTCCAAAACGTAGCATCTCCTCTCTCTCTTTTTTTTTTTTGTTTGTATTTACATGTATTTATATATGTATATATGTCTTCACACCCACACTTCACTAAAATTTAAATTTTTTGTAAAAACGGGGTTTACTTCGATTCACAGATTCGAAAAATTAAAATATACCAAAAATTTAATTTAAATACCCTAAAATAAAAAATCAATTTAAATAAATAAAATTTCTCTCTATATATTTAAATTACAGACACCGCAGTGTCGGTGTTACACTATGTAGAAAATCCACTAATAAATTTTTCTGCTAAAACCATACCAGAAAATTTTGACTCAATCGCCAGAAATTCAAAATTTTCAAGATAACTACCGATGGTCCAATAATAATGAGGATGATGCTAGAGTATATAGAAACCTCAAGTTTAGGTAGATCTTATTTCGTAGAGTTAAATAACAAATTTTTTGAAAAATTAGTGGTAAAACCCCAACGGGGTCGAATGTGTCTCGGAAAGGTTAAACGATCACGTTTTGATACGGGAGAGATTAAATTAAGCCTAATGCGAGATTTTGGGGTCTAATGTGAAATTTTGAAATTTTTGGGGTCAAATGTAAATTTTATAAGTCAAGAGACTCATTTGAAATTAATTAGAATTTAGAAGAAATAAGCAACTAATGAATTTGTGGTATGAGTGATGATTAGGGTCTTTGATTGGTTTGTGACTAGATATTAATTATTGATAAATGGAGTGAAAGAAGATGGTTCTTGGATTGGTACAAAATGATCCAATGGTGAAAAATAACCCTTGAGATGATCAATGGTTGAGCTACAAGGAATTTGGCTAGTGTTATCCCCAAAATCGTGACCAAACAATGGAGAAAGGAGTGGATAGGTGAGGTGGCCGGATGAGGGATGGGGAGAAGAAATAATTTTGGCCTTTGAAGAGTTAATCCAATGGTAGAAATTGAGTTGAAGTGAGATGAACTAATTTGGGCCCTTGGATTTAGTTAGTGGGAGACAAGAATGCTATTCATTGAGTGATAATGTGGGATTTCTTGGAAACCAATCAAAGGTGAGGATATAACTTAGAATTTGATAAAAAAATTTTGAACCATTGGATCTTGATTGGTGGGAGACATACTATTAATGAATGACTTGAGTGGTAGTGTGAGAAAGTGTGTTTATAGAGGGAGAAGAGAGAAATCGTGAGCAGAGAGGGAGTGAATCTTGCTTATGACTATGTGAATCCAATGGCATAAAATTGATCTTGAAAAGGGTTGCTAGCTAGGATATAATGGAGCAAAAATGTAACAAAGCTAAACACTTAGCTTTTCTTCCAAACTCTTGAAACATTCAAAGCAAAAGAAGCAAAAAGGCTCTCCATTTTTCTCTCCATGGTCGTGAGCTTCAAGGTAAGGAGACTCAAAATGTTTCTACAAACCACCCTAATATTTTTACATAAATTACTTCCTCACAAACACAATTACAGCATATCCAAAAATTGAAGCAAAAGGAGGAGTTTTGCATAGTGAAGATCAAAGGGAGCCGAGAGCAACCCCATTGAAGGAAGGTTTGATTTCTTCAAACACCACTTTGAAATTTTTGTGTAGATTCATCTCCGTCAAACCCTAATATAACATACTTTGTTTTGGAGTCAAAAGAAGGAGGCTAACTTGGTGAACTTTTGTTGACCGAGAGCTAAGAGCAAGGGAGAGAGGGAGATATTGTGAAGAAAAATCTTGGTTGGGCTTGAAATATCCAAATTTAAGGTAATTAAAATTCTGCACTTTGCTGAAATTGAAAAACCTTGTTTGAATGTGTTAATGTGAGGTTTTTAGCATGTTTTTATAACCTAAAGTCTACGAGGAACCCAAATGAACCATGACAAATGTGTGCAGAAAATTTGAACCTTGTGTGGCCGAGAATTAGGATGAAAACACTATATTTTGGTGAGCTGAATGTAATTTTCAAAAGGCAAATTATGAGTGCAGAATTTTGATGCAAAAGTGATGACAATATGTGTGGTTGTTGATTTAATTGATGTAAGAAATGTGTATATAAATTTGGTTGTGTTTGGCTAAGAAGTTGGAGGAGAGAAAGGTGTATTAGTAAGCTGAGAATTTGTCTTACATTGTTGTAACTTTTGTGTATAGAAATTTGAATGAGATTATGAGTACGTAATTGTACTTGTTGGCTGAAAAACAGGGTATTTGTTGGCTGAAACCAAATGGATGTTGATATGGAAGAAAACTAACTTAAATGCCAAAGAATGTGATTTAATATGTGTAGAAATTTTCTGTACTAAAGATGATTGAAGTGAGGCCATTTTTATGCTAGCCGAAGAGTGTATGGTAAGGAGAAAAGGTCATAATGTGTGTAGAGTTTTTAAAGTGTGATGAATGCGTGTATGTGCATATATAATTTACATATGTGTGCTAAGGTGATGGGATGAAATGTGTATTAAATTGGTGAGTTGCCGAGAACGTAAGGAATGTGTATGAGCATGTGTTTGTGTAATGTTTGTAGAATATGAAATCTTATGAAGGAGTAATGAATGCAATTGATATTTTAGCATGCAAAAGGATGGATTATACAATGTGCAAGGTGAATGTAGATTATTTGTACATCAAGGAGGTGAAATCTTGAACATACTAATTTCTGAAATTTAGTGGATTGTTTTGAGTATACAAGGAGATAGAATGTGATGAAGAGTGGTAATGAGTTTAGCATATAATTGGAGAGATATACGTATATATGGTGAGTTATGTATAGGGAGTTCTAGGGAGAATCCTAAATTGACAATGTAAATTTTTATTTGCCAACGTTTGTGGTAAAGTTATAAAGTGAATTTATAAATAAGCAATTGAAATTACCAGTTTTGTGATAAAAAAGGGACAGCCTGTGTACATATTAGAAGCCTACATATGATGTCCTAAGCTTTGGTTCTAGATGAATGATTTATTTAAAATATAAGTTAACATAGTTATCCCAATTTTATTTATATATATTATGTGTTACATTGTAGAGACACACTTGGTGACTGAACGAGGGGAGCACAATCTTCACTTCATGGTACATTTCAGAGAGTGACATACCCTCCCGTACATGTGAGTGAAATTTTGACACTATGTTCTTGATTGAGCAAAAATACATGTTTTATAACTTTTCAAAATGACATATTTTATAACATATGTGAAAGTATGAGATTTGGTCTATGTTTTATAAATATTTCTCTTTGTGATCATTGGAGTGTCTCAAATGATTGATTCAAATGATATGCATCCATGAATTGTGTTGAAATGATATCGTGCCACTCTTTCAAAACTTGAAATGATTTATATGCTTCCATTGCATTGGCACACTGATTTGAAATGGTTTAATTGAAATGTGTGGGCCGGATGTCCACTTATGATGTGATGATGTGATGATGTCCTTAGTGGACTACCGTAGCTACGAAGGGCGTTTGTAGAGGTACCCATTATATAGGGATGCGCTTCTACAAGAGATATCCCCGAACGCCATATGTATAGTTGCGGCTAGTGAACCAAATCAGAGAGGACATGTGTGGCGCCACTGCCTAGCACTGGGTGGGATTTTATACATGATTGATTATATATGTACGCGTACACACGAGATAGTCCTTGGTGAGGCTCGAGGCTAACATTGGGGTATAAAGCTAAAAGTTTTTATACTTGCATTTAAACCCCAATGCACCTATCATTGGTCGCGGTAGACCATTGTCGGGGATATTTTATTGGCAATCTCTAAATGATTTTTTTTCGAAATGTAAAGGGATGCATATGTTGATATTATGATATATAACACATAATCACTTGATTGGTAGAAATGTCATGCTCGATTTATAATTTCATCATGTTTAAAAAAATATATGTTTTGATACTCCGTGCTCACACTATTGATAACATAATGTCAATCCCCTCATTCACTGAGTATTTTCCTTAATACTCACCCCTCACTTTCCTATGATGACAGACTTGGCAGAGAGACATGTCGAGACACTTCCGACACACTTGACATATGTTTTGGAGATGTCAAGTTTTGGGTATGGTACCAACCATTCTTCCATGATGAAAGTTGATAATGTATACTTGAGGTTCATAGAATGACAATGTATATTTTATGGGATAACTGTAACTATGTTATTGTAAAATGTAAATTGAAATTCTCGAACTCGTTGTATATTCATGCATTGAGACATAGTGTTGCATTTTAAATTTCTTACTTGCGAAATTATATTTTGAGGAAAAACATATTTTAAATAGGTGAAGATGTTAGTCTTACGTTGTCTCGGTAGTATGTCATGTGATGGGCAGCATACGAGGTAACGGGAGGCTGTTCACGACCTTTGATTAAGGATCGGGCCGTGACAGTTGGGTTGGTATTAAAGCTTTAGGTTGAGAGCTATGTTTTATGAAAAGAGTTTTGAAAATATTCCCAAGTACATTTTCAAAAGTCTTTAATGAATATGAAAGTTTCTTTATAGTCAAGAAATCCCGGTACATGGTCTTAGACATATGAGATCCTTTATTTTAGGGGGTTAGATACAGTTACTATTTAACCTAGCATATCATTTCCATCGGTTCTTAAACCGATAACTTCATTCATTTTATGGGACTAACCCTAATTCTTGAATCATATCTAATGAAAATTATTTTTTAACAGAGCTATAACAATCAGGCGGGGCACTAGATTTGCGCCCCCTGAGCACTATGGGGTTTAGATGCCACCTCCACCACCACTAATGGCCACGCCAACACCTATGGCAGCGCCTGCTCCTGCGGCACCGGATCCTCTGCCGATGGCCGATCTTTCTTTAGTATTTGGTCCGAGTTACACCACATCATCCACGAGCTGACTCAGCTAGTCAAGGAAGCTCGGCAGTTGGAATGCACGGACTTTGTGGGACTTAGTGATGCCACTACGGCTAAGCACTTGGTCAACCGGTCAGATCTTGACAGACTTGGGGTTGAGTGAGGACTACAGGCTGCGGGTAGCAGAGAGGTTGTTAGATGAGGATGCCCTCACTTGGTGGGAGGCTATCTATGATGACGCTACCGAGCCACTACAGTGGGAGGACTTCTTGAGAGAGTTTGACCGCAAGTACTTCTCAGAGTTTCAACAAAACTATAAGAGGGTAGAGTTCCTCCACTTGCGATAAGGGACTAGATCAGTTGCGGAGTATGAGATAGAATTGAGGAGACTGGCAGCTTTTGTCACTGACTTAGCAACACCAAAACAGTTGAGGTTCAAGTTTAAAGACGGGCTCAACTTAAACATTAGGAGGTATATGACGATCACACCCAGCTTCTCTCTCGCAAAGATAGTCGATTCAGTCTGTCGTGCAGAGAAGATTTTCTGCGTCGAGGGTAAACAGAGGGAGAGTAAAGATCAGAGGAAGAAGAGAGCTAGGACCCATGTTAGTCAGAACTCAAAGAGGGGTAGGACTTCTGGTTTTCATAGAGGCCTCTCTCACTTTAGACCAGCACACTTTGGACAGGGACCATATCCCCAGGGGTTTGGAGCACCAGCCTCTAGTGCCACGAGTCAGACCATCGTTCAACGACACCCTCTTTGCCACAGATGTAGCAGGCACCATCCTTCGGGAGCTTATAGGGTACCTATCACGTGCTTCCAGTATGGGAAGTCAAGACATATCAAGAGTTCATGCCCTTATTTAGGACTTGGAGGTCAGGCGACTTCGAGTCATCCGAGTAGTCCATGGGTAGGACAGCAGGGAGCACCTACACATTCAAGTCATACTGCTCTACGAACGATAGCCAAGAGCAACACTGTACCCAATCCTTCGCAATAGCAGCCCAGGGCACAGGCCCGTGTGTAAGCTATGATGCAGGAGGACGCTCAGTCGTACCTAGATGTGATCATGGGTAATCCTCCTACAGATCCCCCTGTTTAGAAGTTTTTATGTACTCTTCTTTTTGAAATCATGTATACTACAATGATTATGTACAGTCATGACTAGCTAAAGTCCTAGAGGCTTAACTATTTTGATATATATGTATATCTTTTGTGCACCCTAAATTAATTCCTCTTCCAATTTCTCGCATTTAGGTACCATGCAAATATTCGGAGTCGACGTCCGTGTTCTTATAAACACCAAGTCGAATTATTCTTATGCGAGAGCTTCTTTCGCTCAACAGTTGGATAGGCCATTATCGCCACTAGATGATGAACTAACAGTTATCACCCGTCTTGGTAAACAGTTGATCAGGGATTCTGTATATAGAGGGAACGATTTCATGATTGGGGAGACAATGATAGAAGCAGACTTGATCCCACTAGACTTGATAGATTTTGATGCCATCCTAGGGGTGGATTGGCTAAGTACTCATAGGGCTTCCATGGACTATTTACCAAGGAAGTAGAGTTCCGGAGGTTTGAAGGGTCACCATTGACATTTGCGGGTGAGAGACGAGTATTACCCCGTTGTGTAGTGTCAGTGATGGAGGCCAGACAGATGATATGCCAAGGATGCACCGCATATCTGGCCCACGTGATAAATACCACCATAGAGGGTTTGAGGCTTGATGAGATCCCCATAGTACAGGAGTTTCCCGACATATTCCCCGAGGAGTTACCCAGATTACCACCAATTAAAAAATTTGATTTTGAGATTGATTTGGCTCTAGGGACTACTCCTACATCTATTCTGCCATATAAGATGGCACTAGCCGAGCTAAGAGAGCTAAAGGTTCAGTTGCAGGAATTGCTGGATAAAGGATTTATCCATCCGAGTACTTCACCTTAGGGTGCTCCGGTGTTATTTGTGAAGAAGAAGGATGGCACCCTCCGACTTTGTGTGAATTACCGATAATTGAACAAAGTTACTGTCAAGAACCGATATCCACTACCCTGCATTGATGAGTTGTTGGATCAGCTTTAGGATGCTAGTGTTTTCTCAAGGATAAATCTTCGATCAGGTTATCACCAATTACGGATTAGGGCCGAGAATGTGCCCAAAACCGCATTCTGTACCCGATACGGACATTTTGAGTTCTTGCTCATGTCATTTGGGCTGACCAATACACTAGTTGCATTCGTGGACCTGATGAATTGGGTCTTCCACGATTACCTGGATTGTTTTGTCATCGTATTTATTGATGATATCCTAGTCTACTCGTAGGGTAATGAAGAGCATGCTTAGCACTTTCGGGTTGTTTTACAGATCCTTCGTGAGAGATAGTTATACGCCAAATTCACCAAGTATGAATTTTGCTACGGCAGATTAGTTTTCTGGGGCACATAGTTTCTGCGGAAGGTATTTTCATTGATCCACAGAAAGTCGAAGCTATATTGAGATGGCAGCAGCCGCAGACCGTGATTGAGATCCAGAGTTTCCTTGGTCTTACAGGTTATTATCGGCGGTTTGTAGAGGGATTCTCTCAAATCGCTACTCCACTATCTATGTTGACGAGAATAAACGTCAAATTCTATTGTGATATCGTTGTAAGGCGAGCTTTCAGGAGCTCAAATAACGATTAACATCCACACCAATATTGGCCCTTCCTACTATTATTCGGGAGTATGTGGTATACAGTGATGCCAGCCGATAGGGATTGGATTGTGTACTAATACAGGATGTTCAGGTTATTACATATGCTTCTCGACAGTTGAAAAAACACAAGTTGAACTACCTGACATACGATCTCAAGTTGGCCGCCATAGTCTTTGTCACGCCCCGAACCGAGGTCATGAGCAGCCGCCCGTTACCCTGGATGCCGGCTACATTTTTACAGAAAATCGGGCAAAAACTCCCCATATTTCGGAGGTCTCCCATGTACAATTCACCCTATAATATTCACAACCATCCTGTCAATTTAATAAAAAGGTCATCCCATGCTCACAACCATTAACCAAACCACAACCGACAACTAGGACAACACAAGGCTATAGAAATTTCTAACAGTTCTAGCCACAGACCTCTACTGTCATGCTAAACTAGAGCACAAGCAGCCGCCACACCGAGAGGACCTAAATGTTTATACACATGTACAATAAATTTCCAAGTTAACATTTTAAATACATATAGGTGCCTCAATGCAAGTAAACCGAGTCAATATGAGAGTTTCTCGAATAAATGTCCATAATTATACAGTCATCCTAGAAAATAAATAGCTGAGTACATTGATCAAACTAAAATCTCCAATAATTGTAGCGGAAGATATGGTAACATCCATACCCAAGCCCGGTGCTATCAAGTCGACGTCACAAGTATGAAATCACAAAATTTTTCTTCAGTCCAAAACTAATCCTGTGGGAAAGAAAGTGAGAGGTGAGTATCTATAGGAGGATACTCAGCAAGTGAGGGGATTGATATCTATCAATATCGAGGGTGAATTTGGAGTGTCAAAGCATGTAACATAATATCGAGTATACGAAAATAACGTGCTGTTTCAGAGTAAAACATATCTCAAGGCACACATCAGAAAATCACATATGCATCCATCCATGTATCAAGTCGCATGTAGAGCCGGCCAAATAAACAACCCCGGCAATAGTCTACCTCGACCAAGGACGGGTGCATTGGGGGTTGTCACTATGCAAATATCAAATAATGGCTCTATACCCCAAGGTTGGCCACAGGCTACTCCAACTAGCCTGTAAATAATAATAATAATAATATATATATATAGTCGGCCATGTATGGTATTCCGCCCAGTGCTAGACATAGGTAAACTCACGTCCTCCTCGATGAGGGTCAACCTGGGACACCCATACACTTGACAATTTGACGAATATCTCCGACCGAAACGTATCCGGGCACAAGGGGTGCCTCTACCAAATATCTTTCGCAGCTACAAAATCCTATAGGAAGCATATTACCATATCACCAAGTCGGCTCGGCACGTAGCCCCATGCATTCACATCATCACGTCGGCCGGGCATATAGCCCCATGCATCATAACATAACGTCAACCGGGTGTACAGCCCAAATAGTACATGTAAATCCATTCAAAACTACGTGCCAATACAGTAGAAGCATTAAATCATGTCAATATGTCAAAAAAAATGGCACAGTATCCGGTTATCAAACTCATGGATGCAAATCAATAAAATCAACAGTTGGGACACTCCAATAGTCACAAAAATATGTCTATCAAAATCAAAAATTTAGTTTTCACACGTATAGAAATCATGTCATTTGAAAATCGGTAAAACATGATTTATCAATCAATAGTAGATGTCAAAATTCCACTCACCTTTCTAGGGAGGGTGGTCACTCCCTATTTTTAAGACAAATCCAATCTAACTCCTTGAGTCTCCAAAAAGATCAACCTAATCAGATCATCACAATTTAACATTAAATTTTCAAGTATTATAGGGTTTATCCATTTTCCATAAGTTTGTACAAACATTTACTCTTCAATTTATGAATACACTCTAATGTTATCAGTTGCATTTCATTTATAAACAATTAACGTATTTTTAAACCAAGTCAAATTCAACCCTAAAACCACTCAAGATCGAAAATAATCCTTAAAATAAATAATTTTCTTATAAGATAGAAAATTTTTGAAAAATCATACACTTTTCGATTCCCATCTAACTGTTTCAAGCCATATGTCATTTTCAAGGTATAAGAGTCTATTTTCATAGTACGAAGATAGTATTTCAATTGCCTATGAACAGAACAATTTATAATGAGAAAGGCTGCATCAACCCTTGAACTCAAATCCCAATTTCTGACTATTTTCATGCATAGGTCAATTTAAACTCCAAGGGAAACTATTCTAATCACCTTAATTTGATTATATCATCCTAAACAGTCCCATTTCATATAAATTCATACACTTGACCTAATGAACCACATACAAGGTCCGAAATTGCATTCTATTCGAATCTAGTTTACATTCTAGCATATACAAGACTTCTTATCCTAAATTTACCCTAAATTTAATAACAAAATCGAATAGGTCCGAAATCCCTCACCTAGGGTTTTCTCGGAGCGCAGACCTTCGTCCGAATGTCTCCTCAATCACTCCAAAATCTGCAATGCTCCCTATCAAGACAAGATTTTATTAGCTAGGTCATAAACACTTAGATCAGAATCAAAACCCTAAATCAGTTACCTGTGCGAGGTTCGTGGGCTGTCACGGGCTTAATGGCCGTCGCGGGCTACTGAGGTCTTGCGGGTTCGCGGGCTGGCGAGTCAGCAGGCTAGCGGGTTTGCAGGCCATAGTGGGCTCACGGGCTGTGTGCTAATGGGCTAGTGCTCGCTCGTGCACAGGCGCGCTCACCAGTAGGCGTATGCTCGTGGACTGGCTCGCACTCGCGGACTGGCTCGCGCTCCCGGACTGGCCTGTGCTCGCAGACTGAGGCGCTCGCTCACGGACTGAGGAGTGTACTCGCGGACTGAGGCACGCGTTGTGTTCACGATCATGCTCGCACTGGGTGGATCACGCACGGGTGCGCTCGGCTCCAGCTGGGGAGATCGCGCGGTGGAGGAAGGAGTTGCAGTCACGCTCGCAGAAGATCGGTGCTCCCGGGAGGAAGGATTAGCGGCGGCGAAGCAAGCGGCGGCGATGGGTGGTGGGTTCGAGCGAAGCCGAAGAGAGAGAGAGAAAGAGAGAGAAATAGAGAGTGAGGTTGAGAGAGAAGACAGAGGGGGTCGGCTAGGTGGTGGTGACGGTACCATCGGTGAGAGGTGGAGAGGATGGCGGAGGAGAGGGAGGGTAGCTGTGCGTGCGGCGGAAGGAGAGAGAGCAGTGGGAGGGAGATGAAGAGACGGGAGAGGAAAAGATTAGGGCTAAAAGCCCTAATCACATTTGGGGGAGGTGCTGCGTTTTGGGGCAAAACGCAGCGCTTCCCCTTTTTTTTTTTTTACAATTATATATATATCTATGTATGTATATATAATTTCATACCCATGTTTCGCTAGAATGCGAATTTCAAAAAATGGGGCTTATTATGATTGCAAACACGGAAACTTAAAATATACCCAAAAATTTAAATTAAATATCCTAAAATCAAAAATCAATATAAATAAAAAATTTTCTCTAAATATATATATATTTCAAAACTAGTACACTTGTACGGACACCGCAATGTCGGAGTTACAGTCTTTGCTTTGAAAATATGACGACATTACTTATACGAAGTGACCTGCAAAATATTCAGAGATCATAAAAGTCTCAGGTATTTGTTCACCCAGTAGGAATTAAACCTCCAACAGAGGAGATGGTTGGAGTTATTGAAGGATTATGTCCTTATCAACGATTATCATCCAGGAAAGGCAAATGTTGTGGTAGATGCCTTGAACCAAAAGTCATCATCTTCTCCTCAGATGACAGAGAATTCTTATCTCTCTTGTTTGGTGGGACTCCGTGCATTAGGAGTCAACTTGGCTAGTGATGTCAAGGAGCACTATTTGAGGTGAGGCTGACTTTGCTCGACCACATTAGGGAGCTTCAGGGATCAGATGAGGAGCTCCAAGGTATTCTTGATAAGATTCATAGGGGTAATGGTGGAGATTTTCGAATCGTGATGACGGACTAGTGGTATACAGAGAGCGGGTTTGCATTCCCGCGGACAGCGATCTTTGGAGAGTTATTCTTGAGGAGGCTCATTCCTCTGCTTATTTTATGCATCCGGGTAGTATAAAAATGTATCGGACTATCCGAGATAGTTATTAGTAGCCTGGTATGAAGAGAGAGATCGTAGAGTTTGTTGCTCAATGTCTAATTTGTCAGCAAGTGAAAGCCAAGCATCAACGACCCACTGGTACTTTACAGCCTCTTTCCATTCTCGAGTGGAAGTAAAAACACATCATGATGGATTTTGTGATGGGGCTACCTCGGACTTTGGCACGGCATGATGTTACATGGGTGATCGTTGATAGACTCACCAAGTCCGCACACTTCATTCCTATTCATGGTGATTATTCCTTGGAGATGTTAGCACACCTCTACATCAATACCATTGTCAAACTTCATGAGGTACTTGCGTCAATAGTGTCAGACAAAGACCCCAGATTTACCTCTAAATTTTGGCCCAGATTACAGGAGGTATTAGGCACTAGACTGAACTTTAGCACAGCATACTACCCCCAGACCGATGGTTAGTTAAAGAGGACCATCCAGACTCTAGAGGACATGCTGAGAGCATGTGTTATAGATTTTCAGGGTAGCTGGGATCAACATCTTCCATTGGTAGAGTTTACATACAATAACAGCTATCAGGCCGATATTGGGATGCCTCCGTGTGAGGCATTGTATGGGAGGAAATGCCGTACTCCTTCGTGCTGGGATAAGATAGGAGAGAGACAACTCAGCAGCATTGAGATTGTTGAGGAAACTAAAGAAAAAGTAAAAATCATCCATCAGCAGATGAAGGCCGCCCAGGACCAACATAAGGTTTATGCCAATAGGAGGCGGCGACAACTTGACTTCAAGAAGAGAGACATGGTTTTCCTACGGATATTACCTTGAAAAGGGGGATTCGATTCAGGTAGCGGTTAAGCTAAGCACCAGATATATTGGGCCTTTCTGTATCCTTAAGAGGGTTGAAAATGTGGTATACAGGCTAGAGTTGCCGGATGAGCTTTAACGCATTCACGATGTCTTCCATGTCTCAGTACTTAGAAAATACCTACCTGATCCATCACATATCCTAAAGCCTCCGCCAGTGGAGTTGCATGAGGACTTGAGTCTACCGGTTCAGCCTGTGGCTATCCTTGATCGGCAGATTAGGAAGCTGTAGAGCAAGGAAGTTCCCTTAGTCCGAGTCTTATAGAGGAGAGACTAGGACAAAGAGGAGGCCTGGGAGCCCGAGGAGGCCATGAGGAGACTTAGCTTTTCTCTGTGTAGTCTTCTTTTAGTTTTGAGGACAAAACTTATTTTTAGTGTGTTAGAAAATATAACACCGACACCTCGGTATACTCACTATTGTACCCCTCTTCGCTTTATACATGCTATTACTCATACTCTATATAGAAAATCCACTAAGAAATTTTTTCGCTAAAATCACTCCCGAAAATTTCAAATCAATCGTCGAAAATTCAAAATTTTCAAAATGACCACCAATGGTCCAATAATAATGAGGATGACTCTAGTGTGTACAGGAACCTCAAGTTTGGCTAGATCTTACTTCGTAGAGTTAAATCGTAAATTTTTTGAAAAATTATCGATAAAACCGCATCCGGGTCGAAGTGTCTCGAAAAGGCTAAACGACCATGTTTTGATGCGGGAGAAATTAAATTAAGCCTAATGCGAGGTTTTGGGTTCTAATGTGAAATTTTGAAATTTTTAGGGTCAAATGTAAATTTTTATAAGTCAAGAGACTCATTTAAAATTAATAAGAACTTAGAAAAAATAAGCAACTAATGAAGTTGTGGTATGAGTGATGATTAGGGTCTTTCATTGATTTGTGACAAGATATTAATTATTGATAAATGGAGTGAGAGAAAATGGTTTTTGGGTTGGTACAAAATGATACAATGGTGAGAAATAATCCCTGAGATGATAATGGTTGAGCTATAAGGAATTTGGCTAGTGTTCTCCCCCAAAACCGTGACCAAACAATGGAGAAAGGAGTGGGATAGGTGAGGTGGCCGGATGAGGGATGGAGAGAAGAAATAATTTTGGCCTTTGAAGAGTTAATCCAAGGGTACAAATTGAGTTGAATTGAAATGAACTAATTTGGGCCCTTGAATTTAGTTAGTGGGAGACAAGAATACTATTTATTGAGTGATAGTGTGGGATTTCTTGGAAACTAATCAAGGGTGAGGATTTAACTTAGAATTTGATAAAAAAATTTTAAACCATTGGGTCTTGGTTGGAGAGAGACATACAATTAATGAATGACTAGAGTGGTAGTGTGAGAAAGTGTGTTTGTATAGGGAGAAGAAAGAAACTATGAGAGAGAGAAAGTGTGTTTGTGTCCATGTGAATCCAATGGCATAAAATTGTTCTTGAAAAGGGTTGATGGCTAGGATTTAATGGAGCAAAAATGTAACAAAGCTAAACACTTAGCTTTTCTTCCAAACACTTGAAACATTCAAAGCAAAAGAAGCAAAAAGACTCTCCATTTTTCTCTCCATGGCCGTGAGCTTCAAGGTAGGGAGACTCAAAATTTTTCTACAACACCACCCCAATATTTTTACATAAATCACTTCCTCACAAATCCAATTACAACATATCCAAAAATTGAAGCAAAAGGAGGAGACTTACATAGTGATAATCGAAGGGAGCCGAAAGTAACCCCATTAAAGGAAGGTTTGATTTCTTCAAAAACCACTTTGAAATTTTTGTATAGATTCATCTCCCCCAAACCCTAATATAACATACTTTGTTTTGGGGTCAAAAGAAGGAGGCTAACTTGGTGAACTTATGTTGACCGAGAGCTAGGAGCAAGGGAGAGGTGGAGATGCTGTGAAGAAAAATCTTGGTTCGGCTTGAAACATCCAAATTTAAGGTAAATAAAATTCTGCACTTTGCTGAAATTGAAAAACCTTGTATTAATGTGTTAATGTGATGTTTTTAGTATGTCTTTATAACCTAAAGTCTAGGAGGAACCCGAATGAACCATGAGAAATGTGTGCAGAAAATTTGAACCTTGTGTGCTGAGAATTGGGATGAAAAGACTATGTTTTGGTGAGCTAAATGTAGTTTTCAAAAGACAAATTATGTGTACAAAATTTTGATGCAAAAGTGATAAAAATATGTGTAGTTGTTGATTTAATTGATGTAAGAAATGTATATATAAATTTGGTTCTGTTTGGCTAAGAAGTTGGGGGAGAGAAAGGTTTATTAGTGAACTGAGAATTTGTCTTGCATTGTTGTAACTTTTGTGTGCTTAAATTTGAATGAGATTGTGAGTATATAATTGTACTTGTTGGCTGAAAAACAGGGTATTTGTTGGCTGAAACCAAATGGATGTTGTTGTTCAAGAAAACTAACTTAAAGGCCAAAGAATGTGGTTTAATATGTACAAAAATTTTCTAAACTAAAGATGATTGAAGTGAGGCCAGTTTTATGCTAGTCGAAGAGTGTATGGTAAGGAGAAAGGGTCATAATGTGTGTAGAGTTTTAGAAGTGTGATGAATGTGTGTGTGTGCATATATAATTTGTATTTGTGTGCTTAGGTGATGGGATGAAATGTGTATTAAATTGGTGAGTTGCCGAGAATGTAAGGAATGCGAATGAGCATGTGTATGTGTAATGTTTGTAGAATGCAAAATCTTATGGAGTGATGAATGCAATTGATGTGTTAGCATGCAGAATTTTAAAGGATGGATTATACAATGTGTAAGGTGAATGTGGATTATTGGTACATAAAGGAGGTGAAATCTTAAGCATACTAATTTCTGAAATTTAGTGGACTGTTTTGAGTATACAAGGAGATAGAATGTGATGATAGTGGTAATGAGTTTGACATGTAATTTGGAGACATATTCGTATATATGGTGAGTTATGTATTGAGAGTTCTAGGGAGAACCCTAAATTGATAATATGGATTTTTATTTGCCAACGTTTGTGGTGAAATTATAAAGTGTATTTATAAATGAGCAATTGAATTTGCCAATTTTGTGATAAAAAGGGGACAGCCTATGTACATATTAGAAGCCTACCTCTGATGTCCTAAGTTTTGGTTCTAAATAAAGGATTTATTTAAAATATAATTTAACATAGTGATTCCCAATTTTATTTATATATATTATGTGTTATATTGTAGAGCATGCTTGGTGACTGAATGAGAGGAGCACATTCTTACACTTCGTGGTACATTTTAGCGAGTGACGTACCCTCCCGTATATCTGAGTGGGACTTTGACGCTATGGTCTTAATTAAGCAAAAATACATGTTTTATAGTTTTTCAAAATGACATGTGTGAAAGTATGAGATTCGGTCTATGTTTTCTAAATACTTCTCTTTGTGATCATTGGAGTGTCTCAAATGATTGATTCAAATGATATGCATCCATGAATTGTGTTAAAATGATATCGTGCTACTCTTTAAAAATTTGATATGATTTATATGCTTCTATTGCATTGGTATACTGATTTGAAATGGGTTAATTGAAATGTGTGGGCCAGATGCCTACTTATGATGTGATAATGTCCTTGGTGGACTACCATAACTACGAAGGGCATTTGTAAAGGTACCCATTGTGTCCGGATACACTTCTATAGAAGGTATCCCCAAACGTCATATGTATAGTTGCGGCCGGTTGAACAAAATCGAGGGAGGACATGAGTGACACCACTGTCTAGCACCGGCCGAGATTCTATACATGATTGATTATGTATGTGCACGTAGACACGAGCTAGCCCTTGGTAAGGCTTGTGGCCAACATTGGAGTATAGAGCTAAATATTTTTATACTTGCATATAAACCCCAATGCGCCTGTCATTGGTTGCAATATACTATTGTCGGGGATATTTTATTGGCAAATTCTAAATTATTTTTTTTCAAAATGTAAAGGGATATATATGTTGATATTATGATGTATGATGCATGATCACTTGATTTGTAGAAATGTCATGCTCGATTTATAATTTCATCATATTTTAAAAAAAATATGTTTTGACACTCCATGCTCACACACTCTATTGATAACATAATGTCGATCCCTTCACTTACTGAGTATTTTCCTTAATACTCACCCTTCACTTTCCTATGATGACAGACTTGGCAAAGAGACATGTCGAGACACTTCCAACACACTTGACATATATTTTGGAGACATCGAGTTTTGGGTATAGTACCAACCATTCTTCCATGATGAAAGTTGATGATGATACTTGAGGTTCATAGAGTGATAATGTACATTTTATGGGTGATTGTAACTATGTTATTGTAAAATGTAAATTGAATCTCTTGAACTCGTTGTCTATTCATGCATTGAGGCATAGTGTTGCATTTCAAATTTCTCTTACTTGGGAAATTATATTTTGAGGGACAACAGGTTTTAAACAAGTGAAAATGTTAACCTCGCGTTACCTCGGTATGTGTGCCATGTGATGGGCAGCATACGAGGTAACGGGCGGCTGTTCATAGCCTTCGATTGAGGATTAGAGCATGACATGTCATGTATTCTATCTAATAGGATGCAGTTTCTAAAATACAGTCGATTCATTGCTTCAACAAGTCGCGACCTATTAAGTTCAGACTTAAACTCTAAACCTACACCGTTGATTGTAAGTCGACTTATACATAGAATAAGTCAACTGTTTGAGTTTTAATCAACATTTTAGAACTAAAGCATTAAGAATAAGGTAACTTAGAGTAAGGGGCAAGTTGACTTGAAGAGTTGAGAAGGTATTTTAAACCAAAAGTTCTAAGAGCAAGTCAACTACTGTATGGCATGAGTTGACTCATGGCATGTTGGTTTCTATGCTTTAAGCAAGTTGAGCAATAATAGGTTAACTTGCGACTTTTCACAAGTCGACTCGCGATGTTCTTAGTGAGATCCAAAACATTAAATCATGAAGACAAGTTGACATACGTAATAAATAGATTGACTTGATTCTCCCAATGTTTAATGTTAACATCATCCGTTTGAATACAAGTCAACTCACACTTTAGAAAAGTCAACATGTCATTCTCAGATTTTCAAGTTCATTCATTTATAAGCAAAAATAATAATATAAACACATCAAAACAACCAAGTAGTATTTATTCCTCAAAGTTCATAATCTCTAGTTTTATCCTTAAGTTATAAAACCTATTTTTATCTGGGGATTTGGTAAATATATTCGCAATTTGTTTCCCTATTTTAAAGTACTCAAGAATAATATATCATTCTTTAGTACATGATGTCTTATGAAGTGATGTCTCACTTTGATATGTTTGGTTCCAAAGTTGTGGATTAGATTTTTAGTTAGATAGTATTATCACACTTTATGGGAATGCAATCGAGTTCTAATCATAGTCCTTTAACCGATACTCAATCTAGAGAATTTAAGCACAACATTGACTAGCTACAACATACTCAGTTTTAGTAGTCGAGGTGGCAACACTACTTTATTTCTTAGATGATCAGGATACTAAAATACTCCCAAAGAATTGACATATGTCATTTGTACTCTTTCTATTTAACTTATATCCAACAAAATTAGTCTTAAAATAACCAAGCAACTGAAAAGATGAATTCATATCATACCACAATCCTAGATTGTATGTATCTTTTAGATATTTAAAAATCCTTTTTACTGTTGTTAAAAGTGATTCTTTGGGATTTGATTGAAATATATCACATAAGCACACACTATAAAGGATATCTAGTCATAGTGTAGTTAAATAAAGTAGTGAACCTATCATACTCCTTTATAGCTTTAAGCACACTGGTTTTCTTTGTTCATTTTTGTCCAACTTAACTAAGTTGCTCATAGGGCTGCATTTCCTTTAACTTCACCTAATCTAAATTTCTTGATGAGCTCCTTGGTTAATTTGGATCGACTAATGAATATTCCCTTCACATTTTGCTTAATTTGCAATCCTAAGAAATAATTCAAATCTCACTTCATGCTCATCTCAAACTCAGCATGCATAGTCTTATTGAATTCTTAAAAAAGGTTCTTATTTGTTCCCCCAAATACTATGTCATCTATATAAATTTGAACAATCAATATTTCTTTACCTTTTCTCTTAATGAAGAAGGTTGTGACAATCTTGACTCTTTCAAATTCATTTTCTATTATAAAATTACTAAACCTCTCATACCAAACTTTCTTTTAAATCCAAACTTTGATAGTTTATACATATGCCTAGGAGTTTTGGATATTCAAATCTAGGAGGTTGTTCTATATAAACTATTTCTCTAATTTTTACCATTTAAGAAAGCACTTTTTATACCCATTTAGTATAACTTAAAATTCATGAAACAGGAGAGAAGGCAAGCAACATTCTTGTAGCTTCCAATCTTACTACAGAAGCATATATCTCATCAAAATCTTTTACTTTTTCTTGGCTACATCCCTAAGCTACCGATTTTGCCTTATTTCTTGTAATTATTCTATACTTATCCAGCTTATTTCTGTAGACTTATTTTTGTTCCTGTAACTGAATGATCCTTGGGCCTACAAACTAAATCTTATACTTAGTTTCTCTCAAACTAACTTAATTCTTATTGCATTGCTTGAAACTAGGTTTCATCTTCTAATGTTTCATCTATATTATTCTAATCTATTTGAGAGATAAATGTCATATATTTACATTGATTTTGAAAAGATGACCTTATCCTAACTCTAGGCTCCAAATTTTCAATGATATTTTCTACATTTATACTTTTCCTTACTGTAGGAACTTTGATTTTTTGCTCTTCATTGGTCTCTTTATCTTTCTTAGTTTTTTATTCTATTTTAGTAACTTCTTTCTTGACATTTTTGTTCTCGATTACACATCATTCTCTTATATGTTTATCTAATGCTTCATCATTAAAACTTTTCTTGCCTAATGGATCACTTTCATCAAATTAAAAATGAATTGACTCTTCAACCATCATGGTTACCTTACTATGGACTCTGTAAGCCTTTCGATTGGTTGAATATCCTAAAAAGATACTCATATCACTCTTGACATCAAATTTTCCTAGGAAATCTTTTCCATTATTTAGAATAAAGCACTTGTATCCAAACACATGGAAATATCCTATGTTAGACTCTCTACTCTTTCTTGAGGATTGATTTAATTAAAACTCTATTCAACATATAGCATGCTATATTTCCGACTTCTGCACAAAAATATTTAGATAGATTATTTTTCACATAATATTGATCTAACCATTTCATCTAAGTTTTTATTTTTCCTTTCTATAACACCATTTTGTTTTAGAGTCCTAAAGATAGAAAAGTTCTGGTCTATTTAATTTTCTTCACCAAATTCTTACATTAACTTACTTTCAAATTGTTGACTATAATCACTTCTTAAGTTGGCGATTGTGCATACTTTTTCATTTGGATCTTCTTACATAACCTAACGAATACACTACTAGCCTCTTCTTTTCTAGCTAAGAGGAGCAGCTAAATGTACATAGAGTAATCATCTGTTATTAAAAAGCCATAATGGTTTCCTCATAAACTTTGGGTCTTAGTTGGTCCAAATATGTCTATGTACAGCAATTCCTATAGCCTATTGGTTGAGACTATATTTTTAGGTTTAAAGAATGATATAACTTGTTTTCCATTCATGCAATCATCACAAATTTGCATCACAAATTTGTCTTTTTCATATTTTAGCTTAGGTAATACTTTAACCATGTCATTTCTAACTAATTTAGAGATTAAATTCATGCATACATGTCTAGTCTCCTATGCCAAAGCCATACATTATCATAGCTTACTACCATTAAACAAGTTTCATCATCTTTTCCTATGTTATCTGGATTAATTACATAGATTTTTCCTTCTCTAAAGCCAGTAGATTTTATTTCTTTGCTTAGATCACAATCAAATACAACAATCTAATCTTTATCACACAATACTAAACAAATTATGTTTTAAACCCTTAACAAGTAAAACATGCTCAATTTGTGTAGAGGACTTCCTACACTTCCTATGTCGATGATCTTTCCCATGGAGTTGTATCCAATGACAACCTTGTCTCCCTTCTTTTTTAGGTAGCTAAACTTTGTGGAGTCTCCAGTCATATGTCTGGAACACCATTAATGTAGGAACCAAGTGTTCTATGAAGTTTTAGCCTTTAAGTAGGACAGTATAAGAGATCATTTAAGTTTTGCCTTTAGTACCTAGATTTTCTTGGGTGTAGCATTATTTGTCTTTATTAATTCTTTTGGCACCCATTTTAGTTTTGCTTTTCTCAAAGATTTATTCATAAACCAGTATTCATTTATATCATGACCATTCTTAAAGCAAAGGTAACATTTTATGTGACTCATTCCCTTTTTATTTTTAGTTTCACTAGATTTTCTTAGTTTGCAAGGATGAACATTATGTCTGGATTTCATACAATGATGACTCCTAGTTTCTATTTTAGATCCGTAGAGCTAGGGACAAAGAATGTATATAATTTTTTTTGTGTTTCAATAAGATTGTACCCTAGTCCTGTCTTATTGAATACTGCTCCTTGAACTCCTAACATCAAGTCAAGTTTTTCTTGCTTTTGAATAAATTTATACAGTAGAAAGCATAATTTTTTGTACCTTTCTTTTTCTTATTGAAGTTCATTTTCTAAGCTCTCCTTGTTATTCTTACCCCTTTTATTATAGGTATTCAAACTTTTATCATTTATATTTTCTAATTCAATTTACAGTTTAATTGTTTCTTCAATTTAGGCGATTCCTATTTCGTTGGAAAGATAAGACATAGATCTACATTTCATATAATTGGCACAAAATCCAGTTCTGTTGGGAAAGGGGGCTGCACTCAGAGGCAAACTTACTACCACAAAACAGGGTAGAATAGTACATTGTCAAAATCTAACCTACTCTCCTTTCCTAGCCTTTTTTTTATCCGATTTCCAACCCGGCTAAGTCCAATTTTTTCTCCATTGACCCCACAGTTTTTCTTGATGGATCCCTTCATTTTCTTGTACTAAATCTTATTCTGAAATTGGTTTTGTTGTAGTAATACAGCAAGGTAGAAACTGCATTGGTTTTACATCCCAAGGTTAGAAATTGAATCATTCCTTAGCTAGTTTAGTTCTCTTAGTGGTTCACTAAGCAGATGGGCTCCAAATGACCTCGATTTTGGATATATTGGTCCTTAGGATGTGTGCAAGGTCTCTGCAAACGTTTATTGAAAAATACTAAGGGCAACTATGGCTGCCGGTCTAAGGAAACTCACTGCCCCATAGGAGTTTTCAAAATTTCCAAATTTCCAGATTTTGGTTGTCCTGGTTTTGCTATTGGTTTCTCTATCAAACTAACTTCAAATGACCCTAATTTTTAAGATGTCATAGTTTAGGATGTCTACAAGCTATCCATCAAAAATCACGGAAAACTACTAAGGTTTGCCTAGGCACATTCGAACTCATATACTTGTCTTCTCATGGTTGCACACACAAACACCACATACATGAAATTTTTTCCACTCAAATTCCAGCACAAATGTACCACTCAAACACACCTCATTCTTGATTATTTTGTGCACTTATATAACTCATTTTCCTTGGCCATTTCTAGCGCACACACACAATATATTTTTTGATACACTTAATCCACCAAATGTATACATTAATACTTCAAATTCTGCATATTTCAACTATCCAATGACTACTCATTCTTGGTACAAAATCACACACATATCTAAGGTTAATTTCTGCGCACTCAACTAGCATTTGGCCACCCTAAACTAGGTTCAAATCAACTCCTCCAACCACTAACACTAGGTTCTCACAAATACAACTTGTTCCAATGCTTGGTTCACATAGTTAGGCTTCTCCGTATAACCCCAAATCAAGATATGTTATAGCATAAGATGAGAGGAGTCTACCTTACCTAGTGCAGTCCGGTTGAAGCCTTGAAGAACCAAGATCTCTCCTCTCCATGGAGCTTCCAGCCGAGCTAAATCCTCCAAACTAGAGTCCTCCTTTTTGTCTAGTTATTGGATATGTTGTACTAGGGCTAGAAAGAAGATCTATGTAAAAATATTTGGATGTTGTGTGGAAAAAAAATCAAACTCCCCTTTCAAGGAAACTCTTGGCCATGGAGAAGAAGGAAGAAGAAGATTTTGTGCTTTGGTTTCTTGGGCAAGCCTCTCTCTCTCTTTCTCCCTCTCTCTCACGTTGCCCTCTACATTTCTAAAGGGACCAACCATGGTTAAGACAATTTCTAATCATAGTTAAGTTTAATTAACCTAACTATAGTTGAATTTAACTATTTTTAATTAACTAGGGTTTGTTTCCACCAATCATGCAGTGCCACTTTTCAAAACCACACAAAATCCAATAAAGTAAATTCATTCACTTCAAGAGCATTAATTGCTTATCAATTATGCCTATCCATTTGTTAACATGCGATCCGAGATCAGTCAAAGTTACTATTCACCTCAAAAATCTAAAATCACACACACGACCCAGATTTTTGTGCTGAGTCCAATGCTATTGGTTTCGCATTAATCTGAAGTCGTTTGGTCACCCAAACGTCATTCAGAGTAAACGAAATTTTCGATCGGTCAAAATTTGACCTCGGCCTTGAAATGCGTGAAATCTCACTATGGACTTTGTTTTACTCGTAGATTTCAAAAATATAGGTCTAGGGTGGAAACGATACCGTTTGCTCGGACAAATTTCAATTCTTCCAAAAATTAGGGCTTCTCGGATAAAAATTTAGAGCACCAAGCATTTTTATGCTACGGCCTAAACTTCACTTTCGGTCCCTAACCCTTCACTTTTAAAGTGAATTTAGTATGTATATATCTCACGGTATCAAATTTGTACGTGTGGTTTTAATTTTGTCTTAGTAACAAAGATTTTCGCTCTTAGTGATTTAGCTGTACAAATCGAGGAGAGTACAATATGAAAGATACCAAAGTGTCGGTATTATATGATCAGCTTTTCTAAATAATTAGCCAGTATTTACATCAAATCAGCTTTTGTATTATCCAGGGCTAATGCAAGTCGACTACCTTTATATGTTGAATTGACTTGTGCTACAACATATTCAGATGTTTATGCTTAGATGCTTATGCAAGTCAACTTATGATCTTTTTATGTCAACCCCTGCTCATCAGTACTTAACCATTTTCTTGCTATGGGTTGTGCATGTTGACTTGTGCTCCTCATCAACTTTGTTTGGTCTTCGTTTTACTTAAGTATATTTATTATGATGTTTGTACAGGTAGATTTCTCTTGTTGACTTGTGCTTGATACTGTTTATGTGTATTTGTATTGTGTCTCATGCAAGTTGACTTGTTGTTGTGACAGATCGACTTAGTATATTTTTCATTTTAACGTGGTACAAGTTGGCTTGCTAATTGCATGTAGTCAACTAGTTGAGTGGGTCGACTATGTATAGTACCTAGGTTGACTTGAGACCAACAACACTCAAAATATTCTAAGTCCAAAATATGCAAATCAACTTGATTATAGTGTAAGTTGACTTGGCCTAGTGTATAACTCTAGCTTTAAGCCCCGGCTTGTGTCTTATGTCCTGGCTCGTGTCCTACCTTGTGTCTTCTGTCCCGACATTGGTCAACTTGGTTTCTATAGATTTTTCTAAGTATTGAATGTGCAAGTCGACTTGTGACTACAACAGGTTAACTTGACTTGAATATAGTTTGCCCTATTTTCCTTTTGACCATTGATCTTTCAAATTTTTGATTGTTAAGATTTTAAAGTTTTGATTCTACAATTATATTCATTAAATGTGTTGACTTATGCATTGAGTAGGTTGAATTGTTTTGAATTAGACTTAGTCTTTTTCACAAAGAATTTTCAAGTGGAATTGATTTGTAAAGTGAGTTGACTTGACTAACCCACTTTCTAAATTTAGTAAGTTTGTAACACTTATGAAGTCAACTTGATTTTCACTCTTGCTGACTTGTGTAACCTATTATGTTTTGTTATTCAACTAGAGGGGAGGGGTGAATAGTTGAATATAAACTTTTCAACACTTTTTCTGAGCTATAAAACTTTATGATAGTAAATAAAAACAAGTAAAGAAAGCACACAGAATTTTTATGATGGTTCCACCAAACCCTATTGAGGTCCATTCAGTTAAAACAACACATTTGACCAATCATAGTCTGTCTTCTATCCATATGTTCCAATTTGTCCCAAATCATCTTAAATGTAATTGGTTGTATGCTCGATGATTCACCTTCCTCAGTCATTCTTTCTTTCCTTAGGGTATTTTCAGTCTCCTCGTCAATCTCAGCCTCAATCTCCTCAACCTGTCTCTTCCTTGTTCCTCTTTCTTTCCTTACCCATATTCCTTTACTATTACACATCCATTTTGCTCTCAACATTGACGAAGCATTGATTGCATTTTTATCACACAATTCAACAATCGTATCCTTTTCAATAACTACCATATTTTTTGAAAGGATGTCAGTGATCGTACTTGCACATGGCAATAAAGAGCTTTCAGATCTATGTGCTATGATCATGAAGTATAGAATAATGTAATGGAAGCCAGGGTTCTTTCCACTAATAATGTAGGCCATTAACCAAAAATCTTCCTCTGAGTTTGTGGTGTAGTTTCCTCCTCTAGGTCGTAATATATGACTAACAATCAGATGCAAAATTCTTTCAAGAAAGCTAAGTTCAGTAGCACTAGAGTTCACCACAGTGAGGTTCTAATCACCATACACAATCTGAGCATTGACCAGAGAATTTGATTTCTTATACGATTCACATTTGTCATAAAAGACCCATGTCATGCTATTGTCTTCACAAATCTTCCTAGGGTTCACTTTGAACTCCTTTCCATTTACAAAGGTTTTGAATGCGCATGATCAAAATGGTCATCTAGAGTGATTCTCATTTCATCTGTAGGTTCTTCACAAATGACTTCTATATTGTTGTAAAATAATTTGACCTCTTTCTCATGGATATACTTGTTAGGATTCAAAAGAGAAGTAGGGCATACCTCTATTAGATGTTCTTCATACTTGAATCTAATTTTTTTTAAAAACTCCCAATCGATCAATCGACCATGGTTCACCTTTCTTTTCAAAAACACCCTATCATATAGTTCATTTTGTTCAATTGTTTGAAACTCATAGGTGCTAAACTAAGGGAATGTTTGTGGAGGAGGGGGTGTTGGTTTCATGGGTTGCGCAAAAGAGGATGAACCCTTTCCAGTGGGTTTCGAAGATTTTTTTGATGGTTCAGAGGGCTTTTTTATGGGTATCTTCATTATAGGGACCATTGGGATTTGATTTTTTAGAAAATTTAGATGATTAGGGTTTTGATTTAGAAGTTAGGGTTACGGATTTTGAGAGATAGGGTTTCAAAAGAAAAGATGAAAGTTTGAAATTTTGGGGTTTAGGGTTAGATAGATCGATGTGCCGACTATTGGTATTCTATTGGGTAAGTTTCAAGTCGACAAGTTTGAGTATACAATGACCTGTTTCGTAGTTTAGAGTAATCGGGTCGACATACTAAGAGGGCCATTGACCTGTATTCTTCTGCTACTCAGGTCGACATTATTAAAAACGGGTCGATGTGTAATTTCCTGAGTCTGGTTCTAAGTATTGGTTCAAGATCAAGTCGACATGGTTCATAATACTAACATTCATCAGGTCGACATGCCTTTGTTCATTTTCAAATTTGTCGACATATTGTTATTAATAGGTCGACCCGTAGTTTATTTTTCAGAAAACTAATACTTTGTTTTTCGTTCTGTCTTCTCTATTTTTTTTATTTCTATCATTCCCAAATCCCTTCTTAATTCACTGAATCTATTTTTATCTAATGGTTTAGTGAGAATATCAGCGATTTGTTTTTGAGTGTCAATGTACTCAAGAACAATCTCATTCTTCAGAACATAATTACGGATCAAATGATGCCTTACTTTTATGTGTTTGGTTCGTGAGTGATGCACTGGGTTCTTTGTGAGATTTGTTGCACTTGTGTTATCACATTTGATTGGTATGCAATCAAAGTCAATCCCATAATCTTCCATTTGGTGTTTAATCCAAAGTATCTGTGCTATGCACTATCCTGTTAAGACATATTCAGCTTCTGTAGTTGACAAAGTCATACTACTTTACTTCTTCGAAGACCATGATACCAATATACTTCCGAAGAATTGACAAGTGCCACTTATACTTTTTCTATCCACTTTGCATCTAGTAAAGTCAGCATCACAAAACCCATGCAATTGGAAACTCGAATTTTTGTCATACCGAAGCCCCAATGAGTTGTTTCCTTTAAGTATCTAAAGATTCTTTTGACTGCAACCAAGTATGATTCTTTAGGATCTGACTGAAATCTTACATAGAGACATATACTGAATTGTATGTCAGGTCTTGAAGCAGTAAGATGAGCACTGACCCAATCATGCTTCTGTAAAGTTTTTAACAAATTGACTTGCCATTTTCATCTTTGTCTAGCTTGATGTTTGTACTCATTGGTGTTGCATTTCCCTTACAGTCACTAAACCCAAATCATTTAATTAAATCACTTGCATATTTTGATTGATTTATGAAGATTCTATCTTCTGATTGTTTGATTTGTAGACCAAAAAAGTAGTTTAGCTTACCCATCACACTCATTTCAAATTTTCCTTGCATTTTGGCTTCAAATTCCTCACACATTCTCTTGCTAATTCCTCCAAATATTATGCCATCTATGTATATTTGTATAATCAAGAAATCATCATCTTTCTTTTTGATAAACAATGTGGTATCTATTTTTCCTCGAACAAAGTCATTTTCTATCAAAAAGTTGCTTAATCTTTCATACCAAGCTCTAGGAGTTTGCTTCAGACCATATAATGCTTTGGTCAGTTTGTACACATATTCAGGACACTTAGGATTCTCAAAGCCAGGAGGTTATTCGACATATACTGTCTCATTCAATTAACCATTCAGAAATGCACTCTTGACATCCATTTGATAAAGCTTAAAATTCATGAAACAAGAGAAGGCAAACAACATTCTTATGGCTTCCAATCTTGCCATAGGTGCATACGTTTCATCGTAACCAATTCCTTCCTCTTGACTATAACCTTTGGCCACTAATCTTGTTTTGTTTCTTGTAATTGTGCCAAATTCATCGAGTTTATTTCTGAAAACCTATTTGGTTCTAATTACTGATTAATCTATGGGTCTAGGCATCAAATTTCATACCTTATTTATTTCAAACTGATTCAGTTGATCTTGCATTGCCATAATCCAATGTTCATCTTCTAAGGCTTTATTCATGTTTTTGGGTTCGCTCTGAGAAATAGAGGCCATATACTCACATTGATTGTGGATTGCAGATCTTGTTCTTACTTCATAATTAATACTCTCAATTATATTTTCTGGTTTTACATCTTTCCAAATCTGAGGATATTTGGTCTCTTGCTTTTGTTGTGTTCCATTTCTTTCCTCCTGTACCATGAGTTCATTTGGTTCCTCTTTTTGACTATTTGCATCATTAGATATGCTGATTTCATTTACCTTCTCCATCATTTCATCGTCATCCAATGTTCTTTGATTGATGTCATTTTCTTCATCAAATTCTACATGAATTGACTCTTCTACTGTCATGGTTCTTTTATTACAGATTCTATAAGTTTTGCTTACTAGAGAATAGCCTAGAAAGATTCCTTCATTACTTTTAATATCAAATTTTCCTAATGCTTCTTTTCCATTATTCAACATAAAGCATTTACATCCAAACACCCTAAAGTACGATATATTTGGTTTCCTTCCATTGTAAAGTTCATAAGGGGTTTTCTTTAGGATTGGTCTCACTTGTGCTCTATTCAACATGTAGCATGATGTGTTCACTACTTTTGCCCAAAAGAACTTAAGTAGATTATTTTCACAAAGCATTGTTCTAGCCATTTCTTAGAGGGTTCTATTTTTTCTTTCTACCACTCCATTTTGTTGAGGTGTCCTAGGAGCTGAGAAGTTATGGCTAATGCCATAATGATTGCAGAATTCATCCATGGTTTTGTTCTCAAACTCCTTGTCATGATCACTCCTAATACTCTTAATGGACAATCTCTTCTCATTTTGAATTTTCTTGCATAGTTTTATGAATGCCTCACAAGTTTCTTCCTGTTTAGAAAGAAATAGCACCTATGTGAATCTAGAGTAATCATCAATGATTCAAAACCATAATGTTTTCCTTCTAAGCTTTGTGTTCTAGTAGGTCCAAACAAATCAATGTGAAGAAGTTCTAGAGGACTTCCTGTTGACACATAATTTTTAGCTTTAAAAGATATTTTTGTTTGCTTTCCTTTCATATATGCATCACACAATTTTTCCTTTTTAAATTTCAATTTTGGAAGACCCTTAACTATATTTTTCCTAACTAATTTTGAAATTGTATCCATACTAGCATATCCTAATCTTCTATGCCATAGCCATGAAGAATTCTTATTCGCAGCAACTAGACATGATTCATTTGAGATCTAGATCAATTGCATAAATATTTGCTCTTCTATGACCAATAAATCTTATAAGTCCAGAGGATTTATCAACAATGGAGCATGCATCAGCGTCAAACAATACAGAATAGCCTTTATCACACAGTTGACTAACATTCAGCAAGCTAAATTTCAGTTTGGACACAAGCAATACATTTTGAATTTGAGATTCAGATGAATTACCTCCAATGTTACCTATGCTGACAACATTTCCTTTTGAATTGTCTCCAAATGCAACCTTTCCACCTTTCTTGCTTTCAAGGTAGGAGAATTTCAATGTATCTTCAGTCATGTGTCTTGAGCAGCCATTATCAATGCACCACACAGACTTGTCGGGAGACTTTCTTGACTTCACGCACACCTACAGTAAGAGACAATCACACCTTTGCCTTTAGTACCCATATCTTTTTGGGTCCGACAGAATTAGCTTTGAAATTATCTTTAGGAATCCATTTTAAGGTTGTTCTTGAGGTGTTTAGAAACCAACAATAAAAAATTGAGTGTCCATTCTTTTTGCAGTAAGTGCAATATCTGTTAGGTGTCTTTGGTTTCTTAGTGTTGTCTGAAGCAATATTTTTAAATCTGCAGATCTCAGATTTGTGCCCAACCTTCATGTACGTGTGACATCTTTCTAGTTTAGCATTTTCAGAGCTTGACACAAAGAATCTATGTAACCCTTTTTGTGTTTGGTTAGGGTTGAATCCCAATCTTGCCTTATCAAACACAGCTTTTTGAATTCCTAGCATGGCATCTAGCTTTTCTTGGCCTGAGATGAATTTCATTAGGACAATGTTTAGCCTACTGTTCTTTTCTTTCAAATTCTCTTATTCTTTCTTTAAAATCATGTTTTCATTTCCTAGAGTATCTTTGTCTTTATCTGAACAATCATCATCCAATTTCTTCTTTAGTTCACTTACATACAGTTCTGACTTAGCAATTTCTCTTTTTAACTCACTTATTTCATTTTTTGAATTTTGTGATGTTATGACAATTTCACTTAGTTCTTTCTTTAGCAAATTATTTTTCATTTTGGATTTTTTAATTCCTTTAATGCTTCTAGCAATGCTTCACGTAGTTCCTTGATGGTGAAGTCATTTTCAGAATCAGAAGCATCAGAACATGATGAGTATGATGTAGAGTTTACCTCATTGTCTGAGACTTCTTTATTTGCCATGAAACATACGTTTGCTTGTTCCTCATTTTGCTCTTCATCACTTGAGCTTGAATCTTCATCACTCCATGCAGCAAGTGTCTTTTTCTTTTTCTTCTCCTTTCTGTCCTTTTTGTGCTTCTTCTCATCCTGTTTCAGAGTGGGGCAGTCAGCCTTCATGTGCCCCAGCTTTTTGCATTCAAAGCATCTGATTTCTTCCTTCTTTTCTGGCTTTTTGAAGAATGACTTATTTTTGTTCCTCTTCCTCATTATGAATTTTCTGAATTTTCTTGCCAGAAGAGGTTCATCCTCTTCATCTTCTTCTTCTTCTGAGCTAGATGTGCTTTCCTCATTGTCAACCTTCAAGGCTACCCCTTTACCTCTTTCTTCTTTCGCAGGCCCTTTCACATTCAGCTTCATTTCATGGGTTATCAAGGATCCCACGAGTTCATCCATTGTAAGAGTCTCAAGATTCTTGAACTCCTCAATTGCAGTCACTTGGATTCCCAAGACTTTGGTAGACTTCTCAGAATTTTGTCCACCATGTCGTCTTGAGGGATTCCTTTTCCAAGTAGTCTGAGCTCATTAGTTACCTTGTTAAATTTTCGGATCATTTCACTGATTGCTTCTCCATCTTTCATCTTGAAGACTTTATATTCTTGCTTCAGTAATCTGATTTTGCTCTAACGTACTTGGTTAGTTCTATCACACCCCGACCTGCCCCCGGGCCAAGCATGGGACAATTGCCACGGCACCTCGATACACGAACACAACGTCCCGCGTATCGAGACACCGTAAGGCTAATAACAACATCCAATCTAATGTATCACAGACCAATTCCCAAGTCATCACAATATGACTCAATGCATCAATATATCAAATCAAATGAGAGTTATCATTTTCACAAGTCAACATAAGTATAATATAGTCATCCCAGGTATATAAATACAATAGTCAACTAAATACTCCAAATATAACAATAACTTTAAATGATTACCGTGAAAGAGTGGGTAACCGTACCCAAGCCCAATGTCTCCGAAATGCCCAATGAAATCAAAGCTCTACTAGCCCTCAATTCAAGACTAAACCTGTAGGATGGGAAAGTGAGGGGTGAGTACCTAAAGGGGGATGGTACTCAGCAAGTGAGGGGATTGACATCGTACTATTAATATCGGTGTGAACTTGGAGTGTCAAAGCATAAGGTAATAATATCCACAGTGTGTAAATCGATCATATCATTTCAAAATCATATATCATACGCACACATCAGAAATCAAGATATGCATCCAATATTTATATCAATGTCATGAAAAGCCGGCCAATGAAATATTCCTGGCAAGGGTCTACCTCGACCAGTGACGGGCGCATTGTGGGTTTTCACAATGCATGTATGTAAAAACAATAGCTCTCTACCTCAATATTGGCCGCAGGCTGATCCAACAAGCCCGCAAATATCACAAGTACAATCATCAACATAGATCCGATATTTGGGGGATAGCTTTGGCCAAAGCATATCCAGGTACAATGAGTGCCTCTGCCAAATGTCCTTTGTAGCTACGGAACATTGCTATACAGAGGGGAAATGGGGGGCACCAAGCCCAAAGTGTGGAATCATCACAGGGCATCCAACCCAATCACATGTTCAAATCCAGGTTATATAAAACCGTGTGCCAATAGATATAAAAATCATATAAATACCACATGTTATGAAAAAGTAGCACAATATCATTTGTGAAAGTGCATGGATGCATATCAAACAAGTCAAGTAATTGGGACACTCCAATGGTCACAAAATATGTGTAAAGCATATATGAAAATCCAAAAGCTTAGTTTATTATACATTTGAAATTGTGCTATAAAAAGCATTTAAAACAGGATTTTCTAATCAATAGCAGATGTCAAAGTCCCACTCACTATTTGAGGGAGGGTAATGCACTCCCCAATATTACCACGAAGCGTAAATCAAGTGCTCCCCTCGTTCAAATCAAATAACTCTTATGAAGAAAAAAATCTGTCTACAGATTTTCAAACCTGCGTAGTCATGGGAAATAAGCTATAACTTTTTGTACAAAACTCCACTCCAAGCGACATTTTGACATGTTGTAGGTAACTTCATGACCTATAACTTTCATTTTATACACTTTCTCAAATTCACATCACATAATTCCCAGAATCCTCACTTTGTTTCAGTCGTATTCCAATTTTAGCTTCTGTCCATTTTTTGTACAGAAGCTATAACTTTTATTCTACTTATTAAACCTTAATGAAATTTTAACATGTCATTCCCAAGATATAGATCTACAATTTTCATGTTTTGAGTTTCACTCAATTAGGCTGATAAAGGGGTTGAAATAAATCATGATCAGAATAGGCAGTTTTCAGTTGGAAACAAAATTTCTGCCAACACACCTTAAGGAAAATAAATATAACTTTTGATTCCCTCATGTGTTTTGGCTGAAATTGTAATATGTGGTAGACAAGAAAGATAGATACAACTTTTATGTTTTGAGTTTCTCCAAAATAGAGTTGGAAATGGTTCGTTTGTACACACTGATTTTACAGTCTGAAACAGAACATCTTTCAGTCATGCTTCAGGAAAAATGCCATAACTTTTGGCACAGATATCTGATTAAGGTGGTTCTTATGTCGTTGGAAAGATAAGACTTGAATCTACAATTTACCTAACTAGTGTATTTTCAAATTCTGACTGTACGATATCTTAAAATAAAGATAAATTCACGGACAGAAATAAAATCTAAAGCAAGACAAAACATAAAATTTACCTCAATTTCTTTGCCTTCCAAAACTCCTCATAGATTTGACTCACTCATTTTCACTCTTAGCTCTTGAAGGAATGAAGAAAGCTCCACATTTTTCCTTTCTTCCTCCTCTCACTCACGTCAACTTCATGATGCAACAAATAAAGGGGTTGAAATCTTTTAATTTTTACAATCACACTTCATTCCCCAAAAGTCAAAGTTTGTACATCATCAACATACCTCAATAAATGCTTTCTTTTTCATTCCATACCACACCATGCTTTGGCATTAAGTGCTTGTCCAATTTGTTGTCTACCATCTTATTGTATTGAAGTCCCTATCTTTTGAGAAATTGCTTCTAGGTTCTTTTTAATTACAAATTGGGTCCCTAGACTTATAAAAATTATAAATTGACCCCAAAAATTCTCAAAATTACACGTTAGGCCCAAAATCACATATCAGACCCAATGGGACCAATTTTGAAATTTAATATGATCGTCTTGATCCCGTTTGTCAAAATCGATCTGAATTAGGGTTTACGGACCAAATTTCTGGATTTTTACCATTTTAATCCTAAAAATAATTATTTATCAAATTTAAAAATTTTCTCACCCTCAAAATCACATATCATCATTATAGGACCATTTGTGGCCCATTTCTAAATTATTCACTTATGCCTAAAAATTGGAGCAAAAATTTTCTGGGGGAATTTTATCGAAAAAATTTATGAGTGAAATTTATAAATGAATTTATGAAAAATCCTCATATATAAAGATAAAGTAGGATACATGAGTATATATCGAGAGTCGGTATTACATTTTCTAACCCCCTAAAACAAGTTTCGTCCTCGAAACTAAAAGAAGGCCATACAGGGGAATGGAAAACTATTCAGTGAATAGATGGGGATACTGTCCCCTCATCGTTTGCTCAGGCTCCCAAGTCTCCTCCTCGACCTAGTTGCTACACCACAAAACACGATCTAACGGGACTTCCTTGCTCTGCAGTCTCCAGATCTGTCTATCAAGGATGGCAACGTGCTGTACAGGTAAGCTCAAATCCTCCCATAGCTCAACTGGTGGAGGCTTCAATACATGTGAGGGATCCGACATATACTTCCTAAGTACAGAGATACGGAATACATCGTGAATACGCGACAACTCCTTTGGCAGCTCCAATCTATATGCCATACTTCCAATCCTCTCAATAATACGGAAGGGCCCAACATACTTAGGGCTCAGCTTGCCCCGCTGCCTGAAACGAATCACCCCTTTCCAAGGTGAGATACTCAAGAATACCATGTCTCCAATCTGAAACTCCAGTGGTCTCCACCTATAGTCTGCATACATTTTATGCTGATCCTGGGCGGCCCTCATCCTCTCACGGATGGTCCTCACTTTCCCCTTTGTCTCCTCAATAAGCTCGATGCTGCTGAGGCGCCTCTCACCAACCTCATCCCAACACAGAGGTGTGCAGCATCGCCTCCCATACAATGCCTCCTATGGAGGCATTCCGATACTCACCTGGTAGCTGTTATTGTATACAAACTCCATAAGTGGCAAGTGTCGATCCCAGCTACCATGAAAGTCAATCATGTATGCCCTAAGCATGTCCTCTAATGTTTGTATCGTCCTCTCTGACTCTCCGTCTGTCTGAGGATGATATGCCGTGCTGTAGTTCAGTCTAGTGCCCAATGCCTCCTACAACCTAGGCCAAAACCTAGACGTGAATCTGGGGTCCCTGTCTGAAATAATCGATACAGGTATCCCGTGAAGCCGAACTATGGTATCAATATAGAGGCATGCCAACGCCTCCAGAGGATAATCGCCACGGATGGGGATAAAATGTGTAGATTTGGTGAGTCGATCGACAATCACCCAAATCGCATCGTGCCGTACAGAAGTCCTTGGCAATCCCATCACAAAATCTATAGTAATACGTTCCCATTTCCACTCAGGAATGGGAAGAGACTGCAACGTACCAGCTGGTCGCTGATGCTCGGCCTTCACCTACTGACACACCAAGCATCGTGCCACAAACTCAGCTATCTCCCGCTTCATACCCGATTACCAATAACTATCTCTGATGGTCCGGTACATCTTCGTACCTCTGGGATGTATAGCATATACTGACGAATGTGCCTCCTTGAGGATAGTACGCTTAAGATCATCATCAGCTGGGATACAAATCCGCTCTCTGAATACCATAAGTCTATCACCACAAACTCAGAAATCTCCGCTCTCTCCTCGGCAGATCCTGTCGTGAATGCCCTGGAGCTCATTGTCTGAACCCTGAAGCTCCCTAATGCAGTCGAATAAGGTCGGTCGCACCTCAAATCTGGCTAGCAGTGCACCTTGACTGTCACTAGCCAAACTAACTCCCAAAGTACAGAGTCCCACCAAGCAAGTGACATACGCTCTCTCTGCTGTCTGTGACGCAAAGGAAGAGGATGACTTCCTGCTTAAGGCATCTGCCACAACGTTCACCTTGCCCGGGTGATAGTCAATAATCAGATCATAGTTTTTTATCAGTTCTAACCATCGCATCTGCTTGAAGTTCAACTCTCTCTGAGTAAATAGGTACTTCAAGCTCTAGTGGTCTGTGAAAACTCTGCAGCTCACTCCATAAAGATAATGCTGCTATATTTTCAATGCGAAAACTATGGCTGCCAGTTCTAAGTCATGAGTTGGGTAGTTAAACTCATGTTTCTTCAACTGCCTCGAAGCATAAGCGATTACCCGTCCATCTTGCATCAATACACAGCCTAACCCCTGCCGGCTGGCATCATTATAAACCATATACTCTTTACTGCTGGTAGGTAGAGCTAAGATTGGTGCTGTCGTCAATCGCTATTTGAGCTCCTGAAAGCTTACCTCACAGCGATCGTCCCAAATGAACTTGACATCCTTCCGTGTCAGTCTCGAGAGTGGAGCAGCGATCTGTGAAAAGCCCTCCACGAATCGCCGATAATACCCAGCCAGACCAAGGAAGCTCCAAATCTCGGTCACTGTCTGCGGCTGCTCCCATTTTAGTATGGCCTCAACTTTCTGTGGATCAATGTAAATACCCTCCGCAGAGACAATATGTCCAAGAAATCCAATTTGTCTCAACCAAAATTCACACTTGGTGAACTTGGTATACAACTGCTGCTCGCAGAGAATCTATAGAATCATCCTAAGGTCTTGCGTATGCTCCTCATCGCCCTGTGAGTACACCAGGATGTCATCGATGAATATGATGACGAACCGATCTAAGTAGTCATGAAAAATCAGGTTCATCAAATCCATAAAGGCCGCTGGTGCATTGGTCAGCCCAAACGGCATTACCAAGAACTCATGTGGCCATATCGGGTACGGAATGCAGTCTTGGGCACATCCTCAGCCCTAATCTGCAACTGATGATATCCGGATCGAATATCGATCTTTGAGAAAACTCTCGCACCCTAAAGCTGATCAAACAAGTCATCAATCAACGGCAGTAGATATCGGGTCTTGAGAGTGACCTTGTTTAGCTGCCGATAATCCACACAAAGCCGTAGGGTCCCATCCTTCTTCTTTACAAACAACATCGGAGCACCCCAAGGCGAAGTGCTCGGACAGATAAAACCCTTGTCTAGTAACTCCTGTAGTTGGACCTTGAGCTCTCTAAACTCTGCTGGTGCCATTCTGTATGGCAAAATAGATATGAGAGCTGTCCCTGGAGCTAGATCGATCTCGAAATCAAACTTCTGAGTTGGTGGTAGTCTAGGTAGCTCTTCAGGGAATACGTCTAGAAAATCCTGTACTATTGGGACATCCTCAAGTTTCGGCCCTTCAACAGTGGTGTCTACAATATGAGCCAGGTATGCTATGTAGCCCCGACGTATTAGTTTCCTGGCTTCCATCGTCGATATCACATAGCGAGGTAACACTCGCCTCTCGCTGGAAAACTTCAAAGGTGATCTTTCTGATTTTTGAAACTCTACCTCCTTGGTGAAGCAATCAACGGAGGCTCGGTGCGTGCTCAACCAGTCCATCTCTAGGATGGCAACGAAATCCGACATATCCAAGGGAATCTTAAGTTTACCTCAAGTATGACGTCTCCAATCATGACATCGGTCCCTCTGTAGACTGAGTCTCTAAGTAGTTGCTCACATAGAGGAATGATAACCAATATCTACTCATCAAGTGGCGACAAGGACTTACCTAACTGGTGGGCAAAAGTCACTCTCACGTATGAATAATTTGATCCGGTGTCAATGAGAACACGAGCGTCGACTCCCCAAATTTTTGTAACTCCTAATGTGAGAGAAGTAAAAGAGATTAATAGTAATATAGAAGAAAATAGATATTTGCTCATAGATATATCAAAATGTATATACAACCAACATAGTAAGCCTCTAAAGCTTTAACTATTGATGGTCTCAAAAGAAATGATACATAAGAAATCTATAAACAGGAGGATCAGTAGGAGGGGTACCAATAACTACGTCAGGATATGCCTGCGCGTCCTCCTGAGTCATCGTGTATACTCGGGCCTGAGCCCTCGGCCGCTGCTGCGATGATCCTAGTGCTATATTGCTCCCAACTGCTATACGCGGAGCTGTGTGGCTAGAATAAGCAAGTGCTCCCTGCTGTCCTCCTCGTGGAATGCTCGACTAAACCGAGACTGTTTGACCACCCATTCCCAGATCAGGGCACTGACTTCGTATGTGCCCTTGCTTCCCACACTGGAAACAAGTAACTGGGATTCTGTACGCTCCGAATAGGTGGTGCCCGCTGCATCAGTGACAAAAGGGATACCGCGGAACTGTCGTCTGAGTGCTAGCGCTAAGGGCTGGTGCTCTAAACCCCTGGGATCGTGATCCCTTCCCAAACTGTGCCTGTCTCTGCTGAGAAGGACCTCCGTGAAATCCTGAGGTCTTGCCCTTCTTCAAGCTCTGGCCCACAAAAAACCCGAGCCTCTTCTTCATCTACTCCTTGCTCTCGCACTGCCAGCCCTCGGCATGGACAATCCCCACCGCCCGATGTGCTAAGTCAACTATCTCTACAAAGGAGAGACCAGGAGTAACTGTCATATACTTTCTGATAGTCAAGTTGAGGCCGTCCTCAAACTTGAACCTTAGCTGCTTTGGCATCGCCAAGTCTGAGACAAACACAGCTAGTCTCCTCAACTCGGTCTCGTACTCCGTGACCAATCATGTGTCTTGCCGTAAGTGCAAGAATTCCGTCCTCTTGCGGTCTTGTTGAAACTCCAAAAAATATCTGCGGTCAAACTCCCACAGGAAATCTTCCCAACTCAGGGGCTCAGTAGCATCATCACTAACCGCCTCCCACCAAGTGAAGGCGTCGCCGTCCAGCAACCTCTCTGCCACTCTTAATCTGAACTCCTCACTGAAGCCCAGATCAGTCAACACTCTACGAGTGCGGTTGATCCAATACTTCGCCGCTGTGGGATCATCCGTCCCCAAAAACTCTGTGCAGGCTAACTACCTCGCCTCCTTCACCAGCTGGGTCAGCTCGTGAATGCATCTCAAAGTGGAGGAGGTAGTGTCAGTGGGTCCTGAAAACAGTGGAAGGACTAACTACCGGTGGTGGATCTGGTACAACTGGAGGTGGCATGGCCGTAGGAGTCGGCGCCGCCATCGGTGCTGATGGTGGAGGTGGCATCTGAATACTATATGTTGTGTACCACTCAAAAACCTGTTTGTAAGCGTCCAGAGGTGGTGGTGGACTTGCGGTTGTAGTAGCCGGTGGAGTAGGTACTGTAGGAGGAGTGTGCGAAGAAGACGCGTCCTCCGAAGCGCTCGTGGGCTCAGTAGGACCAAAACGAGTACCTCGCCTAGTTGTCATACTTCTGCAACGAAAAAGGTACTGATCAGACAGAAATGTAAGGATTATGGTTAGTTATGGCATAACTAACCCCCTAAAATGAATGAACAACTAGTTTATAAACCAATGAAAATGATGTGTTAGGTTGGATATGGCCTATATCTAACCCCCTAATATAGGATGAACTCATCTGCCTATGACCATGTATTGAGATTTCATGACTGTAATGTAACTCTTCTCATGTATTGAGGACTTTAATACCAAATACTTGGAAATATTTTCAAAATCGTTTCATAAAACATCGCTCTAACCAACGCTCTGATACCAACCGAGTTGTCACGCCCCGACCTGCCCCCAGACCGAGCATGCGACAACCGCCACGGCACCTCGATACACGAGCATAACGTCCAGCTTATCGAGACACCGTAAGGCTAATAACAACATCTAATCTAATGTATCACAAACCAATTCCCGAGTCATCCATGTGCCTCAATACATCAATATATCAATTCAAATGAGAGTTATCATTTTCACAAGTCAACATAAGTATAATACAGTCATCCCAGATATATAAATACAATGGTCAACTAAATGCTCCAAATATAACAATAACCTCAAATGATTACCGCGGAAGAGTGGGTAACCATACCCAAGCCCAGTGTCTCCGAAATGCCCAACGAAATCAAAGCTCTACTAGCTCTCAGTTCAAGACTAAACCTGTAAGATGGGAAAGTGAGGAGTGAGTACATAAAGGGGGATGGTACTCAGCAAGTGATGGGATTGACATCGTACTATTAATATTTGTGTGAACTTGGAGTGTCAAAGCATAAGGTAATAATATCCACAGTGTGCAAGCCGATCATATCATTTCAAAACCATATATCATACGCACACATCATAAATCAAGATATATATCCAATATTTACATCAATGTCATGAAGAGCCGGCCAATGAAATATTTCCAGCAAGGGTCTACCTCGACCAGTGACGGGCGCATTGGGGCTTTTAACAATGCATGTATGTAAAAACAATAGCTCTCTACCCCAATGTTGGTCGCAGGCTCATCTAACAAGCCCACAAATATCACAAGTACAATCATCAATATAGATCCGACATTTGGGGGATAGCTCTGGCCAAAGCGTATCCGGGCACAATGAGTACCTCTGCCAAATGTCCTTCATAGCTACGGAACATTGTTATACAGCGGGGAAATGGGGGGCACCAAGCCGAAAGCATGGAATCATCACAGGGCATCCAACCCAATCACATGTTCAAATCCAAGTTATATGAAATCGTGTGCCAATAGATCATATAAATACCATATATTATGTAAAAGTGTCACAATATCATTTATGAAAGCACATGGATGCATATCAAACAAGTCAAATAATTGGGACACTCCAATGGTCGCAAAATATGTGTAAAGCATATATGAAAATCCGAAAGCTCAGTTTACCACACATTTGAAATCGTACTATAAAAAGCATTTAAAACAGGATTTTCCAATCAATAGTAGATGTCAAAGTCCCACTCTTTGTTTGGGGGAGGGTAATACACTCTTCAATATTACCACAAAGCGTAAATCAAGTGCTCCCCTCGTTCAAATCAAATAACTCTTATGAAGAAAAAAATATGTCTGCAGATTTTCAAACCTGCGCAGTCATGGGCAATAAGCTATACCTTTTTGCACAAAACTCCACTCCAAGCGACATTTTGACATGTTGTAGGTAACTTCATGACCTATAACTTTCATTTTATATACTTTCTCAAATTCACATCACAGAATTCCCAGAAATCCTCACTTTGTTTTGGTAGCATTCCAATTTCAGCTTCTGTCCATTTTTTGTACAGAAGCTAGAACGTTTATTCTAGTAATCAAAACTTGAAATTTTAACATGTCATTCCCAAGACATAGTTCTACAATTTTCGTGTTTTGAGTTTCACTCAATTATGCTAATAAAGGGGTTGAAATAAATCATGATCAGAATAGGCAGTTTTTAGTTGGAAACAAAATTTCTGCCAATACACCTTTAGGAAAATAAATATAACTTTTGATTCGCATGTGCGTTTTGGCTGAAATTTTAATATGTGGTAGAAAAGAAAGATAGACACAACTTTTATGTTTTGAGTTTCTCCAAAATAGAGTTGGAAATGGTTCATTTGTACACACTAATTTTATAGTCCGAAACAGAACAACTTTTTGTCATGATTCAGGAAAAATACAATAACTTTTGGCACAGATATCTGATTAAGGTGGTTCTTATCTCGTTGGAAAGATAAGACTTGGATCTACAATTTAGTTAACTAGATCATTTTCAAATTCTGACTGTAAGATATCTTAAAATAAAGGTGAATTCACGGACATAAATAAAATCTAAAGCAAGACAAAATAGAAAATTTATCTCAATTTCTTTGCCTTCCAAAACTCCTCCTAGATTGGACTCACTAATCACTCTTGGCTCTTGAAGGAATGAAGACAGCTCCACATTTTTCCTCTCTTCTTCCTCTCACTCATGTCCACTTCACAGTGCAACAAATGAAGGGGTTGAAATCTTTTAATTTTTACAATCACACTTCATTCCCTAAAAGTCAATGTTTGTACATCATCAACAGACCTCAATAAATGCTTACTTTTTCATTCCATACCACACCATGCTTTGGAATTAAGTGTTTGTCCAATTTGTTGTCTACCATCTTATTGCATTGAAGTACTTATCTTTTGAGAAATTGCTTCTAGGTTCTTGTTAATTATAATTTGGATCCCTAGACTTATAAAAATTATAAATTGACCCCAAAAATTCTCAAAATTACACGCTAGGCCCAAAATCACATATTAGGCCCAATGGGACCAATTTTGAAATTTAATATGGTTGTCTTGATCCTATTTGTCAAAATCGATCCGAATTAGGGTTTGTGGACCAAATTTCTGGATTTTTGCCGTTGTAACCCTAAAAATAATTATTTATCAAATTTAAAAATTTTCTCACTCTCAAAATCACATCTCTTCATCATAGGACCATTTGTGGCCCATTTCAAAATTATTCACTTATGCCTAAAAATTGGAGCAAAAATTTTCTGGGGGAATTTTATCGGAAAAATTTCTGAGTGAAATTTATAAACGGATTTATGAAAAATCCTCATATATAAAGATAAAGTAGGATACCTTAGCATACACCGAGAGTCGGTGTTACAAGTTCCTTCGTAGGTGGCCTTAAGTCTTTCTCAAATCTCCTTTACTGTCATACAAGAAGAGACTCGATTATATTCGTTGACACTCAGTGCAAGGTGAAGAAGATTGATGGCTTCGCAGTTGGCTTGATAAGTTTTCTTTTGTTCCACAGTCATGTTCTTCAATTTTACCAGGACACGAACTCCATATATCTCTTCGGTACGGAATTTGACTTCTTCTTCGATAATTTCCCATGCATTTAGGTCTTGGGCAACGATGAAGTTACGCATTCTTTGCTTCCGGTAGCTAAAGTTGCTTTCATTGAAGAATGGTGCACGGTTGGTTGAGCAAGCTTCAACTGGTATATTATCACCGTTAATTGCCATTTGGATCTTTGGTGTTGAGCTGTTAAGCCTTTGACAACACACCCGCTCTGATACCAATTGTTATTCAATTAGAGGGGAGGGATGAATAGTTGAATATAGACTTTTCAACACTTTTTTTGAGTTATAAAACTTTATGACAGTAAATAAAAACAAGTAAAGAAGACAAAGAATTTTTATAGTGGTTCCAACAAACCCGGTGTACGTCCACTTCCAGGCTCCCCCTGGATTTTTCACTAAATGATTAGTTTACAAACTTGATTCCAGGTTCAAGTTAGACCTTATACAGTATTATGTTTAAACATTACAATTCAATCTCTCTCAGACTGAATTTGGACTTCTCTAGACTTAAGGCAGCGTTGCACACTCCTTAATATTTGATACTCAAATTAATTTATAAAAGACGGTCAAGAATTGAGGCTTACTTTCCTCAGATTGGTCAAAGTGAAAAACTCAAAAAAACATTTAATACAATTAAAGCATTCAAGTGCACAGAGATCAGTTGTTTCAGTGTATTCAATAGAGCTTTTAATTCTTGTAATGTTTCAAGTCCCTTTTTGTTATCATCTTCTACTTCTCTGTATTTATTAGGACATTGAATCAATCCGTTGAAAGTTGGTGGTGATTGTTACATTCGAACGTTGGTATTTAATTTCCGCCATTAAAACTTCTGTAACTATTCCTTCCTTCGTGCTGAAACTGCATTCTTTTTACTGGCGCCTCTTTTAAATAGGCTAATCAGACTTTGTTTGCTCTGCATTTGAACGTTAGCTTTGACAGAAGAGGAAATATTTCAGAAATAGAAGAAAGAAGATATCCGTTAGGTTTAAAAATGTTTCCCAGACCTGGTTTCTGACACACGTAGGTCGACAATCTATTGTGGATATCAACCTGAATTTGAATCATTCTTAGTGTATTTCTATGCAAACAAGTCGACAAGAAACTATTCTAGGTCGACAAGGAACTGTACCGAATGAAATTGGTGGACACGAGATCTTTAATTGGTCGATATGTTCCTCTGTGTCGACAACATTTCAATCATGTCGATGTGTGATCTTTCTGACTTTGTAAGAGGTAAGTCGACAAGTCTGACTTGATGCATGGACATGTTGCTGTTCATATAACAAATTGGTCGATATGTGGAATTTAATTGGTTGATGTGTATGTGTTGTGTTGACATGAAACTAATATGTCGATGTGTATTTTAATGAGCAATTGAATATCAAGTTGACAAGACTCACTATGTACATCGACATCTTACTATACAAATAAAAATTAGTGGACATGAAGAAATGAATTGGTCGATGTGTTTCCTCAGGTTGACAAATATTTTGCTGTATCGATATGCTGTATTTAAGAAACATAATGGACAGGTCGACATGTGCTCATTAGGGGTTGATGTGTCACTATTCACTTATTGAATTGGTCGACGTATCTGAGTGAATTGGTTCATGTGTTTTGGCTAGGTCGACAAGCATGACTCTGGGTTGATGTGTGTATTTCACAATCAATGACTAATAGGTTGATGTGTCAAACTATCATGTTGATGTATTACTATTTGGTCTTTAAATTGGTCGATACAGTGTATGAGATTGGTGAACATGACACTGTTCAGGTTGATATGTTGATAAACAAGTTGATGTGCTTTTGCGAAACAGGTTGATATGTGTAGAGAACAGGTTGATGTGTCACTGTTCACAAAAAATAATTGGTTGATGTGTTGAGATAAATTAGTCGATGTGCTAGTGTTCCTATTGCTTTGTGTCGACAAGGTTTGTGCAGATATCGATATCTTAATATATTCTCTTTTCTTAGTGTCGATGCCTGATGTGTTCTTGTCAATGTGCTTTAGTAATTGGTCAATGTGTAATTTTAAATTTGGTCCACCTGACTATCTATAGCTCGATGTACGCTTGTATAGGTCGAAGTGTTCAGACTTATGTTTTTATAGAAAACATTCAGCTCAGGTCAACAAGAATGTCAAACGGGTCGATATGTGTGTATATGAGTGTCATAGGTCATGTGTTTTCAAAGTAGGTCGACCTGTACTATAAACTTCTAAATTTTCTAACTGTTTTCTTATTTTCTCGAACTATTTTTATTATAATCTTTCATCATCAAAACTTTACTAGGTCATCATTTTGTTTAAGAATTGATCTCTACTTAATAAGTCGACTTGTTCAGTTCTGTAAATAAACTATTTGTTTTAAATATTTTCAAATTGATTCTAACTATTTCCAAATTAATCTTTCATTCATCTAGCTTAATTTTGCATACTTTTACTTATTATCAAAACTTATTTTGACAACATTAGGTAACATACACCAAAAAATATGAAGGTGAGTATAAAGTAGTGATTTGTGAAAGAGAGTTTGAAATGGTGTTTGATTGAAAGTGCTTTTGTAGGCGTATGTTAAGTAGATGCACAACCATGTGCAATGCTTCTTCTAAATACCATGGCAGCATAAAGGCTTGAAAAAAAAAAAGAGTATGAACAACATCATTAATACTGCATAACATTCACTCATTTTTGTCATTTTGTTGTGAAGTGACCGGGTAAGAAAAGTAATAGTAGATGCCATGATTGGCAAATAGAGTGACAAAAAATGAGTTATTGAACTCTATGCCATTGTCACCTGAAACATCTTGATTTTAGTGATGAATTTTGTGCGAACAAAGGCACAAAATTGGAGGAATTTTTCAAAGATATAAGATTATGTATCATGGAATGTACCCAAAAAAGTAAGAGAAATCAACTAGAAAAACAAAATAATACCCTAAACTACTTTCACTAAGCATAGGAGATGTCCAAAGATCGTAATGAATAATATCAAAGGGAGCAAAACTCATAAATTGTGAGATGAAAAATGGAAGTCTAGCATACTTCCCTAATTGACAAGCATCGCAGAAAGTATGGGAAGTGTTTTTATAATATAAAATTAAATTTTGTGATAATAAGTAACAAAAGGTAGGTGCATCGGGATGACCATGATATGTATGCCAAGTAGTGGAGGAAGAGAGAGCCAAAACAATGGATGAAGAAGAAGTGAGAGAAGAAATTACTGGATAGAGATCTCCTGAACTATTATACCTAAGATGATCTTTTTCGTCGAAATGTTTTTCACATAGAAGCCAAAATGATCAAACTATATAAAGCAGGAGTTATCTTTTCCAAATTGATGCCCAAAAATTAGATTTTTACTAATATGAGGTACAACTAACACATTTTTAAAATGGAAAGGAGAGAAATATGTGTTTAGGTAAGTGTTTCTGGTATAAAAAATAAGAAGGGGGTTCCATTATTGACAAAAAATACAAAATATTGCTCTTATTAAAAATAGATAGAGAATTGAGTTGCTGGGCTATGTCTATAGGCTGATAGGAAGGCTCGAAAGTGTGGAACTGGTCCAAATGACATGCAGGCCTCGTTGATGCTATGGACTAGGTTGTTTAATTTGGCTTGTCCCATGACCCAAAGCCCATGATTCATTGCCTAGTAGACCAGGCTCAATTATGTTGATGGGCCAGCCTCTTACAGGTCAAACAAAGGCTTGGGTACGCCAAAAAGGTGTTGCAAGAGGTCCAAATCATAATTCAGAATATTTTCAATTGTTGAACCATATCGATGTTGCACATTTTGCTATCCTTGGACATGACTATAATCCCGTCCATGCCTATTATTATTATAATCATGACCGTGGTTTCTACCACGATTTTGGTGGTAATGTGATCGTCCACCACTATGAGCATGAAAAAAGGAATGATAGATAGGTGGATCACTATTGTTTGGTGCCATGAGATTTAGGAGGGAGAAGACTTACAGAAATGGAAGGATTAAGAGAGGTCGCCATGATGGTGATGAAATTGGAGGATTTTTTTGTTGACTTTTTTAATGACTTTTATGATTTTTTATATTTTTGAATATTTCTTATTTTTTTGAATTTCTTTTGATTTTTTGAGAGAGTAAAGACCACAACTTTCACAAAGGAGTCAACAAAACTAGGGTTTTGAGAAACAGACTTGCAGTGACCGTGATAGACAGTAACGATTTTGATTGCTTGTATTGATGGTACTAAGGATAATTATGATGTGTAGGCTACTAATTGGTGGCGAGCAATGGAGAAGTCGAGCAATAACAAACTCTAATAATGAATCGTACATTGTAAACACAAGTAGCAAGCTGAGATGTGGTCAAAGAACAATCTAAGATGATGATGGTGAAATCAACAATGGAATATCATATGATAATGATGAAATCGAGAAGAGTCTAGGGATTGAAGGCAAAGAACTCGTACTCCGGAGGCGATTGGATGGTGATTCGATGGTGATTCAATCAAACGGTCATCAAATTGGTGGCAATTGTTGACGAAAACTCTTGAAATCAAAGATGATGGTAACAGGGATTGACAAAGAGGATGAAGCCAGATAGAAAGTTGAAGGTGCATGTGGTTTTGGGGTTAGGTGATTGGTTTCTTTGTTTCTTTTTTCAAAGGTGACCAAAAGTTGAGAATGACGATAGCGGAGATGTCAGTCTAGGGTTCTGATATCGAAGTTGAACTCATTTCTTTTTAGAATAATTGAAATCTAAATACAGAGAGAGGAGGATCTAGAATATATTTTGTTCTTAGGAAATAATTGGAATTTGAATGCATAAAGAGGAGGAACCGGAAGAAATCATCTAGTCTCCATTTTAATTCATAGGATCCTCATTAGAGACAAGTGCAAAGTATAAAAGAGTTAAAATGTAACACCAAGCTAAAAAAAAAAAAAAAAAAAAAAAAAAGGAGAGCCAAAACGCAGCGTTTTGGCCCTCCCCAGATTGAATTAGGGCTAAAGCCCTAATTCTTCCCATTCTCTCTCTCTCTCTCTCTCTCTCTCTCTCTCTCCCTCTCTCCCCCGACCCTTCGTCTCTCCCACACCGCAGTACCGCGGCGCCGCTCCTTCGCCATGAGCTCCGCCGCCTTCTTCTTCTCCTTCTTCTTCTTCTTCTTATTCTATTTATGCTTCTTCTTTTTTCTCCCGCGGCTTACTCTCCCTTCTGCAGTCGTGATCTCATCTCCTTCGCAAGCTCCGCCGCACTCTGCCACCACGCGCGATCTCGCTTCCGTTCGCGAACAGCCGCCACCAACAGCAACCCCCTCCTTCTGCCACCATCGCGCGACCTTGAGCGCTCCACAGCGCGATTCCTCCACGCGAGCCCGATCGCACCACAGAGCGCGATTGCTGTCTCCTCGCGCGATCGAGCCACCGAGTGCGCCCTCCAGCTCCAGCGCGCTACGTTGCAAGCCCGAGCGCTCGACCGAGCACACGAGCACGAGCGCTCTAGCCCTGTGAGCGAACGTGCCCCCAGCAAGTGTGCGCCCTGCTCGCGCCCCTGCCGCACACCCCTGCAGCACGCCTTTGCTCACAGAGCGCCTTAGCCCCTGCTCGTGTGCGAGCCAGCGCCTGCGCGCGCGCCAGTGCCAGAGCAGCGCGAGCCCAGGCCGCGAGCAGGACTTAGCCCGCCAGCGCGAGCCAGCGCGGGAGCGTCAGCCAGCGCGGGAGCGCCAGCCAACGAGCGAGCCAGCGCAAGAGCACCAGCCCGCAAGCCACTGCGGCCCGCGAGCCACTGTTGGCCCGCAGGCCCATCAGCTGTAGGCCCATCGGCCCATCGGCCAGCCTGTCGCAGCCCCACCAGCCAGCAGGTCCGCCAGCCCACAGGCCCATCAGCCAGCAGGCCCACCAGCCCGCAGGCCTGCCAGCCTGCAGGCCCACCGGTCGTAGGCCATCAGCCAGCTATCTGTAGCCCACGAGCCCATGACGGCCCGTGACAGCCCGTGAGCCCGTGACAGCCCACGAACCTCCACGCAGGTAAATGACTTAGGGTTTTGCTTCTGATCTAAGTGTTTAGATCTAACAAATAAATCTTGTTTTAATAGGAAACCCTATAGACTTTGGAGTGACCGAAGCGACTTTCGGACGAGACTCGGCACTTCCAGAAAACACTAGGTGAGGAGATTTCGGCTCTAATTGATAAATTGAATGAATCTAGGATTAAATTTAAGATGAAAGGTTCTGTATATGTTTAGAGTGTAAGTAGAATGCGAATAGAATACAAATTCTGAAATGATTATATGTGACTTTGAAGGTTAAGTATAGAATGTTACAGAAACTAGATGGTCTGATACGAAAGAAGTATATTACAGAATCACAAAATTTTGTCGAGTGAATTCGAATAGTTTCCTTTAGAGTTAAACCTTGAAATATGCATGAAAGTATCTGGATTGTAGGGTTGGAATGAAATGAGCCGTAAAGTGGAAGATATTGTACATTTCATGTTTTTCGGATAAACCCTTAAGATGCTTGAGAAGTTGATATTCAATTTTGATGATCTGATTAGGTTGATCTTTTTGGAGATTCGAGAAAGCAGATTGGAATTGTTTTGAAAATAGGGAGTGACCACCCTCCCTAGAACTGTGAGTGGGACTTTGACATTCGCTATTGATTGAAAACCATGTTTCAAAAATACTTTTTAAATGACATGTTTCTGCAAAATGTATGATTGTTAGAATTTTCGAATATTTTATGAAATGTTTTGTGACCTTTGGAGTGTCTTAATTTCTGACCTTATCGATATGCATCCATGAGTTTTGATAATTGAATATTGTGCCACATTTTCGACATATTGATATGCTTTAATGCTTCCACTGCATTGGAATATGGTTTTAAATGGATTTACTTACATATTTGGGCTGTATGCCCGGCCGACGTTATGATATGATGCATGGGGCTATATGCCCAGCCGACATGGTGATGGGATGCATGGGGCTACGTGCCCGGCCGATATGATATTGTGATCCGTAGCTACGAAGGACATCTGGTAGAGGCACCCCTTGTGTCCGGATACGCTTCGACTAGAGGTATCCGCCAGATCGTCATGTGTATGGGTGTCCCAGGTTGACCCTCATCGGAGAGGACGTTGAGTACGGCTCCGTCTAGCACCAGGCGGGGGCACCATACACGGCCGACTAGTTATATGTACATCATTATTATTTACAAACTAGTTTGGGTAGTCTGTGGTCAATATTGGGGCAGAGAGCCATTATTTAATACTTGCATTTGGATAAAAAAACCCCCAATGCGCCATCCTTGGTCGAGGTAGACCATTGCCAGGAATATTTCATTGGCCGGCTCTTCATGACATTGATGTAAATATTGGATGCATATCTTGCTTTCTGATGTGTGCATATGATATATGATTTTGAAATAACATGATCGGTTTGCATACTGTGGATTTTTTTTTTCTTATGCTTTGACACTCCAAGTTCACCCTCGATATTGATAGTATGATGTCAATCCCCTCACTTACTGAGTATCCTCCCATAGATACTCACCCCTCGCTTTCTTTCCCACAGGATTAGTATTGGACCGAGGAGATATCACTGGGTTAGGGTATGGATATTTTCCATCATTCCGCTACGATGATTGGTGATATTATTATGTATTGGAGATTTTAGTTTGACCAATGTATTTATATTAATTTTTTTGGGATGACTGTATAAATTATGGACATTTATTCTTGAAACTCTCGTATTGATTTATTTCATTGCATTGAGGCATTTGAATATTTAAAAATAACTTGGGAATTTATTCTATATATGTGTAGAATTTAAGTCCGCTCGGTGTGGCGGCTGCTCATGCTCTAGTTGGGCATGACAGTAGAGGTCTGTTGCTAGGACTGCTACGTTGTTCTGGATGTTGGCTGTGGTATTTGTTGATTTTGGAGAGGTCGGGATGGCCAATTGTTTATTTTACAGGATGAATGTGATATACAGGTGAAATTGTATATGGGAAACCTTCGATTTATGGGGAGATTCTGTCCGATTTTCTGTAAAAATACAGCTGGCATTCAGGGACAACGGGCGACTGTTCACGATCTCGGTTCGGAGCGTGACAAAAGAGATTCCTTAGCAATGGTGGTGCAAAGGAAGGGAGGCTAGGCTTCCTAATTACAAGCCAAAGAATGACAAACAGAGGGAGGCTAGGTTTTCGAATTATGCTTTGATACCATATTAGAACAGAGATTATCGAGAGATTAAATTCTACACTATATTTGGATAATTATATTTCACTCTATATAGAGAATATATGAGTATACACACAATACAAGATTAGATATATGATTGATCATTGGGGTAAGTGTTCTATCAATTAAGCTAAATAATAAACTAGATGTAGGAAGTCAATATTCTACCTATTGCTATATGAAATTTTTATATTTAAAGAATTAGCACCATTTTTTATGAAAATCATTGATTGAACAAAACAATGAACTTGATGTTCATATATATGAATAAATTGGAAGTTAATATATGTAATTGTGTAATAATTGGAAAAGTTTATTTATCTTCTAAAATAATTAAAAAAATAGTTATTGAGATCCTAAAGTGTGTCCAACATTCCTAATTTTGCTTAAACACAAAAATTTGTACTTGTATTTTTTGACTATATATAATTTGAGACCTATAAGGGAAGAGGGTATGGTCTTAAGTGAGGTATATATATTTGGCTTTTCAAAATAAAAGATATTTTTTTTAAAAATAAATAAAATAAATATTTTGACCATAGAAATTTAACAACCAATTTGTTGAGCTCCATCTACCAGAAGTCATCTTCCTTGAGCCCACTTCGGTGTACCAAGTCTCAAAAGTACAGCCATCCATACTCAAGGCCAATGCCAATGTATTTCCCATAAGGCCCACGTCAGTGCGTTGAGTTTTCTGCGGATTCATAATTAAAGGCATAAGGGATATTTAAATTTTTTAAATAAATCTTAAATTTAAAATTTAAGAATAAAAAAAATTATTTTAAAAAAATTATCCTCTAAACTGATTCTTAAAATAGATTAATCAGACAAATTCTGAATATATATCTATCGAGTGAGTTCCTTTACACCAATAAAATAATTAAATATACGTCCGACCTATATAATATATTAAGTATAAATTTCGCCCATCAAACTTTCAACACCTACCACCAACCATGCCTCTCTCTCTTCCGCTTCACCTCCTCTTTCTCTCCTTCCTCTTCTGCACTCCCACCTCAAACGCCGAGGAATCCCCAGCTAATTGCACCCTTTTTCCTAAGATGTGCGGAGATGTGAATATAAGCTACCCATTTTGGCAAATCAACGATTCTGACTCGTTGAAATATATTTGTGGTTTGTCTGAATTCGGTCTCTATTGTCCAAACGACGGCTCAGAGCCAACCTTACAATTGCCCGGCGGCACCTTCATCGTAAAGGATATCAACTATTCCGATTACACGCTCACTCTCGTCGACGCTGACGTCACCGCGGAAGGCACGTACTGTCCTCGGGCTCATGACAATCTCACTCTAGACGGCACCATTCCGTTGATTTACTCGTCTTTGGATGTGAACCTCAGCTTTTACTTTAATTGCACTACGGACCCTCCTCATCCCATTTCTTCGTATTTGGCTCCAATTGAGTGCCTGAAATCCGATGAAAACATGTCTTACGTTGGTATTACCACGGGGTATGACGTGATGACATATGAATGGTCGTCTAGGAGTTGTGAGGAGCACGTGGTGTCTGCGGTGATGGAGAACCAAGTTAGCAACGATGTAAATTATACGTTTGAAAAAGCTATGATGACTGGGTTTGTGTTGAATTGGGAGAAGATGAATGATTGTGCCAAGTGCGAGGGGTCGGGCGGTAAGTGCGGCTTCGACAATTCCACTTCAGGCAAAGATTTTCGGTGCTTCTGCAGCAATGGAAAAGTGAGAAGCCACGACTGCTCCTCCGGTACGTTTGCAATTCCTGGTCTTTCTGTCAAACTTAGTTGTCTTGAATTGTTTTCTATTTTTTTTTTTTTTTAATTTTGCTAAGCTTTTCTCTTAATTGTTAACTAAAATAATATGAGGGCAATTAATTACTTTTGAAAAATAAAAATTCTAATAACAATAGAAAAAATGACATTATATGAATGCTCCTATAAACATGATTTAATACTTTTGTATGATGGTAATGTGATCAATCAAATAGATTTTATTTAATTAAAATGTTTTATAATAATCCTTAAATATGAATTATTAATATTTATAATAGCTTAATTAGGATTTTACTTTATTTGAATTGATATATTAGCATATTGATTTATTAATAATTTTATTAGTTTCAAAATTATCAGCAATAAATGGAACTACATGTTCCGGTTCTTAGGTTGTCTTAGTCTGCCCATGGAATTGGTAAACCTACATTAATTAAAATTTCAAGTGGACTTGGCTTACGATTGGGTGGGGCCTGGGGCCTACACCTACCATGCTAATATTTCTTCATTGAATGAAAAGTTGAAGCCTAGTGGGAAATCATGATTGACAAATCTACATTGAATTATATACATATACACACTAGTGGGCTTTGGCGTGCGGCCGAGGTTTAAAAATTTTCGTAAATTTTTATCATTTTATTTTGAACCTAATGAGTAGTTAATTTAAAATTAAATTTATATAATATTGTAACTGATCTTATACACTACACTAATTAGATAACATTTATAATTTTATTTCAATTTAACAAACAATAACAATCAAAAGAGGTGTTTTCTCACGTAACAATTAAAAGAGATATTTTCTCACGTATTCTCCCCTATAAACGAAAAAGTTCTTGTCTATCTATATATAAGAACCATACATAAGAACAAGTTTTCTTTGCTCTTACATTGCCACATCAGCACAATGAAAGAAAACACTACCCACAAACACAACTCTTTTGTTGAAAATGCTCACACCTACCACATGCCCATCAGAAGCTCCCGCTTAGAACCGAAGAGGAGGCTTGTTCTTAGAAAAACCGAAATTAAGGAGAGTAGACTCACACTCTCTCTTCTTTGCAGCTGCCTTGACAGCAGCGGCACGCTCCTCTGCAGCCTTCTTTTCCTCTTCGGGTTTCCTCACCAAAAAGATCAACATCATCATCATCGTCATCCTCACCAGCAAATGCCTAAAAAAACAACACTTCGATTTCCAAAACAAAGACAGTCTAATAAGGAAACTGTACAACACAGCGAGAAAAGGAGAAAACCATCTCGACATAAACATTTTGGGTGAAAAATATACTATGCCACATGAAAAATAAATAAATTAGCAATTTTGGAAAATTAGGAACAACCCGTGAGCCTCTCTCCCCAAGACTAAACCCCTCAACTATGGTATCAATGTGAGGACCTCTTGATAGTGTTTCCAGATTTTTTACCAGCTGAGCTAACCAAAACTCGTTCCCAAAGAAGCATTACTGACACACACAACAAAAAATCTCACCTTCTTGTCCGCAGTGGGAGGAGTCGCAATTGCCTCCTCGGTGATGGGAGCAGCTCCCTCCACGGTCACACCAGAACCCTCACCAGAAACCCCAGTGAAACAACCAAAACAGCAGACAACGGTATAAGAATCAATGTCACGTGCAATCAATTAAACACGGGATTAAGATATCAAGTCCAACAAAACTCACGAGATCCTCAATAGTGCATCTGTGGTTGCACCACCTAGACACATTCACAAATTCAGCTAATGAAAATTTTTCAAGTGCTGCATGAACAGTGATATCAACCTTTGAAGCCTGCAGCCGGGGAAAAAAAATCTGGGCCGAGTTCAGCCCAATGAAGAAAGCAGGGCAAAAATCTAGGCCTGATTATTCTTGATCATTGCACTAAAAATCATTGCCTTAGCCAGCCCAAAAACTAGATTTTGATTATGGGCTGGATCTGATCAATGGGGTCGTCCACTGGGAGGGCCCAAGTTGGGGCCATTCGAGAAGGGGAACACTCTAATATCAGCGGTCGGTGTGTCGCTTGTAATTTGGGTAGCTTCCAATTTGTCAAAAGCGTCGGCGATCCAAGTGATTGCTTTCATATCAATTGTCTAAATTGAAGACTCTGTAATGAGAATGGAGGACCTTAGGCCATGAAGCCAAGAAGAATGTTAGGGCTGTTTCTAGGGTTCAACAAAAAGATTTACGGTAAATTTTGGTTTGTAATGATGATTATAAGTTTGCATTAGTAATAAACCTAATTGAGGAGTGGGGGGCCTCTTTTCAAGATCAGTTGGAAAAGTTTTTTTTGACTAAAAGAATACTGAAGCTCCAACTTCAGCCACATGTGGCTTTTTACCAACAATGAAAGATAAAGTTGTAGGTGTTTTTCCTCGACGTCTACGGCACGACTTGCTCTCAAAACACATTTTCTAAGCCAGCATTTAAGCGTTTAATTGAATAATCAAAGATGCTCATTTCAGTATAACATGCTCAATTTTTCTTGGTCAATGCTGGAAGTCCTCGTATACGTTGCTAGAAAAATCCTCCTTTTTTCCTTCTCTTAAACATGCCTGACAAATACAACCCAACATCCTCATTAGCAGAGCATCTCTCTAATGAGCTCCTAATCAATTTTTCTTAGATTTTTATGGACGCCCATCTATTGTTTTTGCTTCCACTCCACTTCAATCTCATCATCTTCTTCATTCTAATTCTCTGTAGCCCAACATCGTACTCTGAAGAATGCGATCGTCAATTCCTTAATTGCTGTCAACCTTTCAAGTGTGGAACTGAGCCAAACATTGCGATTGGGTACCCCTTTTGGGGAGGAGAACGACAGGCCTTTTGTGGGGGTCATGAAGAGTATCAGCTGAAGTGCAACAACAATCAGTCTGCAACTATAGAAATGAACTAGAATTTCTTGTACTGCATATCAATCAGTCAAACCAAACGATGAGGATTGCACGAATTGATCTATGGGAAGATTTGTGTGTTGAAAAGTACATCAACACAAGTTTGAACGCTAAATTATTCAATTATGCTACCACAAATACCAATGGCAGTTTATACTATGGATGCCCATTTTCTGTCCCAACGGAGAATAGAAACAATTTCATATGCCCAGGAAATGGAACATCAAGTGCTGATGGGGTCTACGTAGGTGAGTCGTTTGCAGATAATGAGATACCAAACTTATGGATGTGCAGTGATAGGATTGAGATTCCTGTCTTTAAACCAGCGATGGATGAATTTTGGGACAAAAGATTGACCCTTCAAGAAGCAGTGCGTAAAGGTTTTGAGGTTAACTTACAATGTCAAGGACCAAAATGCATGTTTCAGTTGCAAACGATCAAATGGAACATGTGGATCTAACTCAACTTGGGATTCTTTCCAATGTTTTTGCCCTGATGGTCCTACCACATCAACATGCTCAAGCTCTGGTAAGGGTCAATTTATCTCAGTTCACGTTAGTTTCATCTCTTCTCTCTCTCTCTCTCTCTGTGTTCCTTTTCTCCTTCTTGCTATCTTAAAATCATCCATCTAATGTCTTGGTTTGCCTAAGGACCTGGACGTGATCATATATTCCTTTCTGGTCCAATGCACAGATGTAGAATTAGTTGCCTTTTATCGCATCTGCTACCTTTGCGAGAGGAAGGGGAAAAAAAGTAGTGGGTTGAGGAAAATTTTGGGACACCATCATAACAGTTCAAACATGCAATTCAATATATATGTTTCATTCAACTGCATTCACAAAATTTCTTGACATTTTCCAAAAATTCAGAAATGATTAAGATGGGACTAAAATCCATGGCCATTATTCAATGGTTTGGTGATTACTCAAATATTAGTTTAATAATTCAACCTTTTGTAGGCTAACATATGCTTGATGGAGACTTATAGCAAAATTTTGCTTTTCTGCATCCCTTTATAATGAGAGGATAACGTTTGTTGGCTCTAGCTTTAGCTTTTATTTTTTATGGTTGTTGAAGTTTACTATTAAATTGTCATATTATAGTATTTGGAAAATATTTTTCTGCAGCTAACCAAGTTTTTCCTATATATTTATACTCTTCTTTCGAATTTTTGTACCAAGCAGAGTTATTTCTCATTGTTCCTTGCCATGTTTTGTTCTCTAGATTTCTACTTTGTGCGACTACTGTGTGGAAAACACAGTCAGATGTATCAAATCACATAAGTCTGGGATCAAACCAGATGGGAAAGATAAAAGCTAAAGTCAACAACCTTAATCTTGTTAGATGGCAGAGAAATAGCTTTTATTTATGCTGCAAATTTGTGTCCCCACACAGTGCAGCACTGGGTTTGCTTTTAGTGTCTCGGTAAATATGAGAGTCTGTTTTGGCCCTACCAAAGCGCATGCTGTCACCATTGCCCTGTATGACACAGGGTCTTGGATTGGATTCTTTTGTCTTTTGGAATGTCATCCGATCATGAGTTCAAAAATTCATTGTTATTGGATAAGTAAAGGCCATTTGAGCGAACATCCACACAGTCTGAACATAAGACTCTTTAGATCAAATGACTTTAATTGTCATTAAGCAATAGTCTAATTGAGAGTCATTTCAAGCACCAAAAGATAAGAAAACAAAACACTCCTGGAGAGCTAAGTATAAAATACTTAGTAGGCACTTAGAAGGGATTCTGTGGAGAGCCAAGTCAAACCAACCATGTTGAAATTTTAATCCGTAGTACCTCCCCATTCTTTTGCCCCCTTGTTCCAAACACTCGTCTTGCCATCCTCTGTCATGATCTCAATTCTTTTCACTGTTTTGCTCCAAACGGATTTCCTAAGCCTTTGCATACCCATAAACTCAATCCGAATTCTTAAAGTTCTCATCATCTTCGCAACTTTAGTAGCAAGAAATCTATCTACAAACACAGAATATGAAGCCCGCATGCCACAGAATTGCGGGAAAGGTACAGACACAAGCTATCCATTTTGGATTCTTAACAGGCAAAGTTCTGACTGCGGGCATCCAAACTATGTGATCGTCTGTAATGACTAATACCCGCTTATTAACATTTCTGGTCATGATTATCTCATCGAGAACATATTTTACTCAAACAATTCATTCCACCCAGTTGACACTGTTATTCTTGGCAACAATGCATGCCCACATCCTATGTACAACGTCAGCTTTGATGGTACGCCATTTCAGAGAGATGATGGTTCTGTTTTTTTCCTTCTACAATGGCACGGTCAATCCTGCCAACTTCTCCTTATATCCGATTACTCTTTTGTGGTTATGCATAAGGAAGTTTTAGAAAGGAAGGACTACTCACTAGAGTCATGCCAGAAGTCAGTTGATTCACCTTTGGACATTGATGGGGGTGTCAATATGGAGACTCTTCTGGGGATGAACTACAAGGAAGTTTTGAAGACGGTTTGTTTTGCAGTAGAGTTATGATAATTGCAGAAAATGCACTAGTAGCGGTGGGGATTGCAGATTTGAGAATAATGAATTCGTTTGCTTTTGCCGAAATGGTCCCCAATCAATTAGCTGTCCTGGTAATTTTATCATATCAACATCTCCCATTTTATCATCACTTCCTGATTGAATTTACATTCCGAAATTACTGATAGGCCTTAGAGAGATGGATTTCCTCTTTTCTGTAAGATAGCATTTTATTTTATTTTGTTTATCCTAAGGAGGAGATAATGCACAAGTTTGTTGTACCTTAGACTCTTCCCAGTATTTATCTGTCAAAACTGAGAATGCATTACTGATTGGACAACTGGAATTGGACATTTTCCTACTTCATCCCTTTTTAGCTTCCTTTTATCTTCTCTCTTTCCTACCTCTGGCATTTGAACATGTACCCAGTTTTAATTCTCCCCCTTTTGGTGGTCAAGCTGAGAGGGAAAAATTATAGTTTCTAGTTGTATCATCTATGATTAGCAGTAGAGAGATTGAGGACAAAAGGTTCTGCTGTCCTATTTGAATACCTCATTGATGTCTTGTTGCCATATACACAGATTCCAGGCAGGCAAAAAAGCATGGTATTTGGTCAATTGAAATTTAGTTTTTCGTTTTTCTAATTTTCTGCAAGAATTCAAGTATTACATTTTCAGTTGGGGGGCACCTATGTTTAACCTTCTGCAGATAAATGCATAATCCTTTATTATTAACCAATCTAGCCCTCTAGATTATGATTTTCTGTTACTTGGGCTTCCAGTACTTGTGTGCAAACATTTACTAGGTGGACTACAGATCCATTGAGAAGGATCAGTGCTTACTAGCATGGAAGTTCCTTTTCTCTTTGGACTACAAACCTTCATTTAATTAATTATATCCATGCATTGGTAAAGCTCTAAACTAATTGGGTGCAAAGATGCATAAATACTAAAAGTTCTATCTCGAGGAAGTGTGAGATGAATTCAATAAAAATAGCATTGAAAGCTGAGGTTTTTGATCTTAACTATTTATGTTCTGATTCTGCAACACCCTAGTACCTTACTATTATATTTCTCTTGAAACAAACACTGAATCACTTGTATGGCCACCCTTTTCAGGCAGCATTAATGTGCCAAGGAAGATTGCAATAGGTACTGCTATCAATAAATTTAAGCTTTTCAATTCAAATATATTCCACTGATAAATACATTAGCCAATTTTCTTCACTTGTTGAATTGACTCATCTCTTGCTTATTTATGAACTCAAAAGCAGTTTAATTCTTTCACCTAGGATTGGGGTCGTCTGCTGGAACTGCTCTTATAATGGTTGCCCTCTTTCTCTTCTATCGGCGGAATAAGAAAAGACAGTACAATCCTTCCACTTTACCCTCTCGAGGCATCTCCTCCTATCCCTCTTCAGTGACAGACTATGAAAGAGGCAGTACCTACTTTGGAGCCCACATCTTCTCCTATGTCGAGCTTGAAGAAGCTACCGATAACTTTGACTCCTCTAAAGAACTTGGAGACGGAGGCTTTGGTACTGTCTATTATGGTAAGAATAATCTTTTGTATTTGTTTTATGAATTTTTTCCTCTTAAAACCATTGGCATTCTTCAGAGACATGCTTATTGTGCCAACTCAGTCTTGAGAAAATTAGAACCATTTTGGCCCGGCAGAATAGCATTTATCTCATCCACATGAAAATGTTGATTGGGTCTATGTCCTACATGTTGAAATCTAGGCAAACTTCGTGATGGTAGAGATGTTGCGGTCAAGAAACTATACGAGTACAATTACAAGCGAGTGGAACAATTCATGAATGAAGTTGAGATTCTTAGAAAGTTAAGGCACCCAAACCTTGTCACCCTTTATGGCTGCACTTCACGCCACAGCCGTGAGCTCATACTAGTGTATGAGTACATTCCAAATGGGACTGTTGCTGATCATCTTCACGGTGAGCAAGTCAGGTCTGGATCGCTCCCTTGGGCCACAAGACTTAGCATTGCCATAGAGACTGCAAGCGCTTTGTCATATCTGCATAGTTCTGACATCATCCACCGTGATGTTAAGACTAACAATATCCTACTTGACAATAATTTTGCTGTAAAAGTAGCAGATTTTGGGCTCTCACGTCTCTTCCCAACAGATGTCACCCATGTGTCAACTGCACCACAGGGGACTCCTGGTTATCTTGATCCAGAGTACCATGAATGCTACCACCTTACGAACAAGAGTGACGTATTCAGCTTTGGAGTTGTTTTAGTTGAACTTATCACATCAATGCCTGCGGTTGACATCACAAGACACAGGCATGAGATCAACTTGTCCAGCATGTTTGTTAGAAAGATCCGAAATGGCCAACTACGTGAGCTTATTGATCCCAATCTTGGGTTTGAAACAGATTTCAAGGTTAACAAAATGATTGCGGCTGTGGCAGAGTTGGCTTTCCAGTGCTTGCAAACTGAGACGGAAATCAGACCTACAATGGAAGAGGTATTGGAAAAACTGAAAGGTATTGAGAGTGAAGATTTTGATGTCAAGAAATTGTCAGGGGTCAGTAGTCCAGCGGATGACATTGTTTTCTTGAAGAAACCTTTGGTTCCATTTTCGCCTGATTCAGTGACTGCGCGTTGGCCTAGCCGGTCTACCACATTAAATGACAGTGGTAGTGTCTCCTAACGTGTGGTATGAGATATGCAGAGCAAATGATTGGAAATTTTCAATTATCTACCAAGATCCGTTATCTATTTTGAGATATGTACTCATAGGAGCATAGATAGTTCGGAATTTATGGGTAATATAGTAGAATTTGTCAAGATATATCCAATTTTTTCAAGGTGGTATATGAATGGTGATATTGTATGCCTTTGTTTTGTAAATAGAGCACTCGTGAATTAGTGCCTAATGGCATTAGATGATGCGAGTTTGAACCTTTATAAGGAGGATAGGTAGATTTCATGTCTTATCCTTCTTACACTACCAAAAAACAAGTTTTAGCTACGGAAATAGGTAACGGAAAAAATTTATCGCTATTTTGCTATGAATTTAGCGACAAAAAAGAGTTTTGTTGCTATTTAGCGATGAAATTTGTGACAAAAAAGGACTCCTGACCAAATTAGTGACGAATAATTTATTCTAGCTAAATTCGTCGCTAACTGAAGACAAAAATATTTTTGCTACAAAATTCATCACTAATTAACAACGAATAGAAATTTCGTGGTTACATTTTGTTACGAATCGAGTATTTATCGTTAAATTTAGCGACCAATACTCTTTCGTCGCTAAATTTAGCAACGAAAAAATTTCGTAACAAATTTCGTCACTAAATTTAGCAATGAAAAAATTTTGTCCTAAATTTCGCCGCTAATTAGTTATAAAAATTTTTCATCCTTAATTAGTCACAAAAAAATTATCACAAAATTTAGCAACGAACTCTGATATTCGTGGTTAAATTGGTCACTAATTAACGACAAAAAATATTCGAGACTAAATTCGTCGTTAATTTGTTAAAAAAAATATTTATAACTAAATTCGTCACTAATTTATGTACGTATTTCAAATTTTATGGCTAATTTTACGGTTAAATACCTTCTAAAATTTATTATGAAATATTTTTAATCGTATATCTTTTTTTTATATTTTCTTAATAATGAAATCGAGTTGAATATATAGTGAACATTACAATTTTCACAAAATTGATAATTTTTTATAATAAATAATTCAAACAATTGTTAACAAATAATTTTTAACAGCCGCTGTCGTCGAATTCACCATTCATGTTCTTCGTATTCTCCGCCCATTCGCTTCTTTTCTCCATAGTTTAATCGCTTTCGAAAGTTTAGCCATTCATTTTCCATCGTCATTGTCATCAGCAAGAAAAATAGTAGATAAGAACTCTGCACAAGGTTTCCAAGTGATCAGACAGTAGATCAAACATACACGTCCGGTGATCCATTTCCCTAGCTAGCAGATAGACAGCAGTTTCTGTGGACGTTGATAATGAAATGGAGAGCTACTGAGAGGTGGTCATCCATTTATAGACTTTCCTAAGATTTAAAAAAAAAATAAAAAAAGTAATATAATAAAATAAAACAATAAAATAGTAAAATAATAAAATAAAAGAAAAAAGAAAAAAAATAAAATAAAGTAGAAAGTGCCAATTTCAAAATAAAAGAAAAAATATTTATTGATGGAAGCTAGCGATGAAAGCACATATTCGTCGATAAATTTAGCAACGGAAGAGCATATCTGTTGCTATTCCGTCGCAAAATTTCGCGACACATTTGTACTTCCGTCACTAAGTTAGCGACGGATATATATTTCCGTCGCTTACTAAGTACAGTAATTTTTTGTTAAAAAGAGATCCAATACTAATGATTAATTTTTATCATTAATCAATAATTTTTTATTAAAATTAAAATTAAGAATTTTCCAACAAGTATTTAACTTTTTATTTTCCCTTTTTTATCTTTCTTTGTAATTGTATAACATAATATCCTTTTATTTTCTTTTATTTTTATTATTCATTTTATTAGGTAAATTAAGAAAAATAATTTATGATGAAATTAACAAATCATATTCCTTTTATTAGATAAATCAAGAAAAATAATTTGTTATTCTCTCTTAATTAATCAAATTTATCTTTTTGGCTCAAAAAATTTTTTATTTCTTGATTTAGCATCAATTTAATCAAAATCAAATTTAAACCGTAAGAAAAATTCAATGAAAATAGAAAATGAGAAAAAATTACTTCAAGGTAAAGAAAAAAAATATGCACTAAGAAAAGTTCAATGAAAAAAAAATGACCCGAGGTGAAGAAGAAAAAAATAAAATAATAAAATAAAAGTTAATAATAAAATAAAATATAAAATGCTAATTTTAAAAAAAAAGAAAAAATATTTAGTGACGGATTCTACCGACAGATTTGTACTTCCCTCGCTAAATTAGCGACGAATATATATTTTCATTACTAAATCCATCGCTAACTTATTACAGTAATTTTTTGTTAAAAAATATCCAATACTAATGATTAATTTTTATCATTAATCAATTATTTTTTATCAAAAATAATTTTTATTATAATTCAAAATATAAATTATTTTTAGTTTTCAAACTAAAATTAAGAATTTCCATGCAGGCATTTAACTTTTTATTTTCCCTTTTTTATCTTTCTTTGTAATTGTATAACGTAATATCTTTTTATTTTCTTTTATTTTCTTTTGTTTTTATTATTCATTTTATTGGGTAAATAAAAATAATAATTTATGATAAAATTAACAAATCATATTCCTTTTATTGGATAAATCAAGAAGAATAATTTGTAATTCTAAATTAATTAGTCAAATTTATCTTTTTGTCACAAAAATATTTTATTTATTTATTTAGCACCAATTTAATCAAAGTCGAAATTAATAGTAAGAAAAGTTCAATGAGAATAGAGGAGAAAAAATTACCCAAGTTAAAGGAAAAAAATATACACTAAGAAAAGTTCAATGAAAAAAAAACCCTAGGTGAAGAAGAAAAAATTAGAGAAGAGAGTGAGATTTAAAAAAAAAAAAAAAGTGAGAGAAATATAATAAAAGAAAAAAAAGACTTCACTAAAGGCATTGTGGTATAAGGGTTGTGATAACTCAAAACCATTTTGCAAACATAGGTTCGAATCCCGGTGTAGGCAATTGTCACAAAAAAGGAAGACAGGTGTGCCGGCGCAGGCGCGACTCGTTCGCACACGTGGGCATGCGCATTAGTGACGATGTCTAATTTCCGTCATTAAATTTAGCAACAGATTCTAATTTTCGGTTAGTTACAGATCCCCGTCGCTAAGTAGCAACGGATTCCAATTTTCCATCAGCTATGGATCTCCGTCGCTAAATTTAGTGACGGATTTTGATTTTCCGTCGCTAAATTTAACGATAGATTCAGATTTCCGTCACTAAATTTAGCAATAAATTTTTTTAAAATTTTCATCGCTAAGTTCATCGCCAATACCATGTTTTTTTTAGTGTTACTAGAATTAATAGTTTCTAACCTTAAAGGAAACAGTCTTAGCATAAACAATGTGATTTGATCGTAAATTGCCATCCAAACAGCTCTTACATTACATATCATAAGTAGAGAAAGACTTTATTATAGCTTGGTTTAGAAGTATGCCCATGGGTTGAACGAAGGATATCAAATCCTTGTATTTTTCTGGCTCAACATTTCTTCCGGTATAAAAGCTCACATGGTTCATGGCATTGATCTTCATGGTCAACCGGGTATGACCTCTTTCCAAAACATTTCCTAGGGAATCACTTAACTAAAACAAGACCGATCAATTAATTAACCTATGCCTTAATCAACAAACCACCCTAATAAGTACCTTGTTTATGTTTTCCCTCTCAAGCTACAAATGCATGTCAAGGTACGCTCCCCCCCAAGGTACGAATGTACGTTAAGGTACTCTCCCTGAACAAATGACAATGAGGCTTCTCATGTTTTGTTCTTTCATGAAAAATTGGACTTTTGGACAAATGCAAAGCACGTTTCATATCACAAAACAGGTTGATTGAATTGCTGTGAGTGCCTTGAAAATCCTACAGCATTGTACACTTCACAATATCTCACAAAATTGTGCTTGCATGGCCACATACTTTAGTTGATGTTACGAAAGTTCTATAACTATCACTAAATAACGGGATGATGAGGAAAAAAAACATTGGAGAAAACATCGTGGAAAAAATTTGTCGGGAAAAGTCAAAAAATCTGGAAAAATAGGAACCTTTTCCAACATTTTTAACACGAAAAAATATCGGCAAAAGTAGAGCATTGCTGACATTTCCCATGCTTAAACATTAAGCTCCCCCCTTCCCAATGTTTGATGCAAACATCGGAAACATCTTCACCCTACCAATGTTTTTAGAGCAAAATATTGGCCCATTGCTGATGTTTTTCCCTTAAATGTCAGCAATAATTGGGAGATTTGCCAACATTTTATGTGCAAAAATATCAATAAATCTTATGTATTTAGAGATGATTTTCCCTCATAAACATTGGTAAAAGTTTGTCTTCTTTCAACAGGTTTTGTTTCATTACAAATGATCCCGAAAACCTACTTATCAAACAATAATATCCATACTTCATTTCAAAACTCTGTTATAATTTTCTATTTTGATATTTCATCCACACATAGTACTCTAAATATCCATCAATAATACTTTAAATATTAAACAATAATACTCTAAGCAACCATCATGTCATCTCATGAGATATGCGATTTTGATGGGCATTAATAATCTTTTAAGTTGAGGAATCAAAAGGAAATATCATAATATCTTACATGATTTTTTCTTCCTTATTTTGCAACTTTCATTTAGCAACCACTACGATACACCACAAACAAGGCAGCAACTTTGATCCTTACTATCACCCCAATATAACATGTAATTATTTGGATACAAATGTATCTTTCTTATAATCGAGACCTAGATTCTTAATAAACTTCTTAAATTTAGTAGATAATTTAGGAATATCTACATGTAGAAAGAAAGTACTCAAAAATCCAAAAGTCATTAGTAGTGGCGACAAGCTGGCTGACATGACATCTCACTTAAAATGATAATTGTTAATTTGATATCATCCATACAACAAATTGCTAATATGGCAGATAGCACGTCAATAAATTTGACAATCATCCATTTCAATAAGTAGTATATGCACTGATGTCATGTCATCAAAATTTTAATTTTTTTGAAATTAATTTTTCAATAATTAATTTTATAATTTTAATTAATGTTTTTATTAATTAATTTTAATTCTCTCTCATTTCTCTCGAGGCGTGGAAACAGTCTCTTTGTATTCAAAGGGAAGGCTGTATACATATATTTCAACTCCCTACTCCCGCACTAAACCACGAAACATTTTGTGAATAGGGTGAACTCTCTCTCCTCCTCCCTCTCTCGACTACAGCTCATTCTTCGTTGCAAAATCATACATTTCAAGCTCTCAATCTCCCTCCTCCTTGTCCTTCTCCCTCTTGTTTTCTCCACTAATAGCTGGTGGGTGAGGCATTCTAGGCATGACATGAATAGTCACCACCTTCTCCAATAGTCACCGCACAAAGTTGGCCTCATCTACCATCATTTGCTTTACCTGTTTCAACCTCCCCACAATCACTGATGACATACATCACTCCTTTTGTTGCATCCCCCTTAGCCATCACCATACATGCTTCTCTCTCTACCTAACTCCATTGACTGCTTCTCTATAGAGCTTCTCATCTTTCAAACAACACAAGTTTATCTGGTGAGGGAGATGGGTTAGATCTTTCCATCTTTCAAAGCTTCCCATCTTCTTTGCAGAACTTCCCATCTCTACAAAGCTTCTCAAAGCTTCTCATCTGAGGTTGAAGACTACCAATTGAGAGAGATGGGACCAAAGACATTGTGAAGATGCTACTAGAAGTTGAAGAGGAAGATAAACTGCTAATCTAGAGTCATGATGTGGCATAAGTAGGGTTCGGACTACTCTCCATCGTGGATGGCTATTCCCGATCGTGTTTATTTCTGACGGGGGAGGTTCAATCGGTCTCATGCCTTTTCCTGGTTCTGTGGTGAAAGGATTTTCCTTATAAGAGATAGAGATGAAATAGAGAGGGGAGGAAAGGAGGAGAAGAAGAATCACCGCTATCATTGTTGATGGTACGTGGTCTAACGGGCCATTACCACAAGACCTGAGAACTATTGAGTCTACTAGGCCATAGCCACAAGGCCCATGAATAACCAAATGCACTCTTGGTCCCTTGGTCGAGCCCCCTCTCACATTGTCAACTTAACCTCTCGACCTCTTAGTCATTCTAACTCTCGACCTTCAGATCTCTAGGTTGTTCTCATTCCTTATTAGATACTTTCCGTCAAGAAAGTAATTTCCATTATACAATAAGTCCAACACATAACCATCTAATAAGGAAAAAATCTCTAATAAGTTTGAACTTTTCTAATTTAATATGAGCCTTCCCTAGTCTCAGGGAAATCTCTCTATAAGGAAGTAAATTTTTTCAACACTCTTGACAAGGTAGGGAACTCCGCAGCAACTTAAACCTCCCTTAATCAGCAGATCCGGAATCTCCTAAACATCTCTATCTATGGTGCCTATAATCACGAAAGATTCTTATTAATCTCTCCACAAGAAAACTAAGGTTTCTACACCCCTAAATGCATAAAGGACTTGCCACGCATGCATACTATATATATTCAGTACAACTAACTAATCAGGTATGTGCATATAGAGGCAATTCAGGGCTATTTTATAGCTCTGTTCAATTCGTTTCTTACTTTTTTCATCGCTCTTTCTGACTTGAGTATCAAAATCTTTCCGTTGGAGCACCGTCTGGCGGTACTTATAGGTCTCATTATCCAATAAGGCCTAGAAGACTCATCAAAACTGGTTTCTCATTCAGGTCAACAAAGCAGTTATATGTGGAACATAAACCACCTCTAATAGATTAGCACATATGTGGGAATAGACTAATCTCTCTACCCATCCAACACCTCAAAGTTAGATTTTAATCTTAATTTTGAAGAAGAGTTTAAAGATCTAGAGTTGTCACAAAAGGGGGAGAATCAAGGGTTTTAGTATAATCTAAATAGGAAAAACACTTTAGAGATGAAATTGAAGTATTATAATTTTTCTATCCCAAGTTTTAATTTACCTAACTACTTGTCCACTTGGATTTAGAAGATTTAAATTAAATTAAGTGTGAGAAAAAATTGGTTTTGAATATTGGAGTATTGGATTGATTGATATAAATGATTGTAGTTACTTGATGATATTCCTTAAGGGTTGCTCAAAACTAATCAAGGCAAGAATCTTAATGTAGAAAAATTTAGGAGTAACAAGTCTGCCAACATTTTGAGTAGACCGATTGCTGTGTTGGTGAATGAGAAAATTTTTTTCTTGATTTTATAAAATGATTTTCTTTATTTAAATTTTATAAAATGTTTTGTGAATGTAGAGTGTCTCTAGAAGTATTTTGTTTTGAGCTATAAATTCCATGAACTTGTACATATATTTTGTGTCATGCTAAATTTTCTTATAGATATCATTGTAGAATTTATGAATTGAAAATTTGGTTGATTTTCTATGGCACATGTTATGTTTTTGTGAAATGGTACATGTTTGGGTTGTGAGCACCTATATAAATATCATAACTAGTCTAAACTTCCACGTTTTGATTCGATATGGCAGCGTAGAGAGTTTGTTAGACTTTAGCGGGTAGATGCAGTAGAGAGATGCCTCCCAAGTACCTGTCGGGCTAACTTGGTTACATTACTTCAGAGGTTTTGAACTAACGTCAAGGTTAGAGGTAATATTTATGATTGATAATAATTAAAATTCTTTTGATGGTTCTACCATTGGTCAAGGCAAAGCATTTGATAAAGAGATTTTGAGGCAAACCCCTTGGTTTAAAAAATGTGCATATTGAATGCTTATTCTATTTCAAGAAAACTATGACATTTGTTAAGAAATGTTAAGATGACTACATGATGTTTTTAGTTGAATCAGAAATGTGATTTTGAAAATATTGTTTGATACTCTCACACTTACCACTCATTTGCTTACACAGCTATGTAATTGTACTCTAATCATTGAGTATTTTAAAACTCATTCCTTCATTTTTATTGTTTTAAGAGGAAGTGTAGAGATAAAAATCACTCCACCACTTGCTAGATCCGATCGAAAAGAGAGCTTTCCTAAAATGACTATTGGGATTAGTTCTTCTTAATTGTAGATTTCGAGGCTTGTAGACAAATCCATTGGAGGACATTTCAAAAACTCTTCATATAGCATGTTTTATATACATTTTTCTAAATATGAAACTTATATTTTGGAAGTTATATTTTGTAATATTAAATATTTGTTTGTTTCTCATATGTTTTTGAATTTAAATATTTTATATGCTGGGTTTCTTAACTTGGAAATGCTATCAGCATAGCTTCGCATTATCTTGGGGTGCATGTTGGTGATTGCACGTGCTTCTAGATCATGAGGTGGTTGTCACATACTCGAACTCAAGAATTGGGGTGTGACAATTCTATTAGTATTAAAGTTAAGGTTTCAGTGTTTTTAAATGTTTCCAAATATTTTAAATATTTTCAAATATTTTCAAGTGTTTTTAAAGGTTTTGGTATTTCTAAATTTCTTGAAAGGTTCAAAAGCCTCAAACCTCCTATGTGTCCTAGGAAGCGAAGTCACGTCTAGATATGAGTACATGTTTAGCTTATCTGATTTAGTGTGCTAAGATTAGTTCCCTTTTGTAGAATACAATATCTCCACATTGGAAAACAAAAACCTTGACTGAGATTTCTCTTTCTCAGCACGAGACTACATCAACTTCTTGTGCTCTTCTTTCTAGTGCACGCGAACCTTTGATTAATCCATCTAAGATTCCTCTACTACTACTTGTCACATTCTAATAGTATATGGAATGGTGGAGCAAATATGACACTAAATTCCAAACTTAAACCCAACCTCAAATGCAAACTCCTCATCTACCAAACACTATCACTATAACAAGTACTCTCCTAATATCAGTAGTTCTTCCTCCATCGGTAGTCCCACCCACTACCCGTCTAACCATTAAGCTATACAAATTGATCAAAGAAGCAAGACAACTTGGTTATGAGACTTTCTCAGGCATTAGTGATATTATGGTGGCAAAGGATATGATTAATATAATGCAAGAAACTATAGCTGACATGAGATTAGATGATGAGATGAAACTTATGGTGGTTGTAAAGTTGCTTGATAAGAGTGCTTGCATATGGTGGGAGAACTTGAAGTTGAGATCCTCTACGCCCATCATGCGGAGTGAATTTTCGAGGGAATTTGATGAAAAGTACTATGCTAGATTTTATCGGGACTTAAAGAGGAAGGAATTTTTCTATCTTAGGTAATGAAATAAGTTGGTGGCAAAATATGAAACCGAGTTGAGAGAGTTACCTTTGTTTGTCCTAGAGTTGGTAGCCTTCAAAGAATATTTGTGCTATGAGTTTCATGAAGGTTTAAATTTGAGTAGTAGAGAAAAGATGTTGGTTATCGAGACTCACACTTTGTAAAATGTCTCACAATTAGTCTTGAGCGTTGAGAAGATAGTAGAAGAAAGAGAGAAGGTTAGAGAGGGCTATACAAAGAAAAGGAAATTTGAATCCACTTAGAACCAAAGTTTTAAGAAAAGTAAGAGCACTAGTTCTTATGCTGGTTCTTCCATCATGAGATCTGTTGGCTCTCCCCAAGGTCTATACTTTTCCAAAATGGGTGTCCCAAATACTAACATCAAGTTTGGAACCAAGTCGATGGGAAGCAAGAAAGACCCTTGCAAGAATTGTAAGAAATTCTACTTTGAACCTTGCAATGAGACTAGAAAGTGCTACCATTGTGGAAAAATTGTTCATATCTGAAATATCTACCTCGAATTGGGCTTGAGTGTGTCAACAAAGCCAAGGTCTTCCTAGTGACTCTAAGGGTGAACTAACCAACACTTCCATACCTCCCTCCAATATGACTCCAATGACGGGGATGGAGAGCAACACCGTCGTTACCAATCCCCAACATTCTCAAACTCAAGCCCAAATTAAGATCTATGAAATGACTAATGAAGAGGCACAAAATAATCATGATATTGTCACAAGTAAATTTGGATAAGCATGAATTTATTGATTTGGAAAGAATGTTATTGATGTTGAGCGATCTATAAGCTTTGCTAATGGCATTGACCATTGCATGTTAGAGATACATTGATAAACCAATCTTGACTATTAGCATTATGTAACGAATTGTGAAAATTATTAGTATTGTTAGGTGGTGAATATGTGAGTGTTGTCGAGTATGTTGCATGATATGGAAGATGTATGATAAAGTTAACTAATAATCGCTTGCCCGGTTTATATTAATAGGTATAATATAAGCCTTTGGTGTTGATGTTTATATACTCATTGACATGGGATCCAATAATTCTTTTGTAAGTACAATTTTGCTAGACATGCCGATAGAACCTTGACCCCACATAAGGAAGTTATTGGTGATTACACCTTTGAGCAAGTAGTTGGTTAGAAGTACAGTTTACAATTACTGTAATGTACTGGTAGACGAAATGATTCTTGAGGAGAACTTGAATCCGATAGAAATGAGAGATTTTGATACAATTATGGGAATGGATTGGTTACACCTCTATCAAGCATCTATATATTATTTTACTAAGGAAATAAAATTCTGAAAACTGGGATGCTCAACACTCATTTTTGTCAGTAAGTGTCGAGTAGTACCAACTCGTGTAATCTTGATAGTAGAACCTCATAGGTTGGTGCATAAAAGGTGTATAGCATATTTAGCCCATATCACCAGCATAGCTATAGAGAGCCCTACTCTAGTTGATATTCCAATAGTAAATGAGTTTTCAGATGTTTTTTCGAAAGCATTATCTGGTTTACCTCCGGACTAGGAGCTCAATTTTGCCATTGATCTAATCTCTATCACCATGGCCATCTCGATCCCACCTTATAGAATGGCCAAATAGAATTAAAGGAGTTAAAAGTGCAACTCTTAGAGTTGTTAGATAAGGGATTCATCCATCCGAACTCCTCCCCATGGGATGCACTAGTCCTATTTGTGAAGAAGAATGATAGTACTTTTAGGTTATGTCGAGCTCCTCCCCTTGGGGTACACTGGTGGTCCTATTATGAGTTTTTTCTGATGCCATTTGAGTTGACAAATGTCCCCATTGCTGTTATGTATTTGATGAATAGGGTATTCTACTCATATCTTGATAACTTTGTAATTATGCTTATTGATGACATATTGGTGTATTCAAAGAGTGATAAGAAATACTCGAAGCATTTTAGAATTTTTTTTAAACTCTTCGGGAAAAACAATTGTATGTTAAAATTTCCAAGTGTGAATTTTGATTGAGAGAAATTGGATTCTTGGGACATATAACATCCAATGAAGGAATATTCATGGATCCAAAAAAGGTTGAAACTATCTTGAAGTGAAAAAATACAAAAAATATGACAAATGTGAGAAGTTTTATTGGGTTAGCAAGATATTATGGAGGATTTTTTATGACAGTTTCTAGAATTGCCACTTCATTGTCAAGTTTAACAAGGACAAGTATTAAATTTGAATGGGATGAGTGTTAATGCAAAATATAAGGTGATAGCTTATTCCTCCCGTCAGCTAAAGAAGCATGAAGAGAACTATTCTACTCATAATTTGGAGTGAGCAACAATTATATTTGTTTTGAAGAAATGGAGACATTATCTGTATGGGGAGACTTGTATGATTTTCACCAACCGCAAAAACTTGAAGCATTTGCATACACAAAAAGAGATGAACTAGAGGCAAAGAAGGTGGGTTGAGTTGATTAAAAACTATGATTTGGTGATAAATTAAACTTCCATGGTCTCTTTCGACAGGGTGGTATAGAGAGCTTATTGGATTTCAAGTGGTAGGTACGGTAGAGAGATGCCTCCCAAATCCTTGTCGGGTTAATTTCATTGCACCACCTCAGAGGTTTCAAGCTAATGCCAAGATTGGGGTGATGTTTATGATTGGTAATATTTGAAAACTTTTGACGGTTCTACCATTGGTCAGGGTCAAGCATTTAGTGGAGAGATTTTGGGGCAAACCCCTAGATTTTGAAAATGTGTATATTGAATGGTTATTCTATTTCAAGGAAATTATGATATTTGTTGAAAAATGTTAAGATGACTACATGATATTTCTTGTTGAAACAGAAATGTGATTGTGAAAATATCATTTGATACTCACACTTACCACTCATTTTCTTACAACTATACAATTACAATTACTCACTGAGTATTTTCAAACTCATTCATTTTTATTCTTTTCAAAGGAATTGTAGAGATAGAAGCAACTCCACTACTAGTTAGATCCGGTCAAGGAGAGAGTTTTTTCGGACAAACTGTTGGTATTGGTCCTTCTTAGTTGTGGATTTGGAGGCAAGTAAATGGACCCATTGAAGGACATGTCAAAAACTCTTCATGTAGTATGTTTTGTATATATTTTTCTAAAGATGAAACTTACATTTTGGAAGTTATATTTTGTAATGTTAAACATTTTTTGCTCTTTGCTTGTTTTTGGATTTAAATGTTTTGTATCCTGGTTTCCTTAATTTGGAAATGGTATCATCATAAGTTAGTGATATCTTGGGACGGCAGTTTTCGCGTGCTTGGACTCGAGTGTTGGGGCATGACATACATAAGGAACAACCAAGGACTAGACTTGCCGCAGGAGGCAACATAGGTCAAGCGCTAGGCCGCGTACTACGTTATCATCAATAGAGCTCTCTACAAGAAGTCTATCACTCACCCTTATCACAAATGCCAAACACTGGAAGAGGGTAATTATGCCTTGAGGTAAATTCATGAAGGGGTATAAACAGCCATGTAGGCACTCGAAACTTAGCCAATAAGGCCTTATACCAAGGGTTCTTCTAGCCTGCTATAAAGGCCGACACAAAAGCCTATGTCAAGAAGTATGACAAGTGTCAGCATTTCTCCTTAGTGCCACGCCAACCTTCCTTTGAGCTTTACCCAATTGCAAGTCGATGGCCATTTTCACAATAGGGAATGGACATTTTGGGCCCATTCTCGCAAGCTACTAGGCAACGAAAGTTTCTCATCCTGACTATATATTACTTTACTAAGTGAGTGAAAGCAGAACCGGTAGCCCAAATCATGACCGGCAAGATATAAACTTTTGTGTGGATGTCCATGATCACCAAGTTTGGCCTACCCATGTCTTTTTCACCGATAAGTAAGCAATTCGACAATAAGAGCTTTTAGGAATTCTGTAGCAACCTCGAAATCCAACATCATTTTACATTTATCGCATACCTACAAGCCAGCACCGAACAATCCTGTAAGGGCTTAAAATGGCATTAAAAGAAGGAAAGGGCCTTTGGGTGGATGAACTCTTTAAAATCCTCTGGGCTTATCGAATTACAACCTGTAAAGCTATAAGAGAGACACAATTCAACGTTTCTTATAGATATGAAGCAATCCTCCTTCTGGAAATCAGAATTCATTCATTAACATAGACCAATATCAGCTGGAGTTGAATGAGCCTGCACTACGCGAACTATTGGATCTTCTCCTAGAACTATGGGACACTACATCAACTCGAATGGCAGCCTATCAGTGGCAAATAGCAAGCCAACTTGAATCATTCATTACCTATAGACCAATATCAACTAGTGTTGAATGAGCCTGCACTACGCAAATTATTGGATCTCCTCCTAGAACTATGGGATATTGCATCAACGTGAATGGCAGCTTTTCAGGAATTCTGTAACAAGCTTGAAATCCAACATCATTTTACTTTTATTGCATACCTGCAAGCCCGCACCGAACAATCCTACAAGGGCCTAAAATGGTATTAGAAGAAGTAGAGAGCCTTTGGGTGGATGAACTCCCCGAACTCCTCTAGGCTTATCGAACTATATCCCGTAAAGCCATAAAGGAGACACTATTCAACCTTTTTTATAGATATGAAGCAGTCCTCCTAGTAGAAATCAGAATTCATTCATTACATGTAGACCAATATCAACTAGAGTTGAATGAACCTGCACTACGGAACTATTGGATCTCCTCCTGGAACTATGGGACACTACATCAACTCGAATGGCAGCCTATCAATTGCAAATGGCAAGATACTATAACAGGAGAGTCAAAGCTAGAATGTTCAAACCAAGAGACTTGATTCTCTAAAGAGATGAAGCTACAAGACAGCCCTAGCAAGGGGAAAACTTGCGCCAAAGTGGGAAGCCCTTACCAAGTCTGCTCAATAGTTTACCCAAGGACATATCGTCTCAACTACTGAGATGGTTCTACTGTACCTAAAACATGGAATGTCGAGAATCTACGTATCTACTATCAATAATCTTTATCACTTTAAGTAGTACTGATACTTGTCATTTTTTAACTTTTTGAGCAATAACATCTATATAATGGAATAACAAGCAGTTTCGGGCCCTTGTGTTTATAAGCTTCTAGTATGCCACTTCTTTTCTACAGACTCATACTTTCTCAGCTCTATGCCAGCTCTATGCCTTGAAACGCGTCATTAATATAGGATGTAACTCTTGATCGAGTAGACATGGCCCATACTCTCAGCTCTATGTCTCAAAACGTGTCGTCAATATAGATATAACTCCTACTTACTTAGATGCAGCCCATCCTATTGGTTCTGTACCTCGAAACATGTCGTCAATACGAGATGTAACTCTCGAATGGGTAGATACGACCAACTCACTTGGCTCTAAGCCTTGAAACGTATCATCAATATAGGATATAACTGCTAGTCAGGTAGACGTAGGCCATTCTCTCATCAATATGGGATATAACTCCCAATTAGATAGATACGATCCACTCTTTCGACTCTATGCCCTAAAATTTCTGCAACCTCTCTCATACTCCTTTGGCTATGCACCCTGAAGGAGTTCCACACTTTTGCTCTCGGTCCAATGCCTCACATAGGCCACAACAAGGCATCACAAGGTACTTGTTCCCAATGGGGGAAACCTTTTATATGGAAACACAATGGTAACAAAGTTCATACAAAAGGAAATCAAAAAGTTCAACATCTAAATCCTTGGCAGAAAAGAGCAATAAGAACATCAAGTACAAGAAAACAACTTTTATATTTATTCAGCAACATCTCTATAGAACAAATTAGAATCTATATAAACAGAAGTGGAAACAACAAGGGTATTAAACGGTAGTACAATATGATGCTTACATATCGAGGGTACAAAGTTGGGAAGGAGGAAATACAAAGGAAATAAAATACACAAAATGGAAATTACAAAGAAAGATTGATTAACTACATAAAGGTGTTTCTCCTCCCCTACTTGATTACAAAAGGAGGACAGGATAACTCTATAGCCAATAAACTTTAACCAACCTAGTTCTTTCTCTTAGCTCCATCTTCGTATATGTCATTCCCCCATTATCTTCACTCCTCGGTCCAAGGAATATCGACAATCCTCAGTTGTCAGCCACCGTTGCACCTATTGCTCGACCATTCCCCTATAATCTTGTAAGGGGGAAATATTTCCACCTTTCAAAGTACTTAAAAGGAAGGGAAAATGCCTATACCATTGCAAGATCCCTTGAAACATCAATGTTGGCCATCACAATACTGGGTTTCAGAATGCTGTGGTGGACCCTCACATTAGCAGTTTCTCTACTGATAGAATCTCATATTAATAGTTCTACAAATATCTTCTAAGACCATCTCTGTTCTCATATTTTTGAAGCATCCCTTTTTTTTTCACACACCTCATCACTCATAAAGCAAAACTTTAGTCTTTTCCACTGAACTGACGGAACTTCACCAAATGCCCCTTCTATTTATAATCGCAAGAGATGTATTGAATACACTTCTTAGCAATCGAAGCAACACACTTTGCAACTAAAATAGTACCTTTCGCATTAAATGCTCCATCGTCATGTCTTTTCCACTCACTCAAAATCGCTTTACTTTCGCAACCATTCAACCTACTTAAAACCACTCTTTCTACAAGTTATTTCAAATTACTCAATTCTAATCACCTTAACTCCACTCCTAATTCTACTTCTTCAAACTAGCATTACGAGTGGGAGACAAATGATGATATTTGATCTACAAGCTCATTGTCACAAGACTTGGAAGTACTGAACCCATTAGGCCATAGCCACAAGACCCATGAGCAACAAAACATGTTCTCAGTCTCTTGGTTGAGTCCCCTCTCACCTTGTTAACTCAATCTCTTGACCTTTCAGTCATCTTAACTCTTTCAGTTATTCCCATTTCTTATTGGATACTTTCTTTCAAGGAAGTAATTTTCGTTATGCGATAAGTCCAACACATGATCATACAATAAAAAAGGAAATCTCTAACAAATTTGAATCTTTCTTAATCTGATATGAATCTTCCCTAGTTTTGGTGAAACCTCACTTTATGAGGAAGTAAATCTGTACAAACACCCCCACAAAGTAGGGAATCTCTGTCGCAATTTAAATCTCCCTTAATCAACAGAATCCTAAATCTCTAAAAAATCTCTGATTATAATCCCTATAATCTCAGAAAATTCTCAATAATCTCTTCATAAGAAAATTAAAGTTCCTACACCCCTAAACACATATGAGACTTGTCATACATGCATGTTATATATATCTAGTATAGCAAACTAACCAGATATGCTCATGAATTTTATATTTTTCTCACAGAGACAATACAAGTCTATCTACGGCTCTATTTGGTATGTTTCTTACTTTTTTCACTGTCTTTTCTGATTTGAGTATCGGAATCTTCTCTATTGGAACACCTCACCACAACACCCTCCATCAGTATTTTTAGGTCTCATCATCCAAGAAGGCTCAGAAGATTCATCAGCACCATTTCCTCACTTGGGTCAACGAAGCAATTATCGTGAATGACTATTCCCAATGGGGGAGTTTCAATAGGTCTCATGCCTATTCCTAGCACTGTGGTGAAAGGATTTGCAATATAAGAGATAAAGATGAAAGAGAGAGGGGCGAAAGGATTTGCTATATAAGAGATAAAGATGAAAGAGAGGGGAGGGAAGGAGGCAATGAAGAATCAACACTATCATTGCAATACAGCAACAACCGTGGTGGCAATTGCTGCTATAGTGCAAGTCTGCAAGATAAGATAGAAGAGAGAGAGAATGAGTGTTTTTTTGGGTTAACCTTGGCTGATGTGGCTAGCGCCACATCAATATTTTCTATGCAGGAATATGCCAACTCAACAATTTGTTGATGTGGCATTCGTAACAGTCATGCATGTTGGCATAGTGGCTGCTACATCAGCTACTCTGATTAGATTGGAGGCTAAATCAGCAATTGTTATACCACATCAAAGATTACATCGAGCCGACACAGCTTTTAATGTCTAGATGTCAACATTACTAACAGGAACCATTTTCTCACATTTTTTTAAAATTTGAATTTTTAAATGTAGAATTCTAAAGTCCTGATTCCAAATCATTCACTTATCCTATAATTTAGTTACTGAACATATAACTTTTACTAAATAGATTCCTAATTTTGTATTTGTTTCTTAATGCAAATGCCCAATTATAAAATTGAAAAGTAACAATATTTATCCTTGCTGCCTTCCCCAATTTGTCACGCACAAGATCAACGTCCGGTGACTTGATCGGGTAAAGGGTAAAATTATTTCATGGAACGAGCTCACCGATCCTAATTCATAACAAAATAAATAAATTATTTTAATAATACATAGGAAAATTAACCCGTCACACCAAATAGTGAGAGTCAAAGACGGCGTGAAAAAAAAGACCGTCTTTCTAAGCATCGGCGGAGAAATCCGCCGCTTTCTCCTCCTAAGTCGCCGGCATCGCATCCACTACTGCCTCAACCGCCGTCAACATCTAAGCGCCTCCTCCGTCCAAAGATGGTTCTCAAACATCCTCAAACCCCGACACCTACAAAACACAGACCCCAAAAACACCCGAAATCATGATCAGAATCATATCAACCACGAAGAAAACTATCCTCTCTCTTATTCAATGGGCTAGGAGTCTCTGGTTTTCCAACAGACTCCGACGGAGTGTCTACGTCAATAAATTCGAAAATCTCGGACGCACAGGAGATTTTTATACCTTCGGTTCTAGTATATTTGGATCCTCTTGACATTTATGATCTTGCGAGATTGAATCAAGCACTTCGATGTACGTCCTCCGCTGATTTTATCCCGGACTTAAAGTTCCCTGAGTAAATTGTCTAAGGAAGATGTTTATGCCATGCTTCGTAGACCTGTTCAGTTTGATGGTGGCACTAAGGTTCAAATCATTCTCTCACTCTCTCTCGCAATTGATCTGGGTGTTTGTAGGATTATTCAATGATTTGGGCATAACAATTTTGGGATGAAAATTTGCGTTTCTATGAACTTATTATGTGTATTGCAATCATCAGATAATCGCGTACAAAAAATTATCTAATGTTAGAAAAAAAAAATCAATGTGAGAAATAGCCAAAAAAAAAAAAAATCAATGTGAGGAATAGCAATTTCTTTTATTGGATTGTGTAGGAGTTATGGTTGGATAAGAAAAATCATTAGATCCCTAGGTTGATTGTTTTCTTCTTGGTTATTTTGGTTTTGATCATGATTCTGGGTGTTTTAGGGGTCTTTGTGGGTATGGCGGTTTTAGGATGTTGGAGTACCAGTTTTGGACGGCGGAGGCTGGAGAGATGTCAACAGAGGGTGAGGTGGCTATGGCAGTGGTGCTGGCGGCGGTGGAGGAGAATGTGCCGAAGCTTGTACGAGTGTTTGTGTGGTTGATTTAGTGTGGATTTCACCTTTGAAGCTTAGAAAAGCCGAGAGTAATCTTTCTCACTCTCTCCGCCGGAGGTTTTGAGTACGTGCTTTGCACGTGACAAAATCTTTAAATAACTTGGCATGCCTTTTGCAGTAACAAGGTAGACTATCCCTTAAGTGATAATGTAGAATAACATAATACATTGTTGAACATACAGACGTGACCGTTCTAAATAGGACCTCAAAAAACCTCAAACTGTTACGTTAGCAAATGCTGATGTGACAATATCATTACTCAATTCAACGACATGGCAGTGCCACATACCCAATCCTCTCTCTTTCTCTCTCCCCCCTCCTCTCTCGGTTAAAAAAAAAAGAAAAAAAACTCCTCTCCCTCTCTCTCTCTCTCTCTCTCTCTCTCTCTCTCTCTCTCTCTCTCTCTCTCTCTCTCTCCCCTAAAAATCTTGGCTTAAGCTTGTCCTGCATGAGCCAATCAAGCGACAAATTTGGGAACAGCTATATCTCCATGCTCAAACAGCATTCAGAAAGATCAAAGAGGCAAGGAAATCTTGCATACAAATTTGCGCAAATCTTGATTGGATTTAGCTCTATCTCTGGGGAAGATTTGAAAACCCCATTAACTGTCTCTGCAACAGCAGAAAATGGTGAAAATAGGCCTGGAAAAATGGTGAAGAAGAGTATATTTTCCCCCATATCAGTTAGAAAAAAGAATTGGCAGTCCTCTTTTTTTTTGGTTCTTTCAAAAAAAAAAAGGAGAGAGAGAGAGGATGAAGTTCCAAATAGAAGACAGTGACTGTCTACTTTCCATACCACTACATCTACCCAGAACAATGCTCATACATGGTGGAACTCAAGAGAACCCTCGACCACAAAGGCCATGCCCTTCTCGAGATGCCCTCCGGTACCGGCAAAACCATTGCTCCTCTCTCTCTCTCTCTCATCACCTCTTATTCTCTCTCTAGACCCTCTAACCTTCCAAGCTCCTCTACTGCACTCGTACCCTTCATGGGATGGAGAAAACCTTAGCCAAACTCCTAAATTTCTGTTCTTCTACTTGTTGTTTTGCTGGAATGTTCATTTTAGGGCATGACATTAAACTCCAAAAGGGCCGATCCGGCTCTCCAATGGATCGACAGCGTAGAATCCTTCGCCAAAAGACCCATCGCCTTCGCCTGCATAGAAGGAATCTTCTTCTCCGCCCTTCGATTTTGTTCTTCAATCATCATCAGAGTTCGATTGCAGCCGTTCAACTTTGATTGCTCCGTCTTGATTCGCCTTCTGCACTCTTCGTATTCGATTCTTCATCTTCTCTGCCTCCAGTTGTCTCTTCAATCGCCCGTCAGAAAACAATTAGGCCTTCAATCTCTGTTGATGGAGATTAAGCGTCAATCTCCGTCTTCGACTTCTTCATCTTCTTCTCCGTCTTCGACTTCGATTGCTCTTCCCGTCAATCTCCGTCGATGGAGCAGATTAAGCGTCAGCCACAATCGAGATCATCGATTGATTTTGGGGCAAGACGTTCGCATTTGATTTTAGGTCACATTAATTAACAAAAATTAATATATCTTCAGAAGATCTCTGGTTCATTCCGAAAAAACAGCTTACATATCTTCATATGACTCCTGATCCTTTTTTTTTTTTTTTTATCAAAAAAAAAAGGTGCTCTAAAATATGCGCCCGCGTGCCTCTGGAAGACTCTGTATTTGTTCCGAAAAAATTGCTCAACGGTTGTTACATAATTTAAGTAATTTTTATTATATCGTATTAAATTAAAAAAAATATTAAAAAATATATTATATATAAAAATTAAGTTAATAATTTTTTATTTTTTATATTTTCATATTTATAATAATTAATTTTATATTTGTGATAATATGTTTTTATTTAAATTTAACATATTATAATAATTTAATAAGATCATAAATTATTAGAATTTATATTATTATATATTTTTTAACCGTTAATATCATATTAAGGTCATATTTATCTATTTTTAATATTATATACTTTTATAATTCTTCTCTACTGTCTTCAAGTTTTTGAACTCGACTCTTCTTGGGACCTCTCTCTAACTACGTTGTACTTGCAATCAACATAAGTAATTATAAATTTGTTGTTTGGCTGATTTCTGAGACAAGAAAAACAAAAGATGTCCAGCTGAATCCATGAACAACTTCTCTTTGGACTACTCACTTTTATTATGTCCCGTCGACAAAGAACACAAGTTTGTTCCCTGATTTTGAATACCCATATGTTCATCCTTATAACTATAGTTGTGGTAACAAAGTTTTCTATGGAGATTGAGAGAAACCCAAGTGGGGTTTGCTTGTTTCTGTTCAGAATGCCTGTGCGTGGATTTGCTTTAATGGAAATAAGGAGATGAAGGGATATGGGAAGAGCTTTAAGACTTGGGTAGATCGGGTATGAAGGTTTTAAATAAACTATCAAATAATTTTTGACATATGGAAATTTTTTGGATCTTAAACGGATTATAATCACTTTTTTCTTTTCGATGATTGGGTATTTTTTATCGAGAAAATACTATAAAATTAGATTATCATCTATTGTTCACGGTCTAAATACTTTTGAAGTAGATGATAATCAATTTTCATCAAACCCTTTCTTGATTTTTCAAAATATGAAAAAATCTCTCTTGTTTTCTCACTCTCAAAAAATACTCTCATGTTTTCGGGTTTTTTTTTTTTTTTTTATTCCATTATGTTGGGAGGAATAAAACTCATGCAAGAAGTTCATTTCTCCCTTGAGAGAGTTAGAGAGAGGAGGGACTTAAGGGAGTTGTGAGGAGTGATTTTTACAAATAACCGCTCCCTCTTTTTTTTAACTTCTCATTCATTCAAAATTTGAGGATTTTGGGTCATAGGTCTACCCTCATGGGCGGACCTGGACCTTTGTTTTCCAATATATCCCACTCGTATATGAGAGCTATATTTACACATAGTATGATCATTATAATCGAATATCACCAATTGATATAAACAAGTGAATCATATGACTTGCAAGAATATCAAAAGCTCTAAAACTATATACTAGTTAAGAATATGTAACAGCTCAATGTCAATGTAGTGATGAGTATGTCATTTCTCACTATACCCTTGACCTTCTTTACTTAACACAGTCAGCATCCCTTATTCCTCAAAAACAATATAAGAGCATACTTGACTCAATCTAAATCATGTATTCATAATTACGTTTCTAAACATTAAGTCATAGACATAATTGACTAGTTTGTGAATACAGAACAATTTGTCAGTCAAAGACAATCTTTCTTTCATAGTATTAATTTTCAATCTTATCTTAACTGTTTTCTTAGACATATACCTGCAAATCGAATCAATTATGGTTTCTTATTGACATGTTAAAGTAGTAATATCAAAATAAAATTTCAAGAGAAAGACAAAAATCCTAAAAGTATAAATTGATGTTAAATATGTACTTTTGAGTTTCACATTGAGATGAAGATGGATGCACCATCTCATAACACACATGGTATGAGACACATGCTATGATACTTTTTTTTCTCATCTAGAAACATATGTCTTTTTTTTTTTTCTAAAATAAGTACATCTTACAGGTTTTAGTTCAAATGTACATAACACTTTATCAGAGTTTTTTTCTTACAAATCCTCAAAACTCACAACATCAAGCAAAAAACACATAGTTGGCTTTTAGACAAATTCGATAAATTGTGAGAATCCATTTTGATTACTACATATGTATATACGACCGGTGATCTCACTTAGTACTTAAATAAGACTTCATATATATGTTAATCCACCACAAATTAGTATTGCCTCATCTCTACATATCACATAGACATTAGAGACAATTACTCATGTGAGAAAGCCAATGTCAAAAGTTGTCGAACATACTTTCAACCACAAACACAAGAATTTTGGATACATAAAACAAAATTTAAATGTCAATAAATATGAATATTATATCATATATACTTTGTATATGATTATAATTATAATCACAGTCACAAATACTGTCACAAATTACGTAACCCAAGTATTCTAACATGTCTCACAAACATGTCTTAGGGTGTTGGTATCGTAAAATGATCGATCACCATCAAATGCGTAGATAAATAATTTAGTGTTATTTCCTTCTTTTCAATCATGTTTTTGACAAAATTAAAATTTGTATCTATATATTTAGTATTGCTATCATATTTGAAGTATTTAATATAAACAACAGTTGACTCATTGTCATAAAGTTATGACTCCCACTAAATTGTTTACTATTCTCAAATATTATAAAAATTTACACAACCAAATTTCTCTCTGAACTTCAGAAGTATAAGCTACAAAATCTACTTCTATCATAGAAAGAGATACACAAGTTTGTTTTTTGCTACTTCATGAAATAACGCTATCATTGAGTAAGCAAATATAACTAGAGGTAAATTTTCTTTTATCTAAATCATCTTTTCAATCACTATCTACGTATTATTTCAATATTAAATCATTTACTTAATAACGAAAGAAATAATTTGCAGTTTAGTTCAACTATCTTAATATTTTATTCACAGCAATCCAATCACTCTTCCATGGATTGAATAGATACCTGCTGACGAAATTCATAGAATGACAAATGTTGGACGAGTACACATCATAACGTATTTCAAACTCCCAACTATGTTAAAATGTTGTACTCTGGATGTTTTATTTATTCATGAGGAGTTTTATGACATTTTGTATCGTTTGAACCATCACCTTTAATCACAAAAGTATTAATATGAAACTCTTGAGATAATCCCAATAATCTATTAGAACAATCTCTATGAGTTTTAATTCCCAATCTACCTCAATCCATATATTTCATCTCAAAATTGGAAGATAAACATTTCAAAATTTGAAGAATATACTCCTTATCATTCGTGGTTAATAGTATGTTCTCGACATATAGGAATAGAATTATAAAATTGTTCTCAGATTTCTCAACATAGACACAATGGTTTTCGTCTATCACGACGAAATTGTAAGAGATCACACCTATATGAAATCTCAAATACCATTATCTCAAAACTGTTTAAGATTATAAATTGATTTACTTAATTTACATATGATTTCTACCTGGCCTTTAATGACAAAACCCTCTAATTATGCCATATTGACTTCTTCCTCAAGTTATCTTCTGAGAAAAATAGTTTTTACATCCATATGATATAATTCTAAATTCAAATTGACTACTTTTGTCAACAATAGGCAAGTGGAGATAAATCTCATTAATGGGAAAAGTTTCCTCGTAATCAATACTCTTTTAGAGAGTGTAATTTCTCACCACCAGTTGAGCCTTTATACCTTTCAGTAGTTTCCTCTGCTCTATATAGGTTTTGAGAATCTAATTGTTCTCAATAATTTAGCGCCCTAATAGAAGTTTAACCAATTCTTAAAGTATGGTTGGAACTTATTGATTCAAATTCTTCGACCATTGCCTTTTCCATTCATTCTTGACATGATTTGATAAAGTCTCATCTATGTTTTAGGCTCTTCTTCATTTTTTGAAGAAACAATAAATACGTGTTCTTTAATCTCAAAATAATATTTGGACACATTTTTTATATAATTTTTCTGAGTTTGTAATTCAGTTAGATCGCTAGAATTTAAATCTCTCCCACTGAAATCAACATTTTTCTAATGATCCACTATAGATAGAGTTATCCTTTGAATTAACTAATTCAAACAAAAACTCTATGTCCTTCATGTCATGTAAATTAGAAAATTTATTCTCCAGAAATGTGATATCCGTGATCCAACTTCTGCTACAGTACTATCTTCTCGTTCACTAATGAACACTTAACTTTTAAACTAGTCGGAATATCTTATAAAGGTATACTTATCTTCATAGGGACCCATTTTTTCAAATTTATTGGAAATTTCAAATACAGACGATCGATCCTCAACATTTGAGGTTACTCAAACCCGATTTTCTACTAATTCAAAGTTCATATAATGCTAATGCTACTGATTTTGAAGATACTTTGTTTAAAACATAACCCGTTGTTAACAAGACATCTTCCTAAAGGGAAATCAACAAGTTAGCCTGCACCATCATAAATTTTGTTATATCCAACAATATCTATTCTTTCTTACTACAACACCACTCTACCAAGGCATATAAGGAATGGTCTAATGTTGGATTATGTATTTTTCATTACATATACCCTTGATTGATTTAATGGATATTCACGCCTTCTATTTGTTCTAAAGATTATTTATCATTCTATTTATTTGATTCTTTACCCTGCTTATATATCATCCAAAGCACTCATGTGTTTCAGATTTGTGAGAAATCAAATAGATATGGTCAAAATGCGTGAAATCATCTATAAAAGTAGTGAAACTCAAAACTTCATGTCTCGCTTTCATATTCATTGGACCACAAATATCCAAATGAACTAGTAGCAATAGAAATTCAGCCCAAATGATCTTTTCAAATAGTTTCTCGTCATTGTACAAGCATGACAATAATCAACTTAATAGTTAAATATCCGTCCATCGCTTTGTAATACCATGAAACCATTTACAAGTTGTCCAGAATCAATACATGTCATTCAAATGCAAATTTACCCTGTCACTCTGAGAGTTCAAAAAACATAGCTAAGTTTCAAAAGATCAAGAACAGATATTAAATCTCATCAAATTTCTGACACATAGAGAGTATCACGTAGAATAAGAGTTTGGTCACCTTGTAACTTCAATTTACAAGTACTAACTCCTTTAACCTCCATTCATATATTGTTCTCTACATAAAATTATCTCTTATCAGAAGACACTCAACAAAAATTCACAAATGTCTCTCAGTTTGTTCTTATATTCTGAGTTGTTCTTTAATGATTCGTCTTCAGTTTTCTTTCCTTTCTTGCTTTTATTCTAGTCTCTCTCACGTTTAAAGTCCGAAACTTTCTTGAAACTAGACTTTACAACAAAAGCATTAGTTGTGGATCTTGTTGTATCACGCCACTCATCCTCAAGTTAACGTGGAGAGCAACATCCGAGAAAATCTTTATATTGTTATTGTGAATCAAAAAGACTTTCAAGTGCTCCCACATGGTAGGAAGGGATCAGATCATGACTTGAACTTTTTGTTTATCAGAGAGTATATAACTAGTTGACTATCACTCTCTAATTATCTTAAACGTGATCCTTAATTGTTGTTTGATACTATGTCCCCCTCGCTTTTATTTAGTATCAAACTTTATAGTCATGTCTCTAAGGTAAGTCACCGGTACCTCTATATTTCTCCTTGTATACCCAATTGTCATGAGCAGTCACATATTACTCTCTCATTTGTGGAACGACATTGCCCATGCCAAGATCCTACATGAGATGCTTGATATCTTCCAAGGTATTTTATTTTTTTAGCACATATTTTATTTTCTGACGTCATATCTCAAGTTCGTCGCAATTCAATTTGTCACTTCTATTCAAACCCGCAATAATGGATTTTGATACTATAGTTTTGTTTTCTAAAATGGTGGACACTAATAGTAATACTCACATCATACATATAATTTTGTACTTCAAAATTAATATTCATAACAGGTCATTTAATATAGTATCCAATTCAGAATTACTCAAAATTCTACAAATCCAAAATTTTAATTCAAGAGATTTTAGTTTTCTTTTGTCTACATGATCATACAATTCAATTAATATAGCCAATACCTACTTAAAAGAAACTTTTCATTAAAAAAATTTAAAAGTTCCTCTATTTCATGATCATACTCTTAGTCAACAGTCATAACACGCAAAAGAAAATATGTAAATAAATTATTTTTGTCAAGACAAATCCATTCGTGATATCATATTTGCAATTCTTTTAGATAGCTTGTTCCTAGGAGTAAATCTTCTTATAACTCTTGAGGAACTATTTATATTTTGGGAAAGTCTTTTCTTTATTTGAATTTTTGTAATCTTGACTTTCCATTTTTCTATTAATAATGACCTCATATTGTCAAGAATGATGTGTGCGTTCTCAACAAGCAACTCATCAACCATACTATCCCAATAAGAAGGTAGAGAATTTCTCAATATGTACACATTATCCCCCAAAAGCTATGACCTAATTAAGTAAGTTCTAAATGTTTCTCTTCCTTTATCTCAAGATGATCCGGTAAAGTAGGAAACGGGTCTATTTTGTAAGTTAGCATTTAAACCAATTTTATCAAACTTTCTGAACTTCTTAAATCTCTTTCTTTTCCTAGAGACCCGAAAGACTTTGAAGAATGCATCCGATTATTACTATTTTTTTCTAAAATTGGGAACAATATTAGGTTAGACACACAGTCAACCATAATATTATAATAAATGTCAAAATATTTATTTTAAAGATATCTGCTCAAATTTCCAATAATTATATGTTAGAAAAACTAATTTTTAAATATAAATAATGAGCAAAAATATAAATAAATAATGGGTGTAAAAAATAAATTTCCACCCAGTAACCAAAATTAAGAAAATAATTTCTAAATTTTTATAAAAATTTTCAAAATTTTTCCAGTATTGAAAATAAATTTTCTATAATTTTAAACAATTTTAAGTTTAAAAATCTATAAAAATTATTTTTGAAACCTGAAAAATAAATTAAAAATTATTGAAAAATCTAGAGAGAATAGAAATTATTTTTGATAAAAATTTTGGCAAAAATGGAGCCTGTACAAGTCCCCACGTGCTGCTGGGATGGGCTATCCAAAATGGACATGCACCTACTCTCCTTAGATGGCACGTCTATTCCATGCCTCGCCTTTGCGGGCTTTTTAGGCTACCAAATTTTGGTTACCCCAATTTTTGATATCTCTAAGTTCAATGGTAGTCTCAGATTTTCAATTGGACATCTCTAACCTAGGGGTGGATTTCACATGCTATTGTCGAAGCGGGAATGTTCATGTATACTGTTCATCATTTGCTTTAAATTTTTTGTTTTCAACCCAAATTTCGAATGGTCATATCTCTATCAATTCTTTACTATTTTTTGCAATCTTTATATGGTTGGAAAGTATTTCTCAGGAGGAATTTAATATATAAATTTCATATCACAAAATATAATATTTTTAAAGATACGAATACATTAATTTTTAGTTAGGGTTTGTAATATCTCATATTGTACTCATCGGATGCATGCCAAATTTTGCAAATTTAATCCTCATATTATGGGCATACTACTAGATAAAATTGAGAGTATTCTATTGAGTCAATTTCAAGTAAATATTAATGAACATAAAATATTATTTATGACTTTTTATATTATTTATACCTAACAATAAGGTAGGAAACACTCTAAATAGTTTTGATACCAATGATAATTTTAAACAAACCAACAAATAAATTTTCGCATGCGAAAATTCGTGAATCTTAAATGGATAAAAATCACTTATCTTTTTTTGACGGTTGGGTATTCTGGAGCGAGAGGATATCACAAAATCGGATCACCCTTTATTATTCATAATTCAAATGCTTTTGATATAGATAATGATCAATTTTCACCAAGCCATTTCTTGTTTTTTCAAAATATGAGAAAATCTCTCTTGTTTTCTCACTCTCAAAAAATGCTTTCTCATTTTTTGTTGTCCTTTTTTAATGTACCATTATGTTGGGAGAAACAAAACTCATGCAAGAAGTTCATTTCTCCCTTGAGAGAGTTAAAGAGAGAGAGGGGGAGTTAAGGGAGTTGAGAGGGGTGATTTTTACAAATAACCACTCCCTTCCTCTTTTAACTTTTCCCTCATTCAAAATTTGTGGATCTTGGTTCATGGGTCTGCCCTCATGGGCTTTATTTTCCATCAAGGTATATAACAGATTGTTATTATTGTTTCAATTGTGTGATGGAGTTTGTGGATCTAATTCTAGCAATTTTGATACCCATGTCACATACCCTAATTATAGTTTCAAGAAATAAATTATTATTAAAAATGAAATGAGAATGTTACCTGAAATATATGAATTGGGTACGAAAACGGACATTTAGAATATTGAAAATGTAACACCGACATTCGGTACCCGAACAAGTATATTGGTTTTAAAATATATATATTTAAAAAAAAAGAAGAGGAAGGACGAAACGCGGCACTCCCCCTTGTCAGATTAGGGCTAAAAGCCCTAATCTGTCTCTCTCTCTTCATCTCTCTCTCTCTCTCTCCGACTCTTTGTCTCCCCTCTCCCCGCCTCTTCCTCTCCCGCGGCAGCGCCTCCCTCGCCCGAGGCTGTCGCGCACCACCACCACTACCACCGTCTTCTTCTTCTTATTCTCTCTCTCTATTTCCTTCTCTCGGTTTCTCTCTCACTCTCTCTCTCTCCCTTTGCTATTTGCGATCTCTCCCGTGATCTCCCTCTCGCTCGCACTCCGCCACGAGGCGTGAATCGCTGCTCCTTTCTCCCCCGACTGCAGTGCCTTCCGCCACTGTTCGCTCTCCCTCGAGCCACTGTGCGCTGCGCTCTCCCTCGCGCTACTGTACGTTCTCCCTCTCGTGACTACGCGCTCTCTCGAGCACGAGCGCGCACTGCGCGAGTGCTAGCGTGCCTCTGCATGAGCGCTAGAGTACCCCAACACGGGCTCCCCTGCACGAGCGCACCCCCCCAACGCGACTTCCCTCGTGCGAGCGCGCCTTAGCGCGCGACTGTAGTCTCTTGCGAGCGCACTCCAACCCACAAGCGCTCCAGCTCGAGAGTGCGAGCCCTAGCCTATGAGCACGCCAGCCCGCGTGCCCCAGCCCGCAAGCGCACAGCCCGCACACCCCAGCCCGCGAGCGCACAGCCCGCGAGCCCACTACGGCCTGCTGACCAGCCTGCTAGCCCGCCAGCCTATCGGCCCGCGAGCCCACGACGGCCAAAAAGCCCTCAACCGGATTTCTCCTTTGAGAGCTCACCTGCATCTTCACTGCAGGTAACGACTGTGATTGGTTATAGTTCTAGACTTTGATATTCTCTTGGTGATTAAGCTAGATTTTTGAACCTTACTTCGAATTTGAAGCATTGCAGGTCCTGGACTGAGTAGAACGACGTTTGGACCACAGGATTGTGAACCGTGAAGAACCTAGGTGAGGATTTCTAACTCACTCGATTTATTTGGATGAATTTAGAGTAAATTAGAGTAAGAGTGTATTGCATTGTTTGACATTCTATGTAATTAATTAGGTCAAATATAGGATTTTGTACAAATTGAGCTATTCTGGATGATAGAATCGTACGGACTTGATTCGAATAACTTCTCTTAGAGTTTGATTTGACGAATACTTAAAAATCGTCAGAATTTGAGATTTGAGTTTAAGGATTGATGCAGTCTTTTCATTATAAATTTTCCTGTATATAGGAAATTAAAATACGTCTATATTATGAAAATAGACTTCGATAGCTTGAAAATGGAACAAAATTGATGACATTGGTGTATATTCATAAATTGAAAAATTTAGGATTTGTACGAATTTAAGGAAAATGATAAACCCTGAAAATAGTCAGAAATTTGATGAAAATCATGATGATTTGATTAGGTTGGCTTTCTTGCTGATTCGATTGAGGGGAGCTTTGATTCTACGTGTTGTGGTTTTATCGGGGAGTGCGTTATCCTCCCCAAATCTGTGAGTGAGATTTATTTCAATACTTTTTGTTAAATGTGTAAACCCTGTTTTAACATATTTGATAAATGAGCATGATTTGTAGCGTGCTTGAAATGTTTTGACTGGTTTTGAAATTGATTTTTGTGAACCGATGGTTGAAATGTATAATGTGTCATTTTATGATATGTGTTGCATTTGGTTTGTGAACCTGATTTTGACACATTTTGATATGATTTTGGATTTGGCCTTGAAGGATTTGGTATGTATTGTTCCGTAGTTACAAAGGACACCGTGAGAGACGCTTTGGTGGCGTTCGGATATGCCTTGGCCTGGGGTATCCCGCGAGTTGTCGTGATTTTTATTAACGATACGGTATTAACCAAGTTGAACCCGAAAGGGGAGGATTTGGATACTCTCTCCAAGTTTAGCACCTGGACGAGATTCGTTGCCAACGCCGGGGTATAGAGCACTTTAAATAAACTTGCATATAACACTCCCGGTGTGCCTGTCATAGGTCGCGGTAGACCTCTGCCAGGATATTTTCGGCTGGCAGCTCTATGATTTAGTGACAGTGCTTTGGATGCATATTTGACTTGAAATGCGTGCTAATGATATATTGTTGAAATGAAAATCATGATGATTTGAAATATGATTTGTATACTTATGTTTTGACACTTTAGTTTCACACTTCATATTTGACGATTACATTGACCCACTCACTCACTGAGTATTCTTCCCCAAATACTCACCCCTCATTTTCCTTCTTGTTTCAGAGATAGTATTTGACAAGGAGCGTTGCTTTTAGGATGCTCAGTATCATTGGGAGATCTGGTTTGGAATTGAGGAGTCATTATATATTTCTGCTACCAAATTTGTATTGGTAATGTATATATATTCTGAGCTTTATAGACGACCATTGTGTAAATTCTGGGATGACTGTATAAATATGGACATTTAAATTGTGGAACTCTCATGTTATCGCATAACATTGTATTGAGGCATTTTTTATTCGTTGTGTATGTACTTGGGAATGCGTTATGTCTTAGAAATGTACTTTAAGATCACTCAGTACCACCTCTAAATCACAGGAAGGGCGACTGGCGACTGTCCATGCCTTTGACGGGGGCATGGCAGTAGAGGTCTATGGCTAGGTTGCTGGAAATTTTTATAGTCTTGTGTTATTCTGGATGTTGACTGTGGGATTGGTTGATTTTGGAGAGGCCGGGATGACCATTTGATTATTTTACAGGATAGTTGTGATTTATACATGATTAATTGTACTTGGGAGACCTCTGAAATATAGGAAGATTTTACCCGATTTTCTATAAAAATACAGCCGGCATTCAGGACAACGGGTGGTTGTTCACGATCCCGGTCCAGGGCGTGATAGTTGGATTGGTATCAGAGCCCGGTTGAGAGCTATGTAGGAAGAGAGTCTTAAAAACATTCCCGAGTGTGTTATGTTTAAAGTCCTCAATGCATGAGAGTTTCATACAATCATGAAGTCCCAGTACATGGTTATAGGTATATGAATTCATCCATTTAGGGGGTTAGATACGGTTGTGTCTAACCTAACATGCTATTTTTTTTTTTTGGGATTCCATTCTTTGTGATGGTAGTAAAGAAGTGACTCGTCCAATTTTCTTGAACCATGCCTATTTTTTGAACGATACCTAACAAGGATACTTCTCTTGCATAAGTATGACGACCCGACGGAGTATTCATTTTGCCCCACCAGAGGAATTAGACGAGCCGGAGGATCGTTCCTCGACTCGCGTGCCACCACCAGCACCTTCTCAACCAACTGCTCAGGTTGAGACTCCCGTACCTACAGTCGACGCCTTTTGGCAGGTGTACGAGTGGCACGCTTTGCATGGGGTCCAGATTCGGCCCCCACCACCTCCTACAGCAGCGCCTACACCTACAACAGCACTAGTTCCTTCAGCACCGGTTTCACCGCCGGTGGCGTGTCCTTCGGTCTTGTCAGAGCTGAGTGAGACCACATCGGCTACTCTTAGACGGGTACATGAGTTGACTCAATTGGTTAAGGAGGCCCGTCAGCTAGGGTGCATTGATTTCACAGGGCTTGGTGATCTACGACAGCCAAGCATTGGATCAACCGCACCCGCAGGATTTTGACCGATTTGGCGATTGGAGAGGAGCTCTGCCTGAAAGTGGCACAACGATTATTACAAGGAGAGGCCCTCTTATGGTGGGAGGCCCTCATTGATGAGGCGACAGAGCCACTGCAGTAGGACGACTTCCTTCGGGAGTTTGACCGCAGATTCTTCCCACTCTACCAGCAGGACCGGATGAGGTCAGAGTTAGGACGGCTTACACAGGGGTCCAGATCTATCTCGAAGTATGAGGCAGACATGTGGAGACTTGCCACTTTCATACCGGATCTGGCCACATCTCAGTATTTGAGTTTCAAATTCGAGAATGATCTTAGTCTCAGCATAAAGAGGTATATGACTGTTACCCCACAGTTTACCCTGGCCGAGGTGATAGACTCTGCTCACCGCGCGGAGGCTTAGGTCCGCGCAGAGGCTAGGCAGAGAGAGAGTAGAGAGTAGAAGAGAAAAAAAGAGAAGTCTCATTTTGCGCAGAATTCTAAGAGGGGCAGGGGATCCAGTTCGTACAGAGGCAGATTAGGATCTGGATTTCCTGAGCTGGGACGGGGATAGTACTCCCAGGGGTTCAGACAGTCCGCTCCGACTCACCCTTCACAGTATACTACTCAGCGGCATCCTTATTGCCGTAGGTACAATAGGTCCCATTGGATAGAAGCTTGTTCAATGACGGTCACTTGCTTCCACTATGGGAAGCCGGGGCATATTAGGAGTTCCTGCCTAAGTTAGGACTCGGAGGACAGAGTTCACAGAGCTGTACTAGTACTCCTCATATGGGACAGCAGGGGTAGCCTGCTCGGCCAGCATCTTCTACTCCCAAGGTGACTACCTGGAGTAACACAGTACAAACCCAGGCACGATAGTAACCTAGAGCTCAGGCTCAGGTTTATACCATGTCGCAGGAGGATACCCAGGTGAACCCCGACATCATCATGGGTACTCCTCCTTCTGATCCTGTAGAATAGGATCTCTATTCATATTTCCACTTCTTTTGGGGATGTCAGCATTATATCATGATAGTCGTATAGGTATTTTATGTTGTGTACCCTTTTGTGACATGATACTACTCTGACATTTATGTACACTGAAGTTGTAAAAGCCTTAGAGGCTCAGCTATTTTGACATATATATATATATATATCAAGTTTGAAACTATTCCAACTCTATGTGCATTTTGTTCAATGATAGGTACTCTACCTATCTTCGGAATAGATGCTCGTATCCTTATTGATACGGGGTCTAACTATTCGTATGTGAGTGATAAATTCTTCCGATATTCTGACAGACCGCTCTCACCTTTGACTGCTTTAAGAAGCAGGTGGAGTTTCGAAAACCCGATCAGGTAATATTGATTTTTGAGGGCGAGAGGCGGATTTTACCCTGCTGTTTCATTTCAGTTTTGGAGGCCAAATGCATGATTCGCCGCGGGTGTGCGGTTTACCTGGCTCACATCATAGACACCACTGCTCAGGGACCGAGACTGGAGGATATTCCAATGGTACAAGACTTTCCTGATGTTTTCCCCAAGGAGGTACTCAGATTACCACCGGTTCAGGAGTTTGATTTTGAGATCGATTTAGCTCCGGAGACTACCCCTATCTCTATGCCGCCATACAGGATGGTGCCGGCTGAGTTGAGAGAGCTCAAGGTCCAGCTACAGGAGTTATTGGATAAGGGATTTATCCGTCCTAGCACGTCCCCTTGGGGCGCTCCAATGCTTTTTGTAAAGAAGAAATACAGCTCACTGAGATTGTGTGTGGATTACAGGCAGCTTAATCAGGTGACTGTGAAGAACAGATATCCGTTGCCTCGCATAGATGATTTGTTTCATCAATTACAGCGTGCCCGAGTTTTCTCGAAGATTGATCTTCGATCGGGATATCATCAGTTGCGGATTTGGAGTCAAGATGTGCCAAAGACAGCTTTCCGCACTCGATACGGGCACTATAAATTTCTAGTCATGCTGTTTGGACTGACTAATGCCCCCGCTGCATTCATGGACTAGATAAACAAAGTTTTTCACGATTATCTGGACTAATTTGTCATAGTCTTCATAGATGATATACTGGTGTATTCGCGGAGTGACGAGAATCATATTCAGCATCTTCGCACCGTTTTATAGAACCTCTGCGATGAGCAACTGTATGCCAAATTCACAAAATGTGAATTTTGGCCAAGACAGGTTGGATTTTTGGGCATGTCGTTTCTGTTGAGGGGATTTTTGTCGATCCGTAGAAGGTCGATGCCATTACAAGATGGGAGCAGCCGTAGACAGTGACTGAAATAAGGAGTTTTCTTGGTCAGCCGGGTATTACCGCAGATTTGTTGAGGGGTTTTCTCGGATAGCTGCTTCATTGTGTAGATTGATGTGAAAAAGTGTCAAGTTTGTATGGGATGACCGTTGTGAGGTGAGTTTTCAGGAGCTCAAACAACGGTTGACTACAGCTTCAATTTTGGCACTTCCCACCAGCAATCGCGAGTACACAGTGTACAATGATGCTAGTCGACAGGGGTTGGATTGTGTTTTGCTACAAAATGGTCGGGTGATCGCCTATATTTCTAGACAGTTAAAGAAACATGAGGTGAATTATCCGACACACGATCTGGAGCATGCGTCCATAGTCTTTACATTGAAGATATGGCGCTATTACATGTATGGGGTGACTTGTCAGGTGTATACTGATCATAAAAGTCTAAAATATTTATTCACCCAACGAGAACTTAATTTGAGACAGAGGAGATGGTTGGAACTCCTCAAAAATTATGATCTTGTCATTGATTATCATCCGGGCAAGGCCAATGTGGTTGCCGATGCCTTGAGCTAGAAATCAGCTTCATTGTCTCAGGAGAACAATACGGCATACCTCACTTGTTTGATGGGACTCCAGGATTTGGGAGTCAGATTGGCTAGTGATGATCAAGGCACTCTACTAGCCAGGTTTGAGGTCAGGCCGACGCTGTTGGACCGTATTAGGGAGTTTCAGGGCACTCATACCGAGTTCCAGGCTCTTACTAAGAGAGCCCGTAGAGATGATATAGATGATTTCAGAATCCATAGTGATGGACTTCTGACTTATCGAGATAGAGTGCCTGTACCCGCTGATGAGGATCTCTACTATTAAAGGAGGGCCTATGCCTTATACCCGGATAGTATAAAGATGTATCGAATTATTCGGGACAGCTATTGATGGCCAGGTATGAAGAGGGACATTGCGGAGTTTGTAACTAGATGTTTAGTCTGTCAGCAGGTGAAGGCTGAGCATCAGAAGCCAGCAGGTTTACTACAGTCTCTTCCCATTCCCATATGGAAGTGGGAACATGTGACTATGGACTTTGTTATGAGATTGCCGCGGACTCAGACCAGATATGATGCCATTTGGGTGGTAGTCGATCGACTCATCAAGTCTGCCCATTTCATCCCAATGCGCAGCGACTCTCCACTGGAGACATTGGCACATCTGTATATTGACAAAATAGTCAGACTACATGGGGTTCCTGTGTCCATAGTCTCGGAAAGAGATCCGAGATTTACTTCTCGATTTTGGCCTAAGCTGCAGGAAGCTTTGGGCACACGGCTCAGTTTTAGCACTGCATATCACCCACAGACAGATGGTCGGTCAGAGAGGACCATTCAAACGCTCGAGAATTTGCTTCGGGCTTGTGTTATGGATTTTTGGGATAATTGAAACAGACATTTACCACTGGTGGAGTTTGCATATAATAATAGTTATCAAGCTAGTATCGGCATGCCACCCTATCAGGTACTTTACGGCTGAAAGTGTCGCATCCCGTTGTGATGGGATGAGGTAAGCGAAAGACGCCTTACTAGTGTTGAGTTAGTCAAAGAGATTAAGGACAAGGTCAGGGTAATCCGCGAGCGGTTGAAAGCTGCCCAAGACAAACAGAGGGCATATGCTGATCGGAGACGCCGACCTTTAGAATTTGAGGTGGGTGATATGGTATTTTTAAAGATTTCTACCTTGAAGGAACTCATTCAATATCGGCAGCGAGGCAAGTTGAGCCCCAGGTACATTGGCCCGTTCCGTATCCTCAGTAGGGTTGGGAGCATGGCATATAGACTAGAACTGCCAGACGAGTTATCTCGAATCCATGATATCTTCCATGTATCAGTGTTGAGGAAGTACATCCCAGATCCTTCACATATTTTGGAGCCTCCGCCAGTAGAGGTACAAGAGGACTTGAGTCTACCTGTTCAGCCGATGGCCATACTTGACCAATAGATCCGGCAGCTACGGAATAGGGAGGTATCTCTTGTCCGAGTACTATGGCGCAGCGATCAGGTCGAAGAAGAGATCTGAGAGTCCGAAGAGGCCATAAGGAGACAATACCCCTATTTATTTTTTATATAGTTTAACTTTCTTTTAGTTTCAAGAACGAAACTTGTTTTTAGGGGGTTAGAAAATGTAATACTGACACTCGGTGCCCGAACAAGTGTATTGGTTTTAAAATATATATATTTAAAAAAAAAAGGAGAGGAAAGAGGAAACGCCGCGTTTCAACCCGAAACGCGGCACTCCCCCTTGTCAGATTAGGGCAAACCCTAATCTGTTTCTCTCTTTTCATCTCTCTCTTTCTCTGACTCTTTGTCTCCCTTCTCCCCGCCTCTTCCTCTCCGGCGGCAGCGCCTCCCTCGCCCGAAGCCGCCGCGCGCCACCACCACCACCGTCTTCTTCTTCTTGTTCTCTCTCTCTATTTCCTTCTCTCGGTTTCTCTCTCATTCTCTCTCTTCCTTCGCTATTCGAGATCTCTCTCACGATCTCCCTCTCGCTCGTATTCTGCCGCGAGCCGTGAATCACTGCTCTTTCCTCCCCCGACTGCAGCGCCTTACGCCATTGTGCGCTCTCCCTCACGCCACTGTGCGCCCTACCTCACGCGACTACTCGCTCTCCCGAGCGTGAGCGCTAGCGCGCCCCTGCGCACCTCTGCACGAGCGCCAGCGTGCCCTTACACGAGCGCCAGCGTACAACTTCCCTCACGCGAGCGTGCCTCGGCGTACGACTGCAGTCTCGTCCAACCCACAAGCGCTCTAGCTAGCGAGCGAGAGCCCTAGCCCGTGAGTGCGCCAGCTCGGGCGCCCCAGCCTGCGAGCCCACTACGGCCTGCTGACCCACGAACCCACTAGCGGGCCAGCCCACCAGCCCGCCAGCCCATCGGCCCGCGAGCCCGCGAGTCTCGCGAGCCCGCAACCAGCTTTCTCCTTTGAGAGCTCACCTGCATCTTCACTGTAGGTAATGACTGTGATTGGTTATAGTTCTAGGGTTCAATATTCTCTTGGTGATTAAGATAGATTTCTGAACCTTGCTTCGAATTTGAAGCATTGCAGGTCCTGGACTGAGTAGAACAACATTTGGACCACAAGATTGTGAATCGCGAAGAACCTAGGTGAGGATTTCTAAGTCACTCGATTTATTTGGACGAATTTAGAGTAAATTAGAGTAAGAGTGTATTGCATTGTTTGACATTCTATGTAATTAATTATGTCAAATATAGGATTTTATACAAATTGAGCTATTTTGGATGATAGAATTGTATGAACTTAATTCGAATAGCTTCTCTTAGAGTTTGATTTGATGAATGCTTAAAAACAGTCAGAATTTGGGATTTGAGTTTAAGGATTGATGCAGTCTTTTCATTATAAATTTTACTGCATATAGGAAATTAAAATACGTCTATATTATGAAAATAGACTTCGATACCTTGAAAATGGAACGAAATTGATGACATTGGTGTATATTCATAAATTGAAAAATTTAGCGTTTGTACGAATTTAAGAAAAATGATAAACCCTGAAAATAGTCAGAAATTTGATAAAAATCGTGATGATTTGATTAGCTTGGCTTTCTTAGTAATTCGATTGAGGGGAGTTTTGATTCTACGTATTATGGTTTTATTGGGGAGTGCGCTATTCTCCCCAAATGTGTGAGTGTGATTTATTTCAATACTTTTTGTTAAATGTGTAAACCCTGTTTTAACATATTTGATAAATGAGCATAATTTGTAGCGTGTTTGAAATGTTTTGACTGGTTTTGAAATTGATTTTTGTGAACTGATGGAGTGTTCAAAAAACTGTGTTGAAATATTGAAATTATGCATCCATGTGGTTGAAATGTATAATGTGTCATTTTATGTTATATGTTGTATTTGGTTTGTGAATCTGATTTCGGCACATTTTGATACGATTTTGGATTTGGCCTTGAGGGTTTTGGTATGTATTGTTCCATAACTACGAAGGACACTGTGAGAGATGTTTTCATGGCGTCCGGATATGCCAAGGCCTGGGGTATCCCATGAGTTGTCGTGATTTTTATTAACGACACGGTACTAGTCAGGTTGAACCCGAAAGGGGGAGGAGTTGGATACTCTCTCCAAGTTTAGCACCTGGACGAGATTCGTCGCCAACGCTGGGGTAGAGAGCACTTAAAATAAATTTGCACATAACACCCCCCGGTGCGCCTGTCATAGGTCGCGGTAAATCTCTGCCAAGACATTTTTGGTTGACAGCTCTATCATTTTAGTGACAGTGCTTTGGATGCATATTTGACTTGAAATGTGTGCTAATGATATATTGTTGAAATGAAAAACATGATGATTTGAAATATGATTTGTATACTTATGATTTGACACTCCAATTTCACATTTTATATTTGACGATTGCATTGACCCACTCACTTACTGAGTATTCTTCCCCGAGTACTCACCCCTCATTACCCCTCTTGTTTCAGAGATAGTATTTGACAAGGAGCGTTGCTTTTAGGACGCACAGTATCATTGGGAGATCTAGTTTGAATTTGAGAAGTTATTATATATTTCTGTTGCCAAATTTGTATTAGCAATGTATATGTATTCTGAGGTTTATAAACGACCATTGTGTAAATTCTGGGATGACTGTATAAATATGGACATTTAAATTGTGAAACTCTTATGTTATCGCATAACATTGCATTGAGACATTTCTTATTCGTTGTGTATGTATTTGGGAATGTGTTATGTCTTAAAAGTATACTCTACGATCACTCGGTGCCACCTCTAAATCACAGGAGGGGCGACTGACGGCTGTCCATGCCTTTAACAGGGGCATAGCGGTAGAGCTCTGTGGTTAGGTTGCTGAAAATTTTTATAATCTTGCGTTATTCTGGATGTTGGTTGTGGGATTGGTTAATTTTAGAAAGGTCGGAATGACCATTTGATTATTTTAATCTTGTAAGAGATCAAGAAGAAAGGGTCTTCATAATCTAGATTTAAATTGTCTATTAGAGATAGGTTGGGGTTGTTATGATCGTGAAATCTAGTTTGAGTATTCTGAAGAGTAATACTTGTAGGGTTTGACTAAGACCTTGGAAACTTGGTTATGTATTATTTGTGGATTAAATAGTGGATTGCAAACTTCAGGTATAGTTTGGAGTAGATATACACTAGGAAAATGGAACCACTATAAATCTAGGTGTCGAACACTTTTCTCCCTCTATTTGTGTATTCTGTATTTTATGTCTCAATTTAAAAAAAAAAAAACATCAAAAGTGCCAACAACTTATTCTGTCCTTCTCTCTAAATTGTCAAGTCTTAGTTCTTTAATTTTCTTTAGTGTAATCTTATGTTAGATTCAAACATTGTTACATTAGAGGATCAAGCCTTATTCTCTATAACACCACTCTCTAGTTGTACTAAATGTGTTTAAGATTAGTGAGGGATTCACTAACTATGGTTAGAGAGAGAGAGAGTATCAACATGTTGAAATTGGAAAACTTATTGTTAAGAAAAATATTGTAAAGGTTTAACTTGAACCTTGAGTCAAGTTTGTACTGTTGAGTCCATAGTGAAAAATCCATGAAGGAGTTTGGGAGTCGATGTACACTAATTTTAGGTGAACAACTCTAAATCTTCATATGTTCTCTATCTTACTTTTTTACTTATTCATACACCTAATTGTTTTAAGTCTCTCACAAATTATAAATCATTAAAAGAAAAGCATAAATTATCATTTAACCTGTTCACCGTCTTTAAATTATATTTCGACTAATAAGTATGTCACGCCCCGAACTGGAATCGTGAACAGTCACCCGTTGTCCCTGGACGCCGGCTGTATTTTTATAGAAAATCGGACAGAAACTCCCCATAAATCGGAGGTTTCCCATGTACAATTTCACCTGCATATGACATTCATCCTGTAAAAATAAACAATTGGCCATCCCGGCCTCTCCAAAATCAACAAATACCACAGCCAACATCCAGAACAACGTAAGGCTATAAAGTTTCTAGCAGTCCTAGCAACAAACCTCTACTATCATGCCCAACTAGAGCATGAGTAGCCGCCACACCGAGCGGACTTAAATTCTATGCATATATAAAATAAATTCTCAAGTTATTTTTAAATATTTACAAATGCCTCAATGCAATGAAATAATTCAATACGAGGGTTCCACGAATAAATATTCATAATTTATACAGTCAAATCTCCAATACATAATAATATCACCAATCATCATAGCGGAAGAGATGGAAAATAACCATACCCAAGCCCAGTGATATCTCCTCGGTCCAACACTAGTCCTGTGGGAAAGAAAGCGAGGGGTGAGTATCTATGAGAGGATACTCAGTAAGTGAGGGGATTGATATCATACTATCAATATCGAGGGTGAATTTGGAGTGTCAAAGCATAGATAAGAAAATATCCACAGTGTACAAACCGATCATGTTATTTTAAAATCATATATATACGCACACATCAGAAAGCAAAATATGCATCCAATATTTACATCAATGTCATGAAGAGCCGGCCAATGAAATATTCCCGGCAATGGTCTACCTCGACCAAGGACGGCGCATTGGGGGTTTTTCCAAATGCAAGTATTAAATAATGACTCTCTACCCCAATATTGACCATAAACTATCCCAACTAGCCTGTAAATAATCATAATGTACATATAACTAGTCGGCCGTGTATGGTGCCCCCGCCTGGTGCTAGACGGAGCTGAACTCAATGTTCTCTCCGATGAGGGTCAACCTGGGACACCCATACACATGACAATCTGGCGGATACCTCCGGCCGAAGCGTATCCGGATACAAGGGGTGCCTCTACCAGATATCCTTCGTAGCTATGGATCACAATATCATATCGGCTGGGCACGTAGCTCCATGCATCCCATCACCATGTCGGCCGGGCATATAACCCCATGCATCATATCATAACGTCGGCCGGGCATACAGCCCAAATATATATGTAAATCCAGTTCAAACAATGTTCCAATGCAGTGGAAGTATTAAAACATGTCAATATGTCGAAAATGTAGCACAATATTCAGTTATCAAAACTCATGGATGCATATCAATAAAGTCAGAAATTTAGACACTTCAAAGGTCACAAAACATTCATCAAATATTCGAAAATTCTAACAATAAAACATTTGCAGAAATATGTCATTCAAAAGTATTTTTGAAACATGGTATTCAATCAATAGCGAATGTCAAAGTCCCACTCACAGTTCTACGGGAGGGAAGTCACTCCCTACTGACAAGTCAAATCGGATTTGACCGCTCGAGTCTCCAAAAGATCAACCTAAATCAGACTATCAACATTTAATATCAAATAAAAGCTAAATCAGGGATTTTCAATTTTTCCCTTCCAAATATATACCACCTAATTTACAAAAGTTCGTTATAGATTCTCGTTTCGTCAATTTCGACTCATCTGACTCACCAATGGTCGAGTTTCTAATATTTCTCTTTTTTTTTTGTCTAATTTTCCTTGGATTTCACACATTTCAATATATTATGTAACTCTCGATCTAAATTCGACCTAATTTCGATAGAATTAATTCAAATGTTGAAAAGGTTGCATTTCTCTTACCTAGGGTTTCTCGGATTTCCGGATCTAGCTTTCGTTCGTCTGTCAACCTGGTCTAAAACCTGTAATGTTTACCATTTGAAACACAAGTGAGAAATTTAAGTCAAATTACCAATAATTTTCGAAACCCTAGCATGTACACGGAATCGAGAATTCATTTACCTATGCAGAGGGTCATGGGTCGTCGTGGGCTCGCGGGCCAGTGGCCGTACTGGGCTTGCGGGCTTGGACGGGCTGTCGGGCCTGTGGGCTTGCTGCTGATGGGCCTGCGGGCTGGTGCTCGCCCGTGCGCTGGGCAGCTCGCGCTCGTGCGTTGGGTCCGTGTGCGCTCGTACGCTGGCTCGCGTTCGTGGCCTGGGCTCGCGCTGCGGGCTGGGTCCTGCTCGCTGCCTGGCTCGTGCTATGGTTGGGGGATCGCGCTGCAGTCGCGTGCGGTGGCGGAAGGCAATGCTCGATCGTGACTTGCGGCGGTGTGTGGCGAGGCGGAGAGAGGGCGATCGTGGAAGATCGCGAGAGGGAGAGAAGACAGAGTGAGGTAGAGAGAGAAACCGAGAGGGAAGAAGAAGAAGAAGAAAAAGAAGAAGGAGGAGACGATGGCGACGGCGGTGGCGGTAGAAGGTGCGGGCCAGCAGCCGAAGGAGGAGAGCCGCGGGAAGATGAAAGGTCGGGAGAGAGAGAGAGAGAGAGAGAAAAGAGGGGAATTAGGGCTTTAGCCTTAATTCAATTTGGGGAGGGCCAAAACGCTGCGTTTTGGCTCTCCCTTTTTTTTTTTTTTTTTTTTTTTTTTTTTTTTTTCAGTTTGGTTTTACAAAATATATTAATACTAACTTGGAGTTATGGAGAGACATTAAAATTTGGATGATTTAGATTGACTTTGTAAAAAATGAGAATGCGAGATGTACATTTGTTATCAATTATCAGAATGATGAAAAAATGATTAACTCAAAAGTGCAAAACGTATCAAAAAGTGAATATTTTAAATATTTTGGGTCCATTATTCAATGTGGTGGCAACAAAGATGAGGAAGTGAATCATACGATCCAAACAAATTGGATGAAATAGAAAAATGTTTTTGGAGTTTTTTGTGATCATATAATACCATTACAGTTAAAGGGTAATAAAACTTGTATTATTGTATGACACAGAGTTTTAGACCATTAAACAATAATAAGAATATAAAATGACTGCAACTAAAGTGAGAATATTCTTATAAATATGTCATAAAACTAAATTAAAAATAAAGAGATATATATTAAGTTGGAAATAAATTCAATTGTAGATAAAATGAGAGAATATCATATAAAACGGTTTTGATATGTGCAACGAAGACCTAAAAAAGAGCCAATAAGGAGGAGTGAGATCTTAAACATAGGAGATCTAGTGAAATATCATGATAAGCTGTTGAAAATCAGGATACAAACTATACGTAAAGATATGAGTATAAAGATTTTAGTTTATTTTTTATTTTTTAATATTTTTATTTTTATTTTTCTATATTTATTTTCAAATTCTAATTTTATATTTTGTTTGTTTATTTTCTTTCTTGTCTCTCTTATATTGATATCTTAAACGGTCGATTCTAAAATTTGAGATTAAAACTCAATTTTTTTATTATTTTATTTAATTTAAGTTCTTTATCTCTGCTTACAATTAAATTTAATAATTAATATTTACTCCTGTATAATTTTATTTTGGTAATTACATATTATAATAATAAAGAATACATTTTTATTGGAATTTAAATCCACTTTAATTAAGTTGCTAGTACTCTTTTTTACGGTATACTTATTATAGAGTAAAGTTTAAACCCCCACAAACTATTATATGGTGGGGTTTTAATTACTATGCCATTAAATAACAAACACTAAAGTTTATTCATCTTCTTTGTCTTTGGCTGGGCATCATCCATATCGGGTAAGTATTAAAGTAATTTTTATTTTTATTCTTTTGAATGTATGAGAGAATTTTTCTTTTTTTTTTTCTTTTTAAATCAAGAATGCAGATTATAAGTCTGATTACATATTTTGCATCTTCATTTAGTTTTGATAAATTTTTTTATAAATTCTTAGATGTCACATTGACCATACAGTTGGAACTTTTTTATGCCTGTTTTTTTTTTTTTTTCAAAAATCGAATAGTCATATGTAGAAGCATGTCTTCCATGCATTAGCATTTTCTCACATTGCTTAAAAAAATAAATTGATGCACTTTAGACCACATATTTTACTATTTTTTCACTCTTGGGAATAATGTAGGTGGCGTTTGTATGAGACTTTGGGTGTTTCTAATATACAATTTATTAATATCCTCTGCTGCTCTATATCTGATAGATGATACATAACTCCGTCTTCTATGACATGCGATCAAGTCATGTGTTCCACTGTGACTGTCGAATGATAAAGTTAGCACAATCTATGAGCCAATGACAAATGAAACATTTCATTAAATGGTGCTGCCTACTTCTTGAAGGTCTTGTGTCTCACATTGTTACAAAACTTATAGCAGTTTATAGGATACACTTTGCGCATCGCAATGTGGTGATACAATACCACTTTTTTGGTAGTAATTTTTCCATCCAATACAAAGCACAACAACAAAGAAAGTACGGTATCATCAAACTAAACAAATAAAGATCTAAAGCAATATGAGGATAAAAGAGAGAGAGCACTACAATAGAATTCACAGAAGAAAGAGAGAAGTTAAAGGTAGAATCTAATAGCAGCTAGGTTTTTAAAAGGTAAGGGGAGAGAGAGAGAGAGAAACAGAGAGAGAACGGTACGATTGATTGATAGAGTATGAACACGGAGAGGTGGCTAAAGGGGAAGGGAGAGAATTAAACATATTGTAAAGCTTTTTAGACCAAATTTTGGTTAGTTACAAAGGTGCCCTACATGGGGTGCTTTATGTAATTATCCAGGATTTTGGGATTTTTCAATACAAAGAACAAGGGTTTCTTAACTTAAGAAACCTTCAAAAGCAGGTCATTAATATCCCTCGTCTCAATGTTTGCCTCTCAAACCCGAAGGGTACCACAACATCAAAAGTTCATGGTGTTAAAGAGAAGTTATTAATGACCGACCCTCAGCCTCACATATGATATAGAATCCTGTTTAGACTACACTTTCTGTCGGTTAACTCTCTTGGGTAGATTTTCATACCAACGAAGTTAATCTCTCTCTACGATGATCATTTTCTTCTAAAAATGCATAATACCATGTTGTAGTGTAAAATCATAAAACTTTTAGACGAGTTTGGTGTGATATTCCTGTGTTTTTGAAAAAAAATAATATCATTAGTATAGATAAGGATGTGATACCATTAATATAGATAAGGATGTGATGGATCCCGGGACCATAGATCTTCATCATTGCGTTTTTGGAAGTTTGTTGGAGCCCCTTTTAATCCAAAAGACAACCTTATCCAATGAAAATGAAAATGATGATCAAGAGTACAAAAACTCATGATTGGCTATCATTTAGAAAAATTCATCAAGTTGTCAAAAACCTGTTTTAAGATCAAACTTGCAAAAAATGGTGACATGATAGAGGTATTGGAAGAGTGATTATTTCCTTGACAAAGGAAATTTATCATCTTCCAGGAGCTGATTAAGAGATCGGTAGTTGATCATCAAGCGGAGCCTTCCTCTAACTTGTTTGGAGCAGTTATTAATATCGAATATTTGAACATGCCCATAGAGAATTTGTTGCTTCAATAAAACCCTGGCATTGTAAGTTTTGTAATTCTTTAAGAGCAAGATTGTAATAATCCAGTTTCATGTAAGGGTAGCAATGTAATACCCAAAAAAAAGAGAGTCAAAGTTCTATTTTCTTTTATTTTTTAATATTTCTTTCCCCTCCCCATATTCCCAATTACTTTACCCGACCCAACCCCTTTTATTTTTTCTGTCATCCCTCTCCTTCGTCTCTCACTCTCTCCCTCTCCTTCGGCTTCTCTCTCTCCCTCTATCACTCTCATCCATTGAACCACCACTGTTACGTCCCGAATCGAGATCGTGAGTAGCCACCTGTTACCCTGAATGCCAGCTATATTTTTACAAAAAATTAGACAGAAACTCCCCATATTTAGGAGGTCTTCCAATTGCAATTTGACCTGTATAATTCACAACCATCATGTCAATCAAATAAAATGGTCATCCCAGTCTCAGGATAATGAACCAAACCACAGCAGACAACAAGAACAACGCAAGACTTTTTAATTACTAGCAGTCCTAACCACAGGCCTCTACTGTCATGTCCAACTAGAGTATGAGCAGCCGCCATACCGAATGGGTCTAAAGTTTATACAATGTACAATAATTTTCCAAGTAAAAATTTTAAATGCTTACAGGTGCCTCAATGTAAGTAAAATATGAGAGTTTCTCAAACAATATTCATAATTTATACAGTCATCCCATATAAATGTGCACGGCCATCTACGGACCTTAATATCATGATCTCGTAGGGTTGAAATAAAATAAGGATTTCAAATTTTTATTTGAATTCAATCTCACAGTCCTGAATACCGAATCCACCAATATGCTACGAAAACCTCTAGAGTTTGTAACGTCGCTCTATCACAATAATTCTGTTTGAGGAAGGTAATGAGAGGAGTGAGTATCAGAGAAGATACCCAGTGAGTGAGGGGATTAATATAAAGCATAAATAGTGTGGGTGAATCATTAGAGTGTCAAACAACATTATTCGTAACAATAATTTACATTTCTCACAATAAAACATGATATATTTAGCAATTTGAAATCATTTAACCAATCACACGATATCAAACATATATGCATCCATTCAAAATCAAGTATTATTAGAGCAAGCAAAAAATAATCCTGGCAGGGTCAACCATGACCAAGGACAGGTGCATCGGGGGTTTTATTATGCATAAAGTTCAAAAGTCGCTCTCTACCTCAACGTTGGCCATGAATTCGCTGGGGCTAGCTCATCATCGTGTATATGATCCTGTCCGGTACTAGACGGTGGCGTCACACACGTCCTCCCCTTACGTGGGTTCAACCGGCCGCACCTATAGCCATCAGACATATGACGTTTGCGGATAACTCCTGCAGAAGCGTATCCGGGCAACCGGTGACTCTACAAATACCCTTCGTAGTTACGAAATTTATCAAAAAATATCATCTTATCACAAGTAGGCACCCGGCCTATACAGATCATCTCATCACAAATGGGCACTCGGCTCATACAGATCATCAAAACATTTTAAATCCGTGTGCCAATACAATCATAAAATCATTTTAAATCCATGTCAATGCGACCGTAGAATAGAAAACATATCTGGTTCTCAAATAATGGCACAATATCATTTCATTTCATACCATGGATGCATAATTGTCGGAAATATAAATTTACGACACTCCAAATGTCACAAAACAAGTTTTGAAATTTAATATCATACGTCGAGTTCATGTATATCGAAAACATGTTTTATGGAAAATACGGCAGAAACAAGTTTTACTATTTCATGCAAGAGATTAGAGTTCCACTCACCTTTTCTAGGGAGGGTGGTCACTCCCTATTTTCAAAATAAATCTAATTTGACTTCTCGAGTCTCTAAAAAGATTTCCCTAATCAAATCATCACAATTTAATATCAAACAAAAGACTAATAAGGGATTTTTAATTTTTCTTTCCAATTTAATACAACCCTAAATTTACACAATCTCCTTTCTAGATTTCTGTTTTATCAATTTCGAATCATTTGGCTCACAAATGATCAAATTTCCTAATATTTCTCATTTTTTCTAATTTTTCTCGAATTAAACATATTTCAGAATATATATGAATATAGTTTTCGATTCTAAATTCAACTTAAATTCGACAAAATCAATTCAAATGTTGAAGTGATTACATTTCTCTTACATAGGGTTCCTCAGATCTCAGACCTAGCTTTTGTTCGCCTATCGAATTGGTCTAAAACCTGTAATATTTCCACATTTGAAACAATGTTAGCAACTAACTCAAATTTTAAGCACCAAACCCTAGAACTACAACCAACGTAGCTGTTACCTGTAGTATAGAAGCCGCGACCTAGGGTTCGGGGGTCGGTTGATGACTGCGGTTTGGGCTTCAGCTGTGGTTGCAGCAAGGGGGCCCGTCGAGGAGAGCTCTCGAAGGAGAGAATAGATCGCGGGCTCGTGGGCAGTCGCCGGCTGGTGGGCTCGCGGGCTGGCACGCTTGCGGGTGGCGTGCTCACGGGCTGAGGCGCGCTCACGGGCTGAGGCGTGCATTCGCGAGCTGGACTACAGTCGCCCGCTAGCGGAAGATCGCGCGCTGTGGCGCACTCGCGTGGGGAAGATCGCGTTGTGGTGCGCTCGCAGGAAAGCTGTGCTTGTGGGAGGGAGGAGCAGCGGAGAGAGAGCGGCGGAGGGAGGCGGAGCCGAAGAGAGAGAGAGCAATAGCGAGAGGGAGAAAGGGAGAGTGAGAGAAGTAGAGAGGGAGAGAGATTAGGGCTTAAAGCCCTAATCCAATTTGGGGGGGAAAACACAGCGGTTTGGGCAAAATGCTGTGTTTTCCTCCTTTTTTTTTTTTTAAGATTTCAATTTTTAACAAAATAGGGTATACTTCAAATCGGTAATACGGATACTTTATACATATATCAAAAATTTCGATTTAAAGCCCCCCAAAATCAAAAATCAAAATAAATAAAAATTTCTCTATATATATAACTGAGACATATTTTTATTTAATTTCCGAACAGGAGTACATTAGTACGGATACCGCAGTGTCAGTGTTACAACCTCAACCATCTCCCAAAACACTAATGGAGTCTGTGATGGAAGAGATTTTGGGAAAAATTTAAGGTTTCCATACGAAGGGAAATTTACGGATTTTTGAAATCCGACATCCCCGAGTCAAATCATTCATGAAATAGAGGTAACTTCTCCTCCCAAAATTTGTATTCAAGCTTTTCATTAGAAATTTGAATTTTGTTCTTAAGGTTTGATGAATTGAATTTGGGAAATTTATACCTAAGGTAATAAAATATTAGATTTTTGAGTTCGATCTCTGCAACTGGTTTATGGCTCTTGGGAACAATTGAGTTTTAACTTTGAGTAGAATAATTTTCACCATCAACTGATTTGATCTTGGACAAGTACATATGGTGCAATAACTTATCAAATGAATGAGCTCATAAATTATTAGATCTATCTAAGAACAAGTATGTTAGCCCTAAACTTTGTATTGCAGTAATTGTTGTCAATTTGATTATTATATTGTTGGAAAATAGCTGTTGCTGTAACAAAATCAGGTATCCTAAGCGAAGAGTTTTTCCATGGTCACTTACAATGTAACACCAAGAAAAGTCAAAGAGAGGGGAAAAAAAGAGTCAACAATTTAACTCTCCCAACTTTCCCAATTTCTCTATTCAACCGAAGCACGCCCACCCTCTCCCATCATCTCTCTCTCTCACTCCTAGGGTTTCCTTTGTTAGTGTGTTTGGTCCTTTGTGCGTGTGACTATAGTGCAAGTTCAGAATGGAGAATCGGAAAAGGTACTGATGTTCTTATCTGTGAAGTCATACTAACCTCTCTCACTCTCTCTCACTCTCTCTCTCTTTCTCCTTCTCTTCCTTCCATCTTGTTCTATCTTTCCTTTGTCGTTGCACGAAGCTGCTGCCACCGCTGATACCCTTTTACTTGCTATACGACCACAAACTGAGCATTACGACCATCTCTGGGTAGCAGAAATCTGTGAGTATTCTCTCTCTCTCTCTCTCTCTCTCTCTCTCATCCTTTTTCATTTCAATCCATCATTGTCTTATGTTTAATTTCTCATATTTTTGTGTTATAGTAGTGATCCGAGACACATTATTTGTTTAGGTTAATGGTTTTTCCAAATTCACGAATTAGATATTTCAAGTAATTATGAACTGTGAATCATAGTTGAAATAATTGAGGGTCTTTGTAAGAGACCATAATTTAGGGTTATGTTTTGACATTGCTACAGGAAATTTGCTGAACAAATACTGAAGGGAGGGTTTTAATAGCAGATTTTAAGTTAAAACTCTGGACACATGCAAATGATGCTTATTCTTGGTGGTATATGGTGGTGATATTTTACTTGTTGATCAAGTGTTAGTGAGAATGCTAATCTTGGATGTGAGTTCAGAAGCATTACTATGTAGTGATGCTCTCATGTGTGGATGAAAATATATGAGGACTAGTGTCATAAAATATCTTGAAAGAAAAACAGTTTTGCTTTTTTATGGGCAGTTCGAATATATTGTGATCTTTCTTTCATAACTTTCTCTACACTAAAACAAATCAAGTAAGATATTTTGCATATGAAACTAGATTCCCATATCTTGAAAATGAGATATGAATTGTTGAAATCGGATAAGAATTGAATTTGTTATAATTTTTCAAAAACTTTTTGTGGGGCCATTTTGCCCATGTTCTGGCTGATCGTTTCTCTTCAATTTTGAATGCCTTTTAGGTTGAATTTGGCTAACCTCTGAATGTGAAAGTTAGATCTATGTCTTATCTTTAATTCGAGATAAAAATCATGTGATTTGGATGTATGTAGTGAAAATTATAGCCATTTTCCCATGACTGCGTAAATTGAAAAATTTACTGGAAAACTAGAATTGTAAAAATATTAAGGAAAAATAATTTCTCTAGTATTGGTATATGATTTAATAATTTAATTATGACCATTTAAATTAGGTTAAGGTCTTGGAAGAGCTGAAAGAGGGATAATTCTCATTTAATTGGGAAATTTGGGAGTGATTACCCTCCCAAGAAGTGAGTGAATGGTCCATTGTATTATAAATGAGTAAAATTGTTTTAATTTTTTTTTATAAATGATTTTGAATGATTTTCATATGTTTCATATAAGTTTTTTTTTTGTGATTGTGTGATATCTGAAATAGAAATTTGAATTACAAATGCATCCAACGTATTTATAAATGAATGTGTGCCACATATTGTTGAATATTTGATTTATGAATGCTATGGTATGATTTGGTAATAGTTTGTTGAAAGTATGACACATGAAATGTGATTTGAATATTTGTGAAATGATGGTGCATGAAATAAATGGCTATAGTTATTCCCTCCACGGAGCAACCCGACGGGATGACGTGGTTGGGATTGGATGAGCGAGGGAGGCAGACGTGGCTCCCTCTGCCAAAGTCGTACTATATTTGGAAGCACCCCGGTGAAGTATGAGTCAATGCCAAGGAAGGGGGAACTAGTGTTGCGAAACAAATAGATTGAAAACTCCTTGGCGGGCTTTCGTCCTGATTCGGCCAAATATGGGACGGGAGTGATTTCTTAGGGAGACCCCATGAATTTGGAAAAACTGAAATTTATGGATGCATGTTTGTTTGAATTATTCTGAATGTTGAAACTATTTTATATTCAAAGAGTTGTTTATGAAATATTCTTTGACTTCCCTACATTCACTCTTCATTTATTAACACAATCATGTCATTGCACTCCACTCACTGAGTATTCCCATACTCACCCCTCTATTCTATATTTTTTAGAGGAAGTTTAGGTGGGAGATGTTATTGGAGCCAGTTGAAAATACTTTTCGCTGAATTGCTATAGGTATTGATGATGTAGATATTATTTTTGAGTTGATGTGGTATGATTTGTGAAAGGAGGCTTTGTACTCTTCATTTTGGGTTTGGATTTATTCGATACTTGCTTTACTTCCTTTGGAGCAAGTATTGGTCAAATCTCAACTTGATTTTCTTGTGGAACTTTGTAAACTTTTGCTTATATTTGTCTATTGCAAAACTTATAGTTTCATTGGGACATTTGGACATTATTGTGAATTTTGAGACGTTTGGAATTTGTGAAAATTTTATTAAAAGTTCTATGAGATGACCGAGATGGCCTTATGTATGCATTTGATTTTGATTAGCTGGAATGGCCTCATGCATACCTGTTGCGATAAAATGGACTGAGATAGTCATTTGTATGCCATTGAGTTGTTTTTAAAACAGGTTGAATAGGTGGAATGCCTTGCGTTATCTTGATATATGGGGAGATGCTGCCTGTATACCGAGATAATGCGACGGATGTTACGTGCCCTACTCGAGTGTCGGGACGTCACTTACTATGGTAGTTGTGAAGGTCAATGTTACGGTCGACTATGTATTTTTATCAACCCTATATTTGATAAAATATGATTTAAAGTTTTCTTCTCTAAACATCCACAAGTGACATTATCCAACAGCTGGGTTTCAACATGCATGAGTACCCTAAGAAACTCATTTGTTTGAGGCATGTGCAATGCAAATGCTAATAACGAGTTTCTTTTTGCCTAATATGTATTGAAAATTGTACCAAGATGGTGATGAATACTTTCTTGGCCATAAAAAAAAAGATTCCATAATGTATCAAAATTACAGAAGAAGCTAAAGAGTTAGCCAAAATAAGAAAAGCTAATGTCCAGAGCAAATACATAAACATCAAAGGCTTTTTCAACCATGTATAAAAGTTGTTTACTTTCTCTCACTCAAACTGGCCAAAACGCCCTCTAGTCCTCTTTGAATGTCACTCTAGCTTTTCTTTTTAGGTATAATCAAGGAAGTATAAATTATTTTTTCTAACTTTACCCTCGTTTCTTATTATCTTAAGTAATTGCTTCATTATTGCATACATTGATAGGCTTTACATATCAATTTTTTTGTAACCTATATTTTTCACTTGTAGTCTCTTCACATTTCTCATTACATTCTAAATGATTGAAAGGGGAATTTAGTAAATTAATATTATTAGTTTTATTTCTAGAATTGTGAAAATATTAAGAAAAAATTGATTTCTCTAGTGTTGGTATGTGATTTAATGATTAAATTATGACCAATAAATTAGGTTAAGGCCTTGGAAGAGCTGAAGGAGGGATAGTTCTCTTTAATTGAGAAATTTGGGAGTGATTACCCTCTCAAAAGATGAGTGGATGGTTCGTTGTGTTTTTAAATGAGCAAATTTTTTAAAATTTTTATATAAATGATTTTGAATGATTTTATATATTTTATATAAAATTTTTGTGATTGTAAAATGTCTGAAATAAACATTTGAATCACATATGCATCCATTATATTTATAAATGAATGTATGTCATATGTTATTAGATATTTGATTCATGAATGCTTTGGTATGATTTTGAGAATTGTTTGTTGAAATATGACACACGGAATGTGATTTGGATATTTGTGAAATGAAGGTGCATGAGATAAATGACTATAGTCATTCCCTCCACGGAATAACATGACGGGTTAACGTGGTTGGGGTTGGATGAGCGAGGGAGACAGACCTGGCTCCTTCTGCCGAAGTCGTACTATATCTGGACGCACCCCAGTGAGGTACGAGTCAACGCCAACGAAAGAGAATTAGTGTTGCGAAACAAATGGATTGAAAACCCCTTGGCGGGCTTTTGTTCCGGTTTAGGCAAACCTGGGACAGTAGTGATTTCTTAGTTAGACCCCATGATTTTGGAAAGTATGAAATTTTTAGATGCATATTTGTTTGAATTATTCTAAATATTGAGATTATTTTATATCCAAAGATTTGCTTATGAAACATGCTTTGACTTCCCTACATTCACTCCTTATTTATTGACACAATCATGCCATTGCACTCCGCTTGCTGAGTATTTCATATTCACCCTTTATTCTATATTTTTCAGAGGAAGCTTAGGTGTGAGACATCATTTGAGCAAGTTGAAGATACTTTTTGTTGAATTGCTTTAGGTATTAATGATATAGATATTATTTTTGAGTTGATGTGCCATGATTCATGGAAAGAGGCTTTGTACTCTTTATTTTGGATTTGGATTTAATCGATACTTGCTTTACTTTCTTTGAAGCAAGTATTGGTAAAATCCCTACTTGATTTTCTTGTGAAACTTTATAAACTTTTGTTTATATTTGTCTTTGTAAAACTTATGGCCTTATGCATGCATTTGATTTTTATTGGTTGGGACAGCCTCATGCATGCCTGTTGTGATAAAATGAACTAGGATGATTCTTTGTATGCTGTTAAGTTGTTTTTAAAATTGTTTAGACAGGTGGAATGCCTTGCGTTGTCCTGGTATATGGGAAGATACTGCTCGTATGCCGAGATAATGCGGCGATTGTTGCGTGCTCGACTCGAGAGTCGTAGCGTGGCAACTTTATTGGTTTCAGAGCCTAGGTTGATTTTTTTTTTAAATATTTGAAGATTTGAAATGTCTCCAAATGTCTCCAACGATTTTCAAAAGTTTTAAAGTCGTAGCGTGGCAACTTTATTGGTTTCAGAGCCTAGGTTGATTTTTTTTTTTAAATATTTGAAGATTTGAAATGTCTCCAAATGTCTCCAACGATTTTCAAAAGTTTTAATATTAGTTTTCTTTTAAAAATTCATATTTTAAAAATATCTTTCAAAGAATGTACAAAAGCCTTCCATAGATTCTTAGGGAATCAGGGATATCTTTTTAGGGAGTTAAGTTATTAGTTCTTCTCTTAACCCTGTTTGCTAAATATAGCTTTTCCCTTGTAGATAACCATGCCTACACGTAGAAGGATGAGAAATATAAACGAAATTCCTCCCCGAGAGCATGAGGATGAGTCATCTTGACATACTGTACCTCCATCAGTGTCCATACACCCAGCTCTTTCAACTGGGATTCCTGCACCCACTATAGCTACCCTCCAGCAAATAATGAAGTGGCAGAGGACTTTCAGAGCACAGTACCAAGTTCCGCCTCAAACTTAAGCTCCTCTGTCAGTTTCTCCTCCTACATCGGCTATTGCACCAAGTATTCCAGTGGTACCTCCTCCTGTTGCTACAATGACTGATCGCCCTACCATAGAATTGTCTAAGTTGATAAAGGAGGCAAAGCAATTTGAATGTGAGTCATTTTTCGGCACGTGTGATGCTTCGGTGGACAAGAAATGGATTTGCCGAATTCAAGAGACTATCACCGACATGAGGCAAGATGATGAGATAAAGTTATGTGTAGCAGTGAAATTACTAGATAAAAGTGCTAGAACTTGGTGAGAAAATATAAAGGTTGGAGTGACTACACCACCTACATAGGGAGAATTCCTCAGAGCTTTTGAGGAGAAATATTACACACGGTTCTATAGGGACCAAAAGAGAGAGGTATTCTTTAAGCTTGCTCAAGAAAACAAGACGGTGTTTGAGTATGAGTTAGAACTGAGCGAACTTGCCACTTATGTTCCTGTGTTTGTAAATTCCAAAGAGTCCCTATGTGCAAAATTTGAATTGGGATTGAATTTGAGCATAAAAGAGAAAATGTCTGTCACTAAAGGGCATACATTCCATGATGTCCTTGACTTGGCTTTAAGGGTCGAGAAAATGGTGATGGAGAGAAGCAAAGTCAGAGAACACTATGGGAAAAGAAAGAGGCCCAATGGTTTTATATAGGGCCAAAGTTCCAAGAAGAACGGAAGCATGGGTTTTTATAGTGGCGGATCCGTTTCAGGATCGGTTAGCTCTCCTCAAGTCCAACCATTTTTCAAATCAAATGCTCCTAGTATAAATGTTGGATCGGGAGCAAGACCGAGGGAGAGTAGAGTAGAACATTACCCTACTTGTAAGGGGCATTATATGGGTCCGTGCAGGGTACCCAAACAATGTTATCATTGCGGGAAGGAGGGTCACCTCGGTACGCTTGGCCAGAGTTGAGTGTAAAAGGGTAAGGAAGTCGTCAAGTTCGGGATCCCCCTAGTGATTCCAAGAGACCCGATTACTACTTCGACACCTTCCACCAGTGCTACTCTTAGAACGAGTATATGAAGTAATACCGTAGCCGCCCCCACTCAGTATACCCAATTTAGATCTTAGGCCAAAATCTATGCTATGACCAATGAAGAGGCTTAGACCAATCCGGACGTGGTTATAGGTAAACCACTTTGAAATTTGACCTAGCAATTTACAATGTGATATAGATGGTTTATTATCATGATTTGATGAATAATGATGATGTGATTTTGTTTATGATCATTAGGTAGATAAATGAAATATTCATGATTGTGTGGAATGATGAGATGTCGCAGGGGGTCATATATATGAACTGTGAAATTTGTGGATTGACTATTGATTTCCTTATGGTCTATACTGATAGGAACAATAAAAATCTTTGGTGTTGATGCTCATGTGCTTATAGATAATGGGTCTAAAAATTCATTTGTGAGTTCGGGATTTGTTAGACATTCTGATAGGCCTTTAGTTCCACTTGTTGAAGAATTGATGGTTATTACACCTTTGGGGGAGCACTTGATTAGGGATATAGTGTATAAGGATTGTGAGGTAAAGATCAGTGAGGTAACTCTCAAAGCGGACTTGATTCGATTGGAGTTGAGAGATTTTGACACCATTCTAGACATGGATTGGTTATATCTTCATCGAGTATCAATGAACTGCTTCACTAAGGAAGTGGAATTTCGTAAGCCAAGACATCCTCTACTTGCATTCATTGGTGAATAACGAGTCTTGCTGAACTGTGTAATTTCAGCTCTTAAAGCACGGAGATTAGTGCATAAAGGATGCGGAGCTTATTTAACTCATATTGTTGATACCACAATGGGAAGCCCTAATTTGAATGATGTTTCTGTAGTGAATGAATTTCTGGATATTTTTTCGGAAGAGTTACTTGGGTTGCCACTGGTCTGGGAGTTCAATTTCACCATAGATTTGATTCCTGACACCACACCAATTTCTATTCTTCCTTATCGAATGACCTGCAGAGTTAAAAGAATTGAAGGTTCAGCTCCAAGAGTTGTTGGACAAGGGGTTCATTCGACCAAGTACCTCACCTTAGGGTGCTCTGGTTTTGTTTGTGAAGAAGAAGGACAAAACTCTCCAATTATGTATTGACTACCGACAGCTCAATAAGACAACGATAAAAAACAAGTATCCTCTCCTGAGAATTGATGCTCTTTTTGATCAACTTCGAGGGGCCAGTATGTTCTTGAAGATATATTTGAGATCGAGTTATCATCAACTATGGATCAAGGATGACGATATTTACAAGACCGCGTTTAGGATGCGGTATGGATACTACAAATTTTTAGTAATGCCCTTTGGGTTGACGAATGCTCTTCGGCTTTCATAGACCTTATGAATCGAGTATTTCATCCCTACCTCGATAAGTTCATCATAGTTTTTATCGATGATATTTTGGTGTATTCCAAGAGTGATGAAGAGCATTCTGAATATCTTCGAATCATCTTGTAAACTCTTAGGCAGAAGAAGTTATATGCCAAGTTCTCCAAGTGTAAGTTTTGGCTGAGGGAGATTGGCTTTTTAGGGCATGTTCTTTCCAATGATGGGATTTTTGTGGGTCCAAAGAAGGTAAAGGCCATACTGAAGTGGGACCAGCCTAAAAAGGTTACTAAGGCGAGAAGTTTCCTCGGATTAGTAGGGTATTATCGGAGATTCGTAGAAGTATTCTCGAAAATAGTAGCTCCAATGACTAATTTGACTCAGAAGGGAGTCAAGTTCGAATGGGATGAAAAGCGTGAGAGTAGTTTTTAAGAGCTTAAGCGAAGATTGATCTCTGCTCCTATCCTTGTTCTCTCTACTAGCGGCGGCAGTGATTTTGTGGTATATAGTAACGCTAGCAAGCAAAGATTAGGGTGTGTGTTGATGTAAGGCAATAAGGTGATTGCTTATGCCTCTTGCCAATTAAATAAGCATGAAGTGAACTATTCTACTCATGACTTGGAGCTGGCTACCATTGTATTTCCTTTAAAGATTTGGCGACATTATTTATATGGGATTACTTGCAAGATGTTTCCAGACCACAAAAGCCTAAAATACCTTCTCACTCAGAAGGAGCTAAACTTAAGGCAATGGAGGTGGCTGGAATTAATCAAGAATTATGATTTGGTGATTGATTACCATCCCGGAAAAGCGAATTACCATCCTGGAAAAGCGAATGCAGTTGCGGATACTTTAAGCTGCAAATATTCATCTTTGGCATCCCAAAGGAGTTCCTATCTCTCTTGTTTGGTTGGACTTCATGCCTTTGGAGTCGAATTAGCTAAAGATGATCAAGGTACTCTATTAGCCAAATTTATGGTGAGGCCTACCTTGGTCGACTGCATTCAGAAGCTTCAAGCGACCGATGAGGAATTGAAGGGCATAGTGAAGAAGATTCAAAAAGGGGAAGGTGGTGAGTTTCAGATCTGAGAAGATGGACTTGTAACTTATGTGAGACTCAAATGTGCTCCAAAGAATGAGAATCTCCAAAAGACTATACTTGAAGAGGCCCATTTCTCGACTTATGTTATGCATCCAGGAAGTACTAAGATGTACCGAACTATCAAGGAATCATATTAGTAGTCTGATTGAAGATAGAGATAGCTGAGTTTGTTGCTAGATGTCTATTGTACCAACAAGTTAAAGATGAACACCAGAGGCTAGCCAGTGTCCTCCAACCACTGTCGATTCCCGAATGGAAGTGGGAATATATTACTATGGATTTTGTTGTGGGATTGCCATGTACTCCAAGACGTCATGATACCATTTGGGTGATTGTGCATCGTCTCACCAAGTCAGCTCATTTCTTGCTGATTTAGAATACCTATTCCTTGGAAAGATTAGCCAAATTATACATAGATGAGATCGTGAAACTTCATTGAGTTTTGGTATCCATTGTATTGGACCGTGATTCTCGATTTACTTCTAGATTTTGGCTAAAGTTGCAAGAGTCCTTAGGGACTAAATTGAAATTCAGTATTGTTTTCCATTCTTAGGCCGACGAACAATCGGAACACACGATTCAAACATTGGAAGAGATGCTTAGAATATGTGTTATGGATTTTCAAGTTAGTTGGGATAGGTACCTTTCATTGGTTCAATTTGTCTATAATAACAACTATCAAGCAAGTATATGGATGCCTCCCTATGAAGCCCTTTACGGAAGGAAGTGTCAGACTCTATTGTGTAGGGACGAGGTTGGCGAGAGAAAGATTGAAAGTGTAGAATTGATTGAGACCACTAAAGAGAAGGTGAAATTGATTCTGGAAAGAATGAAGGTAGCTCAAGATCGACAAAAGAGCTATGCTGACAAGGGAAGAAGACCTTTGGAATTCGAAATAGGAGATAGCGTGTTTTTGAAGGTCTCTTCTTGGAAGGGAATAATTCGATTTTAGAAATGAGAAAAGTTAAACTCTTGATACATCGGTCCTTTCAAAATCCTTGAAAGGATTGGACAAGTGGCATACCGGTTAGAATTGCCGCCGGAGTTGCAAAGGATCCATGATGTTTTTCACATTTCAATGTTGAGAAAATACCTATCAGATCCCTCACACATATTGGAAGCACCTCCGATAGAGTTGAATGAAAATTTGAGTTTCAAGGTACAACCGATGAAAATCATTGATCAATAGATCAAGCAGTTGAGGAGTAAACAAATTCACATAGTTAAGATATTGTGGAGAAGCAATCAAATGGAAGAGAAAACTTGGGAGACCGAAGAGTTGATATGAAAATAGCACCCCCAACTTTTTAATGTATAATTTTCTTTCAAATTTCAAGGACGAAATTTCTTTTAGGGGGTTAAGTATTGTAACACCAAGAAAAGTCAAAGAGAGGAAAAAAAGTCAACAATTTAACTTTCCCAACTTTCCCAATTTCTCTATTCACCCGAAGCAAATCCACCCCTCCCATCATCTCTCTCTCTCATCTCTCACACTCTCTCTCTCTTCTAGGGTTTTCTTTGTTAGTGTGTTTGGTCCTCTGTGCATTTGACTATGGCGTAAGTTCAGAACGGAGAATCAGAAAAGGCAATGATGTTCTTATCTGTGAAGTCACACTAACCTCTCTCACTCTCTCTCTTTCTCTTTCCCTTCCTTCTATCTATTTCAATCTTTCTTTTGCCATTGCACGAAACTGCTGCCGCCACTGATACCCCTTACCTACTACACGACCACAAACTGAGTATCACGACCATCTCCGGGCAGTAGGAATATGTGAGTATTCTCTCTCTCTCTCTCTCTCTCTCATCCTTTTTCATTTCAATTCGTCACTGTCTCGTGTTTAATTCCTCATATTTTGTGTTATAATAGTGATCCAGACACATTATTTGTTTAAGATTATGGTTTTTCTAAATTCACGAATTAAATATTTCAAGTAATTATGAACTGGGAATCCATAGTTGAAATAATTGAGGGTCTCTGTAAGAGACCATAATTTAGGGTTATGTTTTGACATTGCTATAGGAAATTTGCTGAACAAATACTGAAGGGAGGATTTTAATAGCAGATTTTAAGTTAGACTCTGGACGCACGCAAATGTTGCTTATTCTTGGTGGTATGTGGTGGTGATATTTTACTTGTTGATCGAGTGTTAGTGAGAATGCTAATCTTGGATGTGAGTTCATGAGCATTAGGTATGTAGTGATGCTCTCTTGTGTGGATTAAAATATATGAGGACTAGTTTCATAAAATATGTTGAAAGAAAAATGGTTTCCCTTTTTTATGGGCAGTTTGAGTATATTGTGATCTTTCCTTCATACCTTTCTCTATATTAAAGCAAATCAAGTACGATTTTTTGTATATGAAACTAGACTCTCATATCTTGAAAATAAGATATGATTTGTTAAAATCGGATAAGAATTGAATTTGTTATAATTTTTCAAAGAATTTTTGTGGTGGTGTTCTACCCCTGTTCTGGCTGTTCGTCTCTCTTCAATTTTGAGATGCTTTCTAAGCTGAATTCGGCTAAACTCTGAACATAAAAGTTGTAGATCTATATCATATCTTTAATTTGAGATAAGAATCATGTAATTTGAATATATGTAGTGAAAGTTATATCCATTTTTCCATGACTGCGCAAATTGGAAAATTTACTGGAAAACTAGAATTGTGAAAATATTAAGGAAAATGATTTTTCTAGTATTTATATGGGATTTAATCATTTAATTATCACCAATAAATTAGGTTAAGGTCTTGGAAGAGCTGAAAGAGAGATAGTTCTCATTTAATAGGGAAATTTGAGAGTGATTACCCTCTCAAGAGGTGAGTGGATGGTCCGTTGTGTTATAAATAAGTAAAGTTCTTTTAAATTTTTTTTATAAATGATTTTGATATGTTTTATATAAGTTTTTTTTTTGTAATTGTGGGATATTTGAAATAGAAATTTGAATTACGAATGCTTCCATCGTATTTAAAATGAATGTGTGCCACATATTGTTTAATATTTGATTTATGAATGCTATAATACGATTTGGTTATAGTTTGTTGAAATTATAACACATGAAATGTGATTTGAATATTTGTAAAAGGATGGTGCATGAAGTAAATGATTATAGTCATTCCCTCCATGGAGTGACCCAATGGGGTGATGTGGTTAGGGTTGGATGAGCGGGGGAAGCAGATGTGGCTCCCTCTGCCGAAATCGTGTTATATCTGAAAGCACCTCGGTAAGGTATGAGTCAATGCCAAGGAAGGAGGAACTAGTGTTGTGAAATAAATAGATTGAAAACCCCTTAGCGGGCTTTTCTTCGGGTGCGGCCAAACCTGACACAGGAGTGATTTTTTAGGGAAACCCCATGATTTTGGAAAGGCTGAAATTTATGGATGCTTATTTGTTTGAATTATTCTGAATGTTGAAACTATTTTATATTCAATGAGTTGTTCATAAAATATGCTTTGATTTCCTCACATTCACTCCTCATTTATTGATACAATCATGCCATTGGACTCCACTCGCTGAGTATTCCCATACTCACCCCTCTATTCTATATTTTTCAGAGGAAGCTTAGGTAGGATATGTTATTAGAGTCAGTTGAAGATACTTTTCACTGAATTGCTATAGGTATTGATGATATAGATATTATTTTTGAGTTGATGTGGTATGATCCCTGGAAGGAGGTTTTGTACTCTTCATTATGGGTTTGGATTTATTCGATACTTGCTTTACTTCCTTTGGAGCAAGTATTGATAAATTCCTTACTTGATTTTCTTGTGGAACTTTGTAAACGTTTGCTTATATTTGTCTGTTGCAACACTTATGGTTTCATTGAGACATTTGGACTTTATTGTGAATTTTGAGACATTTGGAATTTGTGAAAATTTTATTAAGAATTCTTTGAGATGGCCGAGATAGCCTTATGCATGCATTTGATTTTGATTGGCTGGGAGACCGCATGCATGTCTGTTGTGATAAAATGGACTGGGTATGCTATTGAGTTGTTTTTAAAACTGGTTGAATAGGTGGAATGATTTACGTTTCTTATTATCTCAACTAATTGCTTTATTACTGCATACATTGATAGGCTTTACATATCAAATTTTTTGTAACCTACTTTTTTCACTTGTAATCTGTTCACATTTCTCATTACATTCTAAATGATTAAAAGGGGAATTTGGTAAATTAAGATTATTAGTTTTATTTCTAGAATTGTTAAAATATTAAAGAGAAATTGATTTTTCTAATATTGGTATGTGATTTAATAATTAAATTATTACCAATAAATTTGGTTAAGGTCTTCGAAGAGCTAAAGGAGGGATAGTTCTCATTTAATTGAAAATTTTGAGAGTGATTACCCTCCTAAGAGGTGACTGGATGGTTCGTTGTGCCTTTAAATGAGCAAATTGTTTTAAATTCTTCAATAAATATATTGAATGATTTTATATCTTTTATATAAATATTTGTAATTGTGGGATGTATGAAATGAAAATTTGAATCACATATGCATCCTTTGTATTTATAAATGATTGTGTGTCATATGTTGTTGGATATTTGATTCATGAATGCTTTCATATGATTTTGAGAATTGTTTGTTGAAACATGGCACATGGAATATGATTTGGATATTTGTGAAATGATTGTGCATGAGATAAATGACTATAGTCATTCCCTCCACGGAGTAACTCGACGGGGTAACGTGGTTGGGGTTGGATGAGCGAGGGAGACAGACTTGGCTCCCTCTACCGAAGTCGTGCAATATCTGAATGCACCCCGATGAGGTACAAGTCAATGCCAAGGAAAGGGAACTAGTGTTGCAAAACAAATAGATTGAAAACCCCTTGACAGGATTTCGTCCAGGATCTGCCAAACCTGGGATGGGAGTGATTTCTTAGGTACACCTTATGATTTTGGAAAGACTGAAATTTACGGATGTATATTTATTTGAATTATTCTGAATGTTGAAATTATTTTATATCCAAAGAGTTGTTTATGAAATATGCTTTAATTTTCCTACATTCATTCCTCATTTATTGACATAATCATGCTATTGCACTTCACTCACTGAATATTCCCATACTCACCCCTTTATTCTATATTTTTCAGAGGAAATTTAGGTGGGAGACATCCTTGGAACCAGTTGAAGATACTTTTTGCTGAATTGCTATAGGTATTAATGATGTAGATAATATTTTTGAGTTGATGTGGTATGATCCGTGGAAGGAGGCTTTGTACTTTTCATTTTGGGTTTTGATTTAATCGATACTTGTTGTACTTTCTTTGGAGCAAGTATTGGTTAAATCCATACTTGATTTTCTTGTGGAAATTTGTAAACTTTTGCTTATATTTGTCTGTGGCAAAACTTATGGTTTTATTGGGATATTTGGACTCTTTTCCAAATTTTGAGATATTTCGAATTTGTGAAGACTTTAAGAATTTTTTTGAGATGGCCGAAATGGCATTATGCATGTATTTGATTTTGATTGGCTGGGATGGTCTCATGCATGCCTGTTGCGATAAAATAAACTGGGATGGTCCTTTGTATGTGTTGAGTTGTTTTTAAAATAGGTTGAATAAGTGGAATGACTTGCGTTGTCCTGATATATAGAGAGATGTTGTCCGTATGCCGAGATAATACGGCGGTTGTTGCTTGTTCGACTCGAGGGTCATGACGTGACAATTTTATTAGTATCGGAGCCCATGTCGATTTTTTTTTAAATATTTGAAGATTTGGAATGTTTCCAAATGTCCCCAATGATTTTCAAAAGTTTTAAGAATAGTTTTCTTTTGAAAATTCAGATTTTAAAAATATTTTTTGAAAAATGTACAAAAGCCTTCCATGGATTCTTAGGGAATTAGGGATATTTTTTTAGGGGATTAAGTTATTAGTTCTTCTCTTAGCATTGTTTGCTAAACATAGCTTTTCCCTTATAGATAACCATGTCTCCACATAGAAGGATGAGGAATGTAAACGAAATTCCTCCCCTAGAGCACAAGGATGAGTCATCCTCACATACTCTACCTCCGTAAATGTCCACATACCTTGCACTTTCAACCGGGATTCCTGCACCCCCTATAGCTGCCCTCCAGCAAGTAATAAAGTGGTGGAGTACTTTCGAAGCACAGTACTAAGCTCTGCCTCAAACTTCAGCTCCTCCACCGGTTCCTCCTCCCATGCCAGCTGTTGCACCAAGTATTCTAGTGGTACCTCCTCCGGTTGCTACAATGACTGATCACCCTATCTTAGAGTTGTCTAAGTTGATAAAGGAGGCAAAGCAATTTGGATGTGAGACATTTTCCGGCACGTGTAATGCTTTGGTGGCCAAGGAATAGATTGACCGAATTCAAGAGACTGTCTCCGACATGAGGCTAGATGATGAGATAAAGTTATGGGTGGCAGTGAAATTACTAGATAAAAGTGTTAGAACTTGGTGGGAAAATATGAAGGCTAGAGCAACTACACCACTTACATGGGGAGAGTTCCTCAGAGCTTTTGAGGAGAAATATTACACACTGTTCTATAGGGACCAAAGAGAGAGGGAACTGAGGGAACTTTCCACTTATGTTCCTGAATTTGTAAATTCCGAAGAGTCCCTATGTGCAAAGTTTGAATCGGGATTGAATTTGAGCATAAGAGATAAAATGTTTGTCACTAAAGGGCATACATTCCAAGATGTCCTAGACTTGGCTTTAAGGGCCGAGAAAATGGTGATAAAGCAAAGTTAGAGAACACCATGAGAAAAGAAAGAGGCCAAGTGGTTTCATATCTGGCCAAAGTTCCAATAAAGCATGAGTTTTTATAGTGGCGGATCCGTTTTAGGATCAGTTGGCTCTCCTCAAGGCCAACCATTTTTTAAATCAAATGCTCATAGTATAAATGTTGGATCGGGAGCAAGACCAAGGGAGAGTGTAGTAGAACCCTGCCCTACTTGTAAGGGGCATCATATGGGTCCGTGCAGGGGATCCAAATGATGTTATCATTGCGGGAAGGAGGGTCACCTTGAATACGCTTGTCCGGAGTTGAATGCAGAAGGGCAAGGAAGTCGTCAAATTTGGAGTCCCCCTAATGGCTCCAAGAGAGACCCGACTACTATTAAGACACCTTCCACCAGTGCTACTCCTAGGACCGACACAGGAAGTAATACCGTAGCGGCCCCCACTCAGCATACCCAGTCTAGATCTCATGCCGGAATCTATGCTATGACCAATGAAGAGTCCCAGGTCAATCCGGACATGGTTACAAGTAAACCACTTTGAAACTGAAACTAGCAATTTAAAATGTGATATAGATGGTTTATTATCATGATTTGAGAAATAATGATGATGTGATTTTGTTTATGATCGTTAGGTAGATATATGAAACTTTCATGATTGTGTGGAGTGATAAAATGTCTTGGGGGGTCATATATATGAACTGTGAAATTTGTGAATTGACTACTGATTTCCTTATGGTCTATGCTGATAGATACGATTAAAATCTTTGGTATTGATGCTCTTGTGCTTATAGATACTGGGTCTAATAATTCATTTGTGAGTTCGGGATTTGTTAGGCAATCTGATAGTGTAACACTGACACCTCGGTGTACTCACTATTGTACTCATCTTCGCTTTATATATGCTATTACTCATATTCTATGTAGAAAATCCACTAAAAAATTTTTTCGCTAAAAGCACTTCTGAAAATTTCGACTCAATTACTGGAAATTCAAAACTTTCAAAATGACCACCGATGGTCTAATAACAATGGGGATAACTCTAGAGTATATAGGAATCTCAAATTTGAGTAGATCTTACGTCGTAGAGTTAAATCACAAATTTTCTGAAACATCATTGGTAAAACCCCAACCGGGTCGAATGTGTCTAAGAAAGGTTAAACGATCACGTTTTGACACGAGAGAAATTAAATCAGATCTAATACGAGATTTTGGGTCTAATTTGAAATTATGAAAATTTTCAGGGTCAAAATATAATTTTTATTAGTCAAGTGAATCATTTGGAATTAATAAGAATTTAGAAGGAAAAGAAAAATGGAGAGAGATAAGCAACTAATAAAGTTATTGTGTGAGTGGGTGATTAGGATTTTTGGTTTATTTGTAATTAGGTTTTAATTATTGGGTTGAAGAAGTGAGAGAAAAAAAATTGTTGTTGGTGTAAAATGATCCAACGGTATGGAATAAATCGTGAGATGATCAATGGTGGAGATTGAAACAAACTAGCACAAATGTTCTCTTCTCCAAAACCGTGAACAAACAAGGTGTAGAGAGGGAGATGGTGAGTGGCCGGATGATGTAAAGGAGATAAGAAATTGTTGGTTCTTTGAGAAGTAATTCTAAGGGTGGAAATTGAGTTGAAGTAAGATGAATTAATTTTGGCTCTTGGATTGAGTTAATGGGAGACAAGATCTATTCGTTGCGTGAAATGTATGGGTTTCCTTGAAAACATACCAATGGTGAGGATTTGGCTTGGAATTGGATCAAAATTGTGAACATTTGGATCTTGGTAGGTGGGAGACATTCAATTAATGAAGACTTGATTTGTAGTGTGAGAAAAGAGAATTGTAGTATGGGAAATAGTGGGAAACCGTGAGCTTGTTGTGCGAGAGAATGAGTTTTTGCTTGTGATCAAGAAAATCAAATAGCTTAGAATTGATCTTGAAAATATTGATGGCTAGGATTGGATGGGGCAAATTGTCACGCCCCGACTCTCGGATTGAGCACGCGACAACCGTCGCTATATCCCGATATACGAGCAGAATCTCTCCATATATTAGGATACGGCAAGGCTATCAAATCAACTTGTACAACCTGTTTAAAAGCTGCTTTTCCTCAAAAACATATTCCCAAGTAAAAAAAAATTTTAAATGCAACATTTTGTCTCAATGCATGAATAACAACAACTCAAACTTGAGAGTTTCAAATTACATTTACATGACATAAATACAGTCATCCCAAATAAATGTACAATGGTCATTCTATAGATCTAAAATAAATAAATTATCAAGTCCATCGCAGAAGAATGGTTATCCATACCCAAAAGTCCGATGTCTCCAAAAGTATATCAAGTGTGTTGAAATGTCCCTCGACATATCTCCCTCCCAATCTATATCTGAAATCATGGAAAATGAGGGGTGAGTATTTATGGGAAAATACTCAGTGAGTGAGGGGATTGACAATATGTTATCAATTATATGTGTGAGTACGGAATGTCAAATCACAATTTAAAATATGATGGCATTATAAATAACCATGACAATTTCACAAATCATGAATCATATGCCATACATCGTAGTATCAACACAAGCATCCGTCAACGTTTCGAAATCATACAAAGCTGGCCAATAAAATATCCCCTGCGATGGTCTACCGCAACCAATGACGGGCGCATTTGGGGGTTTTGCAAATATAAAACAAATCAAGATCTCTTCTCCAATATTGGTCACAGGCCTCAATAATATCAATCATGTATAGAATCTGTTCGGAGCTAGACAATGGCGTACACACGTCCTCCCTTATATGGTTCATCCGGCCATAACTATACATATGGTGTTTGGGGGATATCTCCTACAGAAGAGTATCCAGACACAATGGGTGCCACTACCAAAGCCCTTCGTAGCTACGGAAGTCTATCATGGACATCATCACATCATCATATCACAAGTGGGTATCCGACCCATGCATCACAAGTAATCAAATTTGGCCCATATCAATTCATCAAAACCAAGTCAATCAATATGCCAATGTAAATGGAAGTATATAAATCATGTCAAGTTCTCAAAAGTGGCACAAAGTCATTTCAACACAAATTTCACGGATGCGTATCATTTAAACAAACCATTGAGACACTCCAATGATCACAAAAGAACATTTGTAAAAATATATTAATCTCATGCTTTCACACACATCATAAACCATGTCATTTGAAAAGTTATAAAAACATGGATTTGTTAAATCAATAACACAGTGTTTATAGTCCCACTCACTGTATACGGGAGGGTATGGCACTCTCTAAGAACACTACAACATATCGAAAATGTGCTCCTCTTGATCGATCATCAATGTATCACTATAATAGCAATACAAAATACATACTCATGCACACTCTTTATATTCCAAATCATTTATCAAACTAGGGTACAAATTTGTCACCATGCTTAGTACACTCATACTAACTACTAGGAGGTGTACACCGCGCGCTGCGCGGTGTAGAGTTTTGATTTTGGCTATAAATTGAGGGGAGTTGCCCGGTGTGGTTTAGTGAAATTCGTATCAGTTTCAGTTTTGATTTTGGTTGTAAATTGAGAGGCTAAATTTTATAAAATTTCTGAATGGTAACCTACCAAAATCATATAATAAAAATTTTTTAAATTTTGCTAATTGTAAAACCTTTTAAAATATGAATTTTAGTATTAATATTTTAATATATTAAATATTAATACTTCAGGTTTTAAAATAAAATATTACATATTGTAAATATTTAATTCTTACAATATTAATATTTTTTTAGTATTAATACTACTTTGTAATATTAAAAATTAATATTTAATAATTTATATATTAAATATTAAATATATTTTGTATATATTCAAATTGTTGATTACTTGTAATATTAAATCAAAATTAAAAATTTTATAAAATATTAAATTAAATATTAAATTATCTTAATAGTTTGCACTTGGCAGAACAACCTTAATAGTTGTGTAGAACCATCCGGTGGTTCTACACTTTGCAGAACTACATGGATAGTTCTGCACTTCGCAGAATTACATGGATGGGTAGCTCTGCACTTCGCAGAACTACCCGGTGGTTTTGCATAGTTCTGTCAATTTTAGTGTCTGTATTTTTTTATTCTAAAAATATCTGTAAAATAATTTCTTTAGTATTTTTAAAATTATAATTTTTCTAATATCATAACATTAAATCAAAATATTTTAAAATATGCACTAAAAATTTTGCATAACATTAAAATAAAAATACCGATCGTCACCATACTTAAAATATTTTGAAAATTTTAAAAAAAAATTCAAGATTAATATATTTATATTATCATTTTGAAGTTGAATTTGTACTTTTTTATAATAATGTGGTTTAGTTAAAATATAAAATCTATTTTCTTTCTCATGTAATCCAGATGTAAAGAAAAATAATGAGTATGAATGTTTTGCCAACCAAAGTATACATTTTCATCAACGCAAGGTGACTTCATACTTGATGGTGAGTTTTTTTTTATTAAGTTTTTCTTTAGCGACTTCATATATTATGATTTTGATAAAATCATATTTATTTAAGATTATAGAAATATCAAGTAAAAAAATTTGAAAATATTTTTGATAAAAAAAATTAAAAGTATCATATTATAATACTATGCAAATTAAATAATAATTTGATTAAAAAATTTTATGATCGTATTAAAAATATCTAAAATATTTATAATGCCTTCGTTGATGAAATTTTTTTTTTGAGCAGCTAAATTTTGTAAAGTTTCTGAATGACAACCTACCGAGATCATATAATAAGAATTTTTAAAATTTTGTTAATTGTAAAACCTTTTAATATATAAATTTTAGCATTAATATTTAAATATATTAAATGTTAATACTTCAGGTTTTAAAATAAAATATTACATATTTTAAATATTTAATTCTTACGATATTAATTTTTTTAGTATTAATACTAATTTTAAATATTGAAAATTAGTATTCAAAAATTTATATATTAAATATTAAATATTATATATATATATATTCAAATTGTTGATCACTTGTAATATTAAATTAAAATAAAAAATTTTATAAAATATGAAATTGAATATTAAATTACCTTGGTAGTTCCGTACTTGGCAAAACTACCTTGGTAGTTGTACAGAACCACCTTCGTGGTTCTGGATTTCGCAGAACTACATGGGTATTTCTGCATTTCGCAAAACCACTTTGGTGGTAGTGCACTTCGCAAAACTTCATGGGTGGTTCTGCACTTCGCAGAACCACCCTGTTGGTTCTGCACTTGGCAGATTTTATGAGTAGTTCTGCATTTCGTAGATAATTCTATCAATTTTAGTGTATGTATTTTTTTAATCTAAAAATATTTATAAAATAATTTTTTCTTAGTATTTTTAAAATTATAATTTTTCTAATATCAAAATATTAAATCAAAGTATTTTTATATATGCACTAAAAATTTTGTATAACATTAAAATAAAAATACTGATCATAGCCATACTTGAAATTTTTTGAAAATTTTAAAAAATTCAAGATTAATATATTTATATTACCATTTTGAAGTTGAATTTGTGCTTTTTTCGCAATAATGTAGTTTAGTTAAAAAAAATCTATTTTATTTTTCATACAATCCAGATGAGAAGAAGAACAATGAGTGTGAGTGTGAATGTTTCATTGACCAAAGTATACAATTTCATTGACGCAGGGGTGACTTCATACTTGATGGTGATTTTTTTTTTTAGTTTTTCTTTAGTGACTCCATACATTGTGATTTTGATAACATAATATATATTTAAGATTATAGAAATATCAAGTTAAAAAATTTGAAAATATTTTTTATTAAAAAAATTAAAAGCATCATGCTATAATACTATGCAAGAAAAATAATAATTTGATTAAAAAATTTTATGATTGTATTAAAAATATCTAAAATATTTGTAATGCCTTCGTCGACGAAAATTTTTTTTTGAGGGGCTAAATTTTGTAAAGTTTCTAAATGGCAACCCACCGAGATTATATTATAAGAATTTTTTAAATTTTACAAATTATAAAACCATTTAATATATAAATTTTAGCATTAATATTTTAATATATTAAATATTAATACTTCATATTTTAAAATAAAATATTATATATTTTAAATATTTAATTCTTACAACAATAATAATTTTTAGTACTAATACTAATTTGTAATATTAAAAATAAGTATTTAATAATTTATATATTAAATATTATATATTTTTTTTATATATATTCAAATTGTTGATCACATGTAATATTAAATCAAAATGAACAATTTTATAACATATTAAATTATATTGATAGTTCTGCACTTGGTAGAACTACCTTGGTAGTTGTGCAAAACCATCAGGTGGTTTTGCACTTTGCAGAACAACATGGGTAGTTCAACATTTCGCAGAACCATCCTTGTGGTTCTGCACTTCGCAGAACTATATGGGTAGTTTTGCACTACGCAGAGCCACCCCGATGGTTTTGCATTTCGCAGAACTACTCTGCTCGTTCTGTACTTCGAAAATAATTCTTTCAATTTTAATGTCTGTATTTTTTTAATATAAAAATATTTGTAAAATAATTTTTTTTAGTAGTTTTAAAATTATAATTTTTCTGATATCATAATATTAAATCAAAATATTTTTATATCTGCACTAAAAATTTTGCATAACATTAAATTAAAAATACCGATCGTCACCATACTTGAATTTTTTTGAAAATTTTAAAAAAATCAAGATCAATATATTTAGATTATCATTTTAAAGTTGAATTTGTACTTTTCATAATAATGTGGTTTAGTTAAAAAAAAGAAAATCTATTTTCTTTTTCATGCAATCCGGATGGTGAGTTTTTTTTTTTTTAGTTTTTTTTTAGTGAATTCATACATTGTGATTTTTATAAAATAATATTTATTTAAGACTATAGAAATATTAAGTAAAAAAGCTTGAAAATATTTTTGATTAAAAAAATTAAAAGCATCATATTATAATACTATGCAAATTAAATAATAATTTGGTTAGAAAATTTTATGATTGTATTAAAAATATCTAAAATATTTGTAATGCCTTCTTCGACAAAATTTTTTTTTGAGGGTCTAAATTTTGTAAAGTTTTTGAATGGCAATCCACCGAAATCATTTAATAAGAATTTTTTAAATTTTGCTAATCGTAAAACCTTTTAATATATAAATTTTAGCATAAATATTTTATTATATTAAATATTAATATATCAAGTTTTAAAATAAATTGTTACATATTTTAAATATTTAATTCATACAATATTAATATTTTTTTAGTATTGATACTAATTTGTAATGTTAAAAATTGGTATTTAATAATTTATATATTAAATATTAAATATTTTTTTATATACATTCAAATTGTTGATTACTTGAAATATTAGATCAAAATTAAAAATTTTATAAAATTTTAAATTGAATATTAAATTATCTTGGTAGTTCTGTACTTTGCAAAACTACGTTGGTAGTTGTGCAGAACCGCCTTAGCGGTTTTGCACTTCGCAAAGATACATGGGTTGTTCTGCACTTCGCAGAACCACCCTGACGGTTCTGCACTTGGTAGAATTTTCTATATAGTTCTACACTTCATAGGACTACTTTAAATATCTATAAAATAGTTTTAGTGACTGTATTTTAGTGACTGTATTTTTTAATCTTAAAATATCTATAAAATAGTTTTTTCTTATTTTTTTTAAAATTATAAATTTTCTAATATCATAAGATTAAATCGAAATATTTTTATATATGCACTAAAAATTTTGCATAACATTAAAATAAAAAAAACCGATCGTCACCATACTTTAAACTTTTTGAAAATTTAAAAAAATTCATGATTAAAATATTTATATTACCATTTTGAAGTTGAATATGTACTTTTTTCATAATAATATGGTTTAGTTAAAAAAAAAAGAAAATCTATTTTCTTTTTCAGGCAATCCAGATGGGAAGAAGAACAATGAGTGTGAATGTTTCGTTGACCAAAGTATACAGCTTCATTGACACAAGGGTGACTTCATACTTAATGGTGATTCTTTTTTTTAGTTTTTCTTTAGTGACTTCAAATATTATGATTTTGATAAAATAATATTTATTTAAGATTATAGAAATATCAAGTTAAAAAATTTTAAATTATTTTTGATTAAAAAACTTAAATGCGTCATACCATAATAGTATGCAAAAAAAAAATAATTCGATTAGAAAATTTTATGATTGTATTAAAAAAATCTAAAATATTTATAATGCATTTGTCGACGAAATTTTTTTTTTGAGAGGCTAAATTTTTTAAAATTTCTGAACGGTAACTCACAGAAATCATAGTTATGCAAATATTTGTAGTTCTGCACTTGGCGAAATTACCTTGGTAGTTATGCAAAACCACCTTGACAGTTCTGCACTTCGTAGGTAGTTCTGTCAATTTTAGTGCTTTTATTTTTTTAATCTAAAAATATCTGTAAATATCTAAAAATTTTATAATTATATTAAAAATATCTAAAATATTTGTAATGCCTTTTTCGACGAAATTTTTATATATGCAAAAATTTTTTCGATATTTTTAATATTTTTAATATAACCGTAAAATTATTTTAAATATGAATTTTTTAAATATTAAAATATTTTCAAATATTTTTTAACTTAATATTTTTATAAATTGTAATTCTACCATACACATTTTTTAAATATTTAAATATTCATTTAACATTAAATATATTAAATTAAAATGAAAAAAATATAATTATAATATTAATATCTGTGTAAAATGTAAAAAAGATAAACATTAATTTGTAATTATAATATTTAATAATTTAAGTTGAAACAATGTAATAATTTTTTTGTTGAAAAAAATACAATGTTTTTTTAATGCAAAAACTGATTGTACTCGGGTTCGAACATGAGATGCACTTTGATTATTCTACACTATGCGCGCAGAACAATGATGTTCTGCTCATGCAGAATGAACTTCTGCGTTGCAGAACTTAGTTCTGCATGACCACAGAGCTGCAGAACTTTGTGGTTCTGTAGTGCACAATGCAAAACTTAATTCTGCAGTGCACTATGTCCATTGTTTTTCCTTTTTCATTCTCATTTATTTAAATTTGATCTAAATATTCTAAATTAAAATAAAAAAATATCTGCATAATATTAATATATGTGTAAAATCTAAAAAATATAAAAAATGAATGTTTTGAGGGGATAAAATTATAAAAACTATCTAAAATATTTATAATGTCTTTGTCGATGAATTTTTTTTTTAGAGGCGTTAAATTATAATATTTTACAGTTCTGCATTGCACAACATGTAGAACTTAGTTCTGCAGTGCAGAACTTTTCACCACTTTCAATTTTTATCTTTACTTTTCAATTCAACACAATCTAACATGTAAAGTAAGTTAATAAATTAATAGTTAAGATATATGTTGATAATGTTTTTAACATGCCACTGTTATAATAATATTGTTTTTATCTTTATAGATCACTTTGAGTAGAAAAAATAAAAGTCTTGCGCTATGTCTATGGCACACATATTAATATTTGATAATACAAAATAAATACAAAAACACCAAACACTGTTCCATTTGATGGAATCTTTTTTTTTTATAAAAATAGTTTTATCATATAAAAGACAAAATATTCCAAATATATTTTTATACATGTTATAGTAAAAGGAAAAAAAAAAGAAAAACTCATTACGCAGAACTATGGAATCATGCTAGTTATACAAATTACAGTTAATTTTGTGTTACGAACTATGAAATTATCAAAACATATCATGTTAGTTCTATGCGCATAATTTTTTTTTTAAAATTTAATGAATTATAATTTCTAAAATGACACACATTAAATCTTTTTTTTAATTTTAGAATCAACTGTCTCTCTATCCCATAAAGGTTTTGATATTTTAGAGATGTAATTCTTCCAATAAATTTTTAATTATCAATTTGAATTTTTTCACTATTTTGTTATTTTGTTCGGTAGTTTTATGTACCAAACAGAGTCACAACTTTAAAATTTTGACGAACTTCACTTCATTTCCATTCAATATACAATTAATAATAACCTTTTTATTACTTATGACACATTTTTATTATATTTTTCTAAACTTTGTAATTGATGGAGGTTATGACGCACAACAACGTGCTTGCAATTGAAGCCAAGTAAATGGCACTTCGCAAGTTGGATTACTCGGCACATGCCATACAGCAAACAATAGACTTTGATGGCTTTGCATGAGCTCCATACATCTTTGATAGTTCTACACAAGATCCTTGCTACCAGCTCTGAGTACGTCTGTATCATTTCCAGAAGCGATCTACGGCTTAAGGACAGACCCTATCCTATTATCTCTTTGTTAGATCAAAAAGCAATTACATGAAAGAGAAAATTAGAGATGGATCTTGAGACAAGATTGGAGAAGAAGGCCAACTACAGATTGAAAAGAAAAAAATATAAAAAATTATTAGTTGCACAAATTAAATATTCTCAAAAGCTAAAAACATAAAGATTTGAGATTGAACACTATGAGATTGAATCTGGAATGCAAGCATTTAAGGATCATTCAGTGCTCAAGAAAATATAAAAACTTTTTAGTTAGGCAAATCTGAAATTTGCCAGAACAGATGCATACCGCGTAATTTTTTTTTCCAAAAAGTGCAATATTTTTTTTTGTTGCAAGAAGTGCAATATTTTGTTATTGCAAAAAGTGATTGTACTCAGTTTTGAATATGATACGCACTTTACAGAACTATATAATTATGCACTATGCGCGCAGAACTATGCAGTTTTGTGTGTGCAGAACATTAATGCAGAAATATTTTTTTAATATAAAAAGTTTGTAAATTATTTTTTAGTTAGTATTTTTAAAATTATAGTTTTTCTCATATCATAATATTAAATTAAAGTACTTTTATATATGCAAAAAAAATTCGCATATTTTTAGTATTTTTAATATAATCGTAAAATTATTTCGATTATGAATATTTTAATATAAAAATATTTCCAAAGATTTTTTACTTAATACTTTTATTATTATAATTTTTATAATATTATAATATTGTAATATTTTCTCTAAACATTATTTATTTCAAATATTTTTGATATTTTTAATATAATCATTAAATTTTTAATCTAAAAATAAAAAATTGAAAAAATAATATAAGTTTTGCACAGTGCAAAACCACATAGTTCTGCACTTTGTGGTTCTGCGCAATGCAGAACCATATCATTCTACACTTTGTGATTCTGCGCAACGCAGAACCACATCGTTCTGCACTTGTGGTTCCGCACAGTACAGAACCATGTCGTTCTGCCCTGTACAGAACCATATGATTCTATGCAGTGCAGAAGTACTTTTTTTTAACAGAACTAATTTCTTTTAAAACATAGCTACCAACGTATCTAACTACAGAACCACATAAATACTTTTTTTTTAACATATCAAACTTCATAGCTATTCTTTTTTAACATAACCATTTTTTTTAATGGTGGTACAAAACTACTTTTTTTTTAACATAGCTAATCACAGAATTTATTTTTTCTTGTAAAACTACTTTTGAACTATTTTTTTAGCAGAACTTTTTTTTTTAAAGGCAATACAGAACTACTTTTTTTTGTACCAGAACCATTTTTTTTTAACATACCTAACCACAGAACCTTTTTTTTTAGCAGACTACTTTCTTTTTTTCAACGGCATAATAGAATTATTTTTTTTAGCAGAACTACTTTATTTTTTTAACACACCTAACTATGAAACTATTTTTTTTTGGCAAAACCATTTTTTTTTAGAAAAACAATGTAGTTCTGCATGGTGCAGAACCACATGGTTCTTTTAGAAGAACTATTCTGAACTATTTTTTAGCAGAACTACTTTTTTTTAGCAGAACAATGCAGTTCTGCGCGTCGCAGAACCATGTTGTTCTGCACCAGGCAGAACCACATGGTTCTTTTAGCAAAAGTACTTCTGAACAATTTTTTTGGCAAAACAATTTTCTTTTTTTTAATGGCATTACATAATAATGTACATAATTACAAAACTATTTTTTTTTAGTAGACTACTTTTTTTTAACGATATCATAGAACCCCTTTTTTTTTTCGTATCAGTCTTACTTTTTTTTTGAATATCTCTAACCACAAAACCACATAACTACATTTTTTGTTTTAACATGCCTAACTACAGAACTATATTTGGGTTCGAACATGAGACGCACTTTGATAGTTATGCACTATGCACGTAGAACAATGAAATTCTGCCAGTGCAGAACTTGATTCTGCATTGCAAAACTGCAGAACTATAAGTTTTTTAATATAAAAAATTTATAATTTTTTATGGCATTACAATGTTGTAATATTTTATTTAAAAATTATGTATTTCAAATATTTTTGATATAATCATAAAATTTTTTAATCTAAAGATATAAAAAAAATCTGTAACAAACGCAATACAGTAAAAACGTTATGATATTATATAATATTATAATACTGTAAATTTTATAATTACAGAGATAAAGTTTTGCACTGTGGAGCGCAGAACCACAACGAGTTAAATATCATACAAAAAACCACAGTAAAAAATAAAAGTAAGGGGTACACCATAATACATCTATCGAAAAAATAAAACACTTTGGATTTTTTTTATTTATATTTTGACCTAACACTTTCAAATTTTTTTTTATACTTTTCAATTTAATATTAATAAATGTATGTATCACAAAATGATGCCATATCACCAGCACAATTTGAAGAGGAAAAAAAAAAAGTCATGCGGGCATATATGCCAATATTCGATAACCCTAAAAATATAAAAATGCAAAATTTTATTAGATGGAATTTTTTTCATAAAAATAGTTTTGTCATAACATCACAAAAAGTAAACAAAATCCAAAATATATTTCTATACACATTATACCATGCTATACTATAGCGAAAAAAAAAAGCTTAGTGTGACCAAGCAACCTTGCGTCGACGAAACCTGCTATTCTCGTCGACTAAAGTTGAGACTTTCGTCGACGAAGAAGGGGTCAAGCATGCCAACCAAACCCAAAATAAACCCAACCATTAAAAAAAAAACGCAGAACCATGTGGTTCTGTACAGTGCAGAGCCATGTCGTTCTTCGACATGCAGAACCATGTCGTTTTGTGCAGTACAGAACCGCATACAGAAATACTTCCATTCGTATCATGTAGAACATATCTAATGACTTCCTATCATACAACTTTTTTTTTATATATATATAATTCCATTCTTATAGCAAAACTACTCCTTTCCTATCATAAAGAACTATTTTTTTTTTATAATTGTATTCTTGTAATAACCCAATCATTCAAAACAGAACTACTTTTTTTTTATAATGACATTCTTGTAATAATACAATCATGCGGAACTACTTTTGAATATACATAACTATAGAACTACTTTTTTTTTAGCAAAACTACTTCCATTCCTATCAGAACTATTTTTTTTTAATGGCATCACATAACTTTTTTTTTTTTTTGTAGCAAAACTATTTTTTTTGTTTGAACATACCTAACTACAAAAAGACAGAGCTACTTTTTTTTTTGAACATACCTAACTACAGAACCACAGGATTACTTTTTTTTTAGCATAGCAATTTTTTTTTTGGTACATACCCAACTGCATAACTAATTTTTTTAGCAAAACTACTTTTTTTTTTTTTGTAGAACAATGTAGTTCTACACGATGCAGAACTTTTTTTGTAGCATAACTATTTAAATGGCATCACAAAACTATTTTTTTTAGAAGAACTACTTTATTTTTTTTAATATACCTAACTACAGAACCACTTTTTTTTTTAGTAGAATACATTTTTTTTAACGGCATTACAGAACTATTTTTTTTTTCGTATTGGACCTACTTTTTTTTTAACATATCAACTACAAAGCCACAGAACTACTCTTTTTTTTAACATAGCTAACTACAGAACCACAGAACTACTTTTTTTTTAACAGAACTAATTTTTTTTAAAACATAGCCGACAATGTATCTAACTATAGAACCGCATAAATACGTTTTTTTTTAATATAGCAAACTACATAGCTATTCTTTTTTAACAGAACCATTTTTTTAATGACGGTACAAAACTACTTTTTTTGAACAAACCTAATCACAGAACTTATTTTTTCTTGCAGAACTACTTTTGAACTATTTTTTTAACAGAACTTTTTTTTTTTCAATGGCAATATAGAATTACTTTTTTTTTGTAGCAGAACAACTTTTTTTTTTAACATTCCTAACCACATAACTTTTTTTTGAGTAGACTACTTTTTTTTTTGAAATGGCATAACAGAATTATTTTTTTAGCAAAATTACTTTATTTTTTTAACACACCTAACTACAGAACTATTTTATTTTTTAGCAAAACTACTTTTTTTTAGAAGAAAAATATAGTTCTGCACGGTGCAGAACCACATGATTCTTTTAACAGAACTATTCTGAATTACTTTTTTTTAGCAAAACAATGTAGTTCTGCGTGACGCAGAACCATGTTGTTCTGCACAGGGCAGAAGCACATCGTTCTGCATGGTGCAGAACCATGCCGTTCTGTGCTGTGCAGAACCACATGGTTCTTTTAGCAAAAGTACTTTTGAACAATTTTTTTTAGCAAAACTATTTTTTTTTAATGGCATTACATAACTACTTTTTTTTTTGTTGCAAAACAATATTTTTTTTTATCGTACCTAATTACATAACTACTTTTTTTTAGTAGATAATTTTTTTTTAACGGTATCACAGAACCCCTTTTTTTTCATATCAGTCCTACTTTTTTTTAAACATATCTAACCACAAAACCACAGAACTACACTTTTTTTAAACATTCCTACCTACAGAACTATAGAACTACTTTTTTTTTACAGAACTATTTTTTTTTGAAAACATAGCCGACAACATATCCAACAATAGAACTACAAAAGTATTTTTTTTAACATACCAAAGTACATAACTATTCTTTTTTAACAGAACAACTTTTTTTTTAAAGGCGGTACAAAACTCTTTTTTTTTAACATACCTAGCTACAGAACTTATTTTTTCTTGCAGAACTACTTTTGAACTATTTTTTTTAGTAGCACTATTTTTTTAATGGGATTACAGAACTATTTTTTTTAGCAGAACTCCTTTTTTTTTTCGAACATACTTAACTACAGAACTATTTTTTTTTAGTAGACTACTTTTTTTTAATGGCATAACAGAACCATTTTTTTAACAGAACTACTTTAATTTTTTTTTAACATAGCTAACCACAAAACTTTTTTTTTTAACATACCTAATAGAAGAACTATTTTTTTTTAGCAAAACTACTTTTTTTTAGCAGAACAATGTAGTTCTGCACAGTGCAAAATCACATGATTCTTTTAACAGAACTATTCTGAATTACTTTTTTTTAGCAGAACAATGTAGTTCTGCGCGACGCAAAACCATGTTGTTCTGCACCGGGCAGAACCACATGGTTTTGCATGGTGCAGAACCATGCCGTTCTGTGCTATGCAGAACCACATGGTTCTTTTAGCAAAAGTACTTTTGAATAATTTTTTTTAGCAGAACTATTTTCTTTTTTTTAATGGCATTACATAACTACTTTTTTTTATTGCAAAACTACATTTTTTTTAACGTACCTAATTATAGATCTACTTTTTTTTAGTAGTTAATTTTTTTAACGGTATCACAGAACCCCTTTTTTTTTTCGTATTAGTCCTACTTTTTTTTTTGAATATATCTAACCACAAAACCACAGAACTACAATTTTTTTTAGCATACCTAACTACAGAACTATAGAACTACTTTTTTTTAACAGAACTATTTTTTTTGAAAACATAGCCGACAGCATATCCAACAACAGAACTACAAAAGTATTTTTTTTTAACATACCAAACTACAAAACTATTCTTTTTTAACAAAACAACTTTTTTTTTAAAGGCGGTACAAAATTCCTTTTTTTTTTTGAACAAACCTAGCTATAGAACTTATTTTTTCTTGCAAAATTACTTTTGAACTATGTTTTTTAGTAGAACTATTTTTTTTAATGGGATTACAGAACTATTTTTTTTTTTGTAGCAGAACTCCTTTTTTTTTTCAAACATACTTAACTACAAAACTATTTTTTTTAGTAGACTACTTTTTTTTTAATGGCATAACAGAACCATTTTTTTAGCAGAACTACTTTAATTTTTTTTAACATACCTAACCACAGAACTTTTTTTTTTGAACATACCTAATGGAAGAACTATTTTTTTTTAGCAAAACTACTTTTTTTAGTAGAACAATGTAGTTCTGCACGGTGCAAAACTATGTCATTTTGTGCACTACAGATCCACATGGTTCTTTTAGTAGAACTATTTTGAACTTTTTTTTTAGCAAAACAATTTTTTTTAGTAGCATTACAAAACTACCTTTTTTTTGTTGTAGAATTACCCTTGTTTTTAAACATACCAAACTACATAACTATTTTTTTTTAGTAAACTACTTTTTTTTTAACAGCATTACAGAACTACTTTTTTTTTAACAGCATTACAGAACTACTTTTTTTTTCATATCAGACCTACTTTTTTTTTCAACATATCTAACTACAAAACTACAAAACTACTCTTTTTTTTTTGAACATACAGAACTACAGAACCACAAAACTACATTTTTTAAGAGAACTAATTTTTTTTTTTGAAAACATAGCCGACAATATATCTAACCACAGAACTACATAAGGATTTTTTTTAACGTACCAAACTACATGACTATTCTTTTTTAACAGAACCACTTTTTTTTAATGGCGTTATAAAACTACTTTTCTTGAACGTACCTAACTACAGAACTTATTTTTTCTTGCAGAACTACTTTTGAACAAATTTTTTTGTAGAACTAATTTTTTAGTGGCATTATAGAACTACATTTTTTTATAACAGAACTACTTTTTTTTTAACATTCCTAACTAAAGATCTTTTTTTTTTAGCAAAACAACTTTTTTTAGCAGAACCATGTCGTTCTACGCTAGGAAGAACCAAATCCATCAATAAAAAATTCCAGACTTTAGACGATATTATTAAAAAAAAAATGTACTTCTGCAACTCCTTATAGTTGTTCTGCAAAATCAATAGCTTTGAAGCATCAATTGTAAATCCACTTATATATTATAGCACACAAAGATCCACGACATATATAGAAACTAAACGATAACGGTGGCCTGTTTAGAAAACAATATAAAGAAAAACAATACAAAGAGCAACCAAACAAGTTTTTAACAAAGCAACCAAACAAACTATGGAGTTCTGCAGACCCAAGACTCACGATTGCAGAACAACCGAGTGAAGCTATTGCAGAACTGAAACTGCTATTGCAGAACTATCCTAAACCCAGAACTACGAAGCAGAGTTATTACAGAAATGAGTTTTTACAGAACTATTACAGAATCACTAAAGTGCTATAACAGAAAGAACTACCAGCAGAACTACAGAACTGGGCTATTGCAGAACCAACAAAGTGCAATTGCAGAACCACGGAGCGGAGCTATCGCAGAATTGAGCCATTGCGGAAAGAACGATCAGCAAAACCACCAAAGTGCTATTGCAGAACTACCAAATACAGAACTACCTACCAAGTGCAAAAAAATCAAGACATAGTTAGTTGTAGTCCAATAAAAGTAAGAGCAGAAGCCAAACGCAAAAAAAAAAATCACAAAACAAACGAAAAACAAACAATAAAAATCAAAACCAAAGAAATACCAAAACCCAACCAAGCAAGCAAATCAAAATCTCATAGTAAATCCTCACACACCACTCTCCATAAGCTGAAAAAAAAAATCAGCAATAAACATGAAGAGTAGCAAAACAACACAAACCGAAACATAACCTTACAAATACAAACCCTAAGAACAGAGAAAATCGCCTCCATACCTCGTCACCATTAGGCACACCACTCTTCTGAACAGAAACTAAAAAAACAATATTTTTGAATTAGAAACAAATACAAAGAACAGCAAGTAAAATAACCGTCAAACAAAGTAAATGTTTAGAAGTAAAGACAAAAACAAACCCTCACAAGAGAGAGGAATCACTCTCATAATCAGTACCTGAACCCAAACGTCTCCATTTGCCCTACTCAGAGAGTGAGAGAGAGAGAGAGCGAGCGCATGTGTCCAACTTTTATAGTGAGATAAAGAGAGAGACAGAGAGAGAGCAGAAAGCACAGAGGAATGGCTTGCATACACCATAATCATTAAGATCATGGCATACTACCCTCTATCTAAATCGTCAATCAGAAAGGAGAACATCTAATCGTGCAGAATGAAATGAGTACTCAAGGGATGGCCTCCATTGACCTCTTTTTTTTCAAAAGTACAAAGTGAAGGTAATTTTACAAAAATCTCCAAATCCCCTAATTGTTACACAAGAACAAAAAAAAATGAAGCCATTCTGAAATATAACCAGAGACAAAAAGGTAAATCATGACAAAGTCCTCCCAACCACCCCAGATATGTTTTCAGTGAAATCAATCACAAAATTTACTTCATTAATGTTTCTGAAATGACAAGAGAGAAAGAAAGAAAGAGAAAGAAAAAAACACGTTAATATTTCTGAAATGAAAAGAAAAGAAAAAAAAAGAGAAGAAAAAAAAAAGAAAACAACGGGCCATATCAGCTCCACCTCACCAACGACCAATCACCCTGCGCCAATTGGAGGACGACGAAATCTAGGTGGCAAAGGGTCTTTCACGCTTATATCTATATTGTTAATAAAACCTCAATTCTTTTCATTTTTGGCTTAAGTCTAATTCAATTATACAAAAACATAAAAATTTATTCTAAGTGAACTTGACTGCGAAATTTCAAATCTGTGCAGTCATGGAAAACAAATTGTAACTTCCACCACACATATCCAAATCTCATGATTCTTATCTCAAATTAAAGATAAGACATAGATCCACAAATTTCATAACTAGGGCTCAGATTGATTCAACCAGAAGATGCCTCAAAATTGAGAACAACTCCATGGCCAGAACAAGATAGAACATGATATTTCTCTGCAGAACATCTAACTTTGAAAAATCACTAAAAATCTAATATTCTTCCGAATTAAACGAATCATATCTCATTTTAAAGCTACGGAAGTCTAGTTTCATATGCAGGAGATCTCACTCAATTTGTATTTGTACAGAAAACGTTATTACAGAAAGACTACAGTCTGGTCAGTTTGCCCTGTTTTGTAGAATTTTTAAAGTTTCAATGTTTACATTAAATCTTTTCTTCCTCTTTCAATTTCAGATCACCAACCCTTATGTTCATAATACTTCATTCACAATTCAGCACACAATTACACATTTTTTTCCTTCTATTCTAGGCCAAACACAAGCACAAAAATTCTGCACACCTTCCCTTCATGTTCTATTGGATTTTTCCTAACTCTAAGCTATAAAATCACACCAAAACATCATGGTATTACATCATGTGAAATCTGCAGAAAATTTTCCAGCAAGAGTAGAGCCTTCTTACCTTAGATCTTGATGTTTTTGGCCCAAACAAAGACTCCATTCACAAGATCTCCTTTTCCGCATTTCTCCTAGTTTTCGGCCACCCTAGATTCATCAAGTTAGACATCTCCTTTTTCCTCCAAATTTATATATGTCATACTAGAGGGTGTAAGGAAGTTACTCACTAAAAATAGTGGATGAATCTTGAAGAATCCTAGTGTTCCTCCCCCTTGAACTTTTCGGCTATCCTTTGGAGTTCACCTAACAAACCTTCTTCTTTTGCTTTGATTTTTGGATATGTTATACTAGGGTTGACGTGGATTTTATCTATATAAAAATATTTTGGTGTTGTTGTGGAAAAAATTGGACTTACCCTACCAAGAACTCATGGCCATGGAGAAGAAAGGAAGAGAGCTTCTTTTGCTTCCTCTTTGGACATCACAGTTTTGATGAAATAAAAGCAAAGTGTTTGGTTTTTCTTTTCTTTCTTTTTTTTTGTTAGGTTTCCCCAATTCAATCCTAATTCAATCCTAGCCCTTAATCATTTTCAAGATCAACTCTTAGCCATAGGATTGTTTGGCCATAACAAGCATTCTCTTTCTCTCTCCCACGGTTTGGCTTCTTTCTCACACAACAAGCACTCTTTTCTCACACTATACTCAACTCTTTATTAATTGCATGTCCCCCAACTACATAATCCAAAGGCTCACAATTTTGATCCAAATTTTATATTAGATCCTCACCCTTGGCTGGTTTCCAAAACACCTAACACTTTCACTCAATGAATAATGTTCTTTGTATCCCACTAACTTAATCCAAAGGCCCATATTAATTCATCTCTCTTCAATTCATTCTCCACCCTTGGATTAGCTTCTCAAAGTCACACTTTTCTTCTCTCTTCCCATCATTTTCGTCCAACCACTCTCCTCTCTCTACAATTGACTTGTTTGGTCTTTATTTGAGAGAAATGCACTTGTTAATTCCCTTAAATCTCAACCATTGATCATCTCAAGGACTTTTCCTCACCATTGGATCATTTCACCAACAAAATCATTTTTCTCTCACTACTCTAATCCACTAATTACAATCAATTACAAATCAACCCAAGATTTTTTTATTATGTTTCTAAACTCTCATTAATTTCAAATGGTCCCTTGACTTATAAAAATTACATTTTGATCCCGAAAAATTTTATAATTTCACATTAGATCCAAAACCTAGTATTAGGCCTAATTTAATTTATCCCATGTCAAAACGAGATCGTCTAGCCTTGCCGAGCCACATCCGACCCGGCTAAGGTTTTACCGGCAAATCTCTGGAAAATTTGTGGTTTGGCTCTACGAAATAAGATCTACCCAAATTTGAGATTTTTAACCACTCTAAAGTCATCCTCATTATTATTTGATCATTGGTAGTCATTTTGGAAATTTTCGACTTTCGGCGATTTGGGCCGAAAATTTTTCAGGAGTGGTTTTAGCGAAAAAATTTCCTTGAGGATTTTCTATATAGAACATGAGTAATACCTTCCGAAGTGTCGGTGTTACACAAATTAAATAGACAAACACTTCTTCTTCCAAACCATGAGATGGTTCAAGCCAAAAAACACAAACTCTCTCTAGTGTTCTCTCAAAACCGTGAACTTCATGATAGGAAAACTCAAAAATTTTCTACTACACTTGCCTAAAATTTTTACATAGAACAATTCCTCACAACCCCAATTATAACATTTCCAAAATTGGAGCAAAAAGGAGGAGTCTTGTATGGTAAAGATTTCAAGAGAGCCGAGAGCAACTCCATTAAAGAAAGGTTTTATTTCTTCAAACATCACTTTGAGATTTTTGTGTACCCGAATATAATATACTTTGTTTTAGAGTCAAAAGAAGGAGGCTAACTTGGTGAACTTATGTTAACCGAGAGCTAGGAGCAAGGAAGAGATTGAGATCTTGTGAAGAGAAATCTTGGTTGGGTTTGAAACATCCAAATTTCAGGTAAATAAAATTATGCAATTTGTTGAAATTTGAAAAACTTATATGAATGTGTTAATGTGATCTTTTTAGCTAGTTTTTATAACATAAAGTCTAGGAGGAACCCAAGTGAACCATGAGAAATGTGTGCAGAAAAATTCAGACTTGTGTTAGCCAAGAATTTAGATGAATGCAATGTATTTAGGGAGCTAAATCTTGTCCTGCATTTTGTGAATCGTGTGTGTAGAAATTTGAATGAGATTATGAGTATGTAATTGTACTTGTTGGCTAAAAAACATGGAAGAAATAGAGGTAGAGGTGAATTTAGAGAAAGTAAGAGGAAGAATAGTGAAAAAAATTTAGTTAAAATGTGTTTTATTTGTAACAAACCAAGGCATCTAGCAAATGATTACTACCACAAAGGAAAACCACAATACTTCAATTGCAAAAGGTTTGGCATGTTGATATGCTTGCAGTAATCATATGATAGTTGAGAGAAGTATCTTTTTGTGAATTAGAAACAAGCTTCCATTCAAAAGTGAAAATTGTCAATGAAGGATGTATGAATGTAGAAAGGGTTGGTACAGTTGCTATTCAGACCAAATATGGAACTAAGAGGATTCAAGAATTTTTCTAGGTACTTGATGCGAGACTAATTTGCTAAGTCTTGGTCAATTTTTTGAACATGGTTATTCTTTTTATTTTGAGGATAACTATGTACTCAAAATGATCAAATAATATTTTCCTCTCAATTTTAAATATCCAACAAATAAGTATATGAATGTTAGATTAGGAGATGACAGTTGAGGATGCTGGAGAAAAGAGTTGATCATATAATGATATAATATTTGATGCAAATATCGAGTATGATTACCAAGTTTCAGAATACGGGCAAACCTATTTCGAATGAGTTTTAGGTATTGGGTGTGATCCAGTCCTTTACCTGATTCATGGGAGACCATAAAAACTTATCTCATTCGTGATGAGAGTATTTGTACTTTTGTTGATGTGAGCAGGCATAGTAAGCTCAAGAAGGAGCACTTAGAGGTGAGTAGGCCACACTCGGGTCATGCTTATACAGTGAAATCAAGTAATGACTCCCATGCCACTAAATACGAACAGCATAAGCATGTGTAGAAGACTCGAGGTCCAGACAATAAGAAACCATCTAAGAAAATCGACAACAAGGTAGAAAAGCGTAGGAAGAATGAGTTTGATAATACTAATGCGAAGTGTTGCATCTAAGGTAGACTTGGTCATTTCGCTCATGAATACGATGAGCTGAAAGAATGTCATTCTTTATGTGGTTTGAGTTTTGTCTCATTTACTATAATGCTCTCTGATTTTTCTCCTTTGTGAATTAAAAACTCAAGAGCCACTGACTACGTAGTTGGAGATAGGAGTGCGTATGTGGAATTTCGCTGAGAAAATCCTCAAGTTAGGATGATTTATGTGAGCAATGAAGCGTTTGTCATTATTAGAGGGATCGACACTTGCAAGTTAGAGTTGCAAAATAGGCAGACTCTATATCTAAATGACATTATTTATGCCCTGGATATTCGATGGAATTTCATTTCAGTACTTTCTCTAAATTTGCCTAGGAGATGCAAAAAAATCATCTATTTTGATTAAATATGATAGCTCTTTGATCTGTTTGGTTTTATCCATGATGGATTGTATGCACTGGGTACTACTTCTTCTAATAGTTTTCTTGTTATTTTTCAATTGTCTTTACATCTAATTGAGTAGATGACGATTTAAATGAGTAGCATAGCAGACTTAGAGACATAGGGCAAGAGAGGTGAACAGGTTAGCAGCTAATGGTCTATTAGACTAGCTAACCAGGTTCGAGTTGCCCATATTTGAGTTTTACCTAGCCGACAAAACTACAAGAAAATCATTTAACAAGACAATGAGAGTTGTGACTCCATTGTAGTTGGTCCACTCCGATATTTATGGCCCTATGAGTATGAGAGCCGTGAAATAGAATTGTGTACTTTATTATGTTCATAGACTATTACACGCATACAAGTCTAAGATATTGGAATGTTTCAGGAGATTTATTGGCAAGGTTGAGAATTAGTTAGACTTGAGAGTGAAGACTCTCAAAACCAATTAGGAGCATGAGTATCTGTCAGAACTACACACAGAGCCATGTTTCGAGAAGAATATTATGAGACAACTAACTATTTCTGCTACTTTTCAGCAGAATAGAGTAGTCGAGAGGAGAAATATGACTTTGTTGGAGATGATGAGATCTATGATGGCACAAATCAATTTGTCAATCTCCCATTGAGGAGATGTTTTATTGACTGCAGCTTACGTCCTTAACTGTGTTTCATTAAAATCCATAGTCAGTACCCCATATGAGTTTTGGACTAGGAGGTAGCCTGACCTTAGCCACTTGAAGTCATGGGATTGTGTTGCATATGTTCACGATTTATCGTATCCACGCGACAAGTTAAGCCTACGAGGAAAGAAATGTATCTTTATAAAATACTCAGAACACTCTAGGGGTATGTGTTTTTAGGTGAGCATACGAACGACACTGTCATTGAAATTGAGTCTTGTGATACCACATTCCTTAAGATTTACTTCCCTAAGAAATGTGAAATCGATCGGGACTTTATCTTCCATAACATGAACGATCCTAGTGGTTCAGGTAAGCCTGGCAGAGGGATACAAAAATCTATTACGGATCTTGGTTTTAGTAGGAATGGTCCATCTAGAGGTGAAAAGATTCCTTTTCCTCGTAGGAGTATCAGGGATGCGTACTTAAAGGTCGCTTCCCGATTGAGAGTGAGGCTCTCATTATGACTTTCGAGGATGATGAGGAATCTCAAACGGTCCTAGATACTCTCAAGGGTTCTGCGAAGGACCATTTATTGAAGGCCATAGATAAAGAGAATGAGTTGAAGAAAATCAACAGGGTATGGGATCTAGTTGATTTGCTTGAGGGCAGAATGACCACTGGGAACGAGTAGGTTCTCAAGATCAAGAGAAAGGCTAACAAATAGATGGAGAGGCATAAGACCCGTCAGGTAGCTATGGTTATACTCAGGTAAAGGACTTAAACTATCAGGAAATCGTAGTCCAATTTATCTCGATCCGTTTACTTTTAGCGATTATTGTGAACATAGATCTAGAGTTATATCAGATGAACGTAAAATCCATCTTCCTTAACCGAAGTTTGGATGAGGAAATCTACATGAATTAACCCTTAGCGTTTGTTCTAAAAGGTCATGAGGATATGGTCTATCAATTTTGGAAGTCAATATATGGCCTTAAGCTATTATCCAAGCAGTAGTACCTGAGATTTCACGAGGAGGGATATTTTATGGTTTTATAATAATCGAAGAGGATCATTATATTTATCTGATACATTCCGATAACTCTTTTGTGATCATATTCTTATATGTAAGTGACATTTTATTGGCTGAGAACAATAAAGAGTATCTAATGACCATTGAAATATGGTTATTATCGAGATTGATTTGAAGCACATTGGAAAGACTTAGTTCATTCTCGAAATTAGGATCCAAAGGGATTGCTTGAGAATGATTTTGACTTTTTAACAAGAGTTCTACATCAGGAAGATTCTTGAGCATTTCGAGATGAGTGATTGCAACCCAGTAGATACTCTTATCATTAAAAGTGAAGACCTGAGTCTTGACATGTGTCCTATAATTCAGGAAGAAATAAAGGAGATGAGTAGAATCCCTTATGTTAGTGCAATGTACAATCTAGGGTATGCGATGAGGCATAACGACCAGACATTTGTTCTGTAGTCAATCTGATGAGTAGGTATCAATCGAATCCTCGAATGGATCACTGGAGAGCAGTGAAAAGGATTCTGAGATATCTCAAACGAATTGTACACTTCTTTTTGTGTTATGGAGGAGGTGATTTGCGTTTTATCGGGTATTTAGATGCCGACTAGGGTGGCGATCTGGATGAACACAAATCGACATCAATTTTTTGGCTGTCTTGCTTCATAATAGTGTCATATCTTGGAGAACCAAGAAATAGATTCGTATATCTCTATCTACGATAAAGGCTAAGCTTATGGCATGCTCAGTGATAGTTCTGGAGAGTGTTTAGCTCCACAAATTTCTAGATGACTTAAGAGTTGTGATAGATAGTAGAATGCCAGTATTGTATTAATCAGACTTCCATTGTCTACAACCAAGATCCTAAGTATCACAACAAGACCACATACATTGATACCAGATATTATTTTGTGAGAACTGAGAAGGGTACAGTGACAATTAAGTATACTTTTGTACATAGCATGGTGGCTGATTTTTTCACTAAACCCATCGTAAGAGATTTCTTTGTGAGATATGGAATCATTGGGTTTAGTGTATTTTGACATTTCTCACTATGTACTGATTATAATACTTATTGAAATATATGACATATTTGCATTATTAAGTCTAAGTTTATTTGTTGTACTTGTTTATTGTCATATATCTTGTGGTGAGTTATAATAAAAAATATGTCAAGCAGGCATGGTCAACTCTCTCACATGAGTAACCACCTTCAGTTCTGAGTGAGCAGGGATGAAATGGTTTCTAGTCATAAAAAACTTTGAGAGTAGCCCTGCTAGAACTTAAGTCTCCATGATATATGTTCAGGATGAGGTCATATACGATATGACCGATGTTGACATACCCACATCCATGTTACTTGTAAGTAGTCAACTTTGAGATCTCAAATATCACCTGTGATTAATGATATTATCTCTAAAATACTCTCTCTGAGGTCTTTGGGTCAAGTCTTATGTGCAGACTGAGTCCTATACTTGTATAGTGTTAGAGAAATCTGACATATTCCTTTTTGAGATATGGGGGAATAAAACTATGGCACGTATTTCATATCTCATGTGATATGACGATCATGGGATAATGAGAGCTATTATTTGAGACAATAGTGTGATCATAATCCCCGTTCCTACTGTGTGAGACCCGAGATTCATTGGGTGGGATCTCTTATGCCCTTGTTACTTTTGATTATATCTAGAAGTTTTGGTTTAATGTTTGTTATTTTTTTTTGTTTACCTATGGTCTGAAAAATAAATTGAGGTCTAAGGAGTAGATCTAGAAAAGCAACTAAATTGAGATTGATAGATTCGAGTTTGAAAAAAGGAAAACCAATCGACATTATATCATTATGTTGTATTTACAGGTCAACCTGTTGTGTTAATACATGTTGGGATTCAAATATAATAATGAATACATAATCGAGAAAATGATTAGGGATTACTTTCGATGAGAAAAGTGGCTCGAAAGATGTAATTACGTTGAGTTTAAGGCACAACGAGTTCTTTTGGTAGTAATAGTAGCTTCTCGGTCATCTTAACAAATGTATCGAGAATTCTTTACTTGTAAGTATACTTGCTAGTCGCACGATACCTAATCCTTTATGAAAATCCAGTAGGGTGATATGATAGATCGCATGAGTTGTGATCTTATAATAGACGTAAAATGTTTTCGTGTACAAGTAGGAGATATTGGTAAAGAATGCCCACGTAGGGGGTTTTACCGCACAGTAAAATTTATTTTTTAGATTTGAATTTAAGGGATAATGGGTGGTTGAAACCCATTATCCCTATGCTCCCTAACTCCCTCTAACATAACTTGCGTAAGTCTTCTTCTTATTTGATTTGAGATTTGGAGAATTCAATTTCATAGAGAAGTGTGAGCACACATTCTTGAGAGAAAAAACACAATCTCTGAGCACACATTCTTGAAATTAACTTTAAAATTCAAAATAAATGTAATTGCAAGATGCATTTATTATAGAGAAATTATAACAAGTGCTTATGCTTTTAATGCTCTTTTGGACAACTTACTTTTAATGCTTTCTAGAAGAAGAGAAAATGAAAGGGTAGAAGCCTTTGTTGTTCAATACTCTCTCTCGATCTTCAAAGATGTTTATAGACCATCTATCACGCCTCAAATCCACCCCCTCGCTAGGGTTTCATAGGTGACGGACTGCCTAGTTCTCACCAGAGCTCAATCATTTGTGTGGTAGCAGAAGTCATACTAAAATAGTAGATCTTTCATTTATTTAAATTATTACATATTACAAAAGTTTTCTATACATGATAAAACAGTGGAACTTCTATACTAGAGAGGTTATTCATAACAAGGTTATCTCTACCCGTTCATCTAATTCTCTTTGATCTTTGTTCCTGGAGGTTCTAAACATAATTTTTGGTATGAGCTTGATAGCTTAATGAGCTCAGTGTGTACATGCATAATTTAATAATAACAGTAATACAATACACTACAAGTAATAGTTTACTTTTGTCTTATCTCTCCATAAGAATAGTCTCCTTATCCCTCCCACAAAGTCCATTTCCGAAAAGGCCTATCACTCTCCCCCATATTAAGTGGACAAACCTCCTATCCATATTAACAAGGTGCTATCGGTATGTATTTTAACGTTTGACAAAATCCTTACTTGCTCGAGCTATCTCTACATATACCCGTTTTTATAACAATTACAAACACGTACATTGATATAGGACTAGGAAATCATTGTAACAGTAGTAAATCATAATAATAGTAGAAAATTACGGTAGTTATGTATAAAAAATATATGAATATAAAAGACACTCACTTCAAAGAGTTATCTTAACTAAGAGGCTTACTCAACTAATCTGCCTTCTTTTTTCACCTACTTTCTTATAACATCACTTTTCTCTTTTTCTCTTTTCTTTTTTTTTCTCTCTCTTTCTCTCTCTCTCTCTCTTTCTCTTTCTTTCTTTCTCTTGACCAAATTTATTTAGGAAGAGCAGGAGGGGCATTTATAGGCATAGGAGATGTTGCTGAGTCATTAGTTAGACACATATTCATCACATGGTCGGTGACATGGCTAGTTCAATGTACTTTGGACATATATTCATCACATGGTCAGTGGCGTGGCCAATTCAATGTATTTGAGGTCGATAGTGGTCAATTCAATGTACTTGAAGTCGGGTTCAATGCACCTTGGTCTAGGTTATAATACAGTCAGGCAACCTATCACTGTGAACACTTATTTACGTGTAATATCATTTAAGTAAATGTTCATTATTTAAAAATTACACGTAATATTACACGTAAATAAGAAAATATCCTCATTTGGATTTAATAAAAGTAGTTTCAAGACCTAATTTTTTAAAAACAAAAAGTCAACTTTTTCTTTCAAGCACAAAACTCAAACGGCTAAGTTTATTAGATTTTATTTGAATGGCTAATAGTTTAGAAAAATTCAAAAAAAATAGTTTTTACCTATTTGATATATGAGGAACAATTATCAAGACTTTTCCTCCTTGTTTTCTAAATATTTCAGATAGCCTATTTTTGGGGTACTTAGTTCCAACAAACTGGTCAAATCTAGATTTTTAACATTCTAAGTGTCTAATTTCGTACCCAATTCTCATGTTACAGATAATATCCTCATTTTATTATTAATAACAAGTTATTTGTTTTAACTAAATTAAGGTATATGACACCATCACAAACATCAACAATGCCGAATTGTGAATCACCTATACAGAAATTGCAAAAGATGTAATCGATGATGGTGATGACAACTAAAGACAATGGATAGCTGAAGCAAATACCTTGAATTTATAGAATATTTATTCATCTAATTTTAATTAAATTGTAACTCGATTCTTTCTTGTCTTCTTCTTCAATTACATCATGTAATTGTGAGCAAAATTTTGATTAAAGTTGGATTTTATCTAGGAGTTATGGCTTATGGAGAATACGTGGATGAAGACTTTTTCACCATGTCATACGGATTCTATTTTCGACATTTATCATAAACTTGAAACGCAACCTAGCCAGCGTTTCTATGCATTGCTGCTCCTTACAACTCCTAGACCAATATGTATCACCAAGCCATACCCCGTGATAATTCCAACGAAAGACATGTTCTCATGGGATTTCAAGCACTCTACAAGAGCCAAATATGAAGAAATGGGTCTGAAGTGCAATTAAAGTAAAAATTGAGGTTCACATCCAAAGATGAGTATATCAACGGAAAGGTGTCATCTAGAGTGAGATTGTCATGAGCTCCAAGACATGCTAGCGTGTCTTGCATGGTGACATCAATGTTGACGGGAGTAATCATGCACTACAAAATTAAAGAGTTATCTCGACGGCAACATTTATTTTCGATAAATTTTACTTACGGTTTTTTAAACCTATATAGACGGTTATGGTTGAAATCGTTAAAAATACTATATATTTTCCTACGGTTTTAAAATGGTCGTTGACAAAAGATTTTCAACCGTGACCAAATGTAGCATAGGGTTTGTATAAACAATACTCCATCCTTACGGATATAAGCTCGTCTGTATTTACATACCCCTATTCCTACGGCTATAACTTATGATCGCTAAATATAAGTTTTGTAGTGTGTCCGTATAGGCAATGGTGTATGCTTATAGCTAAAACTTGTGATGGGTAAATATAGGTAGTTTTCTTTAGTAATGTAGTAACTTAGTAAGTGACTTAATAACTAGTAACTTAGAATTATATTAACAGCTATCATCCACCATCTATATAGAGTTATATATAAAGTTATATTGAATGTGTTAATTAATTAGTATAAGGGTTGTTTTTGTGAGTAAGAGAGTGTAAAGAAGTAATAAAATACAAAGGTGGAAGGTTATAAATGTGATAGGGTATTGACATGGCAAGTTGGTGTAGTAAGCTATGGCAAGTCGGATATGTAGGATATGACAAGTGTAGAATATGTAGGATATGGTAAGTGTAGGATATGTAAGGTATGGTAAGTGTACTAAGGTATGGTAAGTGTAAGATGTGTATGGTATGGTAAGTGTAGGATATGTATATTGACGGTTAGAATAGTGTCGGTAAAAGTTACTACCGATTACTATATATGTTAGGAAATGTGATGTTATTTATTGTCAGTTATCACATATGTTAGTAAATGTTACTATCTTTTATCGTCGATTACTACCTGTTAAGAATGATACTACCTTTTATTGTTAGTTACCATGGTAAATGTTACTATGTTAGTAAATGTTATTACCCTTTATCATCGGATATATCACAGATGTTACTAAATTTACTACCTTTGATCATCGGTTGTTAGTATAAGTTAGTCCTTGTATCATCAGTTACACACAAGTGTTAGGAAATATTATTATTTTGTCATCGGTTATCGTCACTTAGAAAAGTTATATTGAAATATGGAGTAAAACAAAAGAGAAATTGTTTTGAGCATGAAAAAATTTGATTAAATTGGAGTAAACTGAAAAATTGGCATGAAAAAGGAAAATTTGATTAAATTGGATTTGAGCTTAAAAATTATTTTTGGTGTGAAATTTGATTAAATTGAATGTGAATAGCAAAATTTTTTCTGGCACGCGAAGATTAGAGATTTTATTATAGAGTTGTCATTGAAATTGTAGATTGTATATGTGAATTAAGATAAATTAATATTAATGTTAATGTTTTTAAGAGTTTATATAAAATTATATAATATTCATAATTAATAACTAATGTGTTATTATCATGAATATTATATAATAATAAAAAATAAATTATAACACTATATTATATAAATTAGAAATTTAGTATCATTACATTATTTAAATTAATAATATTAATCATTTAAATTATATTAATTAAAATTAATAATATTAAAATTTTAAAATAATCAACCGCGTGGCAACCGCATGCATAATCCTATCTTATTACCACAATATTACTATATTACAAATATTAAATATTACTATTATGTAAGTACCACTACTACTAATAACTACCACTACTATTAGTAAATATTACTACTATATTACTACATTGTACTATAGATGGCTCAACCTATGCATGCAGAATCTTATCTTATTACTACTATTTTACTATATTACTATTGGTAAATATTACTATATTATACTATATAAATAACACTACTACTAGTAAGTACCACAAATACTAGTAAATATTACTACTATATTACTATATTGTACTATATATTTAATCTGGACAGGAAAGCTCAAACATAATCTTATCTTATTACTACTAAATTACTATATTAATACTAGTAAATATTACTATATTGTACTATATAACTATCACTACTACTAACTACCACTACTAGTAAATATTACCACTATATTACTACATTATACTATATATTTTAGCTTATTATTACAACATTGTTATATAATTTTATATTTACATAAAAATTTCATATGATTATATTATTTAAAATAATAATATTAATTATATCATCATACTTAATTTATATTTCAAAATTTTTTTAAATAAGGAATGTGGTGGAGATGTGTGATGATGCATTATATTATTTAAATTAATAATATAAATTATACACTTAATTCATATGATAATTTATATTTTAGATTTTATAATTAAGGAATATGATAATTAAGTTGTATAATATAGTAATATTATATTATACTAATATAATAATAATTGTTATTATATTGGTAATAATTATTATTATTTAAATTAATATTGATAATCATAATTATAAAAAATTTATAAATTTATATTATGAAACTACTTATAATTTGTTATAATTTATAATTTCTTATAATTTATAGTTGTATTATATAGTAATGTTAGATCATATTATTATGACTAAAATTTTTGTAAATTTTATTACTCCAATAGTAGACATAAGGTTCATAGTTTCAAGTGACCGCGAAACAAATGTAGAAAATAAATTTTTCCGCATCATTTTTTCATTAGAAAATTTAAACCATTTCGCATATTTTTCATTACAAATTTTTGTGGGATGCATTATTATTTTTGACAACCTTCTTTTTTAATCTTAATGGTTCAGACTTTAATAATTGTTTTAGTCATATGATATATAGTGAATATCCCCTCTTTCTAGTATGGTAACAAATGATTTTTAACAAATGGTAAGCAAAAAATGTTGTAAATTGTAATTTTTAATTTGTAATGTTTATTAAGAAAAAAAATTTGTTAAGAAAAAGTTTATGTTAGAATAGAGAGAGAAAAAAACAAGGAAAAAAAATAGAGTGAGGGTGACAAGGGAAAAAGAAGAAATGTATAGTGAGATAAGAAAATGGGGAAAAAAAGGAGAGTGATAGAAAGGAAAGAAAAAAAAAGGAGACACGGTGAGTGCGTGCGCACTCTTGCATAGCTGTACTACGGGGGCCCGCACGACTGTACTGCTCAGGCAAGAGTGCATGCGTGTGCATGCTTGCGTGGCTATACCGTGCAGGCAAGAGCGCATGCATGTGCATCACACATGATTGTTATCAATATTGAATTATATTATATCATTTCTCTCTTACTATGGTTTTAAATTAACAATGATATATACAATCCTATTCCTATTCAATTCAATTATAGAAATCCAAATGCTCCGAAAAAAAGAAAAAAAAAGTGTATATATATCGTAAATATTAAAAATGAAATAAGTTAAGTTGTAATAGAAATGAGTGTGATAAGTTGTAATATGATTGCACTAGGATAAAAGATTGTAATAGGAAAGTGATAATTTGTGATAGGAGGTGGTTAAATAAAGTTGGTAAGGATGTAGTAAAGTGATAAATTGTGATAATTTTGAAAGTGAAAAAAAGTTGGTAAGGATGTAGTAAGATGGTAAGTTTTGATAACTTTGATACTGATAAGAGATGGTAAGGTGGTAAGGATGTGATAAGAGGTAAGTTGTGATATTTTGAGATTGATAAAAGGTGTTGTGATAATTTTGAGTGTGATAAATAAATTTAAATTATAATATATTAATAATTTAAAAAAATTATATATTTAATCACAAAGTTTTAACTATTCAAAAAATATAATATTAATAACTCATAATTTATTCATTTATTTAACATGAAATATCATTCAAATATATCAAAACATAATTCAAATAAATAATAGATGAGGATAACTAATGGTAATACAGTAGTGTGGTAAATTCATGATAACAGTTATCGGATAACTAGTGATAATGTGATAACTTCGTGATAACAGTGCTCGGAGTTCAACATATTGCAATATATTAATTTCTTTATTTTTTTTACACAATATTGTTAATATATTAATAATTTAAATTATAATATATTATAATTTGAAAATTCGGATAAATAAATTTAAATTATAATATATTAATAATTTAAAAAATCTACATATTTAATCACAAATTTTTACCTATTCAAAATATATAATATTAATAACTCATAATTCATTCATTTTTTCTACATGAAATATCATTCAAATATATCAAAACATAATTCAAATAAATAATAGTGTGGATAATTAATGGTAATATAGTAGTGTGGTAATTTCATAATAACAGTTATCAGATAACTAGTGGTAATGTAGTAATTAGGTAGTAAGCAGTAATTAAATGATAAGTGATAACTAAGTGGTGAGTAGTAACTAACTAGTAAGTAGTAAGTGATAATTAAGTGGTAAATAGCAAGTAGGTGATAACTGATAACTAGGTGGTAAGTAGTAAATTTACGATAACTAGTGGTAATACAATAGTGTGTAATTTCAAGATAACAGTGCAAGGATGCAACAGATTTCATAATTTTATTATTTTTGTTTACACTTTAACATTGCTAATATATTAATAAATTAAATTATAATATATTAATAATTTAAAAAATCTATATATTTAATCAAAACAAATTTTTACCTAATAACTTATAATTCATTCATTTATTCAACTAAATACAATTCAAATAAATAATAATAGATGGTTTGAATATATTAAGTTAAATTTAAATAGTAAGAAAATTCAAAGAGAATAGCAAAAAAAAAAAAAAAACACAAACCCAAAGTGAAGGAAAAAAATAGAGGAGAGAGTGAGATAAAGAAAAAAAAAGGTGAGAGTGAGATAGGAAAAAAAAAAGGAGACTGAGACAGAAAGGAAAGAAGGAAAAAAAAAAAAAAAACCACGCACACAACAATACATTGTGACACAGAAATTAGTACAACTCATGGTGGGTTGTTGGTGGCATGATGGTCGTAGGTTCAAACTTGCGTGCTAGCATTATGCAATGCTAGCATTTTTTGCAAAATAAAAAGAAGGCATGCGGCTGGGCAGCACAGGCATGCGCGGCGCACGTGCATGCCCGTGCGCACTATGCTTGTGCTGGGCGCGGGGTGTATGGTGACCGAAAGATATGTATATATGATATATAATCTGTAATGAGAAATTGCACTAAATTATTATATTATATTATATTATATATATGTAATATATACGTGTAATTTATAATAAGTAATAGTTAATATTACATTATCATACATTACAAAAAAACATGATTTTAGCGACAAATTTAGCAACTAAAATTTCAGAAAAATTCGTCGTTAAAAACATTTGCGCCGGATTTAGCGACGAAAAATTTTTCGTCGCTAATGATGCGTCGCAAAAGTTTAGTGACAAAAACAAGAAATCTATCGCTATTTTAGCGATGAACAATTTTTCGTCGCAAAATTTAACAATGGATCCTAGAATCCGTTACTAAATTATATTATATATTATAATATTTTTTATTTATTATATATATTTTTATTTAATTATTATATTAATATTTTAATTTATTTAATTATATATTTAATTTAGCGATGGATTCTAGAATCCGTCACTAAGTTTTATTATATATTATTATATTATATTATATTATTTATTATATCAATATTTTATTTTATTTAATTATATCTAATTAGCAATAGATTTAAATTCGTCGCTAAATTATATTATTTTTTAGGAATGCACACGCCCCAACACGCCCACACGGCTGGACCCACCCGCACCAAGCACACTCCCGCTCACAAGCCCAAACCTGCTTTGCACTGTGTCCACCCGCGCTAACTCCCTTTATTTTGCAAGAAATGCCTCCGGCGCCTCTCACGAGAATCAAACCTGTACACGCACAAAATTTTAAAAGCACCTCAGCCACCAAACTACAATTAGATATCTATCCTTACTCTTTTTTTTAATTGTTATCTTTTTCTCACATTTTTTAATAATAATAAACTAAATTATTTTATTATTTTTCATTTTACAATTTACATATTATATATCATTATATTTTTTACTTAATATATATATTTCAGTTTGCAACAAGTATATTAATATGATTTGTTAATATGAACTTTATTTTATTATTTTATATTTAAAAATCATATTTATTCTTTTATAATATTTTCAACTAACATTTTAATTTTTTTATTTTAATTTTTTAAATCTTTTATTATTTTCTTTTAAATATAATAAGATATAATATAATAAATAGAAAATATGATAATATACAATATATTAAATAAAATATATAAAATTATTATTATTTAATTATTATACTAATATTATCTTTTATTTAATTATATAAAATAAATTAAAATAATAAAATAACAAAATAAAATAAAATATAAAATGTCAATTTAAAAAGAAATTAAGTTTAGCAAGGGATTGCGGAATCTGTCGCTAAATAATAAAAAATTTAAAAAATAAAATAATATTGTTCTTTAAAAAATAAAAATATAAAATAATAAAAAAAACTAATTTAAAATATTATAAAATAATAAATTTGATTAGGTAATATAAAATAATAAAATAACAAAATAACAAAATAAAATAAAATATAAAATGTTAATTTAAAAAATTTAAGTTTAGGAACAGATTGCGAAATCCGACGCTAAATCTGTTGCTAAAAAATAAAATATTTTAAAAAATAAAATAATATTACTCTTTAAAAAATAAAAATATAAAAAAATAAAAAAACTAATTTAAAATATTATAAAATAATTAAAAAGATAAAGTAATATAAATGAATAAAATAATAAAATAAAATAAAATATAAAATGTTAATTTTAAAAAAATTAAGTTTAGCAACAGAATAACAATTCCATAGCTGAGTTAGCGACGGATTACTAAATCCCTCGCTAAATCTGTCGCTAAATAATAAAATATTTAAAAAATAAAATAATATTATTTTTTTAAATATAAAAATATAAAATAATAAAAAAAACTAATTCAAAATATTATAAAATAATAAATATGATTAGATAATATAAATGAATAAAATAATAAAATAACAAAATAAAATAAAATATAAAATGTTAATTTTAAAAAAATTAAGTTTAGTGATGGATTGCGTAATCCGTTGCTAAATTAGCGGTGGATTCCAGAAGCCGTTGCTAACTTAGTGACAGATTACCGCAACTGTAGCTAAGTTAGCGATGGATTCTAGAATTCGTCGCTAAATTTAGCAACGGATTTCTAATTTGTCACTAAATCCATCACTAAATAATAAAATATTTAGAAAAATAAAACAATATTATTCTTTAAAACGTAAAAATATAAAATAATAAAACAAATGCTAATTTAAAATTTTATAAAATAATAAATATGATTAGTTAATATAAATTAATAAAATGAAAGAATAATAAAATATAATATAATATAAAATGTTAATTTTAAAAAATTATGTTTAACATTTTATATTTTATTTTCTTATTTTTTCTTTTATTTTATTATTTTATTATTTTATTATTTTATTATTTTATTCTTTTGAAACCATGTCGATAAATGGACAACCGTTTATCAATAGTCCGTCTCACTACCGCCATCTTCTAAAAACTATTATTTGATCTATTTGCCAGATGAGATAGATCATCGGTCGTGAATATATGATCTATTATATTCTTTGCTATAACAATAACAAATGAAAATAAATAACTGAAATTTCAAAGACAATTGAACTATATAGAGAAGCGAATGAATGTAGAAGACAACAAACACGAATGGGGAACTCGACACCCGTGAGTAATTGAAAATTATTTATTAGAAATTGGTTGAATGATTTATTAGTGAAAATTATCAAATTGGTAAGAATTGTAATATTTAATATATATTATATTCAATTTCATTATTTTGAATATGTTAAAAAGAGAGATACGGTTAAAAATATTTCCTAATATAGTATAGAAAAAATTTTGCTTAGAAATTAGTCATGAATTTTGAAATTCCAGTAATAAATTAGCAACGAATTTAGTCACAAATATTTTGTTTATAACTAATTAGCGATGAATTTTGTTACGAATATTTTTTATGGCAAATTAATGACGAATTTAGCCACAAATTTTAGAGTTTGTTGCTAAATTTTATGATAAATATTTTTATCGTGACTAATTAGCAATAGAAAATTTTTGTAACTAATTTATTTGTCACGAAAATTTTTTGTGGTTAAATTGGGCGATGAAATTTGCGATGAAATATTTTCATCCATAAATTTAGCAACGGATAATAGTATATGTGGCAAAATTTAGCCACGAAATTTCTATTCGTCACTAATTAGCGACAAATATAGCAATGAATATTTTTTTATCACCAATTAGCGATGAATTTAGTCACAAATAATACATCTATTGCTAATTTAGTCACGACTACCTTTTCGTCGCTAATTTCATTGCAAATTAGCGACGAAAAAATTTTTCCTCTCTAAATTTGTCGCAAATTAGCTACGAATTTTTTTCATCGCTAAAACCATATTTTTTTGTAGTGATATTACATTAAATTTATAATATATATTACTACTATATTACTATACATTATATATTTATATAGGTAATGTATATAGTATGTAATAGTTTGGGTTCTAATAGTTTCTATTATATTACTATATTACTATAATAAATTACTATATATTACTACTATATTATCTTATATTATATTTTAATTATTATATTACATTATATATATATATATGTAATATATAATATGTAATGGGAAATTACACTATATAATATTAGATTACTATATTACATTATATTTATACTATATCATTAATATATATATATATGAATATTACTATTATATTATGATATTACATACTATATTACTACTATATTACTACATTACTACTGTATTATATTATATTATATTATATTGTATTATACTATATTATATATATGTAATATGTTATGGGAAAATTCATTGTATTATATTATATTTTATTATATTACATATAAATATATTATATTATATTATATTACAGTAGTGTATTATAAATATTTCTTTTAATTATGAGTATATAATTTTATATCAATTAAAAAAAATACAAAACCTCATATATTTAACATCAATTAAAAAAAACAGTCACGTCTTCCTCCTCTCTTCCTCCTCCTCTTTGGCGCCATTTCTTGGAGCCAACAAAATTGGCGCGAGTATTTGTTCACTTCTTTATTCAGATTACCTCCTCATTTTTGGCGTCATTTCTTGGAGCCAACAAAATTGATGCAAGAAAGTTTGGCACGAGTATTTGTTCACTTAATTATTTAGATTAAATTTAGGGCGTTAACTTAATCAATTAGGCACCACAAAAAAAATCTTCCCCTATTTATTTTAATTATTTATTTTTTTATTCTGTGTTTTAGGTTTATTTTATTTTTCTGTCCACAATTCTCTCTTTATTTCATTTATTTCCCTTTTCTCATTTATTATTTATTTCTCCCCGTTGGCTTTTACAGTTATGTATTGATTTATTATAAATCAATATATGTATGAATTGTAATTTTCTTTACACATTTATCTTCTCTATTTTTATATTTTTAATCAGTCTACTTTTATTCTTGGTATCAAGTGATATGATATTGTAACAAGTGGTAACAAGCAAATAGTAACAAGCACTTTTATTATAACAAATAATAAATGGTAACATAAATGGTAACAAATACTTTTATTATAATAAATAACAAATGGTAACAAAATAACAAGTGCGTTTCACTATCTACGTGGTAACAAGTGATCTATAACAAATAACAAACGGTAACAAGGTAACTGATCTATAACAAATAACAAATGGTAAAAAGTAAACGATTGCTTCAACACCTGATAACAACTGGTAAGCCAATAATTGTATAAAATTTGTATAATATGGTCTGATAATAAGTGGTAAGAAATGGTAACAAGTGATTTTTAACAACAAATGATAACAAGTTATGGTAATAAGTGATAACAAATGGTGTATAACAATTTCATGATTGTTCCAACACCTGATAACACGTGGTTAGTCAATAATTGTATAAAATTTATATAATATGACATGGTAATAAGTGATTTTTAACAAATGGTAACAATGTAACAAATGGTAAGAAAATAACTATATAAAATTTATATAATATGACATGGTAACAAATGATAGCAAGTGATTTTCAACAAATGGTAACAAGTATTTTATTATCTATCATATAGGACATGATAACATGATCTATAATAACAAATGATAACAAGTGGTAACAAGATAACAAGTGTATTTGACGATTGCTCCAACACTTGATAATTTTAAAGATGGTTGCATGTGATAAGTTACAATAGTTTTAGGATGGTTGCAATAGCGATACGAGTGCATGCAGGTGTAATATGATAATAGGTAATAGGTGGTAAGTTGTGGTAAGTTAGTGTTGAGTGTTAAGTTTGGCACAAGTGGTAGTGGCGGTAAGTAAGTGGTAAATAACTAAATTATTGCAAGTGATAAGTTAAACAATTAATAAAATTTTGGTGGGTGAAAATATTATTATTGGAGTATACTAAATTGCTAACAATATTAATATTAATATCAATACGTTTAATTCATTTAGACAACTGGGATAATATTTTTTTTTTTGTGCCAAAAACAAATTTCTACTTTTAGAGTCAATTTAATCAAAAATTAGGTTTTCTAATTAGGTTTTGAGGTTTTAATTTGATGATGAAAATTTAAGCAATTGCAAACAAGGTAATAAGTATATGTATGAAATGTAGTAACAATAAAATAACAAGATAACAACTCATTTGAATAACTTAAATAAATAACACATATGGCTAAGATATGGGAATGACACGTCACGGGTATTAAATAAGTATGAAAAAAATACAATGAATTATAAATAAGGTGGGTATGTAATGAAAAAAAGAGGCGGGAAAAACTAAATTTTGAAAAAATGTGAAAAAAAGTGTGTAATGAAAGTGCACTAAAGTGATTTTGAAAATTTGTTAATTTGTTAGTGAAAATGACAGTTAAATGATTACTTGGTGATGCAAAAAATTTTTTTGAGATTGGTTCGTGCCATTAGCATTGCTTTTGTGATTGCATTATTGTCCAATAATATAGTAATATTAATCTTACATTATTATATAATACATTATTTACTTACTATGTGCATTATTATAAATTATTATATGTATTATTATAAATTAGATTATTGTAGGGAGGCATTGTAATTCACCATTCAACCATTGAATCTTGCATTATCTATATAAATTCAAATAATATAATTATCATTACATAACTTAATTAATTATCTAGTAATTTAAATAATGTTGAACAATATTATATTATAGGATTATTAGTAATTATCTAGTAATTTAAATAATATTGAGCAATATTATATTATAAGATTATTAGTAATTTTAAATAATATTATAGTTGAGGTGGGGTTAGAAGTGGTACATGTGTGAAAATTTTATATGTGGAAGTTGTGTAGAGTGTGAAAATGTGAGAGTTTGAATTATTTATTTATTCACCTTTGTGATTCTTTGTGATTATAAATAGGGATGAAATCTTAGTGGTATCTAGATAAAAACCCTGTGAATATAACAACATATACAAGTGTTGTTCATTCATTATACCAACATAATTAATTAAACCATCGTCATAATTTCAAATTATAATATTATAATTTCAAATTATTAATGAATTTTCAAAACTATAACACTATATTATATAAATTAGTAATTTCATATCATTACGTTATTTAAATTAATACTATTAATAATTTTATACTATTTAAATTAATAATATTAATAACTTGATACTCAAATAATTAACCAAATGGACATAATTAGCACAACACAGCACAGTGTAGGCATGCGATATATAGTAAAGTAGTAATAGCAAGGTAAATGGTAAAAATTGTATAGTAAGTGATTTTTTCAACTGAAAGGCAGTGGCGGTATTGATTAAAAAACGTGAGGAATTAAGAAGTGGGTAATGAAAAATGAGACGGGTGGGCGGCTTTTGAAAAGATTTTAAAAATTTGTTTGGAAAGATGATATATTATATAAATCATATGCGGTTGTGGTAACTAACGATTATAATAAAATATAGTAACATTTATTAACACTATTTATAGTAACCGATGATAAAAGATAGAAACTTTTATTAATACTTTAGAAACTGATGATGAAACTGATGATAAAAGATAGTAATTTTAGGAAGACTTTTTTAATCGCAGTAATTTCAGTTCAGCTCCAATTTAATAAAATTTATTCGTGCCAAAATGCCAAAAACAATTTCTCTTTTGTCTTATTCCGAATATTTATTTCAATATAAACTTGTGCAAAACATTTGATTTGTATTTAATATAATGGACAAGTGATAAAAGAGGAAGTGATGAATATATTGATGGGTTAATGCAATAAAATCTTTGTATTAAATTAAATACTTCAATATATGGTTTTCAATCGTTTGTTGCTTTCAATGTTGATATATCATCAATATATCCAATCTAGATAATCTTTTTCACCATAATATACCCACACGGCATGCACATGCATGAGCGCTCGCACATGCCTATGCAGCACAACTGCGCATGCCTGTGCGGCTCAACAGCATGGCACGAGCATGCGTGGGTGCTGCACATGCTTCTGCACATGCTTGCGCGGTTGCTCCGCACATGCCCATGCGACTCAACCACGTGGGCAAGCACGCACACACGAATGCACGAAGTAGGGATAATCCAATGTGTAGTGATATGGCATGATAACAAGTGGTAAAAAGTACTTTTATCATCTGTAGCACAGTGATACAATTGCTCATAGTGATACAATTGTTCCAACACCTAGTATAATTGTATAAAATTGGCATGGTAACAAGTGATTTACAAATAGTAAGAAGAATTTTTTATTCTCTATCACGGTAACGAGTCATAACAAGTGATGGTAATGAGTGATAACAAGTGATTTTGGTAAGTCAATAATTGTATAAAATTTGTATTAAATATATATGTTGCATTTGTATGTAATCATAACAAGTCTTAAAAATCACAAGCTAATGGAAAAATAATATATATGGAAACATTTGAAACATATGGGAAAAGAAGAAAGAGGGCTAGAACAATTACTAAAGTATGAAAAATGAGACAATTAAAGAAAAGACGATTAAAAATTCTAACGCATTCCACAAAAAATTTTCTAATGATAAATGGCACTTTTCAACATTTGTTTCGTGCCTATGATATGTCACTTGAAACATAAACATATGATATGTCACTTGAAACACATTATTGAACCTTAATATGTGGTAATAGCAAGGTAATAAGTAGTAAAAATAAGTAAGTGATTTTTTAAGGTGGAAAGACATGCAGCATTGATTAAAAGTTTAAAAGTATAAAAAAAAATGTGAAGAATTAAAAACAACGCACGCAGTAATAAAAAAAAGAATGAAAAAAGAGGTAGGAAAAAGGGAAAAAGAAAGCAAAATAAATGACGGGTTTTGAAAATGTTTTATAAATTTATTTGTAAATATGAAATATTATATAAATCATACGTAGGAAGCTTCACTATTAAAGTTTCTTCTCCTCTCGAAATCTCTCATTCCCTAATTCATCTAAACCTCTCACTCACTAGAATCCAGGAGTACACATAAAACCCAACCATCATCATCAATACCATTGACTCCACTCAATCACTCACTACCTCACTACCACTCACATCACTACCTCACTCCACTCACTCACTACTATGCTGGGAATACACATAAAATTCAACTATCATCATCACTACCATCATCATCATACTTGACTCCAAAAGGTAATATTTTTATTTACAATCGTTTTTTACAATGTCATTATATTAATTTCACTATGGTTTTATATAAATAGATTGACATGAAAGAAGGATTGTGGTTAAAGATGCCTTTTAATTGTGATGGTAACATCTTAGAAGACATGCAGTTATAGGACTTGCAATCTTTTCTCTGTTTTTTTTTTTTTTTTTTTTGTTCTTATGTGTATATGTCATTTTGTTTAGAAATCAATATATCAATATTCTCTGCTTATATTATTTTTATAATTTCTTTATTTTCTAGTCTTATAGTAATCAAATCTATACCATCTTAAAAAAATCGTATCCAATAAATATTTCTGTAACATTTCCTAACATGATAAAAAGGATTGCATTTCCTAATTTCCTAAAAGAGTATAGTAATCAATGATATATGACAGTAATTTTTACTAATACATATGGTAATTAATGATAACCGATGATAAATGATTACAATAAAATGATGGTAACGATAGCGAAAAAAGGTAGTAACATTTCATACACTTGTGTAACCGATAATAAAATGGTATTTTGTAATACCTGTCTATCCAACGATAAAAGTAGTAATATTTACTAATAGTAATATTTCCTAACATAGTTATCGACAATAATAGCACTAACAATTCTTAACAGTTAAGTGACTCACGATTAGTAATATATTCTAATGACAATAAAGTAGTAATATTTATTAACGCTTGTGATAACCAACCACAAAAGTAGTAACTTTTACTAACGCTTTTAAGCTGATGATAAAAACTGATTTTGACCAACACTTTTCTAACCATACAGATTCAGGACATGCTCCAACGATAACCAACAATTCGATGATAAAAAGTATTAACATATCCTAATACATATGCTAAGCGAGAATAAAAGTAGTAATAATTACTAACTCTTGAGATAACCGACTCAAAAGAATAGTAATATTTACTAACCCGACAATTCAACAATAAAAATAGTAATATTTACTAACCCAATAATTCTGTAAGCAACAATAAAAGTAGTAATATTTACTAACCCAATAATTTTGTAAGTCACGGTAAAGTTGTAATATTTAATAACACTTATCATAATTGATAAAAAAAAAATTATACCATTTTTAACATATCTGGTTCTATATTTATAGTCAATAAATAGCATAACAATTATTAACGGTTATAGTGAGTGACGATAAAGTATTAACATTTCCTATGTGATAAGATACGGCGGTATTGTAATGTTATTTACTAATATTTGTATTTACCGATAATAAAAATAATAACATTTCCTAACATACATGTTATGTGATTAGGGAAAATAAATAGTTGTAACAATTCTTAATAGTTATATTAAGTGATGATAAAGGTAGTAACATTTTTTGTGTAGGTGACGATAAAAGTAGTAGCTTTTACTAACTTTTGTGTAGTAGGTGACGATAAAAATATTAACTTTTACTAACTATTTAGATCTGATGATAAAAGATTGATTTTTACCGACACTTTTTTAACCGTCCGGATGTTAAACATACTCCAACGGTCATGACAAGTATCGAAATAGGTCTATCCCGACCCGTGTATAACCAACTAAATGTCTATCCATTAGAAAAGACTTTATCGACGATTTTATCATATTTTTCTCACGGTTTTCGTGTGTCTCCAAAAGCCATTTCTTTGGTAATAATGTAATAAGAATAGTTGATATCCTCTATGATGATGGTGTCATCGGGTAATTGCAACGTTGGCTTTGAGCTGTTGTTTGGACAATAGAGGCTGAATTTTGACAAACCATATATATTTTCCACTACTCTGAATCATTGATTTGCCTAAATGCATAGCTTATATTCACATCTCCTCACATCTGAGAAAAAAATGGTGCAAGCATATTTAGCTTGAATGGAGTCCTCGGCGTTTGAGGTGGGAATGCAGAAGAGGAAGGAAAGAAACAGGAGGTGATGGTGGAGAAAGAGAGAGAGGCATGGTTGGGGGTGGGTGTTGTGTTTTCTTACGACTTGGGAAATATGTGTTGCGAGAATAAATTCTTAAGCGAGAAATTAGGGTGATATTTAATGAATAAATATTGCTTTCTTATCATTCGTAATAATGTTTTTAACTTTCTCTCACTAAAAATAAAAGTTTATTTTCTCTCTATAACTTAATAAATTAAACTGAACATATTATTTTTCTCTTTCCAAAATAAATTAAACTCTCGTGAATCTTGTCTTTTCAATCACATTATTATTTTGTTCACTCTTAAAAAAGGCCAAATGTAATTATTCTCTTTAAAATTAAACACATTAGTTTTCACTTTTTTCTCCATATTAAAAATTAATTTAATTCATAATTTTAGTCAATTTAATTTAAATTTTTGTCTTCCTAAGAAATTAAATTTAGTTTTTTCTTTATAAAACAAAAAATATTAATTTTCTTTCTCTAAAAGATGAATATAACATAAAATCTCTCTCTATAAATATATTGATTTTAACCTTTCGTTTTCTAGAAAAATCAAATTTAGCATTTTTCTCTCAAAATCTAAGGAAGTTAACTTTATCTTTCTTAAAAAATTAATTTAATTCATATTTCCTATCTAAAAAAAATTTTAATTATTCACTCTCTCACTACAAAATTAATTTAATTTATATTCTCTCAAAGCACGTCCTCTCTTTTAACTTAAATATTTTAATTTTCTCTGTGTAAAAAAAATAATAAAATTTAGTTTTTCTTTTTTAAACTAAAGACATTAATTTTTTCTAGTTAAAAAATCAATTTAATTTACTTTATCTTTTTATGGACATATTTATTTTAAGTTTTACCCATTCAAAAATTTACACAATAATTTTTCTGTCTAAAATGTTAACTCAATTCATATTTTCTCTTTCTAAAAATATTTATTTTAACTTTTTCTCTTTTTAAAACTAAGTATATTAATATCTTTCTTTAAAAAAATTAAATTCAATCCATTTGGTAAAACGTACAGAATGGGTTTAAAAGAGTACACTTTCGTCTCATATAATTAAATTCATCCCTGTGTCATACCTATGAAATATGGAAAGGATTTTCTCCTTTTTATTTTTCAATCAAAATTATCATAAAAGATTTTTGCCACGTATATAATACAAGTAACAAAGTGATAGAACTTTGAAATTTAATTTTTGGTACTCCTTTCTGAGTGACAAGGCTTAATGCGCTTTTTTACTAAACCACAATGAGAAAAGTGAACTTTTGCTAATAAAGATTCATTTATTAAATGCCTTTTGTTAGCAGAAGATAAGGAGCAGTGAAATGACGTTTTCTTTTGGCTCGTCTTGGAAAATCAAACATTATTTATTATTATTATTATTATTAATTTGTTTCATACATGTCCCTTCGTTCCATACCATAAACAAAAAGCTACCTAATATACATGCTTCCAATTCAAGAGTAAAACTGCGTTATAAAATGTTGGAAATAGGAAGTCTCTGAAAGGAGTCTCCTCCAAAATTGGCAGCCCAATATTTCTTCAATCCAAGAATTGAAGAATTCTTGGATTGGTCAGCAACATGTGAAAGATTTTATGAATCTCGAAATAGCTATGATGAAAACATGCGAGTTTAAGTTTGTCCAAAATGGGTCAAGTTAGTATTTGGTCTCTATCGTAACTACAGTACCTACATCGTAATTACAATGAGAAGCAGCTGAATACAAAATGTCCATTGTAATTATGATAAGCCATTATAGTTACAGTAAGAGGTAGGGCCGTGAAGCAATTGTTATTGTAACTTCGATAAGGTATGGGACGCAAGCCGGCCATCGTAATTATGATAGGATTTGAAAAAATGCAGATGCATGATTTTCAGACCTCTAACTCTTCCAAAACACCAACGCTTCAACTCCTCGACCAATTTATAAAGTACACAAAGTACAAAAAATGAACAAAACATAAGGAGCGTGCTATATTTTGCAAAAAGGGTAGGAAGAGATAAGAGACTTGCCAATTTAAAAAGGAGGAAAGGAGACTCCAAGATCTAATGTTTTACACCTAAACATCCCTCCATCAATGACAAAAAACAATAAAACTAATACTAGTAGGATAAAACTACGATCAAAGAAAGGAGGGAGACGAACTTACCACCAAGTTAGCTTGAGAGAGAGGTTTTAGTGAGAGAGCTTCAGAGATTGAGGGGAGGAGATAGAGATTGCAAGACAGAGAGAGAAGACCTCCCTTTTGTAACAGTGCCTGAATCTAATGTATGCCCCTTAACTAACAGGGCATCGCATTATGAAAACTTTGGTATGTTATATGAAACGACTTTTGAAAAGGGGGTTTTTACCACCTGAACATTTTGTTCCGAAATTAAATAGATGCTTTCAGAAATAGGTCCATTGATGAGTATCATGCTGAATTTTTGCAATAAGTTGATAGAAATAACTTGAGTGAGTCAGAGGATCAAATGCTGGCTAAGTTTTTGGAGTTAATTATGGGCCGTAGAGCCATCTAGAATAGTATTCTTGTAATTACTATTGATATAAATAAATTAATAGTTTGATTAAGATGATCTTATTTCGATTAGAATTTTAGCAAGTATCAAGAGAGATTCTTAATTTTTAAGAAGTTAAGAATATGAGTGGCAAAAAAATTTTATATAAATACTTAAAACTGCTCGCAGTCATTGAACATACACTACAAAAAAACATCATTTTAGTCACAAATTTAGCGACGAAAATTAAAAAAAAATTCATCGCTAAAAACATTAGTGACGGATTTAGCGACGAAAAAATTTTCGTCGCTAATAACGCGTCGCAAAAATTTATCAACGAAAATTAGAAATCCGTCGCTAAATTTAGTGACGAAAATATGAAATCCGTCGCTAAATTTAGCGACAAATAATTTTTCGTCGCTAAAATTCGTCACAAAATTTAGCGACGAAAAATTATTCGTCGCTAAATTAGCGACATAAAAAAATCCGTTGCTAAATTTAGCTACGAAAATCTAAAATTCGTCGCTAAATTTAGTGACAGATAATTTTTGTCGTTAAAATCCGTCGCTAATTTAGGAAAAAAAAAAGTCCGTCAAAAAATTATCCGTCGCTGATTCCAAATGCCCTGCCCACGAGCCTGGAGCCATGTGGCTGGACAGGCCCCACCCACCCCCACCCACCCAGGCCAGCACCAACCTGCCCGCCCGCCCGAGCCAGCACCCCCGCCCGCCCGAGCCGGCACCCCCGCTCCAACTCTCCTCACTTAATTGCTGGAAAATGCCGCTTTGCCTGCTGTCTCCACCGTGGTTCGAACTTCTACACACCTGCACCTACACGCACACGCATAAATCTGTAAACCACCAAGCCAAATAAATTATGTGATATAAATTTTTTTTTTTTCTACTTATTATCTTTCCTTCACATTTTTTCTAATAATAATAAAATAATATATAATTACAATTTAAAATAATAAATATAATAACTTTTTTTAATTAAACCACCAACCTAAAATAATATTAATTAAAAATAATAAATATGATAATTTTTAATAAAATAAAAAATAATAAAATACTAATTTAAAATAAAATAATAAATTAATTAAAATATATATTAATATTATATTTTGTTTTTCTTTTATTTTATTATTTTATTATTTTTTTCATTTTTATTTTATTTTTTTACTCCATAGTTAAAAATGGATTATGGGATCTCAATAATATAAAATTATAATTATCAGTAAATTATAATATATTAATAATTTAAAAAATCTATATATTTAATCACAAAATATTTTATCAATAATATAGAGATGAGAGTAAGAGGAAGAAAAAAAAAGTGAGAATAGAAAACAAATGAGGAGAAAGAAAGTAAAAAAAAAAATATTATCATACAACACTAAGTGGTGGTCCAGTCGTGACATGTCTTCCGTTCAAATGCGAGGTACAAGGTTCGAATCCCTTCAAAAGCAAAAGCATTTAGCATTTTTTTTAGCATTAAAACAATGAAGTGCGGGCGCGCGTAGCATTTTTTTGTGACGGATTTTAAATCCGTGACAAAATTTAGCCACGAAATATTATTAATCGCTAATTAGGGACGAAATTTACAACGAAAAATTTTTTGTCGGCAATTAGTGACGAATTTAGCCATGAAAATTTTTTCGTCACTAATTAGCGACGAATTTAGCTACGAATCATGTGTCCGTCGCTAATTTAGCCACGACTTCATTTTCGTCGCAAATTTTGTGGCAAATTAGCGACGAAAATATTTTTGTCGCTAAATTCGTCGCAAAATGGCGACGAATTTTTTCCGTCGTGAAAATCCGTGGCTAAAACCGTGTTTTTTTGTAGTGATAGTACCGGGTATCTTAAGTCAGATTACTATCAGTTTTCACTAGGTTAAATCAAGAGTTATTCATATAAGGGGAGATCACAATAGCACGGTGAGTTGTCTATGATAGCGGATTGTCAATGCGATCACTCACGATTGTATGGAGAGCATTATGATTTGAGATCCTTCATAGTGTTAGATTCTGTGAATAGGAAATTGCAGGTATAAAGATTTGTGCTAACTACGCATGAGCTAACCATGAATTAAGGAACAAGTACCTTGTGGCTCTCTAATTAGTTGCATGTAGGAGAGATGTATTGTCAATATGAGATTTGTTGTCAATTAAGGTCTAACAATTTCCATGACCTGTAGATGAATCGGGATCTTGAAATAAATGAACTTAGGTGCACGTTACATATAATTTTTCATTTTGAAAATTTTTTTGAAACATGAATTTTTTAATTAAAAAATCTCCAAAATATTTAATTCAAGAAAATTATTTAAATTTGGAAAATGTTTCTAAGAGAAAAAATTGAATTTTCTTAAAATTAAACACAGTTTCAAAAGGGGGCAAGAAAAAAAAAGAAAGGAATTTCCATTGTGTGGCCCATGGTAGGCTTGCCGTCGGATTGATCTCAGTGCTTAACATTCCCGTTTCTCTCTCTGTATCCCCTCACCCCTCTATTTTCTCTCCTCTTCTCCCTTTACTTTATTTTCTCACAAACACTCCATTTTTTTCTGGGTTTTGATCTAATTCCAGAGCAAACGTTGGTGACGCATGACTTGTTCTGAGTTTCAGAATGACAGCATGCTTATGGATGAAACACTTGGCTAAGTGCTAATCGGAGTTTAAACTTTCCCAAATCCAGTGGGAGGTTATGAAACACAGAACAATTCATATACTTGTCACAATTATTCTCTTCAATATTTCTGTGAGCAAATAAAGAAGTGATCAAAGAAAAAGAGAGACAAAGATAGAAAGATTAGAGGAGGGAGGGAGGGAGAGAGAGAGAGAGAGATTTAAGCAGTAATTAATGTTAATGGCTGAGATCAACTTAATAACAAGCAAATTAATCAGAAACCTTTTATAGTGAGGGGAACACCGCTCTTCTGGTTTTTGGGAGGGAATGAGGGGGTGGGTGAGAATTAAGACTAACCATAGGGATAGGTGCCAAGTCATACCAAAACTCGTTTTGGGAGAAGGAATGAAGAAGAAAAATTATTCTTTGCTTTAGATATTGTAAAATTCAGTGGAAAAGGAGATACATAAATATTCTTTTTTAATATAAATTTTGTTTGAAAATCTGAAACTATTGAAATAATATGAGGGTAAAAAAATTATATCTTTTCACAAAAAAAAATCTAAACATATTTTTTTAATAAATAAAAGTATTTTTGTAGAGCATCCAAACACGAAAAGAGAACAATTTAGTTATTTTTCTCAAAGAAATAAAGAAAAAGAAGATTTTGATAAAATGTTTAGTACTAATTAATATGATAACGGACAATTTTAGAACTAGGAAATAATAAAAGATTCAATTTAAATAATTTTTTAATACTTTTGTCTAAGATATATGATTCCAAAATTTCATAATTTTTTTGGTTTGTTTTGGCCCCTCAAATGAAAATATCTTAACTAACTCCTGTTGGGTTTAGGTCACAACGTTGGCTCGAGTCTACCTAGGGTCAATACCCTTGTTTAGGGACTATACCCTTGTTTTCTAAAAAATGAAGTATGATGAAAAATGGTAAGAGCATTTCGTAGAACAATCTTTACCTCTTTGATGCTCATATAGTATAATTTCTCGCTTTGGTAAATTGCCTTTTATTTTTATCTTGACAAAAAATTCTGTTCCATCTTCAATCTTAAAGGTCATAAAACCAAAATATCTTTCTTAAGAAAAAAAATATTTAGAAAATGAAGAAGTAGTGAAGCATTTCCCTGGACACTACCATGAATAACAGGTCACACAATTAGAATTCAGGTATCAGTAACAGAAATTTTTGTCGCTGAAAATAAAATATCCGTCGCTAAAAGATATTAGCGACAGATTTTTTTCGTCGCTAAATCCATTGCAAAATACCACCCTGCTAATTTTTACCGACGGAACAGCAATCCGTCATTGATATTAGCGGCAGAAAAAAATCTATCGCTAAAAATACCCAACAGAAAATTCTGTCGCTGAATCTTGTGTCTTAAGACACATGCTCAGCGACGAAAAAAAATCATCCGTCGCTAAAAATATCTGACGAAAAATTCCATCGTTAAAAATTGGAACCCTCAGACCTATGCACGTGCTAGCACGAGCCCTCATGCTCTCGCACACACCCTGCTCGCGGACCTACCTGCCCCAGCCTCGGGCCCACTTGTGCCCACACACGCCCCGCCTGCCCGTGAGCTGCCTCCTTTCGGTGCTTTCAGGAGGAATCGAACCAGTGCATGGTAAAAACAATAACAACATTACAACCACCAAACCCCAATAACATATCTATTTGTATTATTCTTTTTTTATTTCTTATCTTTGTCACAATTTTTTTAATAATAATAAAATAAAATAAAATGATAATTTCTTATAAATTAATAAATTATTATCTTAAAATAAAATAAAAAATATTTAACAAAATAAAATACTTTTATTTTTTTACAAAATAAAATAAAAGGAAAAAGAATTATTAAATAACAAATTCAAAAAAATTAAAAAAATAAAAAAAAAAAAAAATCCGTCTCTGATAGCGGTTTTTTATTTTTTATTTTCACCCTTCAGCACTACACCAACAGATCAGCGATGGAAAAAATAGGTTTACAGATTTTTTTTCTTCTGTTTACCACATTAGTGACAGATTAGTGACGGAAATTTTTCTGTCACTAATTTCTGTCGTTAATCCGTCACTAATCTCTTGGTATTCAGTTCGACGTTAATCCGTCGGTATTACCGATAGATTTTTTTCTGTCGGTAATGTTCCGTTACTAATTACGGGTTTTCTTGTAGTGTCATAGGCCACCTCAGGTAAACATCACATGGAAATAAATCCTAAATTTATGCTTCTAAGGAAGTCCTGACCCCAAATCTTTGATGTTATTGATGAGAAGGTAAAATTTTATGAAACAAAAGAGAAGAGGATTAAAGGTAACAAAATATTGGGGAGATTGAATTTCTGAATTGACTACTTGACTTTGCTTTTATGGTCTCTCTATCTTATAGAATTATTGGGTTTACGTGTCACAAATTTATGTGTGATTTTTTGCGGTCATCATAAAAATGAAAAGACAATTAAGTTAAAGGAGCACAATGTATTAAGGAGTAACGTTATAAATATTTTGACTCTATTATTCAAAACGATGACAATATAGATGGTGATATAAATCATAAAATCTAAGAGAATTAGATGAAATGGAAATATGCGTATGAAATTTTTTGCGATCGCGCAATATCATTACAATTGAAGTCAAAGTTTTATAAAATTACAATAAAACCTGTATTATTGTATGACAACGAGTAAAATCATTAAAAAAGAATAAAAATATAAAATGATTATAACTGAAAAGAGGATATTTAAATAGATGTATGATAAAACTAGAAAAAATAAAATTAAAAATGAAGAGTTATGTACTTAGTTGTGAGTGAATTAATTATGGATAAAAAGAGAGAATATCACATAAAGTGATTTGAACATATATAACGAAGACCCATATATGTATCAATTAGGAAAAACGAAACCTTAAATATAGAAAATTTAGTAAAATATCAAGATAAATCGATAAAAATTTAGATGCGAATTATCTGTAAATATAAAAGTGTCAATCGTTTAGTTTAAAAAATAATTTTAAATAGGAATAAATGAAATAGAAAAATTCGAATAAATTCAATTAATACTATATAATAATAATTATTATTATTATAAGTTTTTATGGATAGTTTATTTCTGTTTATTTCTTTGCATTTTTTATTTCTTTAATTTTATCTTCTTTATTTTTTTCTTCAAACTTTAACTTTTATTATTTTATTTTATTTTATTTTGTCTCTCTTTTCTCTTATATTAGTCTCTCACACGGCCGATTTCAAAACTTGGAATCAAGACTCACTTTGTTATTGTTAGTTTATTTAGTTTAATTTCTTTATCTCTACTTACAATTAAATTTAATAATTAACTTTTACTGCAATACAATTTCATTTTAGTAACTATATTTTATAATAATAAAGAATACATTTTTATTGGAGTTTAAATCCACTTTAATTAAGTTGCTAGCACTACAAAATTAAAGCACTATCTTGATGGTAACATTTATTATCGGTAAGTTTTACCAACGCATTTGTTAATCTTTATAGATGGTAATGGTTAAAACTGTCAGGAATAGTATATATTTTGCTATGGTTTTAATATGTGTGTTGGGAAAAGATTTTTGACCATGGTTAAAGGTAGCATAGTATTTGTATAAATAATAGTTTATAGTTACGGATATAAACGCATCTATATTTACATATCACTATCCTTATGGCTATAACTTTTGATTGGTAAATATAGATTTTGTAGTGACGATATGAAAGCTGCTGTATAGCTAATATGTATGCTTACGGTAAATGTTAGTTAGTAAATGTTACTATCCATCGGATCGGATGTTAGTAAATTTACTACTTTTGATTTTCGCGTGTTATCATTAGTTAAAAATATTATTTTTTGTCTGATCGTCAAAAAATTTGCTGAAAAAATGGCATATAAAAAAGGAAAATTTGATTAAATTGGATTTGACCTAGAAATTGGATTTGATTACCAATGTAATTAGTAATATTATTATATTAGTATAATATAATATTACTATGTTATACAACTTAATTATCATATTCCTTAATTATATAATCTAAGATATAAATTATCATATGAATTAAGCGTATAATTAATATTATTAATTTAAATAATCGCATATCTCCACGCCACTTGCCTCTTTATATTATGCAAGCTAGTGTTGCGAACTAACGCTTCTTATTTATAAAAAATTTAAAATATAAATTAAGTATAATGATATAATTAATATTATTATTTTAAATAATATAATCATATGAAATTTTTATATACATATAAAATTATGTAATAATATAGTAATAATAAGATAAGATATATAATACAATATAGTAATATAGTAGTAATATTTACTAGTAGTAGTAGTAGTTATATAGTAATAGACGTAATATATCACTCAACCGCGCACATGTGCAAGGCCAATTTATTTAAAGTCAAAACCAATTTTCTAGTTTTAGAGTCAATTTAAACATTTTTGTTTCGAAAAACATTGGACAAGTCATGGTTTGTATTCTTAATCATTTAGTGGGATTAATGCATTTCTTGAATGAATGATGTCCTTGTGTTCAATGATTCAACGATGTTCAATTTGTTACAATGTGGGGAGAGTTATAAGTTATAAGATAAACTAACTTTAGATATATGCCTAAAAACCTTAATTCAAATATAATCTGTTTACAACTATTGCACTTATACCATTTATAGTGGCAGATGGATCAAGTGTATCATATCTCCCAAAAATACAGGTGTTAACAAGTGTATCTTATCTTATAAAAATTAGATTTTAATTAGATTTTGATGATGAAAATTTAAGTAAAAACTAAATTTGAAAATAATTTGAAAATTGCATGAAATGTAGTAACGCTAAGTTAACAAATCCTACAAATTGCACGAAATGTAATAAGTGATTTTTTGAATAACACATATATGAGAAAGATATGATAAAGACGTGGTATTAACTATGAAAAAATGTAAGAAATTAAAAATAATGCGGGTGTGTAATGAAAAAAGAGGTCGGGGAACACATTGCAAATGCTATAATAAGTAGTAAGTAAGCCACACTACCAAGTAAGCCGATGCTATAATAAGTATAATGAGCAGAATGGATGGCCAAGAGCAATGCAGGAAAAATAGGAGCGAAAAAAAGTATGAAAAAAATGGGCGGGTTTTTAAAATGATATATTATAAATATCCGCATGAAAGTTTCACGATCAAATTTCTCCACCGAAAGCTTTCCTCCTCTAACCATCTAAACCTCTCACTCAACAAAAAAAAAAAACTAATCACAATTTTTTTTATATATTGAAAAGTCACTCTGGGTTGGGTTCTAAGCATTCCAAGAACAAATTCTACTACTACTTGTAGCTGAGCACGAAGAATCACAACCATTCCAACCATTTCAAGAACAAGTTCAGTCTGAACAAACTCAATCATCCGAAGATTTTATCCAGGTTTAAAAATAAACATAGAGGTTTAATTTTTTAATTATTCATTTTTAATTTTTTATTTTGAGTAATTGTCAAAATGTAGAGACCATATGCTACTGTCAAGATGTTTTGTTCACTTTTGTCTTGTTTTTTTTTTCGTTTTAGTACAATTTTACTAATTGACTATAGTTAGATTTCTCCAATACTAGATATATCAGATGTTATGCTCAATGCTGGATGCTGGAGTGAACGTAAAACCAACCATCATTATCACTACCATCACTACCACCATCATCCCTACTTGACTCCATCCAAAAGGTAATATATTCATTTACAATAATTCTTAACAATGTTACCATATAATTATATTCATTTCATTGTTTTTGGTACTTTTAATGAATAGATTGACATTGAGGATTGTGGATAAAGATGTCTTCACCTTTTGTGAGTGAACATTCTTGGTTTGAAACATTTTAGAAGACATGCAGAAGAAGACAGAGACAGTTGTGCAATCTTTTCTCTTTTTTTTTTTTTTTTTGGCCTTATATGTAACTGTATCAATGTATCAATCCTTCTCTCATATTAATAAACCCTTATACATTTACATTATTTTTGTAATTTTTTAATTTTCAGTCTTTTAATTTACTAATATTAATTTAAATCTATATCATCTTAAAAGTGGTAACCAATAAAAGAAGCAAATTTTTCTATCACTTATGTTAACCGATGATACAAGACAGTAACTTATAGTAATATATGTGGTAACCGAGATAAATGATTGTGATAAAATGATAACCGATGATATAAGACAGTAACTTATAGTAACACATGTGGTAACTGAGATAAATGATTGTAACTTTTCCCAACCCTTTTCTAACTGACGATAACTGACGACAAAACTAATAATATTTTTTAACATAATAGCTAATACAAATAGACGTGACAACCAATGATAAAAGGTAGTGAATTTACTAACACCTGTGGTATCCGATGACAAAAGGTAGTAGCATTTACTAACACTTGTGGTACTGATAAAATGTAGTAACATTTACTGTAGTAACCCATGATGAAAGGTAGTAACATTCTTAATAGATATGGTAATCGATAATAAAAGATAGTAACATTTACTAACATATGTGGTAACTGACAAAAAATGACATAACATCTCCCAACATATATAGTAACTGACAATACAAAGTAGCAAATTTTATCAATACTCTTCTAACCGTCAATATAAATACAGGACATGCTCCAATGGTGATCAAAACAATCGGGATAGATCTATCCCGACGGGTGTATAGCTAACTGAAGACCCATCCGTTAGAAAAGATTCTACCGATGGTTTTAATGGGTTTTGTAGACAGCTTTCGTCCATCTGGATAAGCCATTTATTTTGTAGTGTAGCTTTCTTTTTTACTGTATACTTACTATAAAGCCCTCTTAAACTATTATATAGTGGGGGTTTTAATTACTATGTCATTTATTAACAAATACCAAAGTTTATTCATCTTCTATGTCTTTAGCTCTGCATCATACATGTGAGGTAATTATTAAAATGGTTAAAATCAAGCATCAAGGGCCTTGAAGAATATGAGTTGTGCTATGCAATTCACTATTTTTCTTAAAACTTATCATACCTGATGTGGCAATGACTTGTCAATTCCTATGACACATTTGGTGAGATAAGTTTTGAGATAAAAATGGTTGGATGAGTGACCTTTTGTTAAAGAATATGGTTTACACTTTGTTCATAGATCATGTAATTCCGATGTCCATATTCCAGCTAAATGCAAGTTATTTGTTGGTGGCTATAAACAACGGCTGGGCTCGTGTGCTCCTTTTATGAATCGAGAGTTTTCATTGTGGACTAACTATGAATTTGTGGTGTACATTGAACTTGCGACTTTTAGCAACTCAAATAATTTTATCTTTATTCTTGCGATTGTATGAGAGATTTTTTTTTTAATTCATGCAAGAATGTAGATCATAAGTCTGATTACATATTTTGCATCTTTATTTTGTTTTGATAGCTTTTTTATAAATCTTTTGATGTCACCTTAACCAAGTAGTTGGAATTATTTTATGACTTTTTAAATGATATATTTTTTTTTCAAAAGGAGATTAGTCATATATAGAAGCATGTCTTCCATACATTAGGATTTTCGGTCATTGCTTAAAAAAATTGATTCACTTTAGACTACATTTTTTTATTATTATTTTCACCCTAGGGAATAATATAGTTAGTATTTGCACGAGACCATGGGTGTTTCTAATACACAATTTATTAATTTGTAATTGTTGGAAGTGGGTTTGCTCTACAGATTTATTTCTTTGTTGACTCAAATGGAGAACCAACGTTGATGCATCTGTTGGGCCTTCAAGGCTGAGGAGACTTGCAAGACACTCGTCGAAAGTGGTCCAACGGAGGAGTCAACGCTCAAGTCAAATTGAAAGAGAGAACAGACTTAATGGAACCTTAGATTTACCCTATGTTGCTTCTATGTAATGTGTGTAGTGTGGAAAGAATGTATCTGGTGGGTCTCCTTTGCTTAATATATATAACATGCGCATAAATGGCAAGTCTCTTGTTTGAGGGCATAATGTTACATACCCCAATTTAGTTGTAAAAAATAATTTATTATAAATAATGGAATGGGGATGTTACCCCAAACAAGTGAATTGGATACGAAATAAGACACTTGGAATGTTGAAAACCTAGATTTAACTAGCCGGTTGGAGACTAAATACTAAAAAAAAAATTAGGTATTTGAAGTATTTAGAAAATAAGAAGAAAAAGTTCGAGTATTTATTCCTCATATATCAAATAGGTTAAAACCTATTTTTCTAAGTTGTTTACCGTCCAAATAAAATCTAACAAAGATATGCATTTTGAGTTTTGTTCTTGAAAGGGAGAGTTGACTTTTTATCCTTAAGAAATTAGATTCTAAAACTATTTTTATTAAATCCAAATATGAGGTATTTTCTTATTTACGTGTAATAGACATTTACTTAAATGATATTATACATAAATAAGTACTCAAGTGATGGGTGTCTGATTGTACTATAACCTTAATCAAAGTACATTGAACCCGAACTCAAGTCTGACCGTCTCATCATCTTTCACCGCCATTGATGTGTCAATTTGCATGCCCACCTTGTGTCTCAAATACATGCCAAACATGTGTCAACAACCTTGCTATGTGTCTAAACATGTGTCAACAACCTTGCCTTGTGTCCTTGCCTCCCACACCCTGCTGCTGATTCATCAGACATCCCAATACCTATAAATACCTCTTCCCCCTTCCATCTCCAAACCAATTCAGCCAAGAGAGAGGAGGAAAAGAGAACAAGGAAGGAAAGAAAAGAGAAAGGAGAGAGGGAGAGAGAAAGAAAAAAGAAAGGAAAAGAGAGAAAAAGAGAGTTAGTGTTTCGAGAAAATGAATCAATTGACTAAAATCTTGATTATGATAACTCTTTGAGGTGAGTATCCATTGTATTAATTTATCTTTTTATACATAACTATTATGATTTACTATTACTATTATGACTTACTACTACTACCATAATTTATTAATGCTCTATCAATGCATGTGTTTGTGATTGCTGTTAAGCTGGTATGTGTGGAAATTGCTCGGGCAAGCAAGGACTATGTCAAATATCAAAATACATATTGGTAGCACCCTATTAATGTGGATATGAGGTTTTTTCACTTAATGTGAGGGAAACTAATAGTCATTTTCAAAAATAGATTTCCTGATTGGAGGGATAAAAAAACTGTGCTCATAATGGAGATATAAAGAGGAACTAAATTGTTACCAATGTTGTATTGTTATGTGTTATTGTTACTATTGTCCTGCGCATGTTGTTGCTACATTTTTAAAACGAAAGTTTTTACACAGAATTGAAAACTTTATTGTACCATTTTACAACGAAAAGTTTTTCACACATGCACACATGGAAGTTACTGAGTTGTCAAAGTCACACACAATATTTTTTTTAGACTTTACAGGAAGTCAAGATAAAGAGTTGTAGAATATTATTTTATAGAGTGATACTTTTTGTTGTAATATATCTGTCTTAGGCAAAAGTGGCTCAAAATGTTATAATCCTTCCGTTGCTATGTCTTGTATAGAAAATCTTTATAATATATATAGTGATTGAAATAAAGAAGATATGTTATTTGGTATGACCTCTATTACCCATATAAGTAACTGAGTCCTGACGAGAGCTAGGCAGTCCTTTGTCAATGAAGCCCTGGTGACGGGGTGAATTTGGGATGTGACATGTAAAAACCATAGTTATCTTATGGAGAGATTGTTAGAGATTTTTTGAAATTACAAGAACTGTAATAAAAATTTTTTACGAGATTTAGGATCTTACAAGATTAAGGGATGTTTAAATTATTATGAAAATTTCCTTATTTATTGGGCGAGATTATTCCAGAGATTAGGGAAGCTTTAGATCTCGAGTAATCATGATTTTGATTTGCTAGACAAAGATGTTATTTAGTAGAAGACCACTTGGTAGTAATCGATAGGTTTAACTAAGAGAGTTCGACCGATTACTTGCTCGGTCGTCTCGAGTACTTACCAAGAGCCTCCTTGGTGCTCCGTGGGCTTTGTGGTTACTGCTTAGTGGACTCGGTAGTTTATGAGATTTATGGTTTTGGGTTGTTGGGTTCTATACCATCATTTTTCTCCTACTCCTGATATCATTTTGAAAAAGTGACATTAGGAGTAGATTTTAAGAGGTAGTAATTGGAAAATTGGAGGAGATGCAAGAATGAAACATTAAATGCACATTGTGCCGCTTCGATTTTGTGAATCGTATTCAATACATTTTCCATTGTTATAAATAGTGAATGGTACTTGATGTGGTTTTGTTAGTTTGTTTGTTGAGAGAGAATTTTGAGGAGTTAGGTTTTTGATTCATGAGATGCAGGAATGGCGAAGGGCTCTGAATCACAACTTTCCTGCTATATTGGTGAGATTAGGAGTGCAATGACGAGGAAGGAATTACAACAAGTTATGGATGAGATGGAATTGGGTGATAGTTATTGGTTACGGTAACCCACAAAGTATGAAAGGTGGGAAAATGAAAAATAGGAATGGTTTTTGAAATAAAAAATTAGATTTGACAGCTGTTCTACTGGAGAGAGAGCCATAAATGCAACTTAAACATGTTGAGAGTAGCATGATCATGGCAATACAAAGGGATTTTCATGGTGATTGTTAGTTGTATCTCATTGAGCACTACTGGGATGTTTTGAAGAGTCCTTTGTAATTGGAAATGTTTCCACTCTTATCCATGAGTTATAGGGAAAAAGTCTTGTACCTTACAAGAGTTTGATAATTCTCTTCTAAGAGTTTAAAAACGTTTTACCAACCGATGGCTAGTGCTCGTTATGTATTAAGTGTATAGTTCACTTTATATATATTATGTTCAGCATAGATAGTAACCTCAGATGCATTTTAAAGGAAAGAAGGAAAAAGTAGTAATTTTGAGGACGAACTTGGTCGGCGAGGCAAGGGTTCCAATCTCTCAGGTAGTGCCAGGCTCCGAGTTGCTGACAGGTTGTTATGGGATTGTAGTACTCCTCCTTTTTCCTTATAATCATCCTGTCTGTGTACGTATTTGCATCCTTTCGACGATATATTCTTGATGTATAAACATTGTATTATGTTGAAATGAATTTCCTTTATTACTTGTTGTTCTTATGCTCACACTTGTACGAACCTTGTCTCTCTTTATTACATCTCATATGTATAATATATGAAAATTTGAATAAATGAATGTATAAATAGCTTTCTATCTAGTCACCATTGTGTTCTCACTAACATTTGATCACTTATTGGAATAGAGTAACTTGAGTGCTAAGTTATTTACAAGAGCGTTGTAGCTACGAGGGTGTTAGAACCCTTTTTAGGACTTGAAGCCTATAAAATGAGAGTTAGATTCCACTCGCTGTTAGGACTTGTATGGGGCATAGAGCCAAGAGAGTGGGTACGTCAACCTGCTTGGCTGTTAGGACCTATATAGGACATGTTGCTAAGAGAATGAGAGTTAGATCTTACTCAAGTGCTAGGACTCATACGAAGCATAGAGTTTAGAGAATTGGTATGTCAACCCATTGTAGTGCTAAGACCCGTATATGACACATTGCTAAGAGAATGTGCGCACAAAATGGCTTGGGTGCTTGGATCTATATGAGGCGTAAAGCCAAGAGAATAGGTGCGTTTACCCACTTGGGTGCTAAGACTCCTATATGACACATTGCCCAAGGATGGGAGCTTGATCACGCTTTTATACTAGAACTCGTATGAAGTATAGAGCCGAGAGAATGGGCCTACAAGAGAAAGAGTGATAGACTAAGGGCTTGTAGGTACAAGGGCACGGGACGGTCGTAACTTGTTAGATAGACCATATTATGTAAAAGAACAATATTATTACTAATAAATTATGAAATGACAAATATTTGAACTAATAAAGTGATAAAAATTACTGATAGTGGATACGTAAGTTATCTGAATTCCATGTTCTGGGTATGGCAGAACCGTGTCACAAGCTAAGACGATATATCTTGGGATAAGCTAACTTGTGCACTTAATATAAACCTTCCCAGTTTAGTATGAGTTTGCCCCGCGATTGTGATTGTCCCATTGCCTCTACTCTTCAAAGGACCAAGTCTTTTAATTTATACAATTTGGTTTTCACCCTTCTATTATAATATTAAGCCACCTACTACTGATAAGCTACCATTCGAGTGGATGCAGTGTCTCATAACTCCGGTAAGAGATCCAATCATTTGTATAGCGTGGGCTCGTTTGACTCTAGCTGGTATTACTCTATGTGGAATGAGGGAATTCCTATTTCCATCGGTATAACTGCTTTGCATCTGTAAGTGAGGCTAAATGATGTTTCCTCTGTGGCTGTTCAGGGTGTAATTTAGTAAGTCAAGAGGATTTTGTAGAGTTTATCTACCTAGAGTCGTTTTGTTTCATCTAATGCCATTTTGAGCCCTTGGAGGATCGTTTGGTTGGTCGCTTTGGCAAGATCATTGGCTTGCGGGTAAGCAACAGAGGTAAAGCAATGTTGGATTTCAAGTTTATGGCAAAATTCTTTAAAAATTTTGTTGTCAAATTGCTTGCTTTTGTCAGTGATAAAGACATGGGGTTTGTCAAATCTAGTGATGATGGACACCCATTCGAACATTTAAATCTTGTTAGATATTATCTGTACTAACGATTTAGCTTCTACCCCTTGGTGAAGTAGTCTTTGGCTACAATGAGAAACTGTTGCTACTTAGTTGCTTGCGAGTATGGTCCTAGTATGTCCATCCCCCACTGTGTGAATGGCCAAGGACTTGAGATTGGACAAAGCTCGGAGGAGAGTTAATGAGGTACAGAGAAGAAGCATCAACACTTATCATATTTTTTGATGTAAGCTTTGCGTTAGCACTCATGGTGGGCCAAAAGAATCCTTGGCGCAAGGCCTTGTTTGCTAGGTTTCGAGGTTGCTACACTCCCACTCATGAATTTCTCTAAAGACATAGTTTCCTTCTTCATGTGTTAGGCATTTATGATATGGATGAGTGAAAGATTTTTTGTAGATAGCCTCGCTGATGATGGCATGATGCACTATTTTGCGTTTGATCTTTGTTGCCTTCTGTGGGGAGCTCAATAGTTGGCCATTCTTTACTAGGCCTGGATCAGAAATTTCTATCTCGGTGAGTTGTCAGCCATCATGATTGGTTCTTGGGTATGAAGGCTTTTGATGTGGACTGATCGGCTAGTGACGAAAGAATCCAAACTAGTGAGCTTGGAAAGTGTGTCGGCTTTAGTGTTCTCAGATCTAGGAATTTGATGGACATCAATCTTGCCAAACTTGCTCATTACTTCCCGGAGTTTAGTGAGATATTTCACCATTATGGAGTCCTTACTATCGTATGCTCCCTTAACTTGCTTAACAACAAGCTGGCTATAGGTGAATACCCTAATGTCTTGAGCCCCTAATGCCCCTAATAGTACTGCAATCTACAGTCTCATCAAGAGCGTTTCGTACTCATCTTGATTATTGGTGGCTTAAAAATCAAATCGGAGTGCATACTCCTTTTTAAAGTCATCAAGACCCATCACGATGAGCCTGAGACCACTCCCTGATGAACAAGAGGAACCGTCCACATGCAAGGTCCATATTGGTAGTGAGTTTCCTTCTAGATGGTCGTTGGTGGTTTGCTCGGTGAGGTTTGGGAGCATGCATTCGAGGAATAAGTTGGCTTGGACCTAGCCTTTGATGGTAGATTTTGGCTAATACTCGATGTGAAAAACGTCGATTTCAATGCTCCATTTGATAAGCTGGCTAGAGGTAGTACAAGATCTACTTGAGAGGCTGGTCGATAAGAACTATGATCATGTGTGCCTAAAAGTATGGGTGAAGATGTCGTACGATTGTGATAAAAGCAAAGGCCACCTTCTCAATAGGCCTATAATTCATTTCTGACTCCTAAAGCACCAGGTTGACATAATATATTGGTCTTTGTATAGGGCACGCTCTCTTATAAGTGCAAGGCAAAGGGCTCAGTCTAAGACAGATAACTAGAGGTAGAGTTTCTTACTTCTTTAGGGCGTCGAAGAAGGGCTTATATTTTTCTCCTATCTTTGACATAAATCTTACTACAAAAATAAAGCGCTATACCCATGGTAACTTTTAATATCGGTGAGTTTTAGTGACGATTTTTTATACCCTATAAAGACAGTTTTGACAATATTGTCAAGAAATGCATATAATTTTCGACAGTATAAATTGTCCGTCGATAAAAGTTTATCAATCGTGAATAAAGGAAGCACAACCATTTGTAAAGGAAATATTCAATTCTAATAGTTATCATTTGTGATCAATAAATGTCACAGTTTTAAGGACCGTTTGAAAATAGTATCTATAAGTTCTACATCCATACTAACGGTTAGCATTTGTGGTCATTAAATGTGTGGTACATATCATCTGTTATCTTTTTTGTCAATAAATGTGTCACCTTTAGGGATGATTAAAAAAGGGTCCGTCTATATAAGTCTAAGTGGCTATTTGAAAATTGTCTCAATATATGCCATCAGTTCTACCGTCTGTATAATTTTTAGAGATAATTTAAAAATTGAAGGGTCAAACCATTTGCGATTGGTAATAAGTTGCAATAACAGAGGATTATTTGTGATAATAGTGGTAAGTTCGCGATAATATGTAATAATTTTATAATAACTTATGGTAAGTTTATGATAACTAGTTTGATAATATTATTATTAATTGGAGTAAAATATAGTGATAACCTATGTTGCACGAAAATGGAAACGGGGAAACGAAAACTGAAATAGATACGAAACGATACGGTGAAACGACATTTTATAAAAATATAGAAAACGAAAACGTGGACAAATATGTAAATATAAAAAAATAAGGATTTTTATATAAATATTAATTATTTTTAAAAAATAATAGAATAATCATATTTTATAATAAAAATAAAAAATAATTAAATATATAATTTTTAAACATAAGATAAATAATATAAAAAATAAAAATTATGATTAAATAAATAAATAATTCATTAAATATGAAAAAATATGTAAATATAAAAAAATATATAATGACTTTTGTGTAAATATTAATTAATTTAACGTATGAAAATGTTTCGGAGATGGGAAACATTTCGAATAAGGGAAACATTTCGGAAACGGAAAAACGCTAGTATTCAGAAGTTTCCATATATCATAGGTGATAACTAGTGGCAATATAGTAATAACAGGACTAGTGCTAAGTTATGATAATTAGTAGTAATATAGTGATAATAGGTGTTAATGATAATATGTAATAAGTTTGTGATAACAAGTGATAATATAATATGATAATATTATTTTTTATTAGTAAGTTTGTAATAACTAGTGACTTTTTTAATGATGAGGCAAACTATCCGGAAATATATACTTCAAAGTGTATATATATATATATATATATATAAATCTTACAAGGGCTGTAGTGAGTAAACAAGGAATTTCACCGTAGGATGGTAAGTTGCGATAAGATAAGATAAGTTGTGGTAAGCGGTAATTTGGTGAATTGTTTATACTTCTACATTCAATTTTTTTTTACCATTTTTGCATTACAATTACTTCCATGTCTTTTTTTTATTCTTTGTTTTTCTAATTAATTTTTCAAAATGATACATCAAATTCCGCGTGTCTATATATATATGAAATTTATATATCGAATATATATATATATATGGAATTTATATGAAATTTATTTCTGTACTCAAGATCGGCTTTCATAAACAAATTTAAATTATAAAATTATAATATATTAATAATGTTAAAAATCTATATATTTAATTCAATCATAAAATCATATTCGAAAATATAAATTAAGTTATAATTTATTCATCTAAATTCATTCATCTAGGGCTAGGGCAAGGGTCAAAAGTAAGGAAAGTTGAGTGAGAAAAAAAGAAAAGGAAAAAAATGACCCTGAAGGGAAAAAACAGGGAAAAAATAGAGTAAGAGTGAAATAAGGAAAAAAAGGAAGGTGAGAGTGAGATAAGAAATTGGAAAAAAGAAAAAGGAAGAGTAAGAAAGAAATGAAGAAAAAAAATGGCTAGTGTGCATTAGTAGAAAAGAAAAAAAAACTGGGTGAACCCGGTTTGGCTTTCATAGAAACCGGACCGGCAATTAGGTTGGACCGGTCAGGTCCATGGAGGAAGAGTGTGTCATGGTCCCCATGGCATCCCCGTGTCGCGAGACAGCTGTGGTGCACACACATTTTTTATTTATGGTTTATGATTTATTATACATACATTATTATTATTATTTTTTCTATCACCATTACTAATCACCAATCACCAATCAGATCACCACACCACTACCATCATCACCACCGTTGAATTAATTGAATTAGTTGAATCCACCATCACGTGAATGCAAATGCTATATATTAAAATTATCAAATATCAAAAAGTATATAAATATAATCTCGTATATAGTTTTAGGGACTTTAGGACGGTTGCAGGTTGATGTGATAAGTTGCCTACAAGTGATAAGTTGCGAGGGATGCTTGCATGTGATAAGTTGATGGTTGCATGATAAGTTGTGATAGGGATATATGAGTGTGATAAGTTACAATAGGTGCAGGTGTAATGTGATATTAGGTAGTAAGTTGTGATAATTTTAAATGATAATAATAGTGTGATAATAAGGTTATAAATTATGGTAATTTTGAGACTAATAAAGAGATGGTAAGTTGGTGGTGGTAAGTAAGTGATAAGCAAATAAATTGTGGCAAGTGATAAACAATTAATAAAAATAGTAAATTTAGTGCTAATAGAAGTAGAGATCAGATATTGGATTTGTAATGAGGGTAAGTATTGTATCACAATTTTTCAGTTGTTTTCATAAATTTTCTTTTCCTTTTTCTCTCAAATTTTTGTTCTGGTTCAACTTTTCTCTCAATTTTTTTGTTCTGGTTCAACTTTTTTGTGAATTCCTTCAAGCTTGTTTTTCTTTGTTTCCTCCATCTTCATCCTCATCTTGGATATGATCTTAGATGAACTGTATTATGGTCAGACATTAAAAGTTTGAGAGAACATACTTCATCTTCATCCTCAAGGCATAAAATGAAACAATTAGAATTTTAATATAAATATAATACAAAATTGAAATAAGGTGCGAGAGAACATACTTCTTGACTTGATGTACTTATAAATATTCCCAATTTCTATATTTTCAAAAATCTCATAACATATATTCTACAATCATTCCTTATATATAAAAATTATTTTAGATATGCATTATCTTAAAATCAAAATTATGAAGTGAATTGTACCTAACTTACATGTTAGGCTGTTGTGAAACTTCAACATACACAATGTTATAGATATGGAGAGGATTTTCATAAGTCCTCTCAATGCAATTTTTCTAGAAATTAATGAAAATATTATAGTTTATAGTAGAATGAATTAAATATATTAAGTAATAATTACCATGAAAGTTTAGAAGTCATTATTTTCGTGACCTCTAAAGCAATAACCTGAGTCTAGATAGTGCATAATTTGATTGTTTAAAGAAATCACATAACAAAACCAATGTTCTTTGAAAAGGACAAGGATGTAAATCTGAAAAAACAATAATATTATTTATATATACTATATTAATAGAAATATATAGTAGTGTTTAATGATAAAGTAACTTACTAGTTTACACAATCGATAGTCGAATCCAAGTGCTTGCTCAAACAAACAACTATCAACTATCAACTATCAAAATATCCTACTTGTTTTGATTGTCACACGTAGAAACCACAAACATCTATATTGGTGAACATTTACGTTAGTAAGGTGAGAAAACTAACTACATATCATTAGACTCCATTAGATTAGGTGAGAAAAGAAAAGAATGCAAGGAGATGGAGTATATGTATATATGAATATGATAAGGTCATCTTCTAAACACAAGTTATGGAGCCTGTGACAACTGGCACTTAGGCAAGTGTTAAGGAAAGATTAAAGTATATGTTGAAGAAGATGAAAACATAAATAAATAAGAACAATACTTACAGAAAACCATAATGGAAAAATACATCTAGAGAAAGGGTAGTAGGTGATGTTGAGTAAACGTATGTAGCATTCCATAGTTTGCAAACATAATCATTATATAATTATAATTATAATCATGAAATCATAAAAATAGAAAAAAATTGATAAATTCATACAAATGTGTCAATCTAACGAGGGGGTACCAATTCATAAGTATCAGTCCAGCACATGTAGCATCTACCCATATTACACAAAATTATTCTACAATTGACATATAAATTAGATTTAGTAACATGTATCACAATAATAACGGATGAGAAAGGTTGTAACACACTTACCTGCCATTATTTTTTATGGCTTTTCATCCATAAAAAAGCCAAACACTTTATTCTTCATCAGAAAAAGTCTTAAGGTTAGCAAAGACAAAGGCAAAGGTAGAAAGTGTAGAAAGTATGTTTTTCTTTGTATCCTTATCCTTCGTTTCAGTTAAGGTATTGATGACTGCTTACAATTCAACATCATAAGATCGCACCTCATCTTCATATTCATTTGCGTATGATCTCTCCTTCTGTCATTTGTCCTCCAAAGGCTCCGACCCTTTTTCCTTATACCCTTTGTCCTCCAAACCCGCTTGGCCTTTCTACTAGTCTTCATTAAAATGACTATCCTTACCCTTCGGTTTGTCTTCTTCCTTCTCTTCTTGGTCTTCCTTTACATCATCATCATCATAGTTATAGAGTTTGCATAAGAAATAAGACTGGAGTCACAATAGATTCAAGTGAATTCAAATTGATTTCTCTAAAAATATTTTAAGTTCCTGTTTTATGCCAATTTTCTACAAACAGAAAAATTGATATCACAATAAGTCATCCATAGTAACTACATTAAGATGTGGTAAGTGGTAAGTAAGTACATTGACATGTGCTGAGATATGGTAAGTGCTCCATCTAGTTAGTGTATGTAATGTTTGTAAGTTTACCTTTATTTTTTTTATTTTTTTTCACATGCTCCTTCCTCTTCAATAGATTTTTTCACATTGGACAGCAAATCCTATAGATAGTGAAATAACTCACTATTCAAATTCCATACAAAACAGATTCCAAACAAAGTATAAACAACTTAATTCAAAGTTTAGATTTCAAACAATACAATATAAACTTAATTTACGTTTACGCGCTCAAATCTAACTTTTCAATTTACCCGATCGGTGGTCTAATACCGAATGGGTTGTTTTGTTATCTCACCTCCTAAATCTCTAACTCTCACATTCTCAAAATAAAAAATCTTTGCACAGGACCAATATTATTATGGATATATTTATAAATACTAAATTATAATATTTATAAATATTATATTGAATTGAATTGTATTGAAAACTTACCATAAGTAAAAATAAATAACCACCGATTCCTGTCTTCTTCCTCTCTTCCTCCTCTCTTCCACTATTTATAAGACTTTTGAATTGACACAGCTCATCAGCTAACCATTGTAAAACAAAATTAGCCCAATTGTATTGGCCAGTATTCTCCACATTAGTAGTAGTAGTGAGATGTCTCGAAGCAGGGTAAACATTGGTTGTCGGACATAAAAAACATCCAAGGAGAAATAAGAGGAAGCATCGTCTAAACTTGAGAGAGGAGGAGGCATCTTTGGTCATCTGCATCTCTTGCATATGTTGTTTTAACTGGCTATGCTTTAGCTTTGAAAAGTATTTTCTTATTTCTGAGGATTCAGTAGATGAACAACCCAAAACATCCTGTCCCATATAGGGGATTCCTAAAATTTACTCTACGTCTTCGACTATGAGCTTAAAATTCTGATTTGGACCAATAGAAAGACGTTTTTCCATGGGTTTAAACCTCATTATCAATTCTTCACATAATTTTTGGCTCAATGTATCGCAACTAAGTTTCAAAAGTTTACCGACTCCAATATTTTTTACAACATTAGTTTGCGTGCTTTTCAAACTTATTATGATGATAAAAAAATTGAAGTGAATCAAAAAATAATATGTACAGAGGGTCATCTTCCGTGGGTGGAGTATGAAGAATGTGACCCAATTTGGAAAGTGACGTATTAATGGATGCTCAAATTGTCTTTGATGATTATAGTTAGAGAGTTTTAGTAAGAAAGCAGGGAATTTAAATTTGCATGAAAGAATTCTTCACTTACAAATAGTACATGCTATTAAGCCATGCACAAGTAATTATACATCCATTACTTGAGAAGATTTTTTGCTAATGGCACGTATTATTGAAAAAAAATCCTGATTTGCATTTCTTACTTCCCTATTTTATGATATCTACAAGAGTTTCGAATTCAAATTTATCATCTTTTAGTATGGTTAGAGCTATTTTAAGAAGTCAAGGAATAAGTCTGCAGAATAAAATAAATTTACAATTAAGTTTTAAAATTGCTATAAATCATAAAACGTTGCGTAGAGCTTGTTGGATTTATGATGATGGTGTTTGGGTTAATCTAAAAAAAAGAGGTTTAGAATATAGAGGAGAGCCTGAGGCAGGGGCAAAAGCGAATGTGGAGGCAGAGCCAAAAGTGAATGTGAATGAGGACATGGAGGCAGAGCCAGAAGTGAATTGAACAAGGACACTGGCAATCGCAATGACAATGAAAATGAGAATGTAAGGTGGAATCAACTCTTTGAATGGATGAAAACACAGATGGCTACTGTTGATGAGAAAGTTGACCGGTTTGGGAGAGATCTGGGTGAATTGAGAGATAACTTTAGTGAATTCAAGAAACAAAATGAGGAACAACATAGAAAAATAACATTTGACTTGATGAACACAGGTGCTAATCTAGGGGTAAATACCAATTTTATTTTGTGTATAAGAAATCATTTACAACTAGGTGGACCTTCTTCCTCAAGGCCGACTGTAGCTGCTGCTGGAACCACCACTTAAGCTAGACCATCACCTCCTTCGAGCTCACAACCCTCGCCTATCCATTTACTTTGTATCCATTTAGATCATTCGCTTCTCCTTCGAGGACATTCGGTTCATTCAGTTCGCCTAACTAGAATAATCCCTTTGACATTCGGGATGTTATTAGAGAGGCATGATCCTCTGGCAGTGCAAGTGCATCGTCTTCCGATACCATTGTGAAAGCAAAAGAGAAAGCAAAAAAATTTAGGCCTAAAGTCAAATTTCCGTAATTTCTATTATTTTTCCTTTTTTTGTACTTTTTCCTTTTATTATTATTTGTTGCTTTACTTAATTCTCACTACCCTTAACATGTACTGCAATCATATATATATATATTATACAGTTTAATTCCCCACTACTTAATTTTTAATTTCATTTTTTCCAATTTTTTCCATTTCTTTTTTAATTCATTTACGTGGAATTTTTGCTCAACCGCGAGCCCCCATACAAGGCTTCTACCGCGCATGTGCGCACTTGCTCACGAGGGCAAGCGCATGCGTGCGGCTTCAACCGCGAATGCCCGCGTATGCGTGCGGCTTCAACCGAGCATGCACATAGCTTCAACCGGTCATGCACGTGGCTTCAACTGCGCATGCCAGCATGGGTCCACGGCCTGCCCTACACGAATAGTATCAATTTTAAAATATTAATATTACAATAAATTTTAATTATATAAATATATGAAATTATTATTTTAAATTATTAATATTATTATTTAAAAATTGTAATGATATTAACTTATTATTTCATATAATATAGTATATATTTTATTAATTATCAATATTATGTAATTTGATATTATTATATAAATTTTTTTATTTAAAAAAAAAAAGCACACTCTAACAATAATACTTACAACTAACTAATAATATATTCTCACCACCGACTAAAATCAAAATCATATTTTGGAGGCAATGTTAAAAAATATTTTTGGCGCCAAAACAATTTTATTTCTTTAACTTTTTTATTTTTCTTATTTAGCTATTTAGTGTTAAAAACAATTTTTGACGATAGTGTAAACACATTTGGCACTAGAATAATTTTCTTTCTTTCACTTCTTTTATTTACTGCTAAAAACAAGAATCAATGTTAACAAATTTTTTTGGTGCCAAAACAATTTTATTTCTTTCACAATCCGCCTCTTTTATGTCATTTATTTCTCTTCTTTTTTTTTTCTAATCTGTTTGTTTCATTTATTTTATTTATCTCTGTTGGTTATGCAATTCCCTATTCATTTCATTTATTTCTCTTTTATTTCTTTGCTGGCTTTCGCAATTTTACAATTCTCACGATAGACAGGAGATGGATGTATTCTAAATCAAGAGTAAGAGATGAATATATTAATGGGGTTAATGTATTTCTTGAATTTGCATATGGAAATATTCAATCAATTGATGGAAAGATATCATGTCCTTGTATTAAATATTTCAATACATTAAGATTTCTTATACACATAGTGTTTAATCACTTGTTATGTTATGCGTTTCAACATGGCTATGATAACTGAATATATCATGGAGAGAGTAATAAAAAGAGTAATGGAAATGCATCCAATAACAATGATAATCTTTTCGACCATGATATGTTTGGCATGTTACATGATGCATTTACACATTTACCTCATCATTCTTCCTCCAACGTATATGAACCAAGTTCTCATGCATCGATGGTGGATGAATCAACTTCAACTTCAGCTTTAGATAAATTTCATGAATTACTTGAAAATGCCAAAAAACTAATATATCCAAAATTGAAATACAGTCTACTTACAACTATTATGTACTTATATCATGTAAAGTGTTTGTATGGGGGACCAACAAATCTTTTTCATTATTGTTAGAGTTTTTAGGAGAATTGTTGCCTGATGAAAACATATTATCAAATAGTTTTCATAAAGTAAAGAAAACTATTTTAGCTTTAGCGTTGAGATTTGAGAAAATACATGTTTGTTCTAATGATTGTATGTTGTACTAGAAACATAGATCTAAAGACGATGTATGTTATGTGTGTGGTGCTTCTAGATGGAAACCAAATAGAGATGGAGATCAAGTTGTCAATAAAAAAGAACCTGTCAAAATATTGAGATAGTTTCCTTTGATTTCTAGATTGCAAAAACTATTTGCATGTGGTCAAAATGTTTGTTTGATAAGATGGCATCATAATAAGAGAACAAAAGATGAACTTCTAAGATATCTAATAGAAGGTTTTAATCCATTTAAAACAACAAACGTTACACATAGTACTTGGCCAGTGCTCTTCATACCATATAATTTTCCTCCTTCAGTATGCATAAAATTTACAAACTTCATACTCACATTACTTATTCCTGATCCTAAAAGTCCAGGCAACAAGATAGATGTATACATGCAACCACCGGTAGAAGAATTGATAGAATTATGGAACGAAAGAGTACATACTTATGATTCTTCAATTGATAAAAGGTTTATAATGCATGCAGCACTCTTATGGACCATTAATAACTTCCCCGCATATGCTAATCTGTCTGGATAGAGTACTAAATGTAGATTTGCATGTCAAGTATGCGGATATGATACATGTTATCAATGGTTATGTTATGGCCAGAAGTATTGTTATATGGGACATCGAAGATGGTTGGAACTGATGTGTTGATAAATATTCTTTTGATGCGACAGAGGAATTCAAAGTTGCTCCTAAGCAACGATTTGGAACTGATGTGTTGCGAGAATTAGATGGAACTGACTTAACAAGTCCCAATGATATGCATTGATGGAAAAAAGAGTATATTGCTTCATTTGCCTTATTGGGAAAATGTTTTACTTAGACATAATATTGACATAATGCACATCGAGAAAAATTGTTTTGATATAATTGTTGGTACAATTCTAGGATAAGAAAGAAAGTCTAAGGATAATTACAAGGCCAGACTTGATCTTGAAGAGATGGAAACAAGAAAGGATCTACATGCATAAAGGTCAAACTCTACAAATATATTATTACCTAAAGCGTGTTATCAAATGACCTTCTAGGAAAAAGATGCATTTCTCAAAGTTTTGAAGGACTTAAAACTTCCTGACAAGTGATTTACTAGCATCTTTAGATGTGTTCAATTGAAGCAACGGAAGTTAATAAGTCTCAAAAGTTATGACTGTCATATTTTAATGCAAGAGTTTATTCTCATAGCAATTCGTGGATCACTGCCCAACAATGTTAGGTTTGTTATCATTAAAATTTGTAACATTTTTAAATGTCTTTGCTTTAGGATTTTTGACCCATGAGAACTGGAGCAATTAGAGGTAGCAGTTCCACAAATTATGTGTGAGCTTGAAAAGGTTTTCCCTCCATTTTTTACTGGCATGATACGTCTAATTGTGCACTTGACAACTGAAACAAGGATTGGTGGACCAGTGACATATAGGTAGATGTATCCAGTTGAAAGGTTTATTTTATTTTGATCATTTATTTAACAATTGATACTCGTTTTATTTAACAATTGTACACATCTAATGTAATCCAATGTATATATATGTTTACAGATACTTGTTTCAACTCAAATCCTATGTACGTAATAGAGCACGATTTAAAGGCTCCATCGCGAATGGGTATATAGCAAATGAGTGCCTGCTGTTTTGTTCAAGATATTTAGATAGGGTTGAAACAAGATTTAATTATATATTGCGGAATGATGACAATCACATTGTATTTGGAGAAGATGAGTCCACTTCAACCACTATTGGAAAGCCTTTGGGAATAAGAACACGTAATTCTATTAAAAGACAAAAAAGAAAAAGAAAAAAAATATCCCGAATTTGTCTCTATGAGAAATTATTACAGCAATGCCATAGATACATACTATTTAATAGTGACTCAATTTCCTCCTTTAGACTGTAAATATATAGTGTAGTATATTTATAAATATTAAACTATAATATTAAGTAATTATATAATTACATATGTATTGTTACTATTTCATATTGGGAACATATGCAACATGTTTGAAGAACAAATCGTGGGAAGAAATTAAACACTTTCCAAATTGAGAAACTTCATTATAAAGATTTCATTACCTGGTTTAGTTATCATGTAAGTATATCAATATTTAATCTTTTTAATATTATTAATTTCTTTTATTTACAATAGTTAATCTTCCGAATGTTATTAATTTCTTTGTTTCTTTTTCTAGATTACAAATCCAAAACATATTGGAGAGATTACTGATGAAATTAAATGGATTGCTCGTGGACCAGATCCATTGGTTAGAAATTATAATGGGTATATAATTAATGGATATCGATTTTATGTAAAAGATAGGGAGAAATGCCTTCAAACTCATAATTGAGGAGTTGTGGTAGCAATGGATGATGTTAGTTATGCAAGTGCGAGAGATAAAAAACTCATTCAAGCTAAAGTTAATTATTATGGAATGTTACGACAAATCATTCAAGTAAACTATAATGGAATGCATACGTTTGTGTTATTTCGGCATGATTAGGTTGACCTACAACAAGAATGCAAGAAGGATTGATTTGGTTCAACACTTGTGAATTTTTCATATCTCAATCATACGGGTGTGGATTTGTTTGATGATTCATATGTGTTGGCATCCCAGAGAAAGAAGATATTTTATGTAGTGGACAAAAGACACAAATGATGGTTTGTTCTAAAACATGTTAAAGTTAGAGATGAATTTGACATATGTGATGAAGTGACGAAACTGAATTCAGAAAGTAACCCCTCAAGCAATCAGGAGGTGTGGGTTCAGAGTAATGTTGATGAACACGAAGGGAATGTATCAATAGACATGAATGATGATGATGATATTGATAGAGTAGGATAGAATGCATATGAGTACGAAATGTAATTTTGTTAGATTATTGTAATTATTGTTTTATTTTCTCCATGTGATATGGCTATAATGGATGGTAATGGTAACAGATGGTGTATCATGTGTACTGATATGATAACAAGTAATAATAAGTGATATTGATTATGTGAAGTGATACGGGTATAATGGATGGTAACAAGTGATCACAAGTGGTAACAACTAACAACTGATATTGCTCAGCAAGTGTGCATGGTAACAAGTGCTAACAAGTGATATTCAAGTCTGCATGGTAACAAGTGGTAGCAAGTTGGAACAACATAGATATTGTTATAATAATAAGAATCACGAAAAATTAGGTTTTCATATAAATATTTAAGTGAAAACAAGATTTAATCATTGTTTAAATTTAGTTAAGCTACCAATGGCTCAGGTGTAAAGTATAAACAAATCGCAAGTGCTCCAATTATAATTATTTTTTTTTGGTTACACTCCAATTATAATTATATGTTACGTAGTAGGAGTAATTGGAAGGTAAAAAATCGTAACAATATATAATACATATAAAAAGTTAACAAGTCATGATCATAACATATATGGAAACATATGGAAAGCTAACAAGTCATGATCGTAACATATGTGGAAACAGATGGAAAAAAAATGAGGTGCGTAAAGAAAAAAGAGAGGTAAACGTCTCCTAAAAATTTAAATTCGCCAAAATTGTGTAATTCAAAAAAACGCGGTTTAAATTTTGTAATGAAAAATGGAGGGGAAAGGAAAAAGGGATTTTTAAAATATATTTTCAAAATTTGTTTATGAAAATCGTGGGCTATGTAAGATAATTGATAGGATTATTGATATAGATTATTGGAGAATTGATATGTGCATTAATGAATGTGTAAAAAATTTGTAAAAATTTTGGGATTATATAAAATTTGGAATTATTTTGAAATACAAATAATATATTTTATTACTATATATTTATTAATATAAATTTATTAGTATAAATTACATAAATCAATTTAGGTTTAATTGACCGACGTACTTTCATAATATAAATTTATTGTAATTATGATCGATATTAATAATAATTATTACTATAATAATAATGTAATTATTAATAATATTATATTACTATATTATATAACTTAATTAATTATCAATATTATAATATTAATTTAAATAATGTTATATGCATTTCATATATTAGTAATTTTAAATAATTTTTAATTTCAAATAATGTTATCGGATTGGATTAGATTTGGTTGGTTTCGTTGGGTTGTGGTAAGGTATTAATGGGTATTAATCTTAATAAGACTCATCTCTCTTGGCCAAAGTTAGAAGGCATTTCTTGAATATTAAATTAAATTTCATATAATTTTCTTAATTTTTATCATCATTAATTTAAATAAAATTATTAGTAATATAAATAGTTTAAATAATATTCCTAGTTATTTAAATATTTTTAAGTTTGTGCGGGATTAAAAAAGAAATAATTTAGATTGTCTTCATTTTTCAATAACATAATAAAATATTAGCTACCAACATAATTAAATAATATTAAATATGATGTAATATAATTAATTATATCATTACATTTCATTTTATAATTTTATCACCCACAAAGTCACATTTTTCAATTATAAAATCTAAAATAAAATAAGTATAATGATATATATGGTGTAATAAGTATTATTAATTTAAATAATGTCATGATCAACCATAGTTTGATATAGTATGGTATAGTTGTCGTATGAGAAATGTATAATAATATAGTAAAAATATAGTAATAAAGTTGTAGTAAAAATATAGTATTATTATAGTAATAATATAGTAATAAAAGAATGTAGTAATAAAATAAAAGTGTAGGAAGTGAATTTTTGAATAACAAATAAAAAAACATATGTAATAATGATAATGATAAAAGTGAGGTAAAGGAAAACGTAGGTAAAGAGAAGATAATATTTTCCAAATTGCATATGTGTCAAGTACTCATGCACACATGTGCACACACGCATCTCTTCTCTAAACCATTTAGCCAAAATCACATTCCTATAAAAAAAATTAAAATATGAATTAATAAATGATGGTATAATTAATATTATTAATTTAAATAATATAATAATATAAAATTAGAGCAATGTAATAACAATGTAGTAATAATGTTATAATAGGAGGTAAGAATTGTTATGTTAATCATTAAAACAAAAGTTTTAAAAAGTGGTAAAATATTGAAAAATGAAGGTAATAAGTAAAAGTGTGAAAAAAACGGAAAAAAATATGCTATAAATTATTCTACAAACAATCAAAACCTTTTTTTTCTTCCAAAACCTCTCTACATATATTATAAATCATTCATCTCTTTTCCTCCAAAAACTCTCCAAATATATTAGAAATCATTCTATAAACGATCAAAACTTCTCTTTCCCACAAAAAAATACTCTCCTCCCCTCAAAACCTCTCATCCTCTCAAAACTTTCAAAACTTCTAACTCAACCAAAATTTTATTCCGACCAAATAGTTTCAACTAAAAATTGAGAACTTTGGTCCCTAACCCATTACACCTCTTACTCAGCTTTTACTGATGCACTTTATAATATATTTCCAAAATTTTATAAAAATGTAATCATTTTTTAAATAAAAAGTTGGGTTGTACTGTATTTTGAAATATTTTAAAATTTTCTAGATTGTGATAAATATGGGATGAACTAAATGACGGATAAGTATTGTAGCTGACAACGAAGAATCATAACAATTCCAAGAGCAAGTTGAGTCTGAAGAACCCCAATCATCCGAAGATACTACTCCAGGTTTGGTTTAAAAATAAATAGATCATTTTCTTGTGAGCTCATTAATAATTATCTATTTCTAATTTTTTATTTTAAACAGTTGTAAAAAATGTAGAGACCTAACATGCTATCAAGATGTTTGAGACTTAAAAAAATGGAAAATGCATGATGATTGAAATGAATGAATTAAATCAACCAATAGGAATCTATGGTATGATCTTGATCAGATTCCTGGGCTCTATAGTCAGAGTGTATTTGATTACTCCAATAAACTATAGGACTTGGCGTGACATATCAACAAAGTATAAAGAGAACATGTGGAAAATTATATGGGAATCTAGTTTTATTAATCGTATAATGATTAATGGTGTAGATAAAAATTAATATATCTAATTTTATTTTTTTACATATTTGAATTCTAGTCAAAGATTACTTTCAAGCGACTCAGAAATGACACTAAGAAATGGGTTATTGGAAATTTGTGTGACAAATGGAAGAGTTTTAAAAATACTTTGAAATCAAAGTGGTTTTATGATTCATTTAGAATATATGAAAATATCAAGAGAATGGAAGATGAAATGGTTGATCCAAATCAGTACAAGGAGCTTGTTATTTTTTGGTTAAATGACAAAGGAAATGTATAAATTAACAATTTATTTTAGTACTCTACTCACTTGTATTCTAATATTTCTTTTTTTGTATTAGGAAATTAGTAAAAAAAAATTTAGAATGCCACGCAAAGTTGATAGATCCACATTGTTTAAGATCTAAATCATTTGCCAAACTCATACATGAGAAGGTATATTTCTAATTAATTTTACTTCATAATATTTCAAATACTTTAAACCACTTTTATCATTACAGACAACATAATCTAGGACCAAACCTTGTAGAGCTGATCTTTATATTACCAATAGAACCGATCAAATGGCAATTTAGTTTTTACGAAAATATCAAAAGCTGTGGTATAGATGACTATTTTTATGTAATTATAATTCATATGTTTATGGACATTGACGTTTGATTATTTCTCATAGGAAATGATGAAGAATAGAATGGAGTCTACTGACAATGAAGAAGGGCAATTAGAAAATTGGAATTTATCTTGGAAAAATAATATCGTATTTAAAGTTAAAGGGGCTGATTTGAGGGGAAGAATCAGATGTGTGGGAAAAGTCACAACTCCATCACAACGTGTGCATTCAACCATATAGAACGAAGATGTGACACTATGATAGATCGATTAATGGAATAGAATCATTATCTTACAAATTTGGTAAGCAATGTTCTTATGCATGTTGTTATGCATTCTAGAAGTTAATAGCAAGATGAATTGATGAACCTGGTTAATGAAGCAAGGCTCGTTGGTGTTCAAGTACGATTTCACTATAATCTTACTAATTTCACTTTTGTCTTTAAATAATAATTCAAATTATTTGTATTATTAGCTTCCTTCAATACTATCAGATGCTAAGAGTACACATAGAAGTCAATCATCATTATCATCATCACCTGACTCTACTCAAAAGGTAATATTTTCATTTACAATTATTTTTTACCATGTACCAATATTCATTTCACTATTTCACTACTTACTAGTTTTTATGAATAGATTGACATGAAAAAATAAAGGAATCTGCATAAAGTTGGTCTTATGAATAGATTGTGCTGGGATGCTGGGATTTTGTTTTCAAATTGTATGATGATAATAGTTTCGGTGATGCAAGTTCATCACATATTGCTATGGTGGATTCTGTTTTCAAATTGTGATGATAACATTTTTGGCTATACAACAGCATCTCAAAAAAGGACTGTGATCTTTTTTTTTTCTTATGTGCATCCATCAAGATTGTCATATGTTTTATATTATTTTTGTGATTAGTGCTACTTTCCTAACATTGTGATAACCGAGCATAAAAAGTAGTAATCTTCCCACAAAAATACTTGTGTAAACTATGATGACGATGATGCAGTATATTTCCTGTTATAATTTACACAAATATATTAATTTTTTCTAACCTTTTTTCTAATCAACCAAACAACTTTTCTAACACTTTTGATAACCAAGTAATATTTTTTCACACTTGTAGTAATTGATGATAAAGATAGTAAGTTATAGTAAGATATGTGAAACAAGATAATAACTTATAATAAGATATTATCGTAAGATATGTGGTAATAGTAACTTATAGTAAGATATGTCGTAATCGACAATAAAAGATTATTGATGATAAAAAAATAGTAACATTTCCTAACCATGTAGTAACCAATGATACATGTGGTAACTGATCCCAATGTTTTTTCTTTTATCCGACAATTTAATAATAAAAAATAATAATTTTTCCTAACAATTGATAACGAAGATAACCCATTAACATTTTTTAACACTTTTGTAACCAGCAATAAAAAGGATGATTCATAACACCTGTGTATCTAACAATAAAGTAGTAACATTTATAAATATTTGTGATAACTGATAATAAATAGTAATAACAATTATTAACATTTATAGTGACCGACGATAAATATAGTAATATTTTCTAACACATATTATAACTCACGATAATACGTAGTAACTTTTACCAATATTTTTTAAACCGATACAAGGCAATAACAACTTTTAACACTTATGTTGACCGACGATAAATGTAGTAACATTTTCTAACATATGTGATAACCGACGATAATAGGTAGTAAATTTTACGAATATTTTTTAAACCGATACAAGGCAATAACAATTTTTAACACTTATGGTGATCGACGATAAATGTAGTAATATTTTCTAATATATGTGATAGGTAGTAACTTTTATCAATATTTTTTAAATCAATACATGGCAAGACAGTTTCTTAGCACTTCTCTAACCATCTGTATAGGTCGGGATATGCCCCAACGATGACCAAAACTATCGAGAGAGACCAATCTCGACTAGTGTATAGCCAACCAAAGGTCGATTCATTTGAGAAGGTTCTATTGATGGTTTTACTAGGTTTACTACACAGTTTTCGACTGTCTACATAAAGCATTTGTTTTGTAGTGTTTGCATAAAGCTGCGATTCATCCTGTGAGGCATTATACCTCCTTCAACATTTTTGGTGGTGCCATGTCTAGGATGGCTTGAATCTTCTTAGGGTTGGTCTTGATTCCTCAGTTGGTGATCAAGAAACCCAAGAACTTGCCGAAAGTGATCTCGATGGTACACTTGGTTGAGTTTAGCTTTATGTTGTAACATTCTAGCATCTAGAATATTTCTTTGAAATCTGCTACATGGCCAAGGCTGGAACTCTTGATGAGCATATTGAACACATAAACCTTTACATTTCTGCAGAGCTACTTGCTGAAGACCTTATTGACTAGTTACTAAAAGGCCCGCATTTTTCAGAGAGAATTGCATGTACTTATAACAATAGGGGCCAAATTCTGAGATGAAGTTCATTTTGTATTTGTCCTTTGGGGCTATGCGCACCTGGTTATACCCAGGATACATGTTCATGAAACTTAGGAGCTAATGGCCCGATGAGCTTTCCATGAGTATGTCGATATTGGGAAGCGGGTAGTTGTCCTTTGGGAGCCTTATTGAGGTCGGTAAAGTCGACACCATCCTCCACTACCCATTCACTTTTTTTACCATGATCACATTTGCCAATCACTCAGGATGTTTGACTTCCCTGATGAAGTTCTCCATTAGGAGTTTTATACCTCTTCTTGTATTGTTTGCTAGCATTCCAATGCAAACTCGCTCTTCTTCTGTTTTACAAGCTTGTGGTTTGTGTCCACCATCAACTTATGAACTATCACTACGGGATGGATCCCTGGCATGTCTTCGAGCAACCATTCAAAGATTTTGAAGTGCCATTGTAAGCACTCAGGTATGGCGTCCTAGGGAGGTGTCGACAGATGGGCTCTGATTTGAATAGTTTGATCGGGCACATTCGTGATTGGGACCTCAACCAAAACCTCATCGAACTTGGATTTAGCAACGTAATCGATGTCGTCTTTGAGTTCCATAGCTTCCATGGATAGGCTATTCTTTTCTTTCTTTGGTGTTGGGGTGGTTTGAGGGTCGAGATCACAATCAAGTGTTCCAATACCTAGAGGTGTTATGAATTTGAACTTTATGTGTTTAGCACTTGGCAAGACTTCAAAGCCATCTAGAGTCGGGCTCCCTAGGATGATGTTGTAAGATGACATTAGTTTGACCACATTTAAGGTGGTTATAGGTGGCAATCCCAAGGTTACTAGGAGCCACTCGTCAGAAAGTTCCCTCAAAGGTTCGGTATGTGGTTGAAGATGCGTTCGTCTGAAATCTATATGCTCGAAGGAATCCCAATAGATGAGATCGTGGCCCATCCCTTGGTTTATAAAGACTCTTTTTATGATATACTTACATATCTTGGTGGTGATAATTAGTGGGTCGTGTCGCTTCAGGTCAACCCCTACTATGTCGTTGTCGTCGTCGTCGAAACAAATTATTGGTCTTTTTCTCTTTGGCCCCTTCCTAGCATGCATGGTGAGAACTTCCTTAGAGGTGGGAGTCTCAGTCTTCCAGAATATAAATGTGACTGATGGTATGATTTGAAACTATCGTGCTATGGGAGTTTTCCCCTAATAAACCAAGGCTATTAGCGGCGAGGGGTCTAGGGTGCTAGTCATTTACTCCCCCACCTTAAGCATAGCTTTAGAGGCATCATCTCCATTCTTTCTCTTTGGCGGCTTGGCAATGGTGACACAGAGTAAAACAGAGTGTGAAGTTTCTTTGGCTTAACAGTTAATCTATTCCCATAAATAGTGCCAATTTATTGGAGGTGGGTTTGCTCCATAGATAAATTACTCTACCAACTTGAATAGGGAACCAATGTTAATACATAAATTAGGCTTTGTGGGTACGGAGACACTACAAAATTAAATCCCTATACTGACTATAACTTTTATTGACGGTAACCTTTAACAACGGCTTATTCTTGTATATACCGACGTTTTTTACAAAATTATAAGAAAATATATACATATTTCAACGGTATAAATTATAACGTTGAGAAAAGTTTATAAACTGTGAGTAAAGTTAATACAGTCGTCGATAAAAATGATATTCAATTTCTGTTGGTTATCATTTGTAGTTGGTAAATATAACATTTTTAGGGACGATTTGAAAATAATTAGGTCTACTAGATCTACTTAATCATTATAATTATGATAACTTGTATTCTACTATTTGTAAATGTTATATGCCTATATATATTTATATAATTTTTAAGAATAGTTTAAAATTTTAGAGTTAATGTAGGAGGGAATAATTTATAATAATGTATGTTGTGTGTGTTGTAATACGTTATAACCTGTGATATTATAATTTGTGATAAATAATAGTAACAACTGATAAGTAGTGGTAAGATGTTATAACATGTTATAACTTGTGATAAGTAGTGATAATAATTTGCGAGAAGTCAGTAAAAGTATAAAAAATTTAAAAAAAAAATTAGAATTATCTTAAAATACATAATATACAATTTTCTAATAATACATATATAATATTAGTACTGTATATATTATTATAAATTATAAATTATTGGAAAATATATGTTAGTTAATATTAATTTAAATTCTCTTATATTAACAATTTAAAAAATTTAAATATTTTTGTATAAAAAAAAGAAAAAAGAAAAGTAGAAAAAAATGTGGAAGGTTGAGAAAAAAAAAAGAAAAAAAAAAGAGATATAGTCAAACTCCACAATTCAAATCTGTTGGTCACTTTTTTTCGCTAATTTTTGGCATTTTGGCAATGAACATTTTTATTAATATTAAACTGAGAAAAGTAGAGACTAAAAAAAAGAAAAAAGGGACACGTAGCAAGTTGTGACGTTGACATGTCAAGCTTCCAAATGGAGAGCACGGGTTCGGGATAAATTTATGATATATAGCTATGGTAAATGATAAATAGTAAGTGGTAAGTGGTAAGTAGATGAATCGTAAGTAATAGTAAATTAAGTTTTATTTTAATTTATACTTCAACTATTACATTTTATCATTTTATATTTTCATTAATTTTATTTTATTTAATTTAATTGTATTTGTATTTCTTTTTCTTATTTTGTGTTTTTTATATAATTTATATAAACCATTTCAAAAATAAATTGTGATAATTTATCGAATTTATAGAATTTTTTTAATTTATGATAAGTTGTGATAAAAAGGATGGTAATTGTGATAATAAGTAGTAAGTAATGATAATTTTGAGTGATATATGATATATGGTAATTGATGATAATAAGTGGTAAATAATAATAATTTTGAATGAATGATATTATTATGTTAGCGTGATAATATAAAATAACGGTTATTAATATTAATTTAAATTATAATATATTAATAATTTAAAAATTTTAAATATTTATCAAAATATAAAATATTCATAACTTAACATAATCCCTGGTAGAGAGTAAAAGAAAAAAAAAAAAAGAAAAAAGAGAAATAAGGCAAGTTGTGGCATAGTGGTTGACATGTCAAGCTTCTAAACGCAAGGTAAGGGTTTGAATCCTAACAAATGCATTTTTTTGTTGAAAAATAGAGTATGGGCGCTAGCGCCCTTGCTTGGGCGAGCGCTTGCGGCTGTGCGCCCCACGGCTGCAACCGCGCGCGCAGGGGCATGCCAGCGCCCCTACGCGGGCTTGCTTGCAGCTGCGCGCCCCGTGGCTACAACCGTGGGGCACTACTGTTCCTCTTTTTTTTTGGGTTTCTTATTATTTTTTTTAACTTCTTTTTTCATATATTTACCCTTTTTTGCTTTTTTTTTACCCTTCAACCTTCCCTTTTTTTTTCTACCTCTTCTTTCTCTTTTTTTTTTTTTACCTTCTCCCTTCCGTTTTTTTTACTTTTTTTTTGTTTCTTCTTCTTTTTCTTTTCTTTTTTTTATTTCAATTTTTTCTTCGCCCTCCACTCTTCTTTTTTACATTCGTTTTTTTTTCTGTTTCACTATTACAGGTTGCCCCAAAATGGAGGAACATATTGGTGGAGCACGTCAAGAGAAATATATTGACAATAATAAATTAATTATCAATATTATATAATTTTATATAAATTCTAAAAATATTTAATTTACAAATGTAACCTTTTAACATTGAAAAATTGATAACTCCACAATAAAATTATATTCTCGTCAAAATCAATTTTATAATTTAATCAAATATCTCTTTTTCGAGCAAAAAATATTTTGTTTCTTTATTCTAATTTAATTATTTTTTTGCCAAAAACAATTAATTCATTTTATACAATTCAAAATAATGATTTCTTTTTTGGCACCACATCACAAATTAACAATCCAATTTGATCAAGTGCAAAAAAAATTTATCATTTTATTTTAAATTCAAATAACTCAACTCTTACAAAAGCTGGCGGTATAATGCATAGTAACAAACAGTAACAAATAGTAATAACTGGTAACAAGTGATATGATACATATATTTAATTTGAAAAATATTGTTATAGTTGTTGGATTAATTAGTGATAATGAAAGTGTAAAAAAATTACAAAAATTTAGAATTATTTTCAGATATAAATGTACTATTTTCTAATAATATAATAATAACATCCGTAAATTATTACATAATACATACATATTACTATATATATTATTATAAATTATAAATTATATTGTTATTGAATGGAGAATATATGTTAGTAATAATATAAAATCATAATTATTAATATTAATTTATCAATCGCCCCGCATGCCAAAATGATGGAACATATTGGTAGAGCGCACTTGGAATAAATATATTGGTGGAATTATCAATATTATATAATTTTATATAAATTTGAAAAAGAAAAATTATTTAATATACGAATTTAGCATTTTAAAATTTTTCAGTGATAACTCCACAAATTCACACCAAAATCAAAAACAATTCAAACAATGATCTTTAGCATCATATCACAAATTGGCGGTTAAATTTGATAAAACTCCGAAATATTTTATCATTTTATTTCAAAATCAAGCGACAAATTTTGTGAAAATTGCAAAAATATTTTATCATTTTATTTCGTAATCAATGTACTCGCAAAAAACTTTTTACTTTTTACTTTTTAATATTTAAATGAAAACAATTAAAATCGCTAAATTAAATTTAACCTACCTATATTTATAATATTAGCGAAATCAAACCACATTACCAAAATATAAATATAAAATTTATTGTCTCATTATAATATGATTACAACATAGGGTGGCTTTGGCAAAATTAATCAAACCACCTTACCATTGAAATGTGCTGCCTTTCAAAAAATTGAGGCGAAAAGTTTGAATTATTTAAATAAAGAAAGATTACTTTATACTACTATACATTAACGGGATTAACATGATAAACCAAGAGATATTATTCACTTACAATCTTTTGACTTGTCACAAGTATAAATTTTAAAATATTTTTTTACGATTTAAAATGCTAAATTTTTTATTTTAGTGTAGGAAATGTAATTTTATTTACAGATTATCTAATCATTCTACATTTTCATATTTTTCCGCTAATGGTAACAACTGGTAACAAATAGTAACAACAGGTAACAAGTGATATTTTTATAACAAATGATAAGTGGTAACAAATGCAGTAACAATATAGACAATAACAACCAGTAACAAGTGAAGTGGTAACAAATACAGTAACAATATAGTAATAATGTTAATAAAAATAAAAATACAAAAAAATCAAATACAAAAATTTAAAAAATAAAAATCTATAGGTCCATAGGTTTTAAGTGTATGGTAACACACAAATTCTATCATTTTTAAAACTATATTCAATTTTCAATATTAGAACAAACCGTTTGTATAAATTTTATTTATATTAACCTATATATTGTAGCGTCTATAAAAAACTAAAATTGTTATTATTTTTTTATCATATTTAAAAATAGTTTAGGTGGTAAGTTGTGATAAATTTATGATAGTGTTAATTTAGTAAGTAGGTGATAAAGGTAGGTAAGTAGGTGATAAGCAGGTGCATAAGTTTATATAGTGGTAAGTTTGTGATATATAATTATAGTAAGTAGATGGTAAGTGATGGTAATAAGTGATGGCAAGTGATGGTAAGTGATGATAAGTAAGTGATGGTAAGTGATGATAAGTAATGATAAGTGATGGTAACTGATGGTAAGTTATATAATCCTATATAACCACATGGATTTTTGTAAATTTTTTTTTTTTGCTTCTTCACATAGTTTTTTTGCAATTTTTTTTATTCTCTAAATAATGATTTTTTAAAAATTTTTTTTCTTTGCATTTTGCATGAATGCCCATTTTCCATGAATATTTTCCATTTTGTAAATCATGATTATTAATATTAATTTAAATTATAATATATTAATAATTTAAAAAATTTATATATTTAATTACAAATATTTACCAAAACATATAATATTAATAAAGATAAGAAAAAGAAAAAATTGTCATGATTTTCATTTTACATTTTACATTATATATTTACAAAAAAAAAAAGAAAACAGAAATATTTACCAAAATATATAATATTAATAAAGATAAATACAAATCATGAATTTTTGTTTTGGAATTTTTTTTTGAAATTTTTTCTTGTAATTTTTTTTTTCATTTTATTTGTGAAGAAATCTCAAATTGTTTGTTTGATTCTACTATTTGCCTTTTCTAGAGTTGTGTGATTAAAAAATAGATGACTTGTACAGACTCTCCTATTCAAAACTCAACTTTCTGCCCAAGGACCTAATTTGAAGTTTTCTTCAAAACAACCGACACTTCAACTTTAGTTGCACGCCCAGGATGCCCGTGCATGCCAAAATGGGAGGAATATATTGGTGGAATACGCCAAAATGAAAGAAATATATTGACATAATCGTTAAATTTATTTATATTTATGTTAGCGAAATCAAACCAATTTACCATAATATAAATATAAAATTCATTGTCTCATTATAATATGATTACAAGATGATGTCGTGGTTTTGACAAAATTAATCAAACCATCTTATTATTGAAAATGTGTTGCCTTTCATAAAATTGAAGTAAAAAGTTTGGATTTATTTAAACTACTTTATATTTGCAAATCAATGAACCAAGGGGTAATAAACCTAAACATGTGGCATGACAACAAGTGTATTTTTTAATATTGGTTACTTTAATAATCATCTAATTAGATTAATATATCTATCCAATATATCTATCAAGAATAATGTTAATAATGTTGTATAAAATAATGTTAATAATGTTGCTAGTTCAACATAAATTTTATCTCGACCCTTAGCAACATTAATTTTGTCTTGGTGCCTAAGTGTCAACAATAGTAATTAAGCAAACAATTATTGCGTTGTACAACTAATGTACAAGAGAAGAGAAGGATATTGCTAGTTGATAATGTTGCACAATTTGATATTATTCTTTTAAATATTATTGTTAATTAATCATGTTAGTGGAGTTTATTATCTAATTTTGTACATGATATTATTCTCTTACAACTTTTGACTTCTCTCAAATGAAAACTTTAAAATATTTTTTTATGGCTTAAAATCCTAAGTTTTTTATTTTAGCGTAGAAAATATAATTTTGTTTACACATTATCCAATCATTCTATATTTTTATATTTTTTCTTCTATTTTATTTAGTGTATCATGGTATAATACATGATAACAAGTGGTAACAAATAATAACAACAGGTAACAAGTGATAGTGTATTATAGTATAATGCATGGTAACAAGTGGTAACAAATAATAACAACCGGTAGCAAGTGATAGTGTATCATAGTATAATACATGATAACAAGTGGTAACAAATAGTAACAACTCGTAACAAATGATATTCTTATAATAAGTGATACAATTGGTATAAGTATAGTAACAATGTAATAACAATGTTAACAGAAATGAAAATACAAAGAAAATCAAACACAAAAATTACAAAATAAAATTTATGATATAAAGTTAAAAAAAGGTAAAACAAGATAAAATTAAACTTACAAAAGATAAAGTGCACTATACACCAGTAGGGATAAGTGTATTCATGAAGAGAGTAATGAAAATTTATATAGATCTAATATATTCAAATACATGATAATTTTTTGAACATGATATATTTGGCATGTATGATTCATTCACAGATTTACATAATCATTCACAGATTTACATAATCGTAGATAAACCAACTTCTTATGCATTTAATGTGGATGAAAATAAGTTTCATGAATTATTTTTAGAATGTCAAAAAATCAATATATCCAAATTGAAGTGCACTATACTAATTTTAAATAATGTTACATGTGAAATATTAGTGGTTGAGATATGGTTGAAGTTAGTAGTATATGTGTGTGTGTGTTGTGGAAGTTGTGTATATGGAAATTGTGGAGTATCTATAAAAGATTAAATTTTTATTCATTGCGGATTATGTTTTGTAATTATAAATTGTGATCAAATTTTAGACTCAATTTCTACCGATACAATAGATACAAAATTTAGTGTTCTTCATTAATTATAACAATATAATTAATTACACAATTACATATAATTACATTATATTGTCATATTTTCAAATTATACTCAATAAATTTTCAAAACTATAACACTATATTATATAAATTATTAATTTCGTATCATTGCATTATTTAAATTAATAATATTAATAAGTTTATTATCATCGAATATAGAATATATATTATTTTTTATTAATCAAATAAATATAATATTAATCAAATATAGTAACTAGTTAGTAAGTATTTATTAATAAGTAGTAAAATTATAAGTCATTTTTTCAAGACACATATGAAAGACACATGTGAAAAATTAAGAAACGTGGTAATGAAAAAATACGGTAATGAAAAAAAAGGCGGGAGAAAAAGCGCGAAGACAGAGTTTTATAAATCATTAGTGGACGAAAGTTTCACAATCAAAATTTCTCTATCATTTTCTTGAAAGCTCTTCTCCCCTAACACATTTAAACCTTTCTCTCATACTTTGCAAACTTTTATCAAAAATTAATCACGTTTGGTATTTGAAAGATTTGACGAACAACGGATGAGTATTGTATGAAGAATAACAATTATTCCAAAAAAGAATAAGTTCAGTCGAACAAGTTCAATTATCCAATATATTATTCAGGTTTTAAAAATAAATATCTTATTTTTATCTTAATTTGAGATTTAATATTAAAATATCATTTTTTATTTTTTATTTTGAACAGTTGTGAAGAAATATAAATATCAATGTTATCAAAATGTTTTGGATTTAGAGAAAGGAAACACTCTCTGTTTATTTCTTTGGTAATATTTTCATTTACATTCATTATTTATTATTTATAATAATTTTACTATTTTATTATTGGTTTTTAATGAACAGATTGCCATGAAAAATAGTTGATAAAGATGCTTTCAAAATTGTGATTGTGGATAAAGATACCTTCAGAAACTGTAACAAACATTTTTTGTTTGGAACATTTCAGAAGACATGTAGTTGTGAGACATGTAATCTTTTTTCTTTTATTTTGTCTTATATGTATCAATCATTCTAGTTTGTATCAATTACAATTCTTATAATATTTATATTATTTTTGTAATTTCTTTATTTTTCAATATTTTAATTTACCTTTCATCTTTTTTTTTTAAAAAAAAACGTCACTATTGATATTATGTGGTAATCATACGGTAATAGTGGTAATGAGTAGTAATTTAGTGGTAACCGAAATAATAATTTTTTTAATATTTATAATAACAGAGAATAAAAAAAATAACATTTCTAACATAATATGACGATAAAAGAGAGAGAGTAACATTTTTAATGCTTGTGTAACCGACGGTACAAAATAGTAACCATGTGGTAATCGACAGTAACTATGGTAACCGACAGTAATATGTAGTAATCTATAGTAACCTTATAGTAATCTACAGTAACTTATACTAACATTTTTCAACCGATAAAAACAGTAATTTTTCCTCACTTGTGGTAACCGATAATACAAATACTAACTTATACTAACATATGATAATTGAGTGGTAATCGACGATAAAAGATAGTAATATTTTTTAATATATGTAGTAATCGATGATAAATGATAGTAACATTTCTTAACGGTTGTGGTTATTGACGACAAAAGATAGTAACATTTCCTAACATATGTAATAACTGACGATAAAAGATAATAATTTTTATCGATATTTTGAAACCGATGATAAAATATAGTATTTTTACTAATATTTTTCTAACTGTTATTATAAATCAATCACATGCTCTAACGGTTATCAAAACCGTCGAGATATATCTATCATGACTAGTGTATAGCCGACTGAAAGCGTATCCGTTGGAGAAAGTTTTGCTGACGGTTTTAGTATGTTTAGCAAGCGGTTTTCGTCCGTCTGAATAGTGCATTTGTTTTGTAGTGGGACCTGCAAAACACCCGTCAAAAGTGGATTGGCGAAGGAAGCTCTGATGCTCAAGTCATAAAGAGTTTTGATAAAAAAGAGAACAGACTGAATAGAGGCTTAGATTTGCCCTGTGTTGCCTCTATGTAATGTGCGTAGTACAAAATGAACGTAGCCGGTGGGTCGTCTTTGCTCAGAATATATAGTATGCGCATACATGGCAAGTCTCTTGTTTGAGAGCATAAAAACCCTAGTTATCTTGTAGAAAGATTGTTACCGATCTTCTGAGATTACATGGACTATAATCAAAGATTTTTAGGAGATTAAGGATTTTTAGGAGATTAAGAAAAGTTCAATTTGTCATGAAGATTTTCTTCGTTATCGGGTGAGATTATTCTCAAGATTATGATAGATTTGAATTTTCGGTGATTATGATCTTGATTTACTTTGCAGAGATATTACTCGGTGGAAAACCACTCAATAGTAATCGAGAGATTTAATCAAGAGAGTTCGATCGAGCAGTGATTGAGAGACTTAATCGAGAGAGTTTAGTCAAGCAATTGCCGAGAGAATTAATCGAGAGAGTTCGACCTAGCAAGGACCGAGTGGTTTAATCAATAGAGTTCAATCAAGCTCTTGCTCGGTCGTCTTGGGTACTTACCAAGAGGTCCCTTGGTGTTCCGTGGGTTTTGTTATTATGGTCTAGTGAACTTGGTAGCTTCTGACCTTTACAATGATGAGCTATTGGGCCCTATACATCAGTAAAATTGATAAAAAATCAAAAATAAAACCTTCAAAGATAGAAAAAAATTCCTAATCATGCATTATGGGCCTTTATTGTAAAATCGGAATAAATTGAGTCAAATATCTTCCATTGCTTCACATCTAATAGGTGATACATAACTCCATCTTCTATGACAAGCAATCAAGTCATGTGCTCTACTGTGGCCGTGGATTGTTAAAGTCAGTACAAGCTATGAGTCAATGACAAATAAATCATTTCATTAAATGGTGCTGCCTACTTCTTGAAAGTCTTCTATTTTAGAGGGGCATTTGATTCGACCTTAAGAAATTGTAATCAGAATCGAAATCTGATATCGCTAATTTGGTTTAAATTCTAAAACGAATATTATTGATTTTTAGTTTATATATCTTTTAGAATGACAATCATATAATTATCAATTTTGTTCTTAATAAAAAAAATATTTAATAAAAAATGAATTTTTATGATAAAAAATATTTGATAAATTTTTTTACTAAAAATTTTGCCCTTTTAAGCAACAATAAAATCAATTTGTGAGTTTTCTTTATTCATGAATTCATTCTAAAATCTTTTTTAGTTGAAATTTTATTGAATTCTTAATTTTCAATAATTGTGAGATATAATTGAGTATACTAATTGAATATATCATAGGTATTTATTTAATTTCTATATTTCATGGATCATGAATTTTTAGAGTTTATTAAATAATTGTCAATATTTAATAGTTTTAAAATAATGTGCAACAACTAAAATGACAAATCCGTAATTATTTGTTTATTTTAATTTAATGGTGAATGACATAAATATAAAACTTTGTTAATAGTTTAATCTATATCATGGAATTGAATAATATAATTTAAATAAATTCGTTGTATTTGTTAATTAAAATTGGATCTCTATCGATCTTAATGCTATCGAAACTTTAATCTTAAAAGTTTCTCTAAACTTGTCTTTCAGTTAGGGAAATAATTAAAAAGATTCTCTTAATTATTGATGAAATAAGGAGAGATTGAATGTTCGTTATTTATTGAATAACTATAATTAATTTATTTATGATTGTTAAAATTTTTAGGTAAATCGATAATCAATCATATGAAATCAACGTTGATATAATTCTTTTGATTAAAAATTGATTACTCATTAAATTTTCTTCTTTTAATTTTGGGTTATTTAGTTATTTATCTTTAGTCGATTATTTTTTTGTTCGATTAATTTATTAGTTTAGTTAAACTCAACCCCCATATTTATTTTTATTTTATTTTGTTTTTCTTAAAAGAAATAAATATGTCATTCACTATAGATACGATCCTACTCACATTATACTTATATTGTTTGAAATAGAAGAAATTTATTTTTATTGGATTGATACCCACCAAATTTTGACGTTGTTGTCGGGAAACGGTATTAAGAGATTTATTTCTTTTAAGTTTTACTTTTATTTTTTTTCGATATATGCCCCATTCCTCTTGTACAGGTGAACTTGTGTTTGATCGAGACATTGAGAATACAGCTCGGAAACTTACGAACGAGACCATGCAGACAAAACAGTTTACATCTTCATTGCTCGAACTCACCTTGGATGAGGGTTTGCAAGATCAAACAATTGACAATGAGGAGTAACACATTCAAAATGAGTACATGGTCACACCAAGAACATTAAGGGAGTTAGCTACACCTAATGTTAACCAACAACTTCTGTGTATTAATTTTTCTAAAATTAAGAATTCATTTGAATTGAAATTTGGACTTATTCACTTACTTCTTAAATTTCATAGACTTGCAAGAGAAGATCCCAACAACTACCTTAAGGAATTTCATATCTGTGTTCCAAAAGAGGCTACAAGGTGTATCCGAAAAGCAATTGAAACTAAGGGTTTTTCCATAATCTTTAGTCGATAAAGCTAAAGATTGATTATTTTATTTATCCTCTGATTCAATTAGTAACCGGAATGAATTAAAAATGTTGTTTTTCAAAAAAATTTTCCTAGCTTCTTGTGTAGCAAATATTCGAAAGAAAATTTATGGTATAAGACAATTCAGTGGGGAGACTTTGTACGAATATTGGGAAAGATTCAAACAACTTTGTGCTAGTTGTTCATAGCACCAAATTCCTGATCAGCTACTCATTCAATATTTTTATGAAGGTCTTTTGTCGTCGGAAAAAAACATGATCGATGCAGCAAGTGGAGGTGCGATAATGAACAAAACACCCAAGGAGGCATGAAATTTAATCTCCAACATGGCAGCAAACGTGCAGCAATTTGGAGGGAGGTAAGAAGCTCCAAAAATAGTCAATGAGATGAGTATTTATTCGATTAAACATAAGATAGATTCCTTAACTTCTATTGTGAAAAGATTGGTTGTAGGATAAGTGCAAGTAAAAGCATGCGGAATGTGCTCGAATATGGATCATTCAATCGACATGTGTCCTACTCTTCAAGAGAAGTCTAATGAACAATTGAATGCTGTAGGTGGATTTTCAAGGTAGCCCAAGCGAAAATATGATCCTTACTCCAATACTTATAATTAAGGTTGGAGAGATCATCCAAATCTAAGTTATGGGGCTAGACCACAAAAGATTTACTCAATAATCTTTTGAAAGACCCCCTTTCAAACGTAGCAATCTTCACAAAATCGAGCACCATCTATTGAAAATCTTGTGAAAAATTTAATATAGGATATGCAAAAATTTCAGCAAAAAACAAGAGCAAATGTTTAAAATCTTGGTACCCAAGTGTCACAATTGGCGATAGCAGTGAGCAAAATCGAAACGAGCTAAGGAAAATTGCTATCCCAAATAGAAATTAATCCAAGAGAAATGCAAGTGCTATGCTGCTTAAAAGTGGAAAAGATATGCAAAATTTCTCACCGAATGAGGCTCACAAAGAAGAGAAACACAAGAAAGGAACCATGTCTCTTGAAACTACACCACAAAAGGTAAGTGAGGTACCAAATTAAACAACTTCAAAACTAACCATTCCACCTCCTTTTCCTGGTAGATTAGTGCGTTCTAAGAAGCAAGAGGATGAAAAGGAAATCTTAGAAACCTTTCGAAAGGTGGAGATAATAAACATTCTTCTAATTGAAGCCATCCGACAAGTGTCGAGGTGCGTGAAATTTCTCAAGGAATTGCACATTAGAAGACCCAAGTTGGAGGGTAATGATAAAATTGTCATGAGTGAGAATGTTTTCGCTATCATCCAAAGGAAATTGTCTTCAAAGTATAAGGATCCAGATATGTTTACTATAACTATCATCATAGGCGACAAAAAGGTCGAAAAGGCAATGTTTGACCTAGGTGCTTCCATAAATGTCATGCCCTTAACCCTATTTAGGTATTTGAATTTAAGACCTTTAAAGGAGACCAATGTAATCATTCAATTAACTTATAGTTCCAATTCATACCCTAAGGGAATCATTGAGAATGTTGTGGTTAAAGTTAATGAATTGATTTTTCCTGTTGATTTTTATATCATTGTCATGGATGAAGCATACTCTCCAAATCCTGCTCTCATTTTGTTAGGTAGACCTTTCATGAAAACAGTAAAAACCAAGGTTGATGTGGATCTAGGAACCTTATCATTTGAATTTGATAGCGAAATTATTACATTCAATATTTTTGATTCTATGTGGTACCCTAATAATTCAGAACCCATTTTTCCTATTGGTATAGTTAATTCAATTGTGCATGAGAATTTTGAACAAAATGTGACGGTTGATAAGCTTTATCTTGTGCTAAAAAAGGGCTAAATAGATAAAAATGTGAAATAAACACAAGACGAAGAGGCAAAGGAAGTCATCATGGATTTGCAGTCCGCATCAGAGCTATCGCAAAGGTTTGTAAACAACTTTCTACCTTTACCTCATTTTAATGAAAGAATTCTTCCTTCTATTATGCTGGCTCCGAAGCTCAAGTTGAAGCCATCGCCCGAACATCTAAAGTATGCCTATTTGGGTGACAATGAGACCTCACCAGTGATCATCGCGAAAAACCTAATGGAGAAGCAAGAAGGAAGTTTGATGAGGGTGTTAAGGGAGTACAAAGCAACCATTAGATGGACCTTGATGGACATCAAAGGTATAAGCCCTTCCATGTTCATGCACTAAATTTTGTTATACAAAGCAGCTATTAGATGGACCTTCATGGACATCAAAGGTATAAGCCCTTCCATGTTCATGTACTAAATTTTGTTCAAGCCCGACTCCAAACCAATAAGAGAACTTCAACGCAAACAAAATTCTACCATGAAAGATGTTGTTTTGATGGAAATTTTGAAACTATTAGAGTTAGGAATTATGTATCATATTTCTAATAGTCAATGAGTGAGTCCAGTTCATGTGATTTTAAAGAAAAGTGAATTTCAATTGGTGAAAAACAAAAATAATGAGCTAGTCCCAATGAGACTTCAAACGGGGTGGCAAATGTGCATTGATTTTAGGAAATTAAATACAGCCACTAAGAATGATCATTTTCATTTACCCTTCATTGATCAAATGTTACAAAGATTAGCCGAGAAATTGTTTTTCTGTTTGTAGGATAGGTATTTAGAATATTACCTAATAGTTATAGCTCAAGAAGACCAAGAAAGACCACGTTTACTTACCTATTTGGAATATTTGCATATCGTAGGATGCCCTTTGGTTTTTGTAATGCATCGGGAACTTTTCAAAGATGCATAATGAGCATTTTTTTTATTTAATTGAAAATTGTATAGAGATTTTTATGGATGATTTTACGGTGTACGGAGATTCATTTATTCAATACTTAGATAATTTGTACAAGGTCCTTAAGAGATGATTGACACTAACCTAATTCTTAATTATCAGAAGTGTCATTTTATGGTCAAGGATTAGGTCACGTAATATCATCAAGAGGCATTGAGGTTGATAAGGTTAAAGTTGATTTGATTGCTAATCTCTCATATCCGACTAATGTGTAGGAAATCTGTAATTTTCTTGGACACGTAGGTTTTTACCGAAAATTCATCAAGGATTTTTCAAAGATAAGTCAACCCCCATATTTATTTTTGTTTTTATTTTTATTTTATTTTGTTTTTTCTTTGAAAGAATGAAATTTGCTGTTCCCTGTAGATATGACCCTACTCATATTATACTCATATTATTTGAAATAGGAGAAATTTATTTTTATTGGATTGACATCCATCAATATATATTTTAGTTGAGACCATAGGTCTCAAATTATATATAGTCAAAAAGTACAAATACAAATTTTTGTGTTTGGGCAAAATTAGGCATGTTAGACACACTTTAGGATCTCAATAACTATTTTTTTAAAAATTATTTTAGAAGGTAAATAAACTTTCCCAATTATTATGCAATTACATATATTAACTTCCAATTTATTCTTATATAAGAACATCAAATTCGTTGTTTTGTTTAATCAATGATTTTCGTCAAAAATGGTACTAATTGCATTAATATAATTATGTCGCACTTTAAATATAAAAATTTCAAATAGCAATTGATAGAATATTGACCTCCTACATCTAGCTTATTATTTAGCTTAATTGATAGAACACCTACCCCAATAATCAATTATATATCTAGTCATGTATTATTTGTGTATAATATTATAATTTTCTATATAGAGTGAAATATAATTGCCCAAATATAGGGTAGAATTTAATCTCTCAATAATCTCTCTTCTAACATGGAATCAAAGCATAATTAGAAAATCTAGCCTTCCTCTCTTTTCCATCCTTTGGCTTGTAGTTAGAAAACTTAGCCTCCCTTCCTTTGTACCACCATGGTTGATGAATCTTTCTAACTCTTTTATGCTTTGCACTTGTCCCTTATAAGGATCCTATGAATAAAAATGGAGTCTAAATGATTTCTTTCGGTTCCTCCTCTTTATGCTTTGCACTTGTCTTTTATGAGGATCCTATGAACTAAAACCTAGCCCCCTCTTTAACTGCAAATGACTCGCCTACGTAAACCCCATCAGCACTTGATGTTCCATTCCTGGGGCTTGTGAAATTGTTTCTATTCCCTATTGGGACAAAAAATGGGGCATCCATATTATAAACTGCCATTGGTATTTGTTGTAACATCGAAAATCCCGGTATTAGGAATTCTCTATTACACATTCTCGTGATATAAAGGAGAAATTAAAATTTTATTGATTTTCGATTTTTGGGGAAATAATTGAGAAATCTTGGTATATGAAACATTCCTAATTATTGAATTTATCACATGTTTTTATATAAAGGAAGTTTGGGAGATTAGCAATTTCAATTTCAGGCAATTTTGTACCTATATAGAAATTTGGAATGAGAATATATATATGAGAGTATTTGTTTATTTATTTAATTAATCATTTATCAAAAAAAAATAATAATCATAAATAAAAAAAAGAGAGGAGAGGAAAACACAGCGTTTTGCCCAAAACGCTGCGTTTTCTCCCCTCTCCCCAAATTTCGAATTAGGGCATGAAGCCCTAATTCTCTTTCTCATCTCCCTCCCCCTCGCTATCTCTTGCTCTCTCTTGAACTCTCTCTCCCTCTCGTCCGTCGCTCTCTCTCTCCACCACTCTCTGCCTTCCACAATGGCTTCTCCGACCACCCTCACCACCACCTAGTCATTCTTCTTGCCTCTCCCGTGTCTCTCTGTCTCTCGCTCCCTCTCGCTGTTGCTCTCTCTCTCTCTCTATTCTCATACTCCCCACGATCTTCCGGTGCCGCATCTCCCCCAAACACCGCTGAGCCACCACCGCAAGTAGCGGTCCCGACTCCATTCTTCTCCCTCTCGCGAGCGTGCAACCACCTCGGCTTCATGCTTCTCCCGCTCACGTGCGATAGCTTCTCTCTCCCTTGCTCGCTCGCGCGCACTGCTCCCTGCGAGCACCACCCTTCTGCAACCTTCGCAGAAGCCCCAAGCCGACAGTAGCAACAGACCCTCAAAAAACCCTAGGTCACGATTCCTCTATTGATGTCTTGAATTGGGCATCCGAGAACCCTAGGCCGAGCTTGCACTCATCTCCTGCGCAGGTAAGGGTGAAAGTTCTAACCTATAGTCTAGGGTTTTGACTTCCATAGTGGTTAGACTTAATCGCTGAACCTTGCTTTGATTTGGAAACATTGTAGGTCCCAAAATGGATCGAATGGCGCACGGACGTTAGGGCTACGAGCTGCGAAAACCCTAGGTGAGGGAATTTCTAAATGCATTCAATAACTGATCGGATTTAGGCTGAATGTAGAATGAGAGATTTGTATATGTTCTGAAAATGTATGGAATTTGAAGATAATGCATTTTCCTGAAATTTGATATGTGATTTTTAGGGTTACATCTAAATTCTACATGAATTTAGACAGATTAATACGAAAGAAAATGTGTTAGATGAAATTAGAAACTTGTTGTGTTGATTAGAATTGATTTTCTTGGAATTCGAATTGAAATTGTGGATTATTGGTCTAGGTTGACCTTTTAGAGGCTTGAAAGGGATTGAAAGGGAATCAATTCGAATTCGATTGAAAAGTAGAGAGTGAATACCCTCTCTAGAGATGAGTGGATTGTCCATTGTGTTATAAATGAGCAAAATGAGTTTAAAATTATTTTATAAATGATTTTGTAAGATTTTTACATATTTTATATAAATTGTTTTGTGATTGTGGGATGTCCGAACTGGATTGTGAAGTATGAATGCATCTATTGTATTTATAAATGCATATGTGCCATATGTGATTTGATATTGCTCTATAAATTGCTATGACATGAAATTGATGATTGTTTGCTAGAAATTATGGCATATGACTTGAGAAATGACATATTTGAGAAATGCATGGTGTTAGTAGTTAATGGCTATAGTCATTCCCTCCACGGAGCGACCCGATGGGGTGGCGTGGTTGGGGTTTCATTACGAGAGAGGTATACGCGGCCTCTTCTCTACCACGTCGGATTATCCGGATTGCACCCTGGGAAGGTCCAAGCCAATGCCAAGGAAGGGGGTAGTGTTTGAAATACTGAAATGGAAAACCCCTTGGCGAGCTTTCGTCTTGGTTCGGCCAAACGCAGGACAAAAGTAATTTTGATGGGACCCTTGTGATGTTCTGAAAGAATATTTAATGTGGATGCATACTTTGTGAATTATCTGATTTATTAAAAATATTTCGATATATATGAAGTATTGTTTGAGATATACTTTGACACCCTCACATTCACCCCTCATTTATCATACAATCATACCATTGCACTCCACTCACTGAGTATTCCCCAATACCCACCCCTCTCTCTCATTTTTCAGAGAATACTTAGTTCAGAGATTGGACGTTGGAGCTTATGAAGGATATTCTGCTGATTTGCATAGGTATTTAGTAGTATAGGATTTTTTGGAATTGTAGAACATAGAACCATGGAAAGGAAGTTCTGTACATCTCATACCGGGCGGATTTTACTGATACTGGTTGAGTTCTTCAGCAAGTATTGGTAAAATCCGACGATTATGATTTATGACTTCATTATTTTTATTGAATTGTTTTTAGAAAAATATTTTATTTTAGACTGGGACATTTGGATTGAAATGTTAAATCTACAACTATGATTTGAGTCTTCTTTCATTTTGATTTGAAATATCTTTGGAATGTTTTATTTGTACTGAGAATTCTGAATTGGCTGGGATGACCTCATTGCATGCGTGCATGTACAAGAACTCCTTTCCCAAATATGTGTGCCGACGCATGCTTGTGTGTACAGGGATGGACCAGATGGGTCCTTTGTATGTGGGCTCTATTTGTATGATTTTCTTATTTGAGGGATTTGTGTATTGGAAGATTTATTGTACAATTGGAATGCCTTGCACTGTCTCGGTATATGGGGAGGTCATGCCCGTATGCCGAGATAATGCGGTGGTTGTTACGTGCTCGACGGGAAAGTCGGGGCGTGACATTTGTAGTTGCATAATTGAATAATTTAGTATTCAAACTGGTGTCAATATACTTTTCAACACACAAATAATCCCATAGATCATTTCATGCAATCCTCATCGTTTGGTTTGACTGATTGATACACAGTACATGAATTATAGTTGGTTCATTTCTATAGTTGCATACTTATTGTTGATACACTTGAGTTGATACCCTTCATGATCCCAACAAAAGGCCTCTCGTTCTCCTCCCCAAAAGGGGTACCCATTTGCAATGTTTGGCTTAGTTCCACACTTGAAAGGTTGACTGCAATTAAGGAATCGATGATCGTATTCTTTAGAGTTGGATGTTGGGTTATAGAGAATTAGAATGAAGAAGATGATGGGATAGAGGTAGAGAGGAAGCAAAAACAATAGATGGGCATCCATAAACACTACTAGAAAATAGGTTTTTAGTGACAGAAAAATCCGTCGCTGAAAGTCTATTTTCCCTTATTGAAGAATATTAGTGACGAATTTTTTCCGTCGCTAAATTTATCACTGATAGTGACCCTACTAATTATCAGCGACTGATTTTTTACCGTCGCTAATATCAGCGACGAAAAAAATTCCGTCACTTAAAAAGTAAAAAAAAAAAAATAGTGACGGATTGGATCCGTCGCTAATTTTAGGAGTACTAAAACAAAATTGAATTTTCCTCCAAGGCCCCCTGACCCGCGGCCCAACCCGCCACTTTAATTTCTGAAAATTGCCTTTGCTCACAAACCCGGGCATAGTCAACATCTCATCATCAACACCACCACCAAGCCTTCGCTATTATCTTATCATATTACTTTTTTCTTTTTACTTATTATTTTTATCTCATATTTTTAATAATAACAAAATAATATAAAATTATATTTTTTTATAAAATAATGAAATAATTTTATAAAAGCTTAAAATAAAATAATAAAAAATTTTAAAAATAAAATAATATTATCCTTCTACAAAATAAAATAAAAATAAAAATAAAAATGATTATATTAAATAAAAATAAAAATTTTAAATAAATTAAAAAATTAAAAAAATTAAAAAAAAATTAAAAAATTAAAAAAATTAAAAAAATTAAAACAATTAAAAAAATTAAAAAATTAAAACAATTAAAACAATTAAAAAAAATTAAAAGAATTAAAAAAAAATCCTTCGCTAATCCGTCGGTAATCCGTTGCTAATTTTTCCGTGGTAAAATTTTCTTCGGTAATTCGTCTCTGATGGGTTTACAAAAAATTAAAAAAATTTAAAAATTGTTAAAAATTTTAAAAATCCGTCGGTAATCCGTCGGTAATATTTTCACTAGTAAAATTTCCGTCGGTATTCCGTCGCTGATAGGTTTATAAAAAAATTATATAAAATCCGTCGCTAATCCGTCGGTAAAATTTTTATTAGAATCCGTCGTAATTCCATCGCTATTACTAATGGAAAAAAATACGTCGTTAATTTTCTGTCGTTGAAAATCCATTTTCTATTAGTGAAATATCTAAGAAAAATTGATTAGGAGCTCATTAGGGAGGTGCTTAGCTAATGAGGATGTTGGGTTGGAAGGGATTCAATCTTAGCTATGGAGAAGAGCCATGCTAGGGAATCAGAATGCGCAACGGAGGAGGAAGTCCATCTAAGAAGGAGCACTAAGAAAGCAAAAGCAGAGGGAAAAGGCAATCAAAATGTAACAAAAATCTCTTTCAAGGAGATATTAATGGGGCAACACAAAATAGAACCAAGTTAGGAGAGCTTAGAGAACCCAGACACTGATGATGACTAGGTCCTTCTAGAGAGAGAAGGAGATGAGATGCCTTCAAACATGTGGGATATCCCAGAAATCAGTGTTTCAAATGAGAAATTAAGGGACCTATGGAAGCCTTGGAAGTAAACCTTGATTGTTAAATTACTAGGAAAAGACATAGGTTATCAGTTAAAAGTTATGCAGATGTGGAGACTGGAGGGGAGCTTAGTACTTCTTGACCTTGGAAATGGGTACTTTCTAGCTAAACCCTAAAGCAGGCAAGACTACGAGCATATTCTAACTGATGACCCATGGCTTATTCACCACCACTATCTCATCGTGAGGAAATGAAAGCCATGGTTCACTCCCGAATGTGAGAAGATTAGGACCACGGTAGTCTGGATAAGACTACCCCATATGCCAATCGAGTCCCACAATGAGGGCATTCTGTTCAAGATAGCTAAGGCGGAGAGTAAACCTATAAAGGCTGACACAAACATGGCAAACACATTAAGAGGGAGATTTTCTAGGGTTTGCATTGAAATCGACCTATAATAGGCCTTGGTTCCCTGGGTTAAAATTAGAAAGAGGATGCAAAGGATTGAAAATGAAGGCCTCCATACTATTTGCTTTGGCTGTGGGAAAATAGGCCATAAGATAGAAAATTGCAAAGAGCATGTAATTAACATGGAGGAGAAGCCATTGGAGACAGGTATTGAGAGGCCTATGGAAACCCTAGGGAAAGAGGGCCTCTCCATGGCGGAGACCACGGTGGTAAAGGATAATGGACTCAGTCCATGGATGGCTATGCAGAGGAGACAAGAAATAACAAAAATGGCAATCCTAAAGGTATGTGAAGAAAAGAGAGCACACACCTTAATCGTTTCAATCATCTCAGTGAAGTCAACAATGTGTCGATTGCTGTAAGCTCAGAGTCTGAAGATGAGGATGAAGGCATCAGACCTAGGACAGAGTAATTCAAGGGGTACTAGAGAAATGGGACAAGATCACTGACCAAAAAAAGAGAGACAAAAAGATAGATAACGGATCGCGGAGAGAGGAAACGGATTTGGGGGCCTCGTTTCCTGATAGGAAGGCTTAAAAAGGGAAAAAATCATGGCGATGATACAGTAGGAACTAGGCAGGATAGAACGTGCAGATGAAGGGAAAACACGAGCTTGTGACTTGGGTTTAGGTTGGACACTTACAAGAAACAGTGGGAACTCTTTGAAAGGCCGAAGGACAAGAGAAATTGGGTCGTCACACGGATATTGAGTCCGCTTCAAAGGATCAAATTATGTTTGAGGCCTTCGTCAGGGAGCTCGACCCAGGTGAAATCATAAAAGCCCAAGAGAATTCAAACACAATGGATAGTTGTCGAGAAGCAATGACCTCTGCGGTAATAGAGGTTGCAAATATGGACTGTGAGGAAATGGTATAAGAGGAGGCAGAGGAAGCCCCAATGGAAAAAAGAGGCAAAGACATGGAAGTCCAATAGAAATATCCCTAGTATTGTTTCTATTCCTCTCTATTTTCTTTATGGGGATTAAAAATATTGCATGGAATTGCTGAGGTATACGTAGCAGCGGTTTTAGAAGAGTTGGGGGAGAGTTGGTGTGCAAAGAGAGACGAGATATTATTTGCTTTTTAGAGATGAAGGCTAGAAATAATCTTTACCCAAAGTTCCTGAGGAAGGAAGGTTTTGATGAGGAGTTTATTGTTCTTGTAGAAGCTTTCAAAGGAGGGCTTTGGTTGTTGTGGAATTCTAAGGGAGTAAAGCTCAATATGATTTATCATTCTAACCAATTGATTAATTCCAGGATCAGAGAGTAGGACAGGTGCTGGTTCGTAACTTGCGTTTACTGTCAACCCCATTTTAGACATAAAGTGGCATACTGGAATACCTAATATCTATTGCGGAGGAAATGATGGATCCCTGGATTGTTATGGGTGATTTTAATGACATCGCAGGTTTGGAGGAAACAAGTAAGGCAAATTTCAGTACTTGGAAGAGGAGTTAGAGGTTCAGAAATTGGTTGTACATATGTAATTTGCTTAACATGAAGATATGAGGTCCTAAGTTTACCTGGTGTGGCAAGTGCAGAGGAAGTGTCAGTTTCTACCAGAAATTGGACAGGGTCTTGTGCAATTTAAAAGCCAAGCTATTTTTTTCGAAGATAAAAGTTCTCAATATGACAACACTACATGGAGATACTAACCGGTGTGCATAAGCACCTGTCTCTTAGTTCCTCCCAGTAAAGACAAGAGGAATTTTAGATTTGAAGCTACTTGGCTCACACACCCTGATTTCAAGGGAGTCTTTGAAGAAGTTGAAACTCCCAGCAGGGCTTTTTGGAAACTTCTCTTAACAGCACAGGGAAGGAAGTTAAAATTTGGAACAAGGCGGTTTTCGTGAACATTTTCCCTCGAAAAAAGGAGCTAGAAACTAGATTAAAGGGCATTTAGAGATCTCCTAGGCTTAGACACTCGAAATTCCTACAGAACCTGGAGTTAGAGCTTCTTGAAGAATGTCATAGAGTTCTTGATCAGGGGGCATCCTTTGGCTTCAAAAGTCAAGAATAAGTTGGTTTGTGGAGGGAGATCGCAATACCAGGTGACCAAGGTGAGGAGGAACATGAACAGGATTGCCGCTTTGAAGATAAATAGAGTTTGGTATTCGGATCAAGAGAAGTTAAAGAGACATGCTACCAACTACTTCTCAATGCTGTTTGCAAGAAAGAGGGTAGAGGAGCCAAGCAACGGGTTTTCAGTAGGGAGGGAGAGGATTAGCTAGGTGGATAAAGAGAGACTGTACAGACTATTTGCTAAGGAGGAAATTAAGTTGGCTATCTTCTCTATGAAGGCCTTAAAAGCTCCAGGCTCGATGGAGTCCAACCTATATTCTACCAGAATTTTTGGCGCATTGTAAAGGATAAGGTGTGTAGATTCATTAACAAGACACTTTTGGACAGTTACTTCCATCCAAAGTTGGCCAAAGCCCACATGATCTTGTTCCCAAAGTCTAGTAGTCCGGAGGAGATCTCGGATTTCAGACCGATTAGCTTACTAAATACTTCCTACAAGATCTTTAGTAAATGTTTAGTGGTGAGACTTAGACTGATTCTTCAAAAGCTCATTGGTCCTCATCAAAATAGTTTCCTGCTAAGAAGAGAGATGTTAGATAATATTATTGCTCTCCAAGAGGTGGTGCGCTCCATTAGATACTCAAAGAGTTCCAAGTACTCCATGATTATAAAAATCGACCTTAAAAAGGCATATGACAATGTCAATTGGGAATATATAGCGAAGGTGCTATTGTAGAACAAAGTGCCCCTGAAGATGGTCAAGCTTATTATGTTTGCGGTGGCAAGCGGGGATACCTCCATTGTCTGGAATGGGGAGACCCTCCCTCCATTTAAAGCTGGGCAGGGGTTGAGGTAGGGTGACCCTCTTTCCCTATACCTCTTCCTGTTGGTAATGGAAAGACTCTCGTGCATAATCCACAAGAAAGTGAAGAAAGGAGATTGGAAAGTGGAGAAAGTCACTAATTGGGGCCCCCTATCTATCTTATGTTCTTTATTGACGACCTAGTTCTCTTTGTGGAGGCAGAGCACTTGTATTTGAGCAACGTTCTAAGTTGTCTAAAGAAGTTCTCTGAAGAAAGAGGGCTCCAATTAAACCCTCATAAGTCCAAAATCTGGATATCCAACAGGGCCCCTAGACACATCAAAGCCTCCTTAGAGGCGTGTAGCCACTTTTCCCTTGCGGAGAACTTAGGCAATTGTTTGGGAGTCCTGATAATTCATGAGAAACAAAACAAGAACTACTATTACTATATGGTAGAAAGAGTGCAAAACAAGTTAAACCACTGGAAAGACAATCTTTTGAGTATAGTAGGAAGGAGAACTTTAATTCAATCGGTTACCACGGTTATTCCCCTATACACAATGCAGTTAGCTTGGCTCTCTGATTTCATCTACAAGAAATTGGATAAATTGAATTGAGATTTTCTTTGGGGCAGTAATGATGATAAAAGGAGGGTTTATCTCGTCAAGTGGGACATGGTCTGTGATCACAAGAAGGAAGGTGGGCTAGGCATCAGAACCATGAGAGAGCATAATGTGGCATTAATGGCAAAGCCGGGGTAAAGAGTCTTGAATGGAGATAGGGCTCTCTAGTGCAAAATTCTGCAAAACAAATACCTCAATGGATGCTGGATCATAAAAGGAGGAATAGTGCCTCTGCTATTTGGAGAGGTATATGTGCGAGTAGGGATTGCCTAAAGAAGGGAATCATGTCGAGAGTAGGGGACGAGAATTCCATCAAATTCTGGCTCGATAAATGGGTGGGTGACAAGGAGTGTAGAGAGCAGGCCTTAATTCCTCAAGATTCTTGTTACTCGAGCACTAAGGTATGCCATTTTTGGAAGGAGGGCGCTTCGTGAAATTTGGAGGAACTCTCGGCTATCCTCTCTAATGCTAAGGTAGAGAAAATTAGAGCCATGATTATCCCCTCCAGCACGAGAAAGCCAAACTCTATGGTTTGGAGAGCTACCCCGGATGGAGAGTTCACAGTTAGCTCCACTTATTGGATTCAAAAGAAGAACTATTTTCCTCAGGCGAAAGAGCATTCTAGTTGGAATTGGGTTTGGAAGTTAAAGTACTCCAAGAGAATCAAGCTTTTCATCTGGACAATTGTTAAAGGAAAAATCCTCACGAACATGGAATTGAAGAAAAGAGGCATTTCAACTTATGGGAACTATCGTATTTGTAGGGAAGAGAAGGAAACTATTGGTCATGTTTTGAGAGAATGCGCCCATGCTAAACAATTTGGAGGAAATTGGTGAAATGTATCAACAAGTCTAGTAGCTTTTGGAGTGACAATGTGGTCAAATGACTAAAGAATGGGGTGAACAAAATCTATAAGCTGGGGCTTGTGGAAGAGGAGTTAACTTTCTTGCTTTTCGTGTGGGAAATCAATCATGTGTGTAGAGAAGCAGATAGATGTGCTGACAAGTTGGCCAAGTTGGGGCTGAATTTTCTAAGACAAGAAGGAAATGTGGTACTCAAGAATCTGACATCCCTCCAACAGAGGTGAATCTTCTTTTAGCTCTAGACACATCTGGTGTTTCTTGGATTAGGAAGAAGAAGGGGCCACAGTACCCTATCCTCCTTGTGAGGAGTTTGTTTTCTCTTGCTCTGTTTTGCCTATTTGTTTTGATCCTCTTTTAACTAAAAAAAATTGTTGGGTTGTATTTGTCAGGTATGTTTAAGAGAAGGAAAAAAAGAGGATTTTTCTAGCAACGTATACGAGGACTTCCAGCATTGACCAAGAAAAAGTAAGCATGTTAGACTGAAATGAGCATCTTTGATTATTCAATTAAAGGCTTAAATGCTGGCGTAGAAAATGTGTTTTGAGAGCAAGTCGTTCCATAGACGTCGAGGAAAAGCACCTACAACTTTATCTTTCATTGTTGGAAAAAAGCTACATGTGGCTAAAGTTGGAGCTTAAGTATCCTTTTAGTCAAAAGATTCTTTTCTAACTGATCTTGAAAAGAGGACTACGCTCCTCAATTAGGTTTATTACCAATGCTAACTTATAATCATTATTACAAACTAAAATTTACTGTAGATCTTTTTTTTGAACCCTAGAAACAGCCCTACATTCCTCTTGGCTTAATGGCCTAAGGTCCTCCATTCTCATTACAGGGGCTTCAATTGAGACAAACAATTGGAATGCAAAAAACAAAAAAAAAAAAAATCACTTGGATTGCCGACTCCTTTAACATATTGGGAGTAGATGACCACAATGATCAGATCCAGCCCAAACTCTTGTTTTTGGGCAGTCTAAGGCGATGATTTATCGTACAAAGATCAAGCTGGGCTACAATCGGGTCCAGATTTTTTGCACCGCTTCCTTTGTTGGGCCGAACTCTACCCATGCACACCCCCGGCGGCCTAATTTCAAACTAACAACACAAAGGAACTTGTTGCCTAAATGCATCAAAGGATTTTCCTTGAACAAAAATTGCTATTATTTAACGTAATCATATGACGATACGTATGGAAATAATAAAAATTAAATAAAAGGGTTTTAAAACAATGTCTAATTTTTTGAAAGGATTGTACTTGGCTTTGCTAACCCTAATTGATTCAGAAGCACATCTTATTAGAATCATATTTCACTCGGTAAAGAGACAGTCAGTTTAATAGATAAATATATTAAATCGTTTAGTCAAAACTCAAATTCAAAAGTTGAAAATAAAAAAAATTACGTTGTATGAGCTCCCATATATTAGTTATGACAATATTTGAATCGGATTAATAGTAATATAATTTCGGATACTAATTAGTTATTAAAAAAATCATATTTTATTCTTTCCAATCCCCTAATAATTTTTTAAGTCAAAATTATAGATTTTTTTATTATTTTTTCCATGAAAATTAAGATTTTTTTTGGATGACTGTGCTCGACGCTCTACCTTCCCTACACAAGAAATTTGAACTTGAACACTGACACGTTTTCCCCGTAAAATGTGAAACGATTGGCACTGACAAGTTACTTGCAAGTTAGGGCCGCCCCGTCAAGGTCAACATCAGAATGCAATTTTGGTCAACTTAGGTTAACGTTATCTTAATCATTGTAAAATCCAATTCGTAAAAAGATTTAACACGAGCTAGACTCACATCAAGGTGGGACTACAACAAACAAATAAATAGGTGGTGTGACAAGGCCACTGCCTCAAGAAAGATGAATCTAGCTGAATTTTTTAATACATAAAATTATTAATATAATAATAATTTAAGTTATTTATTAAAAATTATTAAGAAATTGAGGAACTTTAGGTTTTCTTGAACACCACCCTGATTTTTCAAAAAAATCAGTAATATTAAAAATAATAAATAATAAAGTATATATAAAAAACAAATCTGAAGTGAAGAAAACAAATATGAATATTTTTTTTATTATATGAGATTTGAACCCTGAATTATAGGATTAAGAAATAGAGTTATAACTACTCATCTATCCCTTTGGGAACAAATATGAACATTATAAATGCATAAATGGATCCAATGTAAACTTGTCAATCGTGATTTCCGTCTAGACTACAACTTTTCACTCAACCAAGAAATATTAGTATGGTAGGTATAGGCCCACCTAATTGTAAGTGAAGTTTATTTGATCTTTTTATTGATCATAAGTTCATTTCTTTATAAAGATGTCAAATTCGAATCTTCATATATATATATATATAGAAAAAGAGTACTTTACTTATGACTTAGGACATGTGTGCTGCGAGAATAAATTTTTAAGTGAGAAATCAAGGTGATATTTTAATGAATAAATATTGCTTTCTTAACATTCGTAATAATGTTTTTAATTTTATCTCACTACAAATAAAAGTTTATTTTCTCTCTATAACTTAATAAATTATTTTTGCTAAAAATTGAATTACTGTAAATTTTATTTTCTAATCACATTGTTTTTAAATTTTTACACTAATAATTTAATTTAATTTAATTTTTTCTCAAACACTAAAAGCATTTGTTATATCTCTCTAAAAAATAAATTTAGTTTTTATTTTTTTAAAACTAAACAATTATTTTTCTTTCTCCAAAATAAATTAAATTGCCATAAATTTTGTCTTTTCAATCACATTGTTATTTTGTTCACTCTAAGGCCAAATTTAATTATTCTTTCTCTAAAATTAAACACATTCGTTTTCATTTTTTTTTCTCTACATTAAAAATTAATTTAATTCGTATTTTTTAAACACTTTGAATTCAAATTTTGTCTCCCAAATAAATTAAATTTAGTTTTTTCTTCATACAACTAAAAATATTTATTTTCTTTCAGTTAAATACGAATTTAACATAAGATTTCTCTTTATAAACATATTGATTTTAAATTATCACTAAAAAAATCAAATTTAATATTTTTCTCTCAAAATCTAGGGAAATTAATTTTATCACTCCCCAAAAAAATAATTCAATTCATATTTTCTATCTAAAAATACAAAATTTGATTATTAACTCTTTCAAACTAAGTACACATTAATTTTTTCTCTCTAAAAAATTAATTTAATTTATATTCTCACTAAGCACATTGATTTCATTTTATCTCTTTAAACTTAAATATTTTAATTTTTTCACGGTGTAAAAAAAATAAAAGTTAGTTTTTCTCTTTTAAACTAAATGCATTAATATTTTGTTTAAAAAATCAATTTAATTAATATTTATTTCTATGAACATATTGATTTTAAGTTTTTCTCTCTCTAAAATTTTCACAATAATTTTTTCTCTCCAAAAAATTAACTCAATTTATATTTTCTCTTTCTAAAAATATGGATTTTAACGTTTTTTTTAAAACTAAACATATTAATTTTTCTCTTTAAAAAAGATTAGTTTATTTTAAAGTTAGTTTCTCTAAATACAGTTATTTTTAATTTTCTTTCTGCAGAAAATGAATTTAAAGCTCATTTTCTCTTTAAAAATGCACTTACTTTAAAATTTCTTCCTTTTTTTATGGTGTGTTATCCTTCCTAATGGGGACAGGTTTGGCTTTACAGATATTTGCTTTGCTAACGTGAGTGTGAACCGGAGTGATGAGGATCTTCAGTAGCTTTGTGAGTGACGAGACCTGCAAAACCATCAGAGAACGCTAGTAAAAAAGAGTGGTTTTAGAGAATAAGAAGCAAATTGAGGAGAGTTGTAAAATAACCCTATGTTGCCTTTGTTCCATAAGTGTAGAGTTCTTAACAATGTACCCGGATGGCTACTAATGCTGAATATATATAATATATATGTATGGTAAGTCTCGTATGAACTTAGGGTGTAAGATGTTAGTTTTCTTGTATAGAGATTGTTGAAAATTTATGAGATTATAGGAAATGTAGTCAAGGATCTCAAGGAGATTTTATATCCTAAGGAAAGTCCAAATTGTCATGGAGACTTCAAACCATATTGAGAGTAACTCTTGAGACATGCTTCCTTGTTGAGAGAGACTTTCTTGAGAATAGGGAAGATTCAAATTCGATTAACGAAGGCTCAGATTTGCTAGAGATTTACTTCCTTAAGGGATGGCTTCAAGTTATGCTTATCGCGTAGTAGAATGAATCATGCTTGTAGAGTGTATTTGTCGATGAGTGGGACACTCGAGATGACTGAGAAGCTTGGATGTAGAGAGTTAGAATGACCAAAGAGTTTGAAAGGAGTGCTCGACCAAGAGTGCACTCAACCGAGAGATTGCAATATGTTCAACCTAATGGGATTGGGCAATCCAGCCCTTGTGGTAATGGGCTGTTGGGACGTGTATCATCATTTGTCCCTACTTCTAAGGTTAGTTCGAAGAATTAGTATTAGGTGTATAGTTGAGAATTTTGTAACTTGAAAAGTACAGAGTGAAAGTAGTATTGGATAAGTGGAATGGCTTCGAAAATGGAACCAGCATGGGAGTATAACATTAAATGCGGTACGTATCGCTTCGGTATTTGTGAATCTTTTGGTATACGCCACTTTTAAAGGTAGCTCGAGATTGGTTTAAACCACTATGATTTCTACTTTCCATTGCTCTGCTTTCACAGATTGAAAAATTAGGGTTTTGAAATTGTAGATAGACTCGTAGGAGAAATTTCAATGGAAAAGGGTTCTAGTTCACGTAGTTATCACGTGATTAGTGAGATTAATGGTATAATAATAGAAGGAGAGCTACAAGCCATGTCAAAAGACATGAATTTAGTTGACAGTTTCAGGCTAAGGTTGCCCAATCTGGAAGAAAGGATGAACCAGATGCCGAAAGGTTGTGTTCCCATGTATAAGGAGCATGTGAGCTGCGGGTACCCTATTTGGGACCCTTAGCTGTAGCTTTGAGGGGTTGGAATATATTTCCGATCCTGTTGTTACAAGGAAACCCTCGATAGTACAGAGCTATCTTTGGAGTTAAAGATGTCTGCATCTTCCTGGCATTCGAGCTTTATCAAATCAGTTGGAAAATTTTGTACGACAACAGGTAAGGTTGTCTGGGTGGCGGCTTTGATTGAGGATGAAATATTGAAGTTAACCAATCTCCTACTAAATAAGAGATTACAAATTCAGAGGCCGCATATGCTGGAGAAGAAGGCCAAAAGACTTGTTGATGTTGTTGATTTCGCTAGGATTGATGATAGCAATATTTTTATACATTTGAGTTATATTATTTTATAATATTTTAGGCATTATTTATGATTTTTAGGATTATCTTAGATCTTATTTTATGATTTTATACTATTAGTGGGTTTTATTTTAGGAAATTTTGGATTTATTTAAGAAAATTTGAACTAAACAAACAGTTGTTAGTATTTTGAATATAACTTTTTGCTGCGTAAAATTCTTATGAAAAGTGCAAAAGTTAATCCAGGCCAGAATTTGAAATTTTGAAACAATATACTGCAATGCTAAAATTCAAGAAAGAGAAGTCCATGTTCAATAAGGAAATCACTTGAATTTATCCAATGTGAGATGTCATGCCCCAGTCCTCGGACTCAAGCATGTGACAAGCATCGGGTTACCTCGAACTACGTAGACCTCAGGCGCACAATTTGAGACTCCACAAGGCTAATCCCTCAGCAACCAATCTTAATTCCCAACCAATTATTTGTAATCATAAATCATTCTCCATAAAAACTCTTTCAACATGAAATATTAAATAAGCAAAGTCCTAATAATTTTAACATAAAGAATCCAATCAAAATAAGATTGTTCAAATACAAACCTTTAAATTTCTACAATTGATCTTAATGTGACAGAGGACAACTCCCCTTTTAACCCTTCAAACTCCATGGATCCATCTAAGAGCTAGTTATGCCAAAATGAGACCAACTCACATGATGTCAACAATTCCGATAGAGTTGGGTGTCACAAGTCTCAAAAGGAGGTCTTCTAAGTGCAATTACTAGTACAAACCTAAAACATAAGAAAATCTATTTGCATGCCAATGAGTGAGAATGTGATTATATGCTAAATCAATTAACAACAAATTCCATTTTTATCATTTCAAAAATAATCACAAATTTACAGAAATATACACAAAATATTGGACAACCAATGCATTCAAAATAAAATATTTCTTTTTGCATCAAAATGGTTTGAATTCAATTCAAAACCATGGAATTTCCGAAAAGATACCTCCCAATCCAATACCTTGGTTGGGATCAAAGATTGGATCCACCAAGGGCTTTTATTCATTCATTTATCTGAAAAATGTCTCATCTTTAGTGTTGGCTTAGATATCACCATGGTGACTCATGCCTTCCTAACCGAAATCTGAGTAGGTGAACCCTCCTGCATCACATTACCCCAATCCAGTATCTGGTTCCACTCATATTGCTCTTACTGCAGTCGGTCATGAGTGTGCAATAAATCACAGTAGTTGCATGAAAAATCGGTAACCATAAGATAGCTTTTTTATTAGCAATTAAATTCTAAAACCATTTCGCAATCCGTATTCGTCTTTGTCTCAATAAACATCAATCAATCAAACAACATAAATCATATGGCATTAACATGTCAATTTCATATTTCTAACATCACCACTTCAAGATAATGTACCACATTCAAACTGAATTATAAAACTACATTTCAAAATAAGATTTTCAAAACACATAAAATCATTTCTCATTAAACAAGATATAAAAATCCCACTCACATTAGGGAAGGGTATGCATTCCCAGTAGTCTAGATTCTTGGCACTATCCTTGATTGAAGGACTTTCACCTAAATGTTATATAAATCACATCATAAAATTAGATTAGACATTTATTCAATACAAACATGAAGCTAAATACATGATGATGCAATTGAAAAATGTGTCTCTATTACATCGGCATCCATTAACTCTACTTAACACTCATTTCCATTCCAAATTCTATAATTTCAACCAATATTACAAGTTTCCAACTTCTACATGTCTCGGAAGAATATTAATATCTCAGACTAAAATTTTTTTATTCTAATTTTTACTTATAGACCAGACATAAAACAACAATTTTTATTTTTATAACCTAGATCCATTCCAATCATACAAAAACATTTAAGTCTATTATATGTTTGCCCTCACTACATAACTCCAACATGCATAGTCAGAGGAAAAAGGTCATAACTTTTGCTACACATATCCAATTTACTTGATTCAACTCTCAAATTAAAGATAAGGTATAGATCTACAAATTTCATTTTCAGAGCTTAGCCTAGCTCAGTTTAGAAGGCATCTCAAAGTTCAAACAAAGTTCTTAGTTGAAACATGGTAGAAATAGAGTATCTCTCTACATAACATATCATATTTGAAAAATTATTAAAAATCCAATTCTCATTAGAATCTAGTGATCATATGCCATTTTCAAGATATGGAAGTCAAGTTTCTTAAGACGAAGACCTCACTCAATTGCCTATGTGCAAAAGAAGTTATGACTAAAAGATCACAACATGTATAAACTGTATGGGTTGTAGAAAATAATCAAAGGTTTCTTATTATTCCAACACTTTCAATGATCATGTAAGTTCAGATCATTAAGTATGCTATTTACCATAAATCAAAACCTTAAATCATGAATTTAAAGCTTACCTTGCACTTGTCTCAAGAGACTACCAAGTATTCAAACAAAATCTTCTCCAAATGCAAGCTTCTTTGCTTTATTTTGATAACCCCATGTTCCTATCACCTTCAAGCCCAAGGATTTCTAGAGAAGGTCGAAAATATGGCAAGAGAACTTAGAAATCAAGGATCTTGTTCAGCAAATATTTGGATGACCTAGATGGTTTGAAAGAAGAAGAAAAGAAGGGGGTGTAAGGAAGGCTAGGATCTTCTCAATGTGTTAATCTTCTTGTTATTGATTTTTTTTATATGATTTCTTCTTTCAGGTTACGAATCTAAAATACATTAGAGAGATTACAGACGAAATTAAATGGATCGCTCGTAGACCAGATCCATTGGTTAGAAATTACAATGGCTATATAATCAATGGATATTGATTCCATATAAAAGATTGTGAAAAATGTCTTCAAACTCATAATTCAGGAGTTGTGGTAGAAGTGGATAATGTTAGTTATGCAAGTACGAGTGATAAAGACTCATTCAAGGTAAAGTTAATTATTATGGAATATTACGGCAAATCATTGAAGTAAGCTATAATGTATACGTTTGTCTTATTTCGGTGAGATTGGATCGACCTACAATAGGGATGTAAGAAGGACAGATTTAGTTTAACACTTGTCAATTTCTCCTATCTCAATCATACGGGTGTTGATTTGCTGTATGATCCTTATGTGTTGGCATCCCAAACAAAGAAGGTATTTTATGTGGCTGATGAAAGACATAAAGGATGACTTGTTGTGAAGCATTTGTAAATTAGAGATGAATTTGACATGATGATGAAGTAATGAATCACCATATGAATTCAGAAAGTAAACCCTCAAATGAGGTGTGGGTTCGGACTAATGTAGATGAAGATAAAGGAAATGTATCAATAGAAATGAATGATAACGATGATGTTGATAGAATAGTATGGGATGCATATACATATGAAATGTAATTTCCTTTACACATTTATCTTCTTTATTTTTTTTATTTTTTTATTTTTAATCAGTCTACTTTCATTCTTGGTATCATGTGTAGTGATATGGCAAGATAACAAGTGGTAACAAGTAGTAACAAGTGATTTATAATAAATGGTAACAAGTACTTTTATTATACTATAATAAATAAGAAATGGTAACAAGGTAACAAGTGCATTTGAGGATTTCTCCTGGTACAAATGGTAACAAATACTTTTATTCTCTATCTACATGATAACAAGTGATAACAAGTGATTTATAATAAATAACAAATGGTTATTATAATAAATGGTAACAAGGTAATAAGTGCATTTGACGATTACTCCATTTGTACTTTTATTATACTATAATAAATAATAAATGGTAACAAAATAACAAGTGCATTTGAGGATTCCTCCTCCTGGTACAAATGGTAACAAGTACTTTTATCCTCTATCTACATGGCAACAAGTGATAACTAACAAATAATAAATGGTAACAAGGTAATAAGGTAATAAATGCATTTAACGATTCCTTCAACACCCGGTGACAAGTGGTAAGTCAATAATTGTATAAAATTTATATAATATGACATGGTAACAAGTGATTTTCAACAACAAATGGTAACAAATTATGGTAAAAAATGATAACAAATGATGTATAATGACTAACAAATAGTAACAACGTAACAAGTGCATTTCATGATTGCTCCATCACTTGGTAAACCGAATAATTGAAATAATTGTATAAAATTTGTATACTATGGCATGGTAACAAGGTAACAAGTGATTTTTAACAAATGGTAGGCAATAATTGTATAAAATTTATATAATATGGCATGCTAACAAGTAATAACAAGTGATTTTTAACAAATGGTAACAAATACTTTTATATCATATAGGATATGATAATAAGTGATAACAAGTGATTTATAACAAATAACAAATGGTAATAAGCTACAAGTGCATTTGAGGATTTCTCCAACACTTGGTAATAAGTGGTAACATAATAATTATATAAAATTTGTATAATATGGTATGGTAAGAAGTGGTAACAAGTGATTTTTAATATCCTACATGAGTGATAACAAGTGATATATAACAAATAACAAATGCAAGTAACAAGTGTATTTCATGACAAGTGGTAAGGCAATAATGCTATAAAATTTGTATAAAACGTAACCCAACAAGGAAAATATTGTTACATTTATCTACTTGTATGAACGTTATCGTAACAAATCTTAAAAATCACATTACTAAACTAATGGGATAATGGGAAAATAATACATATGCAAACATTGTAAACATATGGTATGGTAAAAGAAGAAAGATGAGTATTTACTATAACAAAAACAATTACTAAAGTCCGAATGATTAAAAAAAAAAGGCGGTCAAAAATGATAACGTGTCCCAATAAATTTGTAAATGAAAAACACACAGAAAAAAATGATGTGGATAAATTTATTTTCAACATTTCTTTCGCGCATATGATATCTCACTTGAAACATAAACTGTGAACTAATGTCGACTATTAGAGTAATGAAAGTCGAAAAAATCTATAAAAATTTTTGCTATAATAATATAATCTAACATTACTATATATTACAACTATCAATTATAACAAATTATATGCACTTTCATAATATAAATTTATAAATTTATTATAATTATAATTATCAATATTAATTTAAATAATGTTATTATTGTCATTATATTTGTATAATATAATATTACTGTGTTATACAACTTAATTAAATATCAATATTAATGTTACTAAATATTATAATATTAGTGATTTAAATAATGTTACTACTAATTTAAATAATCATGTTGTATTACTAATTTCAAATAATTATTAAATTTAAATAATGTTAGTGAGGTAGGGTTAGATTTGGTTTGAATGTATCTTGTTAATCGATTCAATGGTACAATACATAGCAATGTTTTAATGGTATGGGAATAGGAGTTGAGTTGGGTTGGGAAGGCCTCTATAATTTTATTCATATTTCATTTAATTTTCTTAGTTTTTATTATTATTATTTTAAATAAAATTATTAGTAATTTAAATAATTTCAATAATGTTCCTAAATTGACAAATGGAATGTTATTGTGGAGTTTGCTAAATCCAAATGGAATGTTATTGAATTGACAAAACAAGTCATTTCAATTTTAGATTTTGGATTTGAATTCCCTTACTTTTCCATTAAGATTTATACTAATATAATTAAATAATATTAAATATCATATAATTAATTATATTAACATAATTAAATACACCATAAGACTATATTATTAATTCAATCAATTTTCAAAATATAATATTATATTATATAAATTACTGTCACTCATTATATTTCTTAATTCTCATATTCCTTAATTATAATATGTTAAATATAAATTAACATATGTAATTAATATTATTAATGTAATTAATATTATTAATTTAATAATGCATACTCATTATCTGCAATACATCGACGCACGTCTCCAACCCACCTGCCTGTCTACCCCATATATTCTGCAACCTAGTATTGTGAACTCACATTCCTTAATTATAAAAAATTTAAAATATAAATTAAGTATGATGATATAATTAATATTATTTTTAAATAATATAATCATATAAAATTATGTAAATATAAAATTATATAACAATGTAGTAATAATATGATAAGAAAAATTGTATAATTTAGTAATATAATAGTAATATTTTCTAGTAGTTGTGGTAGTTGTATAATAATAGAGGTAAGAATTTTGTATTAATTAGTAAAACAAAAACAAGTGATAAAAAGAAGGAAAAAAAAACTATAATAATAAAAAAAATCAAAAAATAAAAGCGTGAAAAAGCGGGAAAAATTGCGAATTTCAAAAAATTTGTTTCTTTAAATGGCGGTAAACACTAAACTATCTAAATTAAATATATATACTATAAACCCTCTCTTCGGAAACATCAAAAGTTCTCATTCCCTTCAAAAACTCTTCTTCCCTCAAAACTCTCAAAATTTCTAACTAAAAAAATATATATCATTCCCATCAAATATTTTTAACCAAATATTTTCAACGAATCTCACTCAAGTTTTTTTAAAATATGGGACAAAATAAATGAAAAATGATCATTGTAGCTGATCACAAAGAATCAAAATCATTCCAAGAACAAGTTGAGTCTGAAGAAGCACAATCATCCTAAGATCCTATCTCAGGCTTGGTTTATGTTTATGTTTAAAAATAAACAGATCATTTCATTTTTATAATATATTTTTACGTAATAGTATGTTATCCATTTTTAATTTTTCATTTTCACCGGTTGTTAAGAAATGTAGAGGCCCAACGCGCTGTTAAGATATTTGGAATTTAGAAAAAGGAAAATGTATGGTGGTTGAAATGAACAAATTAAATCAACTAATAGAAATCAATGGTACGATCTTTACTAGATTCCTTGGCTTTATAGTGAGAGTACATTCGATTGTTCCAATGAACTATACGACTTAGCGTGACATGCCAACAAAGTGTAAAGAGAATATGTGGAAAATTATACAAATATCTAGCTTTATTACTCAATCAGAACATGGCATAGATGAAAATTAATATATCTAATTTTTTTTCTTTCATTGTAGTCAAAGATTACTTTTAAACAACTCAGAAATGACACTAAAAAATGGGTTACTGTAAATTTGTGTGACAAATGGAAGAGTTTTAAAAATACTCTCAAATCAAAATGGTTCGATGATTTACTTGGAATAGATGAAAATATCAAGAGAATGGAAGATGAAAGGGTTGATCCAAATCAGTACAAGGAGATTGTTACTTTTTGGTTGAATGATAAAGAGAAGGTAGAAGTTAACAATTTCTCTTACTACTTTTACTTGTATTCGAATACTCTTTTCTCTGTGCTAGGAAATTTACTTGTACTCTAATACTTTTTTCTAATCCTTTTTTCTCTTTCTCTATGCTAGGAAATTAGTAAAAGAAATTTAGAATGTCATGCAAAGTTATGGAATCAGCATTGCTTAGGATTTAAATCATTCGCCAAACTTATACATGAGAAGGTATAAACAATTTATATGTTATTTTATTTGTAACTATTTTTATTACATAATACTTCAAACTAAACCATTTTATCATTCCAAACAACACAATCTGAGACAAAACCTTGTAGAGCTGAACTTTATATTACAAGTAGAATCCGATCAGATAGGAGTTTAGTTTCTACGAAAGTATCAGAAGTTATGGTATGAATAACTATTTTTATATATTTTCAATTGATATGACGTTTGATTTATTTACTTTTCTTAGACTGGATATGATGAAGAGTGGAATGGAGCATATTGAGAGTAAAGAAGGGCAAGTAGAAAGTTCAAATTTATCTTGGAAAACTAATATCATATCTAAAGTTAAAGGGCCTAATTCGAGAGAAAGAATCATATGTGTTGGGAAAATCACAACTCCATCCAATCGTCAGCATTCAAGCAAACCTGAGAACGAACATATGACTATTATTATGGAACGAATAATTGAACAAAATCATAATCTTACTATTGTTGTGAGCAATGTTCTTATACATATTGCTATGCATGCTAGAAGTAGACAACAAGATGGATTGTTGAACTTCGTTAATGAAGCAAGCCTCATCGCTTACGAATGTCATTTCTTTACTTCTAATCATAATCTTACTAATTTCACTTCTGTATTTGAACAATAATCCAAATTATTTATATTTGTATTGTTAGTTTTCTCTAATACTAGATGTTAGGAGTGAATATAGAAACCAACCATCATCATTATCACCACTTGAGTCCATCCCAAAAGGTAATATTTTAATTTACAAAGTTTTTTATAATGTACCATATAATTATATTCATTTTATTACTACTGGTCGAATAAAATAACACGAAAAGTTTATCATGGATGCTGGATGCTAGAACTATCAAGGATGCTGTAATATTTTTGGTGATCGAAATTAACATTTTTTGCAATATTTTTGGTATGAACATTTCATTTCAGAAGATATGAAGATATGTAGTTGTCTGGAACTTAGAATCATTTTTTTTGTCTTATATATTATATCGAGGATTATGTTTATTATTTTGTAATTTCGGTAATTTATAGCGTTTATACCATTATCATGTATATTTTGATGATGATGATATAAAAGGTAGTTCATTTCCTAAAATACAGTAATTTATACTAACAATTTTTCCTAACCTTTTTATAAACCAACCGATGACAACATAACATTTTGTGACCATTGTACACTAAATATGTGATAACCTAGTACTTTATACTCACGTAATGATAGAATTATTTTTTAACCCCTTTTTCTAGCAAACGATAAAAGTAATAATATTTCATATGGTAACCGATTAGTAATTTATACTGACATATGTGGTGCATATGTAGTAACACTATAAGTAATATTTCCTAATCCTTTTCTAACCCATAATTGTAACATTTTCTATAACATTTCTATAACATTTTATGTGGTAACCTACGCATATTTCATAACACCATAACACCTGTCTATCCAACGATAAAGTAATAATATTTACTAACACTTGTAATATTAACAATAAAAGTAATAATATTTGTTAACATATGTGATCAACAATATATAACACTAATAATTTTTAACGTTACGTGTCTGATGATAAAAAGTACTAAATATCCTAATGTATATGCTAAACGAGAATAAAAGTAGTAATATTTACTAACTCTTTTAACATATACTAAAACATATGCTAAGCGAGAATAAATGTAGTAATATTTACTAACCCTTGTGATAACCAACCAAAAAAATAGTACCATTTTCTAAATTATGTGGTTACGGAAAATAAGTAACAATTCTTAACTTATGTGGTAAGCGACATATGCTAAGTGACATATGCTGAGCGACAATAAAAATAGTAACATTTACTAACCCTTGTGATACCGACAATAAGTAACAATTTTGTAAGCAACGACAAAATAGTAACATTTACTAACGCTTATCATAACCGACAAAAAATTTTTTTATAACATTTCCTAACATATATGTGGTTCTATATTTACTGACAATAAATAGCATAACAATTACTAACGGTTATAGTGAGTGACGATAAAGTAGTAACATTTCCTATGTGGTAAGATACAACGATATTGTAATAATATTTACTAATATTTGTAATAAACGATAATAAAAGTAATAATACTTCCTGCATACATGATAATGTGATTACCGACAATAAATAGTTGTAACAATTTTTAATGGTTATATTTAGTGATGATAAAGCTAGAAATATTTTTTGTGTAGTAGGTGATGATAAAGTAGTAACTTTTACTAAAGTTTTGAAACTGATGACAAAAGTGTGATTTTTACCGATACTTTTCTAACTGTTTGGAATCGGGACATGCTCCAACGGTCATAAAAGTATCAGGATAGGTCTATCTCGACTCGTGTATAACCAACTGAACATATATCCATTAGAGAAGATTTTATCGATGGTTTTATTATATTAACCTCACGGTTTTTCTCCATCTCTATAAGCTATTACTTTTGTAGTGTACGTTAGATTTTAGGTTTGTTTAGGTTTGTGTTAAGCATCCTACTCATTTATGTTGGTTTGAAAGTATTTGTTTGGCACTACAAAATAAGTGCCTTATCTAGATGAATGAAAACTATCTGCAAAACCTATTAAACTGTTTATAAAAGCTTCTCCAATGGATAGGCCTTTAGTTAGCTATACACTAATCAGGATAGATCTATCCCGACAGTTTTGGTCACTGTTAGAGCATGTCTATATTTATACTAACGGTTAGAAAAGTATTAGTAAAAGTTACTACATTTTATTATCGATTTAAAAAAGTATTGATAAAAATTACTACTTTTATTATCGATTACTACATATATTGGTAAAAATTACTACTTTTATCGTCAGTTACTACATATATTAGGAAATGTTACAATTTTTATTATTTGTTATCACTATTAAGAAATGTTACTATTTTTATTGTCGGTTATCACTGTTAAGAAATGTTATTGTCATTTATCGTCGATTACCACATCTGTTACTACCTTTCATCGTGGGTTACCATAGATGTTAGGAAATGTTACTACTTTTATCCTCGATTACCACATGTCACTATCTTGTATCATCAATAGTATTAGAAAATGTTATTATATTTTATTATCGGTTAGCACAAGTGATAGAAACATTTACTGTTTACCACTGGAAAATAAAAAATTACAAAAATAATTTTTATTAATATGAAAGAATGATTGATATATTGACGTAGAATGATAGATACATATAGACCAAAAAAAGAGAAAAGATTATACAACTGGATGTCTTTTATCTTCTAAAATGTTCCGTCACTCACAAAAATGAAAACATCTTTATCCTCCATAATTCTTGGTGTTAATCTGTTCAATAAAAACACCAAAAATAGTAAAATAAATATAATTATATGGTGATATTGTCAAAAAATATCAATCATTGTATTACCTTTTGGATGGAGTCAAGTGATGATGATGGTTGGGTTCTATCTTCACTCCCAGCATCTGACATATGGTACATCTGGTATAGAGAAACTTAACTATAGTGAAATTAGTAAAATTATACTAAAAACTAGAAAAATCAAACAAAAGTGAACAAATATCTTGACTGCGCTGGTCTCTATATTTTTTAACAATTACTCAAAATAAAAAATAAAAAATGGAAAATTAAAAAATTAAACCTCTATATTTATTTTTAAACCTGATAACATCATAGGACGATTGAGCAAATTCTTGAAATGGTTGGAATGGTTGTGCTCAACTAAAAGCAGTAATAGAACGTAGAACCGAGAATAAAACAGAACGTTGAATCTAGAGTGACTCTTTTATATAAAAAAAATGTGATTAGCTTTTATTTGCTAAGTGAGAGGTTTAGATGGTTAGAGGAGGGATGGCTAGAGGAGAAAAGCTTTCGGGGGAAGGAGAAATTTGATTATGAAACTTTTCGCGTGGATGATTTATAATATATCATTTTCATAAATAAATTTTAAAAACCCACCCATTTTTTTTGCCTTTTTTTCTCACCTATTTTTTCATTAGCTGCATTACTCTTAATTCCTTGTTATACTTTTAATCAACACCATCATATGTATTGTTATTTAAGTTGTTGAAAAAATCGCTTACTACTTACTACTTATTATACATGTATTACTATATTTCATGTAAGTGCAGTCCTTACCTCTTATTCTTAATTTCTCATATTTTTTCATAGTTAATACCACGTGTCTTTTGCAGTACTATTTAGAAAATCACTTATTATATTTCATGCAATTTGTAGGATTTATTAACTTTATATTACTATATTTCATGCAATTTTTATCTTGTTTGTATTTTGCAACGGATTATTTTCAAATTTAGTTTTTAGTTAAATTTTTATTATCAAAACCTAATTAAAACCTATTTTTTTATGAAATAAGACATATTTGTTAACACCATCAACACCTGTATTTTTAGGAGATATGATGCACTTGATCCACCCACATACTATAAATGGTATAAGTGCAAAAGTTGTAAGCATAGTCTTGGTTTTTTAGCATACATGTGAAGTTAGTTTATCTCATAACTCTCCCCACGTTGAAATCCATAATGTAACAAAGTGATTGAATACCACTAAATCATTGCATACAAGGACATGATATCTTGCTATCATTTATTCAAGAAATGCATTAACCCGGTAATTGATTTAGAATACAAACCATGACTTGTCCAATATTTTTGGCGAAACAAAAATGATTAAATTGGCGTTAGTTAAAGAAAATATTTTTGGTGAAAAATTTGAAAATTTGATTAAATTGACTTTAAAACTAGAAATTTGTTTTTGGCGCAAAAAAGTGATCATTTCTGAATTGTCTAAATAAATTAAATGTCTTAATATTAATATTAATATTGTTAGTTGTTTTTTTTAATTTATATAAAATTATATAATATATAACACTATATTATCTAATAATAAAAAATATATTATAACACTCCTATGCTGTTTAATGCTGAGATCATATGTAGGATGAAGATGGAGATGGAGGAAACAAAGAGAAGAAAGTTTGAAGGAGTTCAGAGAAATGAACTAGAACAAAAATTTAGAAAAAAGGAAAAAGAAAATTTGTGAAAATAATTGAAAATTTGTGAAATTGTGATATACCAACTGCACACACATATAATATCTTGTTACAATATTTACACTTATTATAGAATCCAATTTCACTTTATTATTTATCATTTAGTATACTTTAATAATAATATTTTCACCCACCAACTTAGTTACTTATTACTTACTTACCACCACTCTATGCCAAACTTAACACTCAATACCAACTTACTACGCTCTCACAAAACTTACCATCTCTTATCACTCTCAAAATTACCAAAATTTATCACTTTGTTATCACACTGTTATATCACAACACGTCAAAATCATCACAACTTATCACCTATTACCTATTATCACATCATATATGCATGCACTCACATGTTCCTATTGCAAATTATCACATGCAAGCATACTAAAATTATTACAACTTATCACATGCAACCATTCCTAAAGCTATATACCAAACATTTTCAATACGTTAAAACTATATACCAAACATTTTTAATATTTTTACGACTACATATATACTAGTTCTGGCATAATTTATGAAACTTTATCTAAAATTGGTTCATCACGAGAAACACCCTAGGATCGATCATGAATCATGTAACTGTGTGAATGTAACATACAAAACATATCATGGTAAAAACAAAAGTATCTAGGTTGGATAGATGGATGATATATCGACGTTAAAAGTAACAAGTGATTGAAAATCCATGTTGAAGTATTTAATTTAACACCTGCATTAACCTATCAATATATTCATCACTTCCTCTTAATTTTCTCTTAATTTAGAATATTATTACTTGTCTATTATATTAAATACAAATCAAATGTTTTGTACAAATTTACATTGAAATAAATATACGGAGAAATTGTTTTTGGCACAAAAAAGATAATTAAATTGGCAATAGAGAAACAAAATATTTTTTCTGCGAAAAAGAGAAATTTGATTAAATTGGAGCTAAAATGGTAAATTAATTTTGGCGTGAACATTAGAGATTTTATTGTGAAATTATCATTGAAAAATGTGAAAATAGTAAATTTGTAAATTAAATAACTATTCTTTCTTAGAATTTATATAAAATTATATAATATTGATAATTAATGTATTATTATCATGATTAAACCAATATATTCCTCCTATTTTTGGCGCGCTTCACCAATATATTCCTTCCATTTTGACATGCATGTCGTACAAGCATGTCCCTGAGTGTGATTGAGACCGCAAGGGCATGCCCTCGCGCATGCCCAACTAAAGTTATTGCGCACCTGCGGTTGCAACCGCACGGGGGCCATTTTTTATGCAAAATGCAAAACCTTTCGTGCAACTTGCAAGAGTTGTCTAGAGAAAAAAAATGCAAAAAACCCTTGTACAAGAGTTGTCTAGAGAAAAAAAATTTGCAAAAAACGTATGCGGGCTGCCCGCGCGGGCATGGCCCTGTGTTTGTTTCTTTTGAAATACACACAAGGTAGTCAATTTTTGGGCACCAAAATGAGAAATCTAAAAACCCCTTATACAACCAAGAGTTGTCTAGAGAAGAAAAAAAATTGCAAAAACGCATGTGGGCTGCCCGTGCAGGGGCCATTCATGCAAAATGCATGTGGGTGGGCGGATTCGAACTCAAATGTGAAAGTGGTAGTTTGACACCATCAAGCACTATGCCACAACTACCCACATGCCATACATTTTCTTTTTCCTTTTTTCCCTCTCTATCTTCCACACTTTTTTCTTTTTTTTTTTTTATTTCACTCACACCCATAAAATGAATTATGAGTTATTAATATTATATATTTGGTAAATATTTGTAATTAAATATATAAAATTTTTAAATTATTAATATAGTATAATTTAAATTAATATTAATAGTCATGATTTTATATTATCATACTAACATATATCCTCCACTCATCTACTCATTGAGCATCATTAATTCAACGATAATGCAATTTATAATTTATAGTAATATATATAGTAATATGTATGTATTATATAGTAATGTACGATTGTTATTATTATATTATTAGAAAATTGTGTATTTGTATCTCAAAATAATTCTAAATTTTTTTGTAATTTTTTTACACTTTCATATATTACTAATTAATCTAACGACTGTAATAATATTTTTCAAATTAAGTATATATATCATATCAGAGATGACATATACCGCTATTTTCACAAATAAATTTTTAAAATCTCTTTTTCCGTGCCTTTTTTTGTTGCACAATTTAAACTCATTTTTCCATTTTTTTGCTTCTTTTTCATTACACAATTTTTTTTCTCGTTACACCCTTTAATCATTATCCTTCATTTTAGTCATTTTAGTCATAGTCAATACGATACTTTTAGTAAATACTTCTCAAATGCTTACTAATACAATTTTTAAAATTTGTTACGCCTTGTTTACTTTACAATTACTACATTTCATGCAATTTTTTGAACACTTGTAATTGTTTGTGCTTTGTATATTAGCATTGGCAGCTTAATTAATTTAAACAAATTCATTAGATTATTTTTAAATATAGTTTTCACTTAAATTTAATTTAAACCAATGCAGTTATCGGAAATTTTTAGGACTAGGAATAAGCATAGATTTCATATACAACCAAGAAGGCAGGAGACAGGTTATCATGAGTACCGGTTTCATTGTTTTAAATGTGAAACCATCTAACGTTGAATATTTCTTGGGTGAGGGTCAGAAGAGAAGTTAGTGCATGTTACTACGACTTACCACGATGTTATCATAATTTTACCCAATCACTATATTTTACTCCAATGGAATAATAATATTATCAGATTATATTAATATCAATTATCAATATATTTCATTTTATATTACCACTGGGTATCACAAGCTTATCACAAATTATTATAAACAAATGTTATCACTATATTATCTATCACGCCCCGACTCTCGGATCGAGTAAGTGACAACTACCGCATCACCATGGCAAATAGTTAAGCCTTGCCCGTACACCAGGATAACGCAAAGCATTGATCGACATCTATTCTGTTTTCTAAATAATACAGCAATATGCAAAAGACCCACTCGGTCCATCCTTGTTTCGAAAGGTATGCATAAAGCTAACCTGGACATTTATAAATCCAATAAACAACATGCAAAGGATTCACTCGATCCATCTCTGTTTCAAAAGGCATGCATAAGACCAATCCGTCATTTCTAAATCCAATAAAATTTCACAATTCTGAAAGAAAATCCAATAACAAAAAATATAAAAGATTTAAGTACAGTTTATGGTTTAAAAGAAATCCAAATGGGTGACTAGGCAGAGTTTTAATTATAATTCAAAAGAATACCCTCCATATGGGTCCAACTAATCTCCTAAAAAAAAATTCGTCCGAAGCAAAATATAGTACCGGCCGTAGGAATCTCCTCAAAAACTAACTCGAGCTCAACAAGATCCAACACTAGAATCGACAAAATGTCCTAACTTAAGCTTTATCTGAAAAATGAAAAAAAGAAAGGTGAGTGTAAAAATATTCAGTAAGTAAAGTGTAATGGCATGATTATGACAACAAATGAGAGATGAGTATGAGAATGTCAAATCATGTAATTCAAACAGTTTATCAAATAATATAGTTCCAATAATCATGATAGCTCAAAAGAATAAATACATCCACAATTCTCATAGTTTTTAAAGATTATGGGGTCTCCCTAAAGAATCTACTTCCTCCCAAGGTTTGGCCCAACCCGTATGGAAACCCATCAAGACATTACTAGAAAATGGACTTTTAGCGATGAAACCATTTTCTGTTACTGAAGGGTATCAACGACGGAACCATTTTCTGTCACTGAAGGGTATCAGCGACGGATTTTTTCTGTTGCTAAATCCGTCACTGATACCCACCCCGCTAAATATCAGCGGAGAAAAAAATCCATTACTAAAAAAAAAAGAGAAAAATGTGAAAAAAAATCAGCAACGGAATTAAATTCCATCGCTGATTTTTGAGCTCTTAGGGGAATGCACGCCGCTGATTTTTGAGCTCATTTTTTGAGCTCTCAAGGGAATGCACGTCGCTCCGCCATGCCATGAGCCACTCGCCCGCCCGTGTGATGACTTGCTAATTTGTGTAAAATTCCTCCCAGCCGCGTCCAGTTAGTTTCGAACTTCTGCACAAACAAAACAATACGAGCACCATGACTACCGCACCACATGGAATTATGTTACCTAGTACTTTTTTTTTTATTTGTTCTCTTCATCTCACACCTTTTAATAATAATAAAATAATTTAAAATGATATTTTATTATAAAATAATAATATAATAAAATATTGCAAAAAGGAAATAATAAAATGATATTTTATTAGAAAATAATAATAATAAATATTACAAAAAGGAAATAATAATAGTAAAATGATATTTTATTAAAAAATAATAATAATAAAATAATAATTTAAAAGAAAATTTTAAAAAATTTAAAAAATTATATAATATTATTTTTTACATAAAAATAAAGGGAAAAGAAAAAGAATTATTAAATATAAAAATTTAAAAAATTTAAAAAATTTAAAAAAATCTATTGGTAATCCGTTGGTAAAATTTTCGTCACTAATCCGTCGCTAAAATTTTCGTCGGTAATCCGTCACCGATAGATTTACAAAAAAAAAAAAAAAAAAATTTAATTAAAAAAAAATTAAATTAAAATATTTAAAAATTTAAAAAATCAGTCACTAATCCATCGGTAAAATTTTCGTCAGTAATCTGTTGCTAAAATTTCAGTCGGTATTCTGTCAATAATCCGTCGCTGATAGGTTTACAAAAAAATTAAAATTAAAAAATTTTTAAAAATCCATCGCAAAGTTGTCGGTAATCCATCGGTAAAATTTTTATCGATAATCTGTCACAATTCCATCACTATTACTGACAGAAAAAAATCTGTCGGTGATTTTCCGTCCATGAAAGTCAAATTTCTAGTAGTGAGAGGTTTTCAATTCATTTGATTTACAACACTACATCCTCCTTCTTTAGCGTTGACTCATACCTTATTGGTGGTGCAACCGGATAGTACGACAGAGACATAAGAGGTTGCGTCTACTCTACTTTGCCAATAATCCCAAATCACAGCACCTCATGGGGTCGTTCCGTGGAAGGAATGACTATTGCTATTTAAATCATATACACCATCCTTTCACAACTATTCAAATCTCGTTCAATATGCCATGATTTCAACAAATGGTTATTAAACCATATCACAATATTCATGAATAAATTATTTAATAACATATGACATATATTCATTCATAAATAAAATTGATGCATACATATTTCAAATTCTCGTTTCGAGACATCCCACAATCACAAATATTTATGTAAAATCATATAAAATCATTTAAAACAATTTATAAAAGAATTTTGAAATGATTATTCTCATTAGAGACAATGGTCCGTCCACTCATCTCTTGGGATAACACTCATAAATTTCTCAGCCAAATGAGAATTTTCCCTTCTTTATTTCTTCCAATACCTTAACCTAATTTATTGATCAAAATTTAATCATTAAATCATATACCAATACTAGAGCAATCGATTTCTCTTTAACATTTTCACAATTCTAGTTTTTCAATAAATTTTTCAATATGCGCAGTCATAGAAAAATGGCTATAACTTTAACTATACACATCCAAATCATATGATTGTTATCACAAATTAAAGATAAGATATAGATCTAAAAATTTCGTGTTTAGAGTTTAGCCGAATTCAATATAGAAGGCATCTCAAAATCGTAGGAAAACAAGCAGCCGAAACAAGGAAGAACAAGACATTTTTCTACACCTTGAATTATTTTGAAAAATCATAAAAAATCCAATTCCTATCCAAATGTTTCAAATCATATGTCATTTTCAAGATATGAGAGTCTAGTTTCATATGCAAAAATCAAAACTTGATTTGCTTTTATACGGTGAAAGTTATGATAAAAGATTATAGTATACTTATTATGCAAAAATCAAGAATTTCAGCCTAAAAATGAAACTTTGCATTCTACTATAGCAACCTCTCCTCACATTCAATCTAGGACTAGAATTAAGAAACAATAGGTGGTTCTAAACAGGAAAGACAAAAGATTCAACAACCACAGCTTGACATAATATTTGCAATTGTAGAAGGCCCAAGCTCAATCTATGCTCTACCAAAACACATACAATTAATACATTAATAATTCATCCATAAAGATATGCTATGTACCATATTGTTTTAAATAATTTGTGGTCATCAAAATTTATGAACTCCTCAATTGTTGTCTCAAAAATGAAGACAACATCAATGTGTCTATAGAGTAAGCATAAGCTGTGTCAACAATCTTAAGATTTTATAAACCTTAAATCCAAATTATCACAATTGGGATAATAAAACGCACAATCCCCATAACAAAATTAACAAAATATCAAATATAAAAAATTACAGAGAAAATAAAATTCTAAACCCTAATTCCCAAGTCAGAATCAACAATTTATAGATATCAGCAATTGAGAAAACTCATCCTTCACTTTACTGAAATACCCACAAATCATCTCATTCCTTTTTTGCACAACCTCAGAATTCAGCCTCAAAGCTTCTCAATGAGAAACTACGGCTTAGGAATAGGATACAAGGAGAGGAAACACCAATCACATTGTATTTTCAAAAACTCAAATTGATACTATAAATTGAAAATGAAATTGATGAATTGAAGCGTAGAGAAGAGAATGATGAAGACAATGTACCTAGATTGATCCAATTAACTTGTTGGAGGAGTAGGATTTCGTTGAAATAGAAGTCCTCACATGAAGAAGAATGCCCAACTATCGTATTGCTTGGGGGAGAGAGAATGAGAACAGATGGAGAGAGATGAAGTGAGTGAGGGTGGGAGAGAAAGAAATGAGAGAGAGATGAGAAGCTGAGAGAGGGAGAGAGTTGTGAGTTTGGGAAAGTGAAATAAAAAAGTGGCTTTTGTTAACCTTTTTTTATTTTTTTCTTTCTCGGTGCTACATTACCACTAGTTATCACAAACTTACCATTATTTATCACTATATTTCACTCCAATGTATTATCAGACTATATTAAGTTATTATAAATTTACCACAAGTTACCATAAATGAATGTTATCACTATCGTACCACTAATTATCACAAATTATCATAAACACCTATTATTATTATATTACGACTAATTATCACAAACTTATCACAAATTATCATAAACATCTATTGTTACTATATTACCACCAGTTATCACAAATTTACCATTAGTTATCACTATATTTCACACCAGTAAATCATAATATTATTATACTATATTACCACATGTTATCATTATATTACCACTAATTATCACTATATTTCACTCCATTGAATAATAATATTATCAAATTATATTACTACTATTTATCATAAACTTACCACAAGTTATCATAAAATTACCATGTTATAATAACACGCCGTTATCATAAATTATCTCATATTATTGTAACTTATCACCAGGTATCCAAATGGTTCGACTCCTTAACTCTAAAATTTTTAAACTGTTCCTAAAGATTATATATATAACACCAACACACGGTGTACTGTATATTGTACTTCTCATTACTCCATATATGTTACATCTTCGTATTCATATAGAAAATCACTTAGAAATTTTTCCGAGCCAAAATGAAACCTACGCGTACAAAATTGACGTCGTGTGGTTTTTATGTGCTAAATTCACTTTAAAAGTGAATACTTGAGATAAAAAAAATTGAAATTTAAGCCGTAGCATAAAAGTGTCCGGTACCCTAGATTTTTACCCGATAAACCCTAAATTTGAAGGGCAAATCAAAATTTGATCGAGCAAACGGTCTCGTTTCCACTCTAGACCTATATTTTTGGAATCTACATGTAAAATGGAGTCAATAGTGAGATTCCGCGTGTTTTGAGGTCGAGGTCAAATTTTGACCGATCGTGGATTTCATCACTCCGAAGGACGTTTAGGTGACCAAACGATCTCAGATTTACACAAAACCAGTGGCATTGAACTCAATACGAAAACCAGGGTCCCGTCTGTGATTTTAAAATTTTTAAAGATGAATAGTAACTTTGACCGACCTTGGACCACGAGTCAAAGAATTGATAAGTACAAAAGACAAACAATTAATATCCTTAGAATGTGTGAATCTACTTTATTGGACTTTGTATGGCTTTGACAAGTGGCATCACATGATTGGAAGAAATTAGCTTAGTTGATTTATTATGGTTAAATTTAACTAGGGTAGGGTTAATTAAACCTAACTAGGGTTAAAACATGACTTAACCATGGTTGAATGTTTAAATTAAAACCAAGTTAAGTCTTTTATTCACTCCCAACAAAAAACAAAAAAAAAATGTGAGATGCCTAAAGGAGAGCAAAAACCTCCTTCTCTTCTTCCCTTCTCCTTAGCCGTGAACCCAATTGAAAAGCAGCCATGATTTTTCCTCACAGCCTCCCAACATTTTTATATGATTTTGCTCAACCCTAGACCTAGTATCACATATCCAAAAACCAGCTCAAAAGAAGCACCACACATGGAGATCTATGGAGGGACGAAAATTCAAGGAATGGAGCAAATGTGAAAGTCCAAAGCTTCAATCAGCCTGCTATTCATAAGGCAAACACCCACCACCCTCTAGTATAACATATCCAAAATTTAGGCAAAACGGAGAAAGTTTGCTCAGAAAACTAGGGTAGACGAATTTGAAGCCATGACAGAATTTTTGGATTTTCGGAAGTCTGAACAGGTTGTAATCTTTAGGCTATAGCATTTTCTGTGCATATGAAAATTGAGTGACATTTTTATATATGAAACTAGAACTTCAGAGCTTTGAAATGAGATATGATTCGTTTAATTCTGATGAGAAATGAAGTTTTAGTAAATCTTCAAAGTTAGGTGTTCTATAGACGTTTCTGTTCTGATGTCCTATTCTGCCATGATGTTTGCCTCAGTTTTGAGGTGCCTTCCGGTCTAAAATAGCTTGAACCCTAGTTATAATATTTGTAGCTCTTGGTTTTATCTTTCTAACAAGGTAAGAATCACCTTAATCTAACTCTTATATCAAAAGTTATGAAAATTCTCCAAAAACTGTGCAAATTGTCACTTTGTTTTCGGTCCCAGATTGACAGCCTTCTAAGTGATTTGTTTCCTCTTCTGAACTGAATTAAGAAAAACGTTCAACACGAAAGTTGTAGGTCTATGTCTCATCTATAACATATCCACAAATCACTTAAATTGGAGTTGTATACAGAGAGTTACTGCATTTTTACTAAGACAGGACAGAATGAACTTTTGGAACAGAACTGAGAAAAAGATTGGTTTATCTGAAATTATGTGATTTGAAACTGAAGAAATGTTCAAAATAAAAGTTGTAGTACTGTTTCTTAGCTTTAAAATGAGATAGGAAGCATGTGATTCGGAGTTGTGTAGTACGCGTTATGACCATTTTCCTATGACTGCGCAAATTGTGTTGTGTGCAGAATTTTAGATTTTAAACTTGTGGACTATTTTGGTGAAATGATGAATATGAATGGATGTATTTGAGGTCAAGAGTGTGAAGCATATGTGTGTATGAAATTGAAAATATCGTGTAAGGTGATATAAATATGTGCTTAACTTGTCCCTTTATGGACATTGAGCATGATTTGTTGTGCATTGAGAAAGGAGGGAGTTGATTTCCTTGTATGTGTACTATCGAGATATGTGTATTGCCTTGGCACGTAGGCGTGGTCATTGGATGGTGTATTAGAGAGTGGGGGGGCACGAATAACCTATAAAAGAGGTTAAATTAATGTATTTAACCTAAAAATCTTCATTTGCATTACAAAAAGATTTCATACGTACTTTGTGTTGCCTTTGTAGTGACACGATAGTAGATTGACGCGGGGATACAGTTTCCACACAGTTTGATATTTTAAGGAGTAATTGATCCTCCCGTATATTGTGAGTGAGATTTATTATATTATGTGTTCAATACATAACAGCATGTTTTTAAAACGCTTTTCAATGCAAGCATGAATTATGATCGTATGCTACGATTTTTGGAATGGACTTGTGAAATGTTTTATGAATCATTGGAGTGTCCACAACTTGATTTTATTGTGAAATATGCATCCAAATGATTTGCGAAATGAAAAACGTGCCATTGCATCGATATGCATATGATTTTATGAAATCAATTATGAGAAGTGTTTGATATGATTTGATAAATATTGGCATGGCACGTACATTATGATGATATTATGTTATCGGTCAAGGGTCTTTATGCATGCCATGATAATATGATTTATGAGATACGTCCATAAGTTGGGTATGCCGTAGCTACGAAGGGCGTTTGTAGAGGCACCCATTGTGCCCGGATACGCTTCTGTAGGAGGTATCCCCAAACGTCGTACATGATATTAGGACTCGACATGGTACTAGTTGGGTTGAACCCGAAAGGGAGAGGACTAGGTAACGCCCTGATCTAGCACTTGATGAGGTCTGTCACCAACGTCAGGGTAAAAAGCATTTTCTAACTTTGTATATAAAAACCCCTGATATGTCTGCCATTAGTCATGGTTGACCTTTGCCAGGAATTGATTTTGGCATGCTCTATACTTGTATGATTCGATTGATATGGATGCATATGTATTCGAAATGTATGAAAAAGAATGATTTATAATGAATTGTTCATTATGCACTGTTTTCATATATTATGTGAATTTGTGGATTTATTGAATCATTTTGACACTCCATTTTTCACCAACACATTGAACACACTTATATATACCCTCTCACTCACTGAGTATTCCCCATAATACTCACCCCTCACTTTTTGTTCCACAGAGATAGCTATAGTGGGACGCGTTACGACATGGCAGCATACGAGGTTTTGTTGGAGACATCGGACCTGGGTATGGTGTTAACCATTCTTCCGCACGATTGTGTTTAAAGATATGGGATGATATATATATATATATATATATATATATATATATATATTTGTATATTTAGGATTGTAGATAGACCATTGTACATGTATATAAAATGGATGACTGTATGTAAAGAATTGTATATATTACTGTAACTCTCATTTCATTGTATTGTATTGAGACATAATTGTACTATTATGTTCAATCACTTTGGAAAATGTGTCATGTCTAGGATTGTCTATTAAGTTCGCTCGGTGCCACCTCTAAATCACAGGAGGGGTGACTGGCGACTGTTCATACTTTTGATGGGGGCATGGCAGTAAAGGTCTGTGGATAGGACTTGATTAGCCTTACATTATTTTGGATCTTGACAGAGATGTCGATTGGTTGGTTGTATTGATAATTTGTCAGGTTGGCCTTTATATATTGATATGTTATTGATTGACGGGATTTTGAAATAGGATGGATCTCTGTTTTATGGGGAGGTTCTATCCGTTTGTTTGTTGATGGTTAGGAATTTAATGTCAGCAGTCGGGATAACGTAGCGGCTGCTCACGCCTTGGATCGAGGATCGGGTCGTGACAATTCGGTTGGTATCAAAACCTCTAGGTTAAGAGATTTATGTCTATGTAAATCGTTTCCTAAGCATGAACATCGTACAGTCATATATATATCCCTGCATACCATATGGTCTTAGGTTTATGAGTTCAGTTAGTTTTAGGGGGTTAGATACGATTCGTATCTAACCTAGTATGTCATTTTCTTTTGATTCTTAGACCAATGACTTCATTCATTTTAGGGGGTTAGTTACTACGTAACTAACCCTAATCCTTAAATTATGTCAAACTCTAGAATTATATCTAACGAAAATCTCCATTTGTAGAATTATGCCGCCTAGACGCGGTAGATCAGCGGGACGCGGAGCTAGACTCGCGCCACCTGAGATTCCTCAAGTGTCTGACCCTCCGAGGGAACCTGAGACCCTTGAAGTACTTGAGGCTGCTTCCTCTTCATGGGCACCCCCTGTAGCGCCTACTCAGTCAGCTATTACAGCCGAGGTTCCACCACCGTCACTCAAGGCATTTAGGTAGGTGTATGAGTGGTACACCTACCACGGGGTTCAAATGCCACCCCTACCACCACTGATGGCAATGCCGATTCCTACGGCAATGCCTATTCCTCTAGTAGCACTTATAGTTGCAGCACGGATCCTCCACCGGTGGCAAGTCCTTCTTCAGTCTCTGGTTCGAGTGACACTACTTCCTCCACACGTAGACGGATCCATGAGCTGACTCAGCTAGTAAAAAAAGCTTGATAGTTGGGATACACGGACTTTGCGAGATCTGGTGATGCTACAGCAACAAAACACTGGATTAACTGGACCCGTTGGATCTTGACAGACTTGGAATTGGGTGATGAGTATAGGCCACCGGTAGCAGAGAGGCTATTAGACGGAGATGCCCTCACTTGGTGGGAGGCTATTAGTGACGACTCTACCGAGCCACTACGGTGAGATGACTTCCTGAGGGAGTTTGACCGCAGATACTTCTCCGAGTTTCAGCAGGACCATAAGAGGACAGAGTTCCTTCACTTGCGGCAGGGGACTAGGTCAGTGGGAGAGTACGAGACAGAATTGAGATGATTAGTTGCCTTTGTCCTCGACTTAGCTATACCAAAGCAAATGAAATTCAAGTTTGAGGGCGGCCTCAACTTGAATATTAGAAGGTACATGACAGTTCTCCTAGTTTCTCCCTTGCGGAGATAGTTGACTCAGTCTACCATGTGGAAGAGATTGTCCGCGCCGAAGGTAGGCAAAGAGAGAGTAGAGAGCAGAGAAAGAAGAGGACTGCGGCACAGTTAGGTTAGAACTCGAAGAGGGGTAAGACTTCTAACTTTCACAGAGGCCCCTCTCGTTTTATCCTGGTATACTTTGGACAGGGACCACATCTACAAGGGTTTGTAGCACCAGCCCCCAGTGCCATGAGCCAGACTATTGCTCAGCGACCCTTTCTTTGCTGCAGATGTGGCAGGCACCACCCTCTGGGAGCATGCAGGGCACCTATTACTTGCATCCACTGTGGGAAACCATGACACATCAGGAGTTCGTGTCCTGATTTAGGACTCGGAGATCAGGCGACTTCGAGTCATTAGAGTGGTCTGTGGGTAGGACAGCAGGGAGCACCTGCACCTTCAGTACACACTGCTCTACAGACTGTAGCCGAGAGCAACACTGTACCAGGACCTTTACGGTAGCAACCGAGAGTACAGGCCCGGGTGTATGCTATAACTTAGGAGGACGCGTAGGCAAACCCGGATGTAATCATGGGTAATCCTCCAGTAGATCCTTCTGTTTAGGAATTTATGTACTCTTTTTTTCCTTTTGAGATCATGAGTACCATGATAGTTATGTACATCCACTTCTAGCTAAAGCTCTAGAGGCTTAGCTATTTTGATTTCCCTTTGTGAAATCATGTATCTCATAGTGACATGTATGGACACGACTAGTTAAAGTCCTAGAGGCTTAACTATTTTGATATATATATATATCCATCTTTTGAGTACTTTCGATTGATTATTTTAAATCTCTCACATCCAGGTACTATGAAAATATTTGGAGCCGACGCCCGTGTTCTTATAGTCACCGGGTTGAACTTTTCTTATGTGAGAGCTCCCTTTGCTCAATGGTCGGGTAGGCCGTTATCGCCCTTAGAAGAGGAGCTATCAGTTATCACTCCTCTTGGTGAGCAGCTGATTAGAGATTCCGTATATAGAGGGAGCGATGTCATGATCGAGGGGACAGTGTTAGAAGCAGACTTGATTCCTCTCGTGATAGATTTTGATGCCATCCTAGAGATGGATTGGTTAAGTACTCATAGGGCTTTTGTGGATTGTTTCATGAAAGAAGTCGAGTTTCAGAGGTAGGAAGGTTGACGTTTATGGGAGAGAGACTGGTATTATCCCATTGTGTAGTGTTAGTGATAGAGGCCAGACGGATGATACGCCGAGGATGCATGGCATATCTGGCTCATGTGATTGATACCACCATAGAGGGTCCAAGGTTTGATGAGGTTCCAGTGGTGCAAGAGTTTCCCAACATATTTCCTGAGGAGCTACTCGGATTACCACCAATTAGAGAGTTCGATTTTGAGATCGATTTGGCTCCGGGAACCACTCCTATCTCTATCCTGCCATGCAGAATTGCACCAACCGAGCTGAAAGAGCTCAAGATTCAGTTGCAGGAATTGTTTGATAAATGGTTTATCTGTCCGAACACTTCACCTTGGACTGTACTAGTACTGTTTGTGAGAAAGAAGGACGGTACCCACCGACTTTGTGTGGATTATCGGCAGTTGAACAAAGTTACTATTAAGAACTGATATCCATTGCCTCGTATCTATGATTTGTTTGATCAACTGCAAGGTGTTAGGGTTTTCTTAAAGATAGATCTCCAATTGGGTTATCACCAATTATGGATTAGAGCTGAGGATGTGTCAAAGACTGCTTTTTGCACCCGATATAGACACTTTGAGTTTTTGATTATGTCATTTGGGCTAACCAATGCACGAGTCACCTTTATGGATTTGATGAATCGGGTTTTCCATGATTATCTAGATCGATTCGTCATCGTATTCATTTATGACATTCTAATCTATTCGTGGAGTGATGAGGAGTATGCTTAGTACCTTCAGGTTATTTTGCAGATCCTTCGCGATAAACGATTGTGTGCCAAATTCACCAAGTGTGAATTTTGGTTGCGGTAGATTGGTTTTCTAGGGCACATAGTTTTTGTGGAAGGTATCTTTGTCGATTCGTAGAAGGTTGAAGCCATACTGAGGTGGGAGCAGCCACAGACGGTGACTGAAATCTGGAGTTTCCTTGATCTTGCAGGATATTATCGACGGTTTATAGAAGAATTCTCTAGGATTGCTGTCCCACTATCTAGGTTGACGTGGAAGGACGCCAAATTCCTATGGGATGATCGTTGTAAGGCGAGCTTTCAGGAGCTCAAACAACGATTGACATCTACGCCAATCTTAACCCTTCCCACTAGTAGTCGGGAGTATGTAGTATATAGTGATGCCAACCGACAGAGATTGGGTTATATACTAATGCAAGATGGTCGGATCATTGCATATGCTTCTCGGCAGTTAAAGAAGCATGAGTTGAACTACCTGACGCATGATCTTGAGTTGGCCGCCATAGTCTTTGCCTTGAAAATATGGCAACATTACTTATATGGGATGACTTGTAGGGTATTCACGGATCACAAAAATCTAAAGTACTTATTCACCCAGCGGGAGTTGAACCTCAGACAAAGGAGATGGTTGGAGTTATTGAAAGACTACGACCTTATCATTGATTATCATCCGGAAAGGCAAATGTGGTGGCGGATGCATTGAGTCGAAGTCATCATCCTCCTCTTCTCCCTCTACTACGACAGACAGTACTTACCTCTCTTGCTTGATGGGACTCCATACACTTGGAGTCAGTTTGGCTAGTGATGATCAAGGAGCACTACTAGCTCGATTTGAGGTGAGGCCGACTTTGCTTGATCACATTAAAGAGCTTCAGGGGTCAGATGAGGAGCTGCAGAGTATTCTTGAGAAGATCAGCAGAGGCGAGAGTGGAGACTTCCGAGTCTACGATGACGGACTAGTTGTATACAGAGAGCGGGTTTGCATTCCCGCCGACAGCGATCTCCATAAGGTTATTCTTGAAGAGGCTCATTCTTCCGCTTATGCTTTGCATCCACGCAGCATGAGAATGTATCGGACTATCTGAGATAGTTATTGGTGGCCCGGGACAAAAAGGGAGATCGCAGAGTTTGTTGCTCGATGCTTGGTTTGCTAGCAAGTGAAGGCCGAGCATCAATGACCCGTAGGTACTTTACAACCCTTCCCCATTCCTGAGTGGAAGTGGGAACACATCACGATGAATTTTGTGATGGAACTGCCTCGAACTTCAGCATGGCATGAAGCTATATGGGGATTGTAGATAGACTCATGAAGTCTGCGCACTTCATTGCTATTCATACCGATTTCTCTTTGGAATTGTTGGCACGTCTCTACATCGACATTATTGTTAGACTTCATGGAGTACCTGTGTCGATAGTATCAGAGTCGATAGTATCAGATAGAGATCCTAGAATCACATTTAGGTTTTGACCCAGACTATAGGAAGCATTGGGTACTAGACTGAGTTTCAGCATAGCATACCACCCTTAGACCGATGGTCAGTTAAAGAGGATCATCCAGACACTAGAGGACATGCTAAAAGCATGTGTTATAGACTTTCAGGATAGTTGGGATCGGTATCTCCCGTTAGTAGAGTTTGCATATAATAACAGCTATTAAGCCAGCATTGAGATGCCTCCGTATGAGGTCTTGTATGGGAGGAAATGTCGTACTTCGCTGTGTTAGGATGAGGTAGGTGAGAGGCGACTTAGCAGCATTGAGATAGTGGAAGAAACTAAAAAGAAAGTAAGGGTCATCCATGATCGGATGAAGGCCGCCCAGGATCGTCAGAAAACTTACGCTGATAGAAGGCAGCGACCACTTGAGTTTGAGGAGGGAGATATGGTCTTCCTACAAATCTTATCCTGGAAAGGGGTGATTCGATTCAGGTAGTGGGGCAAGCTGAGCCCCAGGTATATTGGGCCCTTATGTATCCTTGAGAGGGTCGGAAGTATGGCATATGATTGGAGCCGCCGGATGAACTTTCACGCATTCATGATGTCTTCCACGTCTCAATACTTAGGAAGTACATGCCTGATTCTTCACATGTTCTAGAGCCTTCGCCACTTGAATTGCGAGAGTACCTGAGTCTACCTATACAACCAGTAACCATCCTTGATCAGCAGACCAAAAAGCTGCGGAACAAGGAGGTTCCTTTAGTTCGTATTTTGTGAAGGAGTGATCAAGTTGAAGAGGAGACCTGGGAGCCTGAGGAGGCTATGAGGATACAATACCCCTATTTGTTTAATGTAAAGTCCACTTTAGTCTCGAGAACGAGACTTATTTTTAGGGGGTTAGAAAAGGTAACACAGACATACGGTATACTGTATATTGTATTCCTCATTACTCCATATATGATACATCTTATTTATATAGAAAATCACTCAGAAATTTTTTCGAGCCAAAATGAAACCCACGTATACAAAATTGATGTCGTGTGGTTTATATGTACTAAATTCACTTTAAAAGTGAATACCTGAGACAAAAAAAATTGAAATTTAAACCGTAGCGCAAAAGTGCTTGGTATCCTAGATTTTAACTCGATAAACCCTAAATTTATGGGTCAAATCAAAATTTGGTCAAGCAAACGGTTTCGTTTTCACTCAAGACCTATATTTTTAGAATCTACACGTAAAACGGAGTAAATAGTGAGATTCCGCGCGTTTTGAAGTCGAGATCAAATTTTGACTGATCGCAAATTTCATTCACTTCAAAGAACGTTTGGGTAACCAAACGATCTTAAATTTACACGAAACCAACGGCATTGGATTCAATACGAAAACCTGGGTCCCATGTGTGATTTTCAAAATTTTTAAGAGGAATAGTACCTTTGACCGACCTAACGAGTCAAAGAATGGATAAGTACAAAGGACAAACAATTAATATCCATGGAATGTGTGAATCCACTTTATCGGACTTTGTGTGGCTTTGACCAGTGGCATCACATGATTGGAAAGAATTAACCTTAGTTGATTTACTATGGTTAAATTTAACTAGGGTATGGTTAATTAAACCTAACTAGGGTTAAAATATGACTTAACCATGATTGAGTGTTTAAATTAAAATTAAGTTAAGTCTTTTATTCACTCCCAAAGGAGAGCAAAAACCTTATTCTTTTCTTCCTTTCTCCTTAGCCGTGAATCCCATTGAAGAGCAACCATTATTTTTCCTCACAACTCCCAACATTTTTACAGAGTTTTGCTCTACCCTAGACCTAGTATTACTTATCCAAAAACTAGCTCAAAAGAAGCACCACACATGGAGATCTAGGGAGGGATGAAAATTCAAGGAATGGAGCAAATGTGAAAGTTCAAAGCTTCAATTAGCCTGCTATTCATAAAGTAAACACCAACCACCCTCTAGTATAAGATATCCAAAATTTAGGCAAAAGGAGAAAGTTTGCTCAGAAAACTAGGGTAGACAAATTTGAAACCTTGACAAAATTTCTGGGTTTTTAGAAGTCTGAACAGGTTGTAATATTTAGGCTATAGCATTATCTGTGCTTAGGCAAATTGAGTGATATTTTTATACATGAAACTAGACATTCAGAGCTTTTAAATGAGATATGATTCGTTTAATTCTGATGAGAAATGAATTTTTATTGAATTTTCAAAGTTAGGTGTTCTGTAGACGTTTCTGTTCTGCCGTGATGTTTGCCTTAGTTTTCAGGTGCCTTCCGGTCTGAACTAGCTTGAGCCCTAGTTATAACATTTGTAGCTCTAGTTTTATCTTTCTAACAAGATAAGAATCACCTTAATCCAACTCTTATATCAAAAGTTATGAAAATCCTCCAAAAACTGTGCAAATTGTTACTCTATTTTTGGTCCCAGATTGACAGCCTTCTAAGCGATCTGTTTCTGGACTGAATTAATGAAAACGTTCAACATGAAAGTTGTAGGTCTATGTCTCATCTATAACATATCCACAAATCACTTGAATTGGAGTTGTGTACAGAAAGTTATTGCATTTTTACTAAGACAGGACCGAATGAACTTTTGGAACAGAACTGAGACAAATATTGGTTTATCTGAAATTCTGTGATTTGAATCTGAAGAAATGTTCAAAGTAAAAGTTGTAGTGCTATCTCTTAGCTTTAAAATGAGATAGGAAGCACGTGATTCGGAGTTGTGTAGTAGGAGTTATGACTATTTTCCCATGATTGCGCAAATTGTGTTGTGTACAGAATTTTAGATTTTAAACTTGAGGACTATTTTGGTGAAATGATGAATGTGAATGGATGTATTTGAGGTCAAGAGTGTGAAGCATATGTGTGTATGAAATTGAAAATGTTGTGTAAGGTGATGTAAATGTGTGCTTAACTTGTCCCTTTGTGGACATTGAGCATGATTTGTTGTGCATTGAGAAAAGAGGTAGTTGATTTCCTTGTATGTGTACTATCGAGGTATGTGTATTGCCTTGGTGCATAGGCGTAGTCATTGGATGGTGTATTAGAGAGTGCGGGGGCACGGATAACCTATAAAAGAAGTTAAATTAATGTATTTAACCTAAAAATCTTTATTTGCATTACATAAAGATTTCATATGTACTTTGTATTGCCTTTGTAGTGACACGATAGCAGATTGACGAAGGGACACAGTTTCCATACTGTTTGGTATTTTAAGGAGTAATTGACCCTCCCGTATACTGTGAGTGAGATTTATTATATTATGTATTCAATACATAACAACATGTTTTTAAAACGCTTTTCAATACAAGCATGAATTATGATCGTGTGCTATGATTTTTGAAATGGATTTGTAAAATGTTTTGTGAATCATTGGAGTGTCCACAACATGATTTTATTATGAAATATTCATCCAAATGATTTGCGAAATGAAAAACGTGCAATTGTATCGATATGCATATGATTTTATGAAATCAATTATGAGAAGTGTTTGATATGGTTTGATTAATGTTGGCATAGCATGTATATTATGATGATATTATGTTATCGGCCGAGGGCCTTTATACATGCCATGATGATATGATTTATGAGATATGCCCATGAGTTGGTTATGCCGTAGCTACGAAGAGCGTTTGCACAGGCACCTATTATGCTCGAATATGCTTCTGCAAGAGGTATCCCCAAACATTGTATATGATATTGGAACTCGACACGGTACTAGTTGTGTTGAACCCGAAAGGGGGAGGACTAGGTAACGCCCTGGTCTAGCACCTGATGAGGTCCGTCGCCAACGTTGGGGTAGAGAGTATTTTCTAACTTTGCATATAAAAACCTTGCCATTGATCGTGGTCGACTTTTGCCAAGAACTGATTTTGGCATATTCTATACTTGTATGATTCGATTGATATGGATGCACATGTATTTGAAATGTATGAAAAAGAATGATTTGTGATGAATTATTCATTGTGCACTGTTTTCATACGTTATGCGGACTTGTGGATTTATTGAATCATTTTAACACTTTATTTTTTACCAACACATTGAACACACTTATATATACCCTCTCACTCATTGAGTATTCCCCATAATACTCACTGAGTATTCATACGGTGCGACCTAGCAGCGCATGAGCTTTTGGTGGAGACATTGGACCTGGGTATGGTGTTAACCATTCTTCCGCTGGATTGTGTTTAAAGATATGGAATGATATATATATATTTGCATATTTGGGATTGTAGATAGACCATTGTACATGTATATAAAAGGGATGACTGTATGTAAAGAATTGTACATATTACTGTAACTCTCATTACATTGTATTGTAGTGAGGCATAATTGTACTATTGTGTTCAATCATTTTGAGAAACGTGTCATGTCTAGGATTGTCTATTAGGTTCGCTCAGTACCACCTCTAAATCACAGGAGGGGTGATTGGCGACTGTTCATGCCTTTGATGGGGGCATGGCAGTAGAGATCTGTTGATAGGACTGGATTAACCTTACGTTATTTTGGAAGTTGACAGAGATGTGGATTGGTTGGTTGTGTTGATGATTTGTTAGGTTAGCCTTTATATATTGATATGTTATTGATTGACGGGATTTTGATATAGGATGGATCTCCAATTTATGGGAAGATTTTGTCTGTTTGTTTGTTGATGGTTAGGAATTTAATGTCAGCATCTGTGATAGCGTGGCGGTTGCTCATACCTTGGATCGAGGATCGGGGCGTGACAATATAAATATATATAGAGAGACTATTTTCAAACAAAAACTAATAACCGTTAGAATAGTATATAGCATTTACAAACGATACAATATATGAGTTACCATAGTCATAGACTTATACAAATGGTATGGTAAAGTAGACTCTAAAGAAGAGTCATATAGAGATTATTTTCATACTGTCCATGAAACTGTCATATTTACTCACTACAAGTGATAACCATCAGAAATCGAATATCATTTTTATAGATAGTTGTGCTAACTTTTCTGACAGTTGATAAACCTTTTCGACGCCACAATTTATATTTTCCTACGGTTTTGTCAAAGACATCTCTACAGGCACGAGAAACCGTCATTAAATGTCATTCGCAATAAAAATTACCATCACGATAGGGATTTAATTTTGTAGTGTCAACATTTCCCAACAGCTTTCTATAGGTATTAATTTACTTCACGTGTTCACTCAAACACTTTAATGCTCACACCAAAAGAACTCTTCTTCTGGTCTTTTACAATGATTTACAAGTAAAACTCCATGAAGGTTTAACTTCTGATAAAACATTAAAGCACAACAAAATTACAACAAAATAAGAAGAATTTTTGCTCGATGAATTATGATCGATTATGCTTGAGTATCTCTTGTTCTATCATCCATTTCATGAAATGTTGTATTTATAAAGCTGTTGAAGGAGCCATTGTTGAAAGAGTTGTTGCAAGGTTGGTGAGGTGCATTAACTACTCATTTAATGTTGAATAGTTTTCCAAACAACTAGTCGTTATTCACAATAAGTCAACTTCTTCTTCCTTTCAGGTCGACTTGTATTTTGGAAACCCCATGCTAGTGAAGGTCGACTCTTGTGTATGTCATGTCAACTTGTGCTCCATTTGATTTAAGCTTTTCACTTTACTAATCATATAGATCGACTCATATTAGTTTTAGGTCGACTCCTCTCTACTTCTGGTCAACTCCTTTCTATCTTCAAGTTGACTACTTTTTGCTTCAAGTCTCCTTGTCTCTTTGTTGACTTCAATGCTCCTTAAGTCTTTCATCTTTAGGTCAACTTGTATATTGATTAACTTTAGTACTCCATTAGTCTTATTCCTTTGATCCTGAGTAGGTCGACTCATTTCTTGATCACGTAGACTCATGTTTTCCCATTGCTTTTGAATTTTTAAGATTTGATTAGTGTAGGTCGACTTGTGTTCTGATCAAGTCGACTTAGTCTCTTTGTATTTTCAAATTTTTTGATCATTAGACTATTCATCCATTCAGTAGGTTGACTTGAATCTTGAATAGGTCAACTTGTGTTCTGCATTTGTTCATTGTGAAGGTTGACTCTTATTTACTTATGTAGACTTGCTTACATGTTGGTACTTGAAACACTTTAAGCAAATATTTTAGAATTTTAAATCTTATCATTGTTAAATAACATGCTTATCATGAAAATGTACTTATCATCAAAACTTATATGGTCAACAAATCTTTCTCTTCATTAATGGGGACCTTTGGAATGAGTTATTGGATTTTTCTTTTTGTACTAAGTATCCACATCTTCAATGATTGTATTTTCAAATCATTCTGTATGAGTCGACTCACTCCTATCATCAAGTAGATCGTGGGCATCAACATGCAGCAAAGTTCGCTTGTGAAATGTGCTCCGAGGTTTCTTTTGTGATATCTGGAGGTATGTAGGATCTTGAATTTTTTGTGTGAATCATGGTTAAATTCATCATTGGGTTGAATTGTTACATGGGAGTCATATTTTTACAAGGCATTTAGTTTTGTCCTTTTTCGCTTTTTTTTTTTTTACACATTGGATGATAAATTTTTTCGGCTTACTCTTTGTTTGGTTGCTACTACTTGATTGGCATTATACATAAACATTTAGAATATTTCTAATGTGAATAAAAACTTTAGGAGATCTTGAAGGTGCTTTGATGCCCTATTTACATGAGGGAAGAGGATTTATCTCCTTCACTTTTTATGTGGATTGAAATTTCTCTATTCACTTAAGTGATCAAATGAGATCCTTATGTAGGGAAGGACAAACTATTGGTCATATGGAGCATTGGTGACCAGGTATCAACGTTAGCCTCCAATGGTTTAACAACCAGATCTGACAAGTCAGTTGTAGCTGATGGTGAAGCAATTTCCAGTCTCTGTCTGTTGGATCACAAGGTACCTCGTAAGGGCATGATGATGATGTTGAACATGTTTGCTTCCATCCATCAAGGTAACATTTGTGATCCTAGTAGTCAACCTCATTTTATCCTATTTTCACTAAGATATCATTTGAAGTGATAATAGAAATAATACGGCCTTTATTTCTCTTAGCACTTTTTTTTTCACATTTAAGAGTTATTTTTATATTTTTTCCAAAATTGACTGGAGTTTTTACTGGTGGAGATGATTCTTGCCTTGTGATGTGCGTCAGTGTCCACTATTAGACAGCAACAAGCCACGCATCAAACGCTCGAAGTAGTATTGTGGGAGTAGTGCTCCGTGGTATATATCTATTTTTTAACTTTCTTTTATATAACTTTCTATTTTGAAAATACTCCTCAAAAATTTTAATATGAAAATGCTAATGATGCTTTTTTTTGGGGGGGAAGACTGTCACGCCTCGACCCTTAATCCGAGGCATGAGCAGCCGCCCGTCACCCCGTATGCTGCCATCTCACGCATACCGAGACAACGAAGGCTCTCATCAACACCTATATAAAACCTGTTTTCCTCAAAATATCATTTTCCAAATAAAGAATATAAAATGCTAGACAATGCCTCAATGCATAGTTATACAGCACATCTGAGAGTTTCAATTATATTACATAATATAATTACAGTCATCCCGATATAAATATACAATGATCATTCTATAGACCTCAAATATATACAGTATCATCAAATACATCAATCCATCATCATTAAATACAACATTGCAGAAGAATGTCGATACCATACCCAAGTCCGGGGTCTCCCAACAAAATCAAGTGTGTTGACTCACTCGACACGTCTCTTTATGTGCCAAGTCTACAACTGAAATTAGGGAAAAGTGAGGGGTGAGTATATGGGGAAATACTCAGTGAGTGAGGAGATCGACAATATGTTTTCAATATAAGTGTGAGCATGGAGTGTCAAAGTACATTTCAAACCATTATGATATCATAACCAATTATGTCATGTCTAGAACATATCACACATAATAATAATATCAAAAATGTATTCATTTATAATATCCAAAATCATATAGAGTTTACCAATAAAATATTCCCTGCAGTGGTTTACCTCGACCAATTAAGGGCATTGGGGTTTTTTTTTTCATATGCAACTATTTAAAATTAGCTCTCTACTCCAATGTTGGCCACAGGCCTCACCAAGTGCCGGACAGTGACGTAACACATGTCCTCCCTACATTTGGTTCAACCGGCTAGCCCGTGTCTACATGTATATCCAACAATCAAGTATAGTACCTCACTCGGAGCTAGACTGTGGCGTAACACACGTCCTCCCCAAATTTGGTTCATCCGAGTGCAACTATACATATCACAATTGCAACATTTGAGGATACCTCCGGCCGAGGCGTATTCTAACGCACAAGGGGCACCTCTACAAATGTCTTTCGTAGCTACGAAATCCATCAAAGAACATCACCATCTCATCATGTCATCCCATCACAAGTAGGCATCCAGCCCACACAGGTTCATCAAAATATTTCAAATACGCGTACCAATACATTTCTGCAAATCATTTCAAATCAATATACTAATACAACGGTAGTACAGAAAATATATCAAGTTCTCAAATAATGGCACAATATTATTTCATTTCAAACCATGGATGCATAGTCATTCCAATTCAATTATTTTGGGACACTCCAATGAATCACAAAAGAACATTTATAAAATATAGTTCAAATCATCACATGCTATAAAACATGTGATTTGAAAAGTTGTAAAACATGAGTTTGTTCAATCAAAAACATAACATCGAAGTCCCACTCATCGTATACGAGAGGGTACGTCACTCCCTAAAATGATCCACGACAACAGAAAGAATTTCCCCTCGAACGATCAAGTAATATATCACTGCAATCATAATATATATATATAACACATATAAGTGTTATAAATTGAAAAATTAAATGTTACATTTTATTTTAACTATCCCCTTATATAGGATTAAAACTTAGAACATTATAACTAGACTCCAATATATACATACATTTTTTCCCTTTCAAATATCCAAACTACCACTTTAACCACACATTATCAAAGGTACCCAACACAACTAACACAAAGCCACTATCAATTATCGAAATCATCGTTCACATATCCAATCTCCTAGTATACTCAAAACAATCCGATTGAACCTTATACACTCACTTCACTTTCATAATTCTTTATTAAATTCTCCTCTTCAATACACCAATACAACGCCATACATTTTCATATATGTACACACACATGCTCTTGCACATTCTTTACAATTATACATTTTCACATCACTTAAATACACTAATATCACTATACATGCATGTACATTTAGACATAATTACATACACATTTAAGCCTCCATTTTGCTTACTAAACTCATCTTCAAACTTTCCCGGACAGCATGCAATTTCCTTGTTCTCTTTAACGCATTCGGTCAAGGTATTTTACATATAGATGCACAATAAACTCCGTCCAAAATTATGCATACACACACACATAAATCCTCACACTCATGACTCAATAACTCACCATAAAATTCTGCACACTTTCCCCTTTCATTTTCCTTACATTCCACTACATTTTTCACATGAAAAAGGTTTCCCTTTTCATTTCTATTAGTGCAGAAAATTCTGCACTCATTCCTTCTTCATTCCATTCACTAACACACATTTATACATATCATACTTCAATGCCAAAATCCAGCACACACACAAGTACATAAATTCCACATTTTAACACTCAAATCACATTAAAACCCATCCAATTTCATACCCAAAGTTCTGAATTTTCCTGCACATGTTCCCTTACGGTTTCTCACCTCTATATGTGTTCATTCAAGACTTAAATCAAACATTTCATATGCTGAAATTTTCTGCACACACTATAGTATTCATTTACTTGATTTTTACACCTAAACTAAGATAAAATCAATACATTAACACACCAAATGAAATGTTCTCAAGTCCAAACAAAGTGCAGAATTTTTATACCTCAAGTTTTGATGTCTCAAGCCACAAATAAGTCCTCTCCTCCAAAGATCTCTTCTTTCCCTTTTGCTTCTTGGTTTCGGTCACCCTAGAACCACAAGTTGCACTACTTATTTTGTCTCCAAATTAATATTTACTACACAAGAGGTAGAAAGGAAACTTTCTTACCTAGAGTTGTTGAAGGAAAATGAAAAAAACCATAGATCTCTTCACTTGAACCTCTAGGTTTCCCTCTTTGAATCACCAAGCAAACCTTCTTCTCTCCTTCTAATTTTTGGATATGTTGTACTAGGACTTGAAGAGAGATGATCTATGTAAAAATATTGAAGTGGTATGTGGAGAAATCAAGTTCCTCTTCACTCTAAAGCTCACCGTTTTGTGTAAGAGAAGGAAACTCTCTCTCCTTTCCTTGCTCACGGTTTGGAGAAGTGAATGGGGTGGTTAGATTTTTTCCAAACTCATTAAACATCACTCCATTTAATCATAGCCACCCATTTCTCAAGATTTGATCTTAACCCTTGATTTTTTTTTACTAACTTATTCTAGAAATATCTAAATTATTCACCCTCTTTTCCTCTCCTTCCGGTCTCACGTTTTCCCTCTCTCTCTCTCTCTCTCCCACTCATTTGTTTAATTAGTTAATACATTTTCATTTTTTTTAATTTACTTTTTATTTAATATGTGTGGGACCCACCATGTCTCTTTCCCTCTCTACAACTCACACATATTTATTATGTGGGCCCCACCTCAAAACCTAAAAGCTCTCATTGGTCCAAATTAACACAAGCACATCTAAATTTTGAAAATTCTATTTTGACCCCAAAATTTTCCATGATTACCACTAGGTCTCTTACCATATATTAAGTCTAACTAAGACCATTTCGTATTGTAATGTGGCCATTTAGTCTTTCCGGTACTCATTACCGTCCGATTACGGTTTTTTGGGCATTTTTTCGGAAATCCTTGATTTAACTTTATAAAGTGATATTTATCTATATTGGAGGTTTTCATATACTTTTTAAGATCACTCTGATTATTATTTGACCTTCAATGGTCATTTTGGAAGTTTTCATTCCCGACGATTTTTTTGTCAAAATTTTCGAAAACGATTTTATCGGAAAAATTTCTAAGTAAATTTTCCATATATAGAAACTGAAGATTATTTTATATATTTCATGAACAGGAGTACAATAGTACGGACACCACAGTTTCGGTGTTACATTTTCTAACCCCCTAAAATAAGTTTCGTTCTAGAAACTAAAAGAAAAATCATATAGTGAAAAGTTGAGGGTACTGTCTCCTCATAGCTTCCTTGGGTTCCCAACTCTCCTTCTTGATCTGGTCTCTCCTCCATAAAACTCTGACTAGAGGAACCTCCTTGCTCCGCAACTTCTTAGTCTGTCTATCAAGGATAACCACTGGCTGAACCGATAGACTCAAATCCTCTCACAACTCAACTGGCAGAGGCTCTAATACATGAAATGGATCAGGTAGATACTTCCTAAGTACTGAGACATGGAAGATATCATGAATACGGGAAAGCTCATCCGGCAGCTCTAGCCTATATGCCACATTTCCGACCCTCTCAAGGATACGAAAAGGTCTAATATACCTGGAGCTCAACTTGTCTCGCTGCCTAAATCGAATACCCTTTTCTAGGGTGAGATCCGAAGGAAAACTATATCTCCTATCTCGAACTCAAGTGGTCGCCGCCTCCTATCTACATAAGCCTTCTGTCGATCCTAGACGACTTTTATCTGTTCACGGATGATCCTCACTTTCTCCTTTGTCTCCTCAACGATCTCAACACTGGTGAGTCGCCTTTCTCCTACCTCATCCCAGTATAACGGAGTACGGCACTTCCTCCCTTACAATGCCTCATACGGAGGCATCCCAATTCTGACCTGATAGCTATTATTATATACAAAGTCTACTAGCAGAAGATGCCGATCCCAACTACCCTGAAATTCCAAAACACATGCTCTCAATATGTGGTCTAGAGTCTCGATGGTCCTCTCTAACTAACCATCAGTCATGGGGTGATAGGCTGTGCTGAAGCTCAGTTTAGTACCCAATGCTTCCTACAATTTGGGCCAGAATCTAGATGTAAATCTGGCTCTCTATCTGACACTATCGACACTGGTATCCCGTGAAGTCTGATTATGGTGTCAATATAGAGGCTTGCCAACACCTTTAAGGAATGATTAGCACGAATCGGAATAAAGTGTGCGGACTTGGTAAGTCTATTGACAATCACCCATATAACATCATGTCGTGCCGAAGTCCGCGGTAGTCCCATCACAAAATCCATCGTGATGTGTTCCCACTTCCACTTGGGAATGGGGAGAGGCTGTAAAGTGCCGGCGGGTCATTGATGCTCGGCCTTCAACTGCTAACAGACCAGGCATCGAGCAACAAACTCTACGATCTCCCTCTTCATACCAGGCCACCAATAACTACCTTGGATAGTCCGGTACATTTTTGTACCACCCGGATACATAGCATAACAAGAGGAATGAGCCTCCTCAAGAATAGCTCTCCAGAGATCGCTATCGGTGGGAATGCAAATCTGCTGCCGTTATACCACTAGTCCGTCATCACGGACCCAAAACTCTCCACCATCATCTCTGCGGATCCTATCAAGAATACCTCGGAGTTCCTCATCTGATCCTTAGAGCTCCCTAATGCGGTCGAGCAAAGTCAGCTTAACCTCAAATCGGGCAAGTAGTACTCCTCAATCATCACTAGCCAAGCTGACTCCTAAAGCACGGATCCCACCAAACAAGAGAGATAAGCACTCTCCATTGCATGAGAAGATGATGATTTTTGGCTTAAGGCATCTGCTACAACATTTGCCTTTCCCGGATGATAATCAACGATAAGATCATAATCTTTTAGCAACTCCATCCATCTCCTCTATCTGAGGTTCAATTCTCATCGAGTGAATAAGTACTTCAGACTTTTATGATCCGTAAATGTCCTACAGGTACCCCCATACAAATAATGTCGCCATATCTTCAGAGCAAAGACTATGACGGCTAACTCAAGATCATAAGTCGGGTAGTTCAACTCGTGTTTCTTCAGCTATCGAGAAGCATATGCAATCACCCGACCCTTCTGCATCAGTACAGCACCCAATCCCTGTCGGCTGGTATCACTGTATACTACATACTCCCGAATGCTAGTAGGAAGAGCCAATATCGGTGCCGATATCAATCGTTGTTTGAGCTCCTAAAAACTCGTCTCACAACAATCATCCCAAGGAAACTTGACGTCCTTCCGCGTCAATCTAGATAATAGGGTGGTGATCCAAGAGAATCCCTCTACAAACCGCCGATAATAACCTGCGAGACCAAGGAAACTTCGGACCTCAGTCACGGTCTTCAGCTGTTCCCATTTCAGTATAGTCTCAACATTCTATGGATCAACGAAAATACCCTCTGCAAAAACTATATGTCCTAGAAAACCAATCTGCCGCAGCCAAAATTCACACTTAGTGAATTTAACATATAACTGTCTCTCACGAAGAATTTGTAAAACAACCCAAAGGTGTCGAGTATGCTCCTCATCGCTCCGCGAGTAGACTAGAATGTCATCAATAAACACAATGATGAATCGATCCAAATAATCATGGAAGACCCGATTCATCAAGTCCATGAATGCGACTGGTGCATTTGTCAGCCCAAATGGCATGACTAGGAACTCAAAGTGTCCGTATCGGGTACAAAATAAGGTCTTGGGCACATCCTCAGTCCTAATCCGCAGCTGATGGCACCCTAATCGAAGATCTGTCTTCGAGAAAACTCTGGCACCCTGAAGCTGATCAAACAGATCATCAATGCGCGATAATGGATATCGGTTCTTGATAGTGACTTTGTTCAACGGTCGATAATCCACACAAAGTCTAAGTGTACCATCCTTCTTTTTCACAAATAATATAGGAGCGCCCCAAGGTGAAGTACTCGGACGGATAAATCTCTTGTCCAACAATTGCTGTAGCTGAACCTTGAACTCTCTCAGCTCAGCTGGTGCCATTCTATATGGTGGAATCGAAATAGGAGTAGTCCCTGGAGTCAGATCGATCTCAAAATCAAACTCCTGAACTGGTGTTAATATGGGTAGTTCCTCGGGGAATACATTAGAAAACTCCTATACCATCGGGAACTCATCAAGCCTCGAACTCTCTATGGTGGTATCTATCACGTGAGCCAAATATGTCGTGCATCCTTGGCGTATCATCCATCTAGCCTCCATCACTGATACTACACAACGGGGTAATACCTGTCTCTCACCAACAAACATCAGTGGTGGTCCTTTAGACCTCCGGAACTCAACTTCCTTGGTGAAACAATCCATGGAAGCTCGGTGAGTACTCAGCTAATCCATCCCTAGGATGGTATCGAAATCTATTATATCAAGTGGAATCAAATCTGCTTCTAGCTCTGCCTCACCAATCATGACATCACTCCCTCTATATACCGAATCTTTGACCAACTGCTCACCAAGAGGAGTGATAACCAATAGCTTCTCATCAGTGGCGATAACAGCCTATCTGACTGTTGAGCGAAAGAGGCTCTCATGTAAGAATAGTTCGATCCGGTGTCAATAAGCCTCTAGGGCTATAACTAATCATGCCCGTACATATCATCATGAGATACATGATTTCAAAAGGAGAATCAAAATAGTTAAGCTTATAAAGCTTTAACTAGTCATGGTGGTACACAATTTCAAAGAAGGAAAGAGTACATAAAGCTTTTAAACAGAAGGGTCTACTGGAGGATTACCCATGATCATGTTAGGGTTCGCCTGAGCATCCTCTTGAGTCATCGCATACATATGGGCCTATGCCCTAGGCTGCTGTCGCGAAGGACCTAGTACTGTATTGCTCCCAGCTACAGTCTGTAGAGCGGTGGGTACTGAATGTGTAGGTACTCCTTGCTAACCTATCCGTGGTCCACCTGTGTGTGTCTGTGGCACCTGACCTCTAAAACCTAGGTCAGGACAGAAACTCTGAATATGTCATTGTTTCCCACACTGGAAGCATCTCACAGGATCTCTGCAAACTCCAGAATGATGTCGGCCATAGTTACGGCAGAAGGGTGATTCTGCACTGTGGAATAACTAGAGTCACTAGAGGCCGGTGCTCTAAAACCCTGGGGACGCGGTTCCTGTCTGAACTGTGCTGGCCTAAAGTGAGAAGGGCCTCCCTAAAATCTTGAAGTCCTACCCTTCTTCGAGCCTTGACTCGCATGAGGCCTAGCCTTCCTCTTCTTTAGATCTCTACTCTCCCTCTCTCTACTCTCAGTGCGAACTATCTCCTCCACACGATATGCTGAATCAATAATCTCCGAAAGGGAAAAGCTGGGTGTCACTGTCATGTATCTCCGGATACTCAAGTTAAGGCCATCCTTAATTAAATCGCATCTGTCTAGGTGTGGCTAGGTCAGGGACGAAGGCAGCTAATCTCCTCAACTTTGCCTCATACTCGACTACAGATCTGGTCCCCTATCTTAAGTGCAGGAACTCCATCCTCTTATGGTCCTGCTGAAACTCCGTAAAATATCTACGATCGAACTCCCTCAAGAAGTCTTCCCACCGCAGTGGCTCCATAGCCTCATCACTAATAGCCTCCCACCACGAGAGGGCATCACCGTCCAACAATCTCTCAGCAACCCGCAGCCTATACTCCTCGCTCAGACCCAAGTCTGTCAAAATCCGATGGGTCCTATTGATCCAATGCTTAGCTGTAGTGGTATCACCAAGTCCTGCAAACTCCGTGCATCCTAACTGACGAGCCTTTTTGACCAGCCGAGTCAGCTCGTGTATATGCCTAAGTGTGGCATAAGTACTATTACTCAGACCAGAAACTGAAGAAGGAACGGCCACCAGTGGAGGATCCGGTGCCACATAAGTAGGTACTGCAATAGGAATAGGCACTGCCGTAGGTGTCGGTGGAGGTGGCATTTGAATCCCGTGCGAGGTGTACCACTCAAACACCTGCCTGAAAGCATTTAAGGACGGTGGTGGAGCTGGGGCTGCAGTAGCCGGCTAAGAAGGTACTGGAGGGGGTGTATGGGATAAGGAAGCATCCTCAGGTACTGTAGGCGTCTCAGGTGCAAATCTAGTACCCCTTCTAGTAGTCATAGTTTTGCAAGGCATTATTGAAGAATTATGGTTAGTTACGAAATAACTAACCCCCTAAAATGAATGAAGTTATAGGTTTAAGGACCGATGGAGATGATAAGCTAGGTTAAATACGAACAGTATCTAACCCCCTAAAATAAAGAAACTTATATGCCTAAAACCATGTATTGGGATCTCATGACTATAAAGAAACTCTCATATGCATTGAAGACTTTTAAAAATGTACTTGGGAATAGTTTCAAAACTGTTTTCATAAAACATAACTCTCAACCTAGAACTCTGATACCAACCGAACTGTCACGCTTCGATCCTCAATCCGAGGCGTGAGCAGGTGCCTGTCACCCAGTATGCTGCCACCTAACAACATGCATACTGAGGCAACGAAGGCTCTCATCAACACCTATATAAAACCTGTTCTCCTCAAAATATCATTTTCCAAATAAAGAATATAAAATGCAAGACAATGCCTCAATGCATAGTTATACAGCACATCTGAGAGTTTCAATCATATTACATAATATAATTATAGTCATCCCGATATAAATATACAATGGTCATTTTATAGATCTCAAATATGTACAGTATCATCAAATATATCAATCCATCATCATTAAATACGACACTGCGGAAGAATGGTCGATACCATACCCAAGTCCGGGGTCTCCCAACAAAATCAAGTGTGTTGACCCACTCGACACGTCTCTCTATGTACCAAGTCTACAACTGAAATCAGGGAAAAGTGAGGGGTGAGTATATGGGGAAATACTCAGTAAGTGAGGAGATCGACAATATGTTCTTAATATAAGTGTGAGCATGGAGTGTCAAAGTACATTTCAAACCATTATGATATCATAACCAATTATGTCATGTCTAGAAACCAAGTGATCACATATCACACATAATAATAATATCAAAAATGCATTCATTTACAATATCCAAAATCATATAGAGTTTGCCAATAAAACATTCCCTGCAGTGGTCTACCTCGACCAATGAAGGGTGCGTTGGGGGTTTTTTTTTCATATGCAAGTATTTAAAATTAACTCTCTACCCCAATGTTGTCCACAGGCCTCACCAAGTGCTGGACAGTAGCGAACACATGTCCTCCTTACATTTGGTTCAACCGACTAGCCCGTGTCTATACGTATATCCAACAATCAAGTATAGTACCTCACTCGGAGCTAGACTGTGGTGTAACACACGTCCTCCCCAAATTTGGTTCATCCGAGCGCAACTATACATATCACAATTGCAACATTTGCGGATATCTCTGGTCGAAGTATATCCTAATGCACAAGGGGCGCCTTTACAAATGTCTTTCGTAGCTACGGAATCCATCAAAGAATATCATCTCATCATGTCATCCCATCACAAGTAGGCATCCAGCCCATACAGGTTCATCAAAACATTTCAAATAAGTGCACTAATACATTTCATCAAATCATTTCAAATCAATATACCAATACAACGGTAGTACAGAAAACATATCAAGTTCTCAAGTAATGGCACAATATCATTTCATTTCAAACCATGGATGCATAGTCATTTGAATTCAATTATTTTGGGACACTCCAATGAATCACAAAAGAACATTTATAAAATATAGTTCAAATCATCACATGCTATAAAACATGTGATTTGAAAAGTTGTAAAACATGAGTTTGTTCAATCAAAAACATAACATCGAAGTCTCACTCACCGTATACAGGAGGGTGCATCACTCCCTTACATTGCTCCACGACAACATAAAGAGTTTCCCCTCGAACGATCAAGTAATATATCACTACAATCATAATATATATATAACACATATAAGTGTTATAACATTGAAAAATTAAATGTTACATTTTATTTTAACTATCCCCTTATATAGGATTAAAACTTAGAACATTATAACTAGACTCCAATATATACATACATTATTTCCCTTTCAAACATCCAAACTACCACTTTAACCACACATTATCAAAGGTACCCAACACAACTAACACAATGCCACTATCAATTATCGAAATTATCGTTCACATATCCAATCTCCTAGTATACTCAAAACAATCCGATTGCACCTTATATACTCACTTCACATTCATAATTCTTTATTAAATTCTCCTCTTCAATACACCAATACAACGCCATACATTTATCATATATGTACACACACATGCTCTTTCACATTCTTTACAATTATACATTTTCCCATCACTTAAATACACTAATATCACTATACATGCATGCACATTTAGACTTCATTACACACACATATAAGCCTCCATTTTGCTTACTAAACTCATTTTCAAACTTTACCGGATAGCATGCAATTCCTTGTTCTCTTTAATGCATTTGGTCAAGGCATTTTACATATAGATGCACAATAAACTCCATCCAATATTCTGCATACATACACACATAAATCCGCACACTCGTGACCTCAATTTCACATACACATACTCAATAACTCACCATAAAATTCTGCACACTTTCCTCTTTCATTTTCCTTACATTCCACTACATTTTTCACATGAAAATGGTTTCCCTTTTCATTTCTATTAGTGCAGAAAATTCTGCACTCATTCCTTCTTCATTCCATTCACTAACACACATATATACACATCATACTTCAATGCCAAAATCCAGCATACACACAAGTACGTAAATTCCACATTTTAACACTCAAAATCACATTAAAACCCATCCAATTTCATACCCAAAGTTCTGAATTTTACTGCACATGTTCCCTTATGGTTTCTCACCTCAATATGTGCTCATTCAAGACTTAAACCAAACATTTCACGTGCTGAAATTTTTTGCACACACTATAGTATTCATTTACTTGATTTTTACACTTAAACTAAGCTAAAATCAATACATTAACACACCAAATGAAATGTTCTCAAGTCCAAACAAAGTGCAGAATTTTTATACCTCAAGTTTTGATTTCTCAAGCCACAAATAAGTCCTCTCCCCCAAAGATCTCTTCTTTCCCTTTTGCTTCTTGGTTTCGGTCACCCTAGAACCACAAGTTACACTACTTATTTTGTCTCCAAATCAATATATACTACACAAGACGTAGAGAGGAAACTTTCTTACCTAGAGTTGTTGAAGGAAAATGGAAGAAACCATAGATCTCTTCACTTGAACCTCTAGGTTTCCCTCTTTGAATCACCAAGCAAACCTTCTTCTCTCCTTCTAATTTTTGGATATGTTGTACTAGGGCTTGAAGAGAGATGATCTATGTAAAAATATTGAAGTGGTATGTGGAGAAATCAAGTTCCTCTTCACTCTAAAGCTCACCGTTTTGTGCAAGAGAAGGAAACTCTCTCTCCTTTGCTTGCTCACGATTTGGAGAAGTGAATGGTGTGGCTAGATTTTTTCCAAACTCATTAAACATCACTCCATTTAATCATAGCCATCCATTTCTCAAAATTTGATCTTAACCCTTGATGTTTTTTTTTACTAACTTATTCTAGAAATATCTAAATTGTTCACTCTCTTTTCCTCTCCTTCTTCCTCTCTCACGTTTTACCTCTCTCTCTCTCTCTCCCACTCATTTGTTTAATTAGTTAATGCATTTTCATTTTTTTAAAAATTTACTTTTTATTTAATATGTGTGGGACCCACCATTTCTCTTTCCCTCTCTACAACTCACACCTATATTTATTATGTGGGCCCCACCTCAAGACCTAAAAGCTCTCATTCGTCCAAATTAACACAAGCACCTCTAAACTTTGAAAATTCTCTTTTGACCCCAAAATTTTCCATGATTACACACTAGGTCCCTTACCACATATTAAGTCTAACTAAGACCATTTTGTATCGTAATGTGGCCATTTAGTCTTTCTGGTACTCATTACCATCCGATTAGGGTTTTTCGGGCACTTTTTTCAGAAATCCCTTATTTAACTTTATAAAAGCGATATTTATCTATATTGGAGGTTTTCATACACTTTTTAAGATCATTCTAATCATTATTTAACCTTCAATGGTCATTTTGGAAGTTTTCGTTCCTGGTGATTTTTTTGTCGAAATTTTCAAAAACGATTTTATTGGAAAAATTTCTGAGTAAATGTTCCATATATAGAAACTGAAGAATATTTTATATATTTCATGAACAGGAGGACAATAGTACGGACACCGTAGTTTCGGTGTTACAAAGACGATACGATTCTTAACCCTTGTAATTCTTAACCCTTGTGTTCACTCTTTCTTGTTAATAAAGATTATTATTGTCGCAATCGTGTGTTGCTTCCTTGCTTCATATATTTGCTTGTTCAATAATACAATAGTATCAACTGAATCTCGCCATATTTGAAAGCATCACATAATAAACCAACACTTGTTGGTATAGATGGGATAGACACATTCGTTCCTTAATCAGGACGGGAGTTCCCTCTCGGTGCGAAAAAAACAATCACTACAACGGAAATGGCTTATGGAGACGGACGAAAACCATGAGGAAAAGGTGATAAATCTGTCGATAAATTCTTCTCCAACAGATAAAGGTTCAGTTGGCTAAAAAGGGGTCGGGATAGAACTATCCTGACACTTATGATGACCGTTGGAGCATGTTCAACATCCGGAAGGTTAGAAAAGTGTCGATAAAAATCAACGTTATATCATCGATTGTAAAGGGGTAATAAGAGTTACTACATTTATCATCAGTTGTAAAAGGATAGCAAGAGATACTACATTTATCATCGATTGTAAATGGATAGTAAGAGTTACTACATTTATCATCACTTTTGTAAAGGGTAGTAAAAATTACTACATTTATCGTCACTTCTGTAAAAAGGTTAGTACGAGTTACTATATATATTATAAGTTGTAAAGGGTTAGTAAAAATTACAATTTTTATCGTCTCCTTGTAAAGGGTTAGTAAAAGTTACTACTTTTTTCATCAATTTAAGGTTAGTAAAAGTTTTTACCTTTATCATCACTTAATGATTCAATAAAATCGTTAGAATTGGTATAACTATTTATTGTCACCAATGAAATAATAGTATGTTAGAAAATGTTATAACTTTTATTGTTAATAAATACAAATATTAGTAAATATTACTACAATACCGTCGGATCTTAGGACATAGGAAATGTGGATTCTTTATTATTACACCTTTACTGTTGGGTTAGTAAATATTACTATCTTTATTGTCGCTTACAGAAATATTAAGTTAGTAAATATTACTACATTTATTGTCACTTATTAGATTAATAAATATTACTACTTTTATTGTCATTGTCGTTTACAGAGTCATTTGTCAGTAAATATTACTACTTTATTATCACTTACAGAATTACGGGTTAGTAAATGTTACTACGTTTGATATCGGTTACAGAAATAATTTGTTAGTAAATGTTACTACATTTATTGTCGTTGGATAGTAAATATTATTACTTTTTACAAATTTGTTGTTGGTGAATAAATTTTACTAGCTGAGCATATGTTATTTGTTACTTAATATTGATAACCAAATGTTACTACTCTTTTGGGTCAGTTATCACAAGATTAGTGAATGTTAGGATATGTCAAAAACAAATAATACAAAAAGTTAGGAAAAATTATAAATACCGTATCTTAGGAAATGAAGTACTTTTTATATCATCATGAAATACACATGATAATGTTACAGACAGAGAAAGAAAAAGAGGATAATGTTACAGACACATTACAAGAGAAAGAAAAAGATTGTAACTTCTGGTAAGTACATATCTTCATATCTTCTGAAATGAAATGTTCATGCCAAAAATGTTGACTTGGAGCACCCAAAATATTCCAGCGTCCGTGGCATCCCGTTTCAGGATCAGCGTGATGTGTGGTATCATTCTATAGTAATGAAATTAATATAATTATAAGGTATATTATAAAAACTTATACATTTAAATATTACCTTTCGGGATGGACTAAGGAGGTGGTGATGATGATGATGATGGTTGGTTTCGATGTGCACTCCCAATATCTTGTATTGGAGGAAGTTAGCAATACAAATACAAATAATGTGGATTATTGTTTAGAAACAAAAGTAGTTAGATTATGGTAAGAAGTAAAGAAATGATATTTGTACCTCAACACCAGTAATGAGTCTCGCTTCATTAACAAAGTTTAACAATTCATCTCATTGTCCACTTCCGACATGCACAGCGACATGCATAGCAACATGCATAAGAACATTGCTCACCAGATTAGTAACACTCTGATTTTGTTCCATTAATCGTTCCATCATAACAGTCATATGTTCATCCCATATTTTTCGTTGAAATTTTTGGTTGAAAATATTTGATGGATGAGATTTTGTTTGAGTTAGAAATTTTGAGAGATGTGAGAGAGAAGAGTTTTTGAAGGAAATGAGAAGTTTCGATATTTGTGGAGGGAAGAAGGGTTTGTTGTATATATATTTTATTTAGTACCAAATAAATTTTGGTTTGTAGTATATATAATTTGTTTAACAATTCATCTCGTTGTCCACTTCCGACATGCATAGCGACATGCATAGCAACAAGCATAAGAACATTGCTCACCAGATTAGTAACATTCTGATTTTGTTCCATTAATCGTTCCATCATAACAGTCATATGTTCGTCCCATATTTTTTGTTGAAATTTTTGGTTAAAAATATTTGATGGATGAGATTTTGTTTGAGTTAGAAATTTTGAGAGATGTGAGAGAGAAGAGTTTTTGAAGGAAATGAGAAGTTTCGATATTTGTGGAGAGAAGAAGGGTTTGTGGTATATATATTTTATTTAGTACCAAATAAATTTTGGTTTGTAGTATATATAATTTGTTTAACAATTCATCTCGTTGTCCACTTCCGACATGTACAGTGACATGCATAAGAACATTGCTCACCAGATTAGTAACATTCTGATTTTGTTCCATTAATCGTTCTATCATTACAGTCATATGTTTGTCCCATATTTTTCGTTGAAATTTTTTGGTTGAAAATATTTGATGGATGAGATTTTGTTTGAGTTAGAAATTTTGAGAGATGTGAGAGAGAAGAGTTTTTGAAGTAATGAGAAGTTTCGATGTTTGTGGAGGGAAGAAGGGTTTGTGGTATATATATTTTGTTGAGTACCAAATAAATTTTGATTTGTAGTATATATAATTTGTTTAGCGCGAAATATACCTGCTATTTTGCCCCGTTTTTCACATTTTAGTTTTTGAATTTTTTGCTGTTTACCTCTCTTTTTAGTTTAAGCAATTTTTTGAATTTTTTGCTATTTACCTCTCTTTTTAGTTTGAGCAATTAACAGAGAAATTTTGACTTTTACATATATGACTCCATGAAGTAGTAGTAAATATTACTACTATATTACTAGATCTTTGGCGAATGCCTGCGCGGCACAACCGCAGGCAGAGCCACCCTAACAAAAGCGCACGAAAATGCCTTGACCGCACAATCGCTGGCTGAGCCACCCATGCGCAAATGCCATCGCGGCACAACCATCGACTCAACTGAGAAACCGGGCAGCATAATTTAAAATAATAATTGTATTATTTTAAATAACAAAACATGTATATTATTATATGAAACCTTTAAACTATATTAGTAATTGTTATACGAAATAATACTAGGCGAATGCCTGGGCGGCACAACCGTCGGCAGAGTCGCCCAGGCAAAAGCACGCGGAAATGCCTGGACGGCACAACCGCTGGCTGAGCCGCCGCGCGCAAATGCCATCACGGCATAACCTATGACTCAACTTGGCAGCGTAATTTAAAATAATAATTGTATTTTTTAAAATAACAAAACATGTATATTATTATATGAAATCTTTAAATTATATTACTAAATTTGTTATACGAAATAATACTAGATCTTGGGAGAATGCTTGCGCTGCACAACCGCCGGCAGAGCCGCCCAGGCAAGCGCTCCAGGAAATGCTTGGACGGCAGAACCGCAAGCTGAGCCGCCCAGGCAATAATTACTTTTAGTTAAGTAGTTATTTTATATTAGTAATAGAACATGATTATTGAAATTAGTAAATAGTATTTAGTAATATTAATATTGATAAGTAATTAAGTTGTATGGAATAACAATATTAAATTATAGTAATATAATGTTAATCAAATAATTTTGATAATCATAATTATAATAAATTTATAAATTTCTATTATGAAACAATATAATTTATAGTTATATTATATTTGGTAAACAACATATTTATGCTTGGCGCGCTTGTATTATACAGCCATTCATATTCAAATACTAATTATGTTTCAAGCGAAGCCGTAGAAAATGTTAAAAATCTATACGCGCGTTTTTTTCTCTCCTTTACAAATTTATTGGGAGGCTTGAAATTTTAACGGGTTTTTAAAATTTTGACCATATGGTTATAGTTTGGAATTGAATGGTTATAGTGAATACTCTTAGAGTAGTGTTTCATATGTGTTATTTTATTGTTACACGTGTAATTTTTAACATTACATATTTTCATTAGCATTATTTTCCTTATTTATATAAATTTCAGTTTTAAAAAATATTTGTTACCATATTTGTTACTATTTGTTACCATTTGTACGAAGAGAAAGTAGTAATTCTTACCACTTGTTGTCACGCGACCCACTTATTCAATTGTTACCATTGTTACGATATTTTATTATATAAAATTTATATAATTATTGTCTTACCACTTGTTATATTTACATTAGACTAAGATCACTTGTTACCACTTATTATCATTATTACTACAATAAAAATCATTGTTACCAAAATTACAGTAATTGTTACCATTTGTACGAAAAGAAAGTAGTAATTGTTACCACTTGTTATCACACGATCCGCTTGTTACCAATTATTTCCATTGTTACGATATTATATTATACAAAATTTATATAATTATTGTCTTACCACTTGTTATATTGGACCAAAATCACTTGTTACAATTTCTTATCATTGTTACCAAAATAAAAATCATTGTTATCACAATAAAAATTATTGTTATCAAAATTAAAGTAATTGTTACCGTTTGTTACAATTTGGACGAAGAGGAAATAGTAATTGTTACCACTTGTTACCACTTGTTACCATGCGATCTGCTTGTTACCAATTGTTACAATTGTTATGATATTCTATTATACAAAATTTATATCATTATTGTTTTACCACTTGTTACATTAGACCAATATCACTTGTTACTACTTATTATCATTATTACCATAAAAAAATCATTGTTACCGGAATTAAAATAATTGTTACCATTTATTACCATTTGTGTGAAGAGGAAGTAGTAATTGTTATCACTTGTTACCACGCGACTCGCTTATTACCAATTGTTATCATTGTTACGATATTCTATTATACAAAATTTATATAATTATTATCTTATCACTTGTTATATTAGATCAATATCTCTTGTTATCACTTATTATTATTGTTACCACAATAAAAATCATTGTTATTGGAATTAAACTAATTGTTACCATTTGTTATCATTTGTTATCATTTGTATGAAGAGAAAATAGTAATTGTTACCACTTGTTACCGCGTGACTTATTTGTTACCAATTGTTATCATTGTTACTATATTCTATTATACAAAATTTATATGATTATGGTCTTCACTTGTTATATTAGATCAAGATCATTTGTTACCACTTATTATCATTATTACCACAATAAAAATTATTATTACCAGAATTAAAGTAATTGTTACCATTTATTACCATTTGTATGAAGAAAAAGTAGTAATTCTTACTACTTTACCACGCGATCTGCTTGTTACCAATTGTTACCATTGTTACGATATTATATTATACAATATTTATATAATTATTGTCTTACCATTTGTTATATTGGACCAAGATCATTTGTTACCATTTGTACGAAGAGGAAGTAGTAATTATTACCACTTGATACCATTTATTCTTTGTTAGCTATCACTTGTTACCGTGTGCATACAGAATAAAAGTTACCATTTTAATTTTTATTACACTATAATAAAAGTACATGTGGAGTTTATATTTGTTATTTGTTATTTGTTATAGATCACTTTTTACCAAGGATATTGATAGAGAATAAAAGTAAATCTTATCGTTTGTTAGCATTTGTAGGAAGAGGAAGTAGTTATTATTACTATTTTTTATCACTTGTTACCATGCCACGTCACAATAAATAAGAAGAATAAAAATAGAGTGATTAAAAATAAAAAATACAGAAAATAAGAAGATAAATGTGTATAGGAAATTATATTTCATAAGTATATGTATCTCATCCTACTCTATCAACACCTTCATCATCATTTATTTCTATTGATACATTTCCTTCATCTTCATCTACATTAGTCCGAACCCATACTTGAGTTGAGGGGTTACTTTCTGAATTCATATGTTGATTGATCATTGTATCACCCATGTCAAATTCATCTCTAACTTTCACATGTTTTACAACAAGCCATCTTTTATGTCTTTCGTCAGCTACATAAAATACCCTCCTTGCTTGGGATGCCAAGACATAAGAATTCATAAGGATCAATGCTTCTTTAGACTTAACTTGTTTGTTGGATGGTTCTAATTCTATGTGGTCAGCATCATTTTTCATTTATTTCATCCCATAGTTCAAAAAAAAAAATACTTAAGTGAGATTTGTTGAAAATATTTGGATGAAATCATCTGATAGGAGTGAGATTTTGTTTGAATTAAAAATTTTGAGAGGTTTAAGGGAGAAGAGTTTTTTAAGTGAATGAGAAGTTTAGATGTTTTCGAAAAAGAGAGGATTTATAGTATATATATTTTGTTTACCAAGAAACAAATTTTCAAAACCCGTCATTTTTCCCGCTTTTTCACACTTTTAGTTTTTGAAATTTTGATTATTATTTGCTTTTTACCCTCTTTTTATCATTGTTTTGTTTTACAATTAACAAAAAAAATTTACCTCTATTACTATATAATTACGTTAAGTATTAGTAAATATTATTATTATATTACTACATGTTAGTATATTTCTTATCTTATTATTATCACTACATTGTCATATAATTTTAATTACATAATTTTATATTTAGATAATTTGATATGATTATATTATTTAAAATAATAATATTAATTATATCATCATGTGGGTTATGCAGGTTTCGCAGCACGGGCAGCGCACCTGCACGGTACAGCTACGTGGCCCTCGCGACATAGCCACGCAGGCATTTGTATGCATGCTCTCTTGCTTGCGCGGTACTACTGTGCGGGCCCCCGTGGTATAGCCGTGCAGGTATGCGCACGCATGCTCTCTTGCTTGCGCGGTATAGCCATGCGGCCCCCCCGGTACAGCCGTATACGTCTTTTTTTTTGTTTTGTTTTCTTTCTATCACTCTCATTTTTTTTTCCAATTTTCTTATCTCACTACACCTTTCTTCTTTTTTCCATTATCTCATATTCACTCTATTTTTTTCTTGTTTTTTTCCTTTTTTTTTCTCTATTGTAACCTAAACTTTTTCTTAACAAACTTTTTTTCTTAACAAACGTTACAAATTATAAATTATAACTTACAATTTACAACCATTTCTCAATTACTAAGTTCCACCTCTGTTCCCCCTCTTTGCCGCCAAACCTCCTCTCTTCCTCCTCTTTGGCACTAACCTCAACCCTCCTCCTCTTTGGTGCTATTTCTTCGTGCTAACAAAATTGGCACTAAAAAGTTTGACACCAGTATTTTCTTTGATTTAGATTGGGGCACTATTAATCAAATTGGCAACTAAAAAAACTTTCCTAGTTAACTTGTTATCATGTAATTTGTTCTTATTATAGTAACTTTCCTAGGTAACTCCGGTATTGATGGTAATTTTGCTAAATAAAGTTAACTTAGTAAATAATAAAAAAAAGTATAAATAAAATATAGAGTAGTAAGACAAAGTTAAAGATTTGAGAAGAGAGAGATAGAATATGAATATAGGTTATCCCGTAATTTGGTATTGTAACTTCATTAGCGTCATTAATAGTTGTTATCATGATAAGTTCATGTAATTTGCTAAACATGCATATGCTAACTCTGCTAAGTTCGTTCTTATCATGTAAGTTTGTGGTAAAAGTTATCATGCATGACAAGTTCGCAAATTATTTTATGGTAAGTCTTATCATGCATGGTAGGTATTATCATGATAAGTATTATCATACAATAGGGAAGTGTTATCATACATGATAAACTCGCAAATTATTTTGTGGTTAGTGTTATCATGCATGGTAGGTATTATCATGGTAAGTGTTATCATAATAAGTATTATTATACAACTATTACATTTTATCATTTTTTATTTCCATTACAGTTCTAATTTTTTTCTAATTTTTTGTTTTAGTCATAAATTTAATGCAACATTTTCAAATTCCGCCAATTTTTTCTTTTGTACTTTTTTTCCTGCCTTCTTAATTTCTCATTTTTTTATACTAGCGCTTTTTTTCCCGCCTTAGTTTTTTTATATTTTTAATCAATACTGCTACAGTTTTTCCGGATGAAAAAATAACTTACTACATTTTATTTCATTTCATATAACTTTTACTACTTATTGCCTTACTATTACTACATTTACTATATAGCTATACAGCATGTCTGTATGGTCCTTACCATGAACTCTATATTATATTAATTATGTCCATTTGATTAATCGCATGACAATTCAATATAAAGTTATTAATATTATTAATTTAAATAGTATAAAATTATTAATATTATCAATTTATATGAAATTAGAAATTTATATAATATGGTGTTATAGTTTTGAAAATTCATTGACCAATTATCAGATAATATAGTGTTATAATTTGAAATTAGTAAGTAGTATTATTTAGTAATATTAATATTGATAATTAATTAAGCTGTATAGGATAATAATATTAATTATAGTAATATAATGTTAATCAAATAAAATTGATAATTATAATTATAATAAATTTATAGATTTATATTATGAAACAATGTAACTTATTGTCATTTGTTAGTTGATATACATTTATTACTATGTTACCATAGTTACTATTTTTTACCATTTTTGGTTAAAAAACACTTGTCACCACTTGTGACCATATTATATTATACAAATTTTATATAATTATTATTTTATCAGTTATTACGTCTATTTATTCTTTGTTAGTATAATAAAAGTACACGTGGAGTTTATATTTGTTATTTGTTATAGATCACTTACTATCACTTTTTACCATTGTTACCATGTTATAATATAAATAGAGAATAAAAGTAATTCTTACCATTTGTTATCATTTGTAGGAAGAGAAAGTAATTGTTATTACTATTTCTTACACTTGTTATCATACCACATCACAATACATGATATGAAGAAAAAGAATGAAAATAGAGCAATTAAAAATATAAAAATATATCCATCTCTTATCTATCGCAAAAATAAAACACAAAATAAATTAAATATGAGAAGAGAGAAGTAAATGAAATAAAGAGAGAATGACAGAAGATTAATTAATAGAGAATATTTTCTTGATGGTGGTAAAATCTAAATATTCAACAAAACCAATACTTAATAGTATTAATGCCAAACTTTTGGCGCCAAGAAATGGCACCAAATACGAAAGAGAAGGAGGAGGAAGTAGGAGGAAGCACTACAAAAAATGCGTCATTTACTAACGGCCCCTTTATTAGTAGCTAGGACAACCACTTGTCTCATACAAATCGATAGAAGACGACTCGTCTCCATACAAATCGACAAAGGTTTTTCTCTCTTCGGGCCATCTCACTAGTTCATCTTCTCTCCCTCTCTCTTCTCTTCTCCACCTTTCTTTTGATTTTTTCTCCAAAGCATTTATCTGATGGTTTCTTCGTCGATTTAGATCTCACTATATTTTCTCTTTTTCGATTTGTTCTTTGATTATGTTCTATTGCATATTTTTTCTCTCTCATGTTTGTGACTGTGATTTATCTCTATGGAACAATTTTTTCTTTGTTTTTCGATTGTCAGTTCTGTTTTTTTCGTCTATATTTTAGTTGCATCATTCATTTCTTTTATGATTAACTAATCATTGATCATTTCTTTTATGACTAACTACATTTTCTTGGTTTTTGTTTGTGGGGAAAGATTAAGACGGAAATATAGAATTTCATACGTGGGGTTAAGTCTCCAAAATTTAAAGAGAAAATATGATTTCTATCTCAGTCTCTATGCAATAATTGATACATGATTTAAAATGAAAATCATCATAGTGATGTTCACCGAAAAAGTCCTAGGTTGCCCCATTTATGGTTGTTAATCAACTACACTTCCGTCCTATAATGAGCCGTCAGCTGCAATATATGTTTTCATTTTTTAATATTTTGTTTGGTGCTATTTATGGAGGAATTATAGAACGATGTTTCATTTAACATGAGATTTATGCATTCTTCCTTATACCAAATTTTGAGTTAGTTGCCAATTTCAAGCATTGTAACAACTCATATTGTGCTATAAACTGTTCCAGGCATTTATATTGCTCGTGTGGTTGTAAATGTGGCTAGCCAAGTCAAGGAACTAAAAGTTGGCAATGAATTCTACGGTGATATCAGTGAGAAAGCATTGAAGCGACCTAAGCAATTTGGCTCCTCAGTTGAGTATGCTGCTGTTGAAGAGAAATTGTTAGTACTTAAACCAAAGAACTTGGACTTTGCTAAAGATGCGGGGGCTTCCTCTGACCATGTGTTGGCATAATTTAATTTTCAAAACCATGCATGGATAATGCCTGCACGGTACAGCCACACCGCCGCCCGCGGTACAGTTGTCTAGGCATGCATACGTATGCATTATCGCATGCATGGCACAGCCATGCTAGATTCCGTGGTACAACTGTCCAAGCCTACCCACGCATGCATTATTGCATAAGAGGCATAGCCGCGCTTGCCTCCGTGGTACAGCCGTCCAGGCATATCCACGCATGTATTATTGCATGAGCGGCACAGTCGCGCTTGCCTCGACGGCACAGCCATCTAGATGTGAACATGCATGATAGTAACATTTGTTAGTATAATAACGGATGTGAAAAATAGTAAATTTATTTATTTCAAAAGAATAATAACATTTACTATTAAACTTACTCAATTAATAGATAATAACATATAGTAACATTTATTATATAATTACAATAAAATATAGTAACATTTACTATAAAAATTACAATAAACCGTCGGAATGAGGCATGAACCGCCGGTTTTAACATTAATTTATTTTAATTTACATTTAATTTAATAATATACCATTTTAACATTTCAATTTTAATATTTCAACAAGAACTCTATAGTAAAATTTACTATTAAACTAATCACAATAGCCAAATTAACAGATAATAACATATAGTAACATTTACTATTATAATAACCGATATGAAATATAGTAAATTTATTTCTCTCATGATAAAAGAATAGTAACATTTACTATTAAATTAATCACAATATTTCAATTAACAGATAATAACATATAGTAACATTTACTATATAATTATAATAAAATATAGTAATATTTACTATAAAAACTATAATGAACTACCAGCATGAAACATGAACCGCCGGTTTTAACATTAATTTATTTTAATTTACATTTTATTTAACAAAATACCATTTTAACATTTCAATTTTAGCATTTCAACGAGAATTTCATAGTAACATTTACTATTAAGCTAACCACAATAACCAAATTAACAGATAATAACATATAATAATATGTACTATATAACCACAATAAAATATTGTAACATTTACTATATTTTAATAACATTTACTATTATAATGACGGATGTAAAAGATAGTAAATTTATTTATCTCATGATAAAAGGATAGTCACATTTACTATTAAATTAACCACAATAATCCAATTAACAGATAATAACATATAATAATATTTATTATGTAACCAAAATAAAATATAGTAACATTTATTATAAAAACTATAATGAACCATCGGCATGAGGCATGAACCGCGGGTTTTAACATTAATTTATTTTAATTCACATTTAATTTAGCAATATACTAATTTAACATTTCAATTTTAATATTTCAACGAGAACTCCATAATAACATTTACAATTAAACTAACCACAATAGTCAAACTAACAGATAATATATCGTACCATTTACTATGTAACCACAAAAAAATATAGTAACATTTATTATAAAATTATTATAACAACATATGTGAAATGTAATAAATTTATTTCTCTCATGATAAAAGTATAATAACATTTACTATTAAACTAACTACAATAGTCCAATTAACTGATAATAACTTATAATAACATTTACTATATAAATATAATAAAATATAATAACATTTACTATAAAAACTATAATAAACTGTCGGCATGAGACATGAACCGCCGGTTTTAACATTAATTTATTTTTATTCATATTTAATTTAACAATATACCATTTTAACATTTTAATTTTAATATTTCAACGAGAACTCCATAGTAATATTTATTATTAAACTAACTACAATAGTCAAATTAACAGATAATAGCATATAGTAAAATTTATTATGTAATCACAATAAAATATAGTAACATTTATTATAAAGTTATTATAATAACTGATGTAAAAGATAGTAAATTTATTTCTCTCTTGATAAAAGTATAGTAACATTTACTATTAAACTAACCATAAAGTTCAATTAACAGATAATAATATATAATAACATTTACTATGTAATCACAATAAAATATAGTAATATTTATTATAAAAACTACAATGAACCGTCGACATTAAGCATGAACCACCGGTTTTAATATTAATTTATTTTAATTCATATTTAATTTAACAATATACCATTATAACATTTCAATTTTAATATTTCAATGAGAATTCCATATTAACTTTTACTTTTAAGTTAAACACAATAACCAAATTAACAGATAATAATATATAATAATATTTACTATGTAACCATAATAAAATATATTAACATTTACTATATTTTTGTAACATTCACTATTATAATCACGGATGTAAAAGGGTTAATCATTTACTATTATAATAACGGATATAAAAAATAATAAATTTATTTCTCTCATGATAAAACGATAGTAGCATTTACTATTACGTTAATCATAATAGTCCAATTAACAGATAATAACATATAGTAACATTTACTATATAATTACAATAAAATATAGTAACATTTACTATAAAAACTATAATGAACCGCCGACATGAGGCATGAACCGTCGATTTTAATATTAATTTATTTTAATTCATATTTAATTTAATAATTTAATATTTTAATGAGAACTCCATAGTAACATTTACTATTAAGTTAACCATAATAGCCAAATTAACAGATAATAACATATAGTAGCATTTACTATTTAACAATAATAAAATATAATAATATTTACTATATTTTAGTAACATTTACTATTAAGTTGACCACAATAATCCAATAACATATAATAACATATAGTAACATTTAATATGTAATCACAATAAATTATAGTAATATTTACTATAAAAACTACAATGAACTGCCGGCATGAGGCATGAACCGCCGGTTTTAATTTTAATTTATTTTAATTCATATTTAATTTAACAATATAGCATTTTAACGTTTTAATTTTAGCATTTCAACAAAAACTCCATAGTAACATTTACTATTAAGCTAATCACGATAGTTAAATTAATATATAATAATATATAGTAATATTTACTATATAAACATAATAAAATATAGTAACATTTACTATTATAATATCGGATGTGAAAAATAGTAAATTTATTTTTCTCTCATGATAAAAAGATAGTAACATTGATTATTAAGCTAACCCAATAGTCTAATTAACAGATAACAACATATAGTAATATTTATTATATAATCATAATAAAATATAGTGGCATTTATTATAAAATAGTAACATTTACTATTATCATAACGGATATGAAAGGTACCAAATTTATTTGTCTCTCATGATAGAAGGATAGTAACATTTATTATTAAGTTAACCACAATAGTCGAATTAACAGATAATAAGATATACTAACAATTACTATATAATTATAATAAAATATAGTAACATTTATTATTATAATAACGGATGTGAAAAATAATAAATTTATTTGTCTCTCATGATGAAAAGATAGTAAGATTTACTATTAAACTAATCACAATAGTCGAATTCACAGATAATAAAATATAGTAACAATTTCTATGTAAGCACAATAAAGTATAGTAATATTTACTATAAAATAGTAACATTTACTATTATAATAATAGATGTAAAATATAGTAAATTTATTTATCTCTCATGATAAAGTATAGTAACATTAACTATTAAACTAAGCACAATAGTCGAATTAACATAAACCACAATAAATTATAGTAACATTCACTTATATATATAGCCGATAAATCTTAAACACTCTTCTAAACGTGAATTTACATATTCTACACTAATCATAGCTTAAATATCCTATACTTTCCATACTTACCGTAACTTATTATATCTTACATATGCTACAGTTACCTACCTTTCATCTCTACATTTCCCATATCTTATATTTTTTACACTTACTGTTATTTACCATATCCTTTTATACTTACAATTCCTTACTATATTCACCCATCATCATAACCGCTGTACATATAGCATTTCTATATGGATACCTTTCAAAATCGTGACTACAAAGTCAATATTTTGCTATCACAACTTATAACCGTAAGGATTGGAGTACGTAAATTCAGATGTCCTTATATCCATAAGTATAGAATCTTGTTTATACAAACGGCTTGCTATCTTTATCCACGGTTCAAATTATTTTATCGACGATCATTTTAAAACCGTCAGAAAATCTATACTATTTCCGACAGTTTCAACCATAACCATCTGTATAGTTTCAAAAAACCATCGGTAATACTTACCGATAGTAAACATTACCGTCGGCATAATACTTTTATTTTGTAGTGAATGTTGGGAGACCCATCTTCAAAATGGGTCATGTAACGGTTGATCCAAATTAATCGAAACGAAACTTCAGATATTAGATAATGGCCAATCCAAGGTACCAAAAAAAAAAGCATCACATAATATAATTTCTTTCACATTGTTAAAGTTGGTTGAAGTGTGTGCCTCACAATTCGAATATAGTGCTGCCTTGAGGGCAACATCAGAAACTCTTCATAATGAAATTGGAGAGTTAAACACCAAAGTGTACTTCTTGTTGTGAGTGGTCCAAACACATTAGATTTGAGACCGAAGGTGAAAGTTTCCGAGTCTTGATCTTATGTGGCTGTGTGGGATACCGAGAACTTAGAAAGCTTCTTGTTTGATGTCAAACAGTACTTCCTTACCATGAAGACAGAATCCGAGGTCACGAAGGTGACAAGAGCTTTGATATATTTCATAGATGATGCACGCAATGGTGCCCACAATCAATGCCTTTTGAAGAATGTTAATCATCATGCCTGTTTGAAGTTGTTGGATTTGAAACACATTGGTGCTGTGCATGAATATGCGGAGTAAGCAATCATGTTGGATTCATGATGCTTTAAAATTGCCTATTTAAATTGTGAACGTAAATTTGTACCCATAAGAATCTATCTTTCTCATTATTTACTATTTTCTAAACAAATCGTTTTTTGCTGCTTTTTAACTCGTACCGAAAACTTATTCCAAAGCATGTTTATTAAATGTCCATCGACCACAATATTTATACTTTGTCTACATGTATTAATCCCAATATCTATAAACAATATTTAAATATCAAACAAATAACAATCAACTATAAACATAAAAATAACGCTAAACATCTATCAATCACAAAATACGTATAATATAACTCCAATGATCAAGTACAAATATATTGTAAGATCAATTACAACCACAAAAATAGAAAAATCACAAATAACCATGTAATTAATTTAAATAAGTATTTATATAATAATTAAAATATATCAATACCCATATGTCATAAATTAGCTGACACACAATACTCCATAATAAAAATAAGCTGCAAAACATATGGAGAGATACCACCATCACATACCGCTGATGTATCATCAATAGTACCTCATTTTTCTAATTTTTGTTAAATTGTTTAAAAAGTTTGCACAAATTCATAGAGTATAAGAATAGAAAATCTTAAATATGACAAAGTTACAATATAAAATACAAGATAGTAATAAATAACGTTATATTTCAATAGAATCTTCAACATTTTCCAAAATAAATATCTTATCCACTACAATTTTAGATGAATATATATGTGTATTTGGAACTTTGTACTACATTACCAAAGGTAGTCTCATAAATGTTGTTTCCATCTACATTCGGACACTCATCAATAGTTGATCATGATGGTTATTCAAATGTTTTCAAAATCTTTATACCTTTTAGTTTCGCTCTTTGTTGGGATATAATTATAACTAAATAAACAAATAATAAATAGATTATAAATATAAATATAAAGATTCCTCTTAACAAAATAATAAGAAATATATTTTAATTAACAATAATTCTGAATATTAACAATCCAATATAATTTTCAAAAATACATGTAAAGATATACATATAGAGTCAACAAGTTTCTAATCATCATATAAATTTTCAATTATATCATCACAAACACAAATTGAAATAAAATCTACATCTATATTCTAGTTTAGTGATCGGGTAAGAAAGGATAAGTTTTCACAATCCACCTCCTCCGAGTTACTACCATTCGCTTCATCACCCATGTTAGATGAATCATTTAGTGATTGGATAGGATATTTACAACAAATAAGGACAAAGAAAAGAACATCATTAATTTATCATATCGCTAGAAACATGATACCTAAAGTAACTTGTTCGAATGCAACTCTAGAGTGCATTTCACTTTAAAAAAAGAGGACCTTTAGTGACCAACGATTAAAAGTCATCACTAAAATATAATCACTAAAAGTACCCTATAGTGATGAAAAAGAAAGTTATAACTAAATATTAGTCACTATTAAATTTAGTGACAAGAATGAAAAAGTGGTCATTTAAAGATTTTCTGATCACATTTAGTGATGACTTCCTTGGTCCCTAGGTCACTAAATGTGTATAACTATGGTCAAATAAATTTGTGGTCATGACTTTTACCGATAATTTTTTTTGCTCACTGAATTTGTGATCAATAAATCTTTCTAGCAACTTTTAGTAATGATGTGTATAATTGTCCTCAATAAAAGGGTCACGATAATCTTTTCATATCGGATGGCAAAACAAAATTCTTCTTACACATAAATATCCTTAAAGCCACTTTAATTGGGCCGTCTAGAAACTAGCCCAAAAGCACCATTAGGCCCCGACCTAGACCAGCAGACTCTTGTCAGTTCTCGCCGCTCTGGTGGCTCCGTTGGTGGTTCTGGCAGCTTAGGCTGTCGGTGCTGGTGGCGGTTCAGGCTACTGGTGTTGGGTCTGCCAGTTTAGGTTGTCAATGTCGGTGATAGTTTAGGCTGCCCATGCCGGGTCTGTCGGTTCAAGCTGGCGGTGTCGGCAAGGCCGCCGGTTCAGGCTACGGTCGGCAGGATCAGAGGTTTTAGTTGCTGCCGATGGGTTCTTGATGGTTCTTGCCGGTTGGCATATTCCTGCTTGTTCTGGTCTGACCATCAGACCACTTTTTAGTAACTAATTTTTTGTCACTAAATTTCCTCATTTAAGGTGTTGACCAAACTACTTTTAGTGGCCACTTGACTCTATAGTGGCCATCTAGTCAGCTTTTTTGTCACTAACTTGGTGAGAAAAAATTTTTTTACACTAAACTCAATCCTTTAATAATGGCTTTTTGTACTCCATTACTAATGAATTTTTGTGATGGAGCATTAGTGACCATTAAGTGATGACATGTTTTTGGTTGGTAAAGTGATTTAGTGCTCAAATTGGACCTTTTAGTAACCAAAACGCCTCAATAACTAAAGGCCATTTTTTTGTAGTGTTTATTCTTGTCGGGAAGAAAATGGTGCTCAATTGTTACTTGAAGAGTAGTGTCACAATTGTCCAAGTATATCATATCCTGCATAGTCGTTGTATGTAATTAATAATTTTTTGAAAATATACATGCAATGCAAACTTGTTTGAGGAGGGTCATCTCTTCCCAGTTTAAGAACTATCATTTGCTTATTCTGCCACTAGCGAACTTTTAGTCAAAGAACAGAATCTAAAACGCTGTTTCCTTTATCTCTTTTGCATAGTCACATTATTTTTTGTTTTAAAAGGTTATATCTATGTGTGAAAAAAATAATTATCATTTATTTATAAAATTCAATATTTATTATAAAAACTATTTCAATTAAAAATATTATAAATAGATTTAAAAAATAAATTAACCTGTATAACTGTTTGAATAATATGTCACTCAACACCTGATATTTGTTTGTGTTGGATTTTTTTGGTGATTCAGTCACGCATATCGGAAGTATACAATAATTTTCGAAAAAATAAAATGATCGGGTATAGGAGTACCTCAATATTCAGACCTTCAAAATCAATCGAACAGCATATTTCTCGATCGGATCTCGCGGTCGGGATGGTAATCACGATGTTAATCGAATCACCACCGTAATATTACAACGTCTCAATCCAAGTTTGGTGAATCCTCTAACGAGGGAGATTTTTCTACGCGAATATCTCCAATCCTCAAACCCTAGCTTCTATTCTTTCCACATGGCTACTTTTCACATAAAGGATGAGTATCTCACCGCCTTGGGAAGGAGAGCCAGTCTCACGTAGGTTATCCTTGAAGGTTCATTAGGGAGTTTCTTAACGATGTTTAATGGGATGATAAATGGGATAATGGGAGTTAACCCATTATCCCTCAAATTACCATAATGCCCCTCTTGGTATACTAATCCAACCGTTTGAACCGACATAGACTAAAACCAAAGTCTAGTGTGGGTATTGGAGTAGATGTCATTTGTTTTTGCAAAGCAAATGGGTCAATTTGATCTAGGGCACACCACCCATTGCCAAGCTGCGAAACCCAACAAAATGGGTCAATGTCACATAGAAGAGTTCAATATACGAGAAGCAAACTTTGCCAAAGTTAAAATCCAATTTGCTTAATCTTCTGTTAAAGGTTTATTTTATTTAAATTATCGATTGGAATAATAAAAATTGGATTTATTTTATGCCCTAACTGTGCAATGCCCAGTTAGTATGAATTTATTTTAAGCCCTAACGGTGCAGAGCAGATAGTTAATAAATTAGCAAATATATTTTAAACCTTAATTTAGGCATATTATGAATTTATTTTATGCTAGATTATCCTTAATTATAATTTTCCCTAATTTATCATAATTTTACACTAAATTTGTCATTATTTTGCCGTAATCCTACTCTAATCTTGTCTATATATCAAAATAAGTTTACTCAACATAAATAATAATACAATCTTAATCAAGATCGAGCAAAAAATGGAAGAACTTACCTATGATCTCCAAGGCGAGCAGCAGCAACATTGACCCTGAAGGTGGGGAGCGATATTGACCTCTAGCAGAGAACAAGATCTGGCAGCTTTCGTCGACGATGGGGCAGCAACAGTGGCTAGAGAGGAGTGAGAGGGAGCAGCAGCGACGACGTGAGGAGAGTACTGAGAGAAAAGAGAGAAGAGAGAAATAGAGGAGAAGAGAGGGCTTTGAGGGTTATAAGCCCTAGAAATTCCAGACGTTTCGATCGAAAACGTTGAGAATAATGGTTATATGCCAATCAATTGAAAACGTCGAGAATAATGGTTATATGCCAATGTTTCTAAGTCAAACGTTGACACATAACCCCTATTCTCTCTTTCTCTCTCTCTCTCTACACCCTTTCTCAACGATTACATGTGTAAAAATCAATATCCCCTCACGAAAAATAACTCTCTCTCTCTCTCTCTAATCTATGCCGACGTTTATGCAAAACATCAAAAAGGTCTACTCTAACGATGTTTATGTGAAATGTCAGGAAAATTTAGGTTTAAAACGTCACTAATAAATTCTCGTCACCGCTGAAATTGCTTGTCCAAGACTGTTCCCAACGTATTTGCTTATAAACGTCAGTAAAACTTTAATGTTTTACCGACATTTATATCATAAACGTAAAAAAAAAAATTCCCACCGCTGCCTGAACTTACGCGCCAATGACTTTTTCTGAACTTACCGACATTTTTTGGTCATGCTGCCAATGTTTTACTTCACAAACGTCGGGGAAAGATAATCTTGGCAACGTAATGCTTAAATATTTGGAAAAGTATATTTTCTTATGGTGAAAATTTTAGTGGAAAATCAATTCTTGGCTTTAAGGTACGTGAAACCTCAAACTAATATAAGTAAAATATGACTCAATATAATCAAATAGTTGCTTTAGGGCGCACCAACCCCCAAATAAGCATGGATAATGTCAAACATAATATAGCTCAAAGTAAGGCTCCTTATATCATCACCATTTAACTCATATTAATACCACGCAAAATCACTCAAATTAATACCACTTAAAATCATCCTAAATATGCATATATATCAGCATCACAAGCTTCTCAACTACAGCGTTATCTACTAGAGTCATAACATAAAACTAGTTAGGAGCATAAAGGCTTAAATTCAAAAAGGTCACCCAACCAAAAATTGGTTGCCCATATTCTATTGCTCACACCACCGCACGCATAAGAAACAATAAAGGAAGAATCAATTACACCCACTAACTGAGGAAGTACCTCTTCGAATGTAAGAACTGGATACACATGCAAGCAAGCAAGTTGGTACATAATTGCATTAGTACATATATATACATGCTGGTATGTCCTTAAGGGGATAATCTAGTAGTATAAATTCTCTCTCTCAATCTAGTGATTGCTATAATAAAAATATATAGATATGCGGGTATAATACATGGATAAAATAACTTTGATGTATCAAGCAGAATACTCGTGATACAAGAAACAAGATTTTTTTTTTTTGGTAGTATACATGAAACAAGATAGTCTTGATGTCAAGTTGGCCGGTTATGAGACATGAAGCACAATACCATGAATGAAATAAGCATTCGTGACATATGGTTTGAGTAGAATATTTGTCAAGCATGTTATAGGTAAATCGTGATGCTAAGCAGTTCATACTTTATTAAAAAGAAAATACTAATACGCAGATTGATTTTATGTGCACAGCATGGAGGGGTATCCCACAGTGACGCTACCAAATTAGTGAATATATCTTATCTCATCTAATCCTATATTTTTCTTTCCCTTTCCTTTCCATCTCTTTTTCTGTCATCTATTGACCTACAATCAAAGCTTTGGTTAATTTCAAAGGGTTCTACATGTACTTATGTCCATTGATTTAAATTGTTTAATTTTCTTTTCGCTTGCTTTGAGGAATAATAATGCTCTAATGGCCATTGTAAAATCTATGTAGTAAGCTGAGAAATGGGAAAATTTTAATAATGAAGCTGAATTAAAATAATATGTGTGTTGATTCAATTTGTGGCAAAGTTAGCATGTGTTATATTTCAACTCATCTGAAATTTAATGTTAAGCCTAGTCTTCCCCCTTGTAAGATCCCATCATGTTGTCGTTGCTCAACTCTGACCTATCTGAATTGCCCGAAAACAAATTTAAGGAGCCTCTAACGACTCGTCTCGATTTACCTAACTTAGATGCAATCACTACTCTAAAGCGTGAAAGTGACACGCCCTAAGTCATGAATTGGCTTGTACCCTTTCTAATCAATTGCTATCAGTCAAACGAGTGTAATAACCTTCTTGTATCTCCTCTAGATCTACTAAAATCCATATTTAGTCCATGTGTCCCTTCCCTATCTTAGAATTCTGTAGTTATGAGCAGTCAATCCAATCCTAGCTCAATCTATCGTCTATTCACCTTATCTTTCTTATATGTGTTAAAAATTTTGTAGGATAATTTTAATTGAGAAATAAAAGAAGAAAAATCTTTCCATATTTTTTCGGTACAATGAAGAGACGAATTTAATTATATGATACGAAAAAGTCCTTTAAACCCATTTTGTTTGTTTTACCAAACGCACAAAATCTAATTATTCTCACTTTTGGGGATAGTTGACTTTTACTTTGATAACTTGCTGGCGTAATTGATCATGGAATATGTTCATCAGTTTATTCATGTGTTGTTGACTGGAAGGGGGTATGAAGTTATTCCCTTAAAACTTTCCCCTCTAACAAAAGTTAAATAATTTACTCCACGTTTGGTACATGAGATTTATTTTAAAATAACTAAGGAGTGGGAGCAAGATTTATTATTCACTTGCACTCAACGAGAATTTAGCTTTCTTGAAATTTATTCTTGTCTCAACAAAAACCATTGCATCAATATTAACTTTATGGAATTAACCTTGCTTTATATTGCTCCTGGTACTTCTTTTGAATAGTGTGGAAGCAACATTTAATCTTTATACTAGTTTTCATTTTGAATAACAATAAAAGAAACTAATGAAGCGTCAAGCCTTCTCCTATCTGTTAGAAAATAATGCTCTGATGAAAACCATCATCATACATCTAGGATCTCATGAGTTATCAGGAAATTATTAGATTAATATATAAAAGTGTACCTGAATTTATAACGACTAATTACTATTTAGAATTGTGTGGTTGACCATCTAGATCTACAGTATTCCCAGTTCCCGGGACAACCCTTTACTTTCTTTCTTAGTTTTCACTTTAGATAATGAGATATTAGAAAGAATGAAAATTCCGTATCATCTGGGAACCATAACTACTATATATGGATAACTTTGTTATTTTCTGATATTTCTATCTTAACCCATTATAAAAATAGGACTTACATCTTAACTCTATACACGTTAAGGTCACGCACCCTAAAATTCAAATTAGCTAAATCTCAATAGATTACCTTTAATTGAACTCAATTTTATATGACTGTTTGTAACACATAACTATTCATATATATGCTCAACGTTAGATAAAGATATAACAATTTACTGCATCGACTATATCTGTAACTTTATAGATATAAATTGTAAAATAACCGTATGAGCTCAACTTTATTATTATTAACAAAAAAGTATTTATAACCAATCTATTCCATTAATCATACTAACATAAGATCAAAGCAGCCTTGGTGGGTGTCAACCAACAAAACTCAAAATTACCTACTTTACACAATATGAGTATAAAGCGAGTAGAGTCGTCTTATCAGGAAAACGTAGATGTACTTCTTTTAAAGAAAGAAAAATATGGGGATTGAAAGTTAGCCAAACCAACTCGTTAATTTAATAAAAAAATAATTTACTCAAAATAAATGAATAACTCAAAAATAAAAGAATAAAAATCAATTGAAAATCAATTTCTAGCTAAAAAAATTATATCCACCTTGATTCAGCTTAATTAATCATCTATCTATCTAATGAATTCAAAAAATAATAAATAATTGGTTATAATCCTTCAATATTTACCAAACAACCAATCACTCCTTACTTTGATAGCATTAAAATTTAGAGAAACCAAATTTCAATTAATAAACATGCAAATAGATTTATTTAAATTAAATTATTTAATTTCATGATATAGATTAAACTGTTTGCAATGCTATGAAATTATGTCATGCACTATTATATTAAAACAAACAAACAATTATGAATTTACCATTGTAATTGGTTCTAGATTATTTCAAGATTATCAAATATTAAACACTATTCAATAAACTCTAAACAATCATAAACACAAGAGTATAGGAAACTAATTAATATCAATGAATTTTTGAAGCAATATAATCAATAAGATCTCATTGTCATTAAAAATCAAGTTTTCAATAGCCTTCAATTAGAAAAAAAATAGAAACAAGTCATGTGTCATGCCCCGGTTCTCGAATCCAAGCACGTGACAACGGTCGTGTTGCCTCGAACTACATGCAAGGCACACACTCTGAGACCCCACAAGGCCAATCCATCATCAACGCAATCTCAATCATCAACCAATTCTCTATAATCATAAATCATTATGCATAAAATCTCTTTCAAAATGAGATAAGTCTCCATAATTTTAACACAAAGTGTCTAATCAAAATATAAATGCACATATAAAAAAGTAATAAAGTTTATGCAATTAATCCATAACACAACAAAGTTTAGATTCCATTAACCTTTCCCATGGATCCATCGACAGCTAAGTAAGGCAAAGCAAAACTACTTCACACAAAGTATATGGTTCCGATGGAGTTGGATCTTACAAATCTCAAAAGAAAGTCCTCTAACTGCAATTAGTTGCTAGAAACCTGAAAATAGGGGAGAAGAAGATTGGAATGAGTACAAATGTACTCAGTGGGTGAGAAATCTATATAGATGCCAATGAGTGAGAGTATAGTTATGTCCTAAAACCATTATCAACAAGTTCCATTTTGTCATTACAAAAATATTCAGAAGTTCACAAAAGTATTCACAAAATATTAACAACGAACACATTCAAAATAAAGAAAACATTTCTCTTTGTATCAAAATGAGTAATTCAAAATGAATATATTTTAAATGGATATCAAAATTGGTTGCAATTCATTCAAAACCATGAAACTACTGAAAATATACTTTCCAATCCAAGACCTTGATTAGGATCAAGTATTAGATCCATCAAGGGTTTTAATTCATTCATTTTTCTAAAAAATGTCTCGTCCTTAGTATTTGTTTGAATATTACCATTGGCAACTCAATGCTGTCCAACTGAAAATTGGGGTCATCACACTACTTCATTTTAAAATCCAGCTTCACTTATACCACTCTTACTCTAGCTAGTATGAGTAAACAATAAACCACAATAGTTACGTGTACAATCGGTCACCATAAAATATCATTTTCATTTGCATTTAAATTCCAAAATCATTTTACAACTTATACTCATCTTTATCTCAAATGAATATCAATCAACCAAACAATATAAATCATATGGCATTAATATGTTAAATTTACATTTTCAACATTATCGTTTTAAGAAAACATATCACACACAAACTAAATTACAAAACCATATTCAAAAAAATAAGATTTGCAAAACATATAAAATCATTTCTTATTAAACAAGATATAAAATTCCCGCTCACAGTTTTGGATGGATGCAGACTCCCACTAATCTTGGTTCTCAACTCTATCCTTGTTCGAAAGACCTTCACCTAAATGTTATGTAGATCATAACATAGAATTTAAATTAGACATTTATTCAATATTACTAAGAAGCTAATTCCAAGATGTGCAAATGGAAAATGTATCTCTACGACTAAGACATTCATTAATTCATACATAATATTTATTTCCATATCTATATGTTTTAGAAAAATAATCATATCTCAAACTAGAATTCCCGAATTGCCAAAATTCTAATTTTCACTTAAAGACTAGATATAAAACAACGATTTTTATATTTATAACTTAGATCCATTCCAAGTACACAAAAACATGTAAGTCTATCATATGTTTGCCTTAATTCCATAACTCCAATTTTCGTAGTCAAGGGAAAATTGTCATAACTTTCGCTAACATATTCAAATCATGTGATTCAAGTATTGAATTAAAGAAAAGATTTAGATATACAAATTTTGTTTTCAGAGCTTAGTCTAATATAGCCTAGAAAGCATCTCAAAATCGGAACAAAGTTCTAAGCTGAAAAAAGGCAGAAATAGAATACCATCTACAGAATGCATCAATTTGAAAAATCATTAAAAATCTAATTTTCATTAGTATCTAGCGAATCTTTTGTCATTTTCAAGTTTTGGAAGTATATTTCTTAAGAAGAAAATGTCACTCAATTTGCCAATGTGCAGATAAAGTTATAACTAAAACCTCACAACAAGGTCATATTGCTTTGTCTACAGTGAATCAAGGGTTCCAACGTTGTTCTAACTCATCTATACACCTCTAAGTCCAGATCATGAAACATGTTTATCCGAATTCCAATGATAAATAAAAACCTAAAATCATGAATTTAAAGCTTACTTTGTACTTAGCTTTTCAAACTTAGAAATTCACTTCTTATTTTTGTTTTCTTGGCCCCCTTGTTCTCTCAACGTCTTTAGCTTGATCTAAAAACTTTTCACATCATTTTTTTGCTTTCTAGAGGCTATGTATAAGGTATTCATAGATGGAAATAGCTTATTTCAAGTTTGGATGTTGATTTTGATGAAATATGAGGTGGTTTTGCAGGAGAGAACTGAGGAACTCATGATTAGGATAGGAAGAAGAAAATTGCTCTCTCTCTCTCTCTCTCTTCCTCTTGCTTTTTTCTTTCTTGGCCCCACATACATACACAAGAGCACACTTAAGAAGGTTCAAGAATATGGCCTTTCACACTTGTGATTTCACATACACACACAACTCTTCTTTTTCTTTCTTTAAACTACACCAGGCACATGTCCAACCTATAAATGCTCCTAGGACCTTTTACACTTCGTTAGCCAATGAAAGAAAAGAGAGCAAAAAGAAATGGAAGGAAGGCAAGAACATTGGTAGGAAGCTTTTATGTGTTAATTCAATAATTAGACTCCAAAATTAGGTCCAAATGTTTGAATTTTTATCTCAAAGATTGGGCTTCATAATGGGTTCAAAGAATTGCACTCCAAATTTTATTTATTTTTTTTTTTTGGGATTTCACCACTAGTTCACATCAAACCCAATTTCCATTTCTTAATTCATTTCATTTTATGAATTAAATTTACACTACCAAAGTTCACTCTATAAGTTACAATACATTTGTATACATAAACGTTGGGTTCCGGCTTTACAATTTCTACCCTCCCCATAAAAAGAATTTTATTCTCGAAATTCACTACATCTCACATTCAAACAAGTTGAAAAATTGTTTTCGCATCTAACTCTCTAGTTCCCATGTTATCTCTTCACTTAATCATTTCTTCACAAAACTTTAACTATAGTTATCTCTTTGTTTCTCAAGATTTTAACTTGATGGTTCAAAATTGCAATCGGCTTAGTTTCAAAACTCAAATTCTCTCTCAACTCAATTAGAGGCCTTTAAAGAACATGCAACAGGTCTGGTATGTACTTCTTAAGCATGGACATATGAAATATGTCATGGATTTTCTCTAACTCCGAAGGCATCTTAAGTTTATATGCTACATTTTCAATTCTCTTAATGATTTTATACGGGCCGATGTATCAAGGGTTTAGATTTCCTCGACTTAAAAAATGGATCACCCATTTCCAAGGTTATACTTTCAAGAATACCATATCACCTATTTCAAACTCCAATGACACTCTTCTTCTATCAACATAGCTTTTCTAACGATCTTGTGCCACTTTAAACCTATCTCTAATGATCTTAACCTTTTCAACCATAGCATCAATCAACTCCACACTTTCGATCCTTTTTTCTCTGACTTCCTCCCAGTATAACGGGGTTCGATATTGCCTTCCATATAATGCTTCATATGGTAGCATCCCAATGTTAGACTGATAACTATTATTGTAAGCAAACTCCACTGAGGGAGATGTCTATCCTAACTACCAGAGAAGTCAAGTACACAAGCTTGGAGTATTTCTTCTAAAGTTTGGATTATTCTCTCAGACTAACCACAGTCTAAGGATGGAACGCTATACTAAATCTCAACTTAGTCTCTAATGACTCCTGTAGTTTCGACCAAAACTGAGAAGTGAATCGTAGATCTTTATCTGAAACTATAGATACTGGTACCGCATGCAACCTTATAATCTCATCAATATATATCTTGGCTAGGTTCTCCAATGAATATGATGCTCGAATTGGGAGGAAAGAAGTAGACTTAGTAAGCCTATCCATAATTACCCATATAGCATCTTGTCTAGCCTGAGATCTTGGCAATCTAGTGACAAAGTCTATTGTTATGTGTTCCTACTTCCGTTCGGGAATTGGTAGGGGTTGGAGAACTCCAACGGGCCTTTGATGTTCCACCTTAACTTGCTAGCATATTAGGCATTTATTTATATATTCAGCTATATCCTTTTTTATTTTGGACCACTAGTAGCTGTCTCGGATGGTTCGATACATCTTCGTACTTCCTAAATGTATAGCATAAGCGGAGCTACGAGCTTCCTCTAGTATGGACTTTCGAAGATCACCATCCTTTAGAATACAAATTCTATCTTTAAACACCATTATACTATTATCTTTTAACTTGAACTCGGTTTCTTCCTCCCTTTGAATTTTTTAAAGCTCTAATTTCAACTGCTCATCTGATACTTGTAGTTCTCGGATTCTATCTACCAAGGTTGGCCTTACCTCAAATCTTGCCACAAAAGCACCATGTCCATCACAAACCAAACTTACTCCAGGGGACCCAATACTAATAAGATGGGAAAGGTAACTACTTCTAATACTTGCCAAACCAGTTGAAGACTTCTAACTCAAAGCATCTACCACCACATTTGCCTTGCCTAAATGGTAATTAATAATAAGATCATAATCCTTAATAAGTTCCAACTACCTTCACTATCTTAGATTTAACTCCTTTTAAGTGAGTAAATACTTCAAGTTTTTATGATCAGTATAGATTCAATATGTCTCACCATGCAAGTAATGTCTCCATATCTTCAAAACAAACACTACTACAGCCAACTCCAAATCATGGGTTGAATAATTTACCTCATGCTTCTTTAGTTGCTTAGAGGCATAGACTATCACTTTGTCTCTTTGCATCAACACACACCCCAACCTATACTTTCTAGCATTACTATACACAACAAATCCGTCACGACTTGTAGGAAGTGAGAGAATGGGAGCAGAAGTCAATTTCTTCTTAAACTCTTAAAAACTCGCCTCACACTTGTCATCCCATTCAAATTTGACACATTTTCGAGCTAACCTCAACAATAGAGCTGCTATCAATAAGAACCCCTTGACAAATCTTCAATAGTACCCTGCTAGCCCTAGGAAACTTCAAACTTTAGTGACATTTCTAGGTTGCTCCTATTAAGGATTGCTTTTACCTTTTTAGAATCTTTCACCGGATATAATGCGGCCAAGAAAACCAACCTCACTCAACCAGAATTTTTATTTGGAGAGTTTTGCATATAACTATTTCTCTTGAAATATCTGAAGTACAGTCTCGAAATATCTTGAATTTTTATCACTCTTAGAATACACTAGAATATCATCTATGAAAACAATCACAAACTTATCCAAATACTGGTGGAAGACTCGATTCATAAGATCTATAAAAATAGCTGGAGCATTCTTTAGGCTAAAAGGCATCACTAAGAACTCGCAATAACCATACCTAGTTCGAAAACTATTTTTATGGATGTTACTCTCCTTGATTTTAAGTTGACAATGCCCCGATCGAAGATCAAATTTTGAAAACCCACATACTCCTTGCAACTAATCGAAAAGATCATTTATCCTAGGAAGGGGGTATTTATTGTTAATTGTCACATAATTTAATTGCCTATAATCAATACAAAGTCTCAAGGTACCATCCTTCTTTTTAACAAACAAAACCGGTGCTCCCCATAGTGAAGAACTCGGTCTAATGAATCCCTTATCAAACAATTCTTGCAACTACACCTTAAGCTCCTTTAACTCCATAGGAGCTATCCTATAAGAAGGGATAGAGACTGGTGCTATTCCTAGGAGTAAGTCAATGGCAAAATCAAATTCTCTAATTGGGGTAACCCTAGCAATTCCTCAGGAAAGACATCGAGAAACTCTTTCACCATTAGAATATTTTCTAAGTTTGGACTCTCTTTTGTTGTACTAATCACGATAGCTAAATATGCCCGACATCCTTTCTTAATCATTTTTTGAGCTTCTAAAGCCAAGACTACACATGTCAGTAATACTCAGCATTCTCCAATAAACAAAACACTTGGGGCATCTGACCTTCTAAACCCAACCCATTTTATAGAATAGTCCACCGTGGGTCTATGCCGAGATAACTAATCCATTCTCAATTTTAGATCGAAATCATGCATCTCAATAGGAATCAAGTTTGCCTCCATCGTTATTTCTCCAACCTTAATTTCACAACCCTTATACATTAAGCTTCTCACTAACTGTTCACCTAAAAAAGTTTGTACAAGCAATTCAATCTCAAGAGGAGACAATTCTATATTGTCATACCATGAAAATGTAGTACTAACAAATGATCTATCAGCTCCAGTATCAATCAATACGTACACTTTTTGATCAAAGAGAGTCATCACACCTATTCACAAGAAATTTCTCCAAGGTTAGATTCTCAATTATAACATGATTAAACTAATATTCATCAATTTTTGTCACCGCAACTCTCTACTCTTTCCAAAACACTTAGGCACCGATCTATACCACTATCTAACGTTGGAAACTTCCTATTTGCATAACTAGATTTTGTTCCCCATTTAGACCTAATACAATATAATGATTAATCAATCTCCCTTCATACAACCTTAGAGGTCCAAAACATATAAATATCACCATGCAAAATATTTGTTGTCATTGTTAAAGAAATTTAAGTTCTAAACATATATCAATTACTCATATGTACAATTATTACATTTCACCATATCCTAAGATTTTATGCATGCTTTTTGATAATATTAACTATGAAAATTTTAAACTTTAAATCCATTACCAATTATAACATCAAGATTGGTCCGAGTATCTTGCTTAGTCATTGCATATATCCTTGTTTGTGCACGTGTCTGAAGACAGGAAGGATTCTGAATCACTGTGTTGCTTCATGTCCCAGTTTTGGGAGTGGTAATTGAGGAAGGAATGGGAATATTTTCACGATTTCCCTTAGGAGCACCCATCCTAGCCTGCAAAGTTTGACTCCTTTGTCCTTCCTCACCTAACTCAGGGCAATTCCTTTTAAAATGATCGATCTTTTAATAATGGAAACATTTTTAGGGCTCAAAACAAACTCCAAATGCACCTTCTTACAATTCTGACACTTGTCATGATTACCCTAGCAAGACCTCGCACCAAAGTGGCACTAGTGGGGGAAACACCCACTTTTAGATAGGATTGGTTATTGATAAAGCAATTGACTCAACAACTGAAGTACTACCTTGGGAAGTCATACTATGACTCCTCTTGGATGATTGGTCAGCATTATTTCCAAACGTACTTTTCTTTCCAATGCTCTTACTGATTCAACCCCTCTCTTGAACCATTTTCTTAGCCCTCAAAACCATTTGTAGTACATACTTGAAGTTATGGGCATCAGTGAATGTCATTTTCTCTCAAATATTAAGATTCAACCCCTCTTCAAATTTGGAACAAAGATACGTCTCCGTGGCCACCATTTCCAGCACATACATAGAAAGCTCCCTCAACTCCGTTACATATTCAGTCATAGACTTATTCCCTTACTTGAGGTTGAAGAACTCCTTCCACTTTTGATCTCTGTAAAAACATGTATAGTATTTTTCATCGAATTCCCTTAGGAATTCCCTCCAAGTAATGAGAATAGGGGAAATGCTTCTTTAGGTTTTTCCACCATGTCCGTACTCCTTTATCAAGCAATCTAACAACCACATTCACATTATCTTCATCATCCAAACCCATATCTTGTACAGTTTTCAAGATTTGGTTTATCCGATTCTTAGCTACCGTAGCATTACTCACTGTAGTAAAGGTTTCACAACCCATTTGCGGAGCTTCCTTGATCAGTTTGGATAAGTTTGTGGGGGATGAGTATAAGATGCAACAACTGATATAAAAGATGTAGCTGTAATTAGAGGTATAGTAGGGCTTGTAGGGTTTGATGGTACTGGAGGTTGTGTTGGGGTTTCAGGTTGATTTTGCTGACAGAATCTAGTTCTATATTTACTCCACCACTCTATACATTCTTGGAAGACAACCATTGGAGGAGGAATCCCCGATGGTTCAGGTGGCATTGAAGCATGAGAAGAAGAGGTAGCTTCGTACTCGGAAAGGAGGGAAGTAACTTCCCCCCTGTAACTCTTAGGTGCCATCAACTACAAAAAAAGGCAAAGTTTAGTTCATGGAAACGAATTAACCTATACATACCTAACTAACCCTACATGAGACTCATCTATCCTAGGATCAATGGGAAGTTTAAAAACACTTTAATAAAATTGTCACCAACTTAAACCCTGATACTAATAAAATTATCATGCTCCGGTTCTCGAATCCAAGCATGCGACAATAGCTGTGTTGTCTCGAACTACGTGTAACCCCGGGCATGCACTTCGAGACCCCACAAGGCCAATCCATCATCAACGTAATCTCAATCCTCAACCAATTCTCTATAATCATAAATCATTATGTATAAAACCTCTTTCAGAATGAGATAAGTAAAGTCCCCAACACATGTGAGCAATCAAAATATAAATGTACATATACAAAAGTAATAAACCTTCTACAATTAATCCATAATACATCAAAGTTCAGCTTCCATTAACATTTCCCATGGATCCATCTGCAACTAAGTAAGCCAAAGTAAAACTACCTCATGCAAAGTACATGATTCGAATGGAGTTGAATCTCACAAATTGTAAAAGAAAGTCCTCAATCTGTACTTAATAGCTATAAACCTAAAAATAAGAGAGAAGAAAATAGAGATGAATACAAATATACTTAGTGAGTGAGAAATCTATGTACATGCCAATGAGTAGGAGTGTGATTATATTCTAAAACCATTATCAACAAATTCCATTTTATCATTGCAAAAGTATTCACAAGTTCACAAAAGTATTCACAAAGTATTGACAACCAACATATTCAAAACAAAGAAAACAATTCTCTTTGCAACAAAATGGGTAATTCAAAATGGATATCAAAATGAATATTCTAAATGGATATCAAAATGGGTTGCAATTCATTCAAAAACATGAGACTACCAAAAATATACCTTCCAATCCAAGATCTTGGACAAGGTCAAGGATTAGATCCACCAAGGGTTTTTATTCATTCATTTTTCTAAAATATGTCCCGTCTTTGGTGTTAGCTTGGACATCATCATTGATGACTCATGGCTACCCAACCAAAAATTTGTGTAGGTTGTAACACCGACACTCGGTGTACTGTATATTGTACTCCTTATTATCTCATATATAATTTATTTTCATTTTCACATAGAGAAAAGTCACTCAAAACTTTTTCCGATTTATAATGCTCCTGAAAAATTTTGACGAGATTGCCAGGAGCTAAAACTTTTCCCCTTCGTGCCATTTTAAAACCTACGCGTGCAATTTTGACCCCTCCGTGTGATTTTATAATGTCATTTTTATGCATCCAAACGAGTTTTAATATACGAAACCGTACCATCGTATTTGATTTATACATGTTTTATGAAATCATCCTTGTGAAAAAAATTGATATTACTTGAGAAATGTAGCATGGCACGTGATTGATTTGATAATGATATTTTATATGGGCCAAGAGCCCTAGCATGTGATGATGATAAATTTGTAATGGGTAAATCCCATTCCGTAGCTACGAAGGATGTATGTGTAGGGTGATCCATACTTATACCCGATACGCTTCTAAGGAAGGTATCTGACATGACATCGGAAAATGGTAAATGTATTGTGATTCGATATGGTACTAGTCAGGTTGAACCCATAAGGGGGAGGGCTATGGTGCGCCATAATTTAGCACCTGATAATTTATGATAAATTGAGCATTTTACATGATTTCCTACAATATGTGGTATTATTGAGCACTTTGATACTCCATTTTTCACCGACTCATTGAAAATATGATATATACCCTTTCACTCACTGGGTATCTTCCTTGATACTCACCCCTTATTTCCTGTTGTGTACAAAGATAGCTATAGTGGGACGCGTTGAGACTTATCAGCGCACGAGGCTTTTGATCGGAGATCGAGGCTGTTGATTAGGTACTTAATATGATATTGAGAAGGATTTGCCAATGAAAGTGTATATTAGTTTATTGAGTTTGTAGATAGACCATTGTGTATAAAAAGGGATGACTGTATGGAAATTTTTGTGCATGTTATTGAAACTCTCAATTCTATTCTATTGCATTGAGGCATGAAATATGCTATTGTGTATGTTTACTTTGGGAGACATGTTATGTTTAGAAATGTCCTTTAGGTTCGTTCGGTGCCATCTTTAAATTACAGGAGAGGCAACTGGCGACTGTCCATGCCTTTGATGGGGGCATAGCAGTAGAGGTCTGTGCCTAAAACTGATAGTATTTTATGATAGCTTTATGTTGTCCTGGTTTGTACGGTGTAGATTGATTGGTATTATATGAATGTGATTAAATTGTAGTGAGGTCGTGTTGGCCTATTTATTTAAGTGGTTGGATGATCATTTGATACACAGGTTGATTTGTATATGGGAAATCTCCAAAATATGGGGAGATTATACCAGTTTTTTTTTATAGCCGGCACCCAGGGCAACGGCTGGCTGCTCACGATCCCGGTTCGGGGCGTGACATAGGTGAACCCCCCAGATCACACTACCCCATTCTAAAATCCAGCTCCACTCATACCGCTCTTACTCCAACCAGTCACGAGTGAGCAATAAACAATAGTAATAGCGTGTACAATCGGTTATCATAAAACATCATTTTCATCGTCTTTAAATTCCAAAACCATTTCACAATCTATATTTATCTTTATCTCAAATGGGTATCGATCAACCCAGTAGTGTAAATCATGTGACATTAACATGTTAAATTCACATTTCCAATATCATCGTTTCAAGAGAACATATCACACTCAAACTAAATTACAAAAATATGTTCCAAAAAATTAGATTTGCAAAACATATAAAATCATTTCATATTAAATAACACATAAAATTCTCACTCACAGTTTGGGGAGAGTGCGCACTCCCACTAATCCTTGTTCTCAACTCTATTCTCGCTCGAAGGACTTTCGCCTAAGTGTTATGTAGATCACAATATAGAATTTAGAATAGACATTTATTTAATGCTACTAAAAAGCTAATTACATGATGTGCAAATGGAAAATGTATCTTTATGACTAAGCATTTATTAATTCATTCTTAATGTCCATTCCCACAGCTACATGTCTTAGAACTGAATTCCCAAAATTCTAATTTTTACTTAAATATTAGATGTAAAATAACAATTTTTATGTTTATAACTTAGATCCAATCCAACTACACAAAAACATGTAAGTCTTTCATATGTTTGCCCTAACTACTTAACTCCAATTTGCGTAGTCAAGGCAAAACGGTCATAACTTTCGCTATATATATCCAAATCATGTGATTCAAGCTTGAATTAAAGATAAGACTTAGATCTACAGATTTTGTATTCAGAGCTTAGGGTAATTCAGCCTAGAAGACATCTCAAAATTGGAGCAAAATTCTTAGCCGAAATAAGACAGAAACAAAGTACCCTCCGTAGAATGCATCAATTTGAAAAATCATTAAAAATCCAATTCTCATTAGAATCTAGTGAATCTTATGTCATTTATAACATCTAGAAGTCTAGTTTCCTAAGAAGAAAACATCACTCAATTTACCTATGTGCAGAAAAAGTTGTCTAAAACATCACAACAAGGTCACACTATTTTGTCTATAGAGAGTCAAGGGTTCCATCTTTATTCTAACTCATCCATACACCTCTAAGTTCAGATCATGAAACGTGCTATTCATCCTAATTTCAATGATAAATAAAAACCTAAAACCATGAATTTTAAACCTATCTTGTTTCACCTATTCTGTTTTCATACTCCATGTACGACCAGTACCTTGTGTCAAATTTTTATGTATCTTCTGTATGAAATTTGGAGAAACATAAAACATGAACGTTTTAGGTCTCTGGCTTATCTGTAATATAAGCTAAAGAACACTTGAATCAGAATAGTAGGCAGAAAGTTATACTATTTTTACTGAAACTACACAGAAGTAGTTTTTAAAACCGAAACTGAAATTAAAAATGAATTTTATAAAATTATATACATAAAATCTGAGAATAGTATAAAGTAGAAGATTTTAGATCGATATCTTCTCTTTGATTAGAGATAAGAATCACTTAAATTGGAGGAGTACACAGAGAAATATGGAGTTTCTCCCAAAACTGCATAGAATTGAACTTTGGAAATTTAGATTTTGAAATTTTTCTAAAGTATGGAATTTGAGATTTCATCTTAAAGAAAAACATTTTCATATACAATTCGTAATCCTATGATATGATATTATTGAAATAATTGATAAATTATATATTGTTTAACTTAGGCGTAGGGTTATGTTTTCGTACAATGGGTGACTCATTCAAGAAACGAGGACAGTTAGAGGGAGTGGTGTACCCTCCCTAGTCGAGGTGAATAAGACAACTATTTCCGACTTTAAATGAAAAATAATTTGATCATGATTTTTATAAATAAATTTTGAAATGTAATTTAAAAATATTTTAGTTTTTGTGGCATGTCTTGAAATGATAATTCTAAGAAAAATTTGCATTCTGATATTACGACTTGATAGTGTCATGATTTTCATTACTAGTATAGATTTATGAATGATAACATATGACATGTGTATGATTATGGGATGGCACATAATGACTATAGCGCACTCCCTACCATGATATTGAGCGTTTACCCAATAGGGTAACGTGGTGGGGTAACACGAGAGCAGGGATTGAGACCCTTGACTCTGACTAACAGATCCAATAGACAAGCACCCATGAGGACCGTGTCAACACCAAGGGAAAGGGGTTAAAAGAAAAGTATATGTGTTCATTTTTATGATATTGTGGTTACTTGGTGAATTTCATCTTAATTAGGCCAAACTATGGGTAAAATGTGTTTTATTACCGATTGACACCCCATGATGTAATGACTATGATAAGGATGTATATTATTTTGAATTACATGATATGTTGCAAATGAATATAAATTTGAAAACAATGATTTGACTTACCACTCTCACAAATTCATTTATTGTTATTATATAGTCATTACACATCACTCACTGACTATGTGGATTATACTCACCCCCTCATATTTAAAAATTTTCAGCGTATATTACACTTGACTTACTTTGAGGTACTGTTCCACGAGTTTTACTGAGAGACACTATCAGATAAGTATTCATACCCATCTTTGTTTATGACTGGACCGCGTATATAAATATTATATGTAATTGGAGGTAAATGTTTTAAAGAAATTTTTGAAAAATATTCTTCTTCACATCTTCCGTTGTATGATTTGACTTAGGATATCGAGCAAGGTCATAATATTAGTTATAATATTAGCCTTGCATCATGTCGGTGTGCGAGTAGGGCAAACCCATGCTTTGTGGAGTCGCAACGATCTGTTCGCGTGCTCGACCTGTGGGTCGGGGCGTGACAGAACAAGTCAACATACTGGGAATCTTCAATGTTTCCAAAACATGTTCCAATTTCTTGTGTGACTACATGCAGACAGAGGAGCATTGCTGACATGACACCCAAAAAAATCTATAAGAAAATCTAGAAAATCATATGCCCATCCATTAAGGTAAGAGCGTGGCTATCCATAGTTTTATCCTCTTATGCATCAATGCCTTAAATTAACTTCTTTTTCTTTACTTTTTTTCATATCTCTTCTCTACCAATCCTAAAATGCCAAATATCATAAAATATAGTCATTAGAATAACAATGTTCTCAAAAATCAAGTAAAATCAACTAGAAACACTAGCCAATTTAAACCATATCAAATTTCCCCATACCTAAACAATGCTTGTCCCCAAGTATTCCCAACACAAATAAAAAGAAAAAACATAAACAAAAATGACCTTGTAAGGCAACCCACTTTTTCCAAACTCCCTAGCCAATGTGCATTATAAATCAAACTAGAAACATAATTAGAACAAGTATTTCACAGTTTTTCATACTAAAACAATCATTATATCTCGTAACAATTTCATCGAAGTTAAAATTACAAAATTCAACAATTCTCTCCATGGATTCACTGAAAGACACTCAAAATTGGGTAATTAAAGGACATATACCAGTCAAATCAATACAATGGAATGACATTACCATAAGATTGTAAATATATCACTTCTCCACCATTCAAAAGTACAAATTCCATGCACCAATCTAGAGGTTTTTTATTAGGTTATAATGGGATAGAGTGAAGGGCAGAATAAAAGAGATATTTAAGCTTGAAAATATACCAAAGGTAATATATAATTAACCACATAATTCTTTTCATTACAGAGTACTTTTGCCACAAGCATTGCTCAAGATAAAATTTGTCTACTTTCATTATCCTCTTACTCTCTTTTAGGCTCCCTTCTCCTTTCACTTTTTCTTCCTCTCCCTTTTCAACTCCTTCAACTTCACCCCTTTTTATGCTTTTCTACTCTCTTTCTCAGTTTTTTCTTTGCTTTTCTACTCTTTTTTTTTCTTTTGTTTTTTTTTTTGAAGAAGCATTCCTAATATTCTTTTTCTTCTTTTTCCAAACATTCACCCAAAATAGAATAACCAAGAGAATGACCAAACTTCGTTCTACCTTGCATAAACACAAACTTCATTTTCATACTACATCCATGAAAGCATTAGAACCAAGATTTTCAATCATCATATTTCCCTCGTGACAAACAAACAACTAGATTTATTTCATCAATTACATACTCCTTTGGTATCAAGGGTTGAAAAGAAAGTCAAAAAAAAAAAGGCTAGGTGTTATATTGTTGTGGTTATAAACAAAGAAAAGGTTATATGGTCAACTTCATTAACTAAGACATAGCAAAATCAAGGAGCGAATTTTAAGGAAAGCCAAACTGGGGTTAAACCTAGGTGCCTTTATCATTTTAATGCATGAAGTTCAAAAAATATAGTTTTGACATGTAAAACAGAACAAGTTCTAGAATGTTCAATCCAAATGTGATATTCACTCATTAAAGAAAACAATTGTGAACACATTGGATGAATTGCTCATTTTAAACTCAAAACCTCACTTCTAAGTATGGTATGAAATCTTGCATATTTATTATTCAAAACAGCCATTAAAGGAACGAACAGTCATTCACCTACCAAATAACCATTAATACAAGGCATCTCTTATAAATTTCCAGTACAATCAAATAACACACATCAACTAGAATGTTGGAAATTTTTTTTTTGAACAAAACATTTTCAACAAAAAACTTCAATATTTTTTTAACCAAAATTTTGTTGGCTTTCCTAAAAAACAAAACTTTAAACTCATCCTATTGAAGAAAATCAAACACACCACCAAAAATAAAAACACCATAAAGTCTCCCCACACCTAAATGATACATTGTCCTCAATGTATGCAAAGTCAAGAGAGAGAAACAAAGACAACCAGCTCAAAAAAAAGAAAAGCAGAAAGGTAAAGTCAGGATAAACACATTAAACAATGAAAATAGGTAAAACATAACCACCAAAGAACTAAACTTCCCTAGAGTGCTGGGCTACCTATTTTCGACCAATGAGTTCCAGTGAGAGGAAAATGTTGCATGGATTGAAGGGTGGACGAACGGTGGTGGTGGATTGAAGGCTACCTGTTATTAGATTAAAATTGTAAAAAATAAAAGTAAATTTCTTTTTTTTTCTTTTTTGCATAAAGAAAACAAAGCTAAGGCGTGGGCATGTGATAGTCTTAGACTGCCTTTAGTCCTTCCTAAAATTGTCTTGTTGAATACATCCAAACTTGTATGGGCATGTGATATAAATGAGTAGTTCTAGTCAGTTGCATCTCCCACCCATTGTGCACCTACAAAATACCAACAAAATTTAAATCTAAATTAAATCAATAAAATCACATATTAAATATAAACATAAAAATATTGGGTTGCCTTCCAAGAAACTCTTTTCCTTATCATCTTTGGCTAGATCTAATCTCTTTGCTTCAACTTTGTTCATAGATTGGGTGGACCAAATGAATCTCCTCTACTATAGAGACATTAAAATCCTCAATAAAAGGCTTGAGTCTATGACCATTCACTCTAAAAATTTTGTTAGTCACAAAACTTTGAATTTCAATAACTTCTTGAGGAAAAATGCTTACAATTGTATATGGTCCAGTATATCTAGACTTCAACTTACCTTGCATAAACATCAATCTTGAATTGAAAAGAATAATTTTTTGGCTTACCATGAATTGCTTTCAGTGTAAGAGTTTGTCATGGAGATACTTAGTCCTTTCTTTATAGAGTCATGCATTGTTATATGCTCCAATTGAATCTCTTCTAATTCTTGGAGTTGTAACTTTCTTTCAACTCCAGCTTCTTTGGCATCCAAATTCATTGTTTCACGTTAGGATTCACCGTCTTCTCTATTATATTATTTATCTCCCGATTAGAAACTTCAGCTTGCCCATTAGCTTGTGGGTGATAAGTAGTCTCCCAATATTACACATATATAAGATACTGTCATAAATGCTTCAATTCAAGCTTTGACGTCTATACAACAGAAGAAAGAACTCTCTCATGAGTATGTGGATATGGCAAAATAGGATTAACTAACCTCATAGGTAATTTATTAGGAATGAAGTGCCATAATAGTATCTCAAATTTCCTCATTGCTCTCCAACTATGCATTCCTATGTGTCAAACACTTTTTAAACATAAAATCCAATTCATTATATACAAAATTACCTTCAAAATTATCATGTATAATGGAATCAACCACATTAACATGAAAATAAACTTAGAATCATTTGGAAACTTCATGGCATCAAAAATGTTAAAGGTAACAACTTCACCATCAAATTCAAGAGTTAAAATACCCAAATCTGTATCAATTTTTATTTTAACTATTTTTAAGAATGGTCTACATAACATTGTAAGAGTAGAGTTAGGAGAACATGCATTATCCATATCAATTATATAGAAATCAACTAGAAAAATAAGGTCATTCAATTTCACTAAAACTTCTTCAATCACACCCTCAAGATATGAATCGGACCTATCAACTAATTGAATTATCATTCTCATCTCTTTCAAAGGTTCTAAATTCAAATCCTTGTAAATAGATAAGGGTATAACATTTATAGATACTCCTAGATCAAGCATAACTTTTTCTATCTTTTTATTGCCAATCACACAAGGTATAGTAAACATACCAGGGTCCTTGTACTTTTGTGGCAATTTCCTTTGGATGACTGTTGAAACATTCTCACCAACTAAGATTATATTATTATCTTTCAATTTCATTTCTTGATGCACAATTCCTTTAGAAATTTGGCATACGTTGAGATTTGTCTTATTGCTTCCAACAGTGGGACATTGATCTTTATCTTACGGAAAGTTTTCAAGATTTTTTCTTTCTCTGTCTCCCTTCTTTCTTTGATCATGCCAACTTGTCAGAAAAAGGTGGTGGAATCACTATCTTAGATTTATAATTATTAGATTCCTTACTTACCTCCTTAGTTGAAGCATCAAAGTTCATTAACTTTTATTCACTTTTGGTCTCCCTCCGTGCTTCTACTTTTGGTGAAATACTTTGTATCTCCTTTCCACTTCTAAGACTCATGGCATTAACATTTTCCCTTGGATTGATTTCAACTAGAGAATGCAACTTACCTCGACTACTACAAGTTTACTCACAACTGTTGCCAATTGTGACACTTGAGTGCTCAAATTTTGAACGCTAGCTCTTGTCTCCTATTGGATTCTTTGAGTTTTCGGTTGGATACTTTGAGTTTCCTTTGAGGCAATTGAGTAATATTAGCTAAACTTTTAATAATATCTTCTAAAAATGTACCTGAATTCAAAGAGGCTTGTGGGGGCTTGGGATTCTGGTATAGCTTAGGGTTGTTGAAATCCTTCGAGTCGATTCCTTTAACTAAGATTAGGATGATCCCTCCATCCTTGATTGTATTTATTTAAATAGGGATCATATTTTCTTTGTGGCTGGTCTGGAAATCCTCCTATAGCATTGATTTGTTCATTTGGATCATTTTGAAGAGTGGGGCACATATCAGCTAGATGACCCACATTTGAATAAATTCCATAAGCTTTTACTTATTACATTTGCCCTACAATCCATTTCTCCATAAGAGATGTCAGTGTACCTAATCTTTGATCAATGGAAGAGATACTTATTTCATTGACCTTTCTTGGAACATCTCGCCTTATTATAAGCCATTCAAATCCAATTCCGATCAATATTAGTCTAGCCGATCAGCGAGCTCCCTCGCCTCATCTATTCCAATATAACTAAAATGATTATTCCCATAATTAATTATTATGGTTCCTCTCTCTTTTAACTTCTTCCCACTGTCAAACGAATGAACCAAAACAGAAGGGGGAGGAACCATTTGGTTAGGCATGACACCCTTCCCCTTCTATACTAACAAATCCTCTCCCTCCTCTTAAGGGTATAATGACCTTCTAGAGAAACTTCCTCTTCATGATCACTGAGAGCACTACCCTTGGTTATTTCTCTCTCAATGCTCTTGAGAGTCAGTAAGGCCCTCCTTTATCACCCCCTACTTCCTTGACACTCGAAGTTGAAATTTGTTCCTTCCTTCACTTCTATCTTGGAATAGAACTATGGGAGCATCCTCTACCTCCTCGACACTCTTCTTTTGTCTGGCCCTTATCCATCTCTCGATGGTGACCTTCTAGAGATCTTCCCCCTCAGCAAAAGCAATAACTTCCAAGGGCCTTATAACTTTCTTCCTCAATAAAAAAACACTTTCAATCTCAACCTTTTCACTTAAAAATAAACCTACTAACTCTAGCTTCTCCTTATCTAGTAGGGATTCCATTCAAATAGCCCTATCTTTCATATAACAATAATTCCCAATAGAAACCACAAAACCCAATGCCAGGAGGATTTTGGGGACTTTATTCCCATAAAAAGCTCTTCCTCAGCCTTTGGCAAATCGGCAGTAAGTCCTTATTTCTAAATTTGACAAACAAAAACCTCTCCAACAATAATTTGTTAATATTGTCTTTATAAAAAAATTTCCATTTTGATTCTAGCCTTATTCGAAGGCAAAACTGTCCCTCCATTAAACCCCCAACTACACAGTTTCTCAAATAAAAAATTGAGGACAGAACCTCATAATCGAAATTCAAACGACAATAGCTTAACAAGCTAGCTACTGCTACAATCAAATGCCAAGCATTGGGGATCAAATGGGCCAGAAATATATTCCAACCTCTTAGAACATCAGCCAAAAAAATGTAAATAGGGCCATTGAAGCTCATATTTTACAAATTCCTTATACATAAGTACACACCCGCTTGGTTCGCCTTTTCACTCTCTAAAGGCAAACTAAAAAAATAACCCTTGTCTAATTTCATCTCTTCTACCATTTTCTCCGATTCCTTTTCAGTCATTACAATCTTAATATTGCCAATTTCATGCTGCTTTGAAGATTCAGCACCCTTCACCATTCCCTCTCAATCCTCTCTTAGAATACTTCGATCGCCTAACCTCCTGGTCATTCGGCCTATCGATCCTGCAGCTTTGAGGTCACTTCATCCCCCTGCCTAACTCTCTCGTTTAGATCTTGTAAGGTCCCATTTTGAAAAACCATTAAATCTTGCAGTTACATTTACATTTACCTTTTCATATTTTATTTTATTAGAACATTTAAATTCATTGTATTACTTTGGACTAAAATTCGTTGAATTCTTTTCATATAGGTAATGCATGCTTTGTTTTTTATGTCCGTGGTTTTGAGCATAGGTCGAATATACTAGAATTAATACAAACTAGTGGGACATATTGACGAATGAGTATGGTTAGAATAAGTTCACAATAGAACCAAATTAAGCTTTAGTATGGGACCCACAAAGGCTTGGTGTGGGATCCACAAAGAGCACTTGTACATTACTATAAGGCATGATACAAGACACTTGGTCAATTCCTTGACACACCATTTGGGTTAGAGGGACAAGGTTTGGTATAGGACCCACAAGGACACATAGTCCATCCCTTGATACACCACTTGGATTAGGGGGAAATCCATATTTCACTTAAGTAATGAGAGAGAGAGAGAGAGAGAGAGAGAGAGAGAGAGCCAAACCTTTCTCTTCCTTACCCTTAATCCCGTCACCTACCTTCCTTTCCCAAAAATCCACCCAAAACTCCATTAAAACCCCCACTAGAACTTGAAATAAATCACCTTCACCCATATATATGATAACCCTAGTCTTTTGGAAGCACAAAGGGCTGTAGTAAACACAAAGAACAACATAGAAATTCAAAGAGAGTGTGGAAAGGGAAGCAATGAAACCCAAAAGAAGAATTTGACAAATTTGAGGTAAGTACCATGTATATTTGTTTCTTTGATGCCTAATAGCCATGTTGATATGTTTTTAAACTGTTTGTGGTATTAGAATAAGGATGAAATGATGTGGGAAAGAAAGAAATTACATTTTTTAACCTAGAGGTATGAATAGACATGAATTCTGCTCACTGGACAGATTGACATTGCCTCAGTTTTTGACCTATAACTTTTTCTGCATAACTGTAAATGGAACACAGTTTATTCTCATTAAACTAGACTCCCACAGCTTTAACATGGCATAGAATTCGAAGATTTTTATTGAGAAATGAATTTTTGGTAAATTTTCAAAGTGGCACGTTCTCTGTAGAAAATCATATTTCTGTCATGTTTCTGCGTGGAAATTTGCCGCAATTTTTAGCCACCCTCTGGGCTAAATTAGACTAAACTCTGAACATAGGAATTGTAGCTCTATGTCGTATCTTTAAATAGCCACTAGAATCACCTCAATTCGATTTGTGCAGGAGAACTTATGTTCATTTTTCTATGACTATGCAAGCTGTGTTGTTGATTTTGAATTGTAACTTTGATTGATCTGTGTTTCCGTGTGTGATTGGAATTGAACATGAAAGTTATAGCTTTATGTCTTAAATGTAAGTGGCAGCTGGAATTACCTTAATCCGAGCACTGTAGTTCGAGTTATGTCATTTTTCCCAAAATCTACTTGTATTGGAAATTTGTTGATAAAGTTTTGGAGTGCTCAAAGGATTGCATGGCATGTGTAATTGTAATGTTGGATTATAACTTATGTGTGAAACCAGTGAGGGATTGTGGTGATTGCATCGTAAGAATCACAAAAAGATATAAAGAGAAATTGATTATACCCTCCGAAAGCTTGTACAAAGCCTGCGGGCGAAGCTTGAGGAGTATGGGTTGCATATAAAGTTCCACAAGCTTGTGTGAAACCTGCAGGCGAAGCTTGAGGAACATGGATGGATCTCTTCTTCCTTTGAGGATGAAATTAGAAACAAGTGAGTGTTTGAGGGTCTAACCCTAAAAATAACCTAGATTCATTTAGGAATCCCCAAATTTAGTTTGCTCTCTAGACTCTCATACACTAGCTTGGTTTGACGCTCCATTCCTTTCTTTAAATGTTAAATTAAATTGGAATAACGAAGATGAAAAAAGGATAATGATTCTAAATGTGGTAATTGTGATTGTCTTCTTGAGTTCATGTGCATCCTTAGTATGCTTTGCTATGTGTCCGATTCTTATATGGTGATATTAATATTCTTGTATCTTCTTGTTTACTTTGCATGCTATTGGTTCCCTATGTACTTACTCAGCTTATGCTAACCCCGATATCCTTGTTTTCAGGTAATCAGCGAGACGAGAGGGAACCATCAGGTAGAGGCACTTAAGTCTTGGGATCTAGATCCCTACTCATCTACGACCCCCTAATATTTTGTCTAAGACATGTAAATATATATATATATATATATATATAAACAGTTAAATGATAACAAGAGAATAATTATGAAGAATAATAGATAAATAGATGAGTAACCAAGATAAATGATAGACAAATAAATTAATTGATAGATAATAATAATAATAAGGAAAATAAAGATAATAACAGAGAGATAAATAAAATAAGGACCAGAGGCAATGGGATCCTTGGGCGGTAGAGCCGACCGCTAATTGCCACACTCTGGAAATACAGAAAAATAAAATATGGGATCCTTGGGAGGCAGAGCCGACCACTAATCGCCACACTCTAGAAATACATGAAAATAAAATATGGGATCCTTGTGCGGTAGAGCCGACCGCTAATTACCACTTTAAGCAAATAAATAAGATAAAGGGTTAGTGAGACAGCTTAGCCAGCCAAACATGCATAAATACAAAGATAATAAAGAAAGAAGAAATTTTATTGAATAAATAAAATTATAAGGATAAAAGGACTTACACAATAAAGTCCTTGATCATCAAGAACTAAGAGAGGTTTACAAAATGAGGGGACTCTCAAGGGTCACTCTCTCCTTTCCTTCCCTAGAGGCTCTTTAGGATGCTCTCCCTTTGGTTCAAGAAAGATTGTTTTTGCCTAAGCTATGGGTCTCCTTTTATAGAATTTGTTGGGAGTTCCTATTAGTACACGGATGAACAGTGCATTTTGCTGTTACAACACGGGTGAACAATACCATATATATGAATAGTGCCAAATAGTACCGTATGAACAGTACCGTATACATGAATAGTGTTTTTTCAGAGATTGTACCAAATACAGCGAATGATATTGATTTCTTTTACAAGATGATTTTACTAAACAAAATTATCAATTTTGAGATAACCGATTGACTATCAGTTTTAGGGCAACTGATTGGCCACAATTTTATCAATGTTGTTGGAGATGCCCTTTCGGGTTTTTATCCCAAGTTTATGCTCTAATTTTTGCATAGGTTACCCTTTAGGGTTTTTAACTTATCGAGCTAATAGCCAATTTTGCATGAGTAAAAATGACCCATCCAGCTATTTTTCAAGATTTTTTTTTTATATAAATATTTTAAAACATCAAAGTCGTCCATGTCATCCCTGTCGAGGATAACTGTTTGTTCAGACTCTGAATCTAAAGTGTTGGTTTTGGAAGATAATCCTTGCTCACTGTGGAGTAGCTGCTCCATGATTTGGAGGTATTCTTCTTTGGTTTTTGCTGCAGCCAGAAGGGCTTGAGTATGAGATTTTTGTGCTAAGAAGGTTGAATCGGAAGGACTAGGGTTTATGAGTCTTTTGGTTTTTAACCAATCGGAGACGGCTAGTTTTAGGATTTTTTCAAGGACATTGAAGGAATTCCACCATTTAACTTTAAATTTTCTAATAAGAATGGTAGTTCCATTAGAATTTTTGGCATAATCCAAGTACCATTGACTAATTCAAGGTACAAAGAATTTAGCACAAAATAAACATAGAGGTGAAAATTTTTTTTCAACCTCTGAGAGTTTATAAAAGGTTTTGAAGAGATCAAATGATTTTTTTACCTCCAGAATAAGGATATCAAGCAAAGAACCAAGGAATCTCCACTAGTGTGGGAACCAAGCTGGATATTTATTTATGTAGGTTTTTTCATGGAAATAAAACAACCATGTGTGGGTTCGTTTATGATTTTGAATAAGAAATGTATTATACCAAACTTGAATATAGTCCCAATATATATATATTTAGATGTTTGAGTTATGTTGCACGTATAAATGTATGGTTATGTCATATGGATACCTTACGTACGGTTTTGAGAATATAATAACTATATACTATGGTGTGTTATGCTGGGCTGCCAGAAGGGCCATTGATGTTAGTTGGTTTGATAATAGAGTGTTATATTATTTTATCAGATTTTATATTAACCCCGGGTGGTTAAATGGTCACTAAATAGGGGAGACTCTACCAATTTTTCTTTTAAAAAGGACAAGTAATTGGTTTTCTTTTAATCTAAATCTCTTTCTGTGTTATCGCACACAAGGAGTACGACTGTCGCGAGTCCTAACGTCGCATTTTAATCGTGATTAGTTGCTTCAACATTTGCATGTTTGTCCCTTTATGCTAGAGCGTGCGACGCCTGGATAGCGGGTCATCACAGATCTCTTAGTTACTGTAGCAGTATTCTTCCATTATACAATGTCTCCTTTAAAGTGAATCTAAGTTATGAGTACCTAAGAAAGAAGAACATCTTTAATAAATTCAAACCTTCTCTAATCCAATATGAGTCTTACCCTATGAAGAAGAAAATCTCTATGATAACTTGAAGTTTCTTTAATCAGAAGCATCCTAAATCTCCTAAAGCTCCTTGACTACAGTCCTAGTGGCCTCTCCATAAGGTAAGTAGGGTTTACAATATAGATGCACACTATATAAACTAAGAAGAGGCACACTATATAAATCTAAGTTCTGTGTTGACAATGCCTTTTACCATATAGATGCACACTATATAAACTAAGAAGAGGCAAGTTATGAAATGTATGCAATATACTCAACTTTACACACATCATACAAAGGCAAGACAAGGCTATTTTGAAGCCCTAATCAATCTGTTTTACATTTCGCCACTGTTTTTCTGACTTTAGTGTCGGAGCATCCTTTGTCAAACCACCTTCGATAGTTCTTTTGTAGGTCATTCCATCAATGAAGGCCCACCAAACACATCATCGCCAATTCCCTGCTTGAGCCAGAAGGACAATTTATTTGTGGAGAAAAATCGACTCCATCAGTTTTGATTTGGATAGGAGAGATGAGGGGGTTTTGCAAATATACAAGGGAGAAAGATAGTAGTAGAGATAATGATGAGTAAAAGATCAGAAGAAGAGAAAGATAATTGAAGAGATGAACAAGAGTAGAAGAAGAAGAAAAAGAATAAGAAAAAGAGAGAGGGAGGGGAGTTGAGCCTTTTGGCCTTTTCAAAATAATAATAATAAAAAAAAAAGAGAACTAAAGAATTAAGATTTAACAACCTAGAGGGGATGGGTAAATGGTGACACTTTTTGACTTTTCTAATTTTGAGATATAGAAATAGAAAACGATGAGAGAGAGAGAGAAGAATAATTGATACCAGTATTTATAGCGTTTCCATCTTTCTAGTGTATATCCACTTTCAGATTCTACCTAGAGTTTCTAATCTACTCTTTGATCCCTAAGTAGTACAACCAACTGCATTCGCAGGTTCTAGTCAAACCTTTAAGTGTTCACCCAAAACACTCATACTAAATTCTACGACTCTAGCAAACCCTTACTCCACTAGATTTCATGGCTTACTCCACTAGATTTCATGGCTCTGGCAAACTTAAACTTGTCTCTCACAAACAATCTAGTTTCAAACCATTCTTGATCTCTTGCAAGATAATGAGAGAAAACAATGATTATAAACTTGAGTCTTGATACTCAGATGAAGACTTTATAGCCCAGAGATTAAATGCAACACTGAGAAATAAAAACAGAGAAGACCGAAGATGTTTATGTATAGTAAATTTATTCAATGATTCTGAGAGCTAGTTTGGTCTTCGATGATGGTTTTATTTATAGTTGGAGATGAAGATTTAGCCGTTGAGGTAGATGAGAATTTGAATTTTGAACATTGATCCACATTGAATATCTTCACCAAGCAAGCTGCTTTAATTTAATGCTCACAACTTTGTTTAGAAATGGACGTTGAAGTCCTCGTGTCGATATTTTGTCATTTTCTTATGTTGACATGGTTACCAAAACTAACATATATATTCAAGGGGTTTAGTTTGCTATTCGACAGATTAAGTGAAAATGAATTTCGATTGCTTTTGTCAGCATTTTAACATTCCTGTATCAACATCATAAAGTGTGTTGAGGTTCTAGGTTAGGTGTCAACATTTTAATCTAGTTATATCGACTTCTAGTTTTCTATGTGTTCTACATCTTCATGTGTCGATATCACAATATCCTTGTGTCGACATGATTGTCTAAGTGTTCTTATATTCACATGTGTTAGCTTCACAATATGCTTCTATCGACATAAACCTTAAGAGTTCACTATTACTATGTGTTGATATTCTATTCTGCTTATATCTACATGATCCTTTATAAGTTTAGTGTTCATTCGAACAATGTGTTGACATCTTACTTGTATCAGCATTTGATCTTTCGTGTATTTTAAAGTCATTCTAAAGTGTATGTCAGCATCACAACATTTTTATGTCGGCATGGTCTATTTAGTATTCAATCTAAGGAGTGTATCAATATTATAAAGTATTGTGTCAACATCAGATAGTGTTGAATAATCTAAGCTATGTGTTGGACGCTATTTTCTAAAGAACGTGTCGACATCTTGATTTCTCATGTTGACATCTAACAATTTTCTGGAGTTCTAAAGGGCATGTCGGCATCTAGTAGTATTTTTAGTGATAAGGAACTAATGGGTTGACCAGTTATGATTTGCACAAAAAGTACTAATACTTGTGACACTTGTCCACATGTCTTATGAGTTTATCAACATGATAGAGTCAAATCTTGACATATAAGCTTATTGCACTACTATGTTGACATAAGGGTCTAGGTGGGTCGACACAATAGACAAAGTACCAGTACTTTGCTTTGGTAAGGTGACTTATGTACTCCTATGTGTTGACATGTTTATATGGTGATGTTTACATGTTTAAAGCATTTGTTCCTCATTATCATTTCTCTTTGTGTCGACGTTTACAACCTAAAGTGATGACATGATTTTTTGCTTATCCGTATAAGACTTTTGGGTTTAACTTTTTCTATCTTAACCTCTTCCAAATACTTCTTAATTGATATCATCATTAAGTACACTAATTTGATCATCATCAAAACTTTTAACGCCAACAAGAAGGCATGGCCGCAAGGGTGGACACAAGGTATAATTAAATGTGTTGTCAACAAAGAAGACTAGAATCCACTTGCTAATGTAGCATCACCATGTTAGCACATTGGTTACATGGCAATGCCATGTTTGCATATTATTGACGTGGCAGTATAAGGTGTTTTGGTATGATGACTTCACATTGTCATGTCAGTATCTATACGTCCATCTCCTTCACCATGTCATTCCACGTAAATAGTTAATGGCTAATTTGGCTTCGTCACTAATGGAGAGACTAATAAGTGAAATTATTGGAAGTCTAAGAACTCTCCCATAGCATTTTGAAGTTCAGAGACTAATTTAGAAACTTGACCAATAGTTTAGGAATCGAAAATGTAATTAACCAAAGCAGGGAACCCACCCAAGATATCATCACAATTTAAGGAAAAGTGAGAGAAAAAAACTCCCAGAAAAAGGAGGAAGAGCTGGACCTCATTGCCAGTGTGGCTTGGTGATGTGAACGGGTCATGGGTAGTGTACGCCTTACTTTGCAACACCTATGTGTTATGAAAAAGGTTGGCTAGGTAGAGGAAAGGTTTGGTGGATGGACAGTAAAGGGATTTGGATGTTGCTCGATGATGAGGGAATCATGGGCAAACTACTATGCACCTAAAGGATCACTCAAGTAGTGTTGAACTTATGGACATCAATTGCTCTCCCTAAGTTCTAAGGACAGAAAAATCTCTTTGAAACAGACTGAAATGTTTTTGCTCAAAAATGTGATGCCTTGGCTTGAGTAGCACATACCTATTTATTAGCTTTAAGAGAGAGAGAAGTAAAAAGGTCACTTTAGATCTTAGTCACACATCTAAGTGGTTTTTGATTTCACTCATTTATTCCTATTCTGGAACATAACTCTTGAGTTTACTTACTAGGAATTCCATCATGTGCTCCTTCCCTTGCCTTTTTGGTTGCCTTAAGACTCTTGGCCTTTTTGGTTTCTTTGGGTCCACTCCTTTATTTCCTCCTACTTATTCCTTAAGTTCCTTTATTTCTTCCAACTACCTATATGTAGGCCTATGTGCTTAATCACTATGATGCTTGAGTGCTGGGCGCTTGGTGTGAGAAACTCTATGCCATAAGTGCGAGCGTGCCAGTAGTTGCTCTTCATGCCCTGTCTCAGGCATTGCACAAGGCCTTTCTAAGTTCTTTCACATTCATCCCCCCTTCAAGACAATCCTTGCCCTAAAGGTCAAATGTTGGATAGCTACGGAGGATCACTAGAATATCCTCCCATGTGGCCTCCTCTGGACTTTGACCCCTCCACATGGCCAACACTTCTTGTCAGGTATGGTTACCTCGCCGAGTTATCCAACTATCTAATATGTCCCTAGGCACAAGGACTAGATCTCTTTCTTCATCAAATTCTAGCAAGGTGGCTATGATTTTTGAAGGATCTCCTATGTGTCTCCTTAGCCAACTTATGTGGAAGACGAGGTATACTTGAATGTTCAGTAGAAGATCCAACTTATAGGCTAACTTCCCATACTTAGCCATGATGAGATAACGGCCATAATATATAGCCCTAAGCTTGGTCTTGGAATCCTGTCTCTTTTTCTTGTAATAGTAGCAAAGATAGACCCATTCCCCCATATTGAATTCTTCTTGGGGCCGGTTACGGTCATATAAGCTCTCTTGCCGGTTTTAAACTCGTTTGAGTTGGCTTTGAAGTTCTCTAGCACCTTATCTCTAGTTTGGGGTTTGGAGTCTACTATGTCATTGATTGTGCTACCTTCGGGGTAAGTAGGAAGACTAGGGTTAGTTAGCCATAGAGTACTTTAAATGAAGTCATGCCGATTGAGGAGTGATGGCTTGTATTGTACCAATACTTGGCCCATGATAGGAATTCCTATCACTTCCTTGCGTTGTGGTGAATAAAATATCTAAAGTACTACTCCAAAGTTCAGTTAGTGATCTCCATTTGGTCGTAGGTCTGCAGATGGTACACCAAAGCTCGGGCAAGCTTAGTCCCATGGAGATGAAAAAACTCTCGCCAAAAGTTACACATGAACAGCCTATCTCAGTCATTTATTATACTCCTTGGAACATCGTGCAATTTCATCACATGATCAACATATAATTGAGCTATGGCTTTGGTGGTGAATAGATGAGAGATTGGGATGAAGTGTATATACTTCGTGAGTCGATCCACAACAATTAAGATGCTTGTGTAGCCATTGCTTGAGGACTGCCCTTTGATGATGTCCATGTTCATGTCCTCCCATACATGTTGAGGAATAGGAAGGGGTTAGAGCAATCTGTAAAGCTTGGCCAAGTCTCCCTTCGTTCTTTGACAAACATCGCATGCTCGGACATGTAGGCGTATGTCCTGCTTGATGCCTTCCCATGTGAACCACTTTGCAACCCTTATAAATGTTCTAAAAACTCCATTATGGCCTCCTTCTTTGCCGTTGTGAAAGTGCGTGAGGACTTATTGCTTTAAGTCCTTAACATTCACACCTTGCCCCTCCAAAGGAGCAGCCTGTTCTTTAGTTTGTAATACACTTCCCTATGGTCATTGGTCACTAATTTTTGAATGATGTCTTGGCGATGAGGGTCCTCTTTTAGGGCAGCTTTGATTTCCAACCATATGCTCCATTTGGGTCCTGAAATGGCCATGATTACCTCACCATCTTCTTGGAGCGACAAGATATTGGTGACTCGGTTTTCTCTTCCAGGCCTATAGATCACTTCAAACTTGTAGCCTAGGAGTTTGGTGACCCAAGTTTGTTGCTGCAGAGTGGTGATCTTTGCTCTAACAAGATTTTAAGCGACTGCTGATCAGTTAGGATTTTGAACTTCCAACCAAGGAGGTATGGTCTCCAAAGGCGACACCTTCAAGGATTGCAAGCATTTCCAAGGCATATATAGACTTGGCTTTTTTCTAAGGGCTGAGAGCTTTGCTTAAGAAGGCCAAAAGTCTCCCATTCTGATCCAGGATAGCACCGATGCCTATGGAGCTTGCATCAATATGTATTTCAAACTCTTGATTGAAATCGGGCATGGCTAAAGTTGGTGCAGATGTCATGGCCTGCTTGAGCTCTTCGTGTGCGTTCTCTCCTTCTTGACTCCAAGTGAGAGAGTCTTTCTCTAGCATGTTGGTTAAGGTTCCTAGCAATGTTGCCATACCCCTTGATAAATTTTCGATAATAGCCAGTGAGTTCAAGGAAGCCTCAAATCTCGATGAGTGATTTAGGCTTGGGTCATGAGCACGTAGCTTCTACTTTCTTCTAGTCAATCTACACATCATTGGCCAAGATGATGTGGCTAAGGTACTTCACCTCCTCTTGTCCCCATGAGCATTTTGAGAGCTTGGTGAGAAAGTAATGCGTGAACAAGGTATTGATCGCTACCTCCAACTGTAGCAAGTGCTCCTACCAAGACTTTAAATAAACAAATATGTCATCAAAAAATACAAGCTTGAACCTTCTCAAGAATGGTCTAAAAATATCATTCACGCATGCTTGAATGGTGCTAGGCATGTTGCACAACCTGAACGGCATTGCAAAGTACTTGTAGTGGCCATTGTGCATCTGGAAGGTTATTTTGTGTGCGTCTTCTTCTTTCATCTGGATTTCGTGGTATCTAAACCTTAAATCCAGCTTGATAAAGTGCTTGGCTCCTCTAAGTTTGTCTAGCATTTTATCAATGGTTGGTATTGGCAACTGGTCTTTGATGGTGGCCTTGTTGAGAACTTGGTAATCTGTGTAAAACCTCTAAGACCCATCCCTTTTCTTGACTAACAAGACGGGGTTGGAGATGGGGCTTGTACTAGGATGGATAAGGCCATTGTGCATCTTTGACCTACTTCTCTATCTCTTCTTTCTAAAATTGGGCATTCCAGTAGGGTGGTGCGTTGATGCCTTGGTGTGACTCCTTGAGATTGATTGAGTGGTGGAAGTGCCTTAGGTCCTTGGTTACCTGAGGAAACTTGACTAGCATCTCCCAAATATCTTCGGGGATAGAAGCTTCATGTGATAGCCTCTAATGTATGGTGGAGGAGATTTAGACTGCATAGGGTTAGCCACCTTTGTGGATGATATGCTTCGTACATGTGATCTCCACTCCTCCGATTGTGACCTTGCTGTCTATTTTAAGCTTTATCTACTTCCCCTGGTGTATGAACTCCATTTCCATTTTTTTATAGTTGGGCACAATCCTTCCAAGAGTCTCTAGCCACTACATACCTAACATAACATCCATTCCCATAAAGGGTAATCATTGCAGTAGATCTTAGAGCATGGTAGTTTTTCTCTGCTTGCTACTTTGACTTCGAACGGAGGCACCTTTTCCACAAGCAACTTGAGTGTTCCTGCCACCTTATTATTGATAAAGTTATGTGAAGATCTATAGTCAATTAGGAGCTTTACCTCCCTATTGTCAATGTGGGCTTGAGTAGGCATAGTCTTCACGCCTTACTCTCCAACTAGGGCATGAATGGATATGGAGGACTCATCCTCCACATGGATCTCATCATCACTTTTTTCTACCGGCTCCTCCACATGTTCAAGAGCCTCCTTTTCATTGGTAGGTTCAATCATGAAAAGCTTTGGATGTTCTCACTCGTGGCCCAGTATGAACTTTTCATCACAATTGAAACATAAGCTCTTGGCTTACCTTGCTTCTATCTCAGCATATCGAAGTCTTTTAACTCCTTGGGATAGTGATGTTTTTCTTGTTGTGGGCTATGGCATGGATCTAGAGGAGTGAGGTTTTGAGAATGAACAAGAGGATATGGTACCTATTGTTATTTCGGGCTATTGTAGATGGACACCCCTCCGAATCTCTTGAAGTCTATCGTCTTTGATTTGGGTGATCTCCCATGCCTTAATAAGTATCTTTGGTCTATGCAACTTGACTTCGGTTGCCAGTTCCATCTTGACAAAATACATATGTTCATAAACGTCAAAACCACACAAAATACATATGTTCATAAATGTATACTTACTCAAAGTATGGTCCGACTTCTGGACAATTCAATAAAACATAGGTATGGGCTGCTCGCAATTCATGACCAGTTAAATATCTTCCGTTACATGTCTCATTAGGTCCACCAAGATAGTTAAAAATAGAAAAAGGTTTCGAATTTGGATCAATAGGGCCCTCATTATTTCTTCCTGCTCTTTGCCTCTTGCACTGTACATGAGACTCAAAATAGTATGACGCAAACATTGTGACTTCCTTCACAATATATGCATTAACAATTTTCTTTTTTACTCACTTTGTTTGCTTTTATTTAAACAAAAACAATTTAGAACAATTATTAAATTAAACTGACTTTGTGTTAGGAAAATCAAACCACCTTACTATCAAATTCAAATAAAATTCATTAAAATTCATTATCTCATTATGGTTAGAAGATGATATAATAGTTTTAACAAAATTAATCAAACCACTTGAAAAATAAAATTATATGATGTTCTGCCTTTGACAAAATTGGGGCGAAAATTTTGGATTACTTTATTGTCAAATTTTGTTAAACTATTTGTAGAATTAACGGGATGAACCAAGAGGTATTACCTAAATATCAATTACGTTTTCCTAAAATTGGTTACTTTAATCATTGAACTAGATTAAATCTGGCATTGAGTATCTGTCCAAGAATAATGTTACTAATGTAACATAAATTTTATCTTCACCCCTAACAACATTAACTTTATCTTGGTGCCTAAATGTCAACAATGGTAATTGAGCAATTGAGCAAATATTTGTTCTATCTTATCATATCATTTGTTAGTAGGTGAAATGGATATTGTTAGTGGGTAGTACAACTAATAAACACGATTTTGTTAGTTGTTGGTGAGTGGTACAATCTTAAATTTATTATTACATAACTTGATATTATTTTTTTAAATATTATTCTTAAAAGAGATGACAAATACTATAGATATTATTCAATACATACTACTCAATAGTGACTCAATTGCGAGTGTAAGTATATACTGTCATATATATATATATATATATTAATATTAAACTCTATTAAACTTTAATATCCTATGTACTGTTTCATATAAAGTGAATATAATATGTTCGAAGAACAAATCAATCATGGTTGAAACTTTATAGTAAATCATAGTAAAGACTTTATTATGTGGTTTATCCATCATGTAATAAATGGGTACAATGATATTAACAAATAGAAATAGTATAATTGGTATTTTGATATGAAAATTTAAATAAAAAATAAATTTAATCATTTGTTTAATTAGATTAATCTGGCAAGACAAACTACGAATACTCTACAACTTATAAGGAGTTGTAAGAGTATAGATATAAAAAAGTTAACAAATTCTAAAAATTACATTGCATGAGAACCATAGATAAATGGAGGCAATGAGTATAATAATATAGTGACTAAGAAAAAAAGAGATAGGGTCAAAAAATTGTGAAATGTAGTAATTAGTTAGTAAGTACTTCATAAGTAAGTAATAAAAATCACAAAGCGGTATTAATTAAAAGTATAAAAAAATTGTGAGAAATTAAAAAACGCGGTAACGAAAAAAAAGGCGGGAGAAAAAGCGCGAAAGCGAGATTTTAAAAATTTGTTTGTGAAAATGATATATTATAAATTCAATGCTGGCGAAACCTCAAACTCAAAATTTCTTCATCTTTCCCTTCAAAATTCTTCTCCCCTAACTCATTTAAACCCTCACTTAGGGAAGTAGTGTTATATAGTTTTTTAAAATTTCATAAAATAAAAATAAAAGTTAATATATATAATTTTGTACTATTTAGAAAAATTTTATAAATTGAAGTAAATATAATATTTATAAATAAATGATGTTTTTCGATTTTTAATTTTCAAATTATTAAATCATAAATATTTTCAAAAATTCTTTATATATTTCAAAATTTTAAAAAATGTATATAAGTTAATATTAAATTAGTATAAATAATTAAAATATTTTATAAAATTATTTAATGTATATAAGTAATGTATGTTAATAAATATTAAATAAATGTATATTAATAAAAAAATAGAAATAAATATAATGATAATAGATTAAATAAACGATTATATATCACAAAGTTATCACTATATAAACTTATTTATCTACTTATCATCTACTTAATATTTTCTTACCACGACTATATATTACAAACTTATCACTAAGTTATCACTAATTTAGGGAATTAGCGACAGATTCCAAATCCGTCGCTGATTCCATATGCCCTGCCCCTGAGCCGGTAGATCCACGTGCCTACCCACCCCAGCACCAACCTGCCCAACCTGCCTAACCTGCCCGCCCTGCAACCTGCCCGCCTAAACCAACACCCCCACCTGCCCGCCCGAGCCAGCAGCATCAACTCTTAATTACTGGAAAATGCCGCGTCTTCTGCCTCCATCGTGGTTCAAACTCCGAACTCCTGCACGAACTCCTGCACACACCCAACCTGTAAACCACCGAACCAAAGATATTATTGTGATATAAATTTTTTTTTTTATTTATTATCTTTTTTTCATATTTTTCTAATAATAATAAAATAATATATAATAACAATTTAAAATAATAAATATAAAAACTTTTTTTATTTATACCACCAACCAAAAATAATATTTAATTAAAAATAATAAATATGATAATTTTTAATAAAATAAAAAATAATAAAATACTAATTTAAAATAAAATAATAAATTAATTAAAAAATATATTGATATTATATTTTGATTTCTTCTTTTTTCTTTTATTTTATTATTTTATTATTCTTTTTCATTTTTATTTTATTTTTTTAATCCATAATTTAAAAATACATCTCAAAACTATAAAATTATAATTATCAATAAATTATAATATATTAATAATTTAAAAAATCTATATATTTAATCACAAAATATTTTTATTCAAATTTCAATAAAATTATTATATATAAGAAATGAAAATAAAAAGAAAAAAAAACCAAAAGAACAAAAAAAGTAAGAATAGGAAACAAAAAGGTGGAAGAAAGAAAACAAAAATATTATCACATAACACTGACACCAAGCGATGGTGCAGTGGTGATCTGCTCAAATCCGAAGTTCAAGATCCAAGGTTCGAATTCCTCCACTTGTATGTTTTTTTAGAATTAAAACAAAGGGTGCCCAGGCGCAGGTGCGGCGCGCGCCTGCCTGCCTGCCTGGGCGCCCACGCGCCTGCCTAGGCGCCCAGGCAGGCAGGCCCCCGTGCATGCGCCGGCGCCCGCGCAGGCATTAATATTTAATTAAAAAATTTATATTATTGAATAAAATAATACAAATAAAATAAAATTACCTATACAATAATAAAAAATATTAAATCAAACAAAAAAAGTAAAAAAAATAATAAATTCATTAAAAAATATATATAATTTAAATAAAATAAAATATATGGTTTTTTTAAGAATTAAATAACATTATTCTTCTAAAAAATGAAATATAATATAATAAAATAAAATGTAAATTAAAATGTTATAAAATAATAATATGATTTGTTAATATAAATTAATAAAATAAAATAAAAATAAAATAAAATTATAATTAAAAGAATATAAAATTCAACGACGTATTTGGAATCCGTCACTGAAATTATTAAAATAAAATAAAAATAAAATAAATTTAGCGACGGATTTTAATCCGTCGTTAAATTATCGGATATACGGATTGGGATTTTCATCTAGCGACGGAAAACAAATCCATCGCTAAATTAATTTTTAACTTAAATATTACATATTAATAAAAGAAAAATAAAAAAAAAAAATAAAATTCTATTTAAAAAAGATTAAATTTTGCGACGAATTTTAAATTTGTGGAAAAATTTTGCCATATTTAGCGACGAAATTTGCAACAAAAAATTTTTTGTTCCCAATTAGTGACGAAAATTTTTTCGTCACTAATTAGCGATTAATTTAGCCATGAAAATTTTTTCGTCACTAATTAGCGACGAATTTTGCTACGAATGATATATCCGTCGATAATTTAGCCACGACTTCCTTTTTGTTGCAAATTTTGTGGCAAATTAACAACGAATTTTTTTCGTCGTGAAAATTCGTGACTAAAATCGTATTTTTTTGTAGTGATAGAGATCAATTGAGGACATACGACATAAAGGAAGGTCTTGTTCTTATGCATTCTCCTTGAGGTTCATCCGGTTCGCCATTAGATTCCTCCAAAAATCTTTTGGTAGCCATTACTTCACAAAATTATGTGTTCTTGCAACTGGGAGGAGGAGAGAGAGAGAGAGAGAGAGAGAGAGAGAGAGAGAGAGAGAGAGAGAGAGAGAGGATGTGTGTTGATCTGGAGAAACAGTTAATCAAATTAAAGCTGAATTGATTATTAAAAAAACTAATCTAAAATAATAATAATGGAAATTTCTTGGAATGAAGGAGGAACCAATGAAGAAATATAGTAGAAAGGAGAGGAGAGGAGGGAAGAGGAGTCGAAATGAGCTGAGAGACGCTGATATAAAGTCTTTCACCTAAATGAAACAATATTTTCTCTTCACAAATAAAAAAGAAAAAGCATGGCTTGGAATTTTGTACGAAAAAGTAGATATTTTTATCTCTTATAAGTCAAATTCGAATAGAATTAGATTAAATCGAATTTAATATAATTATTAAATACTGTCAAAAAAAGTAAAAAGAAAAAATGATATTTAAAAATATTAATAAAAATTAACAAAATAATAAAATAATATATAAAATAAAATTTTAATCACTAACATTGTTTCTACAAATAAAGGACATTTGGCTGAATGATTGTAAATATTGTGAAATGGAAATTATAAATAGTAAAAAATTAATTTTTTATGTAACGTAATTTTTTATAGATTATATTATTTAATTTTTGGAAGTAAGTAATGCAATTCCGGTGTTGCGCTGGTTCACCGTTCCCTTGAAAGTCAAATTCCACTCTTTTGCATCTTATACACGTCGACGCGATTTTTCCATGGCCCACTTACTTGTCCTTATTAGAAAAGGGATGCTGTGACCGCCACGTGTTACAACCAGATCGACGGTTGAGATGCTTACAAACTATAGCCGTCTAAAACGTGACAGACCACTTGTCTTAATATGACAACTACTATAAAAATAATAATAATTACCGAATATACTTTTATTTTATTCAAATCAGTTATATTTTACGATAAATGTAAATAAAATAAAATAAAAGTAAATCCAGAGAAGTCGAAAAGAGTCGAGGTTTCTCAAAATACCTTTTGTGATTAGAAACATGTCGCCGGTCAGAATTAAAAAGCATATCAAATGGAGAGCCATACCAAAAGAAAAAAATGGAGTGGAGCAGCGATTCCTAGGACTGTCCTTTGGATTTCATTCTCAACAACTCTCGTTTGGATTGTGCTTTCATGACACGCTTTCACCTCTCTCTCTCTCTCTCTCTCTCTCTCTCTCTCTCCCTCGCGTACGCGTAACGAGTCTGGAGGAATAAACTACTGAGAACGTTGACTTCTAGAGTGAATTCATTTTCGTTTTTTCTTCTTTCCCCAAAATTCCTTCTCCTAAATAACTAATAATTACAAAATTTCATGTGGGCACTTGTACTTTTTCGTTGTTAACTCAACTTAGGCTAAGCAATTATACAAAAGTACATAGATGCTATAATGCTAGTTTTTACTTTATTATTTCTATATGTAATTAATATTAATAATTTAATAATAATTTTGATTTATTTAATAGTTATATATAGAAAGATTGCATCTCTTGATTCATGAATTTTTAATGAATAAAAAATTGTAATTTAATGCATAATTAGAAAGTGATACCAAAATGACTGTACCCATAAGCTGAAACTGAGTGGCAAATAGCAATAGAGTAGATTTTTTTTTTTAACTTTTCTGATAATTTCATATTCATATCATATTTTTTAATACTTTAAGGTTTTTTTTTCAAAAAAAAAAGTTTAAAAATTTATTTTTATGACCAAATGTATTTCCTTTATTTATTTAAGAAAGTGATGGTCCAATATCAATTGATAGTCGGTTTAGTGGGATGAGATGGTAAGTCTCTCAATCTATTTTTAAATTTAAAATTTAGAAATGAAAAAAATTACGATGTGAGAGTGATCTCCTAAATAGAATTCACGCCGATACTCGAATTAATTTATCTAAAATATGATTCTAGATTCGGTAACAGATATAAAAGTGATAGAGTTTAGGATAATTTAGTGGATATAAGTTTTCTTTTTAAATGAAATTATTTTGGATTCAAATTTAAATACGGATACACAGGGAACGCGACAGCCCGACAGACCGCGTTGGATTAAACAAGAATAATCATATCCAACATTCTATTGTTTGTTAGTTCAGAAAAGAAAAATGCTAATTAACTATATATATATATATAATTGGATAGATTCACATCAAAATCTAAAAGAAAAGGACACCCACATCGTACGGTCAATAATTTTCTTTACATGAAATATCCGGGAACTGGGGTCACCAAAACTGAAAAACATTTCCTGTGCTAATTTTGTAAGACTCTTCCACTCTTTCGACAATTTGCACGGCCTGTATTTTAGATGACACCTTCCTTTATTTCGTGTAAAGCTTGAATTTGACATTCAATGAAGAAAGCAACCCAATTTGAATTTGAATTTGTCTAATATTAGTAGTACAACAATTTGAATAAATTTCTTTTATAATAAAATAAAATATTATTTGATAGCATTAGCAATTAGTAAATCAAACTCAAAAAACAAAGAAAGTGTGTGCTGCAAAGTTCTTTATAATTTTATCTTTTGATTGAACGACTATTTTAGTGAAAGTTCTTTATAAATAATCAATATTTAACGGTAGACAGTCTTTGAATCATTCATACATATGACTAATCACATGAGCACACACACATAGATTTGGACAATCTCTTATGTTTCAATTTAAATGATACATTTTATAAACTTTGTATCATTATCTTTTTATAAATACTTAAAAGCCAAGTCTTAAACTTTTTGAAGCATAATTCTTGCATTCGTATAGGCAAATTTAAGTACACCCGCCATTTTGGTACCTTTTAAAGCTTGTTAAGAATCCTTGATTCACCCTCCAATCTTAAAGGTGAAAAATACAAGGCGAAAAATAACACTATATTTTCTTAGGATGGTTAACAACTTATAGTGCACCAATAACTAGAATGATATGCTTTGACTCATTGAATTCAATACTAGATGTTGTATCTACCATTGAATTGAGATTTCATCATTTGTGATCAATTTTCATGGGCTTTAATCTCATTTCTCTTGATATTTGATACATCAAATCCTTAGATAACCCTTTCGTTAAAAAATTACCTAAGTTTTGAATTAATCTCACAAAATTAATTGTGATAGCATCACTTATAATTAAATCTTTCACATAACTATGCCTTAATCTAGTATATTTGGACATTCCATTTTGTACACTTGACTATGAGTTTTGGCAAGCGTAGCAGCATTATCACAATAAATAGAAATTGGCATACCGATTTAGGAAATACTAGTATTTCATAAAGTATGTGTCAAAGTATTTTTGTTTCTTTACTTCAAGATACTAGAGTTACGAATTCAGCTGCTATTGTTAAATAAGAGACATTTTATGTGTAGAAGAGATGACCTTAGAGAACGTGGACCCTCGTAGCCACCATAGGATTTCCATTTATTTTTTTTACTTTTCTTGATTTTCTTTAATTTGTCCAGCTAATTTTTTTTTGCTTTAGAATTCGATGGATTCTATTTTAATTAATTACATGACTTAATTTATTTTTTCCCATAAGATTTATTGGTATGGCTATTATTTGATAAGATTTTTTTTATCATAATGTTTCAAAATGTTTGGGCCCACATTTTGTATAAATTGAGATTGATTGCATGTATGATATTAATAATTGCATGATATTAGTTTGTAATAATAAAATCTACATGAAGTTATGATATTGACTAAAAATTAATTTTGTGAGTGAAAATTTAGTAGAAACCCTACATTAAAGTTTTTCCATAAAATTTAATACAATTCGATTTATTCACATTGGCTACTGATAAGTTGAATTAAGGATTTCGTCACATTACCACTGAGTGTGAACTACTTTAGGAAATCTACCTTCATCAACAATAGTTCTTTAATCAGTAAATTTAACATATTTGAAAATATTAGTTTGTGTAAAAGATTAAAATAAAATGAAATTGATGTCATAGGATTTCTTTTATTCATAGATTTAAATCTATGAATAAAAGAAACCCTAAGCAGATATTTTAATTATTGGGGAAAAAACTATTGTTGATGAAAGCTAATTTTTCAAAAGTAGATCACACCAATGGTCATGTGATGAAATCCGTAATTCGACTAATCAAAATCCAATAGTTATATAATTTTTATTAAATTGGATTGTATTAAATTCTATGAAAAAACTCTAATTTAGGGTTTCCTTTAGACTCCCACATACAAAAATAATTTTCGGTTAATATCATAATTTCATGTGAATTTTATTATTACGAATTAATATTATCTAATTATATTGATCATGCATGCAATAAATCTCAATTCATGCAAAACGTGGGCACAAACGTTTTGAAATGTTATGATCATAATAAAATCTCATCAAATAATAGTAATACTAATAAATCTTAAGGGAAAAAAATAAATTAAACGATATAATTAATTAAAATAAAATTCATCAGAGTGTTAGGATCAAAAGAAATTAAGTAGATATATTAAAGAAAATCAAGAAAAATAAAAAACAACATTACAATCTTTTTGCACAAGGAAGATGTGAAATCACGTGGTGACTAGGGTTCTTATTCTCTAAGATCGTGTCTGCTCTTCTACCGAGGGGATACTTCTTATTTATACAACAAAACCTTAGATCAACAAGTCAAGGGTTTCTTTGTAAACTTGGTTTTTCTCTCTAACCTGAAAACTTGTTGTTGTAACGATAAACATTATCTTTTTGTTTTTTTAAATTTAGAAACTTCATCTTTATGCTTGGTTTTGATGATTCTTGGAGTTATCAACATTTTATCTCAAAGATTACTCATTATATAAGTTCACTTAGTTTTATTTTTCAACAAGAACTTGACTTTTAGTACTGTAAGAATTTTATTCAAATTTTCCGATATCTCCTAGTCTAAATTAACCTTTGAACTATTTACAAAATTTGTAGGCCATGAAGTCTTGTTTCAACGCAACAAGAATGAGCTTAATTGGATATCGGAGTAGAGAGATAAGCCTAAAATGCTAACAAATGTTCATGCAGTTTGAATTTCTCTAAATAAATCCAAAATTTTTTAAAACAAAACTAACTAATTTAGCCGGTAAGATATCACAAAATAAAGTTTTTAATAGTCCTTAAATTTATAAATAAGAGCTAAAATATTATAATTCAATACAGAAAAATTATTGTTATAAAATAATTCTACACTTGAATATTTGCTTGTCACCAAGCAAGACAAATTTTCTCCTAATCAATTTTTTTCTAAAACCAATTCAACTTTCCCAAAATCTTAACCACGCATATGACAAGTTCAAATCGAAATTAGAATAAAACAACTAATATTTCATAGCATTTAGTACTAAAACAACTATTGTATCACCTATAGTGATTTTTTAAAATCAAGAACTATGTATGATTTAGCCACCCTCACAATGGATTCACTCAATTTGCTCAATTTTATGGAAGGGGTACGTGTATCATTCAAATCAATATAATGAATTGATATTACCATAGATTTACTAATATTTCAAATTTCCACTACTCAAATACGTGAAATTCTAATGCCTAATCATCTCAAGTCACATTGGCACTTGTTCAGGTCGTCTTGGTGAGTTCTACACTTAACTAAAATTCAATTTTTGAACTCCAAGTCGTTCTATCATAGGGCGAGTTGATTGTCTATATTTTATTGACTCCAATTAAATTTTAATTGTCTCAAATTATCACCAAAACTTATTCTTCTCTCAACAAAACCTTATAAAACATTTATTAATAAATTAAAACTAATTACAATATTTTTTTTTACAAAGAACATTGAAAATTAAATAAAAATTTTTTAACATTGAATTCTTCGGTATTACAATAACAATCTGTCGTGATCATAGAAAAACCTTAATATGGTCTTCTAGGTGTTAAAATCACCATCTAAGAATGACTCGGAGAAGAAAAGATCATTTTCATTGGTAGCATTCAAGTGGCACCCTGGATTTGTCATCTGACAATCACCGCATTCCATGTGCACATTTGTCAGCATCGATCCACCAAGGATAGATCCATCGCATCCGGCGGTTTGATAGACTTGTTGATGATCTGATGATATAGCCATGGTTTGATGATTATTCACCATTTCACCTAAACAAAATGACAAAAAAATATTTAGTTTAGAAAAAAAGAGGGGACCATAAATTTTTATAATAAGAGGCAAGATGTTTTTGCTATATGGATGGTTTGATAAGAACATTTAATAAGAAAAAGGTTCCCAACATATGCACCAAAAGTCTGCCTTTCTTTGTTTATTCTTGATGCTCAGGAAAATGATTTCGTAGTCAAGTCATCAACTGAACAAATCCAAGTCGAGTTAATCAAGTTGATGCAACTTGCAATCACATTTAACATGCAATTTTCATCTATCTTATCTCTTGTTTTTTAAATTCTCTGGGATCAACCCACCAAGCTCTTGACAACCGCCTTATAATATTGTTGGATGTTGTGCCCAGATTGGGATATTTTGGGAATATTCAAATCAAAGAAGAGTCATTATTGGGAGAATAAAGATTATCCCCTTAACTTCCCGCCTTGAATGATCAATACGCTGAGGACGTGATCAATCTCCTTCCGTGTGCGTGTACATGCCTTAAGAGGGATGACATTCCATATCATGCACATTGCCATGTCTCACGAGGAAAAGTTTCTTAAGAACAATTGAGGGATTAAGGAGGAATTTTCTTGTAGGAAAATTTCTTCTATTATTTGGGTTATCAAACTTTGGTTTGAGGCATCGTGAAATTATGATAGTGGTTCGTTTTCGTGATCACTATCCCGACCGTGCGATCCGTACGAGAGCGTTCACGGATCGATTGATTTTTTTTTAAAGCCCTACACATCGAGATAATCAAACTTCTGAACTTTTAATTTATACGTTTCCGCGTGTGCAATAGTGTAATAAATCCTTCAATGGTATTGGAGCTCAGTTGGATTTATTAAAATAATTTTTCGGAGTTTTTTTGGCATAAAAATATAGGGTTAAAAAAAAAATTGAGACTCAGATCAAGAATGAGTTTCGTGAATCTGATTATACCATGATATTGCACATGATATGTAGATCATGAATATATTTTTTTGTAATTTTTGGATCAAGTTTTGGCCATGAAATTTGAAATCAAAGTTTCATGCTCTAATGGTGTCCGAAACTTAAAACTTATATCTGTCAAGTTAGAAAATTAGTTGATCTATAATAATGGCATAAATGTGTTCCTTGCATCCTGATCTACATTTTGATATATTATTTGTGATTTTTGAGCTGCCGGAAATGGAGTTTTGAAAATGGCCGCGAAGGGCCAAAACTTTGAACATTGATTTGCAATTTTAGGGGCTTAAATTTTCCAATAAATCATGTTTAAAATAATTCTGGAAATTCAATTGTAATATTCCAGTGAAAATCGGATGAAAAACAGTCCAGAAATGAGTTTTCCGGCATCCGGGTCGAAAGAACCCGGTTGCAGAACCGTCGGGCGAAGAAGACCCGACCCAACCCGCAGGCGCGTGCAATTCACGTACTATGGCAGCGCATCAATAGTTTATGAGTGTCTCGAGTCGGTTACAACCCGGACATGCAATCCGACCCGCGTCCCGACCCCGCCGGGTCGATTTAGAAGAAAAAGAAAAAATATGCATAGAAATGTCACCGCCCAAGATCGAATCCATGCTTTGGTGTCGTCTCTTGAGCGCGCTAACTACCAAGCTACAACAAGGTGCTGTGGTGTGGGGTGATCTCAAAATAAATATATCTTCTTGCTGAGCGTGTCCTGCACGTGCAGCAGCATGCTGCAGCGCGCGTGCAGGCGCCTGACTGTGCACTGCCGGCGCGTGGGATCTCCGGCGGCATGTGATTTCATGCCGAATAGATTTTTTTTAATTTCTGACTGTCTCACGCCCATATTTATAACTTTTTGAGGGTTTTTGGGTGCTGAATCAAACTTTGAATAGTAAGATGCGATTCCGATTTGTGGTGTATGATATCCATTGATTTAAACACTCAAATTAAGGTCTATACTCAAATAATTTGGGATTATTGATTCGAAGGGTACACAAAATTGAGAATAAGTGTTAATAAATTACTAAATCTCTTTGTTATCATAATAGATTTTTACAAAATTGATAAACTAAATGGTGCCAAATATAAGATTTTACACCAGTAAATTTAGTTTATTCTCAAAGAGTAAGATTTATATAAAAAAATTATGAGATATAAGATGGAGGGTCCTAGGGAGGGTACCACACCTCAGTTTAGACGGAACAATGAAGCCTATTGTACGTTGAAGGAAAATAATAGTTAAATTAGGACAATCCTTATCAATGGAAAGTACAATGACTTGATCTAGGTCTATGAGTAATCCTTTGGTTATGTCGGTTAGGCTCGCTCTAAAGGAGCATTATGGTACCTTTTCAGCTCCTGAGGTGAGTGCAAATTTATAAGCTTATAACTTATAATAAAAGGGGTTGATAATACAATAATGCAACATTTGATACAAATGTCGAGTATGATCACCGAGTTGGGAATGCGAGTGAGCCAATTTCGGATGAATTTCAAGTACTGGTTGTGAACCAGTCTTTTACCTGATTTATGGGAGACCATGAAAACTTGTGTTATGTCCGACGAGAGTATTCGTACTTTCGCTAGTATGAACAGACACAGTAAACTCGAGGAGGAGCGCTTGGAGGCGAGTAGATCGCACTCGGGTCATACTTATGCGGAGAAGTCGAGTAAGGACTCCCGTAACACTAAACAAAAGGTATAGGCATGAGAAGAAGACTCGATATCCAGGCAAAATGAAAACATCCGAGAAATCTGATAGCAAAGTACAATAGCGCAAGAGAAAAAGAATTTGATAAGATCAATACGAAGAGCTATACCTGAGGTAGCCCCGGTCATTTCGCTCGTTGACAGTGACGAGTTGAAAGAATGTTCTTTTTTCTTACATGGTTTGAGTTTTGACTCATTTATCGTGTTATTCACTGATTTTTCTCCTTTGTGGATTGAAAACTCAAGAACCACCGACCACATAACTCGAGATAGAAGCGCATAAATATAGTTCCGCCAAGTGAGTCCTCAAGGTAGGAGGATTCATATGAGGAACGGAGCATTTGTCATCGTTAGCAGAGGGTTTGACACTTGCAAGTTTGAGTTGCAATATGGACAGACTCTGTATTTAAATGACATTCTTTGCGTTCCGGATATTTGATGGAACTTAATTTCAGTATTTTGTTTGTATTGCCGAGGATATGCTTTGCTTTTGGTTTTTGGAAACTCTAATGTTTCTATTAGTTATGACTGTTATTTCATTTGTTTTGGTTTTGTCCTTAATAGATTGTATGTATTGTATGTTATTCCTTTTAATGGTATTTCTTGTTATTCTTCGATTGCCTTAACATTCGACTGCATAGATGATGATGTGAATGTATGGTATAGAATATTTGAATTCATATGGCAAGAGAAGTTAAACCGGTTAACAACAAGTGGTCTGTTGGACCTGCTAATTAGGATCGAGTTGCCTATAACAAGAAAATCATTTGATAAGGCAATGAGAGTTGAGATTTTATTGCAATGGGTCGATTCTAATATCTATAGCCCTATGAGCATGAGAGTCCTGAATAAAGCTGTGCACTATTCTGTTCATAGATGATTATATACATTTCGGTTACGTCTATCTGATCTCGCAAAAGTCTGAGATATAGGAATATTTCAGAAGATTTATTAGTGAAATTGAGATTTGAGAGTGAAGACTCTCAGAACCAATCGATGGCGCAAGTATTTGTCTAAACAATTTAGAGAACTTTATTCCGAAAAGGGAATTACGAGACATCTGACTATTCTTGCGACTCCTTAGCAAAATAAAGTAGCGAGAAAAGGAATAGGATTTCATTGGAGATGTTGAGGACTATGATGGTACAAGTCAATTTGTCTATCTCCCATTATGGAGATGATTTATTGACTGCAGCCTACGTCCTTAATGGTGTCCCATCAAAATCCATAGTCAGTATCCCATATGAGTTTTGGATAGGGAGGTAGCTTAACCTTAGCTACTTGAGGTCATGGGGGTGTACCGCATATGTTTACGATTTCTCACATCCACACAGCAAGTTAGACCCATGAGAAAAATAGTGTATCTTTATAAGATACTCAGAACACTCCAAGGGTGTGCGTTCTTAAGTGAGCATACGGGTTAGACCGTGACTGAAATTGAGTCTCATGAAACTACTTTTCTTGAAAATAATTTCCCTAAAAGAGGTGAAACGAATCTGAAGTTTACCTTCTATGAGATGGATAAACTCGGAAGTTCAAGTGAGCTCGGTAGCTCAAGCAATCCCTGTTGTGGGAAACAAGAATCCATTACGGATTTTGGTCTTAGTGGGAGCAACCCATCGAGAGGTAAAATCGATCGAGACTTTACCTTCTATGATATGGGTGAGTCTAGTGACTCAAGTGAGCCCAGCGGTGGAACACAAGAACTTATTACCGAATCTTGGTTCTAGTGGGAGCAATCCATCTAGAGGTAAAGAGCCTCTTTCTCCTCCTTGGAGTATTAAGGGCCCGTGCTTAAATGTCACTTCTCGAATGAGGGTAAGACCCTTATTACAACTCTTGAGGACAATGAGAAATTTAAAGCAGTCTTAGAAGCTCTTATGGGTTTTTGTAAAGAACCATTTATTGAAAGCCATAGATAAATAGAGGGAGTCGATGAAAATCAACAGGGTCCGGGACCTAATTGATCTGCTTGAGGATAGAAAGACCATTGAGAATGAGTAAGTTCTCAAAGACCTAGTTGATTTGCCTAAGAGCAGGAGGACCATTGGAAACAAAAAGGTTCTCAAGGTCAAGAAGAAAGACCAATGGATCGATGGGGAGGTATTAGGCCTGTCTGGTAGCCACGGTTATACGTAAACTAAGGGTTTGGACTACTAATGAGTTATAGTCCAATTTATCTCGATCTGTTTACCATTTAATGATTATCATGAACATGGATTTGGAGTTACTCCAGATGAAAATAATGACTGCTTTTCGTAACGGAGATCTGGATGAGTAGATCTACATGGAGCAACCTCTGGGTTCATTCTAATAGGTCATGAAAGTAAGGTCTGTCGACTTGGATGTTGATATACAACCTAAAACAGTCATCCAGACGGTGGTATCTAAAATTTCACAAGGAGGTGATATCTTATGGTTTCATAATGATCGAGGAGGATCATTCTGTCTGTTTGAAATGTTCTAGTGACTCTCTTGTGATCATGTTTTTATATGTGCGTGATATTCTATTGGTCGGGAACAACAGAGAGTATCTAATGACCATTAAAGTATGGTTATTGTCAAGTTCTGACATGAAGAACATATGTGAGGCTTTGTTCATTCTCGGAGTAAGGATCCAGAGAGATCGCTCAAGAAGGATGTTGACTCTTTAACAATAGTTCTATGTTAAGAAGATTTTTGAGCATTTCAAGATGAACGAATTCAACTTATTAGATACTCTTATCACTAAATGCGAAGACCTAAATCTTGAGATGTGCCCTATAACTTAGGAAGAAATAAGGGAGTTGAGTACAATCCCTTATGCCAGTGCAATGGATATTTAGTGTACGCGATAAGGTATACATGACCAGACATTTATTTTGCAGTCGATCTGGTAAGTAGGTATCAATTGAATTCTGAAAGGGATCACTGGAGAGCAGTGAAAAGGATTCTGAGATATTTTAAGCAAATTGCGAATCTCTTCTTGTATTATGGAGGAGGTGATTTGCGTTTCATTGGATATTCAGACGTTGATTGAGATGGTAGTCTGGATAGAAGCAAATCGACTTTAGTTTTTGCTGTCTTGCTCAATAAATGATACTATATTTTAGAGAAGCAAGAAGTAAATCTGTGTATCTCTATTTACGATAGAAACTAAGCTTGTGGTATACTCAGTAGCAGTTCAGGGAGTGTTTGGTTTCGGAGATTTCTAGATGACTTAGGGGGCAGAAGTCAGTAATGATTTTTAGTGATAATCAAGCCGGTATTGCCTACAACTGAAACCCTAAGTATCATAGTAAGACCAAACATATTGATACCAGATACTATTATATGAGAGATATCATCAAGAAGAGTGTAGTGATGATTAAATACATTTTTATACAGTATGCTGGCTGATCCCTTCATTAAACCCATTGTGAAAGATTCCTCTGTGAGAGATATGAAATCATTGGATTTACATATAATTTGATATTTCTCACTATGTACTGATTATGATGCTTATTGATATATATGACATATGTGCATTATATAGTCACAAGTTTTATTTGTTGCAATTAGTTGATTGTCATATATTCTGTAGTAAGTTATTATAAAAGATATGTCAGGTAGACGTGGTCAACTCTCTCACATGAGTAACCACCTCCAGCTCTGAGCCAAATTTTTCTCTTCAAAACATCATTAGTTCTCTCTTCAAAACCATATAAACGACCCTTCATCGGACCCCCAACGACTTCACACCATTAGCTGCGATGCGCTATCTGAGCCAAATTTTTCCTCGATCTTCTGTTTGTACTTGTCCTATAATATGCATATGTAATTAGATCGCTGAAATGAATAATGTTTAAATGATACAAACAAATAATAATAATGAAGTTATCTTACAGTTGTTGATTCAGATTTCTTGTCAACAAATTATCCTTTTCCCTTATCTCACCCGTGAGTTCGATTAAATAGGTCTACATGGGAAACGGGCTGCTGCATTTCTTCAGCCTGAAAAAAAATAACAAATTGAAATTAACATTACTAAAAGGACTTTTTTAAATAACGAAAATATAACAAATTAAAGAATAAATGAAAAGACACCATTCTCTTCATGTGAGTAGAAAATAGGATTGAGCCGGCGGTGTGTTTCGTAATCTCCCCATCTTTCTCCGTATTTTGATTTTGCTTTGCCGCGTTTGACTTCTGTTGCCATTTCGGTGTCGTCCAATATTTGTCAATCAACTCATCCCATACAGCTGATGTCAAGAACATAGGTGGATGACCTTTCGTTTGAGCTATACTTGTTGTTCCAACCGCTTGTATTGCTTGCTTCCGTGCCGCGCCTAGCATATCTGAATATCTCCGTCTACATGACACTTTCTATGCTTTATTTATTGACTGCGATTCTTCCTCTGGCCATGTGAATTTTTGTTGGCATTAGTACATAAGTCATCAATTATGGCTGCTATGGAAACCTAATGACCGCAGACCATATAAATGGAAACATAAGGAACTCACTGTAAGCTGAGCAATAAGTTGGATAATTCAATAGTAACAAAATGGAATCTTTAATCCAGAAAATTTATTTTTGACTCTGGCATATAACTGCTACCTAAGATGCTTGTAGGAAAGAAATAAGAAGGCAAATGAAGGAAAAACAATGAAAGCATGCATAACAATTGTCGAATAAACCCTTAAAGGTTCATTACTTAACATGAAAAACCTGAACATGAAGGCAAAACAATGAAAGCATGCATAAAAAAGCAGCATTCAGAAGGTGAAATATATCTCAAGGAGAATTAAATTGTCAATCAAATGCACAATTGTCGATTGTGTACAACAATTTTTGAAAGTTGATTGTTCTTCTTAGATGATATCTACCAACTTTTTTTTAATCTTCCACCTTGTGAAAGTCTTTTTTTTTCAATCCAGTGAAGATTTTTGAGATGCTCTTATGTGGGGCATGACCTGTTTTAGGCCCGTAAAAACTCCTCACTAGCTAGTTGATTGGGTGGGGGGCTTTATTTGAATACATTCTAAAAAGCATGTTGAATTTTGTCTGAAAGTGACTTTAGGGCCGTGAATATAAAATCTTGGCTAAATACTAAGAACACCTAACTAGCCACCAACCTAAAAAACAACCAAGACTTATAAAACTGACAAACAAAAACAAAACCTAAGTTGGACCAAAACATGTGTCTAACATGGAAATGCAAGAAAAGCAACTAACAAAACACCCAAAAGAACACAAACAAGCTTAACAAGAAGACACTAGAACTAGAAACCACCGAAAAGAATCTTGTTGTGGGAAAACAATAAAGACCAACTACCAACCACCCCATAACACCAGCCAAATTAACATGGCAAAATGTCAATCAAAATTTTTTTTTTTAACAAAAATGTCGCTGCATTGATTGGGAATTCCCTTAACTTCACAAGTACACGAGATGCCAACCTTTAGGCAAGTAAGCCCAGACTTTCCTGAGAGGATGGATTTTTAATAACATCATAAATAATATTCAAAGAAATAATTGAATATTATTAATTGAGCTATGTTTTAAATATGGGAAATGGAGTTCCACTCATGGCACTTAATTGGTAGAGAGTACTGAAATAGAATGTATAACATTATTTTACCACAGACCAGGCTCCCATCAAGTGCTACAGAGCAATGCAATAGCATTTACAACTATCAGTGCATAACATAGGAAGTTTGTCAAGTATGAGTGCATAACATAGGAAGTTTGTCAACTTTATTCGGCAGACCCCAATGAACTGTATTAGTTCATATTGTGTTGTTATATTCTACTAGCATGTTTGTGCTGTGTTCTCTATATCCATGTCGATTTTTGTGTACTTCAGACTTTAGATTTCCTAGGTCCATATCCCTACAGGTTTAAGGACCTTTCATTGTTGCCACATTGCATTTTACCTAAATGAGTGGGTATATGTGTTGCTAGGTTTCACATTTGCTATGGTCTCGGTAGCTCCCTTCTATATGGACCACAAGCATTAAGTTGGATGTAAGTAAAGTTGGACACAATGATAGTTTGTGCACATATAATACCTTTAGTGGGCATTTTAGCTTAGTGGACAGGAATGACACATTTGAATATCTATAAAAAACATGGATCAGGCAAGGAACTCTCTTTTATAACATTTATTATTTCGTATGACCTCTCTTTGATTGAAATAAAATGTTACCTAAAATTGCTCCCAAAGCCCCTCTTTGACATCCTTTGGAACCATCCTCCAAGTAGGCTACGTGCCAATAATACAACCCTTAATATCCTCTGACAAACAACATAAGGATCAAGAAAATTGTTGACAAAAAAAATAAAAAGACTTAGTATTAATTATACACATAAATGTACAACGCAAATGTTATTAAAAAAAATAAATTATTTCTCTCATGTATGATTTACAACTTCAATGAGGGTTCTACCCTCCCAATTTAATGGCACATTAGTCCTACGGTTTGGGCCTCTACCTTGAGGGGATGACGAACCTACAATACCCTCATCCTCAGCTCCTGACTCTTCCGGCTGAACAATGGGCACCAGGATATTAGTTATAGGTAATGTGCCTCTACTGCTCTCACTCCCTCTCCTCGAGCTTCCCCTTGAGGTAGATTCTCTACCCCGTACCATATTTCTTTGCCTGCAATATAGTTGTTTATACAAATCTAAGATCATGCATGGTATGCATATTGAAATCAAAGTATATGTAAAAATTTGTCTATCACGCATGGTATGCAGCTAAATCATTATGAAAATCTTGGGAATTTTAGTGGTCAACATGATAGAGAGCGAAACCTTTTTGAATATGAAAATAAATAACATAATCCCCTGTATATATTAAAAATTTTAAAAAATAATTGAGCCATGAATTTTTAACACTTTGAAGGGGTGTTACATATTGAACAATGAAAATTAGGACAGGCGCAAAGGATCTTCCCCATATTGAACTATAAAGTTGGCAAGTAATCAAGACGAATAGGCGCAATCCCAAATTAATTTCCCCATTTTGCTGCATGCAAAATTATAAAGATCACGTATAATCAATATACCAAAATAACAGGAGGACAAAAAATTAACAATTACTCACTTGGCGGTAATAGAATGCAGGAGTGATTAGAGTTCAGGTTCTGAGAATCCAGATAGGAAGATACTGTGAGTGAGTTGCATAGAGAGACAGAGAGTTAGAGACGTGGGTTCAGGCATTTGGGGCCAATGTTACTTAATTTGAATCTGAATCATTTTCTGCATTTTGCTCACTTTCTGAATCATTTTCTACATTCTGCTCACTTTTTGAAGAAGACATCTCTTCTTCTTCTTCTTCTTCTTCTTCTTCTTCTTCTTCATCTGCTTCTTCTTCTTCATCGTCTTCATCTTCTTCTTTTTCAATACCTGCTGACAATTCATAGTTGTTATGTTGATTTGCAGGAAGTTAGTTGTATTGTATTTACCTCTTCCATATAACCACGAATTAGAATCCTTGATTCATCAAGATCAGCCATAGGATCAACGACAAGAGGAATTGATGGTTCATCTTCTTGATAAAAGCTTCCAGCTACAATCAGTACCGTGACGCCATCATTAGCACACCGTTGAGCCTTAGTCTTACATACAACCCACAAGTCATTTCTATCTCTCTTCTTAGAAGGTTAGGAAGTGTAGTATACTTGTTGAGCTTGAGTTGCCAACATGAATGGCTCATTCAAATGCAATCTTGAATCATAATTAACTTCAACAAAGCCATGTCAAGGGTACACCCTAACTATTTTTTCAGTATTATACCAAATATAATTAAATAACACAAGCCTGTTAGCAACTTCAAAGTATGTCAACTCTACGATCTCAACTAACATGCTATAGAAGTCACACTCATAATCATTGTAACAACTCCCTTTCATACATATACCACTGTTCATTGTTGATTTTCCTAGGCCATAGTCCTGTGTATGAAACTTGAAACCATTCACAAAATATCTCTTGTAACATTTCACTAAGCATGATGACCCTTGTGCTATATCTATTATATTTTTTGATACGGAATTTCTATCATTAGTTACCTAATAATGAAAGCAATAAATAGAGAATAGTTAGATATCGTAATTAGTCACATATACTTGGAAGTAAGTTGAAATGGTTTACATACAAATTGCCTCAACCAAGTGTCAAATTGTTCTTCATGCCTTTTCTCTAGTTGCGCGTTAGTGACGAAGGCATTTTCTTTCCTAACGACATCATCGAACATCCTACTTAAACAGGATGAAATTAGATCTCATAACCATGTAAATTCCAATGTGAAATAGTATGTACTACGAGGATACCAAGATACTCACTCTACAAATTCAGTGAGTTCAATACAAATCAGTAACACATATGTAACTGTGACCTTGTATTCTGAGTCTGATAGAAATCTACGATAACTTTCCCCAATTGCTTGACCTGAGAGAGAAAATATAAATAATCTCCCCATTGATTGAGGACAACCCCCATCGTCATTTCGAGAAACTTTATTCAACTTTGTTTGAATGTGCGGTTCAAAATAAAGCGAGCAAAATGTTGAAATCTCTTCATTAATATAGTCCTCACATATGGAACCCTCAACGTACACTCGATTTCAGACTTTCTTCTTTAAACGAAACAAACACCTAAACATTATTTAACTATAATTAGCAAAAGGAATTTATAATGTTAATAGATTATAAGTTGTACACATTACTTCTCAAACAGGTATATACATCGGTATTGAACGGGTCCTCCGACCTTGGCTTTATAAGTTAAGTGAACAGGCAAATGCTCCATACTATCAAAGAACGAGGGGGGAAGATCTTCTCGAGTTTGCACAGTGTCACAACTATATTCCTCTTTAATAACTCCATATGTTGTAGACACAACTCAGTCGCACATAATTGTCTAAAGAAATTATTGAGTTCTGTTAACGCATCCCAAACAGTGTTCGGAACCAGGTCATGAAAGGCAATAGGTATCAATTTCTGCATGAAAATGTGACAATCATGACTCTTCATGCCATAAAACTTGCCTTCCTCCAAGCTTACACATCTATCCAAATGCGAAGCATATCCATCTGGAAACTTCAAAATTTTCACCCAATGACATATATCAAAGATTTGTTCTTTGTTTAATGTGTATAAACCTTTTGGCTTCCAAGTCCTCCCATTAATTTGCTTAAACTCTAATTCTGGCCATTTGCAATACAACCCCAAATCCAGTCTTGCATTAATATTTTCCTTCGTCTTTCCTTTAACATCTATAATCGTGTTAAAAACATTCTCGAATACATTTTTTTCAATATGTATCGCATCTAAATTATGACGAATTAGAAGTGTTTTCCAATAAGGCAACTCCTAGAAAATACTTTTTTCACCCAGTTGTGTTTGACCCCAAAACCTTGAATAGTCTGTTTACCGCATTTTGTCCCAAATATAATATCCGGAATAGAAGATACCCGATAAAACATCTCCTTCCCTGACAGTTTAGGAGGCGGCTCGGCATTCTCAACTTTTCCTTTTCGAAACTTATCCCTCTATTTCCGATATGGATGATCAATAGGAAGGAATTGACGATGACAATCAAACGACCATTCACGAGAACAAATGACTTTGCGTGCTCCATGCAGTAAGGGCAGGCTAACTTTCCATGAGTGCTCCATCCAGACAACATTGCATAAGCTGAAAAGTCACTTATGGTCTATGAAAGGGCTGCCCTCATAATGAAGTTTTGCTGCCTTGAAATATCATAAGTGGTTACACCGTCGGTCCATAACAATTTTAGTTCTTCAATCAAAGATTTAAAAAAAACATCAATATGCTTTATCGGATTTTTTAGGCCTGGAATAATCAGACTAAGAAAAATGAATAACTGCTTCATACACATGGAAGGAGGCAAATTATACACAGTTACAAATACTGGCCAACAGGAGTATGGAATGGTTGACTGACAAAAAGGATTAAATCCATCTGTGCATAACCCTAAGTGAACATTTTGAGATTCGGACGTAAAGGATGGATGACTACAATCGAATTGCTTCCGAGCTTCACTATGGGCTGGGTGTATAACAGTTTCATCGTCACTACATTCATTTCTAGCATGCCATGTCATGTGTTCTGATGTAACTTTTGACATGTAAAACCTTTGAAGTCTTGGTGTAAAAGGCAAGTAACGTGATATCTTGTTGGGTACTTTCTTTTGTCTACTAGTCCCAACATTTCTTATTTTATACCATGGATGACTGCATACAACACACTTCGCCTGATCCCGATTTTGTTGATAATATAACATGTAATAATTTTCACAAATATCAATCTTGTCATACCCAAGTCCAAGTTTTTTCAAAAGTTTCTTCGCTTCGTAGAAATTGCTTAGGAATTTTGATTCTTTGGGTAACATGGCTTGAATAATCCCATTTAAGCGATCATAATAGGCTCCACTCATGTTGAAGTCAGACTTACAATTTAACAACTGTGACATCAATGACAACGTTGTGTGCATGTTACACCCATTCCATAATAGTTCGTCCGCACTTCTCAACAACTCATAAAACAACCCTACCTCTGGATTAGGTGTGTCATTATTGACCGCATTGATTTCCTCATAATTGCAATTCCAATCATATTGAGGGCCTAATGCATTGGCAACCATTGATCTATATGGGGTCTCAACTTCTTCTCTACATCTTGATGATTCCCCTTCAAAGAATTCTGTGTTTCTCACTTTGCCGTAAGAAACCCATATGGTGTAACCACGAACAAAGCCTCTTGACAATAAGTGCATTACGACATCATCTCGACCCAAGAATTTATGGTTGTGACACTTAAGGCAAGGACATCTATTTTGGATCCATCCATGAAGTTATATTGAGCACAGGCAAATTCCAAAAAGTCATTAGTACCGTCAACAAATTCATCCCTTAGGTATCCATTAGCTAAGCGACGATACATCCAATTACGATCAATGGATCCCATATCCCAATTAGACACGGTATAACAAGACATATATGAGAGAAATATAAGGTTAACAATAGGCGCAATTTCATGAATGTCGCAACAAAAAACAGCAAGAAGTGCTTTTGTTACGAGTCATGGTTAAAACTATGAAAGGAAATCACCACATGTCTATTCATGGAGGTAGAAAGAATGCCGAAATGTCTCTCCAACATCGCCCTTTGACAAATAATAGATTCTGAAAGGGAGGGGGAGAGAGAGAGAAAAAGAGAGAGAAACATAAAGAGAGAGAGAAAGAGGGAGGGAGGGAGGGAGGGAGGGTAAGAGAGAGAGAGAGAGAGAGAGGATTTTGCATGTATGAATATCGTAAACCACGATTCATGGAATTACTTAATTGCTTAACAGAGGAAGGAAGTCTATAGCACAATTTAATGAAAAAAAAAAGATAGCATGTGGTAGACAAAGGAGATTATGGCTAAGGTTATTGGAATGTTGATATATGGGAAGCATGCACCAAACTTTACAAATATAATGTGTAATAACACGAAAGGTTGAGTGGCGATATATGTGGTAAACGGTGAAATCAGTTTCCAGTTTTCGATCACCTACTAATCATTGCAACATAGCTCAACTTTTCTACTTCTTCAATGTAGGATGACTAGTCGAAACTCGAAATTAACCCGAAGCTGATAGGACCCGAATGGCTAGGTATATGCAAGACAAAACGGACTACGGTAATGGACCCTAAGATGACAAATTGTTAGGAGTGCATAAACTTCTTTCTTTGACATTCTTAAAATAATGGAAAACGCAAATGAAGAAAAAATAGAAATCAAAATAATAAAGATATACGGTATTCTTTAAAATTAGGTTTTTTAAAGAAAATATAAAGACTCGTGCTTAATGATGGCCTTGGAATATCTTTTCTACCCAGGTAAACTATAGCTCGTGCTTAAAGATATACGGTATTGGAATGATTTGCAGTATCTTGTAAGGCTCACACGTGACTCGGAGTAACGCATTAGTTGTTGCGTGCTTGACTCAATAGGGGTCAGGGCATAACAGTTTCAACATAAGAATTTTCAAATTTCCCTTTTTATAAGTCACACAATAGGAATCATCCTCTCAATGCCCATATAATTAAATAATTTTAGCACAAATAGAAGTATTTAATTTGAATTTAGCCACTTTTATATTTTTCGAAATTTAATTTATTCATGCAATGAGAGAAAAAACTATGAACAAGATTCACATTACAAGTCATTTTCAAGGTAAAATAAGAAAAAAAACCAAAGGTAGCCGGACCCGCTTGCTTATATTAATTAATTGCATTACATAAAGTATACCATCAGCCAAAATAATTTGCTTAGTCTTTTCTTTTTTATATATATAAAGGAATGATATATATACAAAATATAAAATGTTGTAAACAAAAATTATTTAATACAAATCATGCAAGTTTTCTTTTCACTTCATTTAAAATTTTCACCTAATTGGATATAAAATGTATTATTCAACACGTGAGGGGTATTAAATTAGAAAAAAATAAAGAATAAGAAAGGTATATTAAAGACATGAATTAAAATTGACTACAATGTTTTAAATATGTATGTATGCATATACATACTAATTACAGTTTTTCTTTGTCGTAGAAGAAAATGTCGATGAAAGAAGTTTGTTTTGGTTGATTTTCGCTTAGGAAGGAAGGGCTATGTGACTAATTTATCCAAAATATAAGGAGGGAAAAGGGATAATGAATCTTACAAAACGATAATATGAATCACAATCGCATATATTGTGAAAAAATTAGTTAGTAGGACATTGTAGTTAAAGTGGACAACCTTTAACCAATTTGGGAAAATTCTTCTCTATGTGTTTATAAACCACTATAGATATTGAATAGTTTAGAAGCAACATAGATGCAAACCTATTTCATATCAACGAGCAATTGAGAAAATATTGCTACTGTCTTCCAAGCCATTATTCTATTACAGTGAGTCATACATAGAGATAACATTATCAAAATAATCTAACATTTGTCTAGTAGCAAAGTATTTAGACATTATCAAAATAATCTGACCTTTCCTTCTTACGAGTATAATTATGCTATCTAATCTAAATTGGAGTCAAAACCAAATTCAAATCACCAAAATATGCTCATGAAGGTCTTATTCATGTATGTTCTACAATGGATTATTCAGATCTAGATTTTTTTTTCTCTCCGCACTCATGTATGTTCTGCACAACAAACATCTATGTTCTGCCAAGAAACCCTAAAGTATGCAGGAAAGAGAGAGATATACAGAAAGGCAAACCTGATGGACCAATGACGGCGACCAGGAGGAGGTCAAACTCAACTTCGTCGTGATCTTCGCTGCCGAGACGCCGCAACAATACTTTTCCACCGTGATTAGGACAGTGACGCCACAGAGATATAGAGTGTGAGTGAGAGAAAGATATACAGAGAGACACGAGGAAACATTTCGAGTTCTCATGACTTGGGGTTTTTTTTCTCCCTTTATTTTTCACCGACAAACTATCCATCTGTCATCCATCATTAATTATAACTATATTTCATAATTACAACAGATTTCCGACGGAATTTAATTTTCCCACTGTTGCACCGCTCATCCGTCGCTATTCTCTCGGAAATATCAAACACAGAAGAATAATCAATATCTTTCCGTGAAATCACCGACGGAAAGTCTCCGTTGCAAATTCTGTCTGATAAAACCGTCATTGATATGTTGGAAACGTATAAATTTTTTCATCCTTCCCGCTGACGTTAATCCCACGCTATTCAGTCGCAATCACAGACGGAAAAATTCTGTCGGTAAAAATCTGTCAGTGAAGCCGGGCATTCTTGTAGTGTCAAGAGATCAAGGTTAAGTGATCTAAATAAATTATCCACAATGCGTTTATGTAGTCATAGCAAATATTCCCTAATCTAAGAATAGCTCTGAATGAAATGTTTTGTTTGAAATTATATTAGCTTCATTATTAATGTTGCACCATACTAGATATATAAGAATATATCATTGTAGCATAGAAAGAGAAAAAAAATGAAAACTCACATTCCCCTCTATGAACTTTAACTACAAAAGGTTCGGTGATGGCTTCGCGAATCCTAACACCACGAGAGCTCCCTCGAGCCACTTTTGCACCAAGTTGAAAAGTTTTGCTTCTAACCCAGCTAGAATTGTTCATAAACTCAAGGTCTCCGATCTGGGTAGATCCATCCCTAATGTTGACATTTGGGTCCCCTGTGACCAAGGGGGGCCTACCAGTCCTTTCCTTTACAATGTTGCGTTCAAAATCCTCGCTGCTCTAATTGTCCACATCTAACGGAGGGAAGTCTCAATATAGGACAACTATTTCTACTTTGATTGGATGAGGGAGAGATGTTGGAATCATTTTACCATTTCTTATGTCAACTAAGACGACTTGGAAAGCGGTGTTGTCTCCTTCTCCTAACTTGGTACTGGTGAAGATGTGTTGCTTGATTTTCTTGCCGAAAATCAATTGTAAGCTTGAATGCTCAAGTGCCTGGATTCGGAGCGATGGAGATGCAGACAGAATTCTATGGTTCCGTTGTAGCCCACGAACAATCTCCTTATTAATCTAGAAATCATAGATAATAGAAGTCATTAAGATCATACTTATCCCTAAAAATATTAAAAGAAAATGGAAGATGAGGTTTGGTGATTATGTTAAAAGAATGATATGTAAATAGGTGTTTTTTCAACCATACCACTCTTGTAAGCATTGGCTCCAAAGCTGAGCATAGTTGTTGCAGTTAAAGCTGATTTGAAAATTAAAAAAATTAATCTAAAATAATAATAACGGAAATTTCTTGGAATGAAGGAGGAACCAATGAAGAAATATAAGTAGAGAGGTAAGGAGAGGAGGGAAGAGGAGTCGATATGAGCTGAGAGACTGTGGGTGTGTCTTAATCAGACTTTTTTTTTTTTGAAAAAAAATAACAAATGTGGGCCAAATTCAAAATTGTTAGGGAATTAGTACATCTTAATACAAACACATGGCTATAGAAGATAACAAAAATAGTTTTGGTCTCACAAAGAGATGACACAACTATTTCTGGGGATGGTGACTTTGGTTTGATTTGCTTGTCCCATGGAGCATTTTTTGGATCATTATTATTTATTTTAATTTTGCTAGGCGGAAAGGATCTTTTGATGCACTTTGTGCCCTTATACCCTATCTTTGTGCCTTGTCCACATGAGTTATATCATTGATTTTTGTTTTATGCTTCTCTATGTCATATGTTGACGAAGGAGACAGCCTTTGTCGATCAACGCAGAAGTCTTAGTCGATGAAGGCCGAAAAGTTTGTCTACTAAGGTGGGCAAAAGTGTAAAGGTGGAAACTTAACTCTAGGTGTGTGATGAAGTTAATTTTTTTTTTTTAAAGATTAAATTATTCTATTAATTTTGTATATTTTAAACCTTTTTAAATACTCTTTGTGCAAAACTGAAAAAGCAAAATAATAATGTGTTTGTATTGAGATTCGATAAACTTTTTTTACTAAATCATTTATTAAGTTTGATACTTTATAATTCGGTAGTAAAAAAGTTATTTATTAAGTACCGTTAGGTTATGCTTAGTTTTGTAAGCCATTTGCTTACAGTCTCATTTATCAGTTGTTCTTTTTTTTTTTTTTGTATAAGCCTTTGTGTGGAATCGGTAGGTTTTAGAATACTTAACCGAATAATCTCCATCTTATTCTTAGGAGGTGATGTAGCTCATCTATATATACAATGAGATAAATAAAAAAATAGAAAATTAACTCCTAATTTACAGTCATAAAATAGGCCATAAAATAGGATCAAAATCAATCATTCAAATATTACAATTATTTTCCTAAAATAAACATTTCTAAGTAATAGGAAACATTTCTAAATAAATATATCATTCGAACACTCCCCCTCAAGTTGGAGTATAGATATCAATCATTTCCAACTTAGACAGGAGTTCTTCAAATCTGACTCATGGTAAGCCTTTGGTTAAGAAATCTACAAGTTATCCCTTGGATGTAATGTAGGGTATACACACAAGTCCTTTTTCAATCTTCTCTTTAATGAAATATCTATCCACTTCTATGTGTTTAGTACGGTTATGGTGAGTTGGATTGTGACCAATACTGATTACTGACTTGTTGTCATAGTACAGTAGCATAGGATTCTCACCTTGAAGTGAAAGCTCATCCATGATTCTTCTTAGCCATAGAAGTTCACATTTTCCTTGTGCAAGAGCTCGAAATTCAGCCTCAGCACTACTTCTTGCTACCACTGATTGTTTTTTTCTCCTCCAAGTCACTAGGTTGCCCCATATAAATGTACAATATCTAGTAGCAGACCTTCTATCACTAGCTGGCCCAGCCCAATCAGCATCAGTGAATGCCTCTATCTTCCTTGAGTCATTTTTCTTGAAAAAAGTCATTTTCCAGGAGTTCCCTTGAGGTATCTCAAAAGATGTTGAACTGCTTCTAGATGTTCCTCATAAGGCTCATGCATAAATTGGCTGACCACACTGACGGCATAGGCAATATCAGGTCATGTATGAAACAGATAAATTAAACGTCCCACCAACCTTCGATATCTACCTTTATCAACAGGGACCTCTCCCTTCTTATACCCTAACTTGTGATTCTCTTCAATCGGTGTATTCAGTCGGTTTACTTCCTAGAAAACCTATCTCTCTGAGCAGGTCAATGATATATTTCCTTTGTGACATATAAATCCCTTTCTTTGATCTTGCAACTTCCATACCATGAAAGTATTTCATAGGCCCGAGATCCTTGATTTCAAATTTTTTGGCTAGAACTTTCTTCATTCTTTCGCCTTCGGTTGTATCATCCCCTATAAGTAGAATATCATCAACGTACACAATTAAAACTGAGATCTTCCCATCTTGAGACTTTTTAAAAAATAAAGTATGATCGGTTTGAGTTTGAGTGTAACCATATTTCTTCACCGTCTTTGAGAAACGATCAAACCAAGCTCTAGGAGATTGCTTCAATCCAAAGTGAGATTTTTTCAGTTTGCAAACTATATTAGTGCCATAGACATCTACACAACTAGGAGAAATATCCATAAAAATTTCTTCTGTCAATTCCCCATTTAGAAAGGCATTCTTGACATCTAGTTGTGAAATCTCCCGGTCTAAACTAGCTGTAATAGAGAGAAGAACACGAATAGTGTTGAGTTTCGCTACCGGGGCAAATGTTTCTTGGTAGTCTATACCATAGGACTATGTGAATCCTTTTGCAACCAAGCGAGTCTTGAATCTTTCTATTGATCCATATGAATTATACTTTACTGTGAATACCTACTTACACCCTACTGTTTTCTTTCCCTTCGGTATTGACACACACTCTCAGGTTCCATTTTTCTCCAGTGCTTTGATCTCCTCCATAACTGTTGCTCTCCATTCTAGAATACTCAATGCTTCTTGGATTGACTTGCGAATTGTTATATTGGTCAAATTAGTAGCAAAAGCCCGATAGGGAGGAGACAAACTGCTATAGCACATGTAGTCTGAAAAACGATGAGACGTACAAGTTCTTTTTCCTTTTCTAAGAACAATAGGAATATCTAGATTCTCAACAAGTGATGAATTACTTTGATTTTCATAGGTGGCATGATGTATAGGAGAATTCTGATTTGACGCATTATCAAGAACTGGTGGATCCAATGACTGGTTCTGCTCAAGTGTGTGAATTCCTTCATTTTCCTTTCTTTCCATCTCTCATAGACAAGTAATTTTGGACTTTGAATTTCTAATTCTATTTCTTTAGTAATTGTAGTGGGTGTTTCTTGGTCTGGAAGAGGAATATGAGTAGAAACAAGTGGCGTAAAAGAAGCAGGGTAAGAATTGATAGGGCTGACTGAGTTTAATTGCTCTAAAGTAAGAGTAGGCAATGTATCTCAAAAATTGCAAAAACTCTCTTCTGTGGTCACATTCTCCCCCTGAAATGAGTTTTTGGTGAAGTAAGACTGATTTTCAAAGAAGAAAACATCCATACTAACAAACATTTTCTTAGTTTTTGGATCAAAACACTTATATCCTTTTTTTGTTGGTGAATATCCTAAGAAAACACATTTGACAGCCCTTGGATCAAATTTGCTATGGTTATGAGAATGGATATGAACAAAGGAGGTACATCCAAATATCCTAAGTAGTAAATTGGTAATTAGGCGATTTGTTGGATAGACACTTTGAAACACTTCTAGAGGAGTCTTGAATCCTAGAACCCGAGTAAGTATCCTATTAATGAAAAATGAGGCGGTAAAAATTGTTTCCCCCCAAAAAAGTTTTGGCACATTTGTGGTGAACATTAAGGATCTGGCAATCTCAAGTAAGCGTCTATTTTTCCTTTCCGCCAACCCATTTTGTTGTGAAGTATTTATACAACTATTTTGATAAATGATTCTCTCTCTTTGAAGAAATGCCCCAAGAACGTTTTTGAAATATTCGCTCCCATTGTCTGTTCTAAGAATCTGAATTTGGTTTTAAATTTGGGTTTTGTCCATTGAGTGAAAGCTTTTAAAGACATGTTCTGTTTTAGATTTTGCCTTTAAGAGATATATCCAACATAGTATAGTATGATCATCGATAAAGGTAATAAACCATCTAGCCCCCGATAAATTTTTGATTCGTGAAGGACTTCAAATATCACTGTGTATTATTGAGAAAGGGGTGGAATGTTTATATGACTATACTGGAAAAGATACACGATGATGTTTAGAAAATTGACAAATCTCATACTGAAAGGAAGAGGATCTTTATTATTGAAAAGAGATGGAAATAACTTTTTCAAGTAGGGAAAGCTAGGATGGCCGAGTCTATGGTGTCACAATATGACATTATTTTCACATAAAGAAACAGAAAAGGATTTGCAAACCGAACCTTATCTATTTGAGTCTTCCTTGTCAAGGTAGTAAAGTCCTCTACACTCTTTAGCATTGTCAATCATCTTCCCAGAAATCAGTTCCTGAAATTAACATGAGGAGGAACCAAATTTAGCCACACAATTTTGATCATGAGTGAGTTTGCTAATGGACAACAGATTACATATAAGCAAAAAGAACATGAAATACAGATTTTAATGTCAGATTTCTTGACAAAATAATTAACCCTTTCCCTGCTACAGTGGCTAATGAACCATCAGCAATCTTTACTTTCAAGTTACCAGCACAAGGAGTATAAGTTTATAAGAGTGAAGAACAACCTGTCATATGATCAGAGGCACCAGAATCTAGGATCCAAGGAGTTCTGTCCTCAGTTAGCACACTGAAGGTCTGAGAAAAATTACCTTTCTGTGCAATAGAGGCAAATGGAATAGAAGTTGAATTCAGGAATTTCATGAGACTTTCCAACTGTTCTTTATTGAGGGAAACTAGAGAATTTTCGAGTGTTGATTCTTCTAAACCCGTTTGAAAAGCTCTGCTAGTCACTTGATCAGATTGTCCATTTTTCAAATAAGGAGGCTTTTCATGCAACTTCTAGCAAGTCTCATGGGTGTGACCAGGTTTTTTACAATGATCGCACCAAGGTCTGTTACCCCTTTTATTCCGAGTATCATTACCTCCATTTGAGGTATTAGAGAATCGATTGCTTTTGACTGCCAGTGTTGATGATTCTGTTTCAAGAGTCTCTCAAGTTGTCTTTCCCAGCATAACATTCCTTCTGTTTTCCTCCCTGCGGACTTCGGAGAACACTTTCCGAGTAGATGGCAAGATCTCACGTCTAAGAATTCTTCCATGAACCTTATCGAGATCATTATTCAGACCAGTCAAGAAAGCAAAAATACGCTCTCTTTCGGTCATTCTCTTAAATATGACACTGTCTTGTAGACAATGCCATTCATAATCATAAAATAAATCCAACTCCTGCCACAAGATTCTGAGAGTATTGTAATATTGTAAGACACTTAGATTACCTTATTTTGTATTCCGAATTTGAGTAGAAATTTCGTAAATCTGAGCTGAATTTCTCAAATCTGAGAAAGTCTTCTTTCCAGCCTCCTAGATTTCTTGGGCGGTAGTAAGAAACATGTACGTCTTACTGATTGACGGCTCCATTGAATTTATCAACCAGGACATGATTAGGACATTCTCCGATTCCTAGATCTCAATCACTTCAGAACCTTCCTCCGTTTTTTTCGTTCCTTCAGTTAAAAAACCGATCTTTCCTCGTCCTCTGATGAAGAGCTTGACTGACTTGACCATTGGAGATAATTTTTTCCATTGAGTTTGTGGATGATTGGTTGAGCAGAGAGATTATCATGGGTCAAAAGATTGGTTTTTGAAGAAGAGGATCTCGTTGGACTAAAACCAAGTGTGTGGTCACTCACACTTGATGTGTCGTACATAGTCGCTTGTTCTAGAAATAATAGATGAGAATTGTTACAGAAAAAAAATAATGAGAGAGAAAAACTACGACAGGATTTTGATACCAGAAACGAGCCTAAAGTTCTGATACCATGTGGAATTGGTAGGTTTTAGAATATCTAGTCAAATAATCTCTATCTTGTTCATAGGAGGTGATATAGCTCATCTATATATACAATGAAATAGATAAAGAAATAAAAAACTAACTCCTAATTTATTTTTAATTTACAGCTATAAAATAGGTCATAAAATATGATTTAAATCAATCATTCAAAAACTATAATTATTTTCCTAAAATAAATATTTCTAAGTAATAGGAAACATTTCTAAATAAATGTATCATTCCAACACTTTATTGACGAGGGTTCTTGCCTTCGTCCATTAAAGTTGTTTTTGGATCCATTTGTGTATAGTTAAAACCGTCCATTTTTTTTTTGTTTTTTTGACGATGTTTGCTAAATGTTTATAGGGATGCCGAAGAAAAGTTGAAGAAGTATGATGAGGAGCGAAATGACATTTCTGTTACGAAGGATAATGTGTAATGTCTACACAAGATAGGAAAATTTGCAATTGGCAACATCTTACTGATCGATTGGAAACATCTTATTGCAATCGATTATCATTTACAAAATTCAAATTCCACACCCCCACACACGATTAGAAATATCTAACTACAATCGATTATCATTTAATGATCAAATTAGATTTTATTAAATTTTTGCAATGACAATAATGATCAAATTAGATTTTAATTAACACTTAAACTGAAAAGATTTCTCAATAAACGATAGAAAAGCAATCCAGTGAACATGAAAGGAAGGGTAAAGGAAGATCTGGAATGATTCCAACATCATTATTGGTCATTACAACAGATGAAACAGAATGTACCCTTGTGCTCTCCATATAAAAACAATTCCTAAGCACTTCCTTTCACCTACCTTTTGTCTATTGTTTTGGAGAACATGACACCCTACCTAAAGTTGCATCTGCAGAAAATTCATGACTCCCTCTACTCACTTAATCAAAGTAGTGAAATAAACAAAACCAAGCAATACCACAGGCTCTACTAATCTGTAGACCTCATTCACTATTAGCTAACATGCCTTCATAGTACACTTTGGTTAATGTGCCCTTGTGAATTATGTATAGTTAAATGTCACATTTATTACTTGGATCATGGCCAGCTAGTTGCCAGCCAAACATAAAATCCAAAGTAGCTTCAGCGAAGTGGAGAAACTACTGCACATTTTGAATTCACAGAGGAGCTCATTTTACCAAGCAAAAGAGTATTTTCTGTTGCAAAAAGGCCATGAGAAATACAAGAATCAACAATAGTGATCCACCATGAAGATGCCTAAAGAGAAATGAACCTCTTAGAGAGAAGAATAAATCGTAAGTTTGCAGGATCCTCAAGAGCCGCTTCAAGTAGCAGCCTCTCAGCCTCAGTCATACTTGATTCTCCCCATTCTACCTAAAATCAACAATACAAACAACAACTAAATCAAAAAAAAAACCAAATCATCAAAACCACCAACTAATAAAAAGTTGCAAAATTTACTTACATTGAACACGATAAAATCTTCAATAACACAATCTATCGAAACAACTTGATTCACAAACCATCAATTCCAATTTTCAATGAGATAAGATTGTATTTTATACTTTTTTGCAGGCTGATGCCTCCGGAGTGAGTATATTTTTGTTGGAAGTTAATGCCCAGGTTAGTTTTTTTTTTGTTAACTACCCAAAATTCAAATTTGAGAAAATAACTCCCATCCCCCTCTCTCTCTACCAGAATTCTCTCTCTCGAGTGTATGTGTGTGGAAAATGGGAAGTGTGGTGAAAACAATGTGTACTCTCTCTGTAAGAAAGAAATAACTTTTTGTGTGTGATTTTGCACAATCGTGGAATGTATCCCGAAGTTTTTTGTTTATGAAAGTCAAGAAGTATGGACTTCCAATGTTGCTTACTCAAGAATGAGGGTGGTATGTCCTTCCCAACTTTCTGAGAGAAAAGGTGAGAGAGAGAAATCTCCCTGCATTGATTGAGAGACAACTCAAGAATGAGAAAGGATTAAAGGGCCGCAGTCACATTTGAATTCACTAGACTTGGAATGAGATATCGTGGAAAAGTGGTGGTTGTTCATTTCGTGATCAACATCCTGACTTAGTAATTCATATGTGGGATTACGCGATTTCGATTGATTTATTGGAGCCCTACAATTGAAGTATTTATATCAAAATTTCAAACTTTTAATTTATACACTTCCGCATGCGCATATAGTGTAATAAATCATTCATTGGTATCAGAGCGACGTTGGATTTATTTAACAATTTTTTCAGAATTTTTTTTTGGCATAGAAATGTAGAGTCAAAAATTTGGGATTCGGATCACAAATGAGTTTTGTGAATCCGACTATACCATGATATTGCCCATGATATGTAGAACTTGAATATATTTTTTGTTGAATTTTTGGAGTATATTAAGGTCATGAAAAGTCTGGTCAAAATTTTTGACCCTACGGACACAAAAGATTAGATCTGTGAAATTTAAGGATGAATCGATATGTAATAATGGTCTAGAAATGTTTCTCATGCTCAGATATGCATTTTGATATATTAGTTGTGATTTTTAAGTTACCGGAAATTGACTATCGAAAATTAGCCGCGGAGGGCCGTGAAAGCGAATTTCAAATTCGTCCGATTGAAGTTATTTTTTCTAATAAATCAAGTTCAAGATGAATAGGAATGTGGATTTTTGAATTACAGTCGAAATCCAAGGAAAATCAGCCCGAAAAAGTGTTTTTCTGGTAGCCAGATCAAAAGGACCCGATTGCAGACCTGTCGGGTGGAGAAGACCCAACCCAACCCGTGGGCGCATGCATTACACGCTCACAGATGGAGCGTGAAGCTCCTGGCAGTGACTCGTGAACAGTGTCACGGGTTGGTTACGACTCGGACACCCGATTCGACCCGCCCATTTAAAAAAATATAATAAAATAAAATTTGCTCAAAAGATGTAGGCACCTACTTTCGGACCCAAGATGGTGTGACTTGTTTTGAGCGGCCTATACCACCAAGCTACAGCATGTACACCAGCATGTTGCCACACGTGTGTGGGAGTGTGCTAGACATGTTGCGCGTCTGGCGCGTGCAGCATGCTGCTGCTGGTTCGTTTGTGTGTGTGGAGGTGCTTCCGTCGGCGCATGGTGGCTCGTGGTGGTCTCGACGGCCAATTCGGCTACTCTGAATTAGATTTTTCCAATTTTCTTAACGATCCACGTTCACATTTGTGACTTTTTGTAGCCTTTTGTGTTTCGAATCCAACTCCGAATGGTAAGATGCGATTCCGGTTTTTGGTGTATGATGTTCGTTGCCTCACACACTCAAATTAGAGTCTATACTCGAATCATTTGGGATTTGTTGATTTGAAGGGTATACAAAATATGAGAATAAGTATCAATAAATTACTAAAGTCTCTATAACTGCATAGAATACTGTCGTAATAGATCTTTACAGGGGGAATAAATTAAATGGTGACAATTGTGAATTTTTTCACTAGAAGATTCAGTATATTCTCGACGAGCAAGATCTATTTGAAATTCTGAGATATGAGATGGTGGGCCCTAGAGAGGGTACCATACCTCAGTATATACGAGATAATGAGCTTTATTGTGTGTTAAAGAAAAATAATAGCCAAATTAGGGTAATCCTCATTAATGGAAAGCACGAAAACTTGATCTCGGTTTATGAGTAATATCCTATGGTTATATTGGTTAGACTCACTCTAAAAGAGCATTATGATGCTTTTTCAGCTCCTGAAATGATCATTCTGATTTATAAGTTTATAACTTATAAGAAAATAGATGATCATACAATGAAATAACATTTAAAACAATTGTCGAGTATGATCACCAGGATGAGGGATCCAGGTGAGTCTATTTCGGATGAGTTATAGGTACTGAGTGTGATCCAGTCTTTTACCTGATTCATGGAAGACCATGAAAACCTATCTCACGTCTAATGAAAGTATTCGTACTTTCACTGGTGTGAGTAGGTACTCTAAGCTCGAGGAGGAGCACCTGGAGGTGACTAGGTCGCACTCGGGTCATGCTTATGCAACAGAGTAGAGTAAAGACTCCCACCTACCTAACAAATAGTATAAGTATGAGAAGAAGAATCGATGTCTAGGCAAGAGAAAAATCATCCTAGAAATCCTATAGTAAAGTACAAAAGCACAAGAAGAAGAATTTTGGTAAGACCAATGTGAAATGCTACATCTGTGGTAGAGTTGGTTATTTCGTTTGTAAGTGTAACGAGCGGAAAGAATGTCCTTATTTTTTATGTGGTTTAAAATTTATGTTATCAACTGTGATACTCACTGATTTCTTTCCTTAATGGATAGTAGACTCAAGAGTTATCAATCACGTAATTCAAAATAGAAGTGCATACATAGAGTTCTGCCAAGTGAATCCTCAGGTTAGAAGGGTTTACGTAAGGAATGGAATATTTGTCATCAGCAGAGGGATTCACACTTGCATGTTAGAGTTGCAATGTGGCTAAACTCTCTATTTAAATGATGTTCCTTACAGCTATGGATATTTGACGGAACTTAATTTCTGTTCTTTGTTTGTATTGTCGAGAATATGTTTTGGCTTTTCAAAACTCTAATGTTTCTATTAGTTAAGACAGTTATTTCGTTTATTCTGGTTTTGTCCTTAATGGACTGTATGTATTGTATGTTATTTCATGTTATTCTTCTATTGCCTTTACATTCGACTGCGTAGATGATGATGTAAATATATGGTATAGAAGATTTGAATACATAAGGCAAGAGAAGTTGAACCGGTTAGCAGCAAGTGGTCTATTGGACCTGCTAACTAGCGTCGAGTTGTCTATATGTGAATTTTTGCCAAACTGGCAAAATGATAAGAAAACTATTTGGTAAGGCAATGAGAGCTAGAATTCTATTGCAATTGGTCGACTCTAATATCTATAACCCTATGAGCATAAGAGCTCTGAAATAGAGCTATGTGCTTTATTTCATTTATAGATAATTACACGCGTTTCGGTTATATCTATCTGATCTCATAAAAGTTTGAGATATTAGAATGTTTCAGAAGATTTATTAACAAGATTGAGAATCAGTTTGACTTGAGAGTGAAGTCTCTCAGAACCGATCGATGGCGCGAGTATTTGTCTAAATAATTTAGAGAGCTCTCTTCTGAAAAGGGAATTATGAGACATCTGACTATTCCTGATACTCTTTAGCAAAATAAAGTAGCAAAAGAAGGAATAAGATTTTGTTAGAAATGTTGAGGACTATTGATAGGGGTTAAATAAGTGTAATATTTACGATTGATTTTGTATTATTTTTGAATAAATATTACACTAATATTTATGTTTTGTGACATTTGATTTAGGAGGAGACTTATTTTGGAAAATGAAGAAAAATGAGCTAAATTGGAGCAATTTTGTAAAGTATAGAAAATTGGACAGCAATGCTCTTTCATTAGCACGTGGGCATGTGGATTTCAAGAGGCAAGCAAGAGGTTTTGAAGATTTACTGCAGTAAAAGTTTCCTTTCCCAGTTACACATTCAAGAGGAAATTGGAGTGGATTTGGAATATTGAAGATTTTGAAGAATTTGATTCCATTCATAATATTTAAGAAAAGAAATTTTTAAAGATGTAAATTTGTTAGATATTATGTTTTAGGAATTTTACTTTTTACTTTTTACTTTCTTTTTATTTATTTAGTAGTTATTAGGGTTAGAAATATTTACTTTTTACAAATAGGAAAAATCCTATGTTCTTTAGGGTTTTCTACTCCTATATATATAGGAGTATTCCATACCTTGAAGAGAACCTTGGAGGAGGCAGCCAGGCAGCCCCTTGGGGGCAGCACTATTCACGTCTACAGTAGCAGCCTTCAGCCGGGAGAAAAACTCTTTGTTCTTTTCTTCATTTCTTAGGAGCAATAAATCCTTTTTTATGAGTTTTCTTTTTATTATGCTTTGTTTTTAATTTATTTTTCTAGTCAAAGGATTATTGAACCCTTGATGAATGATGATTGTGAGATCTAAATGATCGTATTTGCTTGATATTTGTGGGTATTTATTTAATCTCTATACTTAGTGTTTATGATTGTTTTGGGATTGTTAAATAGAGGCCTATATTTGATAACCCTAGAATAGTCTACAACCATTTAAAAATAGCAAGGTTTGTGTATTTTTAATGGAGTGGTAATTGACATAATTTTATGGCCTCGCAAGCGGTAGGATTTATATCAAGAGATTAGGTAATCTAATTTAAATAAATCCAGGTTGAAATTTACTGATTAGAATTGAGTCTCTCTAGATCGTAATGCTGTCGGAACATTAAATCCAACGAGAGTCTCTTGGGTTGTCTTTCGATTAGGGAAGTAATTAACGATGGTATCTTGATTACCGAAGAAGTACGGAGAGATTGGTCGCTTCGTGGTACTTAGCGGCTATAACCAATTTATTCGCATAATATCAAGTAATTTTTGTATCAATGATCAATCAAACATATCAAGGCGGAAATAACTCCTTTGACTAGGTTTTCTCTTAATTGATAACTTTTCCTTTAATTGATATTTTCTCATCATTTTATTGTAGTTAATTTTCATTAATTTGTTTGCTTAGTTATTTTAGATTATTTCATCAAAACCCCCCATATTTTCATTTTCCTTGAAAGAGATAAATCCGCCGTTCTCTGTGGATACGACCCTACTCGCGCTATATTCGTATTGTTTGAAGTAGGTATTTTATTTTTGGTTGTTTGACGACACACCAAATTTTGGCGCCGTTGCCGGGGAACGGTGTTAAGTGATTTATTTCTTTTAAGTTTTGTTTTCTTTTTATTTTTGGGACTAATATTTGTAGTGAATTTATTGAAAGTTTGTCAACGACATTGAAGAGAAGGATTTTAAACATTCGGACATGACCAGTCAAAAGACTTTAAGAGAGTTGTTATTTCCTGATTTTAATGAACATGCTTTTTGCAGTGATTTTTCTAATATTGAGACTCCCTATCAATTTGGAATATGGCAAGATGTTCCAACAAGAGTCAATGAGGTGAATAGTTCTTCTCTTGAACATAAAATAGATTCCCTAATTTCTATTGTGGAAAGATTTGTTGTAGGACAAATCCAAGAAGTGAAAGCATGTGGTATTTGCTCGAACATGGGGCATCCAACCGATAAGTGTCCTCTTCTTTATGATGATCCATATTCGAACCCCTACAACCAAGGATGGTTGGATCAACCAAACTTCAGTTATGGAAATTGGCCACAAGAGTTCCAACAACAACCACAATACCGACCACAATTTCAATCTCAGCAATCCTCTTCAAATCAAGGTACGTCTTTAGAAGAAATTGTTAAAAGTTTGGCTAACAGCACTCAATTGTTTCAACAGGAAACCCAACGGTTACAACAGGAAAATCAACGATTTCAACTAGAGACAAGAATCAGCATTCAAAACTTGGAAAATCAGGTGTCGCAACTGGCAACGACCATAAGTCGAATGAAGAAAAATAATGGGAAGCTAACCTCTCAAGTAGAGATCGACCTGGAAAAAAATGTGAGTGTTATGGTGGTCAAGAATGAAGGGAAACTGCAGGACAACTCATCGACAACTGAAGGAGATAAAGAGGCCGAACAAACCAAAGTATCAATATTAAATGAATCGGCCACGAAGGTAAGTGAGGAACTGAACAACTCAAATTTGAAACTAACTATCTCTTCTCCTTTTCCTGGTAGGTTAGTATATTCTGAGGAACAAGATGATGAGAAGGAGATGGACTTCACTGTTCATGACTCTTTTGTGCAAAATAAATTGAATTTTGTGTTTGAAAAGAATTTTACAAATAATTTTGCACAATGGGATAAATTTTTTCAAGACAAACTCCCACATCGGAAACGATTTATGGTAGGCCATAAAGTCCTTCATTTCAATTTAAGATTGAAATTCATTCCAGGCAAGTTAAAGTCAAAATGGACCGAACCGATATTTGAGCGAGGTTGAAAAGAGAAGATCATGTCAAGCCAAAGACATGAAACAAAGGCGCTTATTGGGAGGCAACCCAATATTTTCTTTATGATTTTTTTTTAATTATTTATTTTTATTTATGTTAACTTGATTTAGAATTGATTGCAAAAAAAAAAAAAAAAAAAAAAAAAAAAAAACCCAGAAGTGCTCCTTGCTTATGGCGTGCCCACGCCCTAAGCTAAATTCATTTCTGCCCACACAGATCACATGGACAGCTTTGCTCCTTGCTTATGGCGTGCCCACGCCCTAAGTGAATTCCATTTCTGCCAAAGGAGCATACATTTCACTGCATGACCAGAAGCACTCTTTATTTAGAGCGTGCCCACATCCTAACCACACATCACTTCTGAAAAAAAAACAAATTAAAAAATAAAATAAAAGAAAAAAAAAAGAGAGAGAGAGAGATAGAGGCGAATTTCACTTCTATTTTAACACTTACATTTTATTTTTTTTAGGGTTTCTCTCTCTACCTTGAAACTTCAATAATGGACCGAAATGCTTGATAATTACGGTGTGCCCACGTCATAGCTCTTTTCTCGAATTCGTTGGAATTGTTCCTCCATTCTCTACTCTACCCTAGGGGAGTATTGTTCTCACCTTTCTCTTTTATTTCTTCGTTATTTGTTATTTGTTCTTTGTTTTTTTTATTTGATTTATTTATACATTTTTTTTTATCTCTCTTAACTTGAGCATACATTGAGGACAATGTATGATTTAGGTGTGGGGGGATGTTAGGTGTTTTTCTTTTTGTTTTTGGTTTTTGACACTATATATATTTTTTTATTACATTAGTTTAAATTTTGTTTCTTCATAAATGAAAAACAAAATTGAAAAAAAAAATTCCAAACTTTTTTTGTTGACGTATGCTATTTGGTTGGCTAGAAATATATGAAAAATGGCTTGTATCAATGGCTTTTGTGCTTGAAATGGCTTCTCATGTCTTTAATAGTTTTCTTAGAATGATAAACATATAAGATTTGACACAAACCCTACTTAAAAAGCGAGGTTTTGAGCCATAAACGAGCAAATTCATTCTTTGTGCTCGAGATTATTTTTTCTTGATGAGTGATTATCACACTTGGATTGCACATTCTAGAACTTGCATTGTTATACATTTCGAGACCACATATAGAATTTTATGCATTGAAATGATAAAGGCACTTAGGTTTTACCCCATTTTTGGCTTTCTTAAAATCCATACCCTGATTTCATAAACCCTTAGTTACCCAATTTGAGCCTTTACCTTTATTCTTCTTTAAAACCCACTCAATACAACACCTAGCCTTTGATTTTAGTCTTCGTTTCAAACCCTAGTACCAAAGGTATATATATTTAATTGCATGATTTTGGTTTTATGTTCGCCTCAATAAGAAGATGATGATTGGAATTTTGATGTTGACATTTTCATGAAGATGATATATGTTCGAAAAAAAAAAAAAGAAAATGCTGAAAAAAAAGAAAAAAAAAAGAAAAAAAAAGTGGATGAGAAAGAGAAGTATTGTATTTTGATTGAAAATTTATTTATACTTCAATTATGAAAAATTGAGAAATCATTTGACATCTTGTATATTGTTTGCTGTTGGCTATATATTTGAAGAGCAAGAAGTCAAATTTTGTTTATTGATTGCTTGAGGCAAAGATCAATTGATGTTATGAGAATTATGTAGTTAATTATATATTTCTTTTGGTACGTTTTTAACCCTTAAATATCCCCTTATCCTACCTTTTACCCAAACCCCATTACAACCAAATAAAAGACCTTTTGATTGATACATGAAATTCTAATTTTTAAGTGGTGGAGATTTGATATATTTGCAAGCATATGGTAATGTCATTTCCAATGTGTTGATTTGAGTGTTGTTGAAATATTCTTCACCCTTTCGAGTGCATTAGAGTGATCCCTTGGAGAGGATTGTCGAATCTTGCTGTTTTGATTTCATAAGTGACTGTTGAGACATGTGGAGGTTGTTTTAGTGCAGAATGCTGTGAAATACTTGTTTCGATTGTGTTTTTGGTTTGACTTTTATAGTAATTGTTAAATTGGACGCTTGGAAGAAAAAAATAGGTTGGATAGTTTTAATTTTATTTTAGTTAGAGATACTTGAGGACAAGCATCATATAGGTGTGGGGGAATTTGATAGGGCTTAAATAAGTGTAATATTTATGATTGATTTTGTATTATTTTTGAATAAATATTACACTAATATTTATGTTTTGTGACATTTGATTTAGGAGGAGACTTATTTTGGAAAATGAAGAAAAATGAGCTAAATTGGAGCAATTTTGTAAAGTATAGAAAATTGGACAGCAATGCTCTTTCATTAGCACGTGGGCATGTGGATTTCAAGAGGCAAGCAAGAGGTTTTGAAGATTTACTGCAGTAAAAGTTTCCTTTCCCAGTTACACATTCAAGAGGAAATTGGAGTGGATTTCGAATATTGAAGATTTTGAAGAATTTGATTCCATTCCTAATATTTAGGAAAAGAAATTTTTAAAGATGTAAATTTGTTAGATATTATGTTTTAGGAATTTTACTTTTTAATTTTTACTTTCTTTTTATTTATTTAGTAGTTATTAGGGTTAGAAATATTTACTTTTTACAAATAAGAAAAATCCTATGTTCTTTAGGGTTTTCTACTCCTATATATATAGGAGTATTCCATACCTTGAAGAGAACCTTGGAGGAGGCAGCCAGGCAGCCCCTTGGGGGCAGCACTATTCACGTCTACAGTAGCAGCCTTCAGCCGGGAGAAAAACTCTTTGTTCTTTTCTTCATTTCTTAGGAGCAATAAATCCTTTTTTATGAGTTTTCTTTTTATTATGCTTTGTTTTTAATTTATTTTTCTAGTCAAAGGATTATTGAACCCTTGATGAATAATGATTGTGAGATCTAAATGATCGTATTTGCTTGATATTTGTGGGTATTTATTTAATCTCTATGCTTAGTGTTTATGATTGTTTTGGGATTGTTAAATAGAGGTCTATGTTTGATAACCCTAGAATAGTCTACAACCATTTAAAAATAGCAAGGTTTGTGTATTTTTGATGGAGTTGTAATTGACATAATTTTATGGCCTCGCAAGCGGTAGGATTTATATCAAGAGATTAGGTAATCTAATTTAAATAAATCCAGGTTGAAATTTACTGATTAGAATTGAGTCTCTCTAGATCGTAATGCTGTCGGAACATTAAATCCAACGAGGGTCTCTTGGGTTGTCTTTCGATTAGGGAAGTAATTAACGATTGTATCTTGATTACCGAAAAAGTACGGAGAGATTGATCGCTTCGTGGTACTTAGCGGCTATAACCAATTTATTCGCATAATATCGAGTAATTTTTGTATCAATGATCAATCAAACATATCAAGGCGGAAATAACTCCTTTGGCTAGGTTTTCTCTTAATTGATAACTTTTCCTTTAATTGATATTTTCTCATCATTTTATTGTAGTTAATTTTCATTAATTTGTTTGCTTAGTTATTTTAGATTATTTCATCAAAACCCCCCATATTTTCATTTTCCTTGAAAGAGATAAATCCGCCGTTCTCTGTGGATACGACCCTACTCGCGCTATATTCGTATTGTTTGAAGTAGGTATTTTATTTTTGGTTGTTTGACGACACACCAACTATGATGGCGCATGTCAATTTGTCTATCTCCCATTAGGGAGATCATTTATTAACTGCAGTCTACGTCTTTAACGGTGGCCTATCAAAATCCACAGTCAATACTCCATATGAGTTTTGGACAAGGATGCAGTCTGACCTTAGCCACTTGAGCTAATGGGGGTGTGCCATGTATGATCACAATTTCTCACATCCATACGGCGAGTTAGGCTCGCGAGAAAAGAGTTGTATATTTTTAAGATATTGAGAACACTCCAAGGGTATGTGTTCTTATGTGAGCATACTGATGGCACTGTTACTGAGATTGAGTCTCGTGATATCACATTTCTTAAGAACGATTTCCCTAAGAGAGGTGAAGTCAATTAGGACTCTGCTTTTTATTTAATAAATAAGCTTAGTAGTTTAGTTGAACCCAGCGGGAGGACCGAAGAACCAATTAAGGATCTTCGTCCCGATGAGAGCGATCCATCAAGAGGTGAAATCTATGGGGAGTTTACCTTCTATTAGATGGATGAGCCTAGTGGATTAGGTGAGTCCAACAGTTGGACGCAAGAACCTATTATGGATTTTGGTTCTAGTGGGAGCGATCCATCTAAAGGTGAAAAGATTCTCTCTTTTCATAAAAATATTAAGGGCGCGTACTTAAACGTTGCTTCTCAAATGAGGGTAAAACTCTCATTGTAACTCTTGAGGACAATGAGAAATTTAAAACAGTCTTAGAGGCTCTCCTAGGTTTTTTTTTGTGAAGAACCATTTATTAAAGGTCATAGACGAATAGAAGGAGTTAATGAAAAGAAACAGGGTCTAAAACCTAGTTGATCTGTCTGAGGACAGAAAGACAATTGAGAACAAGTAAATTCTCAAGAAGTTAGTTGATTTGCCTTAAGACACGAAGACTATTAGGAACAAGTAGCTTTTCAAGGTCACGAGAAAGGTTGATGGATCGATAAAGAGTTATAAGACCCGTCTAGTAACTAAAGGTTATACTTAGACTGAGGGGTGGACTACTGAGAAGTTGTAGTTCAATTTATCTCGATCCGTTCATCTTTTAGCTATTGTGACGAATATGGATATGGAGTCACACCAGATGAACGTAAAGACCGCTTTCCGTAATGGAAGTCTAGATGACTAAATCTACATGGAGCAACCTCTGGATTTGTTTTAATAGGTCATGAATGCAAGGTCTGTTGACTTGGATGTTGATATACAACCTTAAATAGTCATCCAGACGGGTGGTATCTAAGATTTCACAATGAGGTGATATCTTATGGTTTCACAATGATCGAGGAGGATCATTCTGTCTATTTGAAACGTTTTAGTGACTCTCTTGTGATCGTATTCTTATATGTGTGTGATATTCTGTTAGTCGGGAACAACAGAGAGTATCTAATGATAATTGAAATATGGTTATTGTCAAGTTCTGATATGAAGAACATAGGCGAGGCTTAGTTCATTCTCGGAGTAAAGATCCAGAGGGATCGCTTGAGAAAGATGTTGACTCTTTAACAAGAGTCCTACATCAGAAAGATTCTTTAGTATTCGAGATAAACGAATGCAACCCATTAGATACTCTTATTGCTAAATGCAAAAACCTGAGTCTTAAAATGTTCCCTTTAACTTAGGAAGAAATGAGAGAGATAAGTAGAATCTCTTATACCAGTGCAATGTGTATGCGATAAGGCATACATGACCAGACATTTGTCTTGTAGTCGATCTGGTAAGAGATATCAATCGAATCCTGGAAGGGATCACTGGAGAGTAGTGAAAATGATTTTGAAATATCTCTAGGAATTGTGAACTTCTCTTTGTGTTATGGAGGAGTTGATTTATGTTTCGTTGGATATTCAGACGCTGATTAGAGTGGCAGTCTGGATAGGCGTAAATCGACATAAGTTTTTATTATTTTGCTCAATAAATGGTACCATGTTTTCGAGAAGCAAGAAAAAATCTATGTATCTTTATCTTCGATAGAGATTGAGCTTGTGATATGCTCAGTGGCAGTTTAGGGGAGTATTTGGTTTTGGAGATTTAGTATGATTTAGGGGTTGTGGCAGATAGTTGGAGGTCAGTAATGATTTATTATGATAATCAGGCTATTATTGCCTACAACTAAAATCCTAAGTATCACAGTGAGACCAAATACATTGATACCAGACATCATTTTGTGACAGCCATCACCAAAGAGGGTGTAGTGACGATTGAGTACACTGGTATACAGTATGATGACTGATCCCTTCACCAAACTCATTGTGAATTATTCATTTTTGAGACCTGAAATCATTGGGTTTAGAGTATTTTGACATTTCTCATTGTGTACTGGTTTTTGATGCTTATTAATATATATGACATATGCGTATTATACAGTCACAAGTTTTATTTGTTGTACTAGTAGATTGTCATATATTTTGTAGTTAGTTATGATAAAAGATATGTCAGACAGGCGTGATTGACTCTCTCACAATAGTGACCACCTCCAACTCTGAGTAAGCGGAGATGAAGCGGTTTCTAGTAGTAAGAGACTTTGAGAGTAGCGCTGCTAGAATATAAGTTGCCCTAATGTGTATTCAGGATGAGCTCATATGCGACGTGACCGACATGGACATACCCATATCCATGTTGCCTATGAGAAATCAGGCTGAGATCTCAGATATCACAAGTGTCAAGTGATATCGTCTTTAAGATCTCTGGGGTAAATTCTTATATAGACTGAGACCCATACTTGTACTGTGTTAGAGAAATCTAATATATGTCATTTTGAGAGATGGGGGAATAACACATTGGCATGTGTTTCATACCACGTGTGATAAGACAACCAAGAGATAATGGGAGCTATTATTTGAGATGATAGTATGATTAAATATCCTCGTTCCCACTGTGTGAGACCCGAGATCCATTGGATAAAATCTCTTGTACCCTTATGACTTTTGTCTATCTCTTGAGATTTTTTTTTGGTATTACTATTTTAGCATGTCACCAAGAAACCATGGTTGATTCGGTTTGGTGATGTATATCTAGGAAAACAGTTAAAATGAGATTAAAAGTTAGTAGTATGAAAGGAAAACCAATCGGCATTCTATCATGGTGTTGTATTCACCGGTCGACTTGTTACGTTAATCCATATTTGGATTCAAATATAATAGCGAATACACAGTTGAGCAAATGATTGGGGATCACTTTCAATGAGAAAAGTGGCTCAATGGATATAATTGCGTTGAGTTTGGGGTACAACGAGTTCTTTTTTGTACTAACGATGGCTTCTTGATCATCCTAACAAGTGTATCGAGAAATTTTTGCTTACAGGTGTATTCGCCGGTCGCACAACGCTCAATCCTGTATGAAAGTCCAGAAGGGTGATGTGATGGATCGCATGAGTTATGATATTATGACAGACATAAAATATATTCGTGTGCAAGTGAGAGATGTTGGAAGTTAATGCCCACGTGGGGCATTTCAAATATAGGGTTAGTTTTTTTTTTTTAACTATCTAAAATTCAAATTTGAGAAAATAATTCCCATCCCTCTCTCTCTCTCTCTCTCTCTACCAGAATTCTCTCTCTCTCGAGTGTGTGTGGAAAATGGGAAGCATGGTAAAAACAATGTGTACTCTCTCTATAAGAAAGAAATAACTTTCTGTGTGTGCTTTTGCATAACCGTGGAGTGTATCCCGAAGTTTTTTGTTTGTGAAAGTCAAGAAGTATGGGCTTCCAATGTTGCTTACTCAAGAATGAGGGTGGGATGTCCTTCCCAACTTTCTGAGAGAAAAGGTGAGAGAGAGAAATCTCCCTACATTGATCGAGAGACAACTCAAGAATGAGAAAAGATTAAAGGGCCACAGTCACATTTGAATTCACTAGAGTGGTGGTAGTTCGTTTCGTAATCATCATCTGACTGAGTGACCCATACAAAAAATTACGCGGTTTTAATTGATTTATTGGAACCTTATATATTAAAATATTTATTTTAAAATTTTAAAATTTTAATTTATACGCTTTCGCGTACGGATGTAATATAATAAATCCTTCAATTTTAGAAGAGTTGATTAGGGACCGGAGAGCAGTTACGCATTAGTTTTGCATTATTCTTTTTCTTTATCTTTGAGGGTTTCTTTGTACATTCTTTAGCACATTCAAAACAATTGCTTTTTTTATTAAAAACAATTTGATTCCCAAAAATCGAAGGAAAAACTTAAAAAAACCAAAAAAAAATTGTAAATTTTTAAACAAAACTACCGATTAATAAACTGACAATAAAAAACCCCTAGTTCCAAATAAAGTAAATTATGTAATAACATGTACTTTAAAAGCAAGAACAATATCTATAACAACTCGGATTGACAAACATATACCATATCAAACAAAAACATATGAAAACCAGAATTTTCAAATTTAGAGCTAAAGATCATACCTTTATTCTATTGCTCATGTTGATTCATCACACACAAGAGAAATTAGTTGAATCCGTATTCTGCAAACTCCAAATACCAAATATCACCCCAAAAAAACCAAAAAAATTGAGAGAGAGAGAGAGAAAGAGAGGAATTAGCTGAATCCATTTGCTGCATTCCCTAAATACCATATATCACCCAAAAAATGAATTGGAGAGAGAAAGACAGAAATTAACTGAGTCTGCATTCTGTAAACTCCTAATTCCAAATATCAGAAAGTTTTCAAATTCACTAAGAATCTTAGCTAATCACCAAAGAGAAATCAGAGAGAGAGACAGAGTAATATATAGAGAAATCAGCTATAGAGGTCAACAGAGTAGGTTTCTCACATTTTCTTCTTTGCTGTATAATATAGTCAGAAACTGTGATTGAGATGACCGTTGGGATACTGGTCCCCAAAATCCACGCACACAAATGTTAATGTGTCCTCCTCAAAACCCCAAACACAAATGACAGTGAAGTTTGTGACATCAATTTGGACCCTACTCTCCCAGTTTTTCATTTCACGTGATCTCTCTCTCTCTCTCTCTCTCTGTAGACTTTATCCACTTGTATACATCCTCCTCCATCAGACACTGTGACTGAGTTATAAATAATTTTCGCACTCCACCGACAAAAACTGCCGTCTGCCGTCGATACCCAATGTCAACAGCGTCTTGTATTTTACAGTCACTACCAAACCAAAACGATGGAATATGAAATGATAGTTCTTTATGTTAAAAAAGAAAAGATTAAAACAATGTTAAATGCACGTATCTTCGTCAATCATTAAAAAGAATACGTCATGTATATTACTCAATTGTGTGATATGCTTTTTAATTACCTTGATTTTATAAAATTATTTTTTAATTATATAAATAAATAAATAAATTTTTATTATTAATTATAAAAAAAAAGAAAAGAAAAGAAAAGAAAAAAATATAATAGAAATGAAGAAAGAGCCGGCACGCTTGAAGTTTTACACCTTTCCACAAGCAAGCAAAGGCCAGACTGTCTTCTTGAAAGTTTATTACATATGTGTGGGTCCCATTTCCAAAACTGGGTTCACTTAGTTGATGGGCTTTGTAGTGGGATCCACACCGATTACTTGTCACGCCCCAACCCTCAGATCGAGTACGCAACAACCGCTACATCACCTCGATATACGGGTAAGCCCTACCTATACACCAGGATAACGCAAAGTATTCATCATATTTTCAAAACAACACAACAACATGCAAAGAACCCACTCGATCTATCCCTATCAACATGGAAAGGAAACACTCGATTCATCTCTATTTTCAAAAAGCATGCATAAGGTCTACCTAACCATTTCTAAATCTAATAAAATTTCACAATTTTAAGAGAAAATCCAATAACGTAAAATATAAAAGATTTAAATATAGTTTAAAATTTAGAAATTCAAAAGGGATGACTACGCATAATTTTAATAACAATTCAAAAAGATACACTCCATATGCGCCTAACTAATTTCCTAAAAAAAAATTCATCCAAGGCAAGAACTAGTACCAACTGTAGGAATCTCCTCAAAAACTAACTCAAGTTTGGCAAATTCTGACACTAGGATCGACTAGATCTCCTATCTTAAACTTCCTATGAGAAATGAAAAAAAGAAGTGTGAATATAAAAATACTCAATAAGTCGAGTGCAAGGACATGATTGTGACAACCAAATGAGAGGTAAGTATGGGAATGTCAAGTCAAGTGATTCAAACAGTTCATTAAACATATAGTTCCAACAATCTTGGTAGTTCAAAAGAATAAATGCATCCACAATTTTTATATTTTCCAAAGAATATGGGGTCTCCCAAAAGAAACCACTTTTTCCCAAGGTTTGGCCAAACCCGAGTGGAAGCCCGCCAAGGGGTTTTCAATTCGTTTGATTAACAACACTACATCCCCCTTCCTTGGCATTGACTCGTATCTCACCGGTAGTATAACTGGATAGTACAACGGGGGTGCAGGAGGTCACGTCTACTCTCCTTTGCCAATAATCCTTAACCACGGTACCCCATCGGGTCTCTCCGTGGAGGAAATGAATATAATCATGTGCATCACGTACACCATCTTTTCACAATCATTCAAATCTCATTTAATATGTCATAATTTCAACAAATGGTTATCAAGTCATATCACAATATTTATAAATAAATTATTTAACAAAATATGATACATTTTCATTTATAATTAAAATGGATGCATACATATTTCAAATTCTCATTTTGAGATATTCTACCATCACAAATATTTGTGTAAAATCATATAAAATCATTTAAAACAGTTTATAAAAGAATTTTTAACTGATTTTTCTCATTAGAGGCACTTACTCATCTCTTGAGAGGGTAATCACTCCTAAATTTTCCAACCAAATAAGAATTATCACTCTTTCAGCTCTTCCAATGCCTTAACTTAATTTATTGGTCATAATTTAATCACTAAATCACAACACTAGAGTAATCAATTTCTCATTAATATTATCACAATTCTAGTTTTTCAATAAATTTTTTAATCTGCACAGTTATGGGAAAATTATTATTAAAGATACGACATAGATCTAAAAATTTCATGTTCAGAGTTTATTCTAAATCAGCATAAAAGGCATCTCAAAATCAAAGGGAAACAAGCAGCCGAAGCAGGATAGAACAAGACATTATTTTGCACCATGAATTTCTTTGAAACATCATAAAAAATCCAATTCCCATCCAAATACTTCGAATCACATGTCATGTTCAAGGTATGGGAGTCTAGTTTCATATGCAAAAAATCTAATTTGATTTCCTTTTATGCAGTGAAAGTTATAATAAAAAGATCATAGTATGTTAATTATGCAAAAATCAAGAATTTTAGTGCAAATATGAAACTTTACATTCTACTCTAACAACTCCTCCTCATATTCAATCTAAGCCTAGAATTAACAATTCAAAAACATCATGCATAACCAAAATTCATAGGCATTCATCCTATGTCATGAAGCAAATAGGCTTCTAGCATGCTCAACAACCTCACAATTCTTGCTTAACCTAGGTAACTAGGGCACACAACATCAGAATTTTAGGGAAAAGTTAATAGGTTTGAATTTAGCAAGGTAGGTCATCATCCACATGGTTTCTCATGCTAAAAATTATAGAAAATCAAGAGAAAATCAAAGGAAACAAAATGCCCACTCACATAAGATTTCTTCATATGTTAAACGAAGGAGAAGAGGGTTTGGACCTGAAAACCAAAATCAAACCATATATTTGCTTCAACAACCCAATGGATGTTTAGAAAAAGGGTTGGATTTTAGTTATATTTTGAGACAACAGAGGAAAATAAAGGGATTTCAGAAGGTCTTACCAGGCATAGCAACAATGAATGACAAGATCAAAGATATTCCTAGGCTCTGATTCTTGATTTCAAATATTCCTCACGCTTCTAAAGGCTGAATCTTGGGCACATAGTGGTGATGTAGGCAGACAGGAGTAAATCATTGGGTGATTGAAGAGAGAGAGAGAGAGAGAGAGAGAGAGAGAGAGAGAGAGAGAGAGAGAGAGAGGGAGAGAAGATGTGGGTTGGGTTTCGGGTAAATAGAAATGAGAAATTAGGAAAGTGGGGGAGGGGAGAGAATAAAAGGTGGGTTTGACTTTTCTTTCATTTTTTTTCTCGATGGTACAACACTTAACCCCCTAAAAGAAATTTCATACTCAAAATTTAAAAGAAAATTATATATTAAAAAGTTGGGGATGTTGTTTTCGCATCAACTCTTCGGTCTCCCAAGTTTCCTCTTTCACTTAATTTCTTCTCCATAACACCTTGACCATGGGAATTTGTTTACTTCTCAATTGCTTGAGTTGTTGATCAAGAATCTTCACTGGTTGTACCTTAAAACTCAAATCTTGATTTAACTTTATCGGAGGAGCTTCTAACACATGTGAGGGATCCAACAAGTATTTCTTCAACATTAAAACGTGAAAAATATCATGAATCTTTTGTAACTTCAGTGACAATTTAATTCGATAAGCCACTTTTCTAATTCTTTTGAAGATTTTGCAAGGACTGATATTACGAGAATTCAATTTTTTCCACTTCTGAAATCGGATTATACCCTTCCAAGGAGATACCTTCAAAAATACCATATCTCCAACTTCGAATTCCAAGGGCCTCCTCCTCACGTTGGCGTAGCTCTTTTTGTCGATCTTAAGCTGCCTTCTTTCTTTCTCGGATCATTATTACCTTTTCCTTGGTGGCTTCAATCAACTCTATGATTTCAATTTTCCTCTCACCAACCTCGTTCCAATATAACGGAGTCTGGCATTTCCTTCCGTAAAGAGTTTCGTAGGGTAGCATCCCAATACTAGCTTGATAACTCTTGTTATACGCAAATTCGATCAATGAGAGATACTGATTCCAACTGTCTTGAAAATCCATAAGACATGCCCTAAGCATGTCTTCTAAAGTCTGAATTGTACAATTGGATTGTCTGTCAGTCTGAGGGTAGAAAACTATGCTAAATTTTAACTTAGTCCCCAAAACGACTTGCAACTTGGACCAAAATCGAGAAGTGAATCAAGGATCATGATCTGATACAATAGACACCGGAACACCATGAAACCTCACAATCTTGTTGATGTACAACTTGGCCAACCTCTCTAAGGGATAAGAGTTTTGAATCGGCAAGAAATGAGGGGATTTGATAAGACGGTCCACAATTACCCAAATGGTATCATCACGGCACAGAGTACATGGCAAACCCACCATGAAATCCATAGTAATGTTTTCTCATTTCCATTCGGGAATTGGTCGTAGTTGGAGGACATCGGCCGGTCTTTGGTGCTCGGTTTTGACTTGCTGGTACACTAAACATCTAGCCACAAACTCGGCTATCTCTCTCTTCAATCCAGACCACCAATATGACTCTTTGATAGTTCGGTATGTCTTGGTACTCCTGGGATGCATGGCATAGGCCGTGAAATGTGCTTCTTCAAATATGGCCTTCCGGAGGTCCTTATCCTTTGGGACACAACTCACCACCTTCCCTCTTGTGGATCTTCTCAACCATACTTTTCAATTCCTCATCCATCGCCACCAAAATAGGCCTCACCATAAATTTGGCCAAGAGTGTACCATGATCATCCTTAGCCAACTCAACTCCAAGTGCTCAGAGTCCAACTAGATAAGAGAGGTAAGAGCTTCCCTAAGATTCCACACTAGAAGAAGAGGACTTCCGACTCAAGGCATCGACAACCACATTAGCTTTCCCAGGATGGTAATCTATCGCTAAATCATAATCTTTAATCAACTCTAACTATCTTCGTTGCCTCAAATTGAGCTCCTTCTACATAAATAAATACTTCAAACTTTTGTGATTGGTGAAGATATTGTATATAACCCCATAAAGGTAATACTGCCAAATCTTTAAGACAAAGACAATGGTAGTTAACTCTAAGTCATGAGTAGGATAGTTCACTTTATACTTCTTTAGCTAGCGAGAGGCATAAGCAATCACCCTATTGCCTTGTATAAACACACACTCCTAACCCTTACTTGTTGGCATCACTATATACGATAAAATCACTACCGCCAATAGTAGGAACAGCAAGAATGGGAGTAGATGTCAACTTTTGCTTAAACTCTTGGAAACTATCTTCACACTTATCATCCCATTCAAATTTCACTCCCTTCCGAGTCGAATTGGACATTAGAGTCATTATTTTCGAGAATCCCTCTACGAATCTCTGATAGTAACTTGCTAATTCGAGGAAACTTCTCATCTCAGTGACATTTTTAGGTTGTTCCTACTTCAAAATGGCCTCTACTTTCTTGGGGTCTACAAAATTTCCATCCCTGGAAACCATGTGACCCAAAAGGTAATCTCCCTTAGCTAAAACTCGCACTTGGAGAACTTGGCATATAACTTCTTCTCTCTAAGAGTTTGTAATACAATTTGGAGTTGCTTGGAATGTTTTTCATCATTCTTGGAATACACCAAGATGTTGTCGATGAAAACAATGACAAACTTGTCGAGATAGGGATGAAATACTCGGTTCATGAGGTCTATGAAAGCTGCAGCAGGTTTCATCAATCCGAAATGTATCACCAAAAACTCATAGTGCCCATACTGCATCTTAAACGTAGTTTTGTAGACATCATCACCTTTAATCCTTAATTGGTAATAACCCGATCTCAAATCTATCTTTAAAAACATATTAACCCCTTGAAGTTGATCGAAAAGATCATCAATTTTCGGAAGAGGATACTTGTTTTTTATTGTTGTCTTATTAAGCTATCGGTAGTCAATGCATAACCGGAGAGTTTCGTCCTTCTTCTTCACAAACAGAACTGGAGCACCCTAAGGTGAGGTACTCGATCGGATAAACCCCTTGTCCAACAACTCTTGGAGCTGAATCTTCAAGTCCTTTAACTCCATGGGTGGCATATGATATGAAGGGATTGAAATCAGTATAGTGTTGGGAACCAAATCTATAGCAAAGTCGAACTCCCAGACCGGTGGCAATCCCAATAACTCTTCTGGAAAAACATCCAAAAACTCATTCACTACTGGAATATCATTCAAATTAGGACTCTCCACTATAGTGTCTATAATGTGAGCTAAGTAAACCTCGTACCCTTTGTGTACTAGTTTATGTACTTCAAGGGCTGAAATCACACAATTTGGTAATACCCAACGCTCACCAGTAAAGACAAGTATCGGACACCCTGGTTTCCTGAATTATATTTCTTTTGTGAAACAATCCACTGATACCTGATGAAAATACAGCCAATCCATACCTAGGATGGTGTCAAAATCGCTCATCTCTGATGGAATCAAATCTGTTTCAATAGTTACTTCACTGACTTTCACATTGCAATTCTTATACACAGTTTCTCTAATCAACTGTTCCCCCAAAAGAGTGAAAACCAATAAATCTTTCACAAGTGAAGTTAGAAGCCTACCAGAATGCTTAGCAAAACTTGTGCTCACAAATGAATTATTAAATTCAGTATTTATTAGCACACGAGTATCAATATCAAAGATTTTCATCATACCTATTAATATAGACCATAAAACAATTATTAGTTGATACATAAATTATATGATTCATAAATTATATGATTCATATGTGACTCCCCATAACATTTCATTACACCACACAATCATAAATATTTCATATATTTACCTACCCTAGGAATCCACACTATTGATATAGCTATAACATCTATTTAATAGAACTCTACAAGTTAATAATTTTAAACACATTCCCTACATTCAATCTTGTGCATATACTAATGATCATATGAAAATCATATCATCATATACTTCAAGTCATAACCACATATCACCTACATCACATTTCTAAATTATCTAATTCAAGTTTCAAAGGGTTTTACCTATGACCACGTCCGGATTGGCTTGAGCCTCTTCATTTGTCATGGCATAAATTCTTACCTGAGCCCTTGGTTGGGGACATTGAGTAAGGTTGGCTACATTATTACTTCCCATCCCTGTTCTCGGAGTGGTACTAGCATAAGGTGTTGAAGTAGTATTCATGCCACCTTTGGAGCCACTAGAAGGACCCCAAACTTGTTGACTCCCTTGCTTTTCAATATTCAATTATGGACAAGAGTGCCGAAAATGACCGTCTTTCCCACAATGATAACATTTTTTGGGTCCCCTACATGGATCTAAGTGATATCCCTATCAATTTGCATAAGGCTAACTGCAGAACATTCAGGTATGTGAGATTCTTCGTAATCGACTTCCTCTCTCAAATATTCAAATTCAAACCATCCTTGAGCTTGAAACGTCTATATTTCTCGGAGGCTACTATCTCTGGAACAAATGGGGATAAATTTCTAAACTTCGCTTCATATTCCACCAATGACATACTTCCTTGACGAAGATGGAGGAACTTTCTCCTCTTAAAATCCCGATCAAACCTGGTATAGAACTTCTCATTGAATTTCTTAAGGAATTCATTCCAAGTAAGGGGTGCGGCTGCTCTCTCCTTCACATCATCCCACCAAGTACCAGCGTTTTTGTCCAACAATCATACAGCCACCGTAAGTTTCATCTCATCATCAATTCTCATGTCTGTTATACCTTCTCAGACCCTCTGATCCATTTCTTGGCAACCGAAGGATCGTTAAAACCTGAGAATATCTCACACCCAAGTTATCTAGCTTCCTTCAACAATTTGGACAATTCAATATGTGGTCGAGTAGATAGTATAGCTACCGAAGAAGGAAGTGCTATAGGTACCGTATGAGGGACCAGTAGAACCATTGGATTTGGAGGTAGGGGTGGAACTTGCACTTGAGGTAGTGTTTAGAGGTGTACTCCATATGTATTCCACTACTTGGTCCATTGCCAAAGAGAATGAGTGGCGGTGGAGGAATCTAGGTTGAAAGAGCCGGATAAGTAGATGCCGAATGAGGTAGAGCATGCGAGGACGATTCATCCTCGTGCTCTTGAGGATAAATTTCATTTATATTCCTCATTCTTCAACGTAGAGGCATGATAATTTAAAAGAGAAAAGCTATCTTTAGTTTACTACTCTAAGAAAAAGACACCTATGTCTAGTGGTGTGTCAATATCTTAGGACCCATATGAGGGTTTTAAAAACCATTTGAAAATATTTTGAACATCCAATTTTTCAAAAATTTTTGAAACCCTTTAGAAACGTTTGGAAGATTTTATTTAAACTTTCAAAACATTTAAAATCAAACATGACGCTTTAATACCAATAAAGTTGTTACACCCTGACCCTCGGATCGAGCACGCGACAACTACCATATCACCCCAGCATACGAGTAAGCTCTGCCTATATACTAAGATAATGAAAGATATTTATCATATTTTCAAAACAACACAACAATATGCAAAGGATCCACTCGGTCTATCCTTATCAATATACAAAGGACCCACTCAGTCCATCTTTATTTTCAAAAAGCATGCATAAGGTCGACCCCGTCATTTCTAAATCCAATAAAATTTCACAATTCTGATAGAAACCCAAGAATGTAAAACATAAAAGATTTAAGTAAGTTTAAGATTTAGAAATCCAAATGGGATAACTAGACAGAGTTTTAATTACAATTCAAAAAAATGCCCTCCACATGTGCCTAACTAATCTCTTAAAAAAATTCATCCAAGGTAAGAACTAGTATTGGATATAGGAATCTTCTCAAAACTAACTCAAGCTCGGCAAGGTCTGACATTAGGATCGACTAGATCTCCTATCATAAACTTCCTCCGAAAAATGAAAGAAAGAAGGGTAAGTATAAAAATACTTAGTAAGTGTAGTGCAATTGCATGATTGAGACAGCCAAATGAGAGGTGAGTGGAGAATGTCAAATCATGTGATTCAAACAGTTCATCAAACAATATAGTTCCAACAATCTTGATAGTTTAAAAGAAAAAATATATCCACAATTTTCATACTTTCCAAAAATCATGAGGTCTCTCTAAAGAAACCACTTCCTCCCAAGATTTGGCCAAACCCGAGTGGAAGCCCGCCAAGAGATTTTCAATTCATTCGATTTACAACACTACATCCCTTTTCTTGGCGTTGACTCATACCTCACCGGTGGTGCAACCGGATAGTACGACGGGGCCAGGAGGTCGCATCTACCCTCCTTTGCTAAGAATCCCTAATCACGGTATCCCGTCGAGTCGCTCTGTGGAGGGAATAACTATATCCATTTACACATATACACCATCCTTTCACAATCATTCAAATCTCATTCAATGTGCCATGATTTCAATAATGATTATCAAACTATATCACAATATTCATGAATAAATTATTTAATAACATATGACATATTTTCATTTATAAATAAAACGAATGCATATATATTTCAAATTCTCATTTTTAGACATTCCACCATCACAAATATTTGTGTAAAATCGTATAAAATTATTTTAAAAAATTTATAAATGAATTTTGAATTGATTTTTCTCATTAGAGACACAAGGGTCCGTCCACTTATCTCTTGAGAGGGTAATTTGTGACACTGGACCCCACAAAAAAAAAAGAAACAAAATGAAAAAGTCACTTTCCCAAAATTTCACTCTCTCTCCCGTCTCACTCAATCTCTCCCTCTCTGTTTCTCTCTTTCTCCCAACCTCTCCCGCGCTCTCTCTCCCGTCTCCCTCAATCCCCCTCTCTCAATTTCTCCACCTCCCTCCGTCCATTTACATACACACAAACTCTTGTTTTTTCTCTCTCTCTATTTCATCTCTCAGCTTCCCTCCCGTGAGCACGCGATAGCCTCGATTTCTCTCTTGCTCGCGCGCGACGGTCAATCTCTCCTCTGCTTGCTCACGCACGCTGCACCTTGTGAGCTCCACCCTTCTGCAACCTTCGCAGAAGCCCCAAGCTGGCAGTGACGAGAGGTATCCGAGAACCCTAGGTCGCGACTCTTCCATTGCATAGGTAAGGGTCGATTTTAGATCAATAGGTTAGGGGTTTTGATTCTCTTGGTAATTTAAGCTTAATTATTGAATTTTGTGTCAGTCTAAAAGTACTGCGGCCCAGACTGAATTGTAGATGCACTGACATTAGGGTTACGAGTTGCGAAAACCCTAGGTGAGGAATTTTTTTGATGAATGCAATAACTGAGCGGATTTAGGCTAAATTTAGAATGAGATGTCTTATATATGTTCTGAAAATATATGAAATTTGAAGAGAATGCATTTTTTTTTAAGTTTGATATGTGATTTTAGGGTTAATTCTAACTTCTATGTGAATTTAGATCGATTAATACAGAAGGAACGTGTTAGATGAAATTAGAAACTTATTAGGTTGATGAGATTAGTTTTCCTTGGAGTTTGAATTGAAATTGTGAATTATTGGTCTAGGTGGACCTTTTGGAGACTTAAAATGAGTCATTTTAGAAAGCTAATGGAAATAGGGAGTGAATACCCTCTCTAGAGGTGAGTGGATGGTTCATTGTGTTCATGAATGAGAAACCTATTTTAAAATTGCTTTATAAATGATTTTCAAAAGATTTTACGTGATTTATGTGAATTGTTTTGTGACTGTGGGCTGTCTGAACTAAATTATAAAGTATAAATGCATCCATTGTGTTTAAAAATGATTCTGTGCTATAGGTTATTTGATATTACTCTATGAATTGATTTGGCATGAGATTATTGATTATTTGATAGAACATTATGGCACATTGCTTATGAACTGGATTGATTTAGAAATGAAGGGTGTCGCAGATGACTATAGTCATATTCCCACCACAGAGCGACCCGACGGGGTGGCGTGGTTTGGGATTTGGATGTGCAGGGGAGTTAGACATCCCTCCCTCTGCTGAAGTCGTACTATATCTGGTGCACCCCGGTGAGATACGAGCCAACGCCAAGGTAGGGGGTTTGTTTTGAGACATTGGATAGAAAACAAAAAACCCTTGGCGGGATTTCGTTTGGGTTTGGCCGCCCTAAGATAGAAGTACTTTTTGATGGGACCCAGGATTTTCTAATAAAATGATCAATGTGGATGTATGTTTTACGGATTGATTGAATTATTGAAATGTTTTTCTATATATAAAGTGTGATTTTGATATATGCTTTGACTGTCCCACATTCACCCCTTATTTATGAACACAATCACATCATTGCACTCCACTCACTGAGTATACCCCTATACTCACCCCTCTTCCCCTTTTTCAGAGGAGACTTAGTTGGGAGACTACTCGACGGAGCTTGTGCAGTATTTTTGCAGACTATCAAAGCGAAAATTTATAGATCTCAAACCATGGAAAGGGAAGACTGTACATCCCTTGCTGTGCAGATTTCATAGATACTGGCTGATTTGTTGGCAAGTATTGATAAAATCCGCTGATTTTTGATTTGTTCTTTATTATCTTAATTACTCGATTATTTTTGTAAAACCGTTTATATCTGTACTGGGATATTTGGACTGTAAATCTTAATTTCGATACTTTTCTCTAATTTTGTGAAGTTCTGTACAACTTATACCGTTAGGACTCTACCGATACTGGTTTGTCTTCCTCAGGTAAGTGTTGGTAAGGTCCGACGGCTATGTTTTGGGACTTCTTGTTTGTCACACGCTTTATTGAGGTGAGAATTTTGAATGGCTAGAATGGCCACATCGCATGCGTGCTTATACAGGATCCTACTCCCCGATGTGTGCCAATGTGTGTGAATGTTCAGGGATGAGCCGGATGGGCTCCTTGCGTGTGTATTGTTATACGATTTCACGTTTTGAAGAGTTTTATGCTTTCGATGATTTATTGTAAATTTGATAGCCTTGCGGAGTTCCGGTATACGGGGAGGTTCTGCCCGTGTATCGAGACGACACGGCGGTTGTCGCGTGGTCGATCTAAGAATCGGGGCATGGCAGCTTTATTGGTATCAGAGTCAGGTTCACGATTTTAAAGGCATGATGGTTTCGAAATGTTTTGAAATGGTTCCAAATGTCCCGAAAGTTTCTAAAGGTTTTGAAATGTTTAGTTTTTAAAAAAAATGTTAAGCTCTTTTAAAGGGTTTTCGAAAATTGAACAGAACTTTCCATGGTTTTTTTAGGGAATTAAGAATATTTTTTTTAGGGGGTTAAGTCTTAGTCTTTGCTTAACCCTTGACTTAATTCTAGTTTCTTATTTTGTATAGGTTGCAATGCCTACGCGAAGGAAAATGAGGAATGTGAGCGAAATTCCTCCACAGGAGCACGAGGATGAGTCGTCCTCGCATGCTCTTCCTCCACCTATGTCCACACTCCCGGCTCCTTCTACCAGGCCTGTTCCTCTTCCTGTCGCTGCTCTTCAGGAAGTTATGGAGTGGTGGAGTACCTTTGGAGCACGGTACCGAGCTCCGCGGCCGACTACAGTTCCACCACCTGTTCCTCCTTCGGTGCCAGCGCTGCACCCACTACCCCACTAGCCCCCACTCCTCCGGTTGCCACTCCAAGCAGCCGCTCTCCAATTCATTTGTCCAAGCTAATTAAAGAAGCAAGGTAGCTTGGTTATGAAACCTTCTCGGCATCTGGTGATCTTGCGAAAGCAAAGAAATGGATCAAGAGGGTCAGAAAAGCTGTAATGGATATGGGAATAGAGGATAGTTTGAAACTCTTGGTAGCTGTGAGATTGTTGGACGAAGATGCTAGCACATGGTGGGATGGAGTAGAGGAAAGGGCAGCTGCACCTCTCACTTGGCATGATTTCTTAGGGAATTCGACCAGAGATTCTACACCCGATTCGATCGAGACTTGAAGAGAAAAGAATTCCTTTGGCTTTGCCAAGGAAATCTATCTGTGAAGGAATATGAGGCAAAATTTAGAAGCCTATCCTCATTTGTACCAGAGCTAATCACCTTCGAAGAGTACAGACGCTTCAAGTTTGAGGATGGCTTGAATCTGAATATCCGAGAGAAGATGTCGGTCACGGATGAGCACACATACCAGAACGTGTTGCAATTGACCTTGAGGGCCAAACAGATGGTGCTTGAAAGGGGAAATGTTAGGGACCACCATGGGAAGAAGAGGTCTGGTGGATTTGTACCGGGCTAAAGCTCTAAGAAGAACAAAATTGCAGACTATCAAAGCGGTGGATTTATTTCGGGATCGGTTGGATTTCCTCAAAGCCAACAAATTCATAGATCGAATGCTTTTGGCGTTGAAAATTTTGGATCGGGAGCAAGATCCAGAGGAGGTGGAATGCAGACTTACCCTACTTGTAAAGGATATCACACGGGTTCATGCAGAGGACCTAAGAGGTGTTATCACTACGGGATGGAGGGACACCTCCGTTATTCTTGTCCTGAGTTGACAGGAGAAGGGCAAGGGAGTCGGCAAGTTAGAGGCCCCTCTAACGGCTCCAAAACTGGTCCAGCAGGTTCGGTAACACCTTCCACTAGTACCATCCCTAGGACGGGCACAGGAAGCAATACAGTAGCTACTCTCTCTTAACAACCTCAGCCGAGAGCTCAAGCTAGGGTTTTTGCCATGACGAACGAAGAAGCTCAGATTAATCCCGACGTAGTCACAGGTAAATTTTCATTTAAATTTAAGTTTGAAATTTGAAAATGTGATATCTATGGATTATAACTATGATTTGATGATTTGTGATTATGAATGAAAGGGTATGATGATATGATTATGTTTATGGTTTACATTTATAGGTATGATGAAAATTTTTGAAGTGGATGCTCATATACTCATTGATACCGGATCGAATAATTCATTTGTAAGCTCGGGATTTGCAAGACATTCTGATAGGGATTTAGTTCCTCTTGATGAAGAATTGTTGGTCATTACTCCCTTAGGAGAGCATATGATTCGAAATTTTGTACATAAGTCTTGTGAGGTGAAAGTTGGTGAAACAATCCTTGAAGCAGATTTGATTCCGTTGGATATGAAGGACTTTGACGCCATCCTAGGCATGGATTGGCTAAGTCTTCACCGAGCTTCAGTAAATCGCTTCACTAAAGAAGTGGAATTCCATAGGGCAGGACATCCACTACTTGTGTTCGCTGGCGAACGGCGAGTATTGCCGACCTGTGTGATTTCAGCTCTTGAGGCACGGAGATTAGTGCATAAGGGCTGCGAAGCATATTTTGCTCATATCATTGACACTACGGTAGCAAGCCCTGACCTGAGCGATATCCTTATGGTAAATGAGTTTCCGAACGTCTTTCCAGAAGAGTTACCGGGGTTGCCACCGATTCGGGAGTTTGATTTCACTATAGATCTTGTTCCCGGTACAGCACCAGTCTCTACTTCTCTTTATCGAATGGTACCAGTAGAATTAAAAGAGCTGAAAGTCCAACTCCAAGAGTTGTTGAGAAAGGGATTCATCCGACCGAATACCTCGCCTTGGGGTGCTCCAGTTCTGTTTGTAAAGAAGAAAGATGGCACGTTTCAGTTGTGTATCGATTATCAGCAATTAAATAAGATGACCATAAAAAACAAATACCCCTTGCCAAGGATTGATGACTTGTTTAATCAACTCCAAGGGACCAGTGTCTTCTCTAAGATAGATTTGAGGTCCGGTTATCACCAGTTGCGGATAAAGGAAGATGATGTCCCCAAGACTGCATTTAGGATGTGGTATGGGCATTATGAATTCTTGGTGATGCCATTTGGTTTGACGAATGCTCTAGCAGCTTTCATGGACCTTATGAATCGAGTTTTTCACTCCTATCTCGATAAGTTCATCATTATTTTCATTGACGACATACTTGTGTATTCTAAAAATGATGAAGAGCATTCAAATCATCTTCAGATTGTGCTGTAGACTCTCCGAGATAAGCAATTGTATGCTAAGTTCTCAAAGTGTGAATTCTGGCTTAAGGAAATTGGCTTTTTGGGACATGTGGCATCCGGAGAAGGAATATTTGTTGATCCAAAGAAAGTTGAGGCAATTCTAAAATGGGAACAACCCAAAAACGTCACCTAGGTACGTAGTTTTCTCGGTTTGGCTGGATACTACCGAAAATTGTAGAGGGCTTTTCCAAGATTGCAGCTCCGTTGTCTGGCTTGACGCGGAAGGGAATCCAGTTTGATTGGACAGATAAATGTGAGCAGAGTTTCCAAGAAATCAAAAGGAGACTCACGTCAGCTCCCATACTTATTCTTCCTACCACCGGTGATATTTTGTTGTCTACAGCGATGCCAGTAAACAAGGTTAGGATGCGTCTTGATGCAGGGTAACAGAGTTATCGCCTACGCTTCTCGACAATTAAAGAAGCATGAGCTGAATTATCCTACACATGATCTAGAGCTTGCTGCTATCGTATTCGCCTTGAAAATTTGGCGACATTACTTGTACGAAGCCACCTGCAGGATCTTTACTGATTACAAGAGTCTCAAATATTTGCTTACCCAGAAAGAGCTCAACTTGAGGCAAAGGAGATGGTTAGAACTGATTAAAGACTATGATTTGATGATTAATTATCACCCGGGTCAGGCGAATGTAGTTGCGGATGCTCTGAGCCGCAAGTCATAATCTTTTGATTCTCAAGCAGGTTCTTATCTCTCATGCTTTGTTGGACTTCGTGCTCTTGGAGCCAAATTTGCTTATGATGACAATGGCACATTATTGGCGAAGTTTGAAATTCGACCAACCCTGGTGGACCGTATTAAAGAGCTCCAGGCAACTAATGAGGAACTAAAGCAGATAGTAGAGAAGGTTCGTAAGGGTGAAACTGGTGATTTTCATATTCGGGAGGATGACATGGTGATGTATGGGAAACGGATTTGTGTTCCCAAAAATGATGAGTTTCGGAAAGCCATTCTTGAGGAAACACACTCTTCGGCTTATGCTATGCATCCCAGAAGTACTAAAATGTACCGGACCATTAAAGAAGCTTCTTGGTGGCCGGGATTGAAGCGGGAAATAGCCGAGTTTGTGGCAAGGTGTTTAGTGTGTCAACAAATTAAGGCCGAACATCAGAAACCGGCCGGAACGATTAACCATTGCCTATACCCGAATGGAAATGGGAGCATATTTCTATGGATTTCATGGTAGGATTGCCACATACTCCAAGTCGTCACGATGCCATTTGGGTGATGGTGGACAGACTCACAAAATTGGCACATTTCCTCCCAATTCAGAGTACTTATTCTTTGGAAAGGTTAGCGAAGTTGTATCTTGATGAGATTGTCCGACTCCATGGAATTCCAGTATCGATTGTATCAAATCGTGATCCCCAATTCACATCCAGATTCTGGCCTAAGTTACAAGAAACCTTGGGTACCAAATTGAAATTCAGTACTACATTTCATCCGCAGACTGATGGGCAATCTGAACGTACAATCCAAATATTGGAAGACATGTTGAGAGCATGCGTTATGGATTTCCAAGGGAGTTGGGATAGGCATCTCTCGCTGATTGAATTTGCATACAACAACAGCTACCAATCTAGTATTGGTATGCCTCCCTATGAAGCTCTCTACAGAAGGAAATGTCAGACTCCACTTTGTTGGCATGAAGTTGGAGAACGGAAGATTGAAAGTATAGAATTGATTGAAACTACCAAGGAAAAGGTGAAGCTAATTCAGGAAAGAATGAAGGCAGCGCAAGATCGGCAAAAGAGCTACGCTGACAAGAGAAGAAGACACTTGGAGTTTGAAGTAGGGGATATGATATTTTTGAAAGTCTCTCCTTGGAAGGGTATCATCCGATTTCAGAAACGAGGAAAGTTATACCCTCGATATATCGGACCATTTAAAATCATTGAAAGAGTTGGGAAGGTGGCATATCAGTTGAAATTGCCGTTGGAGTTGCAAAGGATTCATGACGTTTTTCACGTCTCAATGTTGAGAAAGTACTTATCAGATCCTTCGCACGTATTGGAAGCACTTCCGGTAGAGTTGAATGAAAATTTAAGTTTCAAGGTACAACCGATGAAAATCATTGATCGACAAATCAAGCAGTTGAGAAGTAAACAAATCCCCATGGTCAAGGTATTGTGGAAAAGTAATCAAGTGCAAGAGGAAACTTGGGAGACTGAAAAACTGATACGAAAACAACACCCTCAATTGTTTGATGTATAAATTTTCTTTCAAATTTCGAGAACGAAATATCTTTTTAGGGGGTTAAGTATTGTGACACCGGACCCCACAAAAAAAAAAGAAACAAAATGAAAAAGTCACTTTCCCAAAATTTCACTCTCTCTCTCCCGTCTCACTCAATCTCTCCCTCTCTGTTTCTCTCTTTCTCCCAACCTCTCCCACCACTCTCTCTCCCGTCTCCCTCAATCCCCCCTCTCTCAATTTCTCCACCTCCCTCCCTCCATTTACATACACACAAACTCTTGTTTTCTCTCTCTCTCTCTCTCTATTTCATCTCTCGGCTTCCCTCCCGCGAGCATGCAACAGTCTCGATTTCTCTCCTGCTCGCGTGCGACGGTCAATCTCTCCTTTGCTTGCTTGCGCGCGCTGCACCCTATGAGCTCCACCCTTTTGCAACCTTCGCAGAAGCCCCAAGCTGGCAGCAACGAGAGGTATCCGAGAACCCTAGGCCGCGACTCTTCCACTGCATAGGTAAGGGTCGATTTTTGATCAATAGGTTAGGGGTTTTGATTCTCTTGGTAATTTAAGCTTAATTATTGAATTTTGTGTCAGTCTAAAAGTACTGCAGGCCCAGACTGAATTGTAGATGCACAGACATTAGGGTTTCGAGTTGCGAAAACCCTAGGTGAGGAATTTTTTTGATGTATGTAATAACTGAGCGGATTTAGGCTAAATTTAGAATGAGATGTCTTATATATGTTCTGAAAATATATGGAATTTGAAGAGAATGCATTTTTTTTTTTGAGTTTGATATGTGATTTTAGGGTTAATTCTAACTTCTATGTGAATTTAGATCGATTAATACGGAAGGAATGTGTTAGATGAAATTAGAAACTTATTAGGTTGATGAGATTAGTTTTCTTTGGAGTTTGAATTGAAATTGTGAATTATTGGTCTAGGTTGACCTTTTGGAGACTTAAAAGGAGTCATTTGAGAAAGCTAATGGAAATAGGGAGTGAATACCCTCCATAGAGGTGAGTGGATGGTTCATTGTGTTCATGAATGAGAAACCTATTTTAAAATTGCTTTATAAATGATTTTCGAAAAATTTTACGTGATTTATGCGAATTATTTTGTGACTGTGGGCTGTCTGAACTGAATTATAAAGTATAAATGCATTCATTGTGTTTAAAAATGATTCTGTGCTATAGGTTATTTGATATTGCTCTATGAATTGATTTGACATGAGATTGTTGATTATTTGATGGAAAATTATGGCACATTGCTTGTGAACTGAATTGATTTAGAAATGAAGGGTGCCGCAGATGACTATAGTCATATTCCCACCACGGAGCGACCCGACGGGGTGGCATGGTTTGGGGTTTGGATGTGCAGGGGAGTTAGACGTCCCTCCCTTTGCTGAAGTCATACTATATCTAGTGCACCCTGGTGAGGTACGAGCCAACGCCAAGGTAGGGGGTTTGTTTTGAGACATTGGATAGAAAAAAAAAACCCTTGGCGGGATTTCATTTGGGTTTGGCCACCCTAAGACGGAAGTGTTTTTTTTATGGGATCCCAGGATTTTCTGATAAAATGATCAATGTGGATGTATGTTTTACGGATTGATTGAATTATTGAAATGTTTTTCCATATATAAAGTATGATTTTGATATATGCTTTGACTGTCCCACATTCACCCCTTATTTATGAACACAATCACACTATTGCGCTCCACTCACTGAGTATACCCCTATCTCACCCCTCTCTTCCCTTTTTTCAGAGGAGACTTAGTTGGGAGACTATTCGACGGAGCTTGTGTAGTATTTTTGTGGATTGTATAGGTATTTGGCACATGCAGGATTACTTTTGGAGATTTATAGATCTCAAACCATGGAAAGGGAAGACTGTACATCCCCTGCCATGCAGATTTCATTGATATTGGCCGAGTTGTTGGCAAGTATTGATAAAATCCGCTGATTTTTGATTTATTCTTTATTATTTTAATTACTCGATTATTTTTGTAAAACCGTTTATATCTGTACTGGGATATTTGGACTGTAAATCTTAATTTCGATACTTTTCTCTAATTTTGTGAAGTTCTGTACAACTCATACCGTTAGGACTCTACCGATACTAGCTTGTCTTCCTCAGGTAAGTGTTGGTAAGGTCCGACGGCTATGTTTTGGGACTTCTTGTTTGTCACACGCTTTATTGAGGTGAGAATTCTGAATGATTAGGATGGCCACATCGTATGCGTGCTTGTACAGGATCTCACTCCCCGATGTGTGCAAATGTGTGTGTTTGAATGTTCAGGGATGAGCCGGATGGGCTCCTTGCGTGTGTATTGTTATATGATTTCATGTTTTGAAGAATCTTATGCTTTCGATGATTTATTGTAAATTTGATAGCCTTGCGGAGTCCCGGTATACGAGGAGGTTCTACCCGTGTATCGAGACGATGCGGCGGTTGTCGCGTGGTCGATCCGAGAATCGGGGCGTGACATAATTACTCCCAAATTTTCCAACTAAATGAGAATTATTTCTCTTTCAACTTTTCCATTGTCTTAACCCAATTTATTGATCATAATTTAATCATTAAATCATATACCAATACTAAACCAATCAATTTCTCCTTAATATTATCACAATTCTAGTTTTATAATTTGCACAGTTATGGGAAAATGTCTATAACTTTCACTACACAAGTCCAAATCACATGATTCTTAAATCAAATTAAAGATAAAACATAAATCTAAAAATTTCATGTTTAGAATTTAGTCTAATTCAGTCTAAAATGTATCTCAAAGTCAAAGAGAAACAAGTAGCTGGAATAAAATAGAACATGACATTATTCTGCACCACAAATTTCTTTGAAAAATTATAAAAAATCCAATTTTAAATGCTTCGAATCATATGTTATTTTCAAAATATGAGAGTCTAGTTTCACATGTAAAAGACCTAACTTGATTTACTTTTGTGTAGTGAAAGTCATAATGAAAAGATCATAGTATACTCATTATGCAAAAATCAAGAATTTAAGTCCAAACATGAAACTTTGCATTCTACTCTAATAACCCCTCCTCATATTCAATCTAAGCCTAGAATTAACAATTCAAAAATATCATGCATAACCAAAATTCATAGGCATTCATCCTATGTCATGAAGCAAATAGGCTTCTAGCATGCTCAACAACCTCATTCATCCTTGCTCAACCTAGGTAACTAGAGCACACAATATCAGAATTTCAAGGGAAAGTTAACAAGTTCGAATCCAATAAAGTGGCCTATCATTCACATGGTTTTTCATGCTAAAAATAATAGAAAATCAAAAGAAACAAAATACCCACTCATCTAGGGTTTCTTCGTATGTTAAATGGAGGAGAAGAGGGTTTGGACCTGAAAACCAAAATCAAACCATGGATTTACTTCAACAGCCCAATGGATATTTGGAAAAAAGGGTTGGATTTTAGTTATATTTTGAGAAAACATAGTAAAATGAAGGGATTTCAGAAGGTCTTACCAGGTGCAACAACGATGAATGACAAGATCGAAAATGTTCCTAGGCTTTGATTCTTTATCTCAAACGTTCCTCATCCTTCAAAAGGCTGAATCTTGGGCACATAGTGGTGATTGTAGGTAGACAAGAGTGAATCATTAGGTGATTGAAGAGAGAGAGAGAGAGAAAGAGAGAGAGAGAGGGAGAGAAGATGGGGGTTGGGTTTTGAGTAAATAGAAATGAGAAATTGGGAAAGTGGGGGAGGGGAGAGAATAAAAAGTGGGTTTGATTTTTCTTTCATTTTTTTTTCTTGGTGCTACATTACTCTACCACGTGCCCATTTTCTGCTTTGGACTTGTGAGTTCCTTCATTGACAAAGGTTGCAACCTTCTTCGACGAAGGTGGATCCTCCATGGACTAAGAATGCCTCTTTGTCGATAAAGATGTGTAAAAATATAAATAGGAAACTTAATTTGGAGTGTGTGATAAAAAAACATATTTTAATTTTAATTTTGCATCAGTGAGCTTTTTATAATTTATTTGAATTGTGTTTGATGATTAAAAAAAATAATAACCTTATTAGAAAAATTTTTATATCCTTTTGAAGAAATGCATATATTCTGATTCTTGGGAAATAAAAAATACTTAAAATATTTTTTGGTTTCATTAACTTATACCGTATCAAAAACAAAAATCGTAAAAATGTAATATATACCAAAAAGTAAAAGTAATATATGTGTTCATTTTGATGAAAAAATTTTCCTTTGTTCTCTAATCTATAACTTTGAAATTTTAATTTTTTTTAATTTTTCAATCTAACATTGACCAAATAAATTAATACGCGAGTATCATGATAATGTTTTTAAATTTTTAGAAAAATTTAAAAACATTAACACGAGTTTTCCTTTTTTTTGTTATAGGAAAAAAATGCTACATTTTGTAATTAGGTAGATTCGACGACAGATTTTGGTCACCTGGGATCGAAGGTGGTTAGGTTTTCTTAAGAGAAGGAGAGAAGAGATTGCGCGCGCGCGAGAGAGAGAGAGAGAGAGAGAGAGAGAGAGAGTACAGGATGGTTTTCTTTTCCAGGGAGTTGGAGTTGCCTAACGATCGGAGGTGACGGGGAGGGTAAGAATGTAGAAAGGGAGAGAGAGGAGATAGAGAGAGGGGAGAAGCTACTTACCTGATCGAGTAGCGTAGCAGAGCCGCTTGGGGCTAACAATAGTGGGTTGTAGGCGAAAGGAATAAGCGCGATCGACCTGGTGGAGAGAGCGTGCAACAGAGAGAAGGAAAGGGTGTTGAGCAAAAATGACGAAAAAGGATTTTGCAGGCAGAGAGAGAGAGAGAGAGAGAGCGCATGCATGTTATGCGTTTTGCAGGCCGGACAAGCAAAGAGGAATGGCTCTCCTCAACTTCTTGTAGGCAGAGAGAAACATAGTGTATGCGTGTTATGCTTTTTGTAGGCTGGACAAGCAAATAGGAATGGCTTTCCTCAACTTCTGTACAAGTAAAGATAGGAAAACAAGGAAAACTTATAGTGACGAGACAATGTTTTCGTCCAACTCAGCAATAATAATGAATTACCTTTCGCCAAGTGGAGAACCTTTGTCAAGGTGGAGGACGACGAAATCCTACGTGGAAGGAAGTTGACGACGCTTATATCTATATTGTTAATGACAACAACTATAATAACAATAATAATAATAATTGCTGGATATACTTTTATTTTATTAAAATCAGTTGATCGTTTATTTTTTGATCCAACAAATAGTTAATTATAATATCACTCAAAACATACTAAGCCGATTTTTTAAAAAATTTTGAGCCTAAATTGGGTGAATTTTTCAGCATAAAAAATTAATTATGTAATAATAATTCAAATTTATTTTCTATTTGCAAAAATTTTATATATTTAACGGTAAATATAAATATAATAAAATAAAAGTAAATCCAGAGAAGTCGAAAAGAGTTGAGGTTTCTCAAAACACCTTTTTGTGATTACCTAAGTTTAACCAAAGACGGTTTCTTTCTTCTGTTTTTTAGTAGTATACAAAAGTTAGGAAAAACGATAGACAGACCACATTTTGAACTTCAAAGATAAAGCAAAAGAAATGAATAATTAAAGAAAAAGAAGAAAACATTTAACAATCACGATGTAAAAGACTGTCTCCTCACGTGTAGTGACCCACCGGAGAAGAGAGGAGAGAGATGAGAGAAGAGACACACACACACACTCTCTCTCTCTCTCTCTCTCTCTCTCTCTCTCTCTCTCTCTCTCTCTCTCTCTCTCAATTTTTTATTTCAACTTAATTTTGTATTTTTATAAGTGAGAGAATCATAAATTCCCCTGGTACACGGTTCATTAGTAAAATTTTTTTTTATAAGAATTTAAGCATAAAATTATCATATTAAAAAAGAAAATTTATATTACTAAATTATTCTGCTAAAAACTTAATAAAATTTGGTTTGTTTGTTTCTGATCAAAGTATTCCAATAACAACCATGAAAAGGTTTACAAATCAAAATGAATATGTCAAGTAAGACCATTGAATGGTCAGCCACCGCGTTGTGGACAAGTGGTGCAGTACGAATCTCGTACCACTGCCACCAACCAGTCCTACTCCAAAAGTTTAGTTATTAGATGACCAAATTGAATAGCGAAGGCCTTTAGCAACAAACATGTGCACGCAACGGTAACATTCTTTACTTCTCTTGTTGAGATTTTGAAAAACAATTAAACAAAAGAAAACGCAATGACAAGAAATCTTTGAATTTCTTGCAATTACCCAAAAATAAATATACTCGAAACTACTTCAAATGCCATTTAAAATTCACCAAACTAAAGATATATAGACTGAAATTAGTTATATTTTTTAATATAAAAAAATATTAATATATTAAGAATTTAAAAACTCTTCTATAAAAATGTTTGATTTTTACTTATAAAATTTTCTATTTTTATTAAATTTTTTTATTAATTAAAATATATTTTACATAAAATAAGAAAACATGAGAGTAACTTTAAACAAGTTGATTTTTTTTTTAAGACAATACCCAAAAATACAACAAACCCTTTAATGTATAGCTATGATGAGAGACAAGAAAAGGGGAATTCTCTATTTTTGAAGTTACATTTATGGCCTTTGGTCATGCATTACTAATATTGGCTAAATGTTTGGAAGGAATAACTTGTATTTTGTTTTATTTTGTTTTTCTTTGTTAGGAAAAGTAGTTGATCACCAGTATTCTTAAATAAAAACATGAGTTCAAGTTTTGTGCATTGCAAAAATATGTATCGGAAGAATTTTGTCTTTTAAGTAATCAATCTCGATCAAATTGTATTTATTTAAATCTAACGTAATTTTCACATACCGACAATTTATGGAAAGAAAAGAGTGGAAAGAAATAAGGTATTTGCTATCCTCCTAAATGTTATTAAACTTTTTTTTTCTTTAAATGTTATTAAAAAAATTTTTGTTAATTGGAATATTACTCATAGGAAAAACGACTCATCATCATTCGAATACGGCATAACCTTCATTTGACAATAAATATATATTGTAGAAGCAAGAGAAGTCATGTGCTTTTACAAACTTAAAAATTCACAATAATCTTAAGCATAATGTACAGGAGCTGATCGCTTTGGCAACTGTTACATTCTTTGCTCGTATGGAAACAATAAATAAATAAATAAATGAAAAAACAAAGACATGGAACATGAAACAGTTTCCTAAACCTAAGAAACAGGAACCTTAGGATTCCATAAACACGAGACGACTGCTTCTTATGCCAAAGCCACAACATTCCTTTGGGCGGCAACATTCATTTAAAGCAGGATTTAATCACAAATCCACATATCTACACTTTTACATGTACCCACTTCAATTATTCCAAAACCACACAAAATTTGGGGTATCGATAATTAATATAGAATTTTTTTTTATAATTTCAGTGAGTGTGGATCACTGGATGATGGTATAACGTCTGTCATGATGGTAGAAAAACCCTTAATATGGTCTTCTAGGTGTTAAATCACCATCTGAGGATGACTCGGAGAAGAAGAGACCATTTTCATTGGTAGCATTCAAGTGGCACCCTGGATTTGTCATCTGCCAATCACCGCATTCCAGGTGTACATTACTTGTCAGCATCGATCCACCGTGGATGGATCCATCGCATCCGTCGGTTAGATAGGCTTGTTGATGATATGATGTAGCCATGGTTTGATGATGATCCACCATTTCACCTAAACAAAATGACAAAAAAATATTTAATTTAGAAAAAAAGAGGGGACCATAAATTTTTAATGCTAAGAGGCAAAACATAGATGTTTTTGCCATATGGATGGTTTGATAAGAACATTTAATAAGAAAAACATATGCACCAAAAGTCTTTTTTGTTTTCTTTGTTTATTCTTGATGCTTAGGAAAATGATTTTGTAGTCAAGTCATCAACCGGACGAATCCAAGTCGAGTTAATCAAGTTGATGCAACTCGCAATCACATTTAACATGCAATCTTCATTTATCTTTTCTCTTGATTTTTAAATTCTCTGGGATCTACCAACCAAGCTCTTGACAGCCGCCTTATAATATATATATATACCTTATAATATATATAATATTTATGTACCTTGTCTCAAAAGGGCAGTTTCATTCAAAAGCGTTTCATCAATCTCTACCAATGATTTCCAATTGTCATAAGCTTGTTTCACCAAACTCTGGATATAAGTCTGAAAAATTGAACAATCGAAATTTCTTAGAAAACAAGGAGTTCCCGAATTCATCTAAATGTAAAACTAGCTAGGCATTGCTGAAATTAAGGCTTATCTAAATCAATACCTTATTCATGGGGTTTAAATCGCGCATAGTGTATTCTTGTTCGTTAATTGTAGCGCGAACAACTTGACACATGGGATTTAGAGTTAAGGTATGCTCATCTACTCGGAATAAATAAAGCTTGCTCCCCAGATTGCATGTTAATGCATGCTTTACCAATGATTCCCACATCTTCTCTGACATCCCAAGTCCTAGTATCTGTTGCCACAAAGAAAAAAAAAGGAAAAATCATATATTTTTAGTTAGAAAATGCATAATAATTTGATAAGAAATTAATATATTGAATAAAGAAAATGAATAAGTTTATACCGATCTAAGCTTGTCTTGATCGATTACATAAAGCTTCAGGAAATCTTGAACGGTGTTAATGCCATGAGATGAGAGCTTCTTATGGAATGCTCCTTCTTTTCCAATTTTCACAAGACGCCACACATCGTCATCCAGCATTGGAGGATAGTGCTTTTTGTACACTGCAAAATGGAGAAAAAATTTTAATAAAAATGTAAGTAAAAGATTGTAAAAATTACACTTGCCTTTTCTTTTATGGCCATGTTCAAAAGGTGAATCCTCTTTTTCCTCATTTTTTTAAAATAATTTAGAGCCTTGGAGATGTCCTTTTGTCATTTCAATCCAGCCCCAGTTGACTTGTCCAATTGAGCAACTTGTTTTGTAACAAAGTTTGACGAGGAGTGGTACTAGGTTATTGGTTTTATCTCAATCCCTTCATGAATCACTTGAATAAAAACGAAGTTGTGCTATTGATTTGAGTGATCAACTGGCGCCCCTATTAAAACCAAATTGTTCTTCCAAAACCAGGTATGTCCATGGTTTGACTTACTATTTCATAAACATTGTCAACTAGATCATGCACATGTATTGTACCTATTAAGCAATGGAACAAAGAAAATCCTAGATAGTACCAAGAGTTTTTCCATGGAATTTTCCGCTTTTACACAAATAAACAATGATATTTTTTGGAATTTTTCAGCATAGTGTACGGTTTTCCCACTGTTTTGTTCAATTAAGGGTGATGTCACGTGATTAGCATAAACAACTCATGCAGTTTTTGAGCTAAGCATTAGATTTCAAAACAATACATGCACATGACTTGTATTATGGAAGTAAAAGATACCTTATTTTCGCTTAAAGAAAGACTTAATAAAGAGTTCAGTGTCTAGTCAAGAGATCGAGGTTAAGTGATGTAAATAAATTATCCACAACGCATTTATGTAGTCATACCAAATATTCCCTAATCTAAGAATAGCTCTGAATGAAATGTTTTATTAAATTATTTAAAGACCTAAGTCATTTATAAACCAAAATTTTGTTTAAAATTATGTTAGCTTCGTTATTAATGTTGCATCGTACTTGATATATAAGAATATATGATCGTAGCAAAGAAAGAGAAAAAAAAAATGAAAAACTCACATTCTCCTCTATGATCTTTAACTACAAAAGGTTCGGTGATGGCTTCGCGAATCCTAACACCATGAGAGCTGCCTCTAGCCACTTTTGCACCAAGTCGAAAAGTTCTGCTTCTGACCCAGCTTGAATTGTCCGTAAACTCAAGATCTCCGATTTGGGCAGATCCATCCCTAATGGTGACATTTAGGTCCCCAGTGACCAAGGGGCGCCTACCAGTCCTTTCCTTCACAATGTTGCGATCAAAATCTTCGCTGCTCCAGTTATCCACATCTGACGGAGGGAAGTTTCCATCTAGGACAACTATTTCTACTTTGACCGGATGAGGGAGAGATGTTGGAATCATTTGACCACTTCCTATGTCAACTAAGAGGACTTGGAAAGGGCTGTTGTCTCCTTCTCCTAACTTGGTACTGGTGAAGATGTGTTGCTTGATTTTCTTGTTGAAAATCAATTGTAAGCTTGAATGCTCAAGTGCTTGGATTCTGAGTGAGGGAGATGCAGACAGAGTCCTAGGGTTCCGTCGTAGCACATGAACAATCTCCTCATTAATCTAGAAATCATAGATAACAGAAGTCATTAAGCTCATACTAATTCTTAAAAATATTAAAAGGAAAATGGAATATGAGGTTTGGTGATGATGTTAAAAGAATGATATGTAATGTTAAAAGAATGATATGCAAATAAGTGTTTTTTCAACCATACCACTCTTCTAAGCATTGGCTCCAAAGCTGAGCATAGTTGTTGCAGTGAATTCTCCTTCATAACTTCTTCAATAATACTGGAAATAGAATTTTAATCATTATTATATTCAAAGGATATTCAAGCCCCAAAATAATAATAATAAGAATAAAGTTGGGTTTAGGTTGAAAAGAAGACTTTATAGCTTTGCAAATCAAGTTAGAAACTTCAGAAGTAGAAAGAACTAAAGTATAGAGATCAACTGAGGACATACGACATAAAGGAAGGTCTTGTTCTTATGCGTTTTCCTTGAGGTTCATCCTGTTCGCCATTAGAATTCTCCAAAAATCTTTTGGCAGCCATTACTTCACAAAATTATGTGTTCTTGCAACTGGGGAGAGAGAGAGGGAGAGAGAGAGAGAGAGAGAGAGAGAGAGAGAGAGAGAGAGAGAGAGAGAGAGAGAGAGAGAGAGAGAGAGAGAGAGAGAGAGAGAGAGAGAGGGAGGGAGAGTTGGTGTGTGTGGATTTGGAGAACGGTGAGACTCTTTTTATATACGAACAGTTAATGCAGTTAAAGTTGATTTGATAATTAAAAAAATTAATCTAAAATAATAATAAAGGAAATTTCTTGGAATGAAGGAGGAACCAACGAAGAAATATAGCAGAGAGGAGAGGAGAGGAGAGGAGGGAAGGGAAGTTGATATGAGCTGAGAGATGCTGATATAAAGTCTTCACCACAATGAAGCAATATTTTCTCTTCATAGATAAAAAAGAAAAAGTTTGGGTTTGGAATTTTGTACCAGATATTTTTATCTCTTATAAACCGAATTTGAATTGAATCGAATTTAATCGAATTCAATATGATTATCAAATATTAATAAAAATAAATAAAAAGAAAAAATGATATTTAAAAATATTAATACAAATTAACAAAATAATAAAATAATATATAAATTAAAATTTTAATCACTAACAATGTTTCTACTAATAAAGGACATTTGGCTGAATGATTCTAAATATTGTGAAATTGAAATTATATATTACTGGTGAGGGATTTGAATTTAGAGCTTAGCCTTATAAATAGTAAAAAACTAATAAAAATTAGATTATGTAATGTAATTTTTTATAGATTATATTATTTAATTTTTGGAAGTAGGTAATACAATTCCTGTGTTGCGTTGGGTCATCGCTCTCTTGAAAGTCAAATTCCACTCTTTTGCATCTTATACACGTCGACGCGCTTTATCCATGGCCCACTTACTTGTCCTTATCAGAAAAGGGATGCTTGACCGCCACGTGTTACCAACCAGATCGACGGTTGAGATGCTTACAAACAACAGCCATCAAAAAGGTAACAAGTAGGCCCCTTGTCTTAATATGACAATAACTATAAAAATAATAATTGCTGAATATACTTTTATTTTATTCAAATCAGTTAATCATAATGTCACTCAAATCATGCTGAGCCAATTTCTTTTTAAATTTTGAGCTTAAAATTAAGAAAAATTGGGTGAATATTTCAGCATAAAAAATTAATTATGTAATAATAATTCAAATTTATTTTACATAAAAAATTTAGTTTCTATTTGTAAAAATTTTATATATTTTACTATAAATATAAATAAAATAAAATGAAAGTAAATCTAGAGAAGTCGAAAAGAGTTGAGGTTTCTCAAAACACCTTTTTGTGATTACCTAAGTTAACCAAAGATGGTTTCTTTCTTCTTTTTTTAGTACGACTCAAAAGTCAAGAAAAACGATAGGCCGACCATATTTTGAACTTCAAATATAAAGCAAAAGAAATGAATAATTAAAGAGAAAGAAGAAAACACTTAACAATGACTACCAGAAAACACAATTTCAGTGATAAAAAATTATCGATAGAAAAATATCCATCGGTAATAATAACTGATTAATGTCAGATTTTTTACCGAGAGATTAGCGACGAAAAAATTATAAAATTATCAGTGACAAATTACCGATGAAATTTTTTGCGACGGAAATATTCCATCGCTAATTTCGGTAGGTGAATTGATGAAGGAAAAAAAATTAAAAAAATATATTTACAGCTTTTAGGGATAGATTAGCGACGGATTAGCAACGGAAAGTTAACGAAAAATTACCGACTGAAAATTAGTGATAGATTATCGACGGATTTTTTTTTTATTATTTTTTATATTTTATATTTTATAATTTATATATTTTTTTTAATTTTTTTTAATAATCTTATTATTATTTTTTTTCAAAGAATAATATTATTTTATCTTTACAAAATTTTTATTTTTTATTTTTTATTTTGAGTAAGAATAAAATTATTTTATTATTTTATAATAAATTATTTTTAATTTTTAATTTTTAATTTTTATTTAATAATTCTTATTATTTTTATTTTATTTTGTAAAGAATAATATTATTTTATTTTTTAAAATTTTTTATTATTTTATTTTAAGTAATAATAAAATTATTTTATTATTTTATAATAAATTATAATTTTATATTATCCTAATATTAATAAGAAATAAAAAATGAAGATAATAAGTAAAAAAAAAAAGATATATAAATAGATGACTTGTTTGGTTTAGTGGTAAAAGTGTTTTCACACCAACATCAGTGCGCGGATATAAGTCTCAGCGCTCTGGGTGAGAGGTGGTTTGCGTATTTTATTTTTCATAATTCAAATTAGCAAAGGATTCCTGTCCGTCGCTGTTTTGTTTTTATTTTTTTTTTCTTTTAGTGACGGATTTTTTTTCGGTCGATAAAGTGACGCTGATATTTACGACGGAAAAAAATCGGTCGTTAAAAATTAGTGGGTTCATTTTTTACGATGAATTTAATGATGAAAAAAATCCATCCATGAAACGACAGAAAAAAGATTTTCAAAAGACATTGTCGCTGTCATGCGTAGTGGCCCACCGGAGAAGAGAGATGAGAGAAGAGACAGACACGCTTTCTCTCTCTCTCTATCTATCTCTCTCTCTCTTCACTCGAAGAGAAACATGTCGCTAGTTGGGATTAAGACGTATATCAAATGGAGAACCATACCAAAACAAAAAAAAAAGAGTGGAGCAGCGATTCCTAGGAGTGTCCTTGGGATTTCATTCTCAACAACTCTCGTTTGGATTGTGCTTCCATGACACGCTTTGAATTCTCTCTCTCTCTCTCTCTCTCTCGCGTACGCGTAACGAGTATGGAGGCATAAACTACTGAGAACGTTGACTTCTAGAGTGAATTCATTTTCGTTTTTTCTTCTTCCCCCAAAATTCCTTTTCCTAAATAACTAATAATTACAAAATTTCATGTGGGCACTTGTACTTCTAGAGTGAATTTCCTAAAATTCATTTTCGATCATGATTCATGAATTTTTAATGAATAAAAAATTGTAATTTAATGCATATTAGAAAGTGATACCAAAATGACTGTACCCATAAACTGAAACTCAGTGGCAAATAGCAATCGAGTAGATTATTTTTTTAATACTTTAAGGTTTTTTTTTCAAAAAAAATATATTTTTATGACCAAATGTATTTCCTTTATTTATTTAAGAAAGTGATAGCTCAATATCAATAGATAATCGATATAGTGGAATGAGATAATAAGTTTCTTAATCAATTCTTAAGTTCGAAACTAAAAAATGAAAAAAATTATGATATGAGAGTAATTCCTTAAATAGAACTCTCATCGATATTCGAATTAAATTATTCAAAATATGATTCTAGATTTTAATAACAGATGTAAAAGAGATAGAGTTTTCAAGAGAATAATTTAGTGATCACAAGTTTTTTTTCTCAATGTAATGATCTCATATTTAAATTTTAATACAGAAACATAGGAAAGCGACGGCCCGACATGCAAGTGTATAACGGGGACCGACGGACCGCGTTGGATTAAACAAGAATAATCAAATCCAACAGCCCGACAGACCGCGTTGGATTAAACAACAAAAATGCTAATTAACTATATATATAATTGGAAAGATTCACATCAAAATCTAAAAGAAAAGGACACCCACATCGTACGGTCCAGAATTTTCTTTACATGAAATATCCGGGAACCGGGGTCATCAAATATTATACCAAAACTGAAAAACATTTCCTGTGCTCATTTTGTAAGACCCTTCCACTCTTTCGACAATTTGCATGGCCTGTATTTTAGATGACACCTTCCTTAATTTCGTGTAATGCTTGAATTTGACATTCAATTAAGAAAGCAACCCCCAATTGGCTGCACGAAATTACTGAGAATCCCGTTTAGTTTCTTTGTTCCCTTGAATTTTTATTTTATTTTTTTCATTTTGGTAAAGTCTACATAGACCTTTAGAAACCGCGGGACCTTTGTTATTATTTGATTATTGATTTTTTTGTTTTTTCCTTTTGGTTGGAAAATTGTTGAATGTATTAGTGAACGTGTTTGTTGAAAATATATTGTTATTTCTCGGAACCATGAATTAGATGTGCAACAACTCGGGTTGCCACCACATTCCAAGGAAAACATATTTTGCTCGAGTTGATCGTTGTGCTTGTCCAACCCTGGGGTGGTCATATAAGTTGCACCATATCATATAAATTTGAGAAAAACTTGATTTAACTGATTTCAAATCGTGAATTAAATTTATTTTTCTTTAAATTAAATTTGTCTTATATTTGTAGTGCAACAATTTGAATAAATTTCTTTCATAATAAAATAAAATATTGTTTGATAGCATTTGCACTTTGTAAATCAGACTCAAAAAACAAAGAAAGTGTATGTTACAAATTTTTCTAAGTATTAGAAAAAAGACTTTAACCTTTCATAATTGTAGAAATTGTAAGGGAAATTATAATCCATTGACTCAAATGAGATCATATCAAAATAATTAACATGGAAAATTATAACCAACTAACCCAATTAGTATCTTTGCATAATAACTAATACTTTCTTATATTTCTAACAATCCTCCGTCATTTTCAAAATTCTTTATAATTATTTTTTTCGATTGAACTACTATTTTAGTGAAAGTTCTTTATAAATATTCAGAATGTAATTCTATAAAATCTTTGAATCCTTCATACATATGACTAGTCACATGAGCAAACACACATAGATTTAGACAATCTCTTAGGTTTCAATTTAAATGATATATTTTATAAACTTTGTATCATTATCCTATCATAAATGCTTAAAAGCCAAGTCCCAAACTTTTTGGAGTGTAATTCCTACATTCGTATAGGCAAATTTAAGTACACCTGCCATTTACAATACTTTTTAAAGTTTGTTAAGAATTCTTGATTCACCCTCCAACCTCAAAGGTGAAATAACACTATATTTTCTTAGGATGGTTAACAACTTATAGTGTACCAATAACTAGAATGACAGGCTTCGACTTATTGCATTCAATACTAGATATTTGTTTCTGGCGTTGAATTGAGATTTCACCATTTGTGATCAATTTTCTTGGGATTTAATCTCATCCCTCTTGATATATCTCACAAAATTAACTGTGATAGCATCACTTATAATTAAATATTTCACGTAGCTATGTCTTAATCCATTATATTTGGACCTTCCATCGTACACCTGACTATGAGTTTGGCTATTGTGCATCCGAGAACATTTTTCGAGAGTGAATTTAAATTTTAATAATAATTCTGATTTATTTAATAATTATATAAAGAAATGCTACTGTTATGTGGTTATATATTCACATATTTCTAAGAAATCAAAAAAAAAAAAAAAATCACAACAGTTTACATGAAATTGAGCAGCAAATAGCAATTGAATAGCTTTTTTTTTCTTTTTTTTTCTTTTCACTTTTCTCATAATTTCACATTCATATCATATTGTTCAATATTTTAAGTCTGTGAAATAAAATTAAAAATATATTTTCATGACAAAATGTATTTCCTTTATTTAATTAAGAAAGTTATAGCAAAACAAGCAGGCTCATGTGGGGGCCCCACGGACCGCGTTGGATGAAGACAGATTCTAATTAATCAACGACCTTGATTTGGGACTTATAATTGGGTTGATTCACATCAAAATCCAAAAGAAAAGGACACCCAACATCGTACTGTCAAGAATTTTCCTTCCATGAAATATCCGAGAACTGGGGTCACCGTATACAATGCCAAAACAGAAAAACCTTGTTGTGCTTATTATTATGTAAGACAATGTTATAAATCTCATATCAAATTTCTAAGAAATCATAAAATAGTAATTAAGTTTAGTAAACTCTTTTACCCAATAGATCGATCTTTTGATTTGAGTTCTCTTATTAAGATTGAGTCTAGTACTTAGATCCGTGATAAATTGATATCAGAGTTTCCGATCTAACATAGAAAATGATTACTTGAAAGAGGACTATCTGAAAAAAAGCTATATAGTATCAGAGTGAGAGCCGTCCAAAATAGAAAAGGGCTATCTGGTGTCAGAGTGAGAGCCATCTGAAGAGTGAAAGCCTTCCAGAGTGCGAGCCGTCCAGAGTGAGAGCTGTCCATGGACGTCTGGCTTCTCAAAGGGAGGATAATGTTACGAATGTCATATCGGATTCCAAAAAAATCATAAAATAGTATTTAAGTTTAATAGATTCTCTCACCCAATAGATCGATCTTTTGGGATGAGTTCTCCTATTGGGTTTGACTCTAATACTTGGGTCCGTGACAAACCCTTCCACCCTTTCGACAATTTGCATGGCCTGTATTTTAGGTGCCACCTTCCTTAATTTCATGCAATGTCTGCACGAAATTACTGAGAAACCTATTTAGGGTCTTCGTTCCCTTAAATTTTATTTTATTTTTTTCCCATTTTGGTAAAGTCTATAGACTTTTAAAAACCGTGTGACCTTTGTTATTACGTTACAAAAAAATGGTCTCTAGTAACTAGAAATTTAGTGACGATCAAAATTCTGGTCACTAATAGTAGCTTTTAGAGACAAAAAAAATAAAAAAAAAAACAAATTGGTTACTCTATTTTGGTCACCATGTAGGTTTTAGTGACGACCATGAAAAGTGGTCACCAACCGGTCACTAAATGGTATGGTGGGAAAAAGTCCCCCAATTTGAGCAACATTAGTGATCAAATTTGGTGATAACAATTTTTTTTGTCACCAAATGGCACTATAAAAAAAGGCCTTTGGTGACTTTTTGTGATGACTTTTTTTTGTCACTAAACTTGTGATCTATTCTTGCAATTTTTAGTGATAACAATAGTCATCACTAAATATATATAATTGTTGTCACTGAAAAGGTTATGATAATCCCATCTCGGATGATAAAACAAAATTTGAGTTACATATAAGTATTCTTGAAATCACAACAATTGGATGGTCCAAAGACCGAATAAACTGCATTGTTAGGCCCTAGCCCGGATTGATCCGAAGACTGGCCCAACTGTACTGTTGGTTCAGGTTGCCGATGCCAATGGTGGACGTGGTTGACAATGGTTCAAGCGGGACCGCCAGTTGCCAGCATCAACAGTTGCAGCTGGCCAGCCGCCTAAACCGCAGTCGTTGGTGGTGGTTCAGGTGGCTAGTTCAGGCTGCTGGTGCTAGTAGGATCGGCAGCAGTTATGTCACGCCTCGATCCTCGGATCGACCACGCCACAACCGTCGCGTTGTCTTGGTACACCGACAGAAATTCCCCATATACTGGGACTCCGCAAGACTATACAATTGTACAATATATCTTTCCAGTACAATATATATGTAAAAGACCCATCCGGTCCATCCCTACACACACAAGTATGCGTTGGCATACATTTGGATAGGGGTTCCTATACATGCATGCATGCAAAATTGGCCATCCCAGCCATTTCAGAATTCTCAGCACAAATAAAGCATTTAAAGTAAAGAAATCCCAAATCATAGTGCAGGATTTTACTAACACTCGTCTGAAAAAACGAGCTAGTATCAGTAAAGTTCAAACGATATGAGATGTACATAATTTCATAAAATATAAAGAAAATAACGAATCCTAACATTTCAAATCAAATGTCCCATTTAAACAATATGTTTAACAAAAAATGAGAGTTAAAAGAAAATGAACCATTTCCGTACAGAATCCAACACAAATTATGTAAAAATTCCATCAATACTTGCTCCTATATATGAAATAAGTATTGATTTAATCCATACCAAAAGAATTATACAAGTTTTCCCTTCCATGGATTCCAAATCAACTAAAATAACTTTATATCACTATAAAACCTACACAAAACAGCAAAAATCCTTCGCAATCTTCAATCCCCGTGCAGTCTCCGAATTAAGTATTCTCTGTAAAATGTGAAAAGAGGGGTAATACTCAATGAGTAGAGGGAAATACTCAATGAGTAGAGTATAATGGTATATTTGTGTGATAAATAAGAGGTGAATGTGGGAGAGTCAAAATATATCTCCAAGCATCACTTTATGCATGTAAAAGTATTTTTAATAAATCAGATAGTTCACAAAGTATGCATCCACATCAAATATCCCTTTAGAAGATTACAAGGATCTTATCGAAATCACTTCCGTTCTGCGTTTGGCCGAATCCAAACGAAAGCCCGTCAAGAGATTTTCCATTTTAGTATTTCAAAACACTACCCCCTTCCTTGGCGTTGGTTCGTACTTCACCGGGGTGCAATCCGGATAGTCCGACGTGGTAGAGAAGAGGCCGCGTACACCTCTCTAGCAATATAACTCTAACCATGTCACCCCGTCGGGTCGCTCCGTGGAGGGAATGACTATAGCCATTACATTCGTGCACTATCATTTCACAATTGTTCAAATTGCAATCAATGTGCCATATTTCATCAAACAAATTCCAAAGTCATGCTACAAGTATTTACATATCAAAAATCCAATACAAATGGCACAAATTCATTTATAATTTCATAGGATGCACTCGTAATTCAGATTTCCATTTTAGATATCCCACAATCACAAATAATTTCTTATAAAACATGTGAAAATCACTCAAAATCATTCACAAAAGAATTTAAACTCATTTTGCTCATTTGTAACACAATAGACCATTCACTCACCTCTAGAGAGGGTATTCACTCTCTACTTTTCAATCAAATTCGAATTGCTTCCTTTCAAGCCCCTAATAGACTTAACCTAATCAATATCGAAATTTACTATCAAATTAAACTTTGGAAAAATTATTTTATCCAACCTAACATAATTCTATCGTCCCTTAGCATACTCCTTTTGTACCAAACAGCCTAATTCATATAAAGTTCTATACTTAACCTTAATAATCACATATAAGATGTCAGGAAAAGCATTCTAATTGAATCTAATATGCATCCTAAACATATACAAATCCCTTCACCTTAGATTTAACTCTAAATTCACTCAATTTATCGAAGGAATTAGAATTTTCCTCACTCACAGCTCATAGCCCTAACGTCGGTGCGCCATTTGATCTATTTCGGGACTTACAATGTTTCCAAATCAAAGCAAGGTTCAACGATTAAGTCTAACCACTATGGAAGTCAAAACTCTAGACTATGGGTTAGAACTTTCACCCTTATCTGCACAGGAGATGAGTGCAAGCTCGGCCTAGGGTTCTCGGATGCTTCTCGCTACTGCCAGCTTGGGGCTTCCGCAAAGATTGCTGAAGAGCTCTCGATAGGGAGAGGGCAAAGCGCGCGGGTGTGCGAGCAAGGAAGAGACAAAGTGCTACTATCGCGCGCGAGGAAGAGAGAGGAGGGGCTCTGTTCGCGCGTGCTGGAGAGAGAGAAAGCAGAGAGCGAAACAGAGAGAGAGATAGAGAGGAGGGAGGCGGCTATGTGCAGCGGAGCTCGCCGGTGAGTGAGGGAGACGCGACGGAGGGAGGCGGAGAGTGAGAATCAAAGAGAGGGAGAGAGAGAGTTTGAGAGAGAGCAAGAGAGAGAGAGAGACGGGAGGAAGATTAGGGCTATTAGCCCTAATCGATTTGGGGAAAAAGGGGGAGGGAAGGAGCTGCGTTTTGGTCAAAACGCAATGCCTTCTCTGTTTCGCTTTTTTTTTTTTTTAGGTATTACAAGTTAAGGCGGCTGGTGGTTCCTGGCAGTTTTGGCCTGACCATCGGTCACTTTTTTATCATAAAATGCTGTCACTAAATACTTTGACCTGTCTATTTTTTGTGACTACTTGTACTTTTTAGTGATCAATTCAGTCATAACTTTTTTGGTTACTAATCTTGTGACGAAAAAAATTTTGGTCACTATAGTCGACCCTTTAATGACGACTTTTTGCACTCCGTCACCAATAACCTTTAGTGACAAAGCTTTGGTGACCATTTAGTGACAACTTTTTCTTGGTCACTAATGCGATTTAGTGACAACATTTGGACCTTTAGTCTTCACAAAAAAAAAATTAATTTGGACCTTTAGTGACCAGAATGCCTCTGTCACTAAAGGACATTGTTTTTGTAGTGTTATTTGATTGTTATTTTTTTTTCTTTCGGTTGGAAAATTGTTGAATGTGTTAGTGAATATTTTTGTTGGAAATATATTGTTATTTCTCGGAAGCAAGAATTCAATATGCAGCAACTCAGGTTGTTGCTATCTTGCAACGAAAACATACTAAGCTGGACTGGTGTGGCCTCGTTCGACACTTTTGATCTTGGTCGGCCAGTTAGGCCCACTTAAGCCTGGAACCCTATTTTGCTTTGGTTGGGAGTTTTTGTGTGCTTATTATATATGTTATATGTTTGTAACGTAGGATTGCATGCTTTTGATTATTGTGTTCACCTCATTCCTTACCAAGGGATCGCTATATGTGACTTACTTTACTTCGACCAACGTTTGATCTTTTTTTACCCACTAATACTACTATCATACTATGTTCATTAATTTTATGTTTGTATATTTGTATCGTGCTTGTGGGATAGTTTTTACCAATCAGCCACCTATTATATGTTTTGCTAAATGAGCTCTCCTATGCAGAGTCTGAGTGAACTCTAGTAGTCGTTCTATTTGCAAGTGTGCTTACCTTTCGAAACAAAGGGATTAATAGAGCGGATTGGTTGTTGAGCATGAAAAGTTGGTCTTAATGACTGCCATACTTGATTTCACAGAAACTACACTTACAATTAATTAATATAAAATTTGTAGGTAATCACCTGCTAGGTTCCTTTTGTAGGAGATGTTATATCATCCTCTAATTTTTATTTTTATTTTCAATTGTATTGACAAGGGCTGAACTAGGAGAAATTCAACAAAAACGACTCCTCCTTTTTTTGAGTTTATTTTGAACTTGGCCAATTGATAGGTCTAACTTTGAAGGCAGCATGGGAGAAGATTTCCAATATTCACTTTATTATTATTTTTTTTTTTTGTGAGTAGATCTTACCAATAGTTTCGTGTTAGATATTAATATTCTGAAAAAGTCAGTTGATTGATGAACATTGAAGTATAGAATTTTATTTAATTTACAAATTTCATGGATCTCAAGATATCTTGACCAATGGTCTCCTATTTCCAGCAGTCATATGGATTAATAATATATAAAAACAACTTCATTATTTAATATCTAAATCTAACACCAACTCTTGATCATTTTGATGCAGTAACCACCTTGATTATGACCCTTGAAAGATGGAAAAAAATTTTTAACTTTGCCCCATTGCGGCTCACATTATTTCTTGATTATATTTAAGTAGACTTAAAATAAAATAGTATACACTAACAAATATAGTCTAACTTCATTTAAGTGAGTAGATTTAAATACTACTAACATCTATGATTGTATGGAAAAAGTTTTTCTTTTTTCTTTTTTAGTAATTGTGTTTGAAAATTTGACTAATCTTATTTGAATAGTTATGAATCAGATTAAAAGATTCTCTTTCCCGATACTTGTTTTTCCTATCATTAGAATTACAAGACATCGGTGAAAAAGTTATTCTTACCATATAGTTGTAGATTCATAGATATTTTAATCACGTGACATGTTTAGAAGTTAAGGACGGAGATAGTCAAGCATTCATTGGAAGGAGAGAGGATCCTGGGGAAAAATCAAAGAAAAAAGTGATCTCTGAGGACAATTCATGAATAGCTTTGATATATTTATTCTATTTAAATATATTTTCTATATGAAGGAGTTGGAAAGGTTTCTTTGACTGACGTTTGGCTCATGGAATTTCCCTCTGATTTTCGGTAAAGTTTCAGTGCACTGAAGGCATGACTTTGATTCTACTCTTTCTGGTGCGCAAAAGAGAGTACATTAATTCTACGTTTTCAACGCACCTCCATTGCCCACGTCTACCAGTTTCTTCAAGTTTATGTTTCCATTTCTTTTTTCTTTGTAATCCCTTAGTTACTGTATAAAATTTTCTGCTTTTATCAAGTTTAATACTTTGTACTCATAAATAAGATAGCTAAGGATATGAACTTCAATTCCTTTTGGTAAGTCATATGCATTAACATTTGCATTCAGTTGCAACATCATCTCAATCAATATCCAAAATTATTTTGTAGGTTTTTATGATTTCATAGAAAATTTTGATAAATTTTGTTTTTTTTTTTCTTTCAGAAACTCTATGTTTTAGTGTAAAGAAATATTATACATAAAATAATATAAAATAGAGAAGAAAAGAGAAGAAAAGAAGTAGAACAGCCTATCCAACGAACCCCTTGAAAAATAATAATCAAAATTGTAAATTTGAGTCGAAACAGTTCTTTTTTGCTCCATAGGTTCCTATTTGTCGGCTTTTATTTTTATCCAACGGGAAGGCCCACATATTTCGGCCTAAGATCCACCTTTTTTGGGGGGCTTTTGTATTTCCATATAAAATATATATTTCTATATTGTAATTTAATACTATTTATGTAAATAATATAGTAAAATAATCTGTAATGCTCCTTTATAAACATGCAGGATGTGCAATGGGGAAAATTGAACCTGATAGAAAGCATAATCTCGATACCTCAAATCAACTTTTGATTCTCCTCTCAGAATCACGCATTCCTCTCTTCAATCATGTGATTTACAAGGTCCTGCTTGCCGATGCCAATACAACCACCACGTGAAGCCAATAATGATGCCCCGCCAGTGGTGAAAGGGGTCGCAATGGTTCGAGATCGGTTGCAGCCGTGCATTCAACATAATTTTGGACACAAAATATTTTTTTAAAAAAAATGTTGCGGGAGCTCATGCTATGCAGATGAACATTTTTTTGCGACATTTGTAAGCATGAAGTTTTGGTGGAGGAATTCTAATAGGAGTTTGACTTGGGCCGACTGATCATGAGGCGGTGCCATGAGGTGACTGTTGAGCTTTTGGAGAGGCTGAGAAGTAGGAGCGGACAAAGTTGTAAATACAATGGAAAGAGCACCGATTTAACGAAGTACTTGCCTAATGCTTTGGATAGGAAGTTGTGGTTTGCACCAAAACTCACGAAGTTCAACTAATTCTTTTCTTGTATAGCTAAGTCTTGATTTTTGTGCATGTAAAAACAGATCAGCCAAAAGTCTATACCTCTCTCTCTTGGAGATCGAGACGAGAGAGACTGAAAAGAATTTGATGGGAGAAATTCATTAATTTCCGACTGTTACTCTACAAGATTTTATACAAGAATTGTGGCTAATTTGCTAAACCTGCTAACGGCCTATTTTGCTATTATGCACCCCTTGTTATCTCCACCTTGATCAAAACTTCACAAGTGAATATTTGAAACCTCAAAATCCTCCTCTTCTTTCCATCGATCTATATAGTCAAACACCAACATTCACACCAAGTTAGTAATGCTCCATCATGGACGCACAAAGTGTCTTCATCAACCAGTCACAATTAGAAAGTGCTATTGCAACTCTCTTTTGCCATAGAAATCATACAGAAAAGTGTCACAGAATGCATAAGGACCCAATTTTTTATGAAAAAGTAGTTTGTTGCAAAAGGGTCTCTCGTATAATGTCGGTGATAATAAAAATAAATGCATCATAAATTTTGTAATGGCAGAAGAATCAATGTGAAATTGGCCATTAATAGAAGCATGATGAAAAGTTTTTTTTCCTTTCTTTTTTTCTTTTGGTCATTATTTTAATCCATATTTATGAATTTTAGAACTGTTATAAATCTTATTTTGTGATATTTTATTGATTAAATTTACGAATTTTGTTTTAGAAAATTTTGGACTCATTTAAGGAAATTTAGATCGGATGAATAGCTGTCAATATTTTGGACTTATGTTTCTATTCTAATATCCAATTCAGCTGATTTTTATTGCATTATTTTGGACTTATGTTTCTATTCTAATATCCAATTGAGCTGATTTTTATTGCATTGGAAACCAGATTTCAAGAACTACAAATCTTGTGGAGAGTCCAGAGGTTAATCTTGGTAAGAAGATATTCAAAAATTTGGATGAAGTTGTCGCAATTTTGAAAGTCAAATCCTTGTTGAAGAAGAAAACTAGTTGAGTTTATCTAATAAGTAATCTTTATGATAAAAATGTTTATAACTCCATGAATCTTCAAAATCAGGAATAAAAATGAAAATTTCAAATTTTGGGAAAATATGAATATAATGTCTATCATTACAATAGTATGCTTCCAAATCAAAGATAAAAACCAGCTTTCCAAAAAAATTTATGACTTGTTGATATAGGGTTTAATTATATAAATAAGAGGCATCTCATAGGCAGAAGAGGACACACAATCTTAGAGAACGAGAACCATAGTAGCTACCATGTGATTTCCAAATGTTTCTTTTTTCTTTTTTTACTTTTCTTGATTTTCTTTAATTTGTCCGGCTAATTTCTTTTGTTTTTAGAACTTGATGGATTTTATTTTAATTAATTACGTAACTTGATTTATTTATTTCCCTTAAAATTAATTGGCATTACTATTATTTGATGAGATTTATTTTTTATCATAATGTTTGGAAGCATTTGGGCCCACATTTTGTATAAATTGAGGTCGATTGCATGCATGATCAAAATAATCACATGATATTAGTCCGTAATAATAAAATCTGCATTAAGTTATAATATCGACTGAAAATTAATTTTGTATGTGGGAATTTAGGGAAATCCTAGATTACAGTTTTTCCACAATACTTAATACAATCCGATTTAATCAAAATTTGTTGACCATTGGCTATTGATTAGTCAAAATAAAGATTTCATCACAAGACCATTGAATGTGATCATCTACTTTTGAGAAATCTGCCTTCATCAACAATAGTTTTTTAATCAGTGAATTTAAGAGATTTGAAAAGATTAAATTATGTAAAAGATTACAAATAAAATGAAATTGATGTCTTAGAGCTTCTCTTATTCATAGATTTTAATTAAATGATATTTTCATAGATGTTAAAATCTATGAATAAAAGAAACCCTAGGTAGATATTTTAATTATTGGTTTAAAAATTATTGTTGATGAAGGCAGATTCTCCAAAAGTAGATAACACCCAATGGTCATATGGTGAAATCTGTAATTTGACTAATCAACACTCAATGATTATACAATTTTGAATAAATTGGATTGTATTAAGCTCTGTGGAAAAATTCTAATCTATGATTTCCCTTAAATTCCCACACACGAAATTAATTTTTGGTCGATATCATAATTTTGTGTGAATTATATTATTACGGATTAATATCATACAATTATATTAGTCATGCATATAATCAATCTCAATTTATATAAAATATGGGCACAAATGTTTTGAAACATTGCGATCAATAATAAAACGTTATCAAAAAATAGTAATACTAATAAATTTTGTAATGGCAGAAGAATCAATGTGAAATTGGCCATTAATAGAAGCATGATGAAAAGTTTTTTTTCCTTTCTTTTTTTCTTTTGGTCATTATTTTAATCCATATTTATGAATTTTAGAACTGTTATAAATCTTATTTTGTGATATTTTATTGATTAAATTTACGAATTTTGTTTTAGAAAATTTTGGACTCATTTAAGGAAATTTAGATCGGATGAATAGCTGTCAATATTTTGGACTTATGTTTCTATTCTAATATCCAATTCAGCTGATTTTTATTGCATTATTTTGGACTTATGTTTCTATTCTAATATCCAATTGAGCTGATTTTTATTGCATTGGAAACCAGATTTCAAGAACTACAAATCTTGTGGAGAGTCCAGAGGTTAATCTTGGTAAGAAGATATTCAAAAATTTGGATGAAGTTGTCGCAATTTTGAAAGTCAAATCCTTGTTGAAGAAGAAAACTAGTTGAGTTTATCTAATAAGTAATCTTTATGATAAAAATGTTTATAACTCCATGAATCTTCAAAATCAGGAATAAAAATGAAAATTTCAAATTTTGGGAAAATATGAATATAATGTCTATCATTACAATAGTATGCTTCCAAATCAAAGATAAAAACCAGCTTTCCAAAAAAATTTATGACTTGTTGATATAGGGTTTAATTATATAAATAAGAGGCATCTCATAGGCAGAAGAGGACACACAATCTTAGAGAACGAGAACCATAGTAGCTACCATGTGATTTCCAAATGTTTCTTTTTTCTTTTTTTACTTTTCTTGATTTTCTTTAATTTGTCCGGCTAATTTCTTTTGTTTTTAGAACTTGATGGATTTTATTTTAATTAATTACGTAACTTGATTTATTTATTTCCCTTAAAATTAATTGGCATTACTATTATTTGATGAGATTTATTTTTTATCATAATGTTTGGAAGCATTTGGGCCCACATTTTGTATAAATTGAGGTCGATTGCATGCATGATCAAAATAATCACATGATATTAGTCCGTAATAATAAAATCTGCATTAAGTTATAATATCGACTGAAAATTAATTTTGTATGTGGGAATTTAGGGAAATCCTAGATTACAGTTTTTCCACAATACTTAATACAATCCGATTTAATCAAAATTTGTTGACCATTGGCTATTGATTAGTCAAAATAAAGATTTCATCACAAGACCATTGAATGTGATCATCTACTTTTGAGAAATCTGCCTTCATCAACAATAGTTTTTTAATCAGTGAATTTAAGAGATTTGAAAAGATTAAATTATGTAAAAGATTACAAATAAAATGAAATTGATGTCTTAGAGCTTCTCTTATTCATAGATTTTAATTAAATGATATTTTCATAGATGTTAAAATCTATGAATAAAAGAAACCCTAGGTAGATATTTTAATTATTGGTTTAAAAATTATTGTTGATGAAGGCAGATTCTCCAAAAGTAGATAACACCCAATGGTCATATGGTGAAATCTGTAATTTGACTAATCAACACTCAATGATTATACAATTTTGAATAAATTGGATTGTATTAAGCTCTGTGGAAAAATTCTAATCTATGATTTCCCTTAAATTCCCACACACGAAATTAATTTTTGGTCGATATCATAATTTTGTGTGAATTATATTATTACGGATTAATATCATACAATTATATTAGTCATGCATATAATCAATCTCAATTTATATAAAATATGGGCACAAATGTTTTGAAACATTGCGATCAATAATAAAACGTTATCAAAAAATAGTAATACTAATAAATTTTAAGGGAAAGAAAAAAATTAAGTCATGTAATTAATTAAAATAAAATCCATTGATTATTAGGAACAAAAGAAATTAGCTAAACATATTAAAAAAATCAATAAAAGTAAAAAACAACATTACAATCCTTTTACACAAGGAATATGTGACAATCACGTGGTGGCTACTAGGGTTCACATTCTCTAAGATCATGTGTGCTCTTTTATCTAGGGGATGTTTCTTATTTATAGAACTAAATCTTAGATCAATAAGTCATGAGTTTCTTAGACAACTTGGTTTTTTTCTTTAATATGAAAAATTTTTGTTGTAATGAAAAACATTATCTTCTTGTTTTTCTAAAATTTAGAAACTTCATCTTTATTCTTTATTTTGAAAATTTTTAGAATTATCAGCAACTTTATCCTAAAAAACACTCATTTGATATGTTCAATTAGTTTTATTTTTTAACAAGAACTTGTCTTTCAGTATTACAACAATTTTATCCAAATTTTTGGATATCTTCTGGTATGAATTAACCTATGGACTATTTACAAAATTTGCGGGCCTTGAAATCTGGTTTCTAAATAAGAATTAACTTAATTGGATATCGGAGTAGATAGATAAGCCTAAAATGCTGACAATTGTTCATCTAGTCTGAATTCCCTCAAATAAGTTTAAAATTTCTTAAACAAAACTCACTATCTTAGTCGGTAAATAATCACAAAATAAGGTTTATAACAGTGCTAAAATTCATAAATAAGAGCTAAAATATTATATATTACTGGCTGAATTAGGCCAACCTCTGAATATAAAAATTATAGATCTATGTCTTATCATTAATTGGTCACTAGAATTGCTTCAATCTGATATGTACAAAAGAAGTTTGTTAATTTTTCTTTAATTGCACAAGCTATATTTTGAATTTTGGGTGGTAAAATTGATTGATTTGGGCTTCCCTGTGTATTTGGAATTAAACCTAGTTATAAACATAAAAGTTATAGACACGTATCTTATCTTTTAATGGCAGCTGGAATCACCTTAATCCGAGTACAGTAGTTGAGTTATAGCACTTTCCCTAAAATTGCTTGTACTAGAATCACCTTAATTTGTTGAACAAATTCTTGAGTGCAAAACGAATTAGAATCACTTTCTACTCATTTCTTCAATTATTAATTTAAAATTAGAACAACGAAAATAGAAAAAGATAATGGATTTAGAATAGCAATTGCACTTATTTACTTGGGATTGCTTGAAATAATATATATCTATTGTATATTTTTCCATGTTACGCTATTTACTTGGTGATTATTAATATTTTTATACCCACTACTAGAAAAAGAGGTATCAGCGATGGAAATATCCATCGCTGATAGTAAAGATTTTATCACAAAAGAGTATTAACGACGGATTAGTTACGAAAATTTTCCGTCACTGAATACTACTCCACAAAATATTACCGACGGAATTCATCCGTCGCTAAATTATTAGCGACGGAATATTTTCATTATTAAAAATTTCGTCGCTAATCCGTCGTTGATAGAAGATAATATGTAAAAGTCTCGGTGATGGAATTTTTTTATCGCTAAAACTTGGAGGCCTTACGCGAGTACACGGGCCCGTCGCTAAAACTTGGAGGCCTCAAACGCATACACGGGCCCTCACGCACACCTACCAGTGCCTTCACGTGAGCTCATACCCGCCTGTGCACCCATCTGCCTGCATCCCGCTCGCCCACACCTGCCGCATGCCCTACATTTATTATGTGAAAAATGTCACCTATAGGAATAGAAGCTATGCCTCCCACGTAGATGATGAATTCTCCAATCATAATCCCTGTTATGATATTTTCTTTTTTTATTATTTATTATCTAATCCACATTTATTTTTTTTAATATTAACCTCTCACATTTTTTTTATCCCACTCTCATCCCTTTTTTTTTCCTTTACTTTGAGGTAATTTTTTTCATTAAATATTCTCATTAAATTTTTCTAACTGTTTAAATTTGATATTGATTAAATTTACGCTAAATAAAGACATAAAATATTTCTTTGATTATATAATTAAGATAGAATAGCAAATTATTTTTTTGATTTACCCATTAAATTGAATAATAAAATAATAGAACAAAAAAATTAAATAAAAGAAAAAAGAAAAAGAATTATAAAATAATAAAAGATAAGAAAAATAAAAAAAATTAATAAATTAAAAGAATTAAAAGAATTAAAAAAATTAAAAAAATTAAAAAAATTAAAAAAATTAAAAAAATTAAAAAAATTAAAAAAATTAAAAAAATTAAAAAAAATTAAAAAAAATTAAAAAAATTAAAAAAATCCATCGGTAAAATTTCCATCGATAATCCGTCGCTAAAATTTCTGTCAGTAATCTATCACCGATAGGTTTATAATTTTTTTTTTTACTCTAAATCACTACAGTGATAGAAATATTTTCATCGCTAATTTCCATCATTAATCCGTCGCTAATCTCTCGGTATATTGTCTGACGTTAATCCGTTACAAATCCGTCACTATTTATAACTGATTTTTTTCCATTGGTAATTTTTCGTCGCTGATGCCGTGTTTTCTTATTGTGATCTGCTTGCTTATTATGCTTGTTATGGGTCCCCGTGTATTTGCTCATTTTATGCTGATCCCGATATTTTTGTTTTCAGGTGATCAGGGAGACGAGAGAAAATCATAGGGTAGAGGCCTTTGAGCCAAGGAAGTTAGATCGCTACTTATTTTTGTCCACTTCTTTTGTTTAAGACATGTAGTCCTTGTATTTCTTTTGGAATTGTATAAGTTTTGTTTTATATATTGATGTATAGTTGATGGCCAAGGAGAGTCTATATATATAGTTTTGTTTATATTGTGAATATATACTATGATGTATTGTGTTGGATGGCCAAGAGAGCCATTAATACCAGTTGTCTGATACTAAAAGTGTTTTATTTGCTTTATCAGATTTCATACTAACTGTAGGTGGCTATCTACCCATATTTTATATGGAGAGAGCAAGTAACTTATTTTTTTTAATATAAATCTCCTTCTGTATTATTATACACGGGAAGTACAATTGTCACAAGTTTAGATATCATATTTTAATCTCATTTGTTGCTTCCACATTTGTATGTTTGTATCCTTTTGCTAGGGTGTGCAATGCCTGGATAGCGAGTTGTCACAGTTGATATCGGAGTCTAAAGTTTTGGATAACCTTGTTTGTCATTTGCATTCATCAGGTTATTGTATGTAAAATGGTTAAGACTAGAAAACAAAATGAAATGCCTCCTGAAGGGGAACCAAGGGATGATGAGCAGAGACAAGAGCCTCAATCCCAGATGCCCTGTGTTTAGAGACAACTAGAGCAAGATCTGCAATAGGTTTTAGATGCTTTAGTGACTATGATAGGTACTATGCCTAGGGACATTCGTAGATTGATAGAGAGACTGTTTCAACCAGTGACACGGAGTGAGACTACATATGTCTCTTTAGTTATTCATGCTACTCCTACTTCCTCAACCGTGTTAGTTTCAATGATTCCAGCCGTATAATTGGTTCTAAGTTAGATCAAGCTATATTAGGTAGAGATTAGAGAGCCATTATGTATGGAGAAGGACATAGAGTTCGAGGGAACACAAATGTGTCTAAAGAGGACTGTCGGTTCTAGAAATTGTTAATTGAATTCAAGAAAATGGAGTCAATGATTTTTTGGGGGAGAGATAGTACTCAGGTTGCAAAGACCTAGGTTGTAGAGTTATAAAAGCTCTTTTATGAGTTTATGGTTACTCAAGAATACAAGGTTAGAATTGCCACCCATTACCTAAAGGAAGTTGTCTATGATTAGTGGAGTTTAGAGTTGAGGCTCCAAAATGGGAATGACCTTTAGTATGTTTGTTGGAGTGATTTCACTCAAATTTTTCATGAGAGATATATACCTATTTTTATTAGAGATTAGAAAATGTTTGAGTTTTTGAGTTTGAGACAGGGTAGTCAGAGTTTCAGCTAGTATGAGGATCATTTTGCTAGATCGTCAGTTTATACCCCAGAATTAGTTGATATAGAGAAAAAGAGAGTAAAAAGGTTTAGAAAAGGATTGCAATTCTTCTTTTAGAGGTACTTGGTAGCTCAATCTTTGACCACCTACAAGGATCTGGTGAATAATGTTAAAACTTTGGAAATGGTTATTGAGGATAGACAGGAAAGATTCCAGGGAAAAAGGCAAGTGAAGATTCAATTTTCAAGCATAAAGAAGAGAAAAGAAAAGAAGGAACACTGTGAGCAGGGTGAGAGCTCCCATAAGAGACCATCATATCCCAGTTGTGGGAATCTTCAAACTGGACCATGTGAAGTAGGAACAAGACTTTATTTTACATGATTTCACTTGAGCCATTATGCTTTACATTGTCCTTTTTAGGCCTCGACAGCCAAAGCCTCCTATTTTATAGCATGTTCTATCACCTAGATCTGTACCGGCTCACTAGGTAGCAGTCCCTCTAGTTTCATTGAGGCCAGAACCACCTAAACCAACTTGACCACCATAGCCATAGTAGAGACGACCACAGGTTATGCCATTAGGCCCAAGAGGTCAGGATAGAGAGTTGATGCAGTTACTGCTTAGGAGGCTCATGCTTCACCTGAGGTAATTACACGGAGGATGAAATTATTTTCTTATGATGTTTGCATTTCGATTGATCTGGGTGCCCTGCATTCATTCATTTCATTAGCATTTATTAGACATTTGCCACATAGGTCCAAATCTTTAGAATAGTGGTTATGGATTGCTACACTGCTTGGAGATGAGGTTCTTATTACTGAGATTTATAGAGGTCGCATTGTGAGCATTTAAGGGCATGAATTCAGTATTGATTTGCTACCATTAGAGTTGATAGATTTGGATATAATTCTTGGTATGGATTGGTTGTCCACTAATTATGCATTTGTTGATTATCATCGGAAGATTGTTTGCCTTTCACTATTAGGACGGCCATAGATTTTGTTTATTAGTGATAAATTTATCAGAGCTCCAGTTGTATCTTTTATTCGAGTAACTAGGATGTTATCCAAGGGTAGTCAAAGATATTTAGCTTATACTACAAAAGACAAGAAAAATAGCCTTCAGTCGTCTAACATGCCAGTGGTTTGGGATTTACTGGATGTATTTTCAGATAATTTGCCAGGATTGCCACAAGTTAGAAAGATAGAGTTTACTATTGATGTGATACCAGATACCAGATACCATACCCATTTCTACAGCTCTGTATAGGATGACACTAGCTGAATTGAAAGAGTTGAAATCTCATTTGCATGAACTGTGGAAAAGGGATTTCTTCGTTCAAGTGTTTCTTATTGAGGTGCACCAGTGTTATTTGTAAAGAAGAAGGATGACTCCTTAAGGTTGTGTATTGATTACCGAAATTTGAATCAAGTTACCATAAAAAATAAATACCTTCTTTCGAGAATTGATGATTTGTTTGATTAATTGAGAAAAATCGGGTTTTTCTCTAAATTGGATCTCAGATCGGGTTACCATCAGATTAGGGTTAGAGATGAAGATATATCTAAAATGGCTTTTTGTACCCACTATGGCTACTATGAGTTTTTGGTAATGCCGTTTGGGTTAACCAATGCCCAAGTAGTTTTTATGGATTTGATGAACCATGTTTTCAAACTTTATCTAGATGACTTCATTGTGTTATTTATTGATGATGTTTTGGTTTACTTATTTATTGATGATGTTTTGGTTTACTCTAAAGATAGAGCTCTGCATAAGCAGCATCTCTGTATTACCTTACAGATTTTGAGAACCGAGAAATTATATGTCAAACTAAGTAAATGTGAATTCTAACTTAGTGAAATTATTTTCTTAGGTCATATTGTCTTTGGTAGAGGACTTTCTGTTGATTCAAAGAAGGTTGAAACTGTTGTTAATCGATCCACACTTACTATAGTTACAGAAGTGTATAGTTTTCAGCGCTTGGCAGATTATTATAGTAGATTTGCTAAGAATTTCTTTTTGATAGCTGCTCCACTTATGAGATTGACTTGTAAGAATGCTCCCTTCAAATGTGATGAAAAATGTGAGACTAGTTTTCAGACCCTAAAGGATAAGCTTGTATTATCTCCAGTGCTAACATTATTGGTTAGTGGACAGGGATATGTGATATTTAGTGATACATCCAGGATCAATTTGGATTGTGTACTGATGTAGGGACAGAATGTGATAGCCTATACTTCTAGACAGTTGAAATCTCATGAAGAGAATTATCCTTCACATAATCTAGAGTATAAGGTTCCATTTCGAGAAATCATTTAAGGATGCATTTGCATATATATTTGCATTTGTATTTTTAGTTGTTGAGAGCATTTAAATTTCTTTGCATTGCACTATGCTAAAATTCATTGATTTTTATGTGCGATGCATACTTTGGTTTTTCATGTGTGTGGTTTTAACCATAGATCAGGTATATTAAAATTGATATAGACTAGTGGGACATATTGACAAATGAGAATGATCGGTATAAGCCTACACAAGAATCGAACTAGGGTTTGGTGTGGGACCCACAAGGGGTATAGTATGGGGCCCACAAAGCATGTGACACACTTCTACAAGACATGGCACATCATTACTCAATGCATGGCACACCCACCTTTGACACATCACCATACTTGGGGGACCCACAATCCACTTAGGATAGAAATGAAAGAGAGGGATTCAATTTGAACTCCATCTATGTTTTTCTTCTCCCCCTTCCAAAACCAAACCCTAACTCTATAGAAACTTCACTTTAACCTTAGATTAGGCCACTTCCATCCATATACTCACTGTTCCTAATAGAAAGAAGTGTAGAAAGCTGAGAAATAAGTCGAAAAACACAAAAGGAAGCAAGAAAGTAGAGGTTGAAGAGCAAAGTGAGATGAAAGGCTTGTAAAGACAAATACCTTGCTTGTGTTTGTTTATTTGATGCCCAATAGCCATGAATAACATGTTTCTTAAGTTGTAATCATGCTATGATAAGAGTAGAGTGGGAGAGGAAGATAGAAATTTTGGATGCTGAGTATAAGGTTTGGAAATTGAAACATTTTGCCCCGGTATATAGCATAACTATGCTCTATTTTTTATTTCATATCTTTTTCTGCATAATTACAAATCAAGTAAGGTTTTCTCCTGATGAAAGTAGACTTCCATACTTTAAAATAAGATATAATTCGAAGAGTTTCACTAAGAAATGAATTTTTGACAAATTTTCAAAATGGCATACTTTTTGCAGAAAAGTACCTTGTTTTCTGTCTAGTTTCAATGCTGAAATTCACTTCAATATTTAACTACCTTCTAGCTGAATTAGGATAATCCCTAACCATAAAAATTGTAACCATGTCCTATCTTTAAATGACCACTAGAATCACCTTAATCTGTTATGTAGAGACGAAGTTATGATAATTTTTTCTAAGACTGCACAAGCCGTATTGTGAATTCTGACTGTAAATTTGATTGATTTGGGTTTCTTTGTGTGATTGGAATCGAACTTAGTCATAAACATAAAAGTTGTAGTCCTAAGTCTAGTAACAATTGGATTCATCTTAATCCGGGTATTGTAGATCAAGTTGTGATGGTTTTATTAATGCTTGTTTGTACTGGAAACTCATTAAAATGGCTCGTTGGTGTGTAATGAGTTGATTGACTATACAGACTGCATATTTGTGATATTTGGTTATAAATCTTGTATAATTCTTGTGATAGATTGTGGTTTTTATGGTTATTATATTATGAGAATCATAGAGAAATGTAAAAAGAAAGTGATAACACAAAGATTTCTTTGAAAGTTTTATGAAGCCTGCGGACAAAGCTTAACGAGTACAATTGATATATGGAGTTCCCAAAGCTTTGCGAAGCTTGCGGGCGAATCTTGAGAAACAATGGATGTACCTCTTCTCCCTGCGAGGGTAGAATTAGAGGTAGGTGAAGTATTTAAGGTGTCTAACCCAAATAAGACCTAGATTTCTTTTAGGAACTCCAAATAAAATAGATAAAGAAAATGACTTTCCAGTGGTAATTACAATTATTTTGAAATAATGTGTATCTCTTGTGTAATTTTTGATGTTACATTGTTTGCTTGGTAATATTGATATTCCTAGACTTGCTTGCTTGTTATCCATGCTATTGGTTCCCCGTATACTTGCTTAACTTATGATGAGCCCGATATCCTTGTTCTCAGGTGATCAGGGAGACGAGAGAGAATCACAAGGTATTGGCCTTTGAGCTAAGGGATTTAGATCCCTACTTATTTCTAGCTGCTTCTTTTGTTAACGCATGTAGTCCTTGTGTCATGCCTCGATCTGTGATCCAGAGGCCGTGAACAGTCGCCCATTACCTCGGACACTGGCCCAACCCCTCCAAGTATTCTCAAGGTAACGCAAGGCTAATCATAATTTAAGTTACAAATATTTTATTAGTATTTAAAATACAAAAGTTCTCAAACATATATATATATACAAAAAATGAAAATTCTTTTGTTTCATACAGTCATTCTAACATGATCAACTAATGTCCTCAAATATACAGCGGAAGTTCCATACCTTGATACGTCTCTAATAGTAGTCTCTGGAATTTGCGTACGTCGATATCTATCAACGTGTCCCTCTAAATACTTTCTCTGTAAAATTTAAAGAAGTGAGGGATGAGTAAAATTATTTACTCAGTTGGTGAATAATCGTAACATATAGTTAATAAGTGGTGTAAAAATAGAGTATTAAAACCACACACACACATATATATATATATATACTTTATATCATATTTCAAGTATGAATGACAATTTCAAACACATTTCTCTAACATCATCATCTGTAAAACATATGCATCCAATCTCATATCGTAAATCATAGAGTCATGCCAAAATAAGCTCTCGGCAAGGGTCTATCTCGACCAATGACGAGCCACCAAGGGTTTTTCATTTAAACGAATAAACGACCCTAACCTTGGTGTTGGCGTTGGGCCTCCCCAAGTACTAGACTGAAATGTCATTCAGTCCTTCCCTTTCGGTTTAACTTGGCTAGTCTGAAACATAGTATCATATACACGCCACCTAACCATGTGGAGTATTTGCGTCTTGAGGTATCGCAAACTTGTGACAATTTATATAACGAGACGGGTCTGCTATAGCATACGATGTGAGTTTACGCGGGACGATGCCTATCATATCATAGTATCATGACTATAAATACTATTCCCGATCTACTATCAAGGGGATTCTGGTACTAATACCCAAGTACCTAGTCTCGCATCAAAATCATCAATAAACCAACCGTACCATATATGTCGAGAAAAATCATGAAAATCCAATATAGTATATTATAACATATAATATCAAAGTACATTTCATGATTTAAAACATGACACTTATATTTTTCATCAAAATTTATGGATACATATTAAAGAAATTTGGAATACTCCATTTATCACAAAATTGTTACCAAATCATTTAACAAGCCATTTCACAACTATTTCATAAAATCATGTTTTGAAAGCGATAGAATATGGTTTTGCTTATTAACTACATGGTAATAGTAAAAAGCCACTCACTTGTACGGGAGGGGTACACCACTCCCCTAAAACCTCGATTCTCAACTGAGTCGCCCCTCAACTGCAGTATAGTCGTCTACTCCTAAGACAACAACATATATATATGTCAATCCCCCTATTTCTTTTAATAAAATTTCGGATTTTCAAGTTCCCCTTCTGTGTAGATTTAGGAAAAATATCATAAATTTCTCTATATAAATCGGATTTGAATGATTCAAATTGCTTATTAAAGCTAAGACATATACCTACATTTTTTGTGTTTAACGCATCTCAAAATGCCCATTGCACGAATTTATAAAAATATATCTTCAATACAGTTCGTACTTATATAATTAAATTTGCATAGTTTTGGTAGAAAATTCATATCTCAGTATATATATATCTGATTTACATGATTTCAAGTTCCACTGAAAACTAAGAGACAACCCTACAATTCATGTTCAGTATTTCCTTTAATCCTAAGTGTAGAATTTTATAAAATTTCATTTCAGATTCAGTTCCAGTTTCAAATTATGCTCTACATAGTTTTAGAAAAGATACCATAACGTCCAGCATACTACTCCAATTCAAGTGAATTTTAGTTCATTTTAAAGATAAGACTGAGACCTAAAACTTTGATGTTTTAAGTTTCTCTAAATTTTGTAAAAAGCTATTTTAAAAATTTATATAACATACTGGCCGTGCTCAGAGGATCAAAAACAGAATATGTCATTTTGCTGTCCTTTCCAAAATCACTATAAATCACATTCTTAATGGCAATTTTCATGCCATACCTTATTTTAAAGCTTAGAGAGTTTAGTTTACTGAGAAACAAATGGTTTAAGATTTCAAGTCTTATACACTGAGATATCATGGCAAGACTACACATAGTTCAAATCTGAAACAATCATATCTAGCATGCTAGTACATGCATTTAATTTCACTACTTACAAAGACTTCAATTTTGAGTATTTTACCTTCCTTTGTATGATCCTTTGCTAACTAATACCCATCATCTTGATCTTGATTTTCTTGAAACCTTGATCACCTTAGCACCATAGTAACATAATTCATCAAAGGTCAATCTCTACACAATCCTTATACTATCTTAATCAACTAGAGATATAGAGTCAAGGATGTTCTTACCTCTTTTACTTGTGTTCCTTCTCCAATGCTCCAAGAATTCCACTTGAACGTTTAGCAAATCCCTCTTTCCTTATCTAATTTTCGTCCAAGTGAGGTGAGTAAAAGAGAAAATGGTTAGTTTTGGTCTTTTATAAACCTAATCAATCTATCTTGACCCTTGATTCATTTTGCATGCAAGATCTTTACTCTACACATGTCCTAAGCCTTTCTCTCATGCAAGATTGCTTACAAGCTACCTTCATGAAGCTTTTTCATGTCAATTTCGTTCATGATGAATTTAAACACAAAAAGAGGAGTTTTTGACCAACCAATGAGAATTCATGCAAGGATTTTTCAACCAAGGAGATTTCTCTTTGGTGGAATGAGCTTAGGTGGCCACTTTGTGTGCTTTTGGCCAATGGTTGATCTCCAATTGTCATAATTGTCATTCAATGGTTGGTTTTGCAACTTAGTCCCTCAAGTTCTCATATTTGCACTTCAGTTCCTAAACTTTCCATAATTATAAATGCGACCCTATGTGATTTTTTTTTAATTTTCAAATTCTCTTTTTTATGCTAATAATTAAGTGTTTTGGCTTTCATTAGCCACTTTCAGTAATTTTAGGGCTTGCCGGCACTTTTCGGAAAAGTTTTCGGCTTATAGATGGAATTTTTGGTTTAAGTGATTTTAAGGGCAAAGTTTTAGAAATTTAAAATCATGTGTCTCAAATGGGTGTAATATCATATATATGAACATGAGGAGAGTATATCATATATCGAGAGTCGGTGTTACATTTTCTAACCTCTTAAAATAAAGTTTCGTCCTCGAAACTATATATCGAAAAACTCGGGGTACTGTCTCCTTATAACATCCTTCGGTTCCCAAGTCTGCTCCTCAACTTGTTCACTCCTCTACAAAACTCAGACCAGTAGCACTTCTTTGCGTCTCAGCTTCCTAGTCTGCCTATCAAGTATAGCCACTGGCTGAACAGTAAAACTCAGGTCGTCTCTTAGCTCCATTGGTAGAGGTTCTAACGCATGAGAGGGATCTGGTATATATTTCCTCAGCACGGAGACATGGAACACGTTGTGAATACGTGCAAGTTCAGCTGGCAGATCTAATCTATAAGTTACCTTTCCGATTCTTTTCAGGATTCGGAATGGTCCAATGTATCTAGGGTTGAGTTTCCCTTACTGTCTGAATCGTATCACTCCCCTCTAGGGAGATACCTATAAAAAGACCGTGTCTCCCTCCTTGAACTCAAGAGGTCTCCTCCTCCTATCAGCATAATTCTTTTGGGATTGTATAAGTTGTATTTTATATGTAAATGTATAGCTAATGGCCAAGGGGAATCCTATAGCATAGTTGGCCAGGAGAGCCATTGGTGCAAGTTTGTTTCATAGTAGAAAATGTTTTTGTTTGCTTTGTCAGGATTGGTATTAACTATAGGTGGCTAAATAGTCATTAAATATGGAGATTTTATCAATATTTTCTTTGCAAAGATCAAGTAACTTTTTTTTAATATAAATCTCCTATCGTGTTATCACACATGGGGAGTGTGACTATTGCGAGTCCAGATATCACATTTTAATAATGTTGGTTGTTTCCACATTTGCATGTTTATCTCTTATTTGCTAGGGGGTGTGATGCCTGGACAGTGAGTCATCAAATCTGAATCTAATTGTAACTCAATCTCAAGTCAATCTTAGATAAAACCTAAGCACCTCTCAATGGGCGAACATATTATCAATCCCAGACAAGGAATACTTGGTCTTAGTGGTGAGCTTCTTTAACTGTCTCAACCTCAAAGATGTATCCTTACTCTTACAAACAATATTGATGCTCCCTAAAGCAAAACACTTAGCCTAACAAAAAGCCTTCTTCAAAGGATCCTCTAAGTACTCTTTTAACTCCATTAGCTCAATAGGTCCAAGGCTAGAAGCTGACATCGAGATGGAATAGCACGGGCTTTAACTGTATTGCAAAGTCAGTCTCTCGTGCTCAGGGAAACCTTTGTAGTTCCTTAAGAAACACATCATCAAACTTATTCAGCCAAGAGAGATGGGTAGTACAACTGTGAAGTTGAACTAGGAGCTGAATGGCGATCATGGAAGAGTCCTAGAGCAACTCTAGAAACCCTAGAGAAGCCATGGCTAAGAAGGAGAGTCCAAATCCCAAGAGCTAAAGAGTTATACATCCATGCAAACTCTTGGAAACCCTAGCAAGCTAGTCTTTGATCTAACAAAAGAACCTTGAGCAATCTGGGACTCTTAGGAGTCCATCTTAGCTGAGAGTTCTATAGCAAGGGGAAGTTTCATTAGTGTTAGAAGTCCAAAAGGAGTACAAGTTCTAGCCATGAGGTAGACTAATAAATTGGGAAATTTATTTTATCTTATCTTGTTTTGAATAGAGTTTGACATTAATAGGAAGTTAATTTGGTTGTTAGTTCTGGTCATTAGAATTCTAGTTAGAGTAGTACTCTTGAGGTATGATTAAACCTATAAATACCTCATAAAGGCCAAGTTATGAGTATGTACTATTTGGTTATTTATTTTGATTAATAAAGTTAGTTATTCTATTTAAGTGAAAGCTTTCTTAGGAGTACAGAGAAGTGAGAAACTCTTCTTTGTGTTACACCACCTCTCGAGAGATCCCTGCCACATGTAGAGAGGTGAAGATCACAATCAGACCAAGACACCCTTTCGTGTGACATAATTACTACGAGAGGGCTTTTGCACTCCAAAATCTTTTGATCTACAAACCCTACTACCCATTGCCACCAACATGTCCTCACTCCCACCTATACTCATTTCTTCCTTATATATTCATATAGCCTACCATGATGTTTCGCTAAATCTCTAATATTTAAGATCTCACTTCTCCTAACTAGTGCATCCTTTAGGTTTTCATTACACATATTCAAATCACCTTAGGTGATATTCTTTCATGTTATCTTCATTTATACTTCTAACTATTTCTAATCCTACTATTAATTTCTAATCCTATTTTTCATAGTTTTACCATATATCTATATAAAACATTTTCATTTCAGCCATAGTTATTTTATACTCTTCTTGTTGTTTAATGGTGTATTACTTAGGTCCGTATAACAATGTTAATCTTATTGTGGTTCTATATAACCCCCTTTAACTACAATGACATCAAGCGATCGTAGAGATATACTTCTCTATTTCATCCAATTGAATTAGATCCTATGATTCGCATCCCTTATTTATGTTGCGATCACTTTAAATAATATATCCAAAAATATCTGAAATGTTCACTTTTTGATACATTATCTAAAATGTTCACCCTTTAACTTAATCGCTTGTTTCATCATCTCGATGACTGCTAGTAAACGTACATTTACAACTCAAATTTAGCACTAAGACCTTTTAGAGTCTCATCGATGAGTATTATATCATCAACAAAAAGTATATACCATGATACTTTATTTTGGATGCTTTTTGTTATTTCATCTATCACTATTGCAAAAAGGGTGGGATTTAATACTAAATTTTGGTGAAATCCAGAATTAATTGGGAAGCTTCCACTTAAACCCCGTCGTTTTCTACATTGATAATAGAGCTCTTATTTTTATGAAATCAATATATTTTAAGGAGATCTCTTACATCAACACCCATTAGCGTATGTTTTTGGGAATCTTATCACATGCTTTTCTTAAGATATAGAATACTTGTCTTTCTTTTTTACTCTAAATGCCTCCGTTAAGTGTTTAAACAAGTGAATTGTTTAAGTAGCAGATCATTTAGGTATAAAACCAAATTGATTTTGAAATACATTTACCTCCATTTCTCAATCTGTGTTCCATCACTTTCTCCTATAACTTTGTAGTATAACTAATAAGTTTAATCCCTTTATAAATAAAACAATCTTATATGTCACCTTTATTTTTTATATAGTGGTACAACTATACTCTCCCTATACCTCTGGGGTATTTTTTTGGTTTTCCAAATTTTGTTAAAAAAGATCTGTGATATTTTATTTCCAATTCCCCCTAACCACTTTCATACCTGAATAGGCATGCCATTGGATCCTATGGCCTTATTATTCTTTATTTTCTTTGAGGTCTCACTCATTTCATGAGGATAAATCATGCACTTAAAATCTATTTGGTTTCCGCAACAAGTATTATGATTTCATCGATATTTCTTGGGCAAGTTTTTAAAATACTCCCTGAAATTCTTTCTTTTGTCCCCTATTTCTTATAAGAACGCTATCGGTTTTCACTTTTGATACACCTAACAATATTTAGATCTTTTTTCTTTCAATCCCTTACTTTAGAAATTTTGTAAAGATTTTTTTCTCCATCCCTGATTCATAGTTTCTTATATAACTCATTATATATCTTACTCTTTGATTCGTGAATAATCTTCTTTATCTTTTTTTGGCAATCTTGTACTTCTCAAATATTTCGCTACCTTTCTTATTTTTAAGATTCCTATAACATTCTCTTTTGGTTTGTATAAGTACTTGGATTTCCTCATTCTACCACCATAACTCCTTATCTATTGGCACAAAACCCTTGGATATGTCAAGAATCTCCATACATAATTTCTTAACATTATTTAACATTTCTAACCGCATGGTTTTCGAATCATTGTTTATCCATTCCTGATTCATAGTGTAGCAATTCAATCATTATTTATCCACCACTTAATTCTTAACTCTATAAATTGATAATCCTTCTTTTACCTTTTCAGCACACATACATCTAAAACTAAAAGTTTATATTGAATTGCTACACTCTTCTATGGTATGATCTTGCTATCCCTGTAGGCCATTCCATCGCCCCTACTTGATGAGAAAGAAATCTATTTGGTTGGCATTCGACCCATTCATGTATGTGACTATGTTCAACTCTCTTTTCTTTTCTTTTTTTTTTCAAAGTGTTTATAATTATCAAATCAAATGTTATGATAAACTTTAAAGTAATACCCCCAACCTCGTTCCATGACCAAAGACAAAATTTTCATGTATAGCTTCAAATCGTTCCCATGACCAAAGACAAAATTTTCATGTTTGGCTTCAAATCCCTCATTATTCTCACTCATATACCCATTTAAATTTTCTATATTAAAAAACTTCTCCCCTCTTGATATGATTTGTATAAATTCATTTAGATCTTCCTAGAACTATTGTTTACTAGTTGAATATACCTATTTGAAGTACATAAACATTGACTATATTAATTATATCTTCTCCACTAACTAGTTTGACAAGCAAGATTCTATCTCCTTTCCTTCTGATATCTACTATTTCCTCTCATAAGCTTTTATAGCCAATTAATTCCACCCCATTCTTAGTTTTATCATTAGTTGTATACCAAAACTTATGGTCATAAGACTCTACTTCTCTAGCCTTCTCCTTTACCTACTTAGTTTCTTGATGACTCATAATATTAATCCACAGCCTAATCATTACTTCTCCTATCTCTCCTAATTTATCAATTAGGGATCCAATGTTTCAAGTGATTAGCTGAATTTTATCATCCTGGACTAACTTCTTTACCTGCACCTATACATGTAAATGTAGGAACCTTTTCCAACCTTTGCCTACTTGTTCCCATATCCAAACAGTGATGTGGTGTTTCACTCCTGGGCGATGCCCTAGTAGCCCTTATCAACTTTTCACTATATATAGGGTCCAATGCTAGTCCTGTGTATAGTGAAAAGTTGATAAGGGCTACTATCATTAATGCTAGGGTGGTCTCTCTAACATATAATTACATGTCCCAAAGCTAGGACTAAATTCTATGTAGCAGGTATAAACAACATCAAAATCACGTGTTCAAACAAAAATATTCCATAATCATACTTATATGCCACTAACATCCCATAATTGATTAAATATGCTATGTAATGTTAATGTTTATGCAAATCCATATGCTAATGCAAGTGCTTTCTCTTGTCTTGGATTACGAGTGATCATATCATCTCAGCCTTAGTGCAATATTCGTTGCTCCAATTATGTTGGTTAAAATCAACAACTCAATTCTTTTTCCAAATTTCCTTCCTTGAGTCCTCAACATATCTATTAAGTGACTATGCATTGTTTGTCACGCCTTGATCCTCGATCCAAGGCTTGAGTAGCCACCATGCTATCCCGGATGCTGACATTAAATTCCCAACCATTAACAAACAAACGGACAGAACCTCCCCATAAATCGGAAGGTCTATCCTATATCAAAATCTTGTCAATCAATAACATATCAATGTATAAAGGCCAATCTGGCAAATCATCAACACAACAAATCAATCCACATCTCTGTCAACATTCAAAATAACGTAAGGCTAATCCAGTCCTATCCATAGACCTCTACTGCCATGCCCCCATCAAAGGTATAAACAGTCACCAGTTACCCTTCCTGTGATTTAAAGGTGGCACCGAGCGACCTTAATAGACAATCCTAGACATGACACGTTTCCCAAAATGATTGAACACAATAGTACAATCATGCCTTAATGCAATACAATGAAATGAGAGTTCTAATAATATGTACAAATTCTTTACATACAGTCATCCCTTTTATATACATGTACAATAGTCTATCTACAATCCTAAATATACAAATATATATATATATATATATATATATACAGTCATCCCTTTTATATACATGTACAATAGTCTATCTACAATCCTAAATATACAAATATATATATATATATATATATATATATATATATAGTATATATAATATATATATATATATATATATATCATCTCATATCTTTAAATACAATCCTGCGGAAGAATGGTTAACACCATACCCAGATCCAATGTCTCCAACAAAATCTTGTACGCTGCTATATTGCAACACGTCCCACTATAGCTATCTCTGTGGAACAGAAAGTGAGGGGTGAGTATTATGGGGAATACTCAGTGAGTGAGAGAGTATATATAAGTGTGTTCAATGTGTTGGAGAAAATGGAGTGTCAAAATGATTCAATAAATCCATAAGTTCGCATAATGTATGAAAACAGTGGATAATGAACAATTTATCATAAATCATTCTTTTTTATACATTTCAAATACGTATGCATCCATATCAATCGAATTACACAAGTATAGAGCATGCCAACATTAGAAAATGCTCTCTACCTCGAAGTTGGCGACGGACCTCATCAGGTGCTAGACCAGGACGTTACTTAGTCATTCCCCTTTCGGGTTCAACCCAACTAGTACCGTGGTCGAGTCCCAATATCATATCCGACATTTGGGGATACCTCCTATAGAAGCATATCCGGGCACAATGGGTGCCTCTGCAAACGTCCTTCGTAGCTACGGCATACCCAACTCATGGGCGTATCTCATAAATCATATCATCATGGTATGCATAAAGGCTCTCGGCTGATAACATAATATCATCATAACGTACGTGCCATGCCAACATTTATCAAACCGTATCAAACACTTCTCATAATTAATTTCATAAAAATCATATGCATATCGATACAATAGCACGTTTTTCATTTCATAAATCTTTTGGATGCATATTTCACAATAAAAATCATATTGTGGACATTCCAATGATTCACAAAACATTTCACAAATCCATTCCAAAAATCATAGCCACACGATCATAAGTCATGCTTGCATTGAAAATAGTTTTAAAACATGTTATGCATTGAACACATAATATAATAAATTTACGAGAGGGTACACCACTCCCGGCACGAATCTCGAGGCACATACAAAAAAATACTCACCTCAATATCACCAACAAAACTCTATAAACACAAATGTAGAATATGTGTCACTTAAGAGATCATATGATGCGTATATAATAATGTAAATGTAATGCAACCCTAGTTATAGACAAACCTAGAGTTTTCCAGTTCTATTCTTGCGCCATTTTAGGGAATTGACCATAAGTTCCTCAACCGGGGGTCAGAATTGGGAAATTTCAATTTCTATGGTTGACTCACGTAAAAACTCATACGTTTTGTGTTGAACTTATCTCCAAAAGCTCGGTGGAAGATATCTTAAAGTCTACATTTTCAAACCAATCTAAATCTCACTCTCCATTCTGTCCTATTTTAGCAAATTTCCCCTATCTCACAATCTATTCATGCAAAGACTCTGATATTTGACTATGTTGTAGTCACGACACAAGGCTACAAGTCTTAGTTGAGTACTTTCTCAGATTCCTAGGGCAAGTCCCTGAAATAGCAATGTTTTGCCCACATTACATTTTAGAAGTTTGTTCTAACCAATTTTTTAGCACAACCATCTCAATGTTTAATACATAACTCCAAATTACCTGAAATTGTTACAGTACCTAGAAGACACATAACCTTACATTTTTCATGTTTTGGGTTTCTTCCAACTATGCCTAGAAGGGGTCTGAAATTGACCACAAAAAATCTCTTTTCAGTTTTAACCGAGAAATAAAATCGTTTCTGCGTAGTTTTGGATGATTTTGTATAACTCTTGATTCCCTAGGCAGACTTGGCTGTAATTTCCACAGTAGGTGGATACACAGGAGATCTACAACATTTCGTCTTTGTGTTTTTGCAAACAAGGGCTGGAAGTGGGTCGTACAATGCTATTGTTTTTAGTGTTGAAAAAAGGAGGACCCTCTGATGAGTTTTAGAAGAGTGGCTGTAACTTTTGACATAGGGGTCGAATTAAGGTGATCCTTACCTAGTTGGAAAGCTAAGACATGGATCTATAATTCTTTCAGCTAGCACAAGATCTGAATCTTTCAGGAAGGGGCTTGAAAACATAGGTTAATGTTGTTGCCGAAATCAGGGCAAAAATGCAGGACTGAACAGGGAATTAGTTGCAAAACACTTAACTTTGAAAAATCATATAAAATCCATCTCTACTCAGAATGCAACAGTTCTTATCTCATTTTAAAGCTCTAAATGTCTAGTTTCATGTGTACAAATTTCACTCAATGTGCCTATTCACAGAAAATGCTATAGTTTAAAAATTACAACCTGTTCAGACTTCCAAAAACCCAGAAATTCTGTCTTGACTTCAAATTCGTCTACCCTAGTTTTCTGAGCAAACTTTCTCCTTTTTGCCTAAATTTTGGATATGTTATACTAGATGGTGGTGGGTGTTTACCTTATGAATAGCAGGCTGATTGAAGCTTTGGACTTTCACATTTGCTCCATTCCTTGAATTTTCATCCATCCCTAGATCTCCATGTGTGGTGATTCTTTTGAGCTGGTTTTTGGATATGTGACACTAGGTCTAGGGTAGAGCAAAAACCATGTAAAAACATTGAGAGGTTGTAAGGAAAAATCATGGTTGTTCTTCAATGGGGTTCACGGCTAAGGAGAAAGGAAGAAGAAGAGGAGTGTTCTTTGCCTTATGCTCTCTCACGGTTTTGTTGACAAGGGAATAAAAGGTTTGTGTTAATTGTTCAACCAAGGTTTAGTTATATTCTAACCCTAGTTAGGTTTAATTAACCCTATCCAATTAAATTTAACCACAGTAAATCAACTAAGATTAGTTCCTTCCAATCTTATGATGTCACTTGTCAAACCACACAAAGTCCAATAAAGTAGATTCACAACATTCCAATAAAGTGAGTGCACACACTTCAAGAGCATTAAATGCTTGTCCTTTGTGCTTATCCACTTGTTGACTCATGATCAAAAACGCGTCCAAGTTACTATTCATCTAAAAAATTTTTAAAATCATACACGAGACCCAGGTTTTCGTACTAAGTCCAATGCCGTTAGTTTTCGTATAAATCTAAGATCGTTTGATCACTCAAATGTCTTTCGGAGTGAACGAAATCCTCGATCGATCAAAATTTGACCTCAACCTCAAAAACGTGCGGAATCTCACTATGGACTCCGTTTTACATGTAGATTAAAAAAATATAGGTCTTGAGTGGAAACGAGACCATTTGCTTGGTCAAATTGATTTGTCCCACAAATTTAGGGTTTATCGGGTGAAAATCTAGAATATCGAGCACTTTTGTACTACGACTTAAATTTTGATTTTTTTGTCTTAGGTATTCAATTTTAAAATGAATTTAGCATATATAAAACCACATGGCGTCAATTTTGCACGCGTGAGTTTCATTTTGGCTCGGTAGGGTAAATTCCCATCCTGCCGGGTGAGTTTTGGCAAATTTCTCAAAAATCTCATTTTGACTTATGAAAATCATTAGTTAGCTTAAATTTGGCTTCTTGACAAAATTTTAACAATTTCACATGGGTAGATTTTGATTTAACTCAGTAAGAGCTCATTTCTCGCCCCCCCGACGAGTAGTCATCAAGCACTCCCGAGCAAACGATGTGGTTTTGTCCAAATTCAAGTTTTGTTAACTTTCTAGGGTGATTTTGCACGTGTATTTCATTGGACTCAAAATCGCACATGTAGATTTCAAAATAGTCTGGAAGGGTCCTTTTAGCCCCCCTAGCGCCCATGCCCAAAATTCTTCTAATGCATTTTGGCTCGGAAAAATTTCTAAGTGATTTTCTATATAAATAAGAAGATGTATCATATATGGAGTAATGAGAAGTACAATATACAGTACACCACGTGTCGGTGTTACACTATTTTCATTTAAGTTGTTTCAAGTAGCTAAACATTGGAACACTTGACATTTAATCAATGAAAGACTTGTTTCCCTGGCTACACCTTTAGTCTTTATTAAACAATTATTGTTTATAGTCTGAGGGGTACTAACTTCTTTTTCAACGTATCTTTATCATACCCCAAATCTTTTAGTCTCCTACGTTCTCTCCTTCTAGATGCAACTTTATTATATCATTAAATTTTAAGCCCCTCTTGTTTATTTATGCTGCTTGCTTTACCATCTTATAAAAAAAAAATTTTACTATACACAAAGAAATCTAGTATAAAATTCTTCTACACCTAAATCCTCAACACACTATAAATTTCAATTTTCAAACAATAATCACCCTCCTACCAGTTATTTCAATGATTTATGTCTTCATTGCTTTCATCTTCAGAACCATAACTATAACATACCCCAATTTAGTTGTATAATTAATTATGGAACGATCATGGTACAAGTGAATTGAATACGTAATCGGGAAATTAAAAGGTTAAGAAATAAGGGGATAAGGATAAGGACAAGGATAAAGAACAAAAGAATTTGAGATATTAAAAATTTAGATTTAACCAGCCCGCTGGAAACTAAATACCTAAAAAAATAAGTTATTTGAAATGTTTAGAAAATAAAAAAGAAAAGTCCCAATAATTATTTCTTAAATATCAAATAAGTTAAAACCTATTTTTCTTTGATTTTTCTTAAGTCATTAGCCATCCAAATAAAATCCAACAATGTTAACCGTTTCGACTTTTGTTCTTGGACTATTTGTTTTTAAGAAATTAGGTTTTAAAACAATTTTTATTAAATCCAAATGGGGAGTATTTCTTTATTTACATGTAATTCTTATGTAATTAAACTAAAATAACATAAGAACGTTTACATAAAGAAATAAGCTAACTAATAAATAACCTAGAATACACTTCCTTCTTCAATGCCACCAACCACCATCGACCATCACCGACCACAACACTTGTCTTGCAATAAGTTAAACCACTTGAAAAACAAATGTCTTGTATCAAGGATATGTGTCTTCTACAATTGACACATGGAAGAACATATGACTTACATCAAGAATAAGAGCATTACATGATGAACAAGTATTCTAATACATGTCAATAATCTATCACTCAACCATGGCTATAAATACCCCATCCTCTTCATTCCAAAACCATCAAGTGATCCATGAGGAAGAGAAAGAAAAGAAAGAAAGAAAGAGAGAAAGAAGAAAAAAGAAAAGAAGGGAAAGAAAGGAAAAAGGAAAGAAGATCTTAGACAACTCTTGAAGTGAGTATTCTTGATTTTCGTATATATTATGCAAAAACTACCATGATTTTTTTATGATCATTATTTATTGTTGATTCTATAATTTACTGCTATTATCATGATCTACTACTGTTACCATGATTTGCTATTGTTACATCAATGTATGTGTTTATTATTGTTATATAAACTGATATGTATGAAAACTGCTTGAACAAGCAAGGGATTTGTCAAATATCAAAATACATATTAGTAGTACCATATTATTGTGGATAGGAGATTTGTCCACTTAATGTGGAGGAGACTATTAGACCTTTGTGGAATTGGACCTCTTGGGACAGATAAGGAGACTGTTATTATGGAGAGATAAGACGGAAGTGAACTATTACTTGTATTGTATTGTGTTACTGGTATTATTAAATTATGCATATTGTTACTACATTGAAAGATTTCTCAAAAAAATTTTATAATAAGGCCATTATCATATAATTTCATAATAAATTATTTTACACATGCACACATGGATCTCACAGGGCTATCAAGCTCATACCAAAAATTATTTTTAGATCTTACAAAAACAAAGGTCAAGGAGGATCAAATGAACAGATAAAGATAGTTTTGTTGGGATAACCTATCTAATATAAATGTTCCACTACTTTATCATGTATAGAAGACTTTTGTAATATATAGTGATTAAATAAATGAAAAATATATTATTTTAGTATGACTTCTACTACCATACAAGTGACTGATCCCTAGTGAGAATCAAGCAGTCCGTCATCGATAAAACGCTGGCGAGGGGGCGGATATGGGACGTGACAATTGAGTGGTATTAGAACCTAGGTTAGAAAAAAGATGATATTAAGTAAAGATATTTGCATTTAAGCATTCATCATAACTAAAATAATTATTATGTCTCATGAGAATTTTCTACATTATCGAAAATTTTGTAGCAATGGAACCAGATAAAGGTTAGTCTTCAATGGAGGAAGATCCCTTTGAGGAAGCAAAAGAAAAAGTTGATGAGCTAAATAATAAGGATTATTACATTCTAATTGTAGATAGTAAGGAAGAGGTAGAATTTACTGGGCCTTCAAGAAAAGATTTGCTAATGGATGCTCAAATAAAAGAAATCAATGAGTTATAACAAGAATTATTTCATAGGTACCAACCTCATAGCTAGCTTCAACAATAATTAGAAGAAGTTAAGAATGAAATTGAGTTGAAATGGAAATTACCATTTGAGGCTTGTTATGATAGCAATAGGAGCAAGGAAGAATTGATTGTAGTGAAACATGAAAACATTGTGCTAAAAAAAAAAACTTGATTACTAGGAGAAATGGGGTCAGTTCCTGGCTAAATATTGTATTAAGACAGATGAAGAGATTGACCAACTAATCAAGACGAATAGGTTATTGAAAAGGAAAAGGCTAGGATCTGCAAAAAAAATTATCCAAAACTATGAAGAAAAGATCTAAACTTTGCATACGGGCCTACATGATCTTTGTAATATGGCAAGAAGAGAAAACCAAGAACCTAACCAACACTTAGAAAACTAGTCAAAATTTGAAGCATAGTTAACTAAACTTTTTAGAATCAAATTATGAATGTTGCCAAAAATACTTAGTAATATGTTTTGATAATGTAATATAGTTGTACATTAGCAAGTAATGTTAATACTATAGGTCTTTTGCATCTTTTTGACATATTAACTACTTTCATTATTTTGAAGGCATTTTATTAAAATATTTGTATTAAGATAGTTAGAACGAGGTGACAATAAAACAATTCAAATGACCAAGCTTCAAATTCTTTGCATCAAGTGATTGCAACACTAGATAGAGTATCCCAAATAATAGAACAAGAAACCAACAATATAGCCAACCATCAGTCTTCCCATGACCTATCACCAAATACTGAACAAGCTGAGAATTTTGTCTTTGAATGATTCTAAAGTTGCGTCCTCCAAGTTTTGATGGAGAATATGGATATGATGAAAAAGTTGAATAGTGGTTAGAAGGAATGAAAGGAATTTTTACAGTACTGAACTATACAGATGAATGAAAAGTTAGATTAGCAGTATATCAAATTTTTGGGATAGCTAGAGAATGGTGGCGAACCATCTTATATAAGTGGGAACAAAATAATACCCCATATACCTGGGAACATTTCTTGAAAGAATTCAAGGAAAAGTATTACCCACGCCACATATGAGAAAAACGAGAAGAAGAATTTCTTGTTCTCAAACAAGATTGTTTGATAGTAACTCAATATGAAACCAGATTTGTGAAACTTTCAAAGTTCACTCCTTCGTTAGTCTCAACTGAAGATGATAGAATTAAACGTTTCATTGGGGGATTACATTGGGAAATTCAAGATGCTTTAGCCCCTATCATCATAGAAACATATTCTAAGGCTATAGAATTGGCATGTCGAGTGGAAGATAGCAAAAATAAACAATGGATGAGACTTAGTAAGAGAACAATTTCAGCAAATTGGCAATAGGGAAGACTTCAAGAAAAAGATGCTTAAAAAGGGGTTCCAATGACTTAGCACCCCCAAAGCCAAGAAGGTATGGAAAGTTCTAGTAAGTAAGCAGGACAGAGAGAATTTTGTGATTATTGTCAAAAGTTAGGACATAATGAACTAGTTGTTGGTTAAACGCTGGAAAGTGTGTGAGATGTGGAAGTAATGAACATTATATTAAAGATTGTCCCTAAACAATGGGAAAGAGAAGTCTACCCCAAGGTTAAAGACAAGGCAATCGAAATAATAAACCGAGGATGCAAGGAAGAGTTTTTGCCATTGAAGGAGAAAAGATCCTTGAAACATCTAATGTTGTAAAAGGTACATTACTATTCAATAATCATAAGGTTAGAATATTATTTGATCCTGGTTTTATACATTTATTTATTATTCTTGGTTTGGTAAAAATTTTAGATGTTGAGATAGAAAAATTACCATACATATTGGAGGTAAGTACTCCAATGGGAAGTAGTATGACTACTGAATTTGTAATAAAATCATGAAATGTCAAGATTGCTAGAAAAGAATTTCTAGTAAATTTGATAATTCTACCCATTCAAGAATATGATATTATACTAGGAATCAATTGGTTATATCAGTATCATGCAAAAATAGATTTTAGAACTAAGGAAGTAAAACTTTGTATTCCGAAACAAGTTGAGGTTAAATTGATGGGAGATAGAAAGCTCTTTTCTAATTTTATTATATCTGGAGCACACTCTAGAAAACTCGTTTATAAAGGATGTACAAGATATATGCCTTATCTTATAAATCAGCCTACTAAGAAAAGGAAAATTGAGAATATCCCTATAGTGAGAGAATACCCAAATGTGTTTCCTAAAAATGTAATCTCATTATCTCGAGAAAGGGAAATAGAATTCAATACAGATCTTGTTCCAGGAGTAGAACTAATATCAAAGACCTCATATAGAATGGCCCCCTCTAGAATTAAAAGAACTTAAGGTATAATTGCAAGATTTACTTGAAAGACCAAGTGTATCACCATGGGGAGCTCCTGTGTTATTTCTCAGAAAAAAAAAGAATGGAACGTTACGATTGTACATCGATTATCGAGAATTTAACAATGTCACAATAAAAAACAAGTACCTATTGCCTTTGATAGATGATTTGTTTGATCAATTAAAAGATGCTAAAGTTTTTACCAAATTTGACCTAAGACAAAGGTATTACCATTTAAGGATTAAAAAAAGAAGATATTCCAAAGACAGCCTTCAAAACTCGATATAGTTATTACGAGTTTGTGGTCATGCTTTTTGGATTAACTAATGTACTAGCTGCTTTCATGGATTTAATACACAGACTATTTCATCAATATATTGACCATTTCATGATAATTTTCATAGATAATATACTAGCATACTCAAAATCAAAGGAAGAATACAAAGTACATTTACATTGTGTATTACAGATACTGAGAGAAAATAAATTATATGCCAAGTTCAGCAAATGTGAGTTTTGATTGGAAAAAGTTACTTTCTTTGGTCACATGATATTTGTAGATGGAATTTCTGTTGATCCTTCTAAAGTAGAATCCATTTTATCATGGAAAACACGAAGGACGGTAACTGAAGTGCAAAGTTTTTTAGGATTAGCAGATTATTATTGAAGATTCGTGCAAAAATTTTTAAGATTAGCCGGACTATTGACAAAACTAAGTTGAAGGAATACTAAGTTTGATTGGAGTAACAAGTGTGAACAAAGTTTTCTTGAATTGAAAATAAGATTAACTATGGCTCGAATACTTTCCTTGCCTGAAGGAAAGGATAGGTTTGTAGTATATACTAATACATCAAAAGAGGGATTTGGGGGGTGTGTTAATGCAAAGAGCAAAGGTTATAGCTTATGCATCATGACAATTAAAGCCCTATAAGCAAAACTATCACATCATGATTTAGAATTAGCTATCATCATATTTGTCCTTAAAAAGTGGAGACACTATCTGTATGGAGTCACTTTTGAGGTATTTATAGATCATAAGAACTTAAGATATTTATTTTCAAAAAAAGAACATAACTTGAGGCAAAGAAGATGGATAGAATATCTTAAAGACTATGATTGTACCAACAACTACCAACCAAGAAAAGCAAATATAGTTACAGGTGCCCTTAGTAGAAAAGTAAGGATAGCAAAAGTAAGTGTAAAAGAATGGGAGATAATGGCGCAATTGGCCTATTGGAAGCCTATCAGAACTCATCTAAGAATTAGATGTGCCAATATAAGAATTCATACAAATTTATACTCCAGGATCAAGGATGCTCAAGAATCGGATCTAGAAATGCAAAAGATCAGGGAAAAAGTTAAAAGAAATGAATCGTTAGATTATCAAGAAACTGAGAATGGAATGTTCAAATTCCAAGGAAGGATATGTATACCTAAAAATGAGGTCTTGTGAAAAGAAATCCTTGAAGAAGCACATTGCTCAAATATACTATCTACCCTGGAGGAACCAAGATGTATAATAATCTAAAAATACATTACTGGTAGAATAATATGGAAAGGGATATTGCAAAATATGTTTCTACTTGACTTGTCAACAAGTTAAAATAGAATATCAGAAACCATTTGACTTGTTGCAACCCTTACCAATTCTAGAATGGAAATGGGATGAAATAACTATGGACTTCGTTTGTGGATTACAAAAGAGTAAGGATGGGCATGATGTAATATGGGTAATTATGGATAGGTTCATCAAATCTTCTCACTTCTTGTCAATCAAAATGACTTATTCTATTGAAAAATTAGGTAGAATATATATGGATGAGATAATTAAATTACATGAAATACCTCTTAGTATTGTTTCTGATAGAGATTCGAGATTTACTTCTCAATTTTGGAAACAACTACAACAACTTCTAAGTACTAAGTTGAAATTTAGCACCAGTTCTCATCTTCAGACTATTGGACAATCTAAAAGCACTATTCAAATATTAGAAGATATGCTCCGAGCGTGCATATTAGATTTCAATGGAAGTTGGGATAACCATTTACTACTTGTTGAATTTGCATACAATAACAGTTTTCAATCCACGATTGGTATGGCTCCTTATGAGGCATTATATGGAAAAAAATGCTGATCACCAATCTATTGGGATAAAATTGGAGAAAGAAATAAAAATATATCAAATACTATATCATGGATGGAAGAAACCATTGACAAAATCAAAGTAATAAGACAAAGAATGACAGCAGCTCAAACAGACACAAAAGTTATGTTGAGCATCGTAGAAAGGATTTAGAATTTCAAGTGGGAGATCAAGTTTTTCTTAAGGTATTCCCCCAGAAAGGAATTACTTAGCACAGAAAAGGAGGAAAATTGAGTCCAAGATATATTGGACCATTTGAAATACTGGAACAAATCAGAAAAGGAGCATATCGGTTGGTCTTACCACTAATCTTATTCAAAATTCATGATGTATTTCATGTACCATTACTTCAAAAATATCAGCCTGATCTCGATCATATACTAGAATACCTGCCACTCCAACTAACTTATAAGGAAAAACTGGTCAATATCTTAGAATTTGATGTAAAGAAGTTTATATCCAAGGAAGTACATTTGGTAAAAGTACTTTGTAGCAACCATGGATTAGAAAAAGCCACATGGGAACTTGAAGATGAGATCTAGCAAAAGTATCTTGCTTTGTTTCTATAATCATGTATGAATTTCGATGAAAAAATTTTTTTAAGGGGGAAAGAATGTCACATACCCTAATTTAGATGTATAATTAATAATGGAACGATGATGCTACAAGTAAATTGAATACGTAATCAGGTAATTAGAAGGTTAAGAAATAAAGGGATAAGGATAAGAATATGGATAAAGAATAGAGAATTTGAGATATTAAAAATCTAGATTTGACTAGCTCACTGGAAAATAAATACTTCAAAAAATAAGGTATATGAATTGTTTAGAAACTAAAAAGGAAAAGTCTCGATAATTGTTCCTTATACATCAAATAAGTTAAAGTCTATTTTTTTATAATTTTTCTAAGTCATTAGCCCTCCAAATAAAATTCAACAAATTAACCGTTTCAACTTTTGTTATTGGAAGGAAAAGTTGATTTTTTGTCCTTAAGGAATCAGGTCTTAAATATTTTTATTAAATCCAAAAAGGGGGTATTTTCTTATTTTCATGTAATTTTTAAGTAAATGAACTAAAATAATGTGAGAATATTTACTTAAAGAAATAAGTTAGCTAATAAATAAGCTAGAATACACTTCCTCCTTCAATGCCACTGACCACCACCGACCATCACCGACCACAACACTTGTCTTGCAATAAGCTAAACCATTTGGACGACAAATGTGTTGAATAAAGGATAGGTGTCTTCTATAATTGACATATGAAAGAACATATGGCATGCATCAAGAACAAGAGCTTTACATGATAAACAAGTGTCCTAACACATGTCAATAATTTCTTACACCAACCATGGCTATAAATTCCCCATCCTCTTCATTCCAAAACCATCAAGCAATCCATGAGGGAAGAGAGAAAAAAGAAACAAAGAAGGGAAAAATGAAAGAATATCTTAGATAACTCTTGAAGTGAGTGTTTTAGATTTTCGCATATATTATGAAAAACTATCATGATTTTTTTATCATCATTTATTGCTGATTCCACAATTTACTACTATTATCATGATCCACTGCCGTTATTATAATTTACTATTGTTATATCAATGTATATGTTTGTGATTGTTATATAAACTGATATGTGTGAAGATTGTTCAAGTAAGAAAGGGTTTCGTCGAATATTAAAATATATATTAATAGCACCTCATTATTATGGATAAGAGATTTGTCAACTTAATGTGGGGGAGACTGTTAGCCCTTTTCGGAATTGGATCTCCTAGTAGGGATAAAGAGAATGTTATTATGGAGATATTAGATGGAAGTGAACTATTACTTGTACTATATTATGTTATTGTTATTATTAAATTATGCATGTTGTTACTATATTGAAAACTTTCTCAAAAGATTTTACAATATGACCTTTATCACATAATTTTATAATAAATTATTTTTATGCATGCACACGTAGACCTCACTGGGCTATCAAGCTTATACCAAAAATTATTTTTAGATTCTGCAGGAACAAAGGTCGAGAAGGATTAAATGAATGGATAGAGATAGTTTGTTGAGATAACCCATAAAAGTTCCACTACTTTATCATGTATAGAAGACTTTTGTAATATACAGTGATTTTAATAAATGAAAAATCTACTATTTTAGTATGACTTCCACTACCATGCAAGTGACTGAGTTCTAGTGAGAATAGGCACTCCATCGCCGATGAAATCCCGGCGAGGGGGTGGATTTGGAGCGTGAGAATAACCAATTCTCATTCATGGATTTTCAGAAACTATTACTACTAGAAAACTTAGAATCAATGACGGAAATATCCATCGTTGATACTAAAATTTCCGTCACTAATTCCGTCGTTGAAAATCTTCTCGCTAAATATTACCGATGGAAATAATCCATCGCTAAACTATCACCAACGGAATTTTTCCATCTCTAAAAAATCTATCGCTGATAACAGGCAATATATAAAACTATCAGCAAGAAATTAGCGATGAAAAAATTCTATCGCTAAAAAATACATCACTGATAGCAGTCATCAAGCTATCAATGACAAAAAAATTCTTTCGTTGATTCTTGGCTCTTGGCTGCCTACGTATGACCAGTGCTCTTGCACACACTTGCCTGAGACCCTGCCTGCGTGCGACCCCTGCCTACCTTCTCCTTTGTCCCCATGTGCACCCCGCTTGCTGCCATCTTTTGGTTTTAGGAAAATTGCCTTCACCCGGAATCGAATCCGAACATAGGCGGCGATGTTTGAGTGTTACAACACCGGATTATAATGCATTTTGTGAAGTATTTTGTTTTTATTCTTATTATCTAACTCTCACTTTTTTATAATATTTATCTTATTCTCACATAAAAAAATAAAAAAAATAAAAAAAGAATAAAGAAAAGAATTATAAAATAATAAAAGAAAAAAAATAAAAACTATTAGTGACTGAAAATTTCCATCACTGATAGTTCCTTTTTGTTTAATTTTTTTTATCTTTGAATTCTATTAGCGATGAAAATTTTCCGTTACTAAAAAATCAGTCACTGATAGTTTTTCTTTTTTCTTTTTTAATTTTATTTTACCTTGGTCCATTATCAGTGATAGATTAGCAATGAATTTTTTCATTCACTAAAAAATCAATCGCTAATCAGTCACCGATAGTTTTCCTTTTTTATTCATTTATTTTTCTTTGACCACTATTAGTGATGGATTAGTGACGGATTTTTGCCGTCGCTAAAAAATATATCGTTAATACGTCACTGATAGTTTTTTTTTTTATTTTTATTTTTTATCTTTGTCCACTATTAGCAATGGATTATCGACAAATTTTTTAGCGATGAAAAAAATCCGTCACTGATAGTTTTTCTTTTTTTTTAAAATTTTTTTTACCTTGGTCCACTATCAGCGATGGATTAACGACGGATATTTTTCATCGCTAGTCCGTCGTTGATATTTTTTTTAATTTTTATTTTTTATCTTGGTCTACTATCAGTGACGGATTAGAGACAGATTTTTTCCATCACTAAAAAATTCTTCAATAATTTGTCACTGATACCTTATTTTCTAGTAGTATATTTTTGGTGTTGGATTACCATGAACATCATTGCTAGCCATTATTCCTCTCATTAGTAGTGTAAATGTTATTTGTTGTAGCCAGAATTCTACTCTCTGAGGCTTTTCCATGTGCGTTTATCATTTGCCTCATACCTATCATTCATTGATGTCATTCATCAGGTTGATTACTTTCTTTTCTACTATTGATTTAGTTCGGGAATTGACACTACAAAATTAAAGAATTATCTCGATGGCAATATTTATTGTTGGTAAGTTTTACCGACAGATTCGTGAATCTATATAGACGGTTATGGTTGAAACCGTCAAGCAAAGTATATATTTTCATACAGTTTTAAAATGGTCATCGAGAAAAGATTTTCAACTGTGGCTAAAGATAGTATAGCGTTTGTATAAATAATACTCTATATTTAATAGATATAAACACGTCTGTATTTACATATCCCTATCCTTACGGCAATAACTTGTGATCGGTAAATATAGTTTTTCTAGTGAAGATATGAAAAGATGTCTATATAGGTAATGTTGTATGCTTACACCTGATGGGTAAATATAAGTAGTTTTTTTTAGTAACTAGGTGACTTACTAAGTGATTTAGTGAGTAGTGACTTAGAGTTATATTGCCAGTTGTTATCATCTACCATCTATATAGAGTTATATATAGAGTTATATTGAGTGTGTTAATTGATTAGTATAATGGTTGTTTTTGTGAGTGAGAGGGGGTAAAGAAGCAATAAGATATGGAAGGTTATCAATGTGATAAGGTATTGAGATGGTAAGTTGTCGTAAGGTATGGCAAGGGTAGTAAGGTATAACGAGTGTAGTTAGTTGTGGTAAATTTAGTAGTATAGTGTGGTCAGTATAGTAACTTGATGTGATTGTGGTAAGTAAATGCGGGCAATATTTAGGGACTGTTTGAAATATTTTCTATATGACTTATCTTTATTGTCCGCTTAATCATACCGTTTGCATATATTTTATATCTATACTAACCATATATTGCACAGTCATTAAAAATTATGTTCATTTTTCACGATTATCACTGTTATCACTGGTGTCAATAAATATGACAATCTTTTTGGATGGTTTGAGAACACACTCTATATATGTCATCTATACCTATTTGGACAGTTTAAAAATTTGTTATTTACAATATCTAGTGGTAAGTTGGTAATAATTTGGGATAACAGATGGTAAGTTACTATGATAGGTAGTGTGGTGTGTTGAGATAAGTTATGATAAGTTTGCGATGGTAAAATTGGTAATATTATTATTAAAATTGATAAGTTTTTCATAAAATACAAGTAATAAGATTACGAGTAGCATGCTTAGTTTGAGTCAAATGTGCATAATTGTATGGTTATTAGTAACATGTAATAATGCATGGTAACGTTGTGCACAGTGATAAGAATTTTATCCATTATCAATATATTATTATTAGAATTATTAATACAGATTATTATTGTTTCAAATAAGTTAAAAAAAATTATTTTGAATGTTGTTATCTAATTTGGGGTGAATTGTTATAATGTGGTAAATAACAATAAATTGAGATAAGTTAACTAGTTGTGGTGAGATAACAATTATCATAGTTGGTAATATAACTTTTATAATAAAAGTGTAGTAACTTCATGATAACAGTTATCGGATAAGTGTGGTAATTTCACAATAACAGTTATCGGATAACTAGTGGTAATATAAGTTCATGATAACAGTTATTGGGTAAGTATAATAATTTCATGATAACAACGCTCGAAATGTAATAGATTTCAATATTTTGATTTCTTTATTTTTGTTTACGCAACATTGCTAATATATTAATAATTTAAATTATAATATATTAATAATTTAAAAATCCAGATAAATAATTTAAATTATAATATATTAATAATTAAAAAAATCTATATATTTAATCAGAAATTTTTATCTATTCAAAATGTATAATATTAATAACTCATAATTCATTCATTTATTTAACATGAAATATTATTCAAATATATCAAAACATACTTTAAATAAATAACACTATATTATATATATTAATAATTTTATATCTTTACATTATTTAAATTAACAATATTAGTAATTTAATACTATTTAAATTAATAATATTAATAACTTTATAGTAAATTGTCAAGTGATTAATCAAATGGACATAATTAGTACAGCACAGTGTTCATGGTAAGGACCGTGTAGGCATGAGTTATTAGTAATAGTATGGTAATAAATAGTAAAAATTACATGAAATGAAATGAAATATAGTAAGTGATTTTTTTAACTAGAAAGACGGTGGCATTGATTAAAAATATAAAAAAAAAATTTGAGGAATCAAGAACGTGGTTAATGGAAAAACAAGCAGGAAGAAAGGCGTAAGTATAAAAAAATATAAGGAATTAAAGACAATGTGGGTAATGAAAAAAAGATGGGAAAATAGCACAAAAGAAATAATGGGCGGATTTTGAGTGAAATATAATGATAACTCATGGTAAATTTATGATAATTAATGATAATGTAATGATATGATGATAATAATATTATCTAATGGTAAGTTTCTAATAATTAATGTAGTCTGATAATATTATTATTCATTAGTTATAATTAGTGATAAATTTGTGATAACAACCAGTAATATAGTGATGATAGGTTTTTATGATAACTTGTGATAAGTTCGTAACTAGTGATAATATAATGATAACATTTGTAGACCATGACTTACCATCAGTTATCATGCAGCTATAACACTTATAATATTATCATAATTATCATAATTGTGATAACACACTTTCATAGTAATAATTATTACACCTATAACAATTATAATTCTTATAATATTATCCTAATTATCCTAATTATCATAGTTATCATAATACTTATAACACTTATAATGTAGTTATAACACTTATAACCTGTTATCATAATTATTGCAACTCGAATTTGAATGTATAATAATATTATCACACTTTCATCAGCTAACCATAATTGTAAATGGTAAAATTATGATATTTTTATTAGTATTGATGTTATGACATCCAACTAGTAGTAATGGTGGTAAGTCGGATACATATAGTAATAGTAATAGTGGTAAGGATGGTAACTCGAATTCGAATATATAGTAATGGTCTTGAATGTATAATAATATTATCACTATAAAATCTCTCTACAAAATCTAATTTTCTAGCGCGAAAAACAAATTTCCAATAACATAATAATATTAATATTACATTACTATATAATACATATATATTACTATATATATTATTATAATTATTACTATAAATTACATTATCTAATTATCGGACCAATTTAGGTGATACAATCTCACGTAGGATATCCTCATTTCGATGACAACCTCATTTGGATGAGTGGATGAGTGGAGACTTAGTATCATAATATAAAATTATTTGTATTATCATGGTTGAATATATGATGAATAGAAAACTACAAAAAAAAAAACAAAATGACCCAAAGTGAAGAAAAAAAAAGGTGAGAAAAAAATGTGAAAGTGAGATGATAATAATAATAATAATAAAAGTAGATATGAAGAGACAAATAAAAAAAAAATTTCTACTCACATGGGATACTTTGGTATAGTGGCTTAGTGGTTAGCTTTAAAACCCACAACTTAGTTTCGAAACTCTTTAGTATCAATTTTTTGCAAAAAAAAAAACAAGGCAAAGAATTGCCCCGCACGGTGGTACCACGCGGCCACTGCGCATGCCCGAGCGGTACCATCGTGTGCGTACGTCAAGTGCCTATGCGGGAGCCCAGCACATGCACTGTCGCACTGCATGGGCGCCCATGGCACAGCCATGCAGGCGTGTGCACTCATGCATTCTTGCATGCACGACACAGCCGCGCCGACCCCCGCGGCACAGCCTGATAGGAAGTGCGCACGCATGCATTCTTGCATGCGCGGCATAGCCGCACAGGAGTGGTGCAATGCATGCATTCTTGCATGCGCGGCACAGCCGTGTGGGCCCCCGTGGCGCGGCCGCACAAGAGTGCTCTTGCATGCATTCTTGCTTGCGCAGCATAGCCGCGTAGGCCCCCGTGATGCAGCCATGCAAGCGTACGCACGTATGCATTTTTGCATGCACGGCACAGTCGCGCGGGCTCCTGCGGCATGGCTATGCAGGCTCCCGCGGCATGGCCGTGCAGGTGTGCGCACGCATGCATTTTTGCAGTATATTATTTAAATTAATAATATTAATTACACACTTAATTCGTATGATAATTTATATTTTAGAATTTATAATTAAGTGATAATTTATATTTTAGATTTTATAATTAAGGGATATGATAATTAAACTATATTATATTATATTTATATTAAATTAATAATTTATATCATAAATATTTCTTTTAATTATGAGTATATAATTTTATATCAATTAAAAAAATACAAAACCTCTTATATTTTACATCAATTAAAATAAATAGCCACGTCTTCCGCTTCTCTTCCTCCTCTCTTCCTCCTCCTCTTTGGTGCCATATCTTGGAGCCAACAAAATTGGCACGAACTTAGACGCGAGTATTTATTCACTTCTTTATTTAAATTACCTCCTTCTCTTTGCACCATTTCTTGGAGCCAACAAAATTGGCATGAAAAAGTTGGACGCGAGTATTTGTTCACTTCTTTATTTAGATTAGATTTAGGGCGCCAACTTAATCAAGTTGGCACCATAAAAAAAATCTTCCCCTATTTATTTCAATTATTTATTTATTTGTTTATTTAATTTTCTGTTTACAATTCTCTCTTTATTTCATTTATTTCCCTTTTCTTATTTATCATTTATTTCTCCTCGTTGGTTTTTGCAATTATGTATTGATTTATTGTAAATAATACATATATGAAATGTAATTTTCTTTATATATTTATTTTCTCTATTTTTATATTTTAATCAACTTTCATTGTTGGTATCAAGTGATATGGCATGGAAGCAAATGGTAAGAAACAAATGATAACAAATACTTTTATTATAACAAATAACAAGTGGTAACAAGTAACAATGGTAACAAGATAATTGATTTAAAACAAATAACAAATGATAACAAGGTAAACGATTGCTCCAACACCTGGTGACAACTAGTAACAAGTGGTAAGACAATAATTGTATAAAATTTGTATAATGTGGTATGATAACAAGAGATAACAAGTGATTTTCAACAATAAATGATAACAAGTTATGGTAATAAATGATAACAAATGCATAACAATTTCATATAATTAGTGGTAAGAAAATAATTATATAAAATTTGTATGATATGACATGATAATAAGTGATTTTAAACAAATGGTAACAATATAATAAATAGTAAGACAATAATTCTATAAAATTTATATAATATGATATAGTAATAAATGATAACAATAATAAGTGATTTTTAACAAATGGTAACAAGTATTTTATTCTCTATCATATTCTGTAACAAGTGGTAACAAGATAACAACTGATAAGTTAAACAATTAATAAAAGTTTGGTGGGTGAAAAAATTATTATTGGACTATACTAAATTGCTAACAATATTAATATTAATATCAATACATTTAATTCATTTAAACAATTATTATCTCATTTTTTTTTGCCAAAAACAAAATCAATTTAATCAAAAATTAGGTTTTTTAATTAGGTTTTGAGGTTTTAAATTGATGACAAAAATTTAAGTGAATTCTATTGCAAACAAGGTAATAAGTATATGTATGAAATGTAGTAACAATAAAATAACAAGATAACAACTCATTTGAATAACTTAAATAAATAACACATATGGCAAAGATATGGGAATGACACGTCACTGGTATTAAGTAAGTATGAAAAAAATATGAGAATTTAAAAATAACGCGAGTAATGAATAAAAGAGGCGGGAAAAGCTAAACTTTAGAAAAATGTAAAAAAGGTGTATAATGAAAAAAGTACGCTAAATGATTTTAAAAATTTGTTAATTAATTCGTTAATTTGTTTGTGAAAATGATAGTTAAATGACTAATTGTTGATGCAAAAAATTTTTTTTGGATTGGTTCATACGATTGGCATTGCTTTTGAGATTGCATCATTGTTTAATAATATAGTAATATTAATCTTATATTACTATATAATACATTACTTACTATATGCATAACTATAAATTACTATATGTATTACTATAAATTAGATTATCGTAGGAGACATTGTAATTCACCATTCAACCATTGAATCTTGCATTATCCATATTAATTTAACTAATATAATTATCGTTATATAACTTAATTAATTATCTAGTAATATAAATAATGTTGAGCAATATTATATTATAAGATTATTAGTAATTTTAAATAATATTATAGTTGAGGTGGGATTGGAAGTGATATGAAAATTGTGTGTGGAAGTTGTGTGGAGTGTGGAAATGTGAGAGTTTGAATTCTTTATTTATTCACCTTTGTGATTCTTTGTGATTATAAATAGGGATGAGATCCTAGTTTTAGATAAAAACCTTGTGAATACAACAACAGGCTCTTCATTCATTATACAAATATAATTAATTACACCATAGTCATAATTTCAAATTATAATATTATAATTTCAAATTATTTATAAATTTTCAAAACTATAACACAATATTATATAAACTACTAATTTCATATTATTACATTATTTAAATTAATATTATTAATAATTTTATACTATTTAAATTAATAATATTAATAACTTGATACTCATGTGATTAATCAAATGGACATAATTAGCACAGCATAGCACAGTGTAAGTATGCGCTATATAGTAAATGTAGTAATAGCAAGGTAAATAGTAAAAATTATATAGTAAGTGATTTTTTCAATTGAAAGGCAGTGATGGTATTAATTAAAAATGTGAGAAATTAACAAGCATGTAATAAAAAATGAGGCGGGAAAAAAAAGCATAAAAGAAAAAATGAGCAATGAAAAATGAGGTAGGAAAAATAGACAGTTTTTGAAAAAATTTTAAAAATTTGTTTGAGAAGATGATATATTATATAAATCATATATTACATAAATCATATGCGATTGTGTAACTAACGTAAAAGGTAGTAACATTTACTAACATTAAGATACTAACATTTACCGCACATGCTTGCACGGCGCAACTGCGTATGCCCATGCAGTGCAACCACGTAGGCATGTGACATTTACCACACATGCCTGCGCGGCACAATCGTGCATGCCCGTACTGCGCAACCGCACAGGCATGTGACATTTACCGTGCAGGTATGCGATAGTTAAAATCTTGAATCCAAACCTACACGTTCGTTGATTTCTTCTACGGGGAGGAATATGGTAAATAAAACTTACTTAAGTGGATTGAGTCTCTTAGTCTCATAAACCATGTCCCATCTTCCATTCTCCATATTAGACCAACAAGCTTGTTCAGATCTGTATCTACACGTGTATGGTCTGGAGGCATGAAATCAAAAGGCATATTGTTTTCTTAGGATGTTTGGTTTCAATACTTTTACGGTTCAAAAAATGATATAATTAATTCAAATGAGCAACGTGTTCAATTTTATCAAACCAAACCGTAATGAGCATACTGATTGATATTGAAGTTGTTCAATTTGGTATAATGTGATAAAACTATTTCCAATGGTTACCGACAACTCTGGGTTCTATTTTGTTAGGCCGAAACTCATCGGTTTGGTATGAAAACAAAACTGGATGCGAGGGAATATAGAAGTCTTAAAAAACCTAACTGCACATTTCTTTCTTTCCCCACTCTCTCCCTGACTCTCAAGCAAAGATCCAAACAAAGCCCTGTCTTACTCCGCTATCACTCGAGGTCGGATCTACCACTTTTGAGTTCTTGTCTCTCTCTCAATCCTTCAATTCTTTAAATTTGGTATAAGTTTCTCTTACTATCTCTCTCTCTCTCTCAAGGTCTCTCTTTTCTTCGGATTTGTTCTTAATTTGTTACTTTTCCCTTTATAAGACTTTGTCTCTTTCTCTGTCTCTTTCTTTTTTCTCCATCTCTCTCTAAATCTCTTTGGTTTTGGTTTTATTTTTTGGTTTTCTTGTTGTTTTCTTTCTTTGTTCCTTTTCTATTAATACTAAAATAATTAGACGGACTTTTGTGCTTTTTTGTCTGTTAATTACCTTTTGTGGTTACTATGTCTTGGTTTACATTTGCTCACATTTAATATTTTGGAATTAATTATTAGGCGGTTTAAATTTTATCATTCAGGTTTTACAACACATTTATGGATGCTTTTGCGTGTTAATGTATTTTGGATTTAATATGGGACAATACCAAAGAAACATTCTTGGGCACACATTTGCGATGCCACAGAAGGCATCACAAAGTACTGGCACCAATAGTGATGTAAAAGAGATGACTAAGCGTGGGTTGACTCAATTAAATGTAGGGTTGAGTTTCCTTAAATATGATCGAGGATTGACTCTCGCCAGGAGCTCGGGTCCTCTTGTGTATGGAACGTTCCCTATTAGAAGATCCACCATCCGAAAAGGAGTCACTGTAACGGTCGATCTAGAGTAATTGAGATAAAATTTCAGATACCGGACGGTATTTATAATACTAATAATAAAAAAAAATAAAATAAAACAAAACAAAACTCTTTGCTAAAAGTGATGTCAAAGACGTTAATAATGCAAATCTTAGTGGTGGCAACTCTGACAAAAATGCTGTCACTAGATTGTGCTCATTATCGATGTTGAGATGGCTTCAGTTATAGTACAAAACTGGCACGATAGAGTATACTTTTCCCCGATTCGTGGCTTTTAGTACTTTGTGGCTCCGTTAGTGATGCCTTGAGTGATACAAGGACAATGCTAAAGGTGTCCCTATTGTTGCGATGCACAAAGCGGCATGGTATGTGTCACTATGTGTTACAAAGGGCGTCACTATATGCGCTTTTAGTTCTCCTATCAGAAAGGTTCTTTTGTGACACTGTTGAGCATTATTTATAGTTATAGCATCAGTGAATCACAGTACAAGTTTCCTTCCCCATACTTTTTGCAACTCAACAACACATATTCTCTCTATTGCTCTTATACTACTAGTAGAGTAGTCAAATGTTGTTGACTTTGAAAAATATCATTGAAGTAAAAGATTAATTGTTTTGTTTAGTTGTTCTGTTTTTGCCCAAAACAATATCCAATCATTGTAATTTTGCATTTTTGCTTTTATTTCTAATAAATCTTTGTTGTTGATTCATAGATCTTTGATTTTGAGATTGGACATTTTTGATCAATCTAAAGTTGAGTAAATGCCTACTCTTCTTGCTTTAAAGTTAATTAGACAATTTAAATTTAAAGTAATTTAACTAAATAATTGAATGGCACTGATTACTATACATTTTATGTAGAGGAAAAAAATGAAAGAGCATAGGGATTGAATATATAATAGGAACTTACCCAGACATCAAGGGGTGATATCCATATCTGTTACTATGTGAAACAATTTCTAGAGTTTGCGAGCAGTCAACCTGACTTGATGAGTGGGAGTGATATCGAGTGCCCTTGTAGAATGTATAGTAATTGTAAATTTTTGAATATGGAAATAGTTATGGGTTGTCACTGTGAATTACTATAGTTGTATTTGTCACAGGAAACTAGTTTTGTCTCAATAATGATAAGATGAGCACAATGTTATAATAAGAAAACTATATTGTTCTAATTATGGCCAAAAGAACCCCTACCAAAGAATGGTTGCTAATGCTGCCACTAATAAAGTTGTTTTACCATGGTATCTTTGTGATCATTTTCTTATGTGAATATAAGATAATATAAAAAGAAAGTGATATTAGGATAATTTTTTCGAAAGCTTTATGAAGCTTGTGGGTGAAGTTTAAGGAGTACAACTGATATACGGAGTTCCGAAAGTTTTGCGAAGCCTAGAGGCAAATCTTGAGAAACTATGAATGTATTTATTCTCCCTATACGGGTAGAATTAGAAACAAATAAAATGTTTGACGTGTCTAAGCTAAAAAGATTTAGATTTCATTTAGTAATACCAAATTTTGGTTTGCTCTTCTAAACTCTCATACACTAATTTGGTTTCACATTCTATTCCTTTCTTTCAATATAAATTTCAAATTAAAACAATAAAGATAGAGAAGAATAATAAATCTAGAATAGTAATTGCACTTATCTTTTTCAGAATTGTTCGAGATAATATGCATCTCTTATATACTTTTTGATATCACGCTATTTGCATATTGATATTGATATTTCTTCTCTTATATACTCTTTGATATCACGCTATTTGATATTGATATTCTTATATTTGTATACTTGTTATGCATACTATTGGTTACTCATGTTTTAACTCGGTTTATGCTAACTCCGATATTCTTGTTTTTAGGTGATTAGGGAGATGAAAGGGAAGGGTAAAAGATCTTGAACCAAGGGATTATGATGAGTATTCTTTTTCGACCCACTTATATTGTTAAAGCATGTTGTTTTTATGTTTTTTTTTTTTTAAGATTTGTATGAGTTACTTGTTATATGTAAATGAATAGTTAAAGGTCAATGAGAGTTTTATATGCATAGTTTTGTTTATATTATGAGTATATATCATGGTGTGTTATTGAATGGTTAGGAAAGCCATTAACATATGTTTGTTTGATATTATAGGTATTTTGTTTATTTTATTAGGTTTTGTATTAAACCCAAGTGGTCAAATAGTCACTAAATATGAGAGATTTTGCTGTTATTTTATTTGGAGAGAACAAATAATTTATTTTCTTTTAATACAAATCTCCTTTCGTATTATTACAAACAGCGAGTGCGATTGTCGTGATTCCAAACTTCACATTTTAATCGTGTTGGTTGCTTCCGCATTTGTATTTCTATTCCTTTTTACTAGGGGATGCAACACCTGGATAACGGGTCGTCACAAAAATCTTGCAAACATCTAGTTGGAATTTCACACAAATTCATTGTCCTCTTAGGTTCATCAAGATTGAATTATTCATTTTGTCTAGTGATCTTCATTCCATATAACCTTATGTCGACATGTGTATGAAGATACTATGTTTGTTTTTTACCCTCGTTTTACCTGGTCCATGGAATAATTTTCAGATATTTCTTGAGATCTATATGCAACCATTAAGGAGTAATATGCGCACAAAATCATACCAAGGAAAAAAATTATATGACAACCTCGTAGTGAGAATGAAGCTCCATAACATTGTATACCAATACGGATCCTGTGGTTGTACTTGCTGGAAGTGCCAAGAAGCAACCATCCAAACTTGGTGAAAATGCACAAAGCCCTGAGGGATGAAAATAATCTCTTAAAGAGATCAAGATATAGTGCTGAATGAATTCTTCAGAAAATAAAACCTTAATATTACTTCAGCAGCTCTACCGATATCTATTGTAACAAGATATCATCGAAATAAAATAGACTAAATCAATCAAAGCTTTATGATAGACTCTAAATAACCAGATTCTGGACAATAAAGGTATCTACTTAATTAGTAAAAGCAATTCTAAAGAAAATTAACCACTAACAGTATATTTGTACCAATAAAGGGCAGAGTATCCTTTTCAAGGTCAAAAGCATGTGAATAGAAGTTGGAAGGGAAGAAGGATGCTAACATTCAACACACCAAAACCTGAGGTCTAAAATATATTTGAGGTAGCTTGGCAGGTTCAACTGCATAATAGCACGTCCTGTCTTAATCTCACCCATGATTTTCTTTTCATCAAATTCATAAAGGAGGCTAACATTGAACACACCAAAACCATGGTGCACCTGCATTACACTTGTAGAAATGTCCTAAGTTATGAGTTTTATTTTGAATATGATGAGGTTTGTCTTCGAAATAGGAGTTACATTATAGAAATAGTCCTTAATAAATTCATAAAGGAAAACAAATTTCGAGATATATGCGTACATTTTTACTAGAATGAATGGTTTGATTATTGTATTTACTGAAATTTAAAAAAAATAATAATAAAAAAAGAACCATATTTATGCTCAATATAGATTCCATCTTCAATGTTGTTAGCTGATAGAAGCCATTCTGTAGAAGATCAGGTTGTCATTCATTGGCACCAACAAGAGTTACCAGTTTCATTTGTCCCTTAATTACAGGGTTACCGTTACATGAAAGCATAACAACTTTCTCCATACAACCATTAGCATAATCCACTCTCCCACCCGATTATAACACATTGCATTCTGTGTATCCCATCATCAAACTGCATCTCCGCTCATTTTGTCTCATCTAACATGATTTTAAAGCAGCCTGATGTCTACCATAGACACCAACTCCCCCTGCTTCATCATCCTAGGTTCCCCACCACAATGTTGTCGATCCAACCAAACAAATAAAAAGCTTAGTCTCCCACAACCTACTTATGAAAGAATTCATTTTTTTCCAAATTTAGTGACTAATTCCTATTACTCATAAGTCACTTGTTAGAAATTTCTTCTGCCATAAATAACATGCATGCAGAGCGGAAATTAACCAAACATAAATGATGCATTATTTAATGTAATCGGGCCAACAAGCATATGTCCATGATCATTCACTATCATTTATTCATCCATACCATTACATTAATCAACCCTTAATCAGTCACCATAACTATTCTCATAATCAAATTACACCCTCTCTCAAATCTATACTAGCGCAAAAAGTGGAAATATCAATAGAAAAAGAAAGAAGGCAGAGCTATTATGATTTCTAGTCTAATTATTATAAAAATGCAATCCAAGTTCTCACTTAAATACATTAATAGATAATTGTCAATCAAATCATTTCACATGGGGGCTTAAATAAAGTAATAGACACTTATTTTCTACATTTTTTGGGGGTTTGTTGGTAGGGAAAGATGATTGATTTTCAAGAATACTTTTGACAGGAAAGGGATCCTGTTATCTAGTTTTATAATGATAAATTCTGGGATCTAAATGTTCTAATGCTATCTATTGGATTTAATCGCCTATGCGGAAGCGTAAAATGAATCGATTCGGAATTTTCAGGATAAATACCTTTATAGGGCGGTCTCCAGAATCAGCCATGTCGCGATGTCCCTCGAATGGATCGCACGGTCGAATGGTGATCACGCAATCGAACCACCACTGCAAATCCATGATGCCTCAAGCCTCATGTCCGGTGAATCGTTTGACGATGGGAGATTTTCCTACGCGAAAATTTCCAACCCTCACGGTGTTTCTCTCTCTAGAGAATGTGCACTAACCTTGGCCTCTTTCCTCTCGGTTACTGTTCCTTCAAATTGGAGATGAAAAGCCACACCTTTTCGTTAGCAGGAAGGAGAAGAAATCATTTCCACACACGTAGGTGCTCCTTTTGCTTAATGGGGGAGTTACCACGTAATTGAGTGGTTAATATGGTGGTTAATGATGGGAGTTACCCCATTCCTAAATTACCCAAATGCCCCTCAATGGGCATATTCCAACATCTCCCACTTGCACATGAGGGCATTTTATGTCCATCACAAGATCACACTCATGCGATTTATCATATCACCCTACTGGATTTTCATACAGATTGGGTATCGTGCGACCGGCAAGTACACCTGCAAGCAAAGACTTCTTGATACATCTGTTAGGATGATCGAGGAGTCACTGTTAGTATAAAAATAACTCACTATACCCCAGACTCAATGCATTTATATCCATCGAGCCACTTTCCTCATCGAAAGTGATCTCCAATCAATTTGCTCGACTATGTATTCACTATTATGTTTGAATCCCAATATGGATTAACATAATAGGTCGACCTGTGAATACACGACAATGATGTAATGTCTATTGGCATTCCTTTTCCCAAACTCGAATCTATCAGTCTCAATTCAGCTGCTTTTCTACACTTGCCCCTTAGATCTCAATTTATCTTTCGGCCCATAGGTAAACAGACTAAAGTAGCAACATTGAACCAAAATTCTAGATACAGCCGAAAGTAATAAGGGCATAAGAGATCCCACCCAATGGATCTCAGGTCTCACATAGTGGGAACGGGGATTAAGATCAAACTATCGTCCCAAATAATAGTTCCCACTGTCCCATGGTCGTCTCATCACCCGTGGTATGAAACACGTACCACAGTGTTATTTCCCCATCTCTCAAAGGGTATATGTCAGATTTCTCTAACACTGTACAGGTATGGGACTCAGTCTACACATAAAACTTTACCCAGAGATCTCAGAGAGAGCATCTCAGAGACAATATCACAAATCACAGGTGATTTCTGAGATCTCAAAGCTGTCTACTTACAGGCAACATGGATGTGAGTATTTCTATGTTGGTCATACCACATAAAACCTCATCCTGAACACATATCAGGGCGACTTATGTTTTAATAGGGCCACTCTCAAAGCCTCTTACAATTAGAATCTGTCTCATCTCCGCTCACTCAGAGTCGGAGGTGGTCACTCGTATGAGAGAGTCGACCACGCCTGCCTGATACATCTTTTATCATAAGATCACAATATATGACAATAAATAATGCATGAAATAAATATGTGACCCAACAATACATGTATGTCATATATTTCAATAAGCATCAACAATACATAATGAGAAATGTTAAAGTACACTAAACCCAATGATTCCTTATCTCACAAAGGAATCTCTCACAACGGGTTTTCTGAAGGAATCAGCTATCATGCTGTATGTCAAGGTGTATTTAGCTGTCACAATACCATTCTCGGTAATATCTCTCATAAAGTGGTCTTCGGTATCAATGTGTTTGGCTTTACTATAACACTTAGAGTCTCAGTTGTTGACAATGTCGGTCTGATTATCACAATAATCATCGCTGACCTCCCATTATCTGTCACGACCCTAAGTCATTCAGAAATGTCTGAAGCCAACCATTCTCATGAACTACAATTGAATATACTATAAGCTCAGTCTCTATCGTAAATAGAGATATATAGGTTCTCTTCTTACTATTCTAAGAAGATAAAACCTAATGTTAGTTTGCGTTTATTCATATCACTACTCCCAGTTAGTATTTGAATCCCAACGACAAAACGCAAATCACCTCATCTGTAATACATAGAGAGGTCCGTAGTTTAAATGAGATATTTTAGAATCATTTTTTACTGCTCTACAGTGATCCCTTCCAGGTTCTATTAATACCTACTCACCAGATCGATCGCAAAATAAACGTCTGGTCATGTATGCCTCATTGCATACATTAAACTGTATATCGCATGTGTATACCTCATCGCATACACTAAACTATATATTGCACTAAAATAAGAGATTTTGCTTATCTCCTTTATTTTTGTATTAAATTTTAGGACATATGTCAAGAATCAGGTTTTTAACTTTAGCGATAGAGTATATATTAGGTCATCATCGCTCATCTCGAAATGCTCAAGAATCTACCTAATGTAAAACTCTTATTAAAGAGTTAACACCATTCTCAAGCGATCCCTATGGATTCAAAATCCAAAAATGAATTAAAACCTCATAACCATATTACAATGGTCATTGGATACTCTCTGTTGTTCCCAGCCAATAGAATGTCACCTACATATGAGAACATGCTCATAAAGCAGCCATCGGGATGTATCAGATAGATACAATGATCCTACTTGATCATTACAAAATCATAAGATATTACATTTTCGTGAAATCTCCGGCGCCGCTGTCCGGATGATGGCTTAAGGTTGTATTTTGATTTCTAAAATCAACAGACTTTATCCACCTGATCTACTAGAACGAACCCAGAGGGATGCTCCATGTAGATCACCTTATCTAGACTTCCACTACGAAAGCGGTCTTTACGTCCTTGTGGTGTGACTCTAGATCCATGTTTGTGACAATCGCTAAAAGATAAATGGATCGAGATAAATTGGACTATGACTCCTTAATAATCCATCCCTCAGTCTAAGTGTAACCCTTGATTACTAGACGGGTTATTTACCTCTTCATCAATCCGTTGACCTTTATTTTGACTTTGAGAACCTATTTGTACCCAATGGTCCTTCCTCCCTCAGGCAAATCAACTAGATCCCAGACCCCGTTGATTCTCATCAACTCCTTCTCTTCATTTATGGCCTCAATAAACGGTCTTTTGCATCTTTTGCAGAACTCTCGAGAGCCTCTTGAACCGTTTTAAATTTCTCATCATCCTCTAGAATCACAACAAGTGTCTCACCCTTAATCGAGAAGAGACGTTTAAATACGCATCCTCGATGCTCTTATGAGGAGAGAAAAATCTTTATCTCTTGATGGATAGCTCCCACTGAGATCAAGATCCGTAATGGATTCTTGTATCCCGTCGCTGGGCTCTCTGAGCCACTAGGCTCATCCATCGCATAAAGGGTAATGTCCAAATTGATTTCACCTCTCTTAAGGAAGTCATTCTCAAGAAATATGGTATTACGAGACTCAATCTCGATTACAGTACCGTTCGTGTTTGCCTAGGAACACATATTTTCTCGTATGCATAACTACCGTGTGAATGCGAGAAATTGCGGCACAATCCCATAACCTCAAGTGGCTAAGGTCAGGCTGCCTCCCTGTCCAAAGCTCAAATGGAGAACTGACTAATAGTCAATAATCTCATAATACTTTTCTCGAAACTGAGCTCCATGTGTAGTTTAGACAAAAACTTGCGTCCCCGATCGATTCTGAGAGTCTCTACTCTCAAATCTAACTGATTCTCAATCTTGCTTATGAACCTCCTGAAGTAGTCTAATACCTTAGACTTATGCGAGATCGATCAGATAGATGAACCGAAACCCACGTAAGCTTCTATAATTATCTACACAACTCCATTTCTGACTCTCATGCTAATAAGACAACAAAAAAAGAAAGGCATAATGGTCTAATTGCAATGGAGTCCCAATTCTCATTGTATTGCCAAATGGTTTTCTCGTCATTTTGTCGGCTAGGCAAAACTCAAATACGGGTAACTCGAATCTGGTCAGCAGGTTTAATAAACCTTTCACTACTAACCGATTCATCATCTCTTACCCCATATGTCTAAGTCTACTATGTCATTCATTTATATCATCATCTACGCAATCAGATGTAAAGACAATAGTAGAACAATAAGAAACCATTAGAAGGAGCAGCACACAGTGCATACAATCCATCATGGATTAAAACCAGAACAATTCAGAAAATTGTCGTATTATAAAAAAAAAAGAATAATTTCACGCATATCCTAGTCAATCTTAGACAAGATACTAAATTGAAGATCCGTCGAATGCCTACAGTATTAAGAATGTCATGGCAAGTATCGTTCCCTCTGACAACGACAAATGCTTTGTCCTTGACGTAAATCCTCCAAACTTAAGGATTCACTTGACGGAACTATATTTACGCACTCCTGTCTCGAGTTACGTGGTCGGTTGCTCCTAATTACAAAGGAGAGAAATCAGCGAGCATTATAGTGAATGAGACAAATCTCAAACCACGTAAAGAAGAAGGATATTAATTTATGCTTGTCACACTCATGAGCGAAATGACCAAATTTACCTTAAACGTAGCAATTTATATTGGTCTAATCAAATTCCTTCTCCTTGCGCTTTTATACCTCGTTGTCAGTTTTCTCGGATGATTTTTATTACCTGGATCTCGAGTCTCGTTCGCTATTGGCTTAGCGCTGGTGAAGTCCTTACTCGACTCCTCTGAATAAACATGATTCGAGTGTAGCCTACTCACCTTTAGGTGCTCCTCATCGAGTTCACAATACGTATTCATATCAACGAAAGTACAAATACTTTCGTCAAGTGTGAGATAGGATTTCATAATTTCCCATGAATCAGGTAAAAACTGGATCACATCCAGTACCTAAATTCCATCCAAAATTTGCACGTCTGTATTTCTTAACTCGGTGATCATACTCGACATTTGCCTCATTGTATGATCAGCCCTTTTCTTTTGCATCCTCACAGTAGGAGCCAAAGAGAGCAACCCAATGCTCTTATGGGGCGAGTCGAACCGACATGTCCCTAAGATATGACTCGTAGAACGAGATTAAGTTATCGTGCATGCCACTGGTAAGGATTGCCCTAACTTGACAATTCTTTTCTACCATGCATGATAGATCTCTTTATCTCGTATATTCTAAGGCACGGTATCCACCCTGGGGCCCATCTTCTCGTGCCTCAGATTCCCGTTAGATTTTGCCTCTCGAGAATAAGCTAAATATACTGATATGAAATCTCACAGATCACATCATTCAGTTTACTATCCTTGCAAAAATTTAATACGACAGTTCTTAACGCATTAAAAGAGACATTTGTGACTTGGAGATACTTATGTTGGATTTAATCGCACATGCGGAAGCATAAAATGAATCGATTTAGAATTTTCAGGAAAATACCTCTATAGGGCAGTCTCCAGAATCAGCCGTGTCGCAATGTCCCTCGAACGGATCACACGGTCGGATAGTGATCACGCAATCGAACCACCACCACAAATTTACGACGCCTCAAGCCTTATGTCCGGTGAATCGTTTGACGATGGGAGATTTTCCTACGCGAAAATCTCCAACCCTCACGGTGTTTCTCTCTCTAGAGAATGTGCACTAACCTTGGCCTCTTTCCTCTCGGTTACTGTTCCTTCAAATTGGAGATGAAAAGCCATACCTTTTCGTTAGCAGGAAGGAGAAGAAATCATTTCCACATACGTAGGCGCTCCTTTTGCTTAATGGGGGAGTTACCACTTAATTGAGTGGTTAATATGGTGGTTAATGATGGGAGTTAGCCCATTCCTAAATTACCCAAATGCCCCTCAATGGGCATATACCAACACTATCTAACTTGCCTCAACTTTCATTTCCTATTCGTTTGAATATCAGAGAAGAACTAGAAATAAGTTTTACTAGAAAAGTCCTTGTCAGTGACGACAATAATCTGCACCATGACCACTGATGATTCTCATCATGATAAGTTTTAGAAGCTTAATTTCTTATTCTGACAAATGTTAACTGAGAGAAGGCCACAATCACAAGTTGGGAAAAATCCTTGTAAGTGAGGACAACTATCAGCACCATGAGCATTGATGATTCTCATCATAATTAGTTTTAGTAGCTTAATTGACAATTTTGAGAAATGCTAAACTGAGAGAAGGCTATCATCAGAAGTTCGATGGCCATTTTCTATTTGGCGGCCTCTGCCTTGCTAATCAATGATGCCTCCAAAATGAAGTTGATTGATTGATGTAGTTTATCTTGTAATATTTCTTGTTTTTAACACCATGCTTTTTAATGGCCCCATACCTTCATCTTGTTTCTTCACCTTACTCTTCTTTGGGGTAAATCTAGTAGTTCTTATCATTGATATATATATTATCAAGTCCTCTTTGTTCTTAGTTTAGGCTATGATTTTATAGAGCAACAAAAATAGTGATTATTTTTCTTTTAATAATTTATCTCACTTCTAACAGTAGCACTTTCTATATCCTCTTTGGTTTCTTAGAATGTATATTTGTCATGGAGCACATGGATGAGCAAATTGCTGGAATAGCTTAGTTGGTTAGAGCGTGTGGCTGTTAACTACAAAGTTGGAGGTTCAAGCTCTCCTTCTAACGTATTAGCATGTGTTTGTTCATTTTCTTATTGAAATTTGATGCAAAAAATAAAAACACAATTAAAAAAGAAAAGAAAAGGAAACAGAAGACCCTAAGATGGAGAGCATGAACAGTGGGATTCCGAGCTACGTACGCAGAAAAGACATGATCTCTAGTTAAATTATTATAAATACACAATCCAAGTTCTGATTAAATAGCTTAACAGATTATTATTAATAAAATCAATTCATAGCTTAATAGATTATTGTCAATAAAATCATTTCATATGGGGGCTTAAATAGATTAACAGATACTTATTTTATTTAATCTTTTCTTTTCGGGTCTTGTTGGCATTGAGGGTGATTTTAAGTACTTTTGATGGGAAAGGGATGTCGTTATCTTGGTCGATAATGGTGAATTTTGGGATCTGTCTACTCTAATGCTCTCTAACTTGTCTCAACTTTCATTTCCTTTTCATCTGAAGATCAAAGAAGAACTAGAAATCTATGCCGTTGGAAAAGTCCTTGTGAGTAAGGACAACCATTAGCACCATGAGCATTAATGAATCTTGTCATGATCAGTTTTAGTAGCTTATTTGATAATTCTACCACACTCAAATTCTGCCACAATCGTCATAGGGCTTCCATGGTGAAGTTGATAGGGGTTTTTCATTTTGTGGTGTTTCTTGTTTATTGAGGATTAGGCTTTTTAATGGCCCCATACTTTATCTTCTTTCTTCAACTTGCCTTTCTTTGAGGTAAAACCACTAGTTCTTGTCATTGATATGTATATTATGAAGTCGTATATGCTCTTGGTGTAGTGGTTTTGCAGAATGGATATTTGTCTTCCAACACGAGGTTAAGCAAATTGCTTGAATAGCTCAGTTGGTTAAAGCACATGGCTATTGACCAAAAGGTTAGAGGTTCAATCCCTCTTTCTAGCACATTGATATGTGTTTATTCAGTTTCATTTGGAAGTTTGATGCAAAAAGTAAAAATACAAATAAAAAAGAAAAGAAAAGAAAAGATCTTAAGATAGAGAACATGAGCGATAGGATTCAGAGCTACGAGGGAAGAAAGGACATGATTTCTAGCCAAATTATATCTTAACAGATTATTGTGAACCAAATTATTTCATAGCTTAACTGATTATTGTCAATCAAATCATTTCACGAGGGTTGCTTAAATAGCTTAACCAGTACTTATTTTATTTATTCCTTTTTTAGGGCATTAGTTGCACTACAAAATAAATGCGCTATGTAGACGGTTAAAAACCGTATGGTAAATCTAGTAAAACCATAGAAAGAACTTTCTCCAATGGATGCATCTTTAGTTGGCTATACACCAGTCGGGATTGGTCTCTCCCGACGGTTCTAGTTACCGTTGGAGCATGTCCCGACCTATACAGACAGTTAAAAAAGTATTGAGAAATTATCTTGACTTGTATCGGTTTAAAAAATGTTCGTAAATATTACGGCCTATTATCGTTAGTTATCACATTGTGTTAGAAAATAATACTAAATTTATCGTCAGTCACATAAATATTAAGAATTGTTATTATCTTGTATCGGTTTAAAAATATTAGTAAAAGTTACTACATATTATCATCGATTATCACATGTATTAGGAAATAATACTAGATTTATCCTCGGTCACATAAGTATTAAGAATTGTTATTATCTTATATCGGTTTAAAAAACATTGGTAAAAGTTGATAACTATTACTGTCAGTTATCACATGTATTAGAAAATATTATTACATTTATTGTTGGTCATCATAAATGTTAAGAATTATTATTTTCTTGTATCGGTTTAAAAAAAACATGTTAGAAAATATTACTATATTTTTTGTCGGTCACCATATATTAAGAATTGTTATTGCTATTTATCTATCGTCAGTTATCAAAAATGTTCATAATGTTATTACTTTATCATTAGATACGTCGGTATTACGAGTTAAGTTTTTATTATCGATTACACAGAAAATGTTAATTAATTTATCATCATTATAAAGTGTTAGGGAAAATTACTAATTTTATTAAAAAAAAAAGAATTAGGATTTGATTATCATAAGTTATCATATGTATCATCGGTTACTACACGTTACTACTTTCTTTATTTTCAGTTACCATTTCTTACTATAAGTTACTATTTCTATACATCTTACTATATCTTATTATAACTTACTACCAATTACTACAAGTGTGAAAAAAATATTATTTGAGACCAAAATGCTAGAAAAGTTATTTAGTTGTAACTGTATCATCATCATCATAGCTTAGACAAATATTTTTGTAGGAAAATTAACCTTTCGATTATCATAAGAATAACACTGATTACAAAAATAATATAAAAATATGAAAATGATGGATACATATATATATAAAAAAAAAAGATCACATGTCCTGTTCTAAGATCTAAGATGTTGTTCTCGCAAAAAATGTTATCATCATAATTTGCAGAATCCATCAACACCACCACCAGTAGTTGTATGTGACAAAGTTGCCAAAATGTTACCATCACAGAATTTGAAAATTGAATTCCCAACATCCAGCACAATCTATTCATAGGACGAACTTTATGCAGATTCCTTCAATCTATTCATAAAAACTAGTAACTAGTGAAATAATGAAATGAATATTGGTACATTGTAAAAAATAGTCGTAAATGAAAATATTACCTTTTGAGATAGAGTGAGGTGGTGATAATGATAGTTGGCTTCTATATGTACTCCCAGCATCTGATGGTATTGAAGGAATCTAATAATATAAATAATTTGGATCATTATTTAAAGATAAAAGTGAAATTAGTAAGATTGTGGTGAATCTTACTTGAACACCAACAATCCTTACTTCATTAACCAAGCTTATCAATTCATCTTGCTGTGGACTTCCGGCATGCATTACAACGTGCATAAGAACATTGCTTATCAAATTAGTAATATTATAATTTTATTCCATTGATCGTTCTATCATAATAGTTACATCTCCATTATGTATGGTTGAATGCAGGCGTTGTGATGGAGTTGTAACTTTTCCCACATATCTGATTCTTCCCCTCGAATCAGGCCCTTTAACTTTAGATATAATCACTTTTCCAAGATAAAATCCCTTTTTCTAATTGCTCTTCTTCATTGTTAGTAGACTCCATTCCATTTTTCATTATTTCTTGTTGTCAGAAGTAATGAAACGTTAATATCCATAAACATAAAAAATAGAATTATATAAAAATAATCATCCATACCATAAATTCTGATACTTTTGTAGAAACTAAACTGTAATACTTATAAAAAAAAAAGAGAAGAGAGACAGCGTTTTAACCCAAAACGCCGTGTCTCCCCCCAATTTGATTAGGGCTTTCAGCCCTAATCTCTCTCACTTTCTGTCTCTCTCCCGATTCTCTCTGATTCTCACTCTCCGCCTCCCTCTGTCGCGTCTCCCTCACTCACCGATGAGCTCCGTCGTACACGGCCACCCACCTCCTTCACTCTCTCTCTCTCTTTCTCGCTCTCTACTTTCTCTTTCTCTCTCGTGCGGGTGAACAGAGTTACTCTTCCCTCTTTCTCGTACGCGATAGTAGTTCTTTGTCTCCCCTCCCTTGCACGCTTACTTGCATGCAGTGCCCCTTTGCTACGACCTCCACTGAAAACCCCAGACTAGCACCCGACAGAGCCTTCGAATACCCTAGATTGTGACCTACAATTTCATCCCCTGCGCAAGTAAGAGCGATTCTCTAAATAGTAGCTCTAGGGTTTGATTCTTTCGGTAATTTAGCCTAATTAATAGAGTCTGCGTTGGTTTGGAACGCATTGCAAGTCTAGGATTGAACTGAGAAGGTATTCGGACGAGGGTTGTGAACTGCGAAATCCTAGGTGAGGAAATTTCAATCCCTTCAATATTCAAACTATTTTGGTTGAATTTAGGTTGAGAATACACATATATATATTCTGAAATATGTTAGATTCGAAGGAAATGCATTTTCCTAAGAGTTTGATTGGAAATGTGTAAGAAAATATTTAGACTTTGGAGTTGGAATGGAATAATCTACAGAATGAAGGATACGGTTGCATTTCATATCCTTCTTAGGTTATTTTTGAGGTGTTAATAACATATGGCATTAGAGTGTATTCATGAATTGGAGGAATTAAGGTTTATACAAAATTAAGGAGAAATTTGAAAACCCTTTAATGGGACCTTATTTGATGATTAATTTATGACCAATATCTTAGGTTAAGGCCTTCCAAATTAAAGAAGAGGTTGGACATTGTAGAGTTGGAAATTAGGAGCGAAAACCCTCCTGAGAGGTGAGTGGATTGTCCATTGTGTTATAAATGAGCAAATGAGTTTAAATTCTTTTGTGAAATGTTTTGAATGATTTTTACAAGTGTTATAAGAAATTATTTGTGATTATGGGATATCTGGAATGGAAGATTGAATTACGAATGCATCCTAAATAATTATCAATGAATCTGTACCATTTGTATTTGATATTGGATTTGTAAATGTTTGTAGCAAGAATTCGGAATTTGTTTGATGAAACATGGCACATTGACTGTAATTTGAATGATTATGAAATGATGGTGCACAATTGAAAAGACTATAGTCATTCCATCCACGGAGCGACCAGACGGGGTGACGTGGGTAGGGTTTTATTGCGAGAGAGGTGTACGAAGCCTCTTCTCTGCCATGTCGGACTATCCGGATTGCACCCGGTGAAATACGAGCCAACGCCAAGGAAGGGGGTAGTGTTTTGAAATACTGAAATAGAAAACCCCTTGGCGGGCTTCTGTTTAGGTTCGACCAAATTGAGGACGAAAGTGATTTCGATGGGACCCTTGTGATCTTCTAAAGGAATATTTGATGTGGATGCATACTTTGTGAACTGTCTGATTTATTGAAAGTGCTTTAATATGCATAAAGTGATGTTTTGAGATATATTTTTACTCTCTCACATTCACCCCTTATTTATCACACAATCATACTATTGCACTTCACTTACTGAATATTTCCCAATACTCACCCCTCTTTTCATATTTTACAGAGGATACTTAGTGCGGAGACTACATGGGGATTGAAGCTTGCGTGGGATTTTTGCTATTTTGTGTATGTATTATAGTGATGTAGGGTTATTTTAGATGATTTGGAATCCATGAAAGGGAAGACTTATATAATTCTTTTGGTATGAATTAAATCAAAACTTGTTTCATATATAGGAGAAAGTAGTGATGGAATCCTTATATAGTTTGTATTGGATTTTGTGCGGAACTGGTTCATTTTCTTTTAACTTTCATTTTGGTTAAACTTATGGTTTAAATGGGACATTTGATTTGAAAAGTTAGGATTCGTTATTTTCTTTCAATTTTATAAAGTTTTGTACATCTCATATCGTTTGGACTTTGCTGATGCTAGCTCGTTTCTTCAGGCGAGTGTTTGTAAAATCCTGCGACTATGATTTGGGACTTCCTTTATTTTAAATGTTTTACTTGTGCTGAAAATTCTGGAATGACTGGGATGACCAATTTTGGAAGAGATGCATGCTTGTGTGTACTGGGATGGACCGGATTGGTCCTTTACATGTGCATTGTATTTGGAAGAGATATTGTACAGTTGGTTAACCTTGCAGAGTCCCGGTATATTAGGAGGTTCTGCCCATGTATCGAGACAACGCGGCGGTTTTCGTGTGATCGATCTGAGAATCAAGGCGTGACAGCTTTATTGGTATCAGAGCGGGTTTGATTTTCTTTTAAATGTTTGAAGATTTGAAATGTCTCCAAATATCCCCAATGATTTTTCAAAAGTTTTCAGAACAGTTTTCTTTTGAAAATTCATATTTATAAAAAAAAATTTTCAAAAAATGTACAAAAACTTTCCATGGATTCTTAGGAAATTAGGGATATCCTTTTTAGGGGGTTAAGCACTTGGGATAGCTCCTATTTTAATTGTTAAGCTTAGACTCTCTCTGTAGAGTTTTGCTCCCTATACGAGGGATAAGGAATCTGAATAAGATATTTTTCACTCCACCTCTATAACCCGAGTGATGTATTGCTTTATGAATAGTTTCTAAATTGTGATTGAAGATCTCCCTTGGCTTGTTTGGCTGAATGGTGAGTATCCTCGTAGTAATTCCTTTGGACTAATATCTTGATGTTACAAGTTGGATATACTTACGTAATAGGAATGACAATATAGAATTGTTTATGATTAAGATATAAGGTAAAATACTTTTGAGAGATTGTATTTGTTAGTAGATGTTGGGGTTTGATAAATGTTTTCGTGATTTGGAAAAGCAGACAGTTTGGAATCAGTAGAAAAATTTGATGATACTTGCCTTGCTTTTGTGTAACTACATTGCATCATATGCAGCCTTCTCTTCCGTAAAGGTGGGCTATAGGTTATAAGAAGTAGGTATAAGGATAAGGCATATGAAAGTAGTCAGATTGAACACATTCTTTTTTTTTAGGGACATGATGTAGGTGGAATGCTTGTTTATAATTTTAATAGAAGAGAAATTGCTAGTAGAGGATTTGTGTGCCCAATTTGTCAATTAAACAATGAGAAATGTGATAATAGCAATGTGACTTCAAGTATATAACAATGACTAATGAGATCTTGCAAATATGTTTAGTGGTATTAATATCTTAGTAAGGTTAAAGTTCAGCCGTCAATGAACAAATTCGATTTGCAACTTGAAGAGGGCTAATAGTTGTCTCTAGCATTTGGGATTCTATAATTATTAAAATTCATATTAATTTTGTTAATGGTTAAGATTTGGGCCTGGGCAGTCGGTAAGTAGGGTTTTGTTAAAGGGCTAGTCTGAAGAGAGAAGAAAGAAGGAAGAAAATGAAAATTCCTCTATTAAAAGGGTAGATTACAAAATGTAAGCTGTTTCATGTCCAAGTTGTTACATACTTTATCCATATTTAATATTTTTAAAGAAATCAGCCTTGTTGCTGATATGATTATAAATTGTATTCACCATCCAAAGTATGCCCTTTATACTATTGAACAATAGCTGCTACATACAAAGGCTAGTGCAGCAAGCAATTCGCTGCCATAAATATATATATGCATCAACATTCAGTTTCTTACTGTAGTGTGAATGTCCAAAGTCAAATTAATGCCCTTAAGTCTAGAGGCATTAAAATTCAAAGATAATAGTCACAACTTTAATAAGACAATTAATGCATGTAAGTCTAGAGCCATTAAAATCCAATGTATACCATACTGTGACTATAAGGTACTTTAGCTAACTATGGTTGTGGACCATGTACATAGGAATGGTTCTTTCGCCTAGACCTTTCAGGTATATAATGCAGCACTTTTGACAATTGTAGCATATGAATCGGTAATTTGCTTCCTTTACATGTGTTCAGGTCTTTTTAATTAAAACACAAATAAATGAAGTCTGTTACTGAATTACTCATTGAGATCATTTTGCAGAAAGCTGTGTTACTACTCTATCTTTGGGTGGACCTCTTTCTTTTCTCGAATTGATATTGAAACAAAATAAAGATCCTTGATCTGCTATTATATGTTTCTGTTGAAATTGGGGGAAAGCTTTTTGCTTCAATGATTATTTTAAAAAAATAATATTTGTAATGGACAATGCCTTTTTTGGATGAGCAGCATCTTATAGGAAAAATTTTAAGCTTAGGTGATTTTGGTAATAAGGAACTTCGCTGTCTAGCTTGGAAATTTGAGGATATGGAAAAACTAGTGGTAGCTTCTTCAATGTTTGATGCAGTCACCTTGGAAGAGCTAATATGATGAGCCTTTAAGGGATGACATGAATATTATTATGATAATTCTTTGGATTCTCTGTTGGATATATTGTACCTCTGTTTGAAGGAGCAAATAATTTTCCAGACTTATTGGAATCTCTAAAAGTAGAGTTCATTATTCCTTCTTTAGTTTAAAAGTATTATATTTCTTTAATATCTCTATTCTCTATAAACGTTTCATTCTTCATCACCTGTTTATTCATGCACTCATGCAAAAGCCCAGCTCCGGGATCTATACATTGCAATGAGGTTTCTCTGGTATTTTAGTCGGCTGTAGTGGTTTAGAGTTCCTTAGATAACCATTTTAAGTAAAGTCTCTTCAATTTTGGGTAAATTCATCCTTCAAATGGAAATATGAGGTTATATGGGTCATTCTAGATTTTACAACATTGAGATGGTAAATCTTACAAGCATCTAGGCAGAAATGTTTATACACGGTTACTTGAGCACCATTTAAGAGTAAGAATGTCTGTAAACAAAATTTGAGGTATAGTAAACAGGTTGAGTTCAATTATAACATCTTTAGATATTTGTGGTATGTGTATTAAAGACTTTAGTTTTAATCTTTTTGCAATACTTTGCAACAGATACAGGGTGGAGGCCTATTCTAATTGTTGTTGAGGAATGCATTGATCTAGATAATATTGGTCCTTTTATATTTAAGAGTTTCAAGGTTTTAGATATAACTTGTTAAGATCTCTGATATTTTTAGCTAGCGTATTGTTTTTCACTATTGTTCCTCTCTAAGCTTTCTAGAGTTTTAGCGACTATTGGTGATACATTTGTTGATGGAGCTGGCCTTTCGGAAGTCGACATTGCTTGAGAAATGTTGTAGGGTATGATAATGGAAACTTTAATATTAATAGGGTGTTGAGAATTTGAGAGTGATATAACGTGAGATAAATAATAGTAGTTGAAGAATGTGGACATGGAATTGATGAGCACATGATTATTAGATAGAAAATTTAATGCAAAAAAAGGGGGGTAGTAACTATGCCGATATACCCTTGACAAAGCTGTTAAAGTTAGAAATTATGACCTTATGTTTAACTATATTATATTTCATACTTGGTTCATATTAAATGAGATTTGAAGAGTTAAACCTAGGGACCAGTTTGTACGAAGATGTCAATGCGGAAACAACACTCATAACTTTTTGACATATAAATTATAATTTAAATTTTGATGTCGGAGATGTGGTTTTCCTTAAGGTTTCAACTTGGAAGGGTGTAGTTCGGTTCAAAAAATGAGGCAAATTGAATCCAAGGTACATTGGGCCATGCAAGATCCTTGAGAGGGTTAGAAATGTGACTTATCGATAGGAATTACCACCGGATTTGGAGAAAATTCATGATGTATTTCATGTGTCAATGCTAAAGAAGTATTTGTCAGATCCTTCTCATGTAATTGAATCTCCTCCGATAGAATTGAATCCGGATCTAAATTTCAAAGTGCAACCAGTGCAAATCATTGATCGACATGTTAAGCAATTGAGACACAAACAAATCCCCATGATCAAGGTACTACGTGAAAACAATCAAGTCAAAAAATAGACTTGGGAAATCGAAGAATTAATGCAGAAGAATACCCGCAGCTCTTTGATGTATAATTGTATCTTGGAATTTTGGGGACGAAATTTGTTTTCAGGGGGTTAAGAGTTATAATACTTATAAAAAAAACAAAAGAAGAGAGACGCAGCTTGTAACCCAAAACGCCGCGTCTCCCATCAATTTGATTAGGGCTTTCAGCCCTAATCTCTCTCACTTTCTGCCTCTATCCCGATTCTCTCTCGCTCTCTCTCTCTCTCTCTTTGATTCTTACTCGCCGCCTCCCTCTTTCGCGTTTCCCTCAATCACCAGTGAGCTCCGCCGCACACGGCCGCCCTCCTCCTTCTCTCTCTCTCTCTCTCGCTCTCTACTTTCTCTCTCTCTCCCGTGAATGCAAACAGAGTTACTCTTCCCTCTTTCTCACGCGAGACAGTAGTTCTTTGTCTCCCCTCCCTCGCACGCTCACTTGCATGTGGTGCCCCTTTGTAGCGACCTCCACTGAAAACCCCAGACCAACACCCGACAGAGCCTTCGAATGCCCTAGACCGTGACCTACAATTTCATCCCCTACGCAGGTAAGAGCGATTCTCTGAACAATAGCTCTAGGGTTTTATTTTTTCAGTAATTTAGCCTAATTAATAGAGTATGCATTGGTTTGGAACGCACTACAGGTCTAGGATTAAACTGAGAAGGTATTCGGATGAGGGTTGTGAACTGTGAAACCCTAGGTGAGTAAATTTCAATCTCTTCAATATTCAAACTATTTTGGTTGAATTTAGGTTGAGAATACGCGTATATATATTCTGAAATATGTTAGATTCAAAGGAAACGCATTTTCCTGAGAGTTTGATTGGAAATGTGTATGAAAATATTTGGACTTGGGAGTTGGAATGGAATAATCTACAGAATGAAGGATACGATTGCATTTCATATCCTTCTTATGTTATTTTTGAGGCGTTAATAACATATGGCATTAGAGTGTATTCATGAATTGGAGGAATTAAGGTTTATACAAAATTAAGAGAAATTTGAAAACCCTTTAATGGGACCTTATTTGACGATTAATTTGTAATCAATGTCTTAGGTTAAGACCTTCCAAATTAAAGAAGAGGTTGGATGTTGTAGAGTTGGTAATTAGGAGTAAAAACCCTACCAAGAGGTGAGTGGATGGTCCATTGTGTTATAAATCAGCAAATGAGTTTAAATTCTTTTGTGAAATGTTTTGAATGATTTTTACAAGTGTTATATGAAATTATTTGTGATAGTGGGATGTTTGGAATGAAAGTTTGAATTACGAATGCATCCAAAGTAATTATCAATGCATCTGTGCCATTTGCATTTGATATTGGATTTGTAAATGTTTGTAGCATGAATTTCGGAATTTGTTTGATGAAATATGGCACATTGACTATAATTTGAATGATTGTGAAATGATGGTGCACGAGTGAAATGGCTATAGTCATTCCCTCCACGGAGCGATCTGACGGGGTGACGTGGGTGAGGTTTTATTATGAGAGAGGTGTACGCAGTCTCTTCTCTGTCACGTCGAACTATCCGGATTACATCCTGGTGAGGTACGAGCCAACGCCAAGGAAGGGGGTAGTGTTTTGAAATACTGAAATGGAAAACCCTTTGGCGGGTTTCCATCTAGGTTCGGTCAAACTTAGGACGGAAGTGATTTCGATGGGACTCTTTTGATCTTCTAAAGGAATATTTGATGTGGATGCATACTTTGTGAACTGTCTGATTTATTAAAAGTGATTTGATATGCATAGAGTGATGTTTTGAGATATATTTTGACTCTCTCATATTCACCCCTCATTTATCACACAATCATACCATTGCACTTCACTCACTGAGTATTCCCCAATACTCACCCCTCTTTTCACATTTTACAGAGGATACTTAGTGCGGAGACTGCACGGGGATTGAAGCTTGCGAAGGATATTTGCTGTTTTTTGTAGGTATTATAGTGATGTAGGGTCATTTTAGTTGATTTGGAATCCATGGAAGGGAAGACTTATATAATTCTTTTGGTATGGATTAAATCAATACTTGTTTCATATATAGGAGCAAGTAGTGATGGAATCCTTACATAGTTTGTGTTGGATTTTGTACGGAATTGGTTCGTTTTCTTTTAACTCTCATTTTGGTTAAACTTATGGTTTAAATGGGACATTTGATTTGAAAAGTTGGGATTCGTTATTTTCTTTCAATTTTATGAAGTTCTGTACATCTCATATCGTTTGGACTTTACTTATGCTAGCTCGTTTTTTTAGGTGAGTGTTAGTAAAATCCTGCGACTATGATTTTGGACTTCCTTTATTTTAAATGCTTTATTTGTGTTGAGAATTCTGGAATGGCTGGGATGACCAATTTTGCATGCGTGCATGTACAGGAACCCCCGCCCGAATGTGTGCCGATGCATGCTTGTGTGTACTTGGATGGATCGGATGGGTCCTTTACATGTGCATTGTATTTGGAAGAGATATTGTACAATTGGTTAGCCTTGCGAAGTCCTGGTATATTGGGAGGTTCTGCCCGTGTACCGAGACAATGCGGAGATTGTCGCGTGGTCGATCCGAGGATCAGGGCGTGACATAAACTGCCATTTGATTTGGTTCTACTGGTAATATAAAGATCAGCTCTACAAGGTTTGGTCCTAGATTGTGTCGTCTGTGATGATAAAAGTGGTTTAGCGTTTTACTTTGAAATATTATGTAGTAAAATTAATTAGAAATATACATTCTCATGTATGAGTTTGACAAATGATTTAGATCCTAAACAATGTGGATCTGTCAAATTTGCTTGACATTCTGAATTTTTTTTACTAATTTCCTAACACAAAAAAAGAAATATTAGAATACAAGTGAGCAGAATACTGAAGGAAATTGTTAATTTGTACCTTTCTTTTGTCGCTCAACCAGAAAGTAACAAGCTTCTTGTACTGATTTGGATCAACCCTGTCATCTCTCATTCTCTTGTTATTTTCTTCTATTCCAAGTGAATCATCAAACTACTTTGATTTCAAAGAATTTTTAAAACTTTTTCATTTGTCACACAGATTTGCAATAACTCATTTCTTAGTCTTATCTTTGAGTGGATTGAAAGTAATCTTTGATTACAATAAAAAAAATAAAATTATGTATATTAATTTCCATCTATACAATTAACCATTATACGATTAATAAAACTAAATATCTATACAATTTTTCACATGTCCTCTTTATACTCTATTGGCATGTCACGCTAAATCCTATAGTTTATTGGAGCAATGGAATGTACTCTGACTATAGAGTCCAGAAATTTGGAAAAATCGTACCATCAATTTTATTGGTTGATTTAATTCGTTCATTTCAATCATCATTCGTTTTCTTTTTTCTAAATCCCAAACATCTTGACAGTGCGTTGGCCCTCTACATATCTTGACAACTGTTAAAAATAAAAAATTAGAAATGGATAATTATTAATCACATCATAAGAAAATGATGTATTTATTTTTAAACCAAACTTATGATAACATCCTAGGATGATGACTGGGGTTCTTCAGACTCAACCTACTCTTGGGATGGTTGTGATTTTTCGTGATCAGCCACAATATTCATCTGTCGTTTAGTTTGTCCCATGTTTATCACAATCTAAAAAAAATTTAAAATTTTAAAATACAGTGCAATCAACTTTTTATTGAAAAAAATGATTACCTTTTCAGTAAACTTTGAAGATATATTATAAAGTGTTTCAGAGTGATTAAGGATCTTGATAGAATAAAATTTTAGTTGAGTCAGAAGTTTTGAAAGTTTTGAGAGGAGGAGAGGTTTTGAGTAAAGGAGAGTTTTTATGAGGGAACAAGCCGGAAATATTTTTAATATTTATTTGGAGAGTTTTTGGAGGGTAAAATGATTTCTAATATATATTTGGAGAGTTTTGGAGAGAAATAGATGAATGATTTATAATATATTTAGAGAGATTTTGGAGGGAAAGAGAAATTTTGATATTTTGTATAATAATTTTTAACATAATTTTTTCCCGCTTTTTTTACACTTTTATTTATTATCCCATTTTTCAATATTTTACCATTTTTTAAAATTTCACAATATTTCTTACCTCTTATTATAATAGTGTTACTCCATTGTTACTACAGTTATTTTATTATTTAAATTAATAATATTAATTATACCATCATTTACGTAACTCAAATTTTAATTTTTCATAGAAATGCGATTTTGGCTGAGAATTAGAGAAGTGGTGCAATGACTACTCGACACACACACATATATATATATATATGCATTTATGTAATGTGGAAAATATTATCATTCACTTTACCCACTTTTCCTTTACCTTCATTTTATCATTATCATTATTAAACATGCACACATATATTTTTTATTTGTTACTACAATTTTACTTTATTATTACATTCTTTTATTACTATATTATCACTATAATATTAATATATTATATTATATATTTTGTTACTACATCATTACTATATTATTCTAGCGATAACTATACCAATAATACTTATTATACCATATATATCATTATACTTATTTAATTTTAGATTTTATAATTGAGGATGAAATTATGAAATGAGATGTAATTATATAATTAATTATGTTATATCATATTTAATATTATTTAAATATATTTAATATTATTTAATTATGTTGGTAGTTATTATTTTATTATATTAATGAAAAATGAAAAATAAGATATTTTTCCTCTCATTTTTCTTTACACACTCTTATTTTTAGTTCAACATTAACTTGTGTTAACTTATGTCCATATGTATTATAACCTTCCAATTACTACATAATATACAATTAATAATTATAATTGAAGCACTCGCAAAGTTTGCATTGGTTGCTTAATTAAATTTAAACAAAGATTAAATATAGTTTTTATTTAAATATTTATATAAAAACTGAATATTTTGTAATAACAATATATTTGTATTGTTGTTCGAACTTGTTATCACTTGTTACCACTTGTCCCTCGTTATCATATACATAAAAAATATTACTTATTACCACTTCTTACAATTTGAACATATCACTTGTTGAGAAATATTAGTTATTACTTATTACCAGTTGTTACTATCTATTATACTCATATCACTTCACATGATCAATATCACTTGTTATCATTTATTACCATTTTTACATATTATCATTACCATTCATTACATCATATTATTACCATCTCTGTACACTACATATTACCATTACTATTCATTACAGCATATTAGATGGAGAAAACAAAATAATAATTATATAATCTAACAAAATTACATTTCATACACACAAGGAATATTATTTGTCACTCGTTATATAATATACCACTTGTTACTTGTTATCATGCACACAAGGAATATTACTTATTCTCACTTCTTACAATTTGAATATACCACTTGTTACCATGTACACTTATTGAGAAATATCAGTTATTACTTATTATCACTTCTTACTATCTATTATACTCATATCATTTCAGATGATCAATATCACTTATTATCATTTATTACCATTTCTGTACACTACATATTACCATTATCAATCATTACAGCATATTAGATGGAGAAAACAAAACAATGATTATATAATCTAACAAAATTACATTTCATACACACAAGGAATATTATTTGGTTATAAAGCATACCACTTGTCACTCGTTATCATGCATGCAAGGAATATTACTTATTACCACTTCTTATAATTTGAATATACCACTTGTTACTATGCACATTTATTGAGAAATATCAGTTATTACTTATTAGCACTTGTGATCACTTGTTATGATCTATTATACTCATACCACTTCACATGATCAATATCACTTGTTATCATTTATTACCATTTCTATATACGACATATTACCATTATCATTCATTACAGGAGAAAACAAAACAATGATTATATAATCTAACAAAATTACATTTGATACAAATATTCATCCCATCCTACTCTATCAATGTCATCATCATCATTCATGTCTATTGATACATTCCCTTCGTCTTTATCAATATTATTCTGAACCCACACCTGCTGATTGTTTGAAGGGTTACTTTCTGAATTTAGGTTTACTTCATCACCCATGTCAAATTCATCTCTCTAACTTTAATATGCTTTACAACAAGTCATCCTTTGTCTCTTTGATCCACTATATAAAATACCTTCTTTGCCTGAGATGCCAACACATAAGGATCATCCAACAAATCCACACCTGTATGATTGAGATATGAAAAATTTACAAGTGTTGAACCAAATCTATTCTTCTTGTATCCTGCTTGTAGGTCAATCCAATCATACCGAAATAGCACAAACGTATACATTCCATTATAGTTTACTTCAATAATTTATCGTAATATTCTATAATAATTAACTTTAGCTTGAATGGGTGCTTTATTCCTGGTACTTGCATAACTAATATCATCCACCGCAACCACAATGCCTGAATTCTGAGTCTGAAGGCATTTCTCCCTATCTTTTATATATAATCGATATCCATTGATTACATACTCATTGTAATTTCTAACAAATGGATTTGGTCTACGAGCAATCCATTTAATTTCATCAGTAATCTCTTCAGGGTATTTTGGATTCGTACCATAAAAAAAGAAATGAAGAAATTAATAATCTTCTAAGATTAACTAGAAGAAATTAATAATAATAAAAAATTAAATATTGATACTTACATGATGAGTAAACTAGGTAATGAAGTCTTTACTATGAAGTTTATTAATTTGGAAAGTGTTTAATTTGAAAAATCTTTTCAAGGTCACACATAATTTATGGAACTACTACCTCCAATTGCTCTAGTTCTCGTGGGTCAGGAACCCTAGAGCAAAAACATTTAAAAATATTACAAATTTTAATGATAAGAAAGCTAACATTGTCGGGCAATAATCCACGAATTGCTATAGGAATAAATTCTTGCATTAAAATATGACAGTCATAACTTTTGAGACTTATTGATTTCCGCTACTTCAATTGAACACATCTAGAAATGTTTGTAAAGCACTCGTCCAGAAGTTTTAAGTTTTTCAAAACCTTGAGAAATGCATTTTTCTCCTCGAAGGTCATTTGGTAACATGTTTTAGGTAAAAATATATTTGTAGAGTTTGATCTTCATGCATGTAGATCCTTTCTTATCCCCATCTTTTCAAGATCAAGTCTCGCCTTATAATTATCCTTAGATTTTCCTTCTTGTCCAAGAATTGTACCAACAATTACATCAAAGCATTTTTTCTTAGTGTGCGTCATATTAATATTATGTCTAATTAAAACATTTTCCTAATAAGACAAATGAAACAATATACTCTTTTTTTTCCATCCATGCATATCATTGGGACTTGTTAAGTCAATTCTATCTAATTTTCACAATACATCGGCTCCAGATCGTTGCTTAGGAGCAACTCTAAATTCTTCTGTCCCATCAAAAGAATATTTATCATACCTGAATGGATGAGTTGACTCAACCATCTTCGATGTCCCATATAATAATACTTCTGGCCATGACATAACCATTGAGAACATGTATCATATCCACATACTGGACATGCAAATCTACCTTTAGTACTCCATCCAAACAGATTAGCATATGTGGGGAAGTCATTAATAGTCCATAATAGTGCTGCATGCATTTTAAATCTTTCACCAACTGAATAATTATAAGTGTCTACTCCTTTATTCTACAATTCTTTCAATTCTTGTACTAGTGGTTACATATATACATCTATCTTGTCTCCAAGAATTTTAGGACCAGGAATAAGTAATGTTAGTATGGAGATTTATAGATTTCATGAACAACCAAGGTGGTAGATTATATGGTATGATGAGCACCGGTCAAGTATTATGTGTAACATTCATTGTTTTAAATGGATCAAAACCATCAGCTGTCAACCCTAATCGAATATTTCTTGGATCAGAAGAGAAGGTAGGGTATAGGAAATCAAACTCCTATGCAGGAGAATCTACTGGATGTCTTAAAAGTCCATCCTTTGTTCTCTTATCATGATGCCATCTTATCAAACAAACAATTTGACTACATGTAAATAGTCTTTCCAATCTAGGAATCAAAGGAAACCATTTCAATATTTTGACAGCTTTTTTTTTATTAATATCTTGATTTTCGTCTCCATTTGGTTTCCACCTAGAAGCACCACACATATAACATGCATCATCTTTGGATCTATCTTTCCGGTACAACATACAATCGTTAGAACAAGCATATATTTTCTCATATCTCAACCCTAAAGTTAAAATAGTTTTCCTCACTTCATGATAACTATTTGGCAATATGTTTTCATCAGGCAACAATTTTCTCAAAAACTCTAACAATAATGAAAAAGATTTGTTGGTCCACCCAGACAAATACTTTAAATGATATAAATGTACAATAGTTATAAGCAGACTGTATTTTGATTTTGGATATATTGGTTTTTTGGCATCTTCAAGTAATTCATGAAATTTGTCTAAAGTTGATTCGTCCGTCATCGATGCATGAGAATTTGGTTGATGAGAACTTTTGAAGGAAGAATCATGAGGTAAATGTGTGAATGTATCATGTAACATGCCAAACATATCATGCTCAAAAAGATTATCAAGGTTGTTCTTGGATCCATTTTCAATACTCTCCTTATTACCCTCTCTATGATATATCCACTTCTCATATCCATGTTGAAAGCCATGATGTAATAAGTGATTGAATATTATAGATATAGAAAATCTTAATGTATTGAAACATTTAACACAAGGACATGATATCTCCCCATCAATCGATTTAATATTTTCAAATGTAAATTCAAGAAAAACAATAACCCCCTTGATATATTCATCACTTGCTCTTGATTTAGAATACATCCATCTCCTATCCTTCATGAGAAAATTACAAAAGCGAAAAGAGAAATAAAAGAAATAAAGAGAAATTGAGAACGAAACAGATTAGAAAAAGGAAGAGAAATAATTGATTGTGAAAGAAATAAAGAAAAAAAAGAAGTGAAGAGAAATAAATGAGATAAGTGATAAGTGATATTGTGAAAATTGTGTTAACATTTGCGCCAAAATCAACATAATTTTAGCGCCATAAAAATTTTGTTAATGGTGCCAAAAACGTTTTTACTTGTCGAGCTAAAGGAAGTGAAAAAAAGAAAATAATTTTCATCATAGTTTAATTATATCAAATTTTCAGTTTAATTCTACCAAATTTTAAGTTTAATTCTACCAGATTTTAAGTATGTTATTATTATTGTGAGTTAGTTAATTGTGAGTTGTTTGGAAATCAAAAACTTAATATATATCATAATTAATAAAATATATACTATGAAATAATAATGTAATATCATCATAATTTTGAAATAATAATATTAAGAATTAAAAAAATTTTCATATATTTATATAATTAAAAATCATTATAATATTATTTGCCGCACGCACAGGGCTGCGAAGTTTTAGTAGCGCATGGTCCCGCGCATGCCTTGGCTTGCGCGATTTCAGCCTTGCAGGTACACGGTTGAAGCTGCACGCACACCAGGGCTTGCGCGGTTTCAACCGCCCAGAGCATGGTTGAAGCAGCGCGCATGCGGGCATGTGCCGTTTTAGCCGCGTCGGGTGCACCTGAAGCCGTACACATGCCCCCGTATGCGTGGTTTAAGCTGCTGCATGCGAGGTTTCAGCCACGCCCATGTGCGGGCAGCAACGCTCCAGAAACTCCATATTTAAAAAAAAAAATGGGAAAAATATGGAAAAAAAAATAAGAATCACACTCTATAATAATATATACATTACATTAATATTACATTAATGCTACAATAGCAACAAAGAAAAAGTAAAAAAAGGAAAAAATAATTAAATCACCAGAATTTGGAAAAGAAAAAAAAAAGAAAAATAATTGGAACCTAGGGAAGTTGGACTTTAGGTCTAATTTTTTTTTCCTTTCTCTTTGCTGGTATCCGAAGACGATGCACTAGCACTCCCAGAGAGTGATGGTGATGCTCCTTTCGTAAAATCTTGAATGTCAAACGGATTAGTCCGGTTAGGTGAACTGAATGAACCAAACGCCCTTGGAGGTGAACCAAATGATCCAAATGGACGTAGAGTAAATGAGTTGCTCGAGGATTGTGGAGGAGGAGGTGATGCTCCACTGGTTCCAATTGCAGGATGAGAGGAAGAAGGCGCACTCGGTCTCAAAGGAACTCCACTCAGTTGTAAATGATCTCTAATACAGTAAATAAAATTAGTATTTACTTCCATATTATTAATCATGTTCATCAAGTCAAGGGACATTTTTAGATGCTGCTGGTGATTGTGTTTCTTGAATTCAGTGAAGTTATCTCTCATTTCTCCCATTTCCCTCCCATATCTTTCAAATTTCTGATCAAGACAATCAACTTTCTGATCAAGACGATCAACTCTTTGATCGAGACTGTCAACTTTCTCATCAACACTAGATATCTGTGTTTTCATAGCATGCATCAATTCTAAAAGTTGATCCCACCTTACATTCTCACCGGTCTCCTCGTTCACATGATGTTCTGGTTTTGGCTCGGTTTCCACATTCACTTCATCCATATTCATTTCCACATTCACTTCATCCGCATTCATTTCTATGCCCACTGTCTTACCCTCTCTCCTGTATTCTAAACCTCTTTTTTTAGATTCATACAAATACCATTCTCATAAATCCAATAAGCTCTGGCCAATGTTTTACGATTTATACAATTTTTAAAACTTAATTTTAAATTTATTTCATTCTGCAAAATTATTCCTTCGGTTCTTAAAATACCTCTCACTACACTACAAAATGATAAATTTTAAATTTGTTTTTCAATAATACGTGCCATTAATAAAAAATCTTCTTGCGTAATGGATGTATAATTACCTCATCGTGGCTTAATAACATGTACAAATAATAAATGAAGAATTCTTTCATGCAAATTTAAATTTGCTGTATTTTTACTAAAACTCTCTAAACTATTATTATTAAAAACAATTTAAGCGTCCGTTAACACATCACTTTTCAAACATGGAGCACATCTTCATAATCCACCCATGGAAGATGACACTCTGTACATATTATTTTTGGGTTAACTTCAATTTTTTCCCCCATCAAAATAGGTTTGAAAACAACAAAAATTAATTTCAACATCAATATCAATAAAATACTCACTATTAATTTTTTTCATATTATTATAAAAAAGTTTCACAACGTTTTCATAAATCTTTTTTGTAACACTGACTCTGTGATGTATTTTTGTACGAGAAATTTTATTTATTTATATTGATTTTTTTGAGTTTGGGGTATTTATATGAAAATTTTGGTACATTTAAAATTATTATCGTATCCGTGAAAATTTGGGCAAAAATGAATATATATATATATATATATAATAATAATAAAAAAAAAAAGAGAAGAGAAGAGAAAAAAAAAAGAGAAAAAGAAAGAAAAAGAATTAGGGCTTAAAGCACTAATTCTCTCATTCTCCCTTTTCCTCTCTCTTTCTCTCTCTCTCTATCTCTCTCTTCCTCTCTCTCTCACTTCGTCTCTTCCTCTCCCGCAGCCGCCGCCCGCCGCCTCGCCTTCCTCCCGCGATCGCCGCCGCTACAACGCCCTCCCGCGACTGCAGCTCCTCCACCGAGCGCGATCTGTTGCCAGCGCTCCTCAGCGTGAGTGCACGCCTGCTTGGTAGCACGCCTGCACACAACTGAGCACTCCAGCCCATAATGCGCTAGCCCAATGCGCGATCCCTGCACGATCGCGGGCGTACCAGCGCGTGGCAATACCAGAACGTGCGACAGCGTAGAGTACTGTGCATACTCCCGATCGCGAGCGCTAGTGCGCTCCTGCGCGCCTCTGCACGCTCCTGCACGAGCACGAGCACGCCCTTACGCGCCTCTGCAAGAGCACGCCCCTGCGCGCCTCTGCATGAGCACTAGCGCGCCCTTGCGCGCCTCTGTATGCTCCTGCACGAGCGCCAGCGCGCCCCTACATGAGTGCCAGCATGGGCTCCCATGCGCTAGCGCCCCCCCCAGTATGACCCTCCTCGCGAGCCAAGCGCATGATCCACTGCTCGAGCGCGCCCTAACATGAGCGTGAGTGCTCCAGTGCATGACCCAATGCTCGAGCGCTCGATCTAGCTCGCGAGCGCGAGCCCTAGCCTGTGAGCACGCCAGCCCGTGTGCGCCAGCCCATGCACCCCAGCCGCGAGCGCATAGCCCGCGAGCCCACTGCTGCCTACTGACTTGTGAGCCCTCCAGCGGGCCAGCCCACTAGCCCACGAGCCCGCGACGGCCCGCGAGCCCGTGACTACCTTTCTCCTTTTGAGAGCCATCTGCTATCCTCGCAGAAATCCTTCACTGCAGTTAACAGCTGTGTTACATATGGTTTTGTGTTAGAAATTGATTTAATTGCTAATGTGACTTTAAAATTTAAAATGTTACAGGTTTCAAATTAATCTGACGGGCGAACAAAAGCTAGTTTTGAGATTCGAGTAAACCTAGGTGAGGGAAATGAAATTATTTCCATACTTAAATTTAATTTGGTCGAATTTAGGTTGAATTTAGAATTGGAAGTTATATATATATGTTGTCATGGCTTTAAATCGATATTCAAGTCCTTAGAACATGTGGTTAAATGTGCTTAAAGAATTTAGGGTTATACGAATTTAAGGAAAATGATAAACCCTGATAGTAGTTGAAATTTTGATGAAAATCGTGATGATTTGATTAGGTTGGCTTTCTTGGTGATTCGATTGAGGGGAGTCTTGTTCTATGTATTGTGGTTTTATTGGGGAGTGCGCTATCCTCCCCAAAATGGTGAGTGAGATTTATTTCAATACTTTTGTTTAATTTGTAAACCCTGTTTTAAACTATTTGTTAAATGAGCATGATTTGTAGCATGCTTGAAATGTTTTAACTGGTTTTGAAATTGATTTTTGTAAACCGATGGAGTGTCCAAAACTGTGTTGAAATATTGAAATTATGCATCCATGGGGTTGAACTATATAATATGCCATTTTATACTATATGTTGCATTTGGTTGGTGAACCTGATTTCGACGCATTTCGATACGATTTTGGATTTGGCCTTGAGGGCTTTGGTATGTATTGTTCCGTAGCTACAAAGGATACCGTGAGAGACGCTTTGGTGGCGTCCAGATATGCCTAGGCCTGGGGTATCCCACGTGTTATCGTGATTTTTATTAATGACACGGTACTAGTCAGGTTGAACCCTAAAGGGGGAGGATTTGGATACTCTCTCCAAGTTCAGCACCTGGACGAGGTTCGTTGCCAACACCGGGATAGAGAGCACTTTAAATAAACTTGTATATAACACCTCCGGTACGCCTGTCATAGGTCGTGGTAGACCTCTTTCAGGACATTTTTAGCTGGTAGCTCTATGATTTTAGTGACAGTGCTTTGGATACATATTTAACTTGAAGATGCGTGATAATGATATATTGTTGAAATGAAAAGCATGATGATTTGAAATGTGATTCGTATACTTATTCTTTGACACTCCAGTTTCACACTTCATATTTGACGATTGCATTGACCCACTCACTCACTGAGTATTCTTCTCCAAGTACTCACCCCTCATTTCTCTTCTTGTTTTAGAGATAATATTTGACAAGGAGCGTTGCTTTAGGACACTCGGTATCATTGGGAGATCTGGTTTGGACTTGAGAGGTCATTATATATTTCTGTTACAAATTTGTATTGATAATGTATATGCATTCGGAGGTCTATAGACGACCATTGTGTAATTCTGGGATGACTGTATAAATATGGACATTTAAATTATGGAACTCTTATGTCATTGCATAGCATTGCATTGAGGCATTTCTTATTTGTTGTGTATATAGTTGGGAATGTGTTATTTCTTAGAAGTGTATTCTAGGATCGCTCGGTGCCACCTCTAAATCACAGGAGAGGCGACTGGCGACTGTCTATGCCTTTAACGGGGGCATGGCAGTAGAGGTCTGTGGCTAGGTTGCTGAAAATTTTTATAGTCTTGCGTTATCTAGATGTTGGCTATGAGATTAGTTGATTTGGAGAGACCAGGATGACCATTTGATTATATTACAAGATGGTTGTGATTTATACAGGATAAATTGTACTTGGGAAACTTTCGAAATATGGGGAGATTCTGCCTGATTTTCTGTAAAAATACAGCTGGCATTCAGAATAACGGGCGGCTGTTCACGTTCCCGGTTCGGGGCGTGATATTTTTTTTTGGATTGAGAATCCAACGAGGACATATTTCTTTTAAAAAACTTTTGTACTTAAAATCTATACTCTCCATAAATTCCAAATCTATTAAATGACCAACACTAATATTCCGATCCGAAAATAGGTGGTCAAATTCTTTGCTTCTTTTAAGAGATGGAAACTCCCTTCTATTATATTGCTCTGATTCCCTCATAATTTGTTTTCCTTTCCAAGAGTCCATTTCTATGTGAGTAAATGTGAAAAGTAAGAAGGGTAAGAAGAAGAAGAAGGAGAAGGGGCCAGAGAGAACAAGAAAGTGAGAGTTTGATGATGATAACAATTTGCGTGAGAGAAGGATAATTGTTATATGTGTGAGTGAGTGAGAGAGATATTGTGAAAAAAGTGTTGTCTGGCAAGAAAATTCCAAATAATAATACTATACATGAAGCTTTATTATTGGTTTTTTGTTTCCTTTTGTGAAAGGTCAAGATTTGCTTGGAGCAAATTTTTTTTTCTTTGTTTTGTAAATGGTCAAAACAATGTTCAGAATCAACTTTTATTTTTTTGTTTGTTTTGAGATCACATGTGAACACTAAATATGAATATGAATAGTTTTTTTGTTGTCCAAATATGTACCTATAGCTACAGATTAGGATTTTGTTTGTATATGCAAGTGAACTGAACTTCTTAGGTTGTTTGCATATGGCAATGCAAGTAAACTTCCTATCGATTAGGTTTTGTTTGCATATGGCATGTGAACTTCATATGTAAATGTAAAATGAATAGTCTTTTTGCGGACATATGTATAGGCGAGGTGTAGAGTGCATTCAAGAGAAATAATAAAAATTCTACACAACTTTATTAACATACCATAAATAATATATATAATATATATACCATATATAATATATATAAGAATATAAAATATATATATACAATTTTTTGGCTTATCCAAAACTCTTAGATTATTAATAATACATTCTTTAAATTAATAATTAAATTATTATCCTCTTTTATTATTATTATTATTAATTTTATGTAATTAGATTTATATCTATATTTAATTAATTTATACTGTAGAATTATTTTATAATCTCATTCATAATATGTGGAAGTTTATTTTATATTGAATTCCTATCTTCAATTGGGTATTATATAATTATATATATTAGTCGTCTATATAAAAGTAGTAAATAGTATGTAGTAAGTAATAGTAGGTAAGTAGTAAGCAGTAGTAACTAGCAAGTTGGTAACCTGGTAAGCAACAGTAGTGAGTAGTAATAAGTAGTAAGCCATAGTAACCAGTATAACTGGTAAGAAAGTAAGCAAGCATAAGCAGTGATAATGGGCACTAACTAGTGGTAATTGGATAGAAAGCAGTGGTAACGCTATAAGTGATAAAGTTTTAAATCCAATGGTTGGTTTTGTTATTGGGAGTTTTAAATCCAATGGTTGGGTTTTGTTATCGGTAGTTTCAAATTTTGCTAGCCATTGTCTTTTCAGGTAACATCAACATAATATCCGACGACTAAAATTATCTCGAATTATTATCATTTGATCTAACGGTGGGAAACTTAACATTTTAACATTTTATTTTTTTAAAAATTTTAAGAAAGAAGAAAGAAGAAGAAAGAAGAAAGAAGAAAGAAGAAAGAAGAGCTGGTTGCTTTGCTTCATTGCTATTGTGATTGAGAAGAAGATTTCCATGGTAGATTTGAAAAGAAAATCAAAAAACAAAGGAAAAATGAAAGACAGCAAGAAGGCATTCGAGAAAAGGTGAGTTAAGTTTTAATTTTAGATTAATTAAGTTATACTTTTAGTTAGTTCTTACTAATTTTTAAAAATTTTTTAAATTAATATTAGTTTATTTTTATGTGATTTATGATTTTAAATGTAAACAAAATTTTAATTTAAATTAATTTTGAATTTCTTTTGCATGTTGTCAAAAAGGAGTCCAAGAAGAAAATCACAAGGCACTTGCTTCCGATAACCGTTAGTTATTATTATTATTATTATTATTATTATTATTATTTATATTTTGATTATGTATATTTTGAATTTAATAAAGTTTTGAGTGCAAGTTTTTTTAAATGTGATTTTTTTAATAGACATGGGAGGAGGAGGAAAGCAACAAGTATGAAACAACATTGATTGGTACAAGGGTAAAGACTGGTACAAGGGTAAAGACCACGATACCGATTCAAACGAGGTGCTCTCCTAAGCAAGTAAAAGAGTTATTTTCTACCCTTACCGATAATATGAAAGTTATAGTTAAAAATATGAGATTCGGTAACCTTTTGAAACTTAGTTGTGATACACTGACTCGAAAATTATGTGAAAATTTGATAATGAGGTTTGAACCTATAGAAAAATGTCTTTCTATCGGTTTAAACTAGAATTTTAAGCTCACAGTCGAAGATGTGGGCCGAATTTTAGGAATCCCTTATAAAGGACGGGATGTTTTGGATTGTTCATCTACTGTATCCTTGGAGATGAAAAAAAACTTTTCAAAACTTAAGCATAGTCAATTAAAACAATATATGCAAGAGATGCAGATGGAAGATGCCTCCTCCTTTCTGAAGTTTAGACGATACTTTTTTTTTTTCTTGGATGTTTTTTATGTCTCACAACAAATGTTTACCCTACTTCAAGACATCTCAGTGCTACTATTGATGTGGAGAATGCTGACCAATACAATTGGGCTAAATTTGTCTTACAATGGTTAGCTGATGAAGTCTATCAATTCAAAGGTCATATAAATACTGGAAGAGAGGAGGAAGAGAGGAAGAAAACAAGAATCGGTGGTTGCTTATTTTTACTTATGGTAAGTTTTTAATATAATTTAATTCATTTTTTATAAATATTATAATTTAGTATTAATAAATATATCCATAATAATAATATTGATCTTGTGCACATAGATCTTTTATTTTGAGATTACAAAAGTTGGTGATTTAGAAGGACAAAGAACAAAACAACCTATTCAGTATTGGACGATGGATCGCATAAATCGAAGAGTAGGATTCGAACGTGGAAATGTAAGTTAAGTTTATATTTTCATTGTGTGAAATCTGAACTTTGATTTAAGTTGTTTATATTTGTTTAGAATAGTATGTAATTTGAGTTATTTCACTATAGGATTTATAATTCAATGTGAAAAAATTTATTGCAAAATCTGTTGAAACAGTTGAAACAGTTGAAGTGGCTGGAGAAAAAATAAAAAAGGTAAAATTACAAACATTACTATCTCAATTACTATCTCACCACAGTGTAGTTACTTACCATTGACTTACTATGTGATCTCAATTTTGTAGAAAATTGGTATAAAATAGGAAATCAAAAATTTTTTGAATGAGTCAATTCGAATTCACTCAAATCTACTACAACTCGAGTCTGATTTCTTGTGCAAACTCTCTGAATATGATATGGGGAGGAAGAAGACAAAATGAAGGGTAAGAACAATCATTTTAATTTTAATGAGGACCAGCAGCACTAGCAGAAAGGCCAAGATGGTTTGGAGGATAGTTTGGAGAATAAAAGGTACGAGGATAAAAGGTCGGAGCCTGAAGATGAGCCGCGATATGATGACGTTGAATTATATAGAGTTGTGAATACATTAACTAAAATGAAGGATAAGGATACAACACTTTCTATAGTGTCAAACTTTCCCTTTCCCTTTGCTAATCCTAAGATTTTTTATGATGAAGAAGAAAATATTGGCTTTTTTATGGACGAAAAGCCATGAAAAATAATGACAGGTAAGAGTGTTAAATCGTTCTCATTTGTTATTATTGTGTTATATGTTACTAAATCTAATTTTTTGATAATTGATAGAACAATTTTATGTAGCAATGATGGATACTACATGAGTTGGAGCGATGGTTATGAATTGATACCACCTCAATGGATTGGCACATTTGTATGAATTTATCGATTTTTTCTTTCTATTATTATGATCACATAATTATGACTATAATTATATAATATTATGTTTGCAGACTATGGATTGCTACATACGTTTACTTAACATCACCTATTGCACTTTCTCTAGATGTGTTTTGCCATTATGGTTTTCTATAAGTATTGTTTATGTTTTCATCTTCTTTGATATATATTTAATCTTTCCTCAACACCTAAGTGTCAATTGCCACCATAGTTTCATTTTACTAGACCACTTATTATATTCATATACACATTGCATTATTTTCTTTTCTCACATATGCATGCACTAATCATAGTTTTCTCATGTTATGGTTTCTAATGTAGAAGTTTATCATTTTTGCGTATGACAATCAAAATAACTGGAATATTTCGATGGTTGATAATTGTTTGTTTGAGGAAGTACTTGGATTCGACTATCGATTGTGTAATCTAGTGAGTACTTTAACATTAACATTAGACACTATTATACATTTATGTTAATAACATATATATTAATATATTATTTTTTTTCATGTTTTCATCCCTGTTCTTTTCAAGAAACATTAGTTTTGTTATGTTTTACACAATCAAATTATGTACTACCTAAACTCCGATTATAGATCTCATGAAGATATTAACTTCCAAACTTTCATGGTAATTATTACTTAATATATTTAAATATCAAATTTTATTCAATTATAAACTATAATATTTTCCTTAATTTTCAAAAAAATTGTATTGAAAAGATTTATGAAAATTCTCTTCATATTTCCAACATTGTTTGTGTTGAAGTTCCACAGCAGCCTAACATGTAAGTTAGATACAATTTACTACATAATTTTGATTTTATGATAATGCATACCTAAAATAATTTTTATATATTAGAAATGATTGCAGAATATTTGTTATGAGGTTTTTAGAAATATGGGAATCGGGAATGTTTTTAAGTACACCGAGTCAAGAAGTATTGTCACGCCCTGAACCGGGAACGTGAGCAGCCGTCCGTTGTCCTGAATGCCGGTTATATTTTTACAGAAAATTGGGCAGAACCTCCCCGCATATCGAAGGTCTCCCATATAGCAATCAACCTGCTACTTGTACAATAGGGCCAACCCAGCCTCACAATACATAATTCAAATCTCAACATCAGACCAACACATCCATACCGCACAATCCAGGACATCGCAAGGCTAACAAAATGAATTTCCATAGTCCTAACCATAGACCTCTACTGCCATGCCCCCGTCAAAGGCATGAACAGCTGCCAGTCACCCCTCCTGTGATTTAGAGGTGGCACCGAGCGATCCTAAAATACATTTCTAGGACATGACACATTCCCAAGTAACATACACAATGAATAGAAATTGGCTCAATACAAGTGTTATGTAATGACATGAGAGTTCCACAATTTAAATATCCATATTTGTATAGTCATCCCAGAATTATACAATGGTCATCTATAGATCTTAAAATACATATATATCATCAATACAATTTTTAACTCACGAAATTGTAGCAAAAATATACAATGATTCCTCAAGTCCAGACCAGATCTCTCAATGATACTAAGCATCCTAAAAGCAACACTCCTTGCCAAATACTATCTCTGAAACAACAAGGGAAATGAGAGGTGAGTACTCAAGGAAAGAATACTCAGTGAGTGAGTGGGTCAATGTAATCATCTAATAAGAATTGTGAAATTGGAGTGTCAAAGTGTAAGTATACAAATCATATTTCAAATCATCATGTTTTTCATTTCAACAATATATCATTTGCACGCATTATCAAGTAAAATATGTATCCAAAGCACTGTCATGAAAATCATAGAGCTGCCAGCTGAAAGTGTCGTGACAGAGGTCTACCTCCACCTATGATAGGTACACCGGGGGTGTTATATGCAAATTTATTTAAAGTGCTCTCTACCCTGGAGTTGGCGACTGACCTCGCTCTGGTACTAGACTTGGAGAGAGTATCCAAATTCTCCCCCTTTTCGGGTGCAACATGCCTAGTACCGTGTTGTTAATAAAATCACGACAACTCGTGGGATACCCTAGGCCTAGGCATATCTGGATGCCACCCAAGCGCCTCTCACGGTGTCCTTCGTAACTACGGAACAATACATACCAAAGCCTTCAAAGCCAAAATCAATATCGTATCAAGAATGTGCCGTAATTAGGTTCACAAACCAAATGCAATATATAACGTAAAATGACACATTATACATTTCAATCACATGGATGCATAATTTCATAATTCAACCAAAATTTTGGACACTCCAATGGTTCACAAAAAGTCAATTCCAAAACCAGTTAAAACATTTCAAGCACACGACAAATCTTGCTCATTTATCAAAATGTTATAAAACAGGGTTTACATATTAAACAAAGGCATAGAAATAAATCCCACTCATGGTATGGGGGAGGGTAACGCACTCTCTAATAAAACCACGAAGCGAAAAAAAGTATTCCCCTAAATCAAGGCACCCAACACCTACGAATGTATATATATATATAAAAAAATCAACAAGTTTCAAACCTATGCAGTTATAGGAAATATGCTATCACTTCTAATACACGTATGCAAATCAGGTAGTTCGAATCCTTTAGAACCCTACCCTAATTCCTCATATTTTGTTCATGCATACGACATGTCTATAAGACTCAAGTGTTGGTACTCAACCAATCTCGCACAGGGCTCACACCAATCCAATTTCTCGCTCGCACCCAAAAGCTAGCAGGGCCATAGCCCAGTGCTCCTCTGTGTAGCGCGCAGCGCCCATGTGCAGGGCGCACAATGCCCATGTACAAGGCCCTTGCGCAGCACCCAAGGCACACAGTGCCTGCACGCCAATTATTTTTCCTCATTTCTAAGCTTAACCCTAACATTCATTCAAATAAATCAAATTGGTAAGAAATTTTTTTTTTACCTAGGGTTTTCTCGGAGCGTAGACCTTTGTCCGAATGTCTACTCGATTACTCCAAAATCTACAATACTCCCTATCAAGACAAGATTTATTTGTTATGTCATAAACACTTAGAACAAAATCAAAACCTTGAGTCAGTTACCTACGTAGAGACTCGTGGGCTGTCATGGGCTATTGCGGGTTGCGGGCCGCAGTAGGCTTCGCGGCCGCAGTGGGCTCATAGGTTGTGCGGGCTGGTGGGCTGTCGTGGGCTGGTGGGCTCACGGGCTGGTGGGCTCGCGGGCTGGCACGCTCGCGGGCTCATGAGCTGGCACGTGTACTCGCGAGCTGGACTACAGTTGCGTGCTCGCGGGTTGCGTGCTAGTGGGCTGGAGTGCGCTCGCGCTGTAGCGCGCTCGTGCTTGCGCTGTGGAGCCCTAGAGTTGGGAAACGTGTGTGTGCAGCGAGCTCGCGCTCGTGCAGTGAGGATCGTGCTGCAGCGCTCTCGTGGGAGGGTGGAGCCGCAGCGGCTGTGGTGCGCTCATGGTGGTGGCGTGCGTGGAGGCTCATGACAGAGTACGATCGAGAGGGAGGGAGATCGCGAGAGATAGAGAGAGAGTGAGTAGCGAAGAGAGAGAAACAGTGAGAGAGAGACCATGAGTGAAGTAGAGAGAGAGAAGAAGAAGATGGTGGTGGTGGTGGTGGTTGCTCGCGTTAGAGAGAGGTGGCGGGGTGAGTGACCGATCACGGCGAAGGAAGAACAGCCGCGGGAAGGTGAAGAGTCGGGGAGAGAGAAAGAGGAAGAGAGAGAGAGAAAGAAATGACTTAGGGTTTCCAACCCTAATTGCGAAAAGGAGGGAGGTGCTGCGTTTCACTCCAAAACGCAGCATCTCCTCTCTCTCTTCTTTTTGTAAAAACGGGGTTTACTAAAATTTAAATTTTTTGTAAAAACGGGGTTTACTTCGATTCATAGATTCGGTAAATTAAAATATACTAAAAATTTAATTTAAATACCCCAAAATCGAAAATCAGTTTAAATAAATAAATTTCTCTCTATATAATTAAATTACAGACACCACAGTGTTGGTGTTACAAGTTTGTTCTCTCACAGCTTATTTCAATTTTAGATTGTATTTGTATTAAAATTATTAATTGTTTCATTTTATGCAGGATCTTAATTTCTTGAGAAAAGAATATTTTCTCAAACTTTTAATGTCTGATCATAATATGGTCCGTGCGGAGATGATATCCAACATGAGGTTGGACACTGAGGAAACAAAGAAAATCAAGCTTGAAGGAATTCAGACAAAAGAGCAGAGAAAAAATGAGAGAAAAGGAAAAAGAAAATTTGTTAAAAAATTGTAAAATTGTTATATAAGAACTCATTATAAATCCAAATTTTCTCTTCTTAGCACTAAATTTATTATATTTTTTATTAGTTATTTACTAATTACCACTTACTTATCTGTCCCGAAATTATCATTACTTACTACTTATTACCACTCCGGCCAACTTACATGTATCACTCAAAATCATTAGTTACTACCAACTTTTTTATCACTAACTTATGATTATTTCTTGAACATTATTATTACTTATCTGAACTTCAAATTTTTTCTTCTCTATTATTTGTTTGTTTGTATCAAGAAAACAAATTTTTCTAGTAAAATTATTTTTTTATATTACATTTTATTTGTATTTTTTTATTTGGCTATTTGTTTTTTATTATTTCTAATCACCTCCCACCCATTTTTCTTATCTTTTTCTATTCAACTTTTCATTATTTTCATTATTTATAATTGATTACAACAATATATATTTTTTAGATGATTTTGAATTAAGTATATATATTTTTTACTATTTTAATTAATTTATATATGAAATAGTTTATATAACTTCTATTTGTTACTATGTTGTTTGAATTTGAAATAAAATGATAAAATTTTTTATGTTTGATAAAATTTTGATTTTTTAAAATTAATTAATTGTTTGTATCAAAAAAATAATTAATATTGATAATTAATGTATTATTATCATCATTCCACTAATATATTTCTCCCATTCCTCCATTTTGTAATAGTGGAAAAAAAAAGAATAAAAAAACTTGTAACAGTGGAAAAAAAAGGAATAAAAAAAAGAAGGGTGAAGGGTGAAGAAAAAAAAGTAAAAAAAACATAAAGTAAAAAAAAGGAAAAAGAAAAAAAAGAAGAAACCAAAAAAAGGTTAAAAAAACCAAAGGGTAAAAAAAAAGTAAAAAAAAAAAGCAAAAAAAGAAGAAAAAAAAAACAAGAAAGAAGAAACCAAAAAAGAAAAAAAAGGGAATAGTAATACCCTGCGGTTGCAACCGACCCCTACGTGGTTGCAAGCGCAGCACGGGGTACTAGGCATTCGCGCGTGTGCACGGTTGCAGGCACGGGGAACGGGAATGCAACTGTGCGCAGGGAAGCAGGCATGCCCCCGCGTGTGCGGTTGTAGCCACGGGGCGAGCGCTTGCAACCGCGTGCCCACGGCCCCCGCGTAGGGGTACTGGCATGCCCCCGCGTGTACGGTTGCAGCCGCGGGGTGAGTGCTTGCAACCGCACCCCCATGCCCCACGCGCCCATGCAGGGGCACGCCCCTACTTTATTTTTCATGCAAAAAAGGCAACACGGAAATTCGAACCCATTCTCTACATTTGGAAGCTTGACATGTCAACCACTATACCATAACTTGGCACGTGTTCCTTTTTTTTTGTTTTAGTCTCTACCTTTCCCACTTTCAGCTATGATGAGTTATTAATAAAAATGCATGCGTGCACCGGTTGCCAAAATGCTAGAAAATAGCAGAAAAAAAAGCGGCCCAACGGATTCGAACTGTGGAGTTTTCTCTCTGTTTTTTTCTTCTTTTTTTCTCTCAACCTTCAAAACTTTTTTCTTTCTTTTTTTATTTCTTTTTTTTTCTATAAAAAAATTTTTAAATTTTTTGAATTGTTAATATAAGAGAATTTAAATTAATATTAACTAACATGTTTTCTCCAATAATTTATAATTTATAATAATATATACAGTACTAATAATTTAACTTAATAGAAATGGTTGTCATTATCTAGTTCAATAACGGTGAATTCTAGGATCTACGCTCTGAATCATGTCGACTTTCATTTTTTATTTATTTGAAGATTAGAGAAAAAATAAAAATTAGTGCCGCAGGAAATGTCGTTGTCAGTAAGGACAACTATCAGCACCATGAGCAATGATGATTAGCGTCATGATGAGTTTTAGGAGATTAATTGATAATTCTAACAAATGCTACTCTTAAAGTAGGCCACAATCATAAGTTGGATAACCATTTTCTCTCTGGTCGACTTTGCCTTCCTAATTATTGGTGCTTCCATGGTGAAGGTGAATGATTAAGATTGCTCATTTTGTGCTGTTTCTTGTTTTATTGAAGATTGGGATTTTTATTGATCTCTCACCTTCATCTTCTTTCTTCATCTTTCTCTTATTTGAGTTAAATCTAGTAGTTCTTATCATTGATACGCACACTATGAAGTCCTCTATGTTCATTGTGTAGTTATTTCACAAAGTGCATATTTGTCTTGCTAGAGGAAGTTAAGCAAATTGCTAGAGTAGCTTAGAGTGTGTTCCACATGGTCAGAGGTTCAAGCCCTCCTTCTAGCACATTGGTGAGCATACATAAGTGGCAGGATTTGAACCTGTGCGAGTTGAGCAGTCACTCTAGTCAAATTATTATAAATATGCAATCCAAGTTCTCTCTTAAATACCCTAATGGATAATGGTGAATTCAGGAGCAATTGTTGTCAATCAAATCATTTCATGTGGGGTACATAAATAGCTTAACAAATACTTATTTTATTTATCTTTTGCAAGGATTGTTGAGAGGGAAGAATGATTGATTTTTTGAAGTGATTTTGATGGGAAAGGGATGTTTATATCTAGTTCTATAATTGTGAATCCTAGGATCTCTCAACTCTAATACCCTTTAACCTACCTCAACTTTCATTTCCACCTCATTCGAAGATCAGAGAACTTCCTGGTGAGTGAAGATAACTATCAGTACTATAAGCTTTGATGATTCTTGTCTTGATCAGTTTTAGTAGCTTAATCGATAATTCTGACAAATGCTATATTGAGTGAAGGCCACGATCACAAGTTGGGTATCCATTTTCTCTTTGTTAGGCTCTGCCTTGCTAATTAATGGTGTTTCCTAGGTGAAATTGATTGATTCAGGTTGCTTGTTTTGTGATGTTTCTTGTTTTATTGAACATCAGGTTTTTTAATGGCCTCATACAATGATCTTCTTTCTTCACCTTGCTTTTCTTTGAAGTGAATCTAGTAGTTCTTGTCATTGATATGTATATTATTAAGTTGTCTACATTCTTAGTGCGGGCTATAATTTTGATAGAGCAACAAAAATAGTGATTATGTTTTCTTTTACTAATTTATTTCCTTCTAACAGCTGCACTTTCTACCGCCTCTTTGGTTTCTCAAAATGCATGTTCGTTTTGAAATACATGGTTAAACAAATTCCTGGAATAGCTCAGTTGGTTAGAGTGTGTTGTTGATAGCCATAGGGTCGGAGCTTCAAGCCCTCTTTTTAGCTCATTGGTTGGTGTTTATTCGTTTTCTTGTTGAAATTTGATGTAAAAAGTAAAAACACAATTAAAAAAGAAAAGACCTTAAAATGGAGAGTGTGAGCGACAGGTCTCAAAGCTGCATGTGCAGAAAGGACATGATTTCTAAACAATTATTATAAATTCACAATCCAAGTTCTTACTTTAGCTTAATAGATTATTGTTAATGAAATCATTTCATAGATTAACTGATTATTGTCAATCAAATCATTTCATGTGGGGGGACTTAAGTAGCTTTACAGACACTTGTTTTATTTATTCTTTTTCTGGTTGTTTTGTTGGCAGGGCGGGGTGATTTTCGGGGGTTCTTTTGATGAGAAAGCATTGTCGTTAACTAATGGTGAATTCTAGGACTATTTTCTCTAGTGTACTTTGACCCACGTCAACTTTCATTTCCTATTTATTTGAAGATCTAAGAAGAATTAGAATTCAATGCTACCGGAAAGTCTTTGTCTTTGAGGAGCACCACAAGCCTTGATGATTGTCATCATGATGAGTTTTAGTAGCTTAATTGTTAATTCTAACAATTAGTACACTTAGAGAATGCCATAATCATAAGTTGGAAAGCCATTTCTCTTTGGTTGGCTTTGCCTTCCTAATTAATGGTGCTTCCATGGTGAATGTGATTGATTGTGATTGCTCATTTTGTGGTGTTTCTTGTTTTATTGAAGACCAGGCTTTTTAATGGCCTCATACCTTCATCTTCTTTCTTCACTGTGCTATTCTTTGAGTTGAATCTAGTAGTTCTTGTCATTCATATGCAAATTATGATGCCTTTTATGTTCATAGTGTAGTGGTTTCGCAAAATGCATATTTGTCTTGCAATACGAGGTTAACCAAATTACTAAAATAGCTCCTTTGGTTAGAGCATGTGGCTATTAACAATAAGGTCAAAGGTTCAAGTCCTCCTTCTAGTACGTTGGTAAGTGTACATGAGCGGTAGGATTGGAACCTGCGGGGGTAGAGTAGTCATGATTTCAAGTCAAATTATTATAAATATGCAATCCAAGTTCTTACTTAAATTCATTAATGGATAATTGTCAATCAAATCATTTCAAGTGAAGCTCTTAAATAGCTTAGCAGACACTTATTTTAATTATTTTTTGGGGGTTTGTTGGCAAGGAAGGATGATGGATTTTTAAGAGTACTTTTGACAATAAAGGGATTTCGTTATCTTGTTCTATAATGGTGAATTCTAGTATCTAGTTGCTTAAATGTTCTCTAACTTGCCTCAACTTTCATTTTCCCCTCATTTAAAGATTGGGGAAGAACTAAAAATCAATTCTGCTAGAAATGTCCTTGTGAGTGAGGACAACTATCATTACCATGACCATTGATGATTCTCATCATGATCAGTTTTAGTAGCTTATTTGATAATTTTAACAAATGCTACACTCAAAGAATGCCACAATCATATGTTAGATAGACATTTTCTTTCATGTGGGCTTTGCATTGCTAATTAATGGTGCTTCTGTATTTGCTTATTTTGTGGTGTTTATTGTTTTATTGAAGCCTAGGCTATTTAATTGGCCCACACCTTCATCTTCTTTCCTCACCTTGCTCGTCTTTGAGGTCAATCTAGTTGCTTTTGTAATTGATATATACATTCTGAAGTCCTCTATGCTCTTAGAGTAGTGGTTTCACAGAATGCATATTTGTCTTTCAACATGAGATTAAGCAAATTGCTGGAATAACTGAGTTGGTTAGAGCGTACGGCTGTTAACCACAAGGTCGAAGGTTCAAGCCCTTCTTCTGGCGTATTGGTATGTGTTTATTCAGTTTCTTTGTGAAATATGATGCAAAATGTAAAAACACAATTAAAAAGGAAATGAAAATAAAAGACCCTAAATGAAGAGCATGAGCAGCAGGACTTAATTGCTGCGATGGAAGAAAAGACGTGATTTCTAGTCATATTATTTTAAATACCCAATCCACGTTCTCACTTAAATAGCTTAACAGATTATTGTGAAACAAATATTTTCATAGCTTGAAAGATTGTTGTCAATCAAATTATTTCATGCGGGTAACTTAAATAGCTTAGCAGACACTTTCTTTGTTTATACTTTTTTTGGGGGGCATTTGTTGGTAGGGTAGGTTGATTTTCAGGACCACTTTTTATGGTAAAGGGTTGTCGTTATCTAATTCTATAATGGTGAATTTTGGTTTCTAATTACACAAATTCGCGTTGACTCATGTCAACTTTCATTTGTTGTTAATTAAAAGATTAGAGAATAGTTAGAAATCAGTGCTGCGGAAAAGTTCTGGTTAGTAAGGACAACTATTAGCACAACGTGCATTGACAATTCTCCCTATGATGAGTTTTAGTAGCTTAATTAATAATTCTAGCAAATGCTACACTTAGAGAAGGCCACAATCATAAGTTAGAGGGCCATTTTCTCTTTGATTAGGTCTATCTTCCTAATTAATGGTGATTCAATGGTCAAGGTGATTGATTCAGGTTGCTTATTTTGTGGTACTTCTTGTTTTATTAAAGACTAGGGTTTTGAATGGCCCCATACCTTCGTCTTCTTTCTTCGCCCCGTTCTTCTTTGAGGTGAATCTACTAGTTTTGGTCATTGATACTAACATTATGAAGTCCTCCATGTTCATTGTGTACTCATTTCACAAAATGCATATCTATCTTGCAATATGAAGTTATGTATATTGTTGTAATAACTTAGTAGGTTGGAGCATATGACTATTAACCACAAGGTCATAAGTGTAAGCCCTCCTTCTAGTACATTGGTGAGCATGCATGAGTGGTAGGATTTTGTCACATACCCCAATTTAGTTACAAAAGATAACTTATTATTAATAATGGAATGAGAATGCTATTCAAACAAGGGAATTGGGTAAGAAATCGAATACTTAAAAAGTTAAAAATTTAGGTTTGAACAATATGTTGGAGAATACATATCCAAAAAAATTAGGTACATGAAATATTTAGAAAATAAGAAGGAAAAGACTTGATATTTGTTTCTCATATATCAATTAGGTTAAACCTATTTTTCTAGAAATTTTCTACATTATTAACCCTTCGAATAAAATCCACAAAAGTTAGACATTGAGAATATTTTTTTTATAAAAAGAAAAGTTGACTTTTTATCCTTAAGAAATTATGTCTTGAAAACATTTTTATTGAATCCAAATGGGGGTATTACCTTATTTAATGGTAAATAAGTTCTGAAACATCAAGCTATTACCTTACACGTAATTAAGTTCTAAAATATCAAATTATTACCAGGATAATCATCAAACATCTGTTGACTTACCAACGCAACGACACATGTGTTTCTTGTTTGGCAAATATCCTACATGATTAACATGTGTTGATATGTGTCCAACTAGTATTTTGTATGATTGACACGTGTCAACCGATGGGGTCATATGGTGATAACTCATCATCAATCTTTGCCTATAAGTACGGTACACCCTTCCATTGCATAGACAACTCAGGCAAGGAAGAAGGCAAGGAAGAAAGCAAGGAAGAGGAGAGGGAAAGAAAGAGAAAAGAAAAAGGGAGGAAAAGAGAGAGAAATGTTGTCTAGATAAAATGAGTCATTTGACTAAAACCTTGATTAAGACGTCTTTTTGAGGTTATTGTCCATTGTATTCATATATCTTTTTATTCATAACTACCATGATTTACTATTGCTACCATGATCTACTACTACTACGATGATTTACTATTGTTACATCAATGCATATATTTGTGATTGTTATATAAACTAGTATGCGTCAAGATTGTTTGGTCAAGCAATCTCGAATGTCGAAATACATATCGGTAGCATCCTATTAATATGGATTGAAGATTTTTCCACTTAATGCGGGCGAGACTGATAGGACTTTTTAGAAATGGATCTCCTATTTGGAGGGATAAGAAGACTATGCTCGTGATGTAGATATAAGGTGGAACTGAACTGTCACCTATACTATATTATTATGTGTTACTATTACTATTATCCGGTGCATATTGTTATTACATTTTTAAATCAAAAACCTTTGTACAAAATTTTACAATGAAAACTTTATCGTACAATTTTATAACAAAAAGTTTTTAACACATGCACACATAGACCTTACTGAGTTGTCAAACCCATACAAAATATTTTTTTTAGACTTTGGAAGAAGCCAAGATAAAGAAATATGGAATACCTATCTTATCAAGTTATACTTTTTGTTGTAATATACCTATGTCAGGCAAAAGTGGACCGAAAAGTTGTAATACTTTCGTAGCTCTATAATATATATAAAACCTTTGTAATATATATAGTGATTAAAATAAAGAAGATATGTTATTTTGGCATGACCTATGTTACTCATGTAAGTGACTGAGCCCCGGCAAGAGCCAGGTAGTCTATTACTGATGAAGCCCCAGTGAGGGGTAGATTTGGGGCGTGACAGATTCAAACCTGTGTAGGTAGAGTAGTCACGATTTCTAGTCAAATTATTATAAATATGTTATCCAAGTTGTCACTTAAATACACTAATGGATAATTGTTAGTAAATCATTTCATGTGAAACATTTAAATAATTTGACCGACACTTCTGTTATTTATTTTTGGGGGGATTGTAAGGAGGGAAGAGTGATTGATTTTCAGGAGTGCTTTTGATGGGAAAGGGATGTTGTTATCTTGTTATATAATGGTGAAATCTGTTACATCCCAATTCCACCCCTTCTTCGAGGCTTCATCGATGATGGACTGTGTGACTCTCGATAGGGCTCATTCACTTACTAGGACAATATAAATCATACTAAAATAACAGATCATCTTTATTTCATTATATATTACAAAAGTCTTCGGTACACGGTAAAGCAACAGAGCTTCTATTGGAGATGTTATTTACATTAAGGATACCTCTGCTAATTTATCTACCTCTTTTAGTCTTGGATTCCTACAGGGTCTGAATATAATTTTGTGTGAGTTCAACAACTCAATGAGGTCCCTGTGTGCACGTGTGAAAAAGCATTTTGATTATAAAATTGTACGAAAAAAGTTTTCAGTTAAAAATGCAATAAATGCTAAACAGCAACACGCACGAAGCAATAATAATAGTAACACATTTCAAAGTTACAGTACTGGTTGTGGGCAATGAGTTGGTTCCACCTTATACCACCATCACGAGCACAGTCACCTTATTCCTCCAAACAAGAGGTCTATTTCCGGAAAGGTCCGTCTTCATCTTATTAAGTGGACAAACCTCATATCTACATAATGGGCTGCTATCGGTATGTATTTTGATATTTGACAAAGCCCTTGCTTATTCGACTGATCTCTACACATACTGGATTATATAATTGTCACAAACACTCATGTTGATGGAATATGTAACAGTAGTAATTCATGGTAGTTATGCATAAAAAGATGTATGAATACAATAGGCATTGATCTCAAAGAGTTGTCTTAACTAAGAGTTTACTCAATTGACTTGTGTTTTCTCTTCCAACCATTTTCTCAAAACAGCACTTCTCCCTTTTTCTCTCTTTTTCTATTATTTCCCGCTTTCTCTCCCCCTCTTTTTCTTTCTCTTTCTTTCTTACTCTCTCCCTTTCTCTTGTCCAAATTGGTTTGTGAATGAAAGGGGGAAGGGGTATTTATAAGCTACGGTGAGGTGATGAGTCAGCACTTGGGTGCCAAAGGTGACAACAAGTGGCAAGGGAATTGACACGTTTATAGCACGTGTTATACGGTGGCATGAAGATGGTATCCATGTTGACATGTCAATGGCAAAGGAAGATGATTGAACTTGAGGTCTGGTTCAATGTACTTTCATTTAGGTTACAATACATTTAGACACTCAGCAGATGAATACTTATTTCCGTATAAAATCATTTAAGTAAATGTCCATTTACTTAAGAATTACACATAAAGAAGGAAATACCTCCATTTGAATTCAATAAAAATAATTTCAAAATTTAATTTTTTAAGGATAAAAAGTCAACACCCCCTTCCAAAAAGAAAATTTGTAACGTATAATTTGGATGGATTTTATTCGGAAGGTTAACAACTTGAAAAATTCTAAAAAAATAGATTTTAACCTAATTTCTTTGACAAATTTATCAAACTTCTAACAGTAGCATTTTCTACCTGCTCTTTGGTTTGTAGAATGCTTATTTGTCATGAATATGAGGTTAAGCCATTTGCTGGAATAGCTCAATTGGTTAGAGTGTGTGATAGTTAACCGCAAGTTTGGAGATTTAAATCCTCTATTTAGTGCATTGGTATGTGTTTATTCATTTTCTTTTGCAAATTTGATACAAAAAGTAAAAACATAGTTTAAAAATGAAATAAAATAAAAGAAAAGAAAGGGCCGTACAATGGAGAGCATGAGCTGCAGGATTTAGAGGTGCGAGGGTAGAAAAGACATGATTTATAGCCAAATTATTAGAAATACACAATCCAAGTTCACACTTAAATAGTTTAACAGATTATTATGGATCAAATCATTTCATAGCTTAGCAGATTTCTAAAAATCAAATCATTTCAAGTGGGGGCTTAAGAAGCTTAACAGATACTTGTTTTATTTAATCTTTTTTTGGGGGCGTTTGTCGGACAGTGAGGTTAATTTTTAAGAGTACTTCTAATAGTAAAGGGTTGTCGTTATCTAGTTCTATAACGGCAAAGTTTGGGATCTATCTGCTCTGATGTACTCTGACTCATGTCAACTTTCATTTCCTATTTATTGGAGGATCAAGGAAGAATTAGAAATCAGTGCTACAAGAAAAGCCCTTGTCAGTAAGGACAACTATTAGCACTACAAGCACTAATGACTCTCATTATGATGAGTTTTAGTAGCTTAATTGATAATTCTAATAGATGCTACACTCAGAGAAGGCCACAATCATGATAGCCATTTTCTCTTTGTCGGCTCTGCCTTTCAAATCAATGGTGCTTCTATGGCTAAGGTGATTGATTGAGGTTGCTCATTTTGTGGTGCTTCTTGTTTTATTGAAGACCGGGATTTTTAATGGCCCCATACCTTCATCTTCTTTCTTCACATTGCTCTTCTTTGAGGTGAATCTAGTAGTTCTTGTCATTGATATGCCCATTATGAAGTCCTCTATGTTCATTGTGTTGTCATTTCGCGGAATGCATATTTGCCTTGCAATATGAGGTTAAGCAAATTTCTAGAATAGCTCTGTTGGTTACAGTGTATGGTTGTTAACCATAATGTCAGAGGTTCAAGCCCTCTTTCTAGCACATTGGTAGGTGTTTATTCATTTTTTATTGCAATTTCATGCAAAAAGTAAAAGCACAATTAAAAAAGCAAAAAGAAAGGAAAGGAAAGAGCCTAAAATAGAGAGCATGAGTAACAGGTTTTAGAGCTGCGAGGGCAAAATAGACCTAATTTCTAGTTAAATTATTTTAAATGCACAATCCAAGTTCTCACTTCAATAGCTTAGTAGATTATTGTCAATCAAATCATTTCATGTAGGGGGACTTAAAAAATTATTGTGTAGTCATTTTTTGGCGGGTTTGTTGGCAGGGTAGGGTGATTTTCTGGAGTACTTTTGATGAGAAAGGGTTGTCATTATTTGGTTCTATTATAGTAAATTCAGGAATCTATTTACTTAGATATGCTCTAACTCATGTCAACTTTCCTTTCCTATTTATTTAAAGCTCAGAGAAGAATTAGAAATTAAAGTTGCAAGAAGGTTCCCTGTCATTGAAGACTACTATCAGCACCATGAGCATGATGAGTTTAGTTGCTTAATTGAAAATTCAAACAAATGCTACACTTAGAGAAGGTAACAATCAAAGTTGGATAGCCATTTTCTCTTTGGTTAGCTCTACCTTCCTAATTAATGGTTCTTCCATGGTGAAGGTGATTGATTGAGGTTGCTTATTTTGTGGTGTTTCTTGTTTTATTGAAGATCAAGCTTTTTAATGGCCCCATACCTTCATCTTCTTTCTTTACCTTGCTTTTCTTCTAGGTGAAACTAGTAATTCTTGTCATTGGCATGAACATTATGAAGTCCTTTATGTTCATAGTGTAGTGGTTTGATAAAATGAATATTTGTCTTGCAATACGAGGTTAAGCAAATTGTTGGAATAGCTTAGGTGGTTAGAGTGTGTGGCTTGAACCATGAGGTCAGTGGTTCAAGCCCTCCTTCTATCGCATTGCTAAAGCATGCGTAAGCGGTATGATTGAAACCTATGTAGGAAGAGGTTCATGATTTCTAGTGAAATTATTATAAATATGCAATCCAAGCTCTCACTTAAATACATTAATGGATAACTGTCAATCAAATCATTTAATATGAGGCTCGTAAACAACTTAACATACACTTATTTTAATTATATTTTTGGGGGGTCTGTTTGTAGGGAAGGATGATTGATTTTTAGGAGTACTTTTGACAGGAAAGGGATGTCATTATCTAGATCTATAACGGTGAATTCTGGGATCTATCTACTCTAATGCTATCTAACTTGCCTCAACTTTCATTTTCCCTTCACTTGGAGATCAAAGAAGAACTAGAAATCAATGTTACTGGAAAAGTCTTTGTGAATGAGGACAACTATCAACATGATGTTCTTTGATGATTCTCATCTTGATAAATTTTAGTAGCTTAAATTGATATTTGGATCAAATGGTACACTAAAAGAAGGCCACAATCACAAGTTGGATGGTGCTTCCATAGTGAAATTGATTGTTTAAGGTTGCTCGTTTTATGATGTTTCTTGTTTTATTGAACACTAGGCTTTTTAATGGCCCCATACATTTATCTTCTTTCTTCTCCTTGCTCTTCTTTGAGGTGACAAGTCTATGTTCTTAGTGTAAGTTTAATTTTGATAAAGCAATGAAAATAGTGAATATGCTTTATTTTACTAATTTATTTCACTTTTAACAACAACACTTTCTACCTCCTCTTTGGTTTCTTAGAATGCATATTTGACTTGTAATACAAGGATAAGCAAATTGTTAGAATGACTCAGTTGGTTAGAGCATGTGGCTCTTAACCACGAGGTCATAGGTTCAAGCCCTCCTTCTAGTGTATAAGTAGGTTTTTATTCATTTTCTTAATTGAAATTTGATGCAAAAACTAAAAACACAATTAAGAAGAAAAGAAAAGAAAGGAAAAGACCTTAAAATAGAGAGTGTGAGTGACAAGTTTCAGAGCTGCGTGGGCAAAAAAGATATGATTCTCATCAAATTATCATAAATACACAATCCATGCTCTTACTTAAATAGCTTAACAAATTGTTGTCAATAAAATCATTTCATAGCTTAAAAGATTATTGTCATTCAAATAAATTCATGTGGTAGGAATTAAATAGCCTAACAGACACTTGTTTTATTTATTCTTTTTCAGGAGGTTTGTTGGTAGGGCAGGGTAATTTTCACGAGTACTTTTATCTAGTTCTGTAATGGTGAATCATGGAATCCTTCTGCTCTGATGTACTTTGACTTACGTCAACTTTCATTTCCAATTTATTTGAAGATCAGAGAAGAACTAGAAATTAGTCCTAGAGTAAAAGTCCTTGTCATTAAGGACAACTATCAGCTCCACGAGCATTGATAATTCTCATTGTGATGAGTTTTAGTTGTTTAATGATAATTCTAACGAATGCTACACTCAGAGGAGGCCATAATCATAAGTTGGATAATCATTTTCTCTCTAGTCAGCTCTGCTTTCCTAATTAATGATGCTTCCACGATGAAGTTGATTGATTGAGGTTGCTCATTTTGTGGTGTTTCTTGTTTTAATGAATACAAGGCTTTTTAATGGCCCCATACCTTCATCTTTTTTCTTTACCTTGCTCTCCTTCGAGGTGAATCTAGTAGTTCTTGTCATTGATATGCACATTATGAAGCCCTCTATGTTCATAGTGTAGTAGTTTCACAAAATGCATATTTGTCATGCTATAAAGGTTAGCTAAATTACTGGAATAAATCAGTTGGTTAGAGCGTGTGATTGTTAACCACAAGGTCAGAGGTGCCCTTTTTCTAATGCATTGGTAAGTGTGCATGAGCGGTATGATTGGAACCTATAGGGGCAGAGCATTCACATTTTCTTGTCAAATTATTGTAAATATGCAATCCAAGCTCTCACTTAAATACATTAATGGATAATAGTAAATCAAATCATTACATGTGAGGCTCTTAAATGGTATACTGAGAGAAGGCCACAATCACAAGTTGGATGGCCATTTCTCTCCAGTGTTGCTCAGCCCTGCTAATTAATGGTGCTTCGAGGATGAAATTGATTAATTGAGATTGTTAGTTTTGTGGTGTTTCTTGAAACCAGGATTTTTAATGCCCCTACATACAACTTCTTTCTTCTCCTTGCTCTTCTAGTTCTCGTCATTGATATGTATAATATCATGTCCTCTATGTTCTTAGTGTGGGTATAATTTTGATAGAGCAACAAAAACAGTGATTATGCTTTCTTTTACTAATTTATTTTACTTCTAAAAGTAGCACTTTCTACCTCCTCTTTGGTTTCTTAGAATGTATATTTGTTTGGAATATGAGGTTAAGCAAATTGCTGGAATAGTTCAGTCGGTTAGACCATGTGGCTGTTAACCACAAAATTGGAGGTTTAAGCCCTCCTTCTTTTGCATTGGTAAGTGATTATTCATTTTTCTTAAAAAACAATTAAAGAAAAGAAACAAAAAGATGCTAACAGTATGTTCGAATGGAGAGTTTTGGTGGAAAAGGGAGAGAATGGGAGGGTTTTTGAAAAACCTCCCACATTTGGCAAAATAATTTATTAGAGGGAAAGGTTTTGCAGTGTTTCACCCTTCAAACCTAATTTTTCAAGTCCACGAAATAAGTGGGTTTTCGAGGGTAGGGATTCTTTTTTAAAATTTTAAATACTAAATTTACTTTGATATCCTCTATTTTAATAAAAGAACAAATTTCAGAAAGGATAAAATTGTAAATTTATGCATTTTTTAATATATTCCCTCCCTTTCCCACCTCTAAAAAAATGTGATTTTTTTTTTATTTCCCTTTTCCTTCCTTTCCAATCATATTTTTTGTTGCCAAACATTGTGTTTACTTTTACCTCCCTTTACCATGAGATTGCCAAACACACTGTGAGATGGAGAGCATGAGCGGTAGGATTCAAAGTACTAAGAGCAGAAAAGACATGATTTCTAGTCAAATTTTTATAAATGCATAATCCAAGTTCTCATTTAAATAGCTTAATAGATTATTGTCAATAAAATCATTTCATGGCTCAACAGATTATTGTCAATTGAATCATTTCATCTTAGGGTACTTAAAATAGCTTACAGACACTTGTTTTATTTATTCATTTTTCTTAGGTTTGTTGGTAGAGTATGGTGATTTTCAAGAGTACTTTGACAGGAAAGGGTTGTTGTTATCTAGTTCTATAATAGTGAATTTTGGGTTCAATCTACTCTGATGTGCACTAACTCATATCAACTTTCTTTTCCTATTTATTTTGAAGATTAGAGAAGAATTAGAAATCAGTGTGTTAGGAAAAGTCCTTGTCTGAGGACAACTATCAGCACCACAAGCATTGATGATTCTCGTCACGATCAATTTTAGTAGCTTATTTGATAATTTTGACAAATGCTACACTTAGAGAATGCCACAACCATAAGTCGGATAGCCATATTCTATCCAATGCGCTCTACTTTGCAAATTAATGGTGCTTCCATAGTAAAGTTGATTGATTAAGTTTGCACATTTTGTAGTATTTCTGGTTTTATTGAAGATCTGCTTTTTAATGGTCCTGTACCTTCATCTTCTTTTATTATCTTACTCTTGTTCGAGGTGAATCTTGTAGTTCTTGTTATTGATATACCCATTATGAACTCCTCTACATTCATTGTGTAGTTGTTTCACAAAATGCATATTTGACTTTCACTATGAAGTTAAGCAAATTGCTAGAATAACTTACTTGGTTAGAGTGTGTAGCTGTTAACTACAAGGTTGAGGGTTCAAGCCCTCCTTCTAATGCATTGGTATGTGTTTACTCAGTTTCTTTTTGAAACTTGATACAAAAAGTAAAAATACAATAAAAAAAGGTAAAGAAATGAAAGGTCCCTAAGATAAAGATCATGAGCAGTAGGATTTGGAGTTACAAGGGAAGAAAATACATGATTTCTAGTCAAATTATTATAAATATACAACCCAAGTTCTTACTTAAATAGCTTAACAGATTATTGTGAATCAATCGTTCCATAGGTTAATAGATTATTGTCGATCAAATCATTTCATGTGGGTGGCTTAAATAGCTTAATGCATACTTGTTTTATTTAGACTTTTTTTTACGGCGTTTGTTGGTAGGCTACGTTGATTTTCAGTACTACTTTTGATGGGAAAGGGTTGTTGTTATCTAATTCTATAATGATGAATTCTAGTATCGATATGATTTGATGCGCTCTAACTCATGTCAAGTTTTATTTCCTATTTATTTGAACATCATAGAAGAATTAGAAATTAGTGTCACAGGAAAAGTCCTTGTGAATGAGGGCAACTATCAGCTCCACGAGCATTGATGATTCTCATCATAATAAGCTTTAGTAGTTTGATTGATAATTCAAACAAATGATACTCTCAAAGAAGGCCTGAATCATAAGTTAAATATCCAATTTTTCTCTCGTTGGCTCTGCCTTTCTAATAAATAGTTCCTCTATGGTGGAGGTGATTGATTGAGATTGCTCGTTTTGTGATGTTTCTTGTTTTTTTGAAGGCCACCCTAATAATGGCCCCATTCCTTCGTCTTCTTTCTTCACCTTGATCTTCTTTGAGGTGAATCTATTAGTTCTTCTCATTGATATCCACATTATGAAGTATCTATATCCATATTGTAGTCGTTTCACAAAACGCATATTTGTCTTGCAACATGAGGTTAAACATATTACTGGAATAACTTAGTTTGTTGGAGCAAGTGGTTGTTAACCACAAGATCAAAGGTTCAAGCGCTCCTTTTAGCACATTGGTGAGCATGCATGAGCAGCAGGATTCGAACCTACGCGGGGAGAGGAGACATGTTTTCTAGTCAAATTATTATAAATATGCAATCCAAGTTCTCATTAAAATTCATTAATGAATAATTGTTAATGAAATCATTTTGTGTAAGGCAGTTAAACAGCTTAACAAACACTTATTTTATTTATTTTTTGAAGGGATTTTGGAAGGGAAGAATACTAGATTTTCTAGAGTGCTTTTGAAAGGAAAAGTGGTAGTTATCTAGTTCTATATTGGTGAATTCTGGGATCTATTTGCTCTTATGTTCCAAAACTTGCCTCAACTTTCATTACCCCTTCATTTAAAGATCAATGAAGAACTAAAAATCATTGCTACTGGAAAAGTCCTTTTGAGCAAGGACAACAATCAGCTCCATGAGCTTTGATGATTCTCATCTTGATCAGTTATAATAGCTTAATTGATACTTTGACGGATGCTACACTGAGAGAAGGCCATAATCACAAGTTAGATGGCCATTTTCTCACCGATGGTCTCTACCATGCTAATTATTGGTGCTTCCATGGTGAAGTTGATTGATTGAGGTTGCTCTTTTTGTGGTGTTTCTTGATTTGTTGAACTCAAGGCTTTTTTATGGCCCCATACCTTCAACTTCTTTCTTCCCCATGTTCTTCTTTGAGGTGAATCTAGTAGCTCTTGTCATTGATATGTATATTATCAAGTCCTCTATGTTTTTAGTATAGGCTATAATTTCGATAGAGCGACAAAAATGTTAATTATGTTTTCTTCGACTAATTTATTTCACTTCTAATAGCAACACTTTTCTGTCTCCTCTTTGGTTTTGCAAAATGTATATTTGTCTCGGAATACAAGGTTATGCAAACTGCTTAAACAGCTTAGTTGGTTAGAGCGTGAGGCAGAAAAGACATGAGTTCTAGCCAAATTATTATAAATACACAACCCAAGTTCTTACTTAAATAGCTTAAGAGATTATTGTGAATCAAATCGTTTCATAGGCCAACGGATTATTCTCAATCAAATCATTTCATGTGGGTGGCTTAAATAGCTTAACAGACACTTATTTTATTTATTCCCTTTCTTAAAGCGTTTGTTAGTAGGCTAGGATAATTTTCAGTAGTACTTTTGATGGCAAAGGGTTGTCACTATGTAGTTCTATAATGGTAAATTCTGGTATCAATATGCTTTGATGCACTCTAACTCTAACTCGTGTCAACTTTTATTTCCTATTTATTTGAACATCATAGAAGAATTAGAAAAAAGTATGGCAGGAAAAGTCGTTGTTAATGAAGGGCAACTATCAGTACCACCAACATTGATGACTCACATCATGATGAGTTTTAGTCGCTTGATTGATAATTCAAACAAATGCTACACTCAAAGAAGGCCACAATCATAAGTTGGATAGCCATTTTTTCTCTCAATAGCTCTACCTTCCAAATTATTGGTTCTTCCATGGTAGAGGTGATTGATTCAGTTTGCTCATTTTGTGATGTTTCTTGTTTTATTGAAGACCAAGCTTTTTAATGGCCCCATAATTTCATCTTCTTTCTTCACCTTGTGCTTTTTGAGGTGATTCTATTAGTTCTTGTCATTGATATGCACATTTTGAAGTCCTTTATTTTCATTGTGTTGTCATTTCACAAAATGCTTATTTGTCTTACAATATGAGGTCAACCAAATCGCTGGAATAGCTTAGTTTGTTGGAGCATGTGGTTGTTAACCACAAGGTCAGAGGTTCAAGCCCTCCTTTTAGTGCATTGGTGAGCTTGCGTGAGCAACAAGATTCAAACCAACGCAGGAAGAGGAGTTACAATTTCTAGTCAAATTTGTATAAATAAGTAATTCAAGTTGTCACTCAAATTTATTAATAAATAATTGTCAATCAAATTATTATGTCATGCCCCGATCCTTAATTGAAGGTTGTGAATAGCCGCCCGTTACCCCGTATGCTACCCATCATAGGACACACACACCAAGGCAACGTAAGGCTAACATCTTCACCTGTTTAAAACTTGTTTTTCCTCAAAATATAATTTCCCAAGTAAGAGAAATTTAAAATGCAACACTGTGCCTCAATGCATGAATATACAATGAGTTCGAGAATTTCAATTTATATTTTCTAATAATGTAATTACAGTCATCCCATAAAATATACATGATTATTCTATGAATCTCAAATATATACATTATTCAACTTCATCACAGAAGAATGGTTGGTACCATACCCAACACTCATCGTCTCCAAAGGTATGTCAAGTGTGTCAAAAGTCTCTCAACACGACTCCCTGCCAATTCTATATCTGTCATCACAGAAGAGTGAGGGGTGAGTACTAAGAAAAATACTCAGTGAGTGAGAGCATTGACATTATATTATCAATAGAAGGTGTGAGCATGGAGTGTCAAAGCACATTCTTAAAACATGATGATATTATAAATCGAACATGGCATTTCTATAAATCAAATGATTATGTATCATACATCCTAATATCAACATATGCATCCCTTTACGTTTCGAAAATCATTTAGAGCTTGCCAATAAAATATCCTTGGCAATGGTCTACCATGATCAATGACGAGCACATTGGGGGTTTTTCATAAACAAGTATAAAAAATTTAGCTATATACCCTAATGTTGGCCATGAGCCTCACCAAGGGTTAGCCCGTGTCTACGTGCATATACATAATCAATCATGTATAGAATTCCCGGTACTAGACAGTGGCGTCATATATGTCCTCCCCAATTTGGTTCAACCGGCCGCAACCATACATATGACGTTTGAAGATACCTCCTGCATAAGTATATCCGGAAACAATGGGTGCTTCTACAAACGCCCTTCGTAGCTATAGTAGTCTACCAATGATATCATCACAACATCACATCATAAGTAGGCATCCAGCCCATACATTTCAATTAAACCATTTTAAATCTGTGTGCCAATGCAATGGAAGCATATAAATCATATCAAGTTTTCAAAAAGTGGCACAATGTCATTTCAACACAATTCATAGATGCATATCATTTGAATCAATCATTTGAGACACTTCAATGATCACAAAGATAAGTATTTATAAAACATAGACCAATATCTCATGCTTTCATACATGTCATAAAATATGTCATTTTGAAAAGCTATAAAACATGTATTTTTATTCATTCAAGAACATAGCGTCAAAGTCCCATTCACATAAACGGGAGAGTATGTCACTCCTTGAAATTCACCACAATTGTAAAAAGTGTGCTCCCCTCGCTCGGTCACCAAGTATGTCACTACAATGGCAATACATAATATATGTAATTTATGTAATAAAATTAAAAAACACTATGTTAAATTGTATTCTTAATTAATCCTTTGCCTTGGATCAAGGTTTAGGACGTCATAGATAGGCTTCTAATGTATACATATGCTGTCCCCTTTTCTCACTAACCAACCAACAAGTTCAATGCTCATTTCTGAAGGCACACAATTCAGCCCACAAGCTTCAAAATTTTTGCATGTTTAAGGTTTCAATTCCCTTTTACACATTGTGCATTCCAAACCTTAAAATGCACATTTTCTCATGCATGTATTCTCGGCCTCAATGTTTCTCATACCTTTCTAACAAAACAATGCCATTTTAAACTACCAAAACCATCACTCCTATATTCTATCCTCTTGTATATTCAAAACAGTCTGCATTCATATTACACATTGTATAATTCATCCTTTAAAATTTTGCATACAACCACATTAATTTGATTCATCACTCATTCATAAGATTTCACATTCTACAATCAATACATATACACGTGCTCATACGTTTTCCTTACATTCTCGGCTACTCACCAAGCTACTACACATTTTATCTCATCACTTTAGCACACATATACAACTATACATGCTCACACACACAAATTCATCACTACTTTCCCAAAAATTCTAAACATATTAAACCACATTCTTTGGCCTTTAAGTTAGTTTTCTTGCACAACAACATCCCTTTGGTTTCAGCCAACAAATACCATTTCATAATCACAATCTCATTCAAATTTCTACACACACAATTCAGAAAATGCAGGATATGTTTCTAGCTCACTAATACACCTTTCTCTCCTCCAAATTCTTAGCCAAATATAACCAAATTTATGTACACTTTTCTTACATCAATTAAATCAACAACCACACATATTTTCATCACTTTTGCATTCATCTAAATTCTTGGCTAACACAAATCTGAATTTTTCTGTACACATTTCTCAGGGTTCACTTGTGTTCCTCCTAGATTTTAGGTTATAAAAAACATGCTAAAAACATCACATTAACACATTAATACAAGATTTTCAATTTTAGCAAAGTGCAGAATTTTATTTACCTTAAATTTGAATGTTTTAAGCATAACCAAGATTTCCATCTCTCCCTTGCTCCTAGCTCTCGGTCAACATAAGTTCACCAAGTTAGCCTCCTTCTTTTGACTCCAAAACAAAGTATGTTATTTTAGGGTTTGAGGGAGATGAATCTACACAAAAATTACAAAGTGGTGTTTGAAGAAATCAAACCTTTATTCAATGGGGTTGCTCTCGTCTCCCTTTGATCTCCACTATGCAAGACTCCTCGTTTTGCTTTAATTTTTGGATATGTTGTAATTGGGTTTGTAAGGAAGTGATTTATGTAAAAATATTTGGGGTGGTGTTGTGGAAAAATTTTGAATCTCCCTACCTTGATGCTCACGGCCATGGAGAGAAAAATGAAGAGAGTTTCCTTGTCTTTGAACACGTCACGGTTTTTGGGAAGAAAAGTTAAGTGTTAGCTTATTTAGATTTTTGATCCATTTAATCCTAGCCATCAAACCTTTTCAAGATCAATTTTATGCCATTGGATTATTTCGTCACAAGCAAGTCTCTCTCTTTCTCTCTCTCACGGTTTCTCTCTTCCTCACACAACAAATCACTTGCTCACACTTCACTCAAGCCATTCATTAATTGTATGTCTCCCAACTACCAAGATCCAAAGGCACAAAATTTTGATCCAATTCTAAGTTAAATCCTCACCCTTGATTGGTTTCCAAGAAAATCCAATCTTTCACTCAATGAATAGTGTTCTTATCTCCCACTAACTTAATCCAATGGCTCAAATTAATTCATCTCTCTTGAACTCAAATTTTACCCTTAGATTAACTTCTCAAAGATCAAAAATCTCTTGTCCCTATCATCTCATCCGCTACCTCACCTTCCCACCCCTTTTTCCATTGTTTGATCACGGTCTTGGAGAAAGAAAATTGACAAATTTCTCTTTTGTTCAATCACTGATCATCTCTAGGATTATTTCACATCATTGGATCATTTTATGTCAATCCAAGAATCATTTTATCTCACTCCATTTATCCAATGGTTAATATTCTAGTCACAAACAAAATCAAAAGTCCTAATTATCCACTCATACTACAACTTCATTAATTGCCTATTTCTTCTAAGTTCTTATTAATTTTAAATGAGTCCCTTGATTTATAAAAATTTCATTTGACCCCAAAAATTTTCATAATTTCAAGTTAGATCCAAAACCTCATATTAGGCCTAATTTAATTTATCCCACGTCAAAACGTGATCGTTTAGCCTTTCCGAGATACATTCGACCCGACTGTGGTTTTACCGGTGATTTTCCAAAAAAATTACGATTTAACTCTACGATGTAAGATCTATCCAAATTTGAGGTTCCTATACACCCCAGAGTCATCCTCATTATTATTGGACCATCAGTAGTTATTTTGAAAATTTTGAATTTCTAGTGATTGAGTCGAAATTTTTTGGACTGGTTTTAGCGAATTTTTTTTTTTTTGTGGATTTTCTACATAGAATATGAGTAATAACATATATAAAACGAAGAGAAGTACAATAGTAAGTTCACCGAGATGTCGGTGTTACATTTTCTAACCCCTTAAAAATAAGTTTCATCCTCGAAATTAAAAAAAACTATATAGAGAAAAGTTGTGGATACTAAAGGAACTTGACTTGGTCACTTCTCCAAAAGACTCGAACTAAAGGAACTTCCTTGCTCCGCAGCTTCCTGGTTTGCCGATCAAGGATAGCCATGGGCTGAACTGGTAGACTCAAGTCCTCACACAATTCAACTGGCAGAGGCTTTAGGTTATGTGATGGATTAGGCAGGTACTTTCTAAGCACTAAGATGTGGAAGACATCGTGAATGTGTAAAAACTCATCCGACAGCTCTAGCCTGTATGCCACATTTCTGACTCTCTTAAGGATACGGAAAGACCCAATATACCTGGTGCTTAACTTACCCTGCTGCCTGAATCGAATAGTCTCTTTCCAGGATGATATTTATGGGAAAACTATGTCCCCTTCCTCAAACTCAAGTGCTCGCCACCTCCTATCGGCATAAACCTTCTGTCTGTCCTGGGCGACCTTCATCCGCTCACGAATGATTTTTACATTTTTTTTAGTCTCATTAACAATCTTAACACTGCTGAGTTGTCTCTCTCCTATTTCATCCCAACACAACGGAGTACGGCATTTCCTCCCATACAATGTCTTATACAGAGGCATCCCAATGCTGGTCCGATAACTATTATTATATGTAAACTCTACCTATATGAGATGCTGATCCCATCTACCCTGAAAATTCATAACACATGCTCTCAGCATGTCCTCTAGAGTCTGGATGGTTCTCTCTGACTGACCATCGATCTGGGGTGATATGCTGTGCTGAAGCTCAATCTAATGCCCAATTCCTCTTTTAACCTGGGCCAGAATCTAGATATAAATCTGGGGTCTCTGTCAGACAATATTGACATAGGTACCCCATGAAGTTTGACAATGGTATCGATGTAGAGGAGTGCCAACACCTCTAAGGAATAATCACCACGAATAGGAATGAAGTGTGCGGACTTGGTGAGTCTATCGAGATCGCCCATATAGCATCATGCCGTGCCGAAATTCATGGTAGCCCTATCACAAAATCTATCATGATGTGTTCCCACTTTCACTTGGGAATGGAAAGAGGCTGTAAAGTGCTGGCGGGTCACTGATGATCGGCCTTTACCTGTTGACAAATAAGGCATCGAGTAACAAACTCTACGATCTCCCTTTTCATTCCGAGCCACTAATAATTAGTTCGGATAGTCCGATACATCTTCATACCGCCCGGATGCATAACATAAGCGGAGGAATGAGCCTCCTCAAGAATAGCTTAACAAAGATCGTTGTCAGCGAGAATGCAAACCCGTTCTTGGTATACTACTAGTCTGTCATCATGGATTTAGAAATCTCTGCCATCACCCCTGCAGATCCTATCAAGAATACCTTGGAGCTCCTCATCTAATCCCTAGAGCTTCCTAATGCAGTCGAGCAGGGTCTGCATCACTTCAAATCGAGCTAGTAATGCTCCTTGATCATCACTAGCCAAGCTGACTCCTAATGCACAGCATTAGCCATTCCTGGATGATAATCGACAGTAAGTATTGTCTATCATTTGAGAAGAAGATGATGACTTCCGGCTCAAGGCATCTGCCACAACATTAGCCTTTCTTGGATGATAATCGATGATAAGGTCGTAGTCTTTTTAATAACTCCAGCCATCTTCTTTGTCTGAGGTTCAATTCCCGTTGGGTGAACAAATACTTTAGACTTTTATGATCTGTGAATACCCTGCAGGTTACCCCATACGTAATAACCCAACCATCTTGCATCAATAGACAACCCAATCCCTATCGGCTAGCATCATTATATACCACATACTCCCGACTAGTAGTAGGAAGGGCCAATATCGGTGCGAATGTCAATCATTGTTTAACCTCCTGAAAGCTCATCTCACAACGATTATCCCAATGGAATTTTACGTCCTTCTTTGTCAACTTAGACAGTGGAGCAACGATCTGAGAGAATCCCTCTATAAATCGTAGATAATAACCTACAAGACCAAGGAAACTCCAGATCTTAGTTATGGTCTACGGCTGCTCCCATCTCAGTATAGCTTCAACTTTCTAAGGATCAATGAAAATACCTTCCATAGAGACTATGTGCCCCAGAAAACCAATCTGCCATAACCAAAATTCACACTTGGTGAATTTGGCATATAACTGTCTCTCGCGAAGGATATATAAAACAACTCGAAGGTACTGAGCATGCTCCTCATCACTTTGCGGGTATACTAGGATATCATCGATAAACACGAAGATGAACCGATCCAAGTAATCGTGGAAGATATGATTTATCAGGTCCATGAATGCGGTTGGTGTATTAGTCAGGCCAAATGGCATGACTAAGAACTCAAAATATCCGTATCGGGTACGGAATGCGGTCGTGGGCATATCCTCGGCCCTAATCCGTAACTGGTGATAATCTGATCAGAGATCTATTTTTGAGAAAAACTTTACACCCTAAAGCTGATCAAACAAATCATCAATGTGGGGCATTGGATATAGGTTCTTGATGGTAACTTTGTTTAATTGTCGGTAATCCATACAGAGTCGAAGGGTACCGTTCTTCTTTTTCACAAATAACACCGGACCACCCCAAGGTGAAGTGTTCGGACGGATTAATCCCTTGTCCAGCAATTCTTGTAGCTAAACCTTGAGCTCTCTTAGCTTGGCTGGTGCCATCCTATATGGCAGAATATAGATAGGAGTAGTCCTCGGAGTGAAATCAATCTAAAAATCAAATTCCCAAACAGGTTGTAATCCGGGTAGCTCCTCGGGGAATGCATCGGGAAACTCCTATACTACTGGGACCTTATCAAGCCTCGGACCCTCTATGGTGGTATCTATCATGTGGGCCAGATATGCCATGCATCCTCGGCATGTCATCCGTTTGGCCTCCATCACTGACACTACAGACGGGGTAATACTCGTCTCTCACTCGCAAATGTCAGTGTTGACCCTTCAGACCTCTGGAACTCTACTTTCTTGGTAAAATAGTCCACAGAAGCCCTATGAGCACTCAGCCAATCCATCCCTAAGATGACATCAAAGTTTGTCAAGTTGAGTGGAATCAAGTCTGCTTCTAACACTATCTCCCTAATCATGACATCGCTCCCTCTATATATGGAATCCCTGCTCAACTGTTCACCAAGAGGAGTGATAACCACTAGTTCCTCATCTAGTGGCAATAACGGCCTATCCAACTATTGAGCGAAAAAAGCTCTCACATAAGAATAATTCGACCCGGTTTCTATAAGAACACGAGCGTCGACTCTAAATATTTTCATGGTATCTAGATGCGAGAAATTGAAAGAGGAATTAATTTAGGGTGCGTAAAATGTCACGCCCCAATCCTCAATTAAAGGTCATGAACAGCCACCCGTTACCCCATATGCTGCCCATCACATGACACACATATTGAGATGAAGCAAGACTAACATATTTACCTATTTAAAAACTATTTTTCCTCAAAATATAATTTTCTAAGTAAAAGAAATTTAAAATACATCACTGTATCTCAATGCATGAATATACGAGTTCGAGAGTTTCAATTTATATTTTACAATAATATAATTACAGTCATCCCATAAAATGTACATTGATCATTCTATTGACCTCAAATATATACATTATCCAACTTCATCACGGAAGAATGGTTGGTACCATACCCAACACTCATCGTCTCCAAAGGTATGTCAAGTGGATCGAAAGTCTCTAGACACGTCTCCCTACCAAATCTATATCAGTCATCATAGAATAGTGAGGGGTGAGTATTAAGGAAAATAATCAGTAAGGGGATTGCTATTATGTTATCAATAGTAGATGTAAACACGGAGTGTTAAAGCACATTCTTAAGACATGATGATATTATAAATCGAGCATGACATTTCTATAAATCATAAAATCATGTATTTGTAACACCGACTTTCGGTATATGATGTACTCTCCTCATATTCATATATATGATACTGCACCCATTTGAGACACATGATTTTAAATTTCTAAAACTTTGCCCTTAAAATCACTTAAACCGAAAATTCTATCGATAAGTTGAAAACTTTTTTGAAAAGTATTGGCAAGCCCTAAAATCACTGAAAATGGCTAACAAAAGCCAAAACAATTAAGTATAAGCATAAAGAAGTGAATTTGAAAATTAAAAAAAAAATTCGCATAGGGTAGAATTTACAATTTTGGAAAGTTTAGGAACTAAAGTGTAAATATGAGAACTTGAGAGACTAAGTTGCAAAACCAACTATTAAATGAAAATTGGAGATCAACCATTGGCCAAGAGCATACATAGTGGCTACCTAATCTCATTCCACCAAAGAGAAACCACATTGGTCGAAAAATCCTTACATGAATTCTCATTGGTTGGTCAAAAACCCCTATCTTTGTTCTTAATTTCATCATGAACAAGTTTGGCATGAAGGAGGTTCATGAAGGTAGCTTGTAAGCAATCTTGCATGGAAGAAAGACTTAGGACAAGTGTAGAGTAAAGATCTTATATGCAAAATGAATCAAGGGCCAAGATAGTTTTGATTTGGTGTATAAAAATACCAAAACCAACCATTTTCTCTTCTATTCACCTCATTTCGATGAAAATTTTAATAAGAAAAGGTGGATTGCTGAATGTTCAAGTGGAATTCTTGGAGCATTGGAGAAGGAACATGAGTAGAAGAGGTGAGAACATTCTTGACTCTATATCTCTAGTTGATTGAGATAGTATAAGGATTCGGTAGAGATTGATATTTGATGAATTATGTTACTATGGTGCTAAGGTGATCAAGGTTTCAAGAAAATCAAGATAAAGGTGATGGGTATTAGTTAGCAAAGCATCATACAAAGGAAGGTAAAATACTCAAAATTAAAGTCTTTACAAGTAGTGAAATTAAATGCATGTACTAGCATGCTAGATATAATTGTTTCAGATTTGAGATATGTGTAGTCTTGCGATGATATCTCATTGTGTAGGACTTGAAATTTTAAAATATTTGTTCCTGAATAAACTAGACTCCCTAAGCTTTAAAATAAGGTATGGCACAAAAATTTTCACTAAGAATGTGATTTATAGTGATTTTGGAAAAAGACAGCAAAATGACATGTTTTGTTTTTCATCCTCTGTGCATGGCCAGTATATTGTATTAAATTTTTAAAATATTTTCTGTACAAACTTTAGAGAAACTTAAAACATCTCGATCTTATCTTTAAAATGAGCTAAAATTTACTTGAATCAGAGTAGTATGCTGGAAGTTTTGGTGTTTTTACGGAAATTGTGTAGATCATAATTTAGAACTAGAATTGAGGCAGAAATGAAATTTTATAAAATTCTGCACTTAGAATTAAAGGAAATACTGAACATGAAAGTTATAGGGCTGTCTCTTATCTTTTAGTAGAACTTGGAATCATGTAAAGCGGAGATGTATATACTGAGTTATGAATTTTCTACCAATACTGCACAAATTTAGTTATGTAAGTACGAACTGTATTATAGATAGATTTATATAAATTTGTGCAGTGGGAATTGGGAGATGGGTTGAACACGAAAAATATAGATATATGTCTTAACTTTAATTATCAATTTGAATCATTCGAATCCGATTTATATAGAGAAGGTTATGATATTTTTTATAAGACTGTGCATGAGTAGAACTTGAAAATCTGAAATTTTATTAAAAGAAATAAGGAGATTGACATATATATGTATGTTGTTGTCTTAAGAGTAGAAGACTATACTACACTCGAGAGGTGACCCAGTTGAGGATCAAGATTTTAGGGGAGTGGTGTACCTTTCCCATACAAGTAAGTTGGTTTTTACTGTTACCATATAGTTAATGAGTAAAACTATATTCTTTCGCTTTCAAAGCATAATTTTATGAAATAATGGGGAAATGGCTTGTTAAATAGTTTGGTAACAATTTTGTGATAAATGAAGTATCCCAAATTTTTTTCATATGCATCCATGAATTTTGTGTTTTAAATCATGAAATGTAAATTGATGATATATGCTATAATATACTATATTGGATTTTCATGATTTTCCTCGACATGTATGGCACGATTAGTTTATTGATTATTTTCATGTTATAATATACTATAATGTTTTATTTTTTATTTTTTTTGCATTCAATCTCTCTGTATCTGCATCTGCATCTCTCGCTCTCTCTCGTTCTTACGCTCGACCTAGCTCATCGCTACTACTTCCATGCCACTACGATCGTTCAAGCAACTCTCCTACGCTGCTCGATCAGGTAAGTTTTTCTCTCTCTACCCATCCATCTCTCTCTCTCTCTCCTCTCTTCTCTTCTATCTCTCTCTATCTCTCCTCCGCGCTAAGATTTCCCTTTTTAGCTCTGCCTTCAATTCTACCTCCATGTACCCTCTCGCTCACTCTTTCTCTCTCACACACTCTCTCTCTCTCTCTCTCTCCTTCTCGCTCTCAGATTCACCCTATTTTGAAATCCCTCTCTACCTCTCTACCTTTAGATTTACCTCTCCCGTCCAGATCTACCTTTGACACATCTCCCTTTCTTGCACGCTCTTTCTCTCTCTTGCTTATCCCGCCCAAAGCTACCTTCATCTCTCTCGCGTAGATCTACCCCCTATCTTTTTGACTCCACGTACAACAGAAACCCTATCTTCAGCTATATACCTATTAAAAGTATTCTTATTCTTCTCTCTGCATTCTTTGATAGGCAATCTCTCTCTACCCCTGAACGTAACCTCCCTAACAGTTACCCTCTTTCTGTCTTTCCCCTTTGTCTATCCCTTCGCTGTCGGAAAACAGACCTGTCACTTCTACTGCAACCTATATCTCTACATTTATGTATCTCCTCTTTGCTGATCCTTGCCTTAGCGACATCCTTCTATTGCCTTCTATCCGGCGGGATCTCTGTCTCCCTGTCAATGACACTCCCTCTCCCTCAACCTATTATTATTACTATTACTCTCATTATCATCCCTGCATATTATTAGTATAATAATAATAATAACTATTATTATTATAACTATTATTATTATAGTAATAAATATTATTGTTATTACTATTATGATTATTACCATTTTTATTACCATCACCATTAATATTATTATTGCTATTACCACGATTTTCATTAGTGTTATTGCTAATTGCGATAGTAATATAAAATCTATTACTTTAGTATTACTATTATATATATATATATATATTTTATGATATATTTATTAGTTTATTGATCCTCCCATTTATTTATTTATTATTACTTATATTTTCCTTAACTCGTTTTGCATATCAATATTTCAAGAACTCCGCCACCGTCGGTTCCAAGCCTGGGTAAAGGAGTAGGGTTGTGGTAGGTTGATAGCCGGCGTGAAACTTTTTTTCAAATGAAAAATGAGAGACAAACATATAAATACTTTTTGGCCGTTTCCCCCTAAGCGATGCGTTACATCAGACCCCAAATATAGCGATAAGTTAATAAAGGATCCTAGGGTGCGGGTAAATAAAGTTCATGAAGATAGGATTCGTCTAGCCATTTGGAATATAGGATCTTTGACCGGTAAGTTAGGAGAGATAGGAGAAACAATGAATAGACGAAACATTCATATCATGTGTCTTCAAAAAACTAAGTGGGTCGGGGAAAAGGCTAGAGTAGTAGAAGCATATGGTCATAAGTTTTGGTACACCGACGAAGCATATGGTCATAAGTTTTGGTATACCGGCAGGGATAGAACTAAGAATGGGTTAGGAATAATCGTACGTAAGGATCTATTGGATAATGTAATAGAGATAAAAAGGGAAAGGTGATAGAATTATATTTGTCAAGATACTAGATGGAGAAAACGTAATTAATATAGTTAATATCTATGCGCCCCAAATAGGTATAGATACAATTAGTAAAAGACAATTTTGGGAGTATCTAGATGAATTTATACACACTACAAAAAAACTAGCTTTTAGCAACAAATTTAGCGACAAAAATTTAATAAAAATTCGTCGCTAAAAACATTAGCGACGAAAACTTTTTCGTCGCTAATAACACGTCGCAAAAATTTAGCGACAAAAAATTAGAAATTCGTCGCTAAATTTAGCGACGAAAAATTATTTGTCGCTATATTTAGCGACGAAAATCAAAAATTCGTCACTAAATTAATTAATTAATTAATAAATATATATTAATATTTTAATTTATTTAATTATTTTTCAAATTTTGCGACGAATTCTGAAATTCGTTATAAAATTAATTAATTATTTAATAAATATATATTAATATTTTATTTTATTTTATTATTTTTAAATTTAGCGACAAATTTTAAAATTCGTCACAAAATTAATTAATTAATTAATTAATATATATTAATATTTTATTTTATTTAAATATTTTTCAAATTTTGCGACAAATTTTGGAATTCGTCGCTAATTTTGTGACGAATTTCGGAATTCGTCGCAAAATTAATTAATTAATTAATTAATATATATTAAAATTTTATTTAATTTTATTATTTTTCAAATTTTGGTACGAATTCTAACCCTTGCGATGAATTTTATTAAAATCTAAGATTCGTCGCTAAGTTTGCGACGAATTTTGAAATTCGTCGCAAAATTAATTAATTAATTCCACCGCCTGAATCCGGCCAGCCCGCCCGCCCGCCCGAGCCAGCATCCGCCCGAACGCCCGCCCGAGCCGACACCCACACGCCCTCCCTCACTTAATTCTTCAGAAATTCCACCGCTTTGCTCCCACCATGGTTCGAACACTTGCGCTTCCGTAAACCTTTAAGATCCTGTAACCATCAAGCTAAACGTTAGTATCTGTTATAAATTTTTTTTTTACTTATTATCTTTCTCTTACATATTTCAAATAATAATAAAACAATATAAAATAACAATTTATTATAAAATAATAAAATATTAGATTAAAATAAAATAAAAAAAAATATATAAAAATAATAATAAATGTGATAATTTATATTTTATTATTTTTAAAATAGTATTATAATAAATGTGATAATTTTAATCTATGTGATAATTTTAAAATTCGTATTATTATTTTTGCGACGAATATATTTAATTAATAATAAATGTGATATAATATATAAGTATTATTATTTTAATTTTAATTAATTTTAAAATTCGTCACAAAATTAATTAATTAATTAATTAATATATATATTAATATTTTATTTTATTTTATTATTTTTCAACTTTTGCTATGAATTCTGATATTCGTCGCTAATTTTGCAACGAATTTTGAAATTCATTGCAAAATTAATTAATTAATTAATAAATATATATTAATATTTAAAATTCATCACAAAATTAATTAATTAATTAATTAATATATATTAATATTTTTATTTTATTTTATTATTTTTCAACTTTTGCTATGAATTCTGATATTGATCGCTAATTTTGCTACGAATTTTGAAATTTGGCGCAAAATTAATTAATTAATTAATAAATATATATTAATATTTTATTTTATTTTATTACTTTCAAAATTAGCGACGAATTTCAAAATGCATGGCAAAATTAGCGACGAATCTCAGAATTCGTCGCAAAATTAGCGACAAATTTCCGGTCGTCTCTAAATTAGCTACGACTTTTTTTTCGTTAGAAATTTAGTTAGAAATAGCGATGAAAAAATATTTCGTCGCTAAATTCGTCATAAATTTGCAACGAAAAAAATTTATCGCTAAATTTCATCGCAAAAAATGTGTTTTTTTGTAGTGACAAGTCATAGATAGTAGAGAGAATTTATTTATTGGAGAAGATTTAAATGGACATATAAGAGAGAGGAATAAAGGATTTGAACTCGTACATGGAAACTTTGGTTTTAGAAGTAGGAATGAGGCAGGAGATACCATTTTAGAGTTTGTCACAACATTCGATCTGGTAGTTGTAAACACTATATTTAAGAAAAAAGACGCACACTTAGTTACATATAGAAGTGGATCTAATACTAGCCAAATAGATTTCTTTCTTACTATGAGAGGTAATAGAATGACCTGCAAGAATTACAAAGTTATACCGGGAGAGATTGTTATAATTCAACATGAACTCCTAGTTTTAGATATATGTGTGTCTAAAAGGCAAAAAAAATAGCATCCATTTGTGGAACCAAGAAATAAGTGGTGGAATCTGAAAGGAGAAAAGGTGACGATATTTAGAGATAAATTAATTCAAGTAGCAAATTGGTCTACTAATGATGATTTAGAAATAATATGGAAAGAGTTGTCTACTAATATTAAGAATATAGGTAGAGAGGTTCTCGGTGTCTGAAAGGGTCAGGACCCAGTAGGCAAGGAATCATGGTGGTGGAACGAAGAAATAAAAACTGCCATTTAGACGAAACGAAAGTGTTATAGGAACCTTAAGGATAATAGTAGTAGTGATTTATATGAAAAATACAAAAGTGCAAAAAAAGAAGTGAAAAAGATTATCCAAAAATTAGAAAAGTAAGGTGTATAATGAACTAAAGACGGAGAAAAAGAGATCTAAAGAATTGCCATGATAAAGGAAAAAGGGGAAAAGTTCTAAATAATGTTAGGTGCATTAAGAATGGAGCTAATGATATACTTACAAGGAATGAGAACATAAGAAAGTATTTGAGGGATTATTTAGATAATCTCTTCAATGTTAAGAGTACAACAGATATAAGAAATATTGATTTACCTATAGAAGAGATTAATAGAGACTTTAAATATAGAATTCATCCCTAGGAAGTGAATGAGTTTTTAAAGAGAATGAAGAATAATAAAGTCATAGGACCTGATGGCATCCCCATAGAAGCGTAGAAATGTTTAGGTGAATTTGGTATAATAATGTTAACGGATATTTTCAATAAAATTTAATAAACAAAGAGAATGTCTCAAATATGGAAAAAGAATATAATTATACCACTGTATAAGAATAAAAGAGACATACAAGATGCTCCAACTATAGAGGAATTAAACTTATGAGTCATACCATGAAACTATGGGAGAGAGTGATAGAATATAGGTTGAGATTGGAGATAAATGTTTCTCAAAATCAATTTAGATTTATGCTTGGAAAATCCACCACAGAAGCAATCCACTTGTTAAAACATTTGATAGAGATATATAGAGAATATAAGAGAGGCTTACATATGGTATTCATTGATCTAGAAAAAACAGATGATAGGCTTCCTAGAGATGTATTGTGGTGGGTACTGATGAAGAAAGGGATCTCCTTGAAATACATTAATCTCATTAGAGATATGTATGAGAGAGTTGTAACTAATGTAAGAACTTGCGGGGGTTTGAGCGATAGCTTCCCTATTAACATCGGACTCCATAAGGTTCGATATTAAGTCCTCTCCTTTTTACAATAGCAATAGACGAAATCATAAAAAACATTCAAGATGACATTCCATGTTATATGCATTTTGCAGATAATATAGTTCTTGTTGATAAAACTAGGGAGGGTATTCATGCTAAATTAGAGTTATGGAGGGTCATACTAGAATATAGAAGGTTTAGATTGAGTAGATCGAAAACTGATTATATGAGGTGTAGGTTTAGCAACAATCGTCAAAATGATGATGAAACGATTAGGCTAGATGGACAAGATGTACCCAAAAATGAACGGTTTAGATATCTAGGTTCCATCATTCAAAATGATGGCAATATTAATGGAGAAGTGAACCATAGGATTCAAGCGAGTTAGATGAATTGCAGAAAGACATCCGGAATTTTTTGCGATCGCACGATACCAATGCATTTGAAGGGAAAGTTCTATAGAACTATGGTTAGACCTACTTTATTGTGCGGTATTGAGTGTTGGACTATTAAATAACAACAAGAATAAAGAATGGTTGTAGTAGAAATGAGTATATGCAGGTAGATGTGTGGTAAAACTAGAAGAGATAGAATTAGAAATGAGGAGATTCATAATAAGTTGGGAGTTAGTTCAATTGTGGATAAGATACGAGAATATCGTTTGAGATGGTTTGGGCATGTGTAAAGAAGACCTAAGGATACACTGATTAGGAGAATCGAGAACTTAAATATGAGAGATTTAATAAAACGTAGGGGTAGGCCACTAAAAATTTGGATGCAAATTGTTAGTAAAGATATGATAGTTAAGGGTTTAGAGGAGAAAATGATCTGGGATAGAATTGAGTGGCGTAAAAGAATCCACACAAATTAAACTAATATATTTTCTATATATATATATATTTATTTATTTTTATTCTCCTTTGTATTTTTTTTTATTTTTGTATTTTTGTGTTTATTTTTGTATTTATTTTTGTATTTATTTATTTTATTTTTCTTTTTAATTATAATTTATCTCTCAAATGGCCGACCTCAAATTATTGTATTTAAAGCTCGATTTGTTGTTGTTATACTAGGTACTCGGGCATTAGTACCTGAATACCCTTGATCGTAGATCGGGGATAGTACTTATAACCATGATACTATGATATGATAGGCGTCGTCCCGCACAGACTCGCCTCGTATGCTATAGCAGATTCGTCTCGTTATATAGCTTGTCGCACGTTTGTGATGCCTCGAGACGTAGACACTCCACATGGTTAGCTGGCGTGTATATGATATTATGTTTCGGACTAGTCAAGTTGAACTGAAAGGGGATGACTGAATGACATTTCAGTCTAGCATTTGGGGAGGCTCGACGCTAACGTCAACGCCAACACCAATGTTTTGGGGTTGTTTTTCATTTACATACAAAAAAAACCCTTGGTGGCTTGTCATTGGTTTAAGTGGACCCTTGCCGAGAGCTTGTTTTGGCATGACTCTATGATTTATGACATGAGATTAGATGTATATTTTTATGGATGATAACGTTAGAGAAATGTGTTATAAATTGTCATATACTTGAAAAATGGTATAAAGTATATATATATATATATATATATATATATATATATATGGTTTTAATACCCCATTTTCATACCACTTATTAACTACATGTTACGATTATTCACTCACTGAGTAAATAATTTTACTCACCCCTCACTCCCTTAAATTTTACAGAGATAGTATTTAGAGGGAAATGTTGATAGACATCGACGTACGCAAATTTCAGAGACTATTGTTAGAGATGTATCACAGTATGAAACTTCTGCTGTATCTTTGAGGACATTAGTTAATCATGTTAGAATGATTGTATGAAACAAAGGAACTTTCATTTGTAGTATATATATATATATATATATATATATATATATATTTGAGAATTTTTGTATTTTAAATACTAATAAAATATTTGTAACTGAAATTATATTAGCCTTGCGTTACCTTAAGGATACGTGGCGGGGTTAGGCCGGTATCCAAGGTAATGGGCGATTGTTCACGGCCTCTAGATCATGGATCGAGGTGTGACAGTTTTCTTGGTATCAGAGCGCCAGGTTAGTTGAGCGCTAAGTTTTATGAAGGATTTCAAAATTTTCCAATCATTGCTTCCAAAGTCCTCAATATTTTGAAAATAAATCTGAAAGTTTCCTTATTGTCATAAATCCCTAAAGCTGATCTTAGGCAAATGAGTTCATTCCATTTAAGGGGTTAGATACTCCATATCTAACCCAAATTCTTTATCTATATATGATAGAGGTTTTTTCATTCAGAACCATGCCGCTTAGATGTAGCATGAGGTGGACTCGCAGAGTTACACTTGCTTCTCCAGGGGTCGCGTCGTCTTCACACGCTCCCCCTCTAGTATCACCTTAACCAGTTTTGATGGCCGAAATTTGGAAAGTGGAAATTTTGACACCTCCGCTAGATGCCTTGAGAGAGTGGCATGATTGGTGGAGCACCTATGGTGTACAAATACAGCCCCCACCACCATCTATGACAGTTCCTATTCTAGCTGCAGTAGTACCTACCCCGACTGCCCTTGCTACTTCTGTTTTTACCCCTAGCAATAGCACTATTCTGGTGCTCTACCGCATCCATGAGCAGACCCAGTTGGTTAAGGAGTTTCGATAGCTGTGTTGTACCGATTTTGATGGATCCAGTGATGTTACGGCAGCAAAGCATTGGGTTAATTGGACCTACCGGGTGTTGACAGGAGTCTAGAGGATGAGTGGAAGTTGAGCATTATAATACGGTTGTTGGTGGTTATGCTCTCGCCTGGTGGGCGACTGTGATAGATGACTCCATAGAGCCCTTAAGATGGGAGGACTTCTTGGGAGAGTTTGACGGCAGGTACTTCTCGGAGTACCAGCAAGACCAAAAGAGGGTAAAGTTCCTTTATCTCCGTTAGGGGACCAGATCTGTTGCAGAGTATGAGGCAGAGTTGAGGAAACTATCTGGCTTTGTCCCTGATTTGGCCACATAGAGGCAGCTTCATTTTAAGTTTAAGGATGGACTTAACTTGAACATTCGAAAATACATGGTAGTGACAAAAAATCACTCACTCATGGAGGTCTTGGAGTTAGCCTACCGCACTAAGGATATCGTATGGGCTGAGACTAGGCAGAGAGAGAGCTGAGACCAGAAGAAGAAGAGGCTTGGATTTCAAACCGGTCAGAGCTCAAAGAAGGGCCAGAGTCAGGGCCCTCTCCACAGCTACAGGGTCAGCTGGCTTAGCCCAAGGGTCACGCCCTTAGAGTTATAGAACCTTCGCCCCTAGTGCTAGATCAGTGAGTCAGTTTGTTGGGCTAAGGAAGCCTATATGCCCCAATTGTAACAAGACCTATTCAAGATTCTGTAAAGAACCTGCGAGTTGCTACCAGTGTAGGAAACCGGGACACATTCATAGCACTTGCCCAGATTTAGGATTCGAAGGGCAGTCAAGTTAGAGCCACTTGAGTGGACCATGTGAGAAACACCGGCCTCATAAGTTTCTACTGCTCCACGGACTGTGGTCGGAAACAATACCGCACCCGTTCCTCAGCGACAGCAGCAGAGGACTTAGGCTCGCGTCTTTGCAATGACGTACTAGGAAGCCTAAACCAATCCCGAAATAATTACTGGTAACCCACCGATAAACTCTCCTGTATAGGTTTCATCTCCTAATAGTTATTTTGAGGCATGATAAACTATGATGACTTATGTTATTCTCGATAGCTAAGACGCTAAAAGCCTCAATCCTTTTGATATATATATATATATATATATATATATATGTATATATATAATCTCATATTGACTTCCCGAGTAAATAAAGGTTGATGATCCTCTTTTATTTAAATTTGCCATTTGGTACCATGAAAATCTTCAGAGTTGATGCCCGAGTTTTGATAGACACTGGGTCAAATTATTCATACGTGAGTACCCAGTTTGCTCAGCACCTTGATAGACAACTCTCTCCATTAACCAAGGAGATATTGGTTATCACACCATTGGGTGAGTAGTTGGTCCAGAATTTTGTTTATCAGGGCTGCGAGATATGGATTGGAGAGGTGATTTTAGAGGCAGATCTTATACCTCTCAACATATCTGATTTTGATGTCATCTTAGGGTTGGATTGGCTGAGTTCCCACTGAGCCACTTTTGACTGTTTCACTAAAGTAATAGAGTTTCGAAGGTCAGGACAACCATTACTGATATTTGTGGGAGAGAGACAGGTACTACCCCGATGTGTTATTTCAACACTGGAGGCTATGTGGTTGGTACACCGAGGATGTATAGCCTACCTTGCCTATATAATAAATACCACGGTAGAAGGCCCTAGGCTTGATAAAGTTCCATTGGTGCAGGAGTTTACTGATGTGTTCCCTGAGGAGCTACTGGGACTACCTCTAGTTCAAGAGTTTGATTTTAAGATAGCTATAGCTCCCAAGATAGTACCGATTTCTATTCCGCCATACAAAATGGTACCAGCTGAGTTGAGGGAGCTAAAGGTCTAGCTACAAGAATTATTGGACAAGGGGCTTATTCGACCAAGCACTTCGCCTTGGGCTACTCCGATACTGTTTGTAAAGAAGAAAGACGGCTCATTCAGACTCTGCATAGATTACCGTCAATTGAACAGAGTGACCGTTAAGAATCGGTACTCGCTACCACGTATAGATGATCTATTTGATTATCTTCAAAGCACCTGAGTTTTCTCAAAAATTGACATGAGATCTGGGTATCATCAGTTATGAATCAGGGGCGAGGATGTACCCAAGACTACTTTCCATAGGAGATATGGTCATTTCAAGTTTTTGGTTATGCCGTTTAGAATAACAAATGCCCCAGCTGCGTTTATGGATTTGATGAACCGGGTATTCCACGACTATCTTGACCTATTTGTCATAGTATTCATTGATGACATACTTGTATACTCACAGAGTGATGAAGAGCATACCCAACACTTGCGTGTTGTATTGCAAACACTCCACGAGAAGGAGTTATATGCCAAGTACTCTAAGTGTGAGTTTTGGCTCATACAGATCGGGTTCTTGGGGCATGTTGTTTATACGAAGGGTATTTTCATCGATCCACAGAAGGTTGAGGCCATCATAAAGTGGGAGCAGCCTCAAACAGTTACTAAGGTTAGGAGTTCCTTGGACTGGCAGGATATTATTGGAGATTTATAGAGGGATTCTCCAGGATTGCATCTCCACTGACTAACTTGACGCGTAAAGACGTTAGTTTGTTTGGGATGACCATTGTGAGGCGAGTTTTCAGGAGCTCAAACAACGGTTGACATCGGCACTAATTCTTGCCCTTCTTACCAGTGGCCAGGAGTATGTAGTATTCAGTGATGCCAGCCGGTAGGGTTTGGGCTGTGTACTGATGTAGGATGATCAAGTCATTGCGTACACATCTAGACAGTTGAAGAAGCATGAGTTGAACTATCTGACCCACGATCTCGAGTTGGCAGCCATAGTTTTTACATTATGACGACATTATCTCTATTGGGTGACATGCTGAGTGTAGGTGGATCATAAAAGTCTGAAGTATTTATTCACGCAGAAAGATCTCAACCTGAGATAGAAGAGATGGTTGGACCTTCTCAAGGATTATGATCTTGTTATAGACTGTCATCCTTGTAAGGCCAACATAGCTATGGATGCTCTGAGCCGCAAGTTATCGTCTTCCTTATCTTTCGAGAGTGCCTACCTGTCTTGTCTCATGGGACTCTGCTCATTGGGAGTCAATCTGGCCAATGATGAGCATGGTACATTTCTAGCTAGATTCGAGGTAAGGCCGACTCTGTTTGACCGCATTCAGGAGCTCCATTGTTCAAATGAGGAACTCTAGGATATTATTGAGAAAATCCACATGAGAGATGGTAAGGATTTCAGAGTTCGGAAGGATAGACTCTTGGTATTCAAGGAGCGGGTCTGTATTCCCATTGACAGTGATCTTCGGAGGGCTATACTTGAGGAGGCCCACTCTTTTGCCTATGCAATGCTTTCAGGTAGTACCAAGATGTATCAGACTATCAAAATAAGTTATTGGTGGGTCGGGATGAAACGGGAGGTCGCTAAGTATGTAGCCAAATGTTTGGTCTGCTAGCAGGTTAAGGCCGAGCATCAGCAGCCCGCTAGTACACTACAGCCCCTTCCCATTCCTAATTGGAAGTAGAATTACATTATGATAGATTTTGTTGGGGGACTTCTGGAGACTTTGGCACGACATGATACTATCTGGGTGATTGTTGACAGACTCACCAAGTCTGCATATTTTCTACCCACTCGTAGTAGCAATCCGCCGGAGGGTTTGGCCCGCATATATATTAGTTAGATAATCCGACTCCACGGGGTTCCTGTGTCGATTGTATCTAATAGAGATCCCCAATTTGCTTCTCGATTTTGGCCAAAGCTACAGGAGGCCATGGGCACTAAACTGCATTTTAGCACTACTTTTCACTTACAGATGGATGGTCAGTCTGAGAGGACCATCCAAACATTAGAGGACATGCTGAGAGCATGTGTCATGGATTTCAGGGGTAGTCGGAATCAACACCTCCCTTTGGTTGAGTTTGCCTACAATAACAGCTACTAGGCCAGTATCGGGATGCCACCGTACGAGGCCTTGTATGGGAGGAAGTGTCGAACACCTTTGTGTTGGAGCGAAGTTGGTGAAAGACAACCCAACAGTATTGAACTGATTGAGGAGACTCGAGAGAAGGTAAAGATCATCCGTGCTCAGATGAAGACTGCCAGGATAGACAGAAGGGTTATGCTGATAGACAGTGGAGACCTCTTGAGTTCAAGGAGGGAGATAGAGTCTTTTTATAAGTATCTCCCTAGAGGGGAGTGATACGATTCAGACAGCAAGCGAAACTTAACCCCAGATACATTGGACCATTTTTAATCCTTAAAAGGATAAAAAAGGTAGCTTACAGATTAGATCTGCCAGCTGAACTTGTATGTATTCACAACGTATTCCATATCTCTGTGCTGAGAAAATATCTTCTAAATCCCTCTCATGTGTTAGAACCTCCACCAATGGAGCTAAGAGATGACCTGCGCTTTATTGTTCAGCCCGTAGCTATACTTGATAAGCAGACCAGGAAGCTGAGAAGCAAAGAGGTGCCCCTGGTCCGAGTTTTGTAAAGGAGTGACCAAGTCGAGAAACAGACGTGGGAATTGGAGGATGCTATGAGGAGACAGTACCCTGAGCTTTTCGATATATAGTTTCCAGAATGAAATTTTATTTTAAAGGGTTAGAAAATGTAACACCAACTCTCGTTATATGATGTACTCTCATCATGTTCATATATATGATACTGCACCCATTTGAGACACACAATTTGAAATTTCTAAAACTTTGCCCTTAAAAACACTTAAACCAAAAACTTTTCCAAAAAGTGCCAGCAAGCCTTAAAATCACTGAAAATGGCTAACGAAAACCAAAACACTTAAGTATAAGCATAAAGAGGTGAATTTGAAAATTAAAAAAAAAATTGCATAAAGTCGAATTTACAATTTTGGAAAGTTTAGGAACTAAAGTGCAAATATGAGAACTTGTGGGACTAACTTACAAAACCAACCATTGAATGACAATTGGAGATCAACCATTGGCCAAGAGCACACATAGTGGCCACTTATGCTCATTCTACCAAAGAGAAACCTCATTGATTGAAAAATCCTTGCATGAATTCTCATTGCTCGGTCAAAAACACCTTTCTTTGTGCTTAAATTCATCATGAACGAATTTGACATGAAGGAGGTGCATGAAGGTAGCTTGTAAACAATCTTGCATAGGAGGAAGACTTAGGACAAGTGTAGAGTAAAGATCTTGCATGCAAAATGAATCAAGTGTCAATATAGTTTGAGTTGGTGAATAAAAAGACCAAAACCAACCATTTCCTCTTTTATTCACCTCACTTGGACAAAAATTTTAGTTAGTAAAGAGGGATTGCTGAATGTTCAAGTAGAATTCTTGGAGTATTGGAGAAGGAATAGAAGTAAAAGAGGTAAGAACATACTTGACTCTATATCTCTAGTTGATTGAGATAGTATAAGGATTTTGTAGAGATTGATGTTTGATAAATTATGTTACTATAGTGCGAAGGTGAACAAGGTTTCAAGAAAATCAAGATCAAGGTGATGGGTATTAGTTAGCAAAGGATCATACAAAGGAAGTTAAAATACTCAAAATTGAAGTCTTTACAAGTAGTGAAATTAAATGCATATACTAGCATGCTAGATATATTGTTTCAGATTTGAGTTATGTATAGTCTTGCCATGATATCACATTGTGTAGGACTTGAAATTTTAAACCATTTGTTCCTGAATAAACTAGACTCCCCAAGCTTTAAAATAAGGTATGGCATGAAAATATCTATTAAGAATGTGAGTTATAGTGATTTTGGAAATGGACAGCAAAATGACATGTTATGTTTTTCATCCTCTGTGCACGGACAGTATGTTGTATAAATTTTTAAAATATCTTCTACCTAAAATTTAGAGAAACTTAAAACATTAAAGTTTTAGCTCTTGGTCTTATCTTTAAAATGAGCTAAATTTCACTTGAATCGGGTAGTGTGCTAGGAGTTATGATATTTTTATTGAAACTATGCAAAGCATAATTTATAACTGGAATTGAGGCATAAATGAAATTTTATAAAATTTTGCACTTAGAATTAAAGGAAATGCTAAACATGAAAGTTGTAGGATTGTCTCTTATCTTTCAGTAGGACTTGGAATCATGTAAAGGCGGAGATGTATACACTGAGATATGAATTTTCTACCAAAACAGTGCAAATTTAGTTATGTTATGAACTATATTGAAGATAGATTTTTATAAATTTGTACAGTGGGAATTTGGATATGAGTTGAACACGAAAAATGTATATATATGTCTTAGCTTTAATTAAGAATTTAAATCATTCAAATCCGATTTATATAGAGAAAGTTATGATATTTTTCCTAAGACTGTGTAGGAGTAGAACTTGAAAATCTGTAATTTTATTAAAAGAAATAAGGGGATTGACATCTATATATGTTGTTGTCTTAGGAGTAGACGACTATACTACACTCAAGGGGTGACTCAGTTGAGGATTGAGATTTTAGGGGAGTGGTGTACCCTTCCCGTACAAATGAGTGGGTTTTTACTGTTACCATATAGTTAATGATCAAAACTATATTCTATCGCTTTCAAAGCATGATTTAATGAAATAATGGTGAAATGGCTTGTTAAATGGTTTGGTAATGATTTTGTGATAAATGGAGTATCCCAAATTTTTTTAATATGCATCCATGAATTTTGATGAAGAATATATGTGCCATGTTTTAAATCAGAAAATGTAATTTGATAATATATGCTATAATATACTATATTGGATTTTCATGATTTTCCTCGCATATATGGCGTGGTTGGTTTATTGATGATTTTGATGCGAGACTAGGTACTCGGGCATTAATACATGAATCTCCTTGAATGTAGATTGAGGATCGTACTCATAGCCATGATACTATGATATGATAGGCGTTGTCCCGCACAGACTTGCCTCATATGCTATACCAAACCCGTCTCATTATATAGATTATCACACGTTTGCGATATCTCGAGACGTAAACAATCCACATGGTCAGGTGTCATGTATATGATACTATGTTTCGGACTAGCCAAGTTGAACCGAAAGGGGAGGACTGAATGACGTTTTAGTCTAGCACTTGGGGAGGCCCGACGCCAACGCCAAGGTTTTGGGGTTGTTTTTCGTTTACAACCCTTGGTGGCTCGTCAATTGTTGAGGTGGACCCTTGCCGAGAGCTTGTTTTGGCATGACTCTACGATTTATAACATGAGATTGGATGCATATGTTTTATGGATGATGATATTAGAGAAATGTGTTTTAAATTGTCATACATACTTGAAATATAGTATAAAGTATATATATATATATATATATAGTTTTAATACTCTGTTTTGGCACCACTTATTAACTGCATGTTACGATTATTCACTCACTGAGTAAATAATTTTACTCACTCCTCACTCCCTTAAATTTTACAGAGATAGTATTTAGAAGGACACGTTGATAGACATTGACGTATGTGAATTCCAGAGACTATTGTTAGAGACGTATCATGGTATGGAACTTTCACTGTATCTTTGAAAACATTAGTTGATCATGTTAAAATGACTATATGAAACAAAGAAACTTTCATTTATAGTATCTATATATATTTGAGGACTTTTGTATTTTAAAAACTAATAAAATATTTATAACAGAAATTATATTAGCTTTGCGTTACCTTGAGGATACGTGGCAGGGTTGGGCCGGTGTCCAAGGTGACGAGAGACTGTTCACGGCCTCTGAATCACAAATTGGGACGTGACAGTATCATACATCATAATATCAACATATGCATCTCTTTTCATTTCGAAAATAGCCAATAAAATATTCGCAGCAATGGTCTACCATGACCAATGACAAACGCATTGGGAATTTATATGCAAGTATAAAAATATTTAGTTCTATACCCGAACGTTGACTACTAGCCTCACCAAGGGCTAGTCCGTGTCTTTACACACATACATAATCAATCATGTATAGAATTTTGCCCGGTGCTAGATAGTGGCATCACACATGTCCTCCCCGATTTGATTCAACCGGCCGCAACTATACATATGACATTTGGGGATATCTCCTGCAGAAGCATATCCAAACATAATGGGTGCCTCTACAAATGCCCTTCGTAGCTATGATAGTCCATCAAGGACATCATCACATCAAGTCCATCAAGGACATCATCATATCATCACATCATAAATAGGCATCCGAACTACACATTTCAATTAAACCATTTCAAATCATATACCAATACAATGAAAGCATATAAATTATATCAAGTTTTCAAAGAGTGGCACGATGTCATTTCAACATAGTTTATGGATGCATATCATTTGAATCAATCATTTGAGACACTTTAATGATCACAAAGAAAAGTATTTATAAAATATATACCAAATCTCATGCTTTCAAACATGACATAAAATATGTCATTTTGAAATGCTATAAAACATGTATTTTTGCTTAATCAAGAACATAGCGTCAAAATCCCACTCACATATATGGGAGGGTATGTCTCTCCCTGAAATGCACCACAATGTGTAAGGAATATGCTCTCTTCATTTGATCACCATTAATGTCACTACAATAACAACATATAATATGTATAAAATTTTTAAGAATTCAAATGCTCATTTCCAAAGGCACACAATTCAGCCTACAGGCTTCAAGATTCTGCCAGTTTAAGATTTTAATTTCTTTTTTCACATTTTGCATTCCAAAATCCTTAAAAATGCGCATTTTCTCATGCATATATTCTCGGCCTCAATGTTTCCCATACCTTCCTAACAAAATAATGCCACTTTAAACTACCAAAACTATAACTCCCACATTCTATCTCTTCGTATACCCAAACAGTCCGCAAAATTTTAGAATTTATTATGCTCAAAATCTCACCTCCTTTATGTACAAAATAGCCTACATTCACATTGCACATTGTACAATTCATGCATTAAAATTTTGCATATTTACATATTAATTGAATTCATCACTCCTTCATAAGATTTCCAATCCTAAAATCATTACATATACGCATTTTATCACACCACCTTAGCACACGTATACTAACTCTACATACACACATACATTCATTACTTTACCAAAAATTTTGCACACATTATGACCTTTTTCCCTCACAATTCACCTCTCGGCTAGCATGAAAATGGCCCAACCCCAATTATTTTTGGTGCAGAAAATTTCTGCACATTATTTAACAACATTTCTGGGCCTTTAAGATAGTTTTCTTGCACAACTACGTCCCATTGTTTTTAGCTAACAACAAAATGTTTTTCAGTCAACATGCACATTTACATATGTATAATTCTCATTCAAAATCCTATATACAAAGTTTACAAAATAAATAACAAATTTTCAACTCACTAATACACCTTTTTCCCATCATTTTAAATCAACAATTATACACAAATATTGATCACTTTTGCACTAGAATTCAACATACATGATTGGCCTTTTGAAACTAAATTCTTAGCTCATCAAAAACACATTTCTCCTCCAAATTTTTTACTACAATAAATGTAAATTTTTTTGCACACATTCCTCATACTTCATTTAGGTTCCACCTAGGCTCTAAGTTATAGAATCATGCAAAAACATAATATTAGGTCTGCAGAAATTTTCCAGCGAGGTTTGGCATACATACCTCCTTCAAGGTCTCAGTTTCCTTGCTCAAAATCCTCCCGGCTGCCTTACCTTTAGCTCTCAGTCACCCTAGGTCCACCATGTTAACTTCCTCCTATTGGCTCCAACGCAAAGTATGTTATACTAGGTTGTAAGAGAAGACTTCTTACCTAGAAATGTCCAACTGAAACTTGAAGAAAACCAAGTGTCCCTTCCACTTGAAGTTCTCGGCTCCTTTGAACTTCACTATGCAATACTCCTCCTCTTGCTTCAATATTTGGATATGTAGTAATTGGGTGTGTGAGGAATTGATTTATGTAAAAAGATTGGGGTGGTGTTGTAGAAAAATTTTGAGTCTTCCTACCTTAAAGCTCACGGCCATAGAGAGAAAAATGGAGAGCTTGGTTTCTTTGGCTTGAACATCTCACGGTTTGGGAAGAAGAAGAGCCTAATTGTTGGTTTATTTAATTTGTCCCATCCAATCCTATCTATTCACGTTTTCAAGATCAATTCTTAGCCCTAGGATTATTTGGTCACAAATAATTCACTCTTTCTTTCTCCCATGTTTTCTCTTTTCTTCTTCACGCAACAACTCTCTTTTCTCACACTACAAATCAAGTCTTCAATAATTGAATGTCTTCCAACCACCAAAATCCAAGGGCTCACAATTTTGATCCAATTCCAAGTTAAATCCTCACCATTGGTAAGTTTTTAAGAAAACCCGTTCTTTCACTCAATGAATAGTGTCTTATCTCCCACTAACTTAAATCTAATGTCCCAAATTAATTCATCTCACACCAACTCAATTTCCACCCTTGGATTAACTCTTCAAATGCCAAGATAATTTTCTTTTCTCTCTCTCTCTCTATCTCTCTCTCTCTCTCATTTGGCCAACACATCAAACCCACACCTTTTTTCCTTGTTGGTCACGGCTTTGGGAGAAAGAACAATTGCCAAGTCACTTCTAGTTTCAACCATTGATCATCACTAGGATTATTTCCCACCATTGGATCATTTTGTGCCAACCCAAGATTCATTTTCTCTCATTCCATTTATCCAATGGTTAATATTCTAGTCACAAAGCAAATCGAAGGTCCTAATTATCCACTTTCTATACTCATTTCTTATAATTTCTTATTAATTTCAAATGAGTTCTTTGACTTAAAAAAATTCTATTTTGACCCCGAAAATTTTTATAATTTTAAGTTAGACCCAAAATCTCGTATTATGCCTAATTGAATTTTATCTCGCATCAAAATGTACTCATTTAATCTTTCCGAGACACATTCGACTTTGTTAGAGTTTTACTGGTGATTTTTCAAAAAATTTGTGATTCAACTCTATGACGTAAGATCTACCCAACTTTGAGATTCCTATACACCATAGAGTCATCTTCATTATTATTGGACCGTCAGTGGTTATTTTTGAAATTTTAAATTTTTGACGCTTAAACCGAAATTTTTCGGAAGTGGTTATAGCGGAAAAATTTTTTAGTGGATATTTTACATAGAAATATGAGTAATAGTAAATTTAAAATGAAGAAGAGTACAATAGTGAGTACACTGAGATATCGGTGTTACACAAAAGATATATATATATATATATCAAAATAGTTAAGTCTCTAGGGTTTTAACTAGTCATGACTGTACATAATATCATAGTCTACATGATTTCAAAAAGAAGAGTACATAAAAACTTCTAAACATGGGGATCTACGGGAGGATTACCCATGATCACATCTGGGTTTGCCTGAGCCCTTGGTTGCTGTCGTGATAGCATACATGAGGGCCTGTGCCTTCGGCTGCTGTTGTGAAGGACCGGGTATAGTATTGCTCCTGGCTGTCATTCATGGAGTAGTATGACTCGTATGTGCTGGTGCCCCTGTTGTCTTACCCATGAACCACTCGGATGACTTGAAGTCACCTGATCTCCAAGTCCTAAATCAAGGCATGAACTCTTGATATGTCCCAGCTTCCTACAGTGGAAGCACATGATAGATACCCTACAAGCTCTCAGAGGATGGTGCCTGTTACATCTGCGGCTAGGAGGGTGCTGTTGGACTGTGGTCTTACTCGTGGCACTGGAGGCTGGTGCTCCAAACCCTTGGGGACATGGTCCCTGCCCAAAGTATGCTGGTATAAAGTAAGAGGGGCCTCCACAAAAACTAGAAGTCCTACCCCACTTTGAGCTCTGACTCACAAGGGTCCCAGCCCTCTTCTTCCTCTGCTCTCTACTTTACCTTTACCTGCCCTTGACGCAGAAAATCTCCTCTGCACAGTAGGCTGAATCGACTATCTCTGCGAGGGAGAAAATGGGTGTGATCATCATATACCTCCTGATGTTCAAATTGATGCCATGCTCAAGCTTGAACTTCAATTATTTTGGTTTCGCTAAGTTGGGGATAAAAGCTGCTAATCTCTTCAATTCTGTCTCGTACGCTGTAACTGATCTGGTCCCCTACAGCAAGTGGACGAACTCTACCCTCTTGCAATCTTGCTCAAACTCTGAGAAGTATCTGCAGTCAAACTCCCTTAAGAAGTCCTCTCACCACAGTGGCTTGGTAGCGTTATCAGAAATAACCTCCCACCAAGTGAGGGCATCCCCATCTAACAACCTCTCTACTACCCATAACCTGTACTCCTCACTCAACCCCAAGTTCGTCAAGATCCGACGAGTCCGATTGATCCAGTGCTTAGCCACAGTGGCATCATCGAGTCCTGCAAAGTCCGTGTATCTTAACTGCTGTGCTTCTTTGACTAGCTGAGTCAGCTCGTGGATGTGCCTAAGTATAGATGATGTGATGTCACTCAGACCAAATACTAAAGAAGGATCGGCTACCGGTAGAGGATCCGGTATTGCATGAGTAGGCACTGTTGCAGGAGTAGGCGCTGCCATAGGAGTCAGCATGGCCATCGGTGGTGGTAGGGGTGGCATCTAAACCCGGTGTGTGCTGTACCACTCGTACACCTGCCTTAATGCATCGAGTAGTGGTGGTAGAATTGTGGCTGTAGTAACCGGTTGAGAAGGCGCTGGAGGGGGCGCATGTGATGAGGCTGTTTCCTCGGGGACTCAAGGTGGCTCAAGGGGTACAAATCTTGTACCCCGCATAGTTGTCATAGCTCTGTTAAGAAATAATTTTTATTAAACATGATTCAAGAATTAGAGTTAGTTACGAAGTAACTAACCCCCTAAAATGAATGAAGTTATCGGTTTAGGAACCGATAGAAATGATATGCTAGATTAGATACGAACTGTATCTAACCCCCTGAAAATAAAGGAACTCATATGCCTAATACCATGTACCGAGATCTCATGACTGTAAAGAAACTTTCATATGCATTGACAACTTTTGAAAATTTATTTGGGAATATTTTCAAAACTATTTTCCTAAAACATAGCTCTCAACCTAGAGCTCTGATACCAACCCAACTATCACGCCCCGATTCTCAATTGAAGGTCGTGAACAGCCGCCCGTTATCCCGTATGCTACCCATTATAAGACACACATACCGAGACAACGCAAGGCTAACATCTTCACCTATTTTTTCTCAAAATATAATTAACCAAGTAAGAGAAATTTAAAATGCAACATTGTACCTCAATGCATGAATATACGAGTTCAAGAGTTTCAATTTACATTTTACAACAACATAATTATAGTTATCCCATAAAATATAAATGGCCATTCTATGGACCTCAAATATATACATTGTCCAACTTCATCATGGAAGAATGGTTGGTATCATACCTAACACTCATCATCTCCAAAGTTATGTCAAGTGTGTCAAAAGTGTCTTGACATATCTCCCTGCAAATTCTATATCTATCATCATAGAAAAGTGAGGGGTGAGTATTAAGGAAAATACTCAGTGAGTGAGAGGATTAACATTATGTTATCAACAAAAGGTGTGAGCATGGAGTGTCAAATCACATTCTTAAAACATGATGATATTATAAATCGAGCATGACATTTCTATAAATCAAGTGATTATGTATCATACATCCTAATATCAACATATGCATCCATTTATATTTCAAAAATCATTTAGAGTTTGCCAATAAAATATTCCCAACAATGGTCTACCACGACCAATGACAAACGCATCAAGGGTTTTCCATAAATAAGTATAAAAAAATATTTATCTCTATACCCCAATGTTGGCCACGAGCCTTACCAAGGGCTAGCCCGTGTCAACGCGCACATACATAATCAATCATGTATAGAATCCCGCCTGGTGCTAGACAATGGCGTTACACATGTCCTCCCCGATTTGGTTCAACCGGTCTCAACTATACTTATAACGTTTGAGGATACCTCCTGCACAAGCGTATTTGGACACAATGGGTGCCTCTACAAACGCCCTTCATAGCTATGGTAGTCCACCAATGACATCATCACATCATAAGAAGGCATCCGGTCCACACAATTCAATTAAACTATTTCAAATCCGTGTGTCAATGCAATGGAAGCATATAAATGATATGTGACATGATATCATTTCAACACAATTCATGGATGCATATCATTTGAATCAATCATTTGAGACACTCCAATGATCACAAAGAGAAGTATTTATAAAACATAGACCAATATCTCATGCTTTTACACATGTTATAAAAAGTCATTTTGAAATGCTATAAAATATATATGTTTGCTCAATGAAGAACATAGGGTCAAAATCCCACTTACATAGACGGGAGGGTATGTCACTCCCTGAAATTCACCACAATTGTAAGTGTGCTCCCCTCGCTTAGTCACTAAGCGTGTCACTACAATGGCAATATATATATAATTTGTGTCATGAAATTGGAAAACACTGTGTTAAATTGTATTCTTAATTAATCCTTCGCCTAGGATCAAGGCTTAGGACGTCATAAATAGGCTTCTAATATATACACATGCTATCCCCTTTTCTCACTAACCAACCAACAACTTTAATACTCATTTCCAAAGGCACATAATTCAGCCTACAAGCTTCAAAATTTTTGCTTGTTTAAGGTTTCAATTCCTTTTTACACATTATGCATTCCAAACCTTAAAATGTGTATTTTCTCATGCATGTATCCTCAGTTTCAATGTTTCCCATACCTTTCTAACAAAACAATACCACTTTAAACCCCAAAAACCATCACTCCCATATTCTATCCCCTTGTATATTCAAAACAGTCCATATTCATATTGCACATTGTCGAATTCATCCTCTAAAATTCTACATACAACCACATTAATTGGATTCATCACTCCTTCATAAGATTTCACATTCTACAATCAATGCATATACACATGCTCAGACATTTTCCATACATTCTCAGCTACTCACCAAGCTACTACACATTTTATCTCATCACTTTAGCACACATATACACCTATACATGCTCACACACACAAATTCATCACCACTTGTCCAAAAATTCTGCACATATCAAATCACATCCTTTGGCCTTTAAGTTAGTTTTCTTGCACAACAACATCCCTTTGGTTTCAGCCAACAAATACCATTACATACTCACAATCTCATTCAAATTTCTACACACACAATTCATAAAATACAGGGTAAGTTTCCAGCTCACTAATACACCTTTCTCTCCTCTAAATTCTTAGCCAAATACAATCAAATTTATGTACGTATTTCTCATATCAATTAAATTAAGAACCATACATATTTTCATCACTTTTGCATTCATCTAAATTCTTGGCTAACACAAGTCTGAATTTTCCTGCACACATTTCTCATGGTTCACTTGGGTTTCTCTTAGACTTTAGGTTATAAAAAACATACTAAAAATATCACATTAACACATTCATACAAGGTTTTCAATTTTAGCAAAGTGTAAAATTTTATTTACTTTAAATTTGGATGTTTCAAGCTCAACCAAGATTTCCTTTCACAAGATCCCCATCTCTCCCTTGCTCCTAGCTCTTGGTAAACTTAATTTCACCAAGTTAGCCTCCTTCTTTTTACTCCAAAACAAAGTATGTTATGTTAGGGTTTGAGAGAGATGAATCTACACAAAAATTATAAAGTGGTGTTTGAAGAAATCAAACCTTTCTTCAATGGGGTTGCTCTCGGCTCCCTTTGATCTCCACTATGCAAGACTCCCCCTTTTGCTTCAATTTCTAGATATGTTGTAATTGGGTTTGTGAGGAAGTGATTTATGTAAAAATATTGGGGGTGGTGTTGTAGAAAAATTTTGAATCTCCCTACCTTGAAGCTCACGGCCATGGAGAGAAAAATGAAGAGAGTTTCCTTGTCTTTGAATACCTCACGGTTTTTGGGAAGAAAAGCTAAGTGTTAGCTTATTTAGATTTTTGCTCCATTTATTCCTAGCTATCAAACCTTTTCAAGATCAATTTTATGCCATTGGATTATTTGGTCACAAGCAAGTCACTCTCTCTCTCTCTCATGGTTTCTCACTTTCTCACACTACACTCAAGCCATTCATTAATTGTATGTCTCCCAACTACCAAGATCCAAGAGCCCAAAATTTTGATCCAATTCTAAGTTAAATCCTCACCCTTGATTGGTTTCAAAGAAAACTCATTCTTTCACTTAATGAATTGTATTCTTGTCTCCTACTAATTTAATCCAAGGGCTTGAATTAATTAATCTCTCCTGAACTCAATTTCCACCCTTGGATTAACTTCTCAAAGACCAAAAATCTCTTCTCCCCTTCATCTCATTCGCCACCTCACCTTCCCACTCTTTTCTCCATTGTTTGGTCACGGTTTTGGGGAAAGAAAATTGCCAAATTTCTCTCTTGTTCAACCATTGATCATCTCTAGGATTATTTCTTATCATTGGATCATTTTGTGTCAACCCAAGAATCATTTTATCTCACTCCATTTATCCAATGGTTAATATTCTAGTCACAAACCAAATCAAAGGTTCTAATTATCCACTCATACTACAACTTCATTAATTGTTTATTTCTTCTAAGATCTTATTAATTTCAAATGAGTCTCTTGACTTATAAAAATTTCATTTGACCCAAAAAATTTTCATAATTTCAAGTTAGACCCAAACCTCATATTAGGTCTAATTTAATTTATCCTGGGTCAAAACATAGTCATTTAGCCTTTCTGAGACACATTCGACTCGGCTGGGGTTTTACCGGTGATTTTCTAAAAAATTTGTGATTTAACTCTATGACGTAAGATCTACCCAAATTTGAGATTCCTACACACCCTAGAGTCATCATCATTATCATTGGACCATCGGTGGTCATTTTGGAAATTTTGAATTTTCGGCGATTGAGTCAAAATTTTCGGGAGTGGTTTTAGCGGAAAACTTTCTTAGTGGATTTTCTATATAGAATATGAGTAATAGCATATATAAAATGAAGAAGAGTATAATAGTGAGTACACTGAGGTGTCGGTGTTACACATTATGTGCGAGGCACTTAAATAGCTTAATGACACTTAAAAATCATTGCTACTAGAAAAGTCCTTTTGAACAACGACAACCATCAACCCCATGAGCTTTGATGATTCTCGTCTTAATCAGATATAATAGCTTAATTGATACTTCTGACAGATGCTACATTGAGAGAAGGCCACAACCACAAGTTGGATGGCCATTTTCTCATCGGTGGGCTCTACCATGCTAACTACTAGCGCTTCCAAGGTGAAGTCGATTGATTGAGGTTGCTCTTTTCATTGTGTTTCTTGAAAGAGTGATGTCCTCTATCTTTTTAGTGTAGGCTATAATTTTGATAGGGTGACAAAAGCATTAATTATGTTTTCTTAGACTAATTTATTTCACTTCTAACTACAACACTTTTTGCCGCTCAGTTGGTTTCTCAAAATGCATATTTGTCTAGGAATACAAGGTTAAGCAAATTGCTGGAATATTTCAGTTGGTTAGAGCATGAGGTTGTTAACCACAAGGTCATAGGTTCAAGCCCTCCTTTTAGCTCATTGGTACCTGTTTCTTCAGTTTCTTAATGAAATTTGATGAAAAAGCAAAAACACAATTAAAAGGGAAAAGAAAAAACCTGATGTGGAGTGTGAGAACTATAGAATTCGGATCTACGAGGCAAGAAAGACATGACTTCAAGTTAAATTATTATAAATACATAACCAAAGTTTTGACTTAAATAGCTTAACAAATTATTGCGAATCAATTCGTTTCATATCTAATTGACACTTATTTTATTTAGACTTTTTTGTGGCGTACATTGGTAGGCTAGGATGATTTTCAGTAGTACTTTTGATGGGAAAAGGTTGTCGTTATCTAGTTCTACAATGACGAATTTTGGTATCAATATGCTCTGATGCACTCTAATTCAGGTCAACTTTTATTTCCTATTTATTTGAACATCATAGAAGAACTAGAAATTAGTACATTGGGCAAAAATCCTTGTGAATGTGGGCATCTATTAGTACCAAGAGCATTTATGGCTCTTGTCATGAAAAGTTTTAGTGGCTTGATTGATAATTCAAAAAAACGCTACACTCAAAGAAAGCTACAATCATAAGTTGGATATCAAAATTTTCTCTCATGGGCTCTGCCTTCCTAATTAATAGTTCTTCCACGGTGGAGGTGATAGACTGAGATTGCTTATTCTGTGATGTTTCATGTTTTATTGAAGACCAAGCATTTTAATGGCCCCATACCTTCATCTTCTTTCTTCTCCTTGCTCTATTTTGAGGTGAGTTTACTAGTTCTTGTGGTTGATATGCTCGTTATGAAGTTCTCTATTTTCATTGTGTAGTTGTTTCAGAAAATGCATTTTTGTCTTGTAACAAGAGGTTAAGAAAATTGCTGGAATAGCTCAGTTTGTTAAACCATGAGGTTGTTAACCTCTGGGCAAAAGGTTCAAGCGCTGCTTTTAGCGCATTGGTGAGCATGCGTGAGCAACAGGATTTGAAGCTAAGCAAGCAGAGGAGTCATGATTTCTAGTCAAATTATTATAAATATAGATTCTGAGTTCTTACTAAAGTTCATTAATGAATAGATAACAATGAAATCATTTTGTGCAAGGTACTTACAATGCTAAACAGACACTTATTTTATTCATATTTTCGAAGGAATTTCGGAAGTGAAGAATACTTAATTTTTTGGAGTGCTTTCGAAAGGAAAGGGATGTAGTTATCTAGTTCTATAATGGTGAATTCTAGGATCTATTTGTTCTAACGTTCTAAAACTTGCCTCAAACATCCATTTCCTCTTCATTTTAAGTTTAATGAAGAACTAAAATTCATTGCTACTGGAAAAGTCTTTTCGAGCGAAGACAACTATCAGCCTCATCGGCTTTCATGATTCTCTTCTTAATCAGATATAAAAGCTTAATTGATACTTTTGATAGATGTTTCACTCAGACAAGGCCACAATAACAAGTTGTATGGCCATTTTCCCACCGTTGGGCACTACCATGCTAATTAGTTGGTTTTCATGGCAAAGTTGATTGATTGAGGTTGCTCTTTTTGTGGTGTTTCTTAATTTATTTAACTTGAGGCTTTTTTATGGCCCCATACCTTCATCTTCTTTCTTCCCCTTGCTCTACTTTGAGGAGAATCTAGTAGCTCTTGTCATTGATATGTATATTATCATATCTTCTATGTTTTTAGTGTAGGGAATAATTTCGATAAAGGGACAAAAATATTAATAATGTTTTCTTTGACTAATTTATTTTACTTCTAACAGTAACACTTTTTGTCACCTCTTTGGTTTCGCAAAATGCAAATTTGTCTTGGAATACAACGTTAAGCAAATTGCTGGAAAAGATCAGTGATGTTTCTTGTTTTATTGAAGACCAAGCTTTTTAATGGCCCCATAACTTTATCTTCTTTCTTCACCATGCTTTATTTTGAGGTGAGTCTACTAGTTCTTCTCCTTGATATGCTCGTTATGAATTCCTCTATTTTGATTGTGTGGTCATTTCAGAAAATGCATATTTGTCTTGTAACATGAGGTTAAGAAAATTACTGGAATAGCTCAGTTTGTTAAACGATGTAGTTGTTAACCACGGGGTCAAAGGTTCAAGTGCTCCTTTTAGCACATTGGTGAGCATGCATGAGCACCAGGATTTGAAGCAAACAAACAGAGGAGCCATGATTTCTAGTCAAATTATTATAAATACAGATTCTAAGTTCTTATTGAAATTCATTAATGAATAGATGACAATGAAATCATTTTGTTATACAGACACTTATTTTATTTATATTTTCGAAGGATTTTTGAAGGGAAGAATACTTGACTTTTTGAAGAGCGTTCGAAAGGAAAGGGATGAGGTTATCTAGTTCGATGCGCCTGAATTCTGAGATCTATTTGTTCTAATGTTCTAAAACTTGCCACAACTTCTATTTCCTCTTCATTTGAAGTTTAATGAAGAACTAAAATTCATTGCTACTCGAAAAGTCTTTTTGAATGATCACAACTATCAACCTCATCAGCTTTGATGATTCTCATCTTGATCAGATATAATAGCATAATTAATACTTTTGATAGATGTTCCACTCAGAGAAAGCCACAATAACAAGTTAGATGGCCATTTTCTTACCGATGGGCTCTACCATGCTAATTAGTTGGTTTTCATGGCGAAGTTGATTGATTGAGGTTGTTCTTTTTGTGGTGTTTCCTGATTTATTTAACTTGAGGCTTTTTTATGGCCCCATACCTTCATCTTCTTTCTTCCCCTTGCTCATCTTTGAGGAGAATCTAGTAGCTCTTGTCATTGACATTTATACTATATCCTCTATGTTTTTAGTATACGGTATAATTCCGATAAAGGGACAAAAATATTAATAATGTTTTCTTTGACTAATTTAGTTCACTTCTAACAGTAACACTTTCTATCACCACTTTTGTTTCGCAAAATACAAATTTGTCTTGGAATACAACATTAAGCAAATTGCTAGAATAGCTCAGTTGGTTAGAGCGTGTAGCTGTTAACCACAAGGTCGGAGGTTCAAGCGCTCCTTTTAGTGCATTGCTACATGTTTCTTCAGTTTCTTTTTGAAATTTGAATAAAAAGGTAAAAACACAATTAAAAGAGAAAAGAAAAAACCTGATGTGGAGCGCATGAATTATAGGAATCAGAGCTACGAGGCAAGAAAGACTTGACTTTTGGTTAAATTATTATATATACAAAACCCAAGTTCTCACTTAAATAGCTTAACAAAATAATGGGAATTAAATCGTCTCATAGCTATGGGTGGCATAAATAGCATAATTGACACATGTTTTGTTTAGAACTTTTTTTTGTGGTGCTCGTTGGTAGGCTAGGATGATTTTCTGTGGTACTTTTGATGGGAAAAGGTTGTTGTTATCTAGTTCTATAATGGTGAATTTTGGTATCGATATGCTCTGATGCGATCTAACTCATGTCAACTATTATTTCCTTTTTATTTGAACATCATAGAAGAATTAGAAATTTGTGCTGCAAGAAAAATCCCTGTGAATGTGGGCATCTATTAGCACCACGTGCATTGATGGTTCTTGTCATGATGAGTTTTGGTGGATTGATTGATAATTCAAACAATTGCTACAATCCAAGAAGGCCACAATCATCAGTTGGATATCCAAATTTTCACTCATTATCTCTGCCTTCCTAATTAATAGTTCTTCTACAGTGGAGGTGATTGATTGAGATTGCTTATTTTGTGATGTTTCTTGTTTTATTGAAGACCAAGCATTTTAATTGCCCCATACCTTCATCTTCTTTCCTCACCTTGCTTTATTTTGAGGAGAGTCAACTAGTTCTTGTCCTTGATTTGCTCGTTTTGAAATCCTCTATTTTCATTATGTAGTCATTTCAGAAAATGCATATTTCTCTTGTAACATGAGGGTAAGAAAATTGCTCGAATAGCAAAGTTTTTTAAAGCATGTTGTTGTTAACCACTGGCTAAAAGTTTCAATCATTCCTTTTAGTGCAATGGTGAGCATGAGTGAGTAGCAGGATTCGAACCTAAGCAAGCTGAGGAGCCATGATTTCTAGCCAAATTATTTCAAATATGGGTTCCAAGTTCTCACTGAAATTCATTAATGAATAGTTGACAATGAAATCATTTTGTGCGAGGACCTAAATCGCTAAACAGACCCTTATTTTATTTATATTTTCGAAGGATTTTGGAAAGGAAGAATACTTGATTTTTTGGAGTGTTTCGAAAGGAAAGGGATGTGGTTATCTAGTTCTATAAAGGTGAATTTTGGGATCTATTTGTTCTAATGTTCAAAAAGTTGCCGCAACTTCCATTTCCTCTTCATTTCAAGTTTAATGAAGAACTAAAATTCATTGCTTCTGGAAAAGTCTTTTTGAGCTACGACAACTATCAGCCTCAACAACTTTGATGATTCTCATCTTGATCAGATATAATAGCTTAATTGATACGTTTGATAGATGTTCCGCTCAGAGAAAGCCACAATAACAAGTTGGATGGCCATTTTCTCGCTGATAGGCTCTACCATGCTAATTTGTTGGTTTCCATGGCGAAGTTGATTGATTGAGGTTGCTCTTTTTGTGGTGTTTCTTGATTTATTTAACTCGAGGCTTTTTTATGGCCCCATACCTTCCTCTTCTTTCTTCCCGTTGCTCTTCCATGAGGAGAATCTAGTAGCGCTTGTCATTGATATGTATATTATCATATCCTCTATGTTTTTAGTGTAGGGTATAATTACGATAAAGGGATAAAAATATTAATTATGTTTTCTTTGACTAATTTATTTCACTTCTACCAGTAACACTTTCTGCCACCTCTTTGGTTTCGCAAAATGCAAATTTGTCTTGGGATACAACGTTAAGCAAATTGTTGGAATAGCTCATTGGTTAGAACGTGTGGCTGTTAACTACAAGGTCGGAGGTTCAAGCCCTCCTTCTAGCGCATTCCTACATGTTTCTTCAGTTTCTTTTTGAAATTTGATGAAAAAGGTAGAAACACAATTTAAAGAGAAAAGAAAAGACCTGATGTGGAGTACATGAATTATAGGAATCAGAGTTGCGAGGCAAGAAAGACTTGACTTCTGGTTAAATTATTATAAATACAGAACCCAAGTTCTCACTTAAATAGATTAACAGAATATTGGGAATCAAATCGTGACATAGCTGTGGGTGGCTTAAATAGCTTAATTGATACTTGTTTTGTTTAGAAATTTTTTTTGTGGCACTCGTTGGTAGGCTAGGGTACTTTTGATGGGAAAAGGTCGTTGTTATCTAGTTCTGTAATGGTGAATTTTGGTATCGCTATGCTCTGATGCGATCTAACTCATGTCAACTATTATTTCCTTTTTATTTGAACATCATAGAAGAATTAGAAATTTGTGCTGCAAGAAAAATCCTTGTGAATGTGGCATTGATGGTTCTTGTCATGATGAGTTTTAGAGGATTGATTGATAATTCAAACAAATGCTATAATCCAAGAAGGCCACAATCATTAGTTGGATATCAAAATAATAGTTCTTCCATAGTGGAGGTGGTTGATTGAGATTGCTTATTTTGTTATATTTCTTGTTTTTTTGAAGACCAAGCCTTTTAATGGCCCCATACCTTCATTTTCTTTCCTCACCTTGCTTTATTTTGAGGTGAGTCTACTAGTTCTTGTCCTTGATATACTCGTTTTGAAGTCCTCTATTTTCAATGTGTAGTCATTTCAGAAAATGCATATTTGTCTTGTAACATGAGGGTAAGAAAATTGCTCGAATAGCAAAGTTTGTTAAAGCATATTGTTGTTAACCACTGGGTCAAAGGTTCAATCATTCTTTTTAGCGCATTGGTAAGCATGCGTGAGTAGTAGGATTCGAACCTAAGCAAGCTGAGAAGCCATGATTTCTAGTCAAATTATTACAAATATGGGTTCCAAGTTCTCACTGAAATTCATTAATGAATAGTTCACAATGAAATCATTTTGTTCGAGGCACCTAAATCGCTAAATAGACCCTTATTTTATTTATATTTTCGAAGGATTTTGGAAGGGAAGAATACTTGATTTTTTGAAGTGCTTTCGAAAGGAAAGGGATGTGGTTATCTAGTTCTATATTGCTGAATTCAGGGATCTATTTGTTCTAATGTTCTAAAAGTTGCCGCAACTTCCATTTCCTCTTCATTTGAAGTTTAATGAAGAACTAAAATTCATTGCTACTGGAAAAAGTTTTTTTGAGCGATGACAACTATCAGCCTCATCAACTTTGATGATTCTCGTCTTGATTAGATATAATAGCTTAATTGATACTTTTGATAGATGTTCCACTCAGAGAAAGCGACAATAACAAGTTGGATGGCCATTTTCTTGCTGATGGGCTCTACCATGCTAATTAGTTGGTTTCCATGGTGAAGTTGATTGATTGAGGTTGCTCTTTTTGTGGTGTTTCTTGATTTATTTAACTTGAGGCTTTTTTTTTGGCTCCATACCTTCATCTTCTTTCTTCCTGTTGCTCTTCTTTGAGGAGAATCTAGTAACTCTTGTTATTGATATGTATATTATCATATCCTCTATGTTTTTAGTGTAGGGTATAATTGCGATAAAGGGACAAAAATATTAATTATGTTTTCTTTGACAAATTTATTTCACTTCTAGCAGTAACACTTTCTGCCACCTCTTTGGTTTCGCAAAATGCAAATTTGTCTTGGGATACAACGTTAAGCAAATTGCTGGAATAGCTCAGTTGGTTAGAGGGTGTGGCTGTTAACCACAAGGTCGGAGGTTCAAGCCCTCCTTCAAGCGCAATGCTACATGTTTCTTCAATTTCTTTTCGAAATTTGATGAAAAAGGTAAAAACACAATTTAAAGAGAAAAGAAAAGACCTGATGTGGAGCGCATGATTTATAGGAATCAGAGCTGCGAGGCAAGAAAGACTTGACTTCTGGTTAAATTATTATAAATACAAATTCCAAGTTCTGACTTAAATAGCATAACAGAATATTGGGAATCAAATCGTGTCATAGCTGTTAGAAATTTGTGCTGCAAGAAAAATCCTTGTGAATGTGGGCATCTATTAGCACCACGTGCATTGATGGTTCTTGTCATGATGAGTTTTGGTGGATTGATTGATAATTCAAACAAATACTACAATCCAACAAGGCCACAATCATTAGTTGGATATCCAAATTTTCACTCATTTTCTCTGCCTTCCTAATTAATAGTTCTTCTACAGTGGTGGTGATTGATTGAGATTGCTTATTTTGTGATGTTTCTTGTTTTATTGAAGACCAAGCATTTTAATTGCCCCATACCTTCATCTTCTTTCCTCACCTTGCTTTATTTTGAGGAGAGTCTACTAGTTCTTGTCCTTGGTTTGCTCGTTTTGAAATCCTCTATTTTCATTGTGTAGTCATTTCAGAAAATGCATATTTCTCTTGTAACATGAGGGTAAGATAATTGCTCGAATAGCAAAGTTTGTTAAAGCATGTTGTTGTTAACCACTGGCTAAAAGTTTCAATCATTCCTTTTAGTGCATTGGTGAGCATGCGTGAGTAGCAGGATTCGAACCTAAGCAAGCTGAGGAGCCATGATTTCTAGCCAAATTATTTCAAATATGGGTTCCAAGTTCTCACTGAAATTCATTGATGAATAGTTGACAATGAAATCATTTTGTGCGAGGACCTAAATCGCTAAACAGACCCTTATTTTATTTATATTTTCGAAGGATTTTGGAAAGGAAGAATACTTGATTTTTTGGAGTGCTTTCGAAAGGAAAGGGATGTGGTTATCTAGTTCTTTAATGGTGAATTCCGTGATCTATTTGTTCTAATGTTCTAAAACCTGCCGCAGCTTCCATTTCCCCTTCATTTGAAGTTTAATGAAGAACGAAAATTCATTGATTCTGGAAAAGTCTTTTTGAGCGATGACAACTATCAGCCTCATGAACTTTGATGATTCTCGTCTTGATAAGATATAATAGCTTAATTGATACTTTTCATAGATGTTCCACTCAGAGAAACCCACAACAACAAGTTGGATGTCTATTTTCTCGCTGATGGGCTCTACCATGCTAATTAGTTGGTTTCCATTGCGAAGTTGATTGATCGAGGTTGCTCTTTTTGTGGTGTTTCTTGATTTATTTAACTCGAGTCTTTTTTATGGCCCCATACCTTCATCTTCTTTCTTCCCGTTGCTCTTCTTTAGGGAGAATCTTGTAGCTCTTGTCATTGATATGTATATTATCATATCCTCTATGTTTTTAGTGTAGGATATAATTTCGATAAAGGTACAAAAATATTAAATATGTATTCTTTGACAAATTTATTTCACTTCTAACAGTAACACTATCTGCCACCTCTTTGGTTTCGCAAAATGCAAATTTGTCTTGGGATACAACGTTAAGCAAATTGCTGGAATAGCTCAGTTGGTTAGAGCGTGTGGCTGTTAACCACAAGGTCGGAGATTCAAGCCCTCCTTCTAGCGCATTGCTACATGTTTCTTCAATTTCTTTTCGAAATTTGATGAAAAAGGTAAAAACACAATTTAAAGAGAAAAGAAAAGACCTGATGTGGAGCGCATGATTTATAGGAATCAGAGCTGCGAGGCAAGAAAGACTTGAATTCTGGTTAAATTATTATAAATACAAAACCCATGTTCTGACTTAAATAGCTTTACAGAATATTGGGAATCAAATCGTGTCATAGCTGTGGGTGGCTTAAATAGCTTAATTGACACTCGTTTTGTTTAGAACTTTTTTTTGTGGCGCTCGTTGGTTGGGTAGGATGATTTTTAGTGGTACTTTTGATGGGAAAAGGTTGTTGTTATCTAGTTCTATAATGGTGAATTTTGGTATCGATATGCTCTGATGTGATCTAACTCATGTCAACTGTTATTTCCTTTTTATTTGAACATCATAGAAGAATTATAAATTTGCGCTGCAAGAAAAATCCATGTGAATGTGGGCATCTATTAGCACCAATGTGCATTGATGGTTCTTGTCATGATGAGTTTTGGTGGATTGATTGATAATTCAAACAAATGCTACAATCCAAGAAGGCCACGATCATTAGTTGGATTTCCAAATTTTCACTCATTATCTCTGCCTTCCTAATTAATAGTTCTTCTACAGTGGAGGTGATTGATTGAGATTGCTTATTTTGTGATGTTTCTTGTTTTATTGAAGACCAAGCATTTTAATTGCCCCATACCTTCATCTTCTTTCCTCACCTTGCTTTATTTTGAGGAGAGTCTACTAGTTCTTGTCCTTGATATGCTCGTTTTGAAATCCTCTATTTTCATTTCATTTCAGAAAATGCATATTTCTCTTGTAACATGAGGGTAAGAAAATTGCTCGAATAGCAAAGTTTGTTAAAGCATGTTGTTGTTAACCACTGGCTAAAAGTTTCAATCATTCCTTTTAGTGCATTGGTGAGCATGCGTGAGTAGCAGGATTCGAACCTAAGCAAGCTGAGGAGCCATGATTTCTAGCCAAATTATTTCAAATATGGGTTCCAAGTTCTCACTGAAATTCATTGATGAATAGTTGACAATGAAATCATTTTGTGCGAGGACCTAAATCCCTAAACAGACCCATATTTTATTTATATTTTCGAAGGATTTTGGAAAGGAAGAATACTTGATTTTTTGGAGTGCTTTCGAAAGGAAAGGGATGTGGTTATCTAGTTCTTTAATGGTGAATTCTGTGATCTATTTGTTCTAATGTTCTAAAACTTGCCGCAGCTTCCATTTCCCCTTCGTTTGAAGTTTAATGAAGAACGAAAATTCATTGATTCTGGAAATGTCTTTTTGAGCGATGACAACTATCAGCCTCATGAACTTTGATGATTGTCGTCTTGATAAGATATAATAGCTTAATTGATACTTTTCATAGATGTTCCACTCAGAGAAAGCCACAACAACAAGTTGGATGGCTATTTTCTCGCTAATGGGCTCTACCATGCTAATTAATTGGTTTCCATTGCGAAGTTGATTGATCGAGGTTGCTCTTTTCGTGGTGTTTCTTGATTTATTTAACTCGAGTCTTTTTTATGGCCCCATACCTTCATCTTCTTTCTTCCCGTTGCTCTTCTTTAGGGAGAATCTTGTAGCTCTTGTCATTGATATGTATATTATCATATCCTCTATGTTTTTAGTGTAGGATATAATTTCGATAAAGGTACAAAAATATTAAATATGTTTTCTTTGACAAATTTATTTCACTTCTAACAGTAACACTATCTGCCACCTCTTTGGTTTCGCAAAATGCAAATTTGTCTTGGGATACAACGTTAAGCAAATTGCTGGAATAGCTCAGTTGGTTAGAGCGTGTGGCTGTTAACCACAAGGTCGGAGGTTCAAGCCCTCCTTCTAGCGCATTGCTACATGTTTCTTCTATTTCTTTTCGAAATTTGATGAAAAAGGTAAAAACACAATTTAAAGAGAAAAGAAACGACCCGATGTGGAGCGCATGATTTATAGGAATCAGAGCTGCGAGGCAAGAAAGACTTGACTTCTGGTTAAATTATTATAAATACAAAACCCATGTTCTGACTTAAATAGCTTTACAGAATATTGGGAATCAAATCGTGTCATAGCTGTGGGTGGCTTAAATAGCTTAATTGACACTCGTTTTGTTTAGAACTTTTTTTTGTGGCGCTCGTTGGTTGGGTAGGATGATTTTTAGTAGTACTTTTGATGGGAAAAGGTTGTTGTTATCTAGTTCTATAATGGTGAATTTTGGTATCGATATGCTCTGATGTGCTCTAACTCATGTCAACTGTTATTTCCTTTTTATTTGAACATCATAGAAGAATTAGAAATTTGCGCTGCAAGAAAAATCCTTGTGAATGTGGGCATCTATTAGCACCAATGTGCATTGATGGTTCTTGTCATGATGAGTTTTGGTGGATTGATTGATAATTCAAACAAATGCTACAATCCAAGAAGGCCACAATCATCAGTTGGATATCCAAATTTTCACTCATTATCTCTGCCTTCCTAATTAATAGTTCTTCTACAGTGGAGGTGATTGATTGAGATTGCTTATTTTGTGATGTTTCTTGTTTTATTGAAGACCAAGCATTTTAATTGCCCCATACCTTCATCTTCTTTCCTCACCTTGCTTTATTTTGAGGAGAGTCTACTAGTTCTTGTCCTTGATATGCTCGTTTTGAAATCCTCTATTTTCATTGTGTAGTCATTTCAGAAAATGCATATTTCTCTCGTAACATGAGGGTAAGAAAATTGCTCGAATAGCAAAGTTTGTTAAAGCATGTTGTTGTTAACCACTGGCTAAAAGTTTCAATCATTCCTTTTAGTGCATTGGTGACCATGCGTGAGTAGCAGGATTCGAACCTAAGCAAGCTGAGGAGCCATGATTTCTAGCCAAATTATTTCAAATATGGGTTCCAAGTTCTCACTGAAATTCATTGATGAATAGTTGACAATGAAATCTTTTTGTGCGAGGACCTAAATCCCTAAACAGACCCATATTTTATTTATATTTTCGAAGGATTTTGGAAAGGAAGAATACTTGATTTTTTGGAGTGCTTTCGAAAGGAAAGGTATGTGGTTATCTAGTTCTTTAATGGTGAATTCTGTGATCTATTTGTTCTAATGTTCTAAAACTTGCCGCAGCTTCCATTTCCCCTTCGTTTGAAGTTTAATGAAGAACGAAAATTCATTGATTCTGGAAATGTCTTTTTGAGCGATGACAACTATCAGCCTCATGAACTTTGATGATTCTCGTCTTGATAAGATATAATAGCTTAATTGATACTTTTCATAGATGTTCCACTCAGAGAAAGCCACAACAACAAGTTGGATGGCTATTTTCTCGCTGATGGGCTCTACCATGCTAATTAGTTGGTTTCCATTGCGAAGTTGATTGATCGAGGTTGCCCTTTTTGTGGTGTTTCTTGATTTATTTAACTCGAGTCTTTTTTATGGCCCCATACCTTCATCTTCTTTCTTCCCGTTGCTCTTCTTTAGGGAGAATCTTGTAGCTCTTGTCATTGATATGTATATTATCATATCCTCTATGTTTTTAGTGTAGGATATAATTTCGATAAAGGTACAAAAATATTAAATATGTTTTCTTTGACAAATTTATTTCACTTCTAACAGTAACACTATCTGCCACCTCTTTGGTTTCGCAAAATGCAAATTTGTCTTGGGATACAACGTTAAGCAAATTGCTGGAATAGCTCAGTTGGTTAGAGCGTGTGGCTGTTAACCACAAGGTCGGAGGTTCAAGCCCTCCTTCTAGCGCATTGCTACATGTTTCTTCTATTTCTTTTCGAAATTTGATGAAAAAGGTAAAAACACAATTTCAAGAGAAAAGAAAAGACCTGGAGCGCATGATTTATAGGAATCAGAGCTGCGAGGCAAGAAAGACTTGACTTCTGGTTAAATTATTATAAATACAAAACCCATGTTCTGACTTAAATAGCTTTACAGAATATTGGGAATCAAATCGTGTCATAGCTGTGGGTGGCTTAAATAGCTTAATTGACACTCGTTTTGTTTAGAACTTTTTTTTGTGGCGCTCGTTGGTTGGGTAGGATGATTTTTAGTAGTACTTTTGATGGGAAAAGGTTGTTGTTATCTAGTTCTATAATGGTGAATTTTGGTATCGATATGCTCTGATGTGATCTAACTCATGTCAACTGTTATTTCCTTTTTATTTGAACATCATAGAAGAATTAGAAATTTGCGCTGCAAGAAAAATCCTTGTGAATGTGGGCATCTATTAGCACCAATGTGCATTGATGGTTCTTGTCATGATGAGTTTTGGTGGATTGATTGATAATTCAAACAAATGCTACAATCCAAGAAGGCCACAATCATCAGTTGGATATCCAAATTTTCACTCATTATCTCTGCCTTCCTAATTAATAGTTCTTCTACAGTGGAGGTGATTGATTGAGATTGCTTATTTTGTGATGTTTCTTGTTTTATTGAAGACCAAGCATTTTAATTGCCCCATACCTTCATCTTCTTTCCTCACCTTGCTTTATTTTGAGGAGAGTCTACTAGTTCTTGTCCTTGATATGCTCGTTTTGAAATCCTCTATTTTCATTGTGTAGTCATTTCAGAAAATGCATATTTCTCTTGTAACATGAGGGTAAGAAAATTGCTCGAATAGCAAAGTTTGTTAAAGCATGTTGTTGTTAACCACTGGCTAAAAGTTTCAATCATTCCTTTTAGTGCATTGGTGAGCATGCGTGAGTAGCAGGATTCGAACCTAAGCAAGCTGAGGAGCCATGATTTCTAGCCAAATTATTTCAAATATGGGTTCCAAGTTCTCACTGAAATTCATTGATGAATAGTTGACAATGAAATCTTTTTGTGCGAGGACCTAAATCCCTAAACAGACCCATATTTTATTTATATTTTCGAAGGATTTTGGAAAGGAAGAATACTTGATTTTTTGGAGTGCTTTCGAAAGGAAAGGGATGTGGTTATCTAGTTCTTTAATGGTGAATTCTGTGATCTATTTGTTCTAATGTTCTAAAACTTGCCGCAGCTTCCATTTCCCCTTCGTTTGAAGTTTAATGAAGAACGAAAATTCATTGATTCTGGAAATGTCTTTTTGAGCGATGACAACTATCAGCCTCATGAACTTTGATGATTCTCGTCTTGATAAGATATAATAGCTTAATTGATACTTTTCATAGATGTTCCACTCAGAGAAAGCCACAACAACAAGTTGGATGGCTATTTTCTCGCTGATGGGCTCTACCAAGCTAATTAGTTGGTTTCCATTGCGAAGTTGATTGATCGAGGTTGCCCTTTTTGTGGTGTTTCTTGATTTATTTAACTCGAGTCTTTTTTATGGCCCCATACCTTCATCTTCTTTCTTCCCGTTGCTCTTCTTTAGGGAGAATCTTGTAGCTCTTGTCATTGATATGTATATTATCATATCCTCTATGTTTTTAGTGTAGGATATAATTTCGATAAAGGTACAAAAATATTAAATATGTTTTCTTTGACAAATTTATTTCACTTCTAACAGTAACACTATCTGCCACCTCTTTGGTTTCGCAAAATGCAAATTTGTCTTGGGATACAACGTTAAGCAAATTGCTGGAATAGCTCAGTTGGTTAGAGCGTGTGGCTGTTAACCACAAGGTCGGAGGTTCAAGCCCTCCTTCTAGCGCATTGCTACATGTTTCTTCTATTTCTTTTCGAAATTTGATGAAAAAGGTAAAAACACAATTTCAAGAGAAAAGAAAAGACCTGGAGCGCATGATTTATAGGAATCAGAGCTGCGAGGCAAGAAAGACTTGACTTCTGGTTAAATTATTATAAATACAAAACCCATGTTCTGACTTAAATAGCTTTACAGAATATTGGGAATCAAATCGTGTCATAGCTGTGGGTGGCTTAAATAGCTTAATTGACACTCGTTTTGTTTAGAACTTTTTTTTGTGGCGCTCGTTGGTTGGGTAGGATGATTTTTAGTAGTACTTTTGATGGGAAAAGGTTGTTGTTATCTAGTTCTATAATGGTGAATTTTGGTATCGATATGCTCTGATGTGATCTAACTCATGTCAACTGTTATTTCCTTTTTATTTGAACATCATAGAAGAATTAGAAATTTGCGCTGCAAGAAAAATCCTTGTGAATGTGGGTATCTATTAGCACCAATGTGCATTGATGGTTCTTGTCATGATGAGTTTTGGTGGATTGATTGATAATTCAAACAAATGCTACAATCCAAGAAGGCCACAATCATCAGTTGGATATCCAAATTTTCACTCATTATCTCTGCCTTCCTAATTAATAGTTCTTCTACAGTGGAGGTGATTGATTGAGATTGCTTATTTTGTGATCTTTCTTGTTTTATTGAAGACCAAGCATTTTAATTGCCCCATACCTTCATCTTCTTTCCTCACCTTGCTTTATTTTGAGGAGAGTCTACTAGTTCTTGTCCTAGATATGCTCGTTTTGAAATCCTCTATTTTTATTGTGTAGTCATTTCAGAAAATGCATATTTCTCTTGCAACATGAGGGTAAGAAAATTGCTCGAATAGCAAAGTTTGTTAAAGCATGTTGTTGTTAACCACTGGCTAAAAGTTTCAATCATTCCTTTTAGTGCATTGGTGAGCATGCATGAGTAGCAGGATTCGAACCTAAGCAAGCTGAGGAGCCATGATTTCTAGCCAAATTATTTCAAATATGGGTTCCAAGTTCTCACTGAAATTCATTGATGAATAGTTGACAATGAAATCATTTTGTGCGAGGACCTAAATCCCTAAACAGACCCATATTTTATTTATATTTTCGAAGGATTTTGGAAAGGAAGAATACTTGATTTTTTAGAGTGCTTTCGAAAGGAAAGGGATGTGGTTATCTAGTTCTTTAATGGTGAATTCTGTGATCTATTTGTTTTAATGTTCTAAAACTTGCCGCAGCTTCCATTTCCCCTTCGTTTGAAGTTTAATGAAGAACGAAAATTCATTGATTCTGGAAATGTCTTTTTGAGCGATGACAACTATCAGCCTCATGAACTTTGATGATTCTCGTCTTGATAAGATATAATAGCTTAATTGATACTTTTCATAGATGTTCCACTCAGAGAAAGCCACAACAACAAGTTGGATGGCTATTTTCTCGCTGATGGGCTCTACCATGCTAATTAGTTGGTTTCCATTGCAAAGTTGATTGATCGAGGTTGCTCTTTTTGTGGTGTTTCTTGATTTATTTAACTCGAGTCTTTTTTAGGGCCCCATACCTTCATCTTCTTTCTTCCCGTTGCTCTTCTTTAGGGAGAATCTTGTAGCTCTTGTCATTGATATGTATATTATCATATCCTCTATGTTTTTAGTGTAGGATATAATTTCGATTAAGGTACAAAAATATTAAATATGTTTTCTTTGACAAATTTATTTCACTTCTAACAGTAACACTATTTGCCACCTCTTTGGTTTCGCAAAATGCAAATTTGTCTTGGGATACAACGTTAAGCAAATTGTTGGAATAGCTCAGTTGGTTAGAGCGTGTGGTTGTTAACCACAAGGTCGGAGGTTCAAGCCCTCCTTCTAGCGCATTGCTACATGTTTCTTCTATTTCTTTTCGAAATTTGATGAAAAAGGTAAAAACACAATTTCAAGAGAAAAGAAAAGACCGGAGCGCATGATTTATAGGAATCAGAGCTGCGAGGCAAGAAAGACTTGACTTCTGGTTAAATTATTATAAATACAAAACCCATGTTCTGACCTAAATAGCTTTACAGAATATTGGGAATCAAATCGTGTCATAGCTGTGGGTGGCTTAAATAGCTTAATTGACACTCGTTTTGTTTAGAACTTTTTTTTGTGGCGCTCGTTGGTTGGGTAGGATGATTTTTAGTAGTACTTTTGATGGGAAAAGGTTGTTGTTATCTAGTTCTATAATGGTGAATTTTGGTATCGATATGCTCTGATGTGATCTAACTCATGTCAACTGTTATTTCCTTTTTATTTGAACATCATAGAAGAATTAGAAATTTGCGATGCAAGAAAAATCCTTGTGAATGTGGGCATCTATTAGCACCAATGTGCATTGATGGTTCTTGTCATGATGAGTTTTGGTGGATTGATTGATAATTCAAACAAATGCTACAATCCAAGAAGGCCACAATCATCAGTTGGATATCCAAATTTTCACTCATTATCTCTGCCTTCCTAATTAATAGTTCTTCTACAGTGGAGGTGATTGATTGAGATTGCTTATTTTGTGATGTTTCTTGTTTTATTGAAGACCAAGCATTTTAATTGCCCCATACCTTCATCTTCTTTCCTCACCTTGCTTTATTTTGAGGAGAGTCTACTAGTTCTTGTCCTTGATATGCTCGTTTTGAAATCCTCTATTTTCATTGTGTAGTCATTTCAGAAAATGCATATTTCTCTTGTAACATGAGGGTAAGAAAATTGCTCGAATAGCAAAGTTTGTTAAAGCATGTTGTTGTTAACCACTGGCTAAAAGTTTCAATCATTCCTTTTAGTGCATTGGTGAGCATGCATGAGTAGCAGGATTCGAACCTAAGCAAGCTGAGGAGCCATGATTTCTAGCCAAATTATTTCAAATATGGGTTCCAAGTTCTCACTGAAATTCATTGATGAATAGTTGACAATGAAATCATTTTGTGCGAGGACCTAAATCCCTAAACAGACCCATATTTTATTTATATTTTCGAAGGATTTTGGAAAGGAAGAATACTTGATTTTTTGGAGTGCTTTCGAAAGGAAAGGGATGTGGTTATCTAGTTCTTTAATGGTGAATTCTGTGATTTATTTGTTCTAATGTTCTAAAACTTGCCGCAGCTTCCATTTCCCCTTCGTTTGAAGTTTAATGAAGAACGAAAATTCATTGATTCTGGAAATGTCTTTTTGAGCGATGACAACTATCAGCCTCATGAACTTTGATGATTCTCGTCTTGATAAGATATAATAGCTTAATTGATACTTTTCATAGATGTTCCTCTCAGAGAAAGCCACAACAACAAGTTGGATGGCTATTTTCTCGCTGATGGGCTCTACCATGCTAATTAGTTGGTTTCCATTGCGAAGTTGATTGATCGAGGTTGCCCTTTTTGTGGTGTTTCTTGATTTTTTTAACTCGAGTCTTTTTTATGGCCCCATACCTTCATCTTCTTTCTTCCCGTTGCTCTTCTTTAGGGAGAATCTTGTAGCTCTTGTCATTGATATGTATATTCTCATATCCTCTATGTTTTTAGTGTAGGGTATAATTTCGATAAAGGTACAAAAATATTAAATATGTTTTCTTTGACAAATTTATTTCACTTCTAACAGTAACACTATCTGCCACCTCTTTGGTTTCACAAAATGCAAATTTGTCTTGGGATACAACGTTAAGCAAATTGCTGGAATAGCTCAGTTGGTTAGAGCGTGTGGCTGTTAACCACAAGGTCGGAGGTTCAAGCCCTCCTTCTAGCGCATTGCTACATGTTTCTTCAATTTCTTTTCGAAATTTGATGAAAAAGGTAAAAACACAATTTAAAGAGAAAAGAAAAGACCCGATGTGGAGGGCATGATTTATAGGAATCAGAGCTGCGAGGCAAGAAAGACTTGACTTCTGGTTAAATTATTATAAATACAAAACCCATGTTCTGACTTAAATAGCTTTACAGAATATTGGGAATCAAATCGTGTCATAGCTGTGGGAGGCTTAAATAGCTTAATTGACACTCGTTTTGTTTAGAACTTTTTTTTGTGGCGCTCGTTGGTTGGGTAGGATGATTTTTAGTAGTACTTTTGATGGGAAAAGGTTGTTGTTATCTAGTTCTATAATGGTGAATTTTGGTATCGATAAGCTCTGATGTGATCTAACTCATGTCAACTGTTATTTCCTTTTTATTTGAACATCATAGAAGAATTAGAAATTTGCGATGCAAGAAAAATCCTTGTGAATGTGGGCATCTATTAGCACCAATGTGCATTGATGGTTCTTGTCATGATGAGTTTTGGTGGATTGATTGATAATTCAAACAAATGCTACAATCCAAGAAGGCCACAATCATCAGTTGGATATCCAAATTTTCACTCATTATCTCTGCCTTCCTATTTAATAGTTCTTCTACAGTGGAGGTGATTGATTGAGATTGCTTATTTTGTGATGTTTCTTGTTTTATTGAAGACCAAGCATTTTAATTGCCCCATACCTTCATCTTCTTTCCTCACCTTGCTTTATTTTGAGGAGAGTCTACTAGTTCTTGTCCTTGATATGCTCGTTTTGAAATCCTCTATTTTCATTGTGTAGTCATTTCAGAAAATGCATATTTCTCTTGTAACATGAGGGTAAGAAAATTGCTCGAATAACAAAGTTTGTTAAAGCATGTTGTTGTTAACCACTGGCTAAAAGTTTCAATCATTCCTTTTAGTGCATTGGTGAGCATCCGTGAGTAGCAGGATTCGAACCTAAGCAAGCTGAGGAGCCATGATTTCTAGCCAAATTATTTCAAATATGGGTTCCAAGTTCTCACTGAAATTCATTGATGAATAGTTGACAATGAAATCATTTTGTGCGAGGACCTAAATCCCTAAACAGACCCATATTTTATTTATATTTTCGAAGGATTTTGGAAAGGAAGAATACTTGATTTTTTGGAGTGCTTTCGAAAGGAAAGGGATGTGGTTATCTAGTTCTTTAATGGTGAATTCTGTGATCTATTTGTTTTAATGTTCTAAAACTTGCCGCAGCTTCCATTTCCCCTTCGTTTGAAGTTTAATGAAGAACGAAAATTCATTGATTCTGGAAATGTCTTTTTGAGCGATGACAACTATCAGCCTCATGAACTTTGATGATTCTCGTCTTGATAAGATATAATAGCTTAATTGATACTTTTCATAGATGTTCCTCTCAGAGAAAGCCACAACAACAAGTTGGATGGCTATTTTCTCGCTGATGGGCTCTACCATGCTAATTAGTTGGTTTCCATTGCGAAGTTGATTGATCGAGGTTGCTCTTTTTGTGGTGTTTCTTGATTTATTTAACTCGAGTCTTTTTTATGGCCCCATACCTTCATCTTCTTTCTTCCCGTTGCTCTTCTTTAGGGAGAATCTTGTAGCTCTTGTCATTGATATGTATATTATCATATCCTCTATGTTTTTAGTGTAGGATAAAATTTCGATAAAGGTAAAAAAATATTAAATATGTTTTCTTTGACAAATTTATTTCACTTCTAACAGTAACACTATCTGCCACCTCTTTGGTTTCGCAAAATGCAAATTTGTCTTGGGATACAACGTTAAGCAAATTGCTGGAATAGCTCAGTTGGTTAGAGCGTGTGGCTGTTAACCACAAGGTTGGAGGTTCAAGCCCTCCTTCTAGCGCATTGCTACATGTTTCTTCAATTTCTTTTTGAAATTTGATGAAAAAGATAAAAACACAATTTAAAGAGAAAAGAAAAGACCTTATGTGGAGCGCATGATTTATAGGAATCAGAGCTGCGAGGCAAGAAAGACTTGACTTCTGGTTAAATTATTATAAATACAAAACCCATGTTCTGACTTAAATAGCTTTATAGAATATTGGGAATCAAATCGTGTCATAGCTGTGGGTGGCTTAAATAGCTTAATTGACACTCGTTTTGTTTAGAACTTTTTTTTGTGGCGCTCGTTGGTTGGGTAGGATGATTTTTAGTAGTACTTTTGATGGGAAAAGGTTGTTGTTATCTAGTTCTATAATGGTGAATTTTCGTATCGATATGCTCTGATGTGATCTAACTCATGTCAACTGTTATTTCCTTTTTATTTGAACATCATAGAAGAATTAGAAATTTGCGATGCAAGAAAAATCCTTGTGAATGCGGGCATCTATTAGCACCAATGTGCATTGATGGTTCTTGTCATGATGAGTTTTGGTGGATTGATTGATAATTCAAACAAATGCTACAATCCAAGAAGGCCACAATCATCAGTTGGATATCCAAATTTTCACTCATTATATCTGCCTTCCTAATTAATAGTTCTTCTACAGTGGAGGTGATTGATTGAGATTGCTTATTTTGTGATGTTTCTTGTTTTATTGAAGACCAAGCATTTTAATTGCCCCATACCTTCATCTTCTTTCCTCACCTTGCTTTATTTTGAGGAGAGTCTACTAGTTCTTGTCCTTGATATGCTCGTTTTGAAATCCTCTATTTTCATTGTGTAGTCATTTCAGAAAATGCATATTTCTCTTGTAACATGAGGGTAAGAAAATTGCTCGAATAGCAAAGTTTGTTAAAGCATGTTGTTGTTAACCACTGGCTAAAAGTTTCAATCATTCCATTTAGTGCATTGGTGAGCATGCGTGAGTAGCAGGATTCGAACCTAAGCAAGCTGAGGAGCCATGATTTCTAGCCAAATTATTTCAAATATGGGTTCCAAGTTCTCACTGAAATTCATTGATGAATAGTTGACAATGAAATCATTTTGTGCGAGGACCTAAATCCCTAAACAGACCCTTATTTTATTTATATTTTCGAAGGATTTTGGAAAGGAAGAATACTTGATTTTTTGGAGTGCTTTCGAAAGGAAAGGGATGTGGTTATCTAGTTCTTTAATGGTGAATTCTGTGATCTATTTGTTCTAATGTTCTAAAACTTGCCGCAGCTTCCATTTCCCCTTCGTTTGAAGTTTAATGAAGAACGAAAATTCATTGATTCTGGAAATGTCTTTTTGAGCGATGACAACTATCAGCCTCATGAACTTTGATGATTCTCGTCTTGATAAGATATAATAGCTTAATTGATACTTTTCATAGATGTTCCACTCAGAGAAAGCCGCAACAACAAGTTGGATGGCTATTTTCTCGCTGATGGGCTCTACCATGCTAATTAGTTGGTTTCCATTGCGAAGTTGATTGATCGAGGTTGCTCTTTTTGTGGTGTTTCTTGATTTATTTAACTCGAGTCTTTTTTATGGCCCCATACCTTCATCTTCTTTCTTCCCGTTGCTCTTCTTTAGGGAGAATCTTGTAGCTCTTGTCATTGATATGTATATTATCATATCCTCTATGTTTTTAGTATAGGATAAAATTTCGATAAAGGTAAAAAAATATTAAATATGTTTTCTTTGACAAATTTATTTCACTTCTAACAGTAACACTATCTGCCACCTCTTTGGTTTCGCAAAATGCAAATTTGTCTTGGGATACAACGTTAAGCAAATTGCTGGAATAGCTCAGTTGGTTAGAGCGTGTGGCTGTTAACCACAAGGTCGGAGGTTCAAGCCCTCCTTCTAGCGCATTGCTACATGTTTCTTCTATTTCTTTTCGAAATTTGATGAAAAAGGTAAAAACACAATTTAAAGAGAAAAGAAAAGACCCGATGTGGAGCGCATGATTTATAGGAATCAGAGCTGCGAGGCAAGAAAGACTTGACTTCTGGTTAAATTATTATAAATACAAAACCCATGTTCTGACTTAAATAGCTTTACAGAATATTGGGAATCAAATCGTGTCATAGCTGTGGGTGGCTTAAATAGCTTAATTGACACTCGTTTTGTTTAGAACTTTTTTTTGTGGCGCTCGTTGGTTGGGTAGGATGATTTTTAGTATTACTTTTGATGGGAAAAGGTTGTTGTTATCTAGTTCTATAATGGTGAATTTTGGTATCGATATGCTCTGATGTGATCTAACTCATGTCAACTGTTATTTCCTTTTTATTTGAACATCATAGAAGAATTAGAAATTTGCGATGCAAGAAAATTCCTTGTGAATGTGGGCATCTATTAGCACCAATGTGCATTGATGGTTCTTGTCATGATGAGTTTTGGTGGATTGATTGATAATTCAAACAAATGCTACAATCCAAGAAGGCCACAATCATCAGTTGGATATCCAAATTTTCACTCATTATCTCTGCCTTCCTAATTAATAGTTCTTCTACAGTGGAGGTGATTGATTGAGATTGCTTATTTTGTGATGTTTCTTGTTTTATTGAAGACCAAGCATTTTAATTGCCCCATACCTTCATCTTCTTTCCTCACCTTGCTTTATTTTGAGGAGAGTCTACTAGTTCTTCTCCTTGATATGCTCGTTTTGAAATCCTCTATTTTCATTGTGTAGTCATTTCAGAAAATGCATATTTCTCTTGTAACATGAGGGTAAGAAAATTGCTCGAATAGCAAAGTTTGTTAAAGCATGTTGTTGTTAACCACTGGCTAAAAGTTTCAATCATTCCATTTAGTGCATTGGTGAGCATGCGTGAGTAGCAGGATTCGAACCTAAGCAAGCTGAGGAGCCATGATTTCTAGCCAAATTATTTCAAATATGGGTTCCAAGTTCTCACTGAAATTCATTGATGAATAGTTGACAATGAAATCATTTTGTGCGAGGACCTAAATCCCTAAACAGACCCTTATTTTATTTATATTTTCGAAGGATTTTGGAAAGGAAGAATACTTGATTTTTTGGAGTGCTTTCGAAAGGAAAGGGATGTGGTTATCTAGTTCTTTAATGGTGAATTCTGTGATCTATTTGTTCTAATGTTCTAAAACTTGCCGCAGCTTCCATTTCCCCTTCGTTTGAAGTTTAATGAAGAACGAAAATTCATTGATTCTGGAAATGTCTTTTTGAGCGATGACAACTATCAGCCTCATGAACTTTGATGATTCTCGTCTTGATAAGATATAATAGCTTAATTGATACTTTTCATAGATGTTCCACTCAGAGAAAGCCGCAACAACAAGTTGGATGGCTATTTTCTCGCTGATGGGCTCTACCATGCTAATTAGTTGGTTTCCATTGCGAAGTTGATTGATCGAGGTTGCTCTTTTTGTGGTGTTTCTTGATTTATTTAACTCGAGTCTTTTTTATGGCCCCATACCTTCATCTTCTTTCTTCCCGTTGCTCTTCTTTAGGGAGAATCTTGTAGCTCTTGTCATTGATATGTATATTATCATATCCTCTATGTTTTTAGTATAGGATAAAATTTCGATAAAGGTAAAAAAATATTAAATATGTTTTCTTTGACAAATTTATTTCACTTCTAACAGTAACACTATCTGCCACCTCTTTGGTTTCGCAAAATGCAAATTTGTCTTGGGATACAACGTTAAGCAAATTGCTGGAATAGCTCAGTTGGTTAGAGCGTGTGGCTGTTAACCACAAGGTCGGAGGTTCAAGCCCTCCTTCTAGCGCATTGCTACATGTTTCTTCTATTTCTTTTCGAAATTTGATGAAAAAGGTAAAAACACAATTTAAAGAGAAAAGAAAAGACCCGATGTGGAGCGCATGATTTATAGGAATCAGAGCTGCGAGGCAAGAAAGACTTGACTTCTGGTTAAATTATTATAAATACAAAACCCATGTTCTGACTTAAATAGCTTTACAGAATATTGGGAATCAAATCGTGTCATAGCTGTGGGTGGCTTAAATAGCTTAATTGACACTCGTTTTGTTTAGAACTTTTTTTTGTGGCGCTCGTTGGTTGGGTAGGATGATTTTTAGTATTACTTTTGATGGGAAAAGGTTGTTGTTATCTAGTTCTATAATGGTGAATTTTGGTATCGATATGCTCTGATGTGATCTAACTCATGTCAACTGTTATTTCCTTTTTATTTGAACATCATAGAAGAATTAGAAATTTGCGATGCAAGAAAATTCCTTGTGAATGTGGGCATCTATTAGCACCAATGTGCATTGATGGTTCTTGTCATGATGAGTTTTGGTGGATTGATTGATAATTCAAACAAATGCTACAATCCAAGAAGGCCACAATCATCAGTTGGATATCCAAATTTTCACTCATTATCTCTGCCTTCCTAATTAATAGTTCTTCTACAGTGGAGGTGATTGATTGAGATTGCTTATTTTGTGATGTTTCTTGTTTTATTGAAGACCAAGCATTTTAATTGCCCCATACCTTCATCTTCTTTCCTCACCTTGCTTTATTTTGAGGAGAGTCTACTAGTTCTTCTCCTTGATATGCTCGTTTTGAAATCCTCTATTTTCATTGTGTAGTCATTTCAGAAAATGCATATTTCTCTTGTAACATGAGGGTAAGATAATTGCTCGAATAGCAAAGTTTGTTAAAGCATGTTGTTGTTAACCACTGGCTAAAAGTTTCAATCATTCCTTTTAGTGCATTGGTGAGCATGCGTGAGTAGTAGGATTCGAACCAAAGCAAGCTGAGGACCCATGATTTCTAGCCAAATTATTTCAAATATGGGTTCCAAGTTCTCACTGAATTTCATTGATGAATAGTTGACAATGAAATCATTTTGTGCGAGGACCTAAATCCCTAAACAGACCCTTATTTTATTTATATTTTCGAAGGATTTTGGAAAGGAAGAATACTTGATTTTTTGGAGTGCTTTCGAAAGGAAAGGGATGTGGTTATCTAGTTCTTTAATGGTGAATTCTGTGATCTATTCGTTCTAATGTTCTAAAACTTGCCGCAGCTTCCATTTCCCCTTCGCTTGAAGTTTAATGAAGAACGAAAATTCATTGATTCTGGAAAAGTCTTTTTGAGCGATGACAACTATCAGCCTCATGAACTTTGATGATTCTCGTCTTGATATGATATAATAGCTTCATTGATACTTTTCAAAGATGTTCCACTCAGAGAAAGCCACAACAACAAGTTGGATGGCTATTTTCTCGCTGATGGGCTCTACCATGCTAATTAGTTGGTTTCCATTGCGAAGTTGATTGATCGAGGTTGTTCTTTTTGTGGTGTTTCTTGATTTATTTCACTCGAGTCTTTTTTATGGCTCCATACCTTCATCATCTTTCTTCCCGTTGCTCTTCTTTAGGGAGAATCTTGTAGCTCTTGTCATTGATATGTATATTATCATATCCTCTATGTTTTTAGTGTAGGATATAATTTCGATAAAGGTACAAAAATATTAAATATGTTTTCTTTGACAAATTTATTTCACTTCTAACAGTAACACTATATGCCACCTCTTCGGTGTCGCAAAATGCAAATTTGTCTTGGGATACAATGTTAAGCAAATTGCTGGAATAGCTCAGTTGGTTAGAGCGTGTGGCTGTTAACCACAAGGTCGGAGGTTCAAGCCCTCCTTCTAGCGCATTGCTACATGTTTCTTCAATTTCTTTTCGAAATTTGATGAAAAAGGTAAAAACACAATTTAAAGAGAAAAGAAAAGACCCGATGTGGAGCGCATGATTTATAGGAATCAGAGCTGCGAGGCAAGAAAGACTTGACTTCTGGTTAAATTATTATAAATACAAAACCCATGTTCTGACTTAAATAGCTTTACAGAATATTGGGAATCAAATCGTGTCATAGCTGTGGGTGGCTTAAATAGCTTAATTGACACTCGTTTTGTTTAGAACTTTTTTTTGTGGCGCTCGTTGGTTGGGTAGGATGATTTTTAGTAGTACTTTTGATGGGAAAAGGTTGTTGTTATCTAGTTCTATAATGGTGAATTTTGGTATCGATATGCTCTGATGTGATCTAACTCATGTCAACTGTTATTTCCTTTTTATTTGAACATCATAGAAGAATTAGAAATTTGCGTTGCAAGAAAAATCCTTGTGAATGTGGGCATCTATTAGCACCACGTCCATTGATGGTTCTTGTCATGATGAGTTTTGGTGGATTGATTGATAATTCAAACAAATGCTACAATCCAAGAAGGCCACAATCATCAGTTGGATATCCAAATTTTCACTCATTATCTCTGCCTTCCTAATTAATAGTTCTTCTACAGTGGAGGTGATTGATTGAGATTGCTTATTTTGTGATGTTTCTTGTTTTATTGAAGACCAAGCATTTTAATTGCCCCATACCTTCATCTTCTTTCCTCACCTTGCTTTATTTTGAGGAGAGTCTACTAGTTCTTCTCCTTGATATGCTCGTTTTGAAATCCTCTATTTTCATTGTGTAGTCATTTCAGAAAATGCATATTTCTCTTGTAACATGAGGGTAAGATAATTGCTCGAATAGCAAAGTTTGTTAAAGCATGTTGTTGTTAACCACTGGCTAAAAGTTTCAATCATTCCTTTTAGTGCATTGGTGAGCATGCGTGAGTAGTAGGATTCGAACCAAAGCAAGCTGAGGACCCATGATTTCTAGCCAAATTATTTCAAATATGGGTTCCAAGTTCTCACTGAATTTCATTGATGAATAGTTGACAATGAAATCATTTTGTGCGAGGACCTAAATCCCTAAACAGACCCTTATTTTATTTATATTTTCGAAGGATTTTGGAAAGGAAGAATACTTGATTTTTTGGAGTGCTTTCGAAAGGAAAGGGATGTGGTTATCTAGTTCTTTAATGGTGAATTCTGTGATCTATTTGTTCTAATGTTCTAAAACTTGCCGCAGCTTCCATTTCCCCTTCGTTTGAAGTTTAATGAAGAACGAAAATTCATTGATTCTGGAAAAGTCTTTTTGAGCGATGACAACTATCAGCCTCATGAACTTTGATGATTCTCGTCTTGAAAAGATATAATAGCTTAATTGATACTTTTCATAGATGTTCCACTCAGAGAAAGCCACAACAACAAGTTGGATGGCTATTTTCTCGCTGATGGGCTCTACCACGCTAATTAGTTGGTTTCCATTGCGAAGTTGATTGATCGAGGTTGCTCTTTTTGTGGTGTTTCTTGATTTATTTAACTCGAGTCTTTTTTATGGCCCCATACCTTCATCTTCTTTCTTCCCGTTGCTCTTCTTTAGGGAGAATCTTGTAGCTCTTGTCATTGATATGTATATTATCATATCCTCTATGTTTTTAGTGTAGGATATAATTTCGATAAAGGTACAAAAATATTAAATATGTTTTCTTTGACAAATTTATTTCACTTCTAACAGTAACACTATCTGCCACCTCTTTGGTTTCGCAAAATGCAAATTTATCTTGGGATACAACGTTAAGCAAATTGCTGCAATAGCTCAGTTGGTTAGAGCGTGTGGCTGTTAACCACAAGGTCGGACGTTGAAGCCCTCCTTCTAGCGCATTGCTACATGTTTCTTCAATTTCTTTTCGAAATTTGATGAAAAAGGTAAAAACACAATTTAAAGAGAAAAGAAAAGACCTGATGTGGAGCGCATGATTTATAGGAATCAGAGCTGCGAGGCAAGAAAGACTTGACTTATGGTTAAATTATTATAAATACAAAACCCATGTTCTGACTTAAATAGCTTTACAGAATATTGGGAATCAAATCGTGTCATAGCTGTGGGTGGCTTAAATAGCTTAATTGACACTCGTTTTGTTTAGAACTTTTTTTTGTGGCGCTCGTTGGTTGGGTAGGATGATTTTTAGTAGTACTTTTGATGGGAAAAGGTTGTTTTTATGTAGTTCTATAATGCTGAATTTTGGTATCGATATGCTCTGATGTGATCTAACTCATGTCAACTGTTATTTCCTTTTTATTTGAACATCATAGAAGAATTAGAAATTTGCGTTGCAAGAAAAATCCTTGTGAATTTGGGCATCTATTAGCACCACGTGCATTGATGGTTCTTGTCATGATGAGTTTTGGTGGATTGATTGATAATTCAAACAAATGCTGCAATCCAAGAAGGCCACAATCATCAGTTGGATATCCAAATTTTCACTCATTATCTCTGCCTTCCTAAATAATAGTTCTTCTACAGTGGAGGTGATTGATTGAGATTGCTTATTTTGTGATGTTTCTTGTTTTATTGAAGACCAAGCATTTTAATTGCCCCATACCTTCATCTTCTTTCCTCACCTTGCTTTATTTTGAGGAGAGTCTACTAGTTCTTGTCCTTGATATGCTCGTTTTGAAATCCTCTATTTTCATTGTGTAGTCATTTCAGAAAATGCATATTTCTCTTGTAACATGAGGGTAAGAAAATTGCTCGAATAGCAAAGTTTGTTAAAGCATGTTGTTGTTAACCACTGGCTAAAAGTTTCAATCATTCCTTTTAGTGCATTGGTGAGCATGCGTGAGTAGCAGGATTCGAACCTAAGCAAGCTGAGGACCCATGATTTCTAGCCAAATTATTTCAAATATGGGTTCCAAGTTCTCACTGAAATTCATTGATGAATAGTTGACAATGAAATCATTTTGTGCGAGGACCTAAATCCCTAAACAGACCCTTATTTTATTTATATTTTCGAAGGATTTTGGAAAGGAAGAATACTTGATTTTTTGGAGTGCTTTCGAAAGGAAAGGGATGTGGTTATCTAGTTCTTTAATGGTGAATTCTGTGATCTATTTGTTCTAATGTTCTAAAACTTGCCGCAGCTTCCATTTCCCCTTCGTTTGAAGTTTAATGAAGAACGAAAATTCATTGATTCTGGAAAAGTCTTTTTGAGCGATGACAACTATCAGCCTCATGAACTTTGATTATTCTCGTCTTGATAAGATATAATAGCTTAATTGATACTTTTCATAGATGTTCCACTAAGAGAAAGCCACAACAACAAGTTGGATGGCTATTTTCTCGCTGATAGGCTCTACCATGCTAATTAGTTTGTTTCCATTGCGAAGTTGATTGATCGAGGTTGCTCTTTTTGTGGTGTTTTTTGATTTATTTTACTCGAGTCTTTTTTATGGCCCCATACCTTCATCTTCTTTCTTCCCGTTGCTCTTCTTTAGGGAGATCTTGTAGCTCTTGTCATTGATATGTATAATATCATATCCTCTATGTTTTTAGTGTAGGATATAATTTCGATAAAGGTACAAAAATATTAAATATGTTTTCTTTGACAAATTTATTTCACTTCTAACAGTAACACTATCTGCCACCTCTTTGGTTTCGCAAAATGCAAATTTGTCTTGGGATACAACGTTAAGCAAATTGCTGGAATAGCTCAGTTGGTTAGAGCGTGTGGCTGTTAACCACAAGGTCGGAGGTTCAAGCCCTCCTTCTAGCGCATTGCTACATGTTTCTTCAATTTCTTTTCGAAATTTGATGAAAAAGGTAAAAACACAATTTAAAGAGATAAGAAAAGACCTGATGTGGAGCGCATGATTTATAGGAATCAGAGCTGCGAGGCAAGAAAGACTTGACTTCTGGTTAAATTATTATAAATACAAAACCCATGTTCTGACTTAAATAGCTTCACAGAATATTGGGAATCAAATCGTGTCATAGCTGTGGGTGGCTCAAATAGCTAAATTGACACTCGTTTTGTTTAGAACTTTTTTTTGTGGCGCTCGTTGGTTGGGTAGGATGATTTTTAGTAGTACTTTTGATGGGAAAAGGTTGTTGTCATCTAGTTCTATAATGGTGAATTTTTGTATCGATATGCTCTGATGTGATCTAACTCATGTCAACTGTTATTTCCTTTTTATTTGAACATCATAGAAGAATTAGAAATTTGTGCTGCAAGAAAAATCCTTGTGAATGTGGGCATCTATTAGCATCACGTGCATTGATGGTTCTTGTCATGATGAGTTTTGGTGGATTGATTGATAATTCAAACAAATGCTACAATCCAAGAAGGCCACAATCATCAGTTGGATATCCAAATTTTCACTCATTATCTCTGCCTTCCTAGTTAATAGTTCTTCTACAGTGGAGGTGATTGATTGAGATTGCTTATTTTGTGATGTTTCTTGTTTTATTGAAGACCAAGCATTTTAATTGCCCCATACCTTCATCTTCTTTCCTCACCTTGCTTTATTTTGAGGAGAGTCTACTAGTTCTTGTCCTTGATTTGCTCGTTTTGAAATCCTTTATTTTCATTGTGTAGTCATTTCAGAAAATGCATATTTCTCTTGTAAAATGAGGGTAAGAAAATTGCTCGAATAGCAAAGTTTGTTAAAGCATGTTGTTGTTAACCACTGGCTAAAAGTTTCAATCATTCCTTTTAATGCATTGGTGAGCATTCATGAGTAGCAGGATTCGAACCTAAGCAAGCTGAGGAGCCATGATTTCTAGCCAAATTATTTCTAATATGGGTTCCAAGTTCTCACTGAAATTCATTAATGAATAGTTGACAAAGAAATCATTTTGTGCGAGGACCTAAATCGCTAAACAAACCCTTATTTTATTTATATTTTCAAAGGATTTTGGAAAGGAAGAATACTTGATTTTTTGGAGTGCTTTCGAAAGGAAAGGGATGTGGTTATCTAGTTCTATAATGGTGAATTCTGTGATCTATTTGTTCTAATGTTCTAAAACTTGCTGCAGCTTCCATTACCTCTTCATTTGAAGTTTAATGAAGAACTAAAATTCATTGATTCGGGAAAAGTCTTTTTGAACGATGACAACTACCAACCTCATGAACTTTGATGATTCTCATCTTGTAAGATATAATAGCTTAATTGATACTTTTCATAGATGTTCCACTCAGAGAAAGCCACAACAACAAGTTGGATGGCTATTTTCTCGCTGATGGGCTCAACCATGTTAATTAGTTGGTTTCCATTGCGAAGTTGATTGATTGAGGTTGCTCTTTTTGTGGTGTTTCTTGATTTATTTAACTCGAGTCTTTTTTATGGCATCATACCTTCATCTTCTTTCTTCCCGTTGCTCTTCTTTTCGGAGAATCTTGTAGCTCTTGTCATTGATATGTATATTGTCATATCATCTATGTTTTTAGTGTAGGGTATAATTTCGATAAAGGTACAAAAATATTAAATATTTTTTTTGACAAATTTATTTCACTTCTAACAGTAACACTTTATGCCACCTCCTTGGTTTCGCAAAATGCAAATTTGTCTTGGGATACAACGTTAAGCCAATTGATTGAGATTGCTTATTTTGTGATGTTTCTTGTTTTATTGAAGACCAAGCATTTTAATTGCCCCATACCTTCATCTTCTTTCCTCACCTTGCTTTATTTTGAGGAGAGTCTACTAGTGCTTGTCCTTGATATGCTCGTTTTGAAATCCTCTATTTTCATTGTCTATTCATTTCGGAAAATGCCTATTTCTCTTGTAACATGAGGGTAATAAAATTGCTCGAATAGCAAAGTTTGTTAAAGCATGTTGTTGTTAACCACTGGCTAAAAGTTTCAATCATTCCTTTTAGTGCATTGGTGAGCATGCGTGAGTAGCAGGATTCGTACCCAAGCAAGCTGAGGAGCCATGATTTCTAGCCAAATTATTTCAAATATGGGTTCCAAGTTCTCACTGAAATTCATTAATGAATAGTTGACAATGAAATCATTTTGTGCGAGGACCTAAATCGCTAAACAGACCCTTATTTTATTTATATTTTCGAAGGATATTGGAAAGGAAGAATACTTGATTTTTTGGAGTGCTTTCGAAAGGAAAGGGATGTGGTTATCTAGTTCTATAATGGTGAATTCTGTGATCTATTTGTTCTAATGTTCTAAAACTTGACGCAACTTCCATTTCCTCTTCATTTGAAGTTTAATGAAGAACTAAAATTCATTGATTCTGGAAAAGTGTTATTGAGCGATGACAACTATCAGCCTCATGAACTTTGATGATTCTCGTCTTGATCAGATATAATAGCTTAATTGATACTTTTCATAGATGTTCCACTCAGAGAAAGCCACAACAACAAGTTGGATGGCTATTTTCTCGCTGATGGGCTCTACCATGCTAATTAGTTGGTTTCCATTGCGAAGTTGTTTGATTGAGGTTGCTCTTTTTGTGGTGTTTCCTGATTTATTTAACTCGAGTCTTTTTTATGGCCCCATACCTTCATCTTCTTTCTTCCCGTTGCTCTTCTTTTGGGAGAATCTTGTAGCTCGTCATTGATATGTATATTGTCATATCCTCTATGTTTTTAGTTTAGGGTATAATTTCGATAAAGGTACAAAAATATTAAATATGTTTTCTTTGACAAATTTATTTCACTTCTAACAGTAACACCTTATGCCACCTCTTTGGTTTCGCAAAATGCAAATTTGTGTTGGGATACAACGTTAAGCAAATTGCTGGAATAGCTCAGTTGGTTAGAGCGTGTGGCTGTTAACCACAAGGTCGGAGGTTCAAGCCCTCCTTCTAGCGCATTGCTACATGTTTCTTCAATTTCTTTTCGAAATTTGATGAAAAAGGTAAAAATACAATTTAAAGGGAAAAGAAAAGACCTGATGTGGAGCGCATGATTTATAGGAATCAGAGCTGCGAGGCAAGAAAGACTTGACTTCTGGTTAAATTATTATAAATACAAAACCCATGTTTTGACTTAAATATCTTTACAGAATATTGGGAATCAAATCGTGTCATAGCTGTGGGTGGCTTAAATAGCTTAATTGAAACTCGTTTTGTTTAGAACATTTTTTTGTGGCGCTCGTTGGTTTGGTAGGATGAATTTTAGTAGTACTTTTGATGGGAAAAGGTTGTTGTTATCTAGTTCTATAATGGTGAATTTTGGTATCGATATGCTCTGATGCGATCTAACTCATGTCAACTGTTATTTCCTTTTTATTTGAACATCCCAGAAGAATTTGAAATATGTGCTGCAAGAAAAATCCTTGTGAATGTGGGCATCTATTAGCACCACGTGCATTGATGGTTCTTGTCATGATGAGTTTTGGTGGATTGATTGATAATTCAAACAAATGCTAGAATCCAAGAAGGCCACAATCATCAGTTGGATATCCAAATTTTCACTCATTATCTCTGCCTTCCTAATTAATAGTTCTTCTACAGTGGAGGTGATTGATTGAGATTGCTTATTTTGTGATGTTTCTTGTTTTATTGAAGACCAAGCATTTTAATTGCCCCATACCTTCATCTTCTTTCTTCACCTTGCTTTATTTTGAGGAGAGTCTACTAGTTCTTGTCCGTGATTTGCTCGTTTTGAAATCCTCTATTTTCATTGTGTAGTCATTTCAGAAAATGCATATTTCTCTTGTAACATGAGGGTAAGAAAATTGCTCGAATAGCAAAGTTTGTTAAAGCATGTTATTGTTAACCACTGGCTAAAAGTTTCAATCATTCCTTTTAGTGCATTGGAGAGCATGCGTGAGTAGCAGGATTCGAACCCAAGCAAGCTGAGGAGCCATGATTTCTAGCCAAATTATTTCTAATATGGGTTCCAAGTTCTCACTGAAATTCATTAATATATAGTTGACAATGAAATCATTTTGTGCGAGGACCTAAATCGCTAAACAGACCCTTATTTTATTTATATTTTCGAAGGATATTGGAAAGGAAGAATACTTGATTTTTTGGAGTGCTTTCGAAAGGAAAGGGATGTAGTTATCTTGTTCTATAATGGTGAATTCTGTGATCTATTTGTTCTAATGTTCTAAAACTTGTCGCAACTTCCATTTCCTCTTCATTTGAAGTTTAATGAAGAACTAAAATTCATTGATTCTGGAAGTCTTTTTGAGCGATGACAACTATCAGCCTCATGAACTTTGATGATTCTCGTCTTGATCTGATATAATAGCTTAATTGATACTTTTCATAGATGTTCCACTCAGAGAAAGCCACAACAACAAGTTGGATGGCTATTTTCTCGCTGATGGGCTCTACCATGCTAATTAGTTGGTTTCCATTGTGAAGTTGATTGATTGAGGTTGCTCTTTTTGTGGTGTTTCTTGATTTATTTAACTCGAGTCTTTTTTATGGCCCCATACCTTCATCTTCTTTCTTCCCGTTGCTCTTCTTTTGGGAGAATCTTGTAGCTCGTCATTGATATGTATATTGTCATATCCTCTATGTTTTAAGTGTAGTGTATAATTTCGATAAAGGTACAAAAATATTAAATATGTTTTCTTTGACAAATTTATTTCACTTCTAACAGTAACACTTTATGCCACCTCTTTGGTTTCGCAAAATGCAAATTTGTCTTGGGATACAACGTTAAGCAAATTGCTGGAATAGCTCAGTTGGTTAGAGCGTGTGGCTGTTAACCACAAGGTCGGAGGTTCTAGCCCTCCTTCTAGCGCATTGCTACATGTTTCTTCAATTTCTTTTCAAAATTTGATGAAAAAGGTAAAAACACAATTTAAAGAGAAAAGAAAAGACCTGATGTGGAGCGCATGATTTATAGGAATCAGATCTGCGAGGCAAGAAAGACTTGACTTCTGGTTAAATTATTATAAATACAAAACCCATGTTTTGACTTAAATATCTTTACAGAATATTGGGAATCAAATCGTGTCATAGCTGTGGGTGGCTTAAATAGCCTAATTGACACTCGTTTTGTTTAGAACATTTTTTTGTGGCGCTCGTTGGTTGGGTAGGATGAATTTTAGTAGTACTTTTGATGGGAAAATGTTGTTGTTATCTAGTTCTATAATGGTGAATTTTGGTATCGATATGCTCTGATGCGTTCTATCTCATGTCAACTGTTATTTCCTTTTTATTTGAACATCCTAGAAGAATTATAAATTTGTGTTGCAAGAAAAATCCTTGTGAATGTGGGCATCTATTAGCACCACATGCATTGATGGTTCTTGTCATGATGAGTTTTTGTGGATTGATTGATAGTTCAAACAAATGCTACAATCCAAGAAGGCCACAATCATTAGTTGGATATCCAAATTTTCACTCATTATCTCTGCCTTCCTAATTAATAGTTCTTCTACAGTGGAGGTGATTGATTGAGATTGCTTATTTTGTGATGTTTCTTGTTTTATTGAAGACCAAGCATTTTAATTGCCCCATACCTTCATCTTCTTTCCTCACCTTGCTTTATTTTGAGGAGAGCCTACTAGTTCTTTTACGTGATTTGCTCGTTTTGAAATCCTCTATTTTCATTGTGTAGTCATTTCAGAAAATGCATATTTCTCTTGTAACATGAGGGTAAGAAAATTGCTCGAATAGCAAAGTTTGTTAACGCATGTTGTTGTTAACCACTGGCTAAAAGTTTCAATCATTCCTTTTAATGCATTGGTGAGCATTCGTGAGTAGCAGGATTCGAACCTAAGCAAGCTGAGGAGCCATGATTTCTAGCCAAATTATTTCTAATATGGGTTCCAAGTTCTCACTGAAATTCATTAATGAATAGTTGACAATGAAATCATTTTGTGCGAGGACCTAAATCGCTAAACAGACCCTTATTTTATTTATATTTTCAAAGGATTTTGGAAAGGAAGAATACTTGATTTTTTGGAGTGCTTTCGAAAGGAACGGGATGTGGTTATCTAGTTCTATAATGGTGAATTCTGTGATCTATTTGTTCTAATGTTCTAAAACTTGCTGCAACTTCCATTTCCTCTTCATTTGAAGTTTAATGAAGAACTAAGATTCATTGATTCGGGAAAAGTCTTTTTGAACGATGACAACTACCAGCCTCATGAACTTTGATGATTCTCGTCTTGTAAGATATAATAGCTTAATTGATACTTTTCATAGATCTTCCACTCAGAGAAAGCCACAACAACAAGTTGGATGGCAATTTTCTCGCTGATGGTCTCTACCATGCTAATTAGTTGGTTTCCATTGCGGAGTTGATTGATTGAGGTTGCTCTTTTTGTGGTGTTTCTTGATTTATTTAACTCGAGTCTTTTTTATGGCCCCATACCTTCATCTTCTTTCTTCCCGTTGCTCTTCTTTAGGGAGAATCTTGTAGCTCTTGTCATTGATATGTATATTCTCATATCCTCTATGTTTTTAGTGTAGGGTATAATTTCGATAAAGGTACAAAAAAATTAAATATGTTTTCTTTGACAAATTTATTTCACTTCTAACAGTACACTTTCTGCCACCTCTTTGGTTTCGCAAAATGCAAATTTGTCTTGGGATACAACGTTAAGCAAATTGCTGGAATAGCTCAGTTGGTTAGAGCGTGTGGCTGTTAACCACAAGGTCGGAGGTTCAAGCCCTCCTTCTAGCGCATTGCTACATGTTTCTTAAATTTCTTTTCGAAATTTGATGAAAAAGGTAAAAACACAATTAAAAGAGAAAAGAAAAGACCTGATGTAGAGCGCATGAATTATAGTAATCAGAGCTGCGGGGCAAGAAAGACTTGACTTCTGGTTAAATTATTATAAATACAAAACCCATGTTTTGACTTAAATATCTTTACAGAATATTGGGAATCAAATCGTGTCATAGCTTTGGGTGGCTTAAATAGCTTAATTGACACTCGTTTTGTTTAGAACATTTTTTTGTGGCGCTCGTTGGTTGGGTAGGATGAATTTTAGTAGTACTTTTGATGGGAAAATGTTGTTGTTATCTAGTTCTATAATGGTGAATTTTGGTATCGATATGCTCTGATGCGTTCTATCTCATGTCAACTGTTATTTCCTTTTTATTTGAACATCCTAGAAGAATTATAAATTTGTGCTGCAAGAAAAATCCTTGTGAATGTGGGCATCTATTAGCACCACATGCATTGATGGTTCTTGTCATGATGAGTTTTTGTGGATTGATTGATAGTTCAAACAAATGCTACAATCCAAGAAGGCCACAATCATTAGTTGGATATCCAAATTTTCACTCATTATCTCTGCCTTCCTAATTAATAGTTCTTCTACAGTGGAGGTGATTGATTGAGATTGCTTATTTTGTGATGTTTCTTGTTTTATTGAAGACCAAGCATTTTAATTGCCCCATACCTTCATCTTCTTTCCTCACCTTGCTTTATTTTGAGGAGAGTCTACTAGTTCTTGTCCGTGATTTGCTCGTTTTGAAATCCTCTATTTTCATTGTGTAGTCATTTCAGAAAATGCATATTTCTCTTGTAACATGAGGGTAAGAAAATTGCTCGAATAGCAAAGTTTGTTAAAGCATGTTATTGTTAACCACTGGCTAAAAGTTTCAATCATTCCTTTTAGTGCATTGGAGAGCATGCGTGAGTAGCAGGATTCGAACCCAAGCAAGCTGAGGAGCCATGATTTCTAGCCAAATTATTTCTAATATGGGTTCCAAGTTCTCACTGAAATTCATTAATGAATAGTTGACAATGAAATCATTTTGTGCGAGGACCTAAATCGCTAAACAGACCCTTATTTTATTTATATTTTCGAAGGATATTGGAAAGGAAGAATACTTGATTTTTTGGAGTGCTTTCGAAAGGAAAGGGATGTAGTTATCTAGTTCTATAATGGTGAATTCTGTGATCTATTTGTTCTAATGTTCTAAAACTTGTCGCAACTTCCATTTCCTCTTCATTTGAAGTTTAATGAAGAACTAAAATTCATTGATTCTGGAAAAGTCTTTTTGAGCGATGACAACTATCAGCCTCATGAACTTTGATGATTCTCGTCTTGATCTGATATAATAGCTTAATTGATACTTTTCATAGATGTTCCACTCAGAGAAAGCCACAACAACAAGTTGGATGGCTATTTTCTCGCTGATGGGCTCTACCATGCTAATTAGTTGGTTTCCATTGTGAAGTTGATTGATTGAGGTTGCTCTTTTTGTGGTGTTTCTTGATTTATTTAACTCGAGTCTTTTTTATGGCCCCATACCTTCATCTTCTTTCTTCCCGTTGCTCTTCTTTTGGGAGAATCTTGTAGCTCGTCATTGATATGTATATTGTCATATCCTCTATGTTTTTAGTGTAGTGTATAATTTCGATAAAGGTACAAAAATATTAAATATGTTTTCTTTGACAAATTTATTTCACTTCTAACAGTAACACTTTATGCCACCTCTTTGGTTTCGCAAAATGCAAATTTGTCTTGGGATACAACGTTAAGCAAATTGCTGGAATAGCTCAGTTGGTTAGAGCGTGTGGCTGTTAACCACAAGGTCGGAGGTTCAAGCCCTCCTTCTAGCGCATTGCTACATGTTTCTTAAATTTCTTTTCGAAATTTGATGAAAAAGGTAAAAACACAATTAAAAGAGAAAAGAAAAGACCTGATGTAGAGCGCATGAATTATAGTAATCAGAGCTGCGGGGCAAGAAAGACTTGACTTCTGGTTAAATTATTATAAATACAAAACCCATGTTTTGACTTAAATATCTTTACAGAATATTGGGAATCAAATCGTGTCATAGCTTTGGGTGGCTTAAATAGCTTAATTGACACTCGTTTTGTTTAGAACATTTTTTTGTGGCGCTCGTTGGTTGGGTAGGATGAATTTTAGTAGTACTTTTGATGGGAAAATGTTGTTGTTATCTAGTTCTATAATGGTGAATTTTGGTATCGATATGCTCTGATGCGTTCTATCTCATGTCAACTGTTATTTCCTTTTTATTTGAACATCCTAGAAGAATTATAAATTTGTGCTGCAAGAAAAATCCTTGTGAATGTGGGCATCTATTAGCACCACATGCATTGATGGTTCTTGTCATGATGAGTTTTTGTGGATTGATTGATAGTTCAAACAAATGCTACAATCCAAGAAGGCCACAATCATTAGTTGGATATCCAAATTTTCACTCATTATCTCTGCCTTCCTAATTAATAGTTCTTCTACAGTGGAGGTGATTGATTGAGATTGCTTATTTTGTGATGTTTCTTGTTTTATTGAAGACCAAGCATTTTAATTGCCCCATACCTTCATCTTCTTTCCTCACCTTGCTTTATTTTGAGGAGAGTCTACTAGTTCTTGTCCGTGATTTGCTCGTTTTGAAATCCTCTATTTTCATTGTGTAGTCATTTCAGAAAATGCATATTTCTCTTGTAACATGAGGGTAAGAAAATTGCTCGAATAGCAAAGTTTGTTAAAGCATGTTATTGTTAACCACTGGCTAAAAGTTTCAATCATTCCTTTTAGTGCATTGGAGAGCATGCGTGAGTAGCAGGATTCGAACCCAAGCAAGCTGAGGAGCCATGATTTCTTGCCAAATTATTTCTAATATGGGTTCCAAGTTCTCACTGAAATTCATTAATGAATAGTTGACAATGAAATCATTTTGTGCGAGGACCTAAATCGCTAAACAGACCCTTATTTTATTTATATTTTCGAAGGATATTGGAAAGGAAGAATACTTAATTTTTTGGAGTGCTTTCGAAAGGAAAGGGATGTAGTTATCTAGTTCTATAATGGTGAATTCTGTGATCTATTTGTTCTAATGTTCTAAAACTTGTCGCAACTTCCATTTCCTCTTCATTTGAAGTTTAATGAAGAACTAAAATTCATTGATTCTGGAAAAGTCTTTTTGAGCGATGACAACTATCAGCCTCATGAACTTTGATGATTCTCGTCTTGATCTGATATAATAGCTTAATTGATACTTTTCATAGATGTTCCACTCAGAGAAAGCCACAACAACAAGTTGGATGGCTATTTTCTCGCTGATGGGCTCTACCATGCTAATTAGTTGGTTTCCATTGTGAAGTTGATTGATTGAGGTTGCTCTTTTTGTGGTGTTTCTTGATTTATTTAACTCGAGTCTTTTTTATGGCCCCATACCTTCATCTTCTTTCTTCCCGTTGCTCTTCTTTTGGGAGAATCTTGTAGCTCGTCATTGATATGTATATTGTCATATCCTCTATGTTTTTAGTGTAGTGTATAATTTCGATAAAGGTACAAAAATATTAAATATGTTTTCTTTGACAAATTTATTTCACTTCTAACAGTAACACTTTATGCCACCTCTTTGGTTTCGCAAAATGCAAATTTGTCTTGGGATACAACGTTAAGCAAATTGCTGGAATAGCTCAGTTGGTTAGAGCGTGTGGCTGTTAACCACAAGGTCGGAGGTTCAAGCCCTCCTTCTAGCGCATTGCTACATGTTTCTTCAATTTCTTTTCGAAATTTGATGAAAAAGGTAAAAACACAATTTAAAGAGAAAAGAAAAGACCTGATGTGGAGCGCATGATTTATAGGAATCAGATCTGCGAGGCAAGAAAGACTTGACTTCTGGTTAAATTATTATAAATACAAAACCCATGTTTTGACTTAAATATCTTTACAGAATATTGGGAATCAAATCGTGTCATAGCTGTGGGTGGCTTAAATAGCTTAATTGACACTCGTTTTGTTTAGAACATTTTTTTGTGGCGCTCGTTGGTTGGGTAGGATGAATTTTAGTAGTACTTTTGATGGGAAAATGTTGTTGTTATCTAGTTCTATAATGGTGAATTTTGGTATCGATATGCTCTGATGCGTTCTATCTCATGTCAACTGTTATTTCCTTTTTATTTGAACATCCTAGAAGAATTATAAATTTGTGCTGCAAGAAAAATCCTTGTGAATGTGGGCATCTATTAGCACCACATGCATTGATGGTTCTTGTCATGATGAGTTTTTGTGGATTGATTGATAGTTCAAACAAATGCTACAATCCAAGAAGGCCACAATCATTAGTTGGATATCCAAATTTTCACTCATTATCTCTGCCTTCCTAATTAATAGTTCTTCTACAGTGGAGGTGATTGATTGAGATTGCTTATTTTGTGATGTTTCTTGTTTTATTGAAGACCAAGCATTTTAATTGCCCCATACCTTCATCTTCTTTCCTCACCTTGCTTTATTTTGAGGAGAGCCTACTAGTTCTTTTACGTGATTTGCTCGTTTTGAAATCCTCTATTTTCATTGTGTAGTCATTTCAGAAAATGCATATTTCTCTTGTAACATGAGGGTAAGAAAATTGCTCGAATAGCAAAGTTTGTTAAAGCATGTTATTGTTAACCACTGGCTAAAAGTTTCAATCATTCCTTTTAGTGCATTGGAGAGCATGCGTGAGTAGCAGGATTCGAACCCAAGCAAGCTGAGGAGCCATGATTTCTAGCCAAATTATTTCTAATATGGGTTCCAAGTTCTCACTGAAATTCATTAATGAATAGTTGACAATGAAATCATTTTGTGCGAGGACCTAAATCGCTAAACAGACCCTTATTTTATTTATATTTTCAAAGGATTTTGGAAAGGAAGAATACTTGATTTTTTGGAGTGCTTTCGAAAGGAACGGGATGTGGTTATCTAGTTCTATAATGGTGAATTCTGTGATCTATTTGTTCTAATGTTCTAAAACTTGCTGCAGCTTCCATTTCCTCTTCATTTGAAGTTTAATGAAGAACTAAGATTCATTGATTCGGGAAAAGTCTTTTTGAACGATGACAACTACCAGCCTCATGAACTTTGATGATTCTCGTCTTGTAAGATATAATAGCTTAATTGATACTTTTCATAGATCTTCCACTCAGAGAAAGCCACAACAACAAGTTGGATGGCAATTTTCTCGCTGATGGTCTCTACCATGCTAATTAGTTGGTTTCCATTGCGGAGTTGATTGATTGAGGTTGCTCTTTTTGTGGTGTTTCTTGATTTATTTAACTCGAGTCTTTTTTATGGCCCCATACCTTCATCTTCTTTCTTCCCGTTGCTCTTCTTTAGGGAGAATCTTGTAGCTCTTGTCATTGATATGTATATTCTCATATCCTCTATGTTTTTAGTGTAGGGTATAATTTCGATAAAGGTACAAAAAAATTAAATATGTTTTCTTTGACAAATTTATTTCACTTCTAACAGTACACTTTCTGCCACCTCTTTGGTTTCGCAAAATGCAAATTTGTCTTGGGATACAACGTTAAGCAAATTGCTGGAATAGCTCAGTTGGTTAGAGCGTGTGGCTGTTAACCACAAGGTCGGAGGTTCAAGCCCTCCTTCTAGCGCATTGCTACATGTTTCTTAAATTTCTTTTCGAAATTTGATGAAAAAGGTAAAAACACAATTAAAAGAGAAAAGAAAAGACCTGATGTAGAGCGCATGAATTATAGTAATCAGAGCTGCGGGGCAAGAAAGACTTGACTTCTGGTTAAATTATTATAAATACAAAACCCATGTTTTGACTTAAATATCTTTACAGAATATTGGGAATCAAATCGTGTCATAGCTTTGGGTGGCTTAAATAGCTTAATTGACACTCGTTTTGTTTAGAACATTTTTTTGTGGCGCTCGTTGGTTGGGTAGGATGAATTTTAGTAGTACTTTTGATGGGAAAATGTTGTTGTTATCTAGTTCTATAATGGTGAATTTTGGTATCGATATGCTCTGATGCGTTCTATCTCATGTCAACTGTTATTTCCTTTTTATTTGAACATCCTAGAAGAATTATAAATTTGTGCTGCAAGAAAAATCCTTGTGAATGTGGGCATCTATTAGCACCACATGCATTGATGGTTCTTGTCATGATGAGTTTTTGTGGATTGATTGATAGTTCAAACAAATGCTACAATCCAAGAAGGCCACAATCATTAGTTGGATATCCAAATTTTCACTCATTATCTCTGCCTTCCTAATTAATAGTTCTTCTACAGTGGAGGTGATTGATTGAGATTGCTTATTTTGTGATGTTTCTTGTTTTATTGAAGACCAAGCATTTTAATTGCCCCATACCTTCATCTTCTTTCCTCACCTTGCTTTATTTTGAGGAGAGTCTACTAGTTCTTGTCCGTGATTTGCTCGTTTTGAAATCCTCTATTTTCATTGTGTAGTCATTTCAGAAAATGCATATTTCTCTTGTAACATGAGGGTAAGAAAATTGCTCGAATAGCAAAGTTTGTTAAAGCATGTTATTGTTAACCACTGGCTAAAAGTTTCAATCATTCCTTTTAGTGCATTGGAGAGCATGCGTGAGTAGCAGGATTCGAACCCAAGCAAGCTGAGGAGCCATGATTTCTAGCCAAATTATTTCTAATATGGGTTCCAAGTTCTCACTGAAATTCATTAATGAATAGTTGACAATGAAATCATTTTGTGCGAGGACCTAAATCGCTAAACAGACCCTTATTTTATTTATATTTTCGAAGGATATTGGAAAGGAAGAATACTTGATTTTTTGGAGTGCTTTCGAAAGGAAAGGGATGTAGTTATCTAGTTCTATAATGGTGAATTCTGTGATCTATTTGTTCTAATGTTCTAAAACTTGTCGCAACTTCCATTTCCTCTTCATTTGAAGTTTAATGAAGAACTAAAATTCATTGATTCTGGAAAAGTCTTTTTGAGCGATGACAACTATCAGCCTCATGAACTTTGATGATTCTCGTCTTGATCTGATATAATAGCTTAATTGATACTTTTCATAGATGTTCCACTCAGAGAAAGCCACAACAACAAGTTGGATGGCTATTTTCTCGCTGATGGGCTCTACCATGCTAATTAGTTGGTTTCCATTGTGAAGTTGATTGATTGAGGTTGCTCTTTTTGTGGTGTTTCTTGATTTATTTAACTCGAGTCTTTTTTATGGCCCCATACCTTCATCTTCTTTCTTCCCGTTGCTCTTCTTTTGGGAGAATCTTGTAGCTCGTCATTGATATGTATATTGTCATATCCTCTATGTTTTTAGTGTAGTGTATAATTTCGATAAAGGTACAAAAATATTAAATATGTTTTCTTTGACAAATTTATTTCACTTCTAACAGTAACACTTTATGCCACCTCTTTGGTTTCGCAAAATGCAAATTTGTCTTGGGATACAACGTTAAGCAAATTGCTGGAATAGCTCAGTTGGTTAGAGCGTGTGGCTGTTAACCACAAGGTCGGAGGTTCAAGCCCTCCTTCTAGCGCATTGCTACATGTTTCTTAAATTTCTTTTCGAAATTTGATGAAAAAGGTAAAAACACAATTAAAAGAGAAAAGAAAAGACCTGATGTAGAGCGCATGAATTATAGTAATCAGAGCTGCGGGGCAAGAAAGACTTGACTTCTGGTTAAATTATTATAAATACAAAACCCATGTTTTGACTTAAATATCTTTACAGAATATTGGGAATCAAATCGTGTCATAGCTTTGGGTGGCTTAAATAGCTTAATTGACACTCGTTTTGTTTAGAACATTTTTTTGTGGCGCTCGTTGGTTGGGTAGGATGAATTTTAGTAGTACTTTTGATGGGAAAATGTTGTTGTTATCTAGTTCTATAATGGTGAATTTTGGTATCGATATGCTCTGATGCGTTCTATCTCATGTCAACTGTTATTTCCTTTTTATTTGAACATCCTAGAAGAATTATAAATTTGTGCTGCAAGAAAAATCCTTGTGAATGTGGGCATCTATTAGCACCACATGCATTGATGGTTCTTGTCATGATGAGTTTTTGTGGATTGATTGATAGTTCAAACAAATGCTACAATCCAAGAAGGCCACAATCATTAGTTGGATATCCAAATTTTCACTCATTATCTCTGCCTTCCTAATTAATAGTTCTTCTACAGTGGAGGTGATTGATTGAGATTGCTTATTTTGTGATGTTTCTTGTTTTATTGAAGACCAAGCATTTTAATTGCCCCATACCTTCATCTTCTTTCCTCACCTTGCTTTATTTTGAGGAGAGTCTACTAGTTCTTCTCCTTGATATGCTCGTTTTGAAATCCTCTATTTTCATTGTGTAGTCATTTCAGAAAATGCATATTTCTCTTGTAACATGAGGGTAAGAAAATTGCTCGAATAGCAAAGTTTGTTAAAGCATGTTATTGTTAACCACTGGCTAAAAGTTTCAATCATTCCTTTTAGTGCATTGGAGAGCATGCGTGAGTAGCAGGATTCGAACCCAAGCAAGCTGAGGAGCCATGATTTCTTGCCAAATTATTTCTAATATGGGTTCCAAGTTCTCACTGAAATTCATTAATGAATAGTTGACAATGAAATCATTTTGTGCGAGGACCTAAATCGCTAAACAGACCCTTATTTTATTTATATTTTCGAAGGATATTGGAAAGGAAGAATACTTAATTTTTTGGAGTGCTTTCGAAAGGAAAGGGATGTAGTTATCTAGTTCTATAATGGTGAATTCTGTGATCTATTTGTTCTAATGTTCTAAAACTTGTCGCAACTTCCATTTCCTCTTCATTTGAAGTTTAATGAAGAACTAAAATTCATTGATTCTGGAAAAGTCTTTTTGAGCGATGACAACTATCAGCCTCATGAACTTTGATGATTCTCGTCTTGATCTGATATAATAGCTTAATTGATACTTTTCATAGATGTTCCACTCAGAGAAAGCCACAACAACAAGTTGGATGGCTATTTTCTCGCTGATGGGCTCTACCATGCTAATTAGTTGGTTTCCATTGTGAAGTTGATTGATTGAGGTTGCTCTTTTTGTGGTGTTTCTTGATTTATTTAACTCGAGTCTTTTTTATGGCCCCATACCTTCATCTTCTTTCTTCCCGTTGCTCTTCTTTTGGGAGAATCTTGTAGCTCGTCATTGATATGTATATTGTCATATCCTCTATGTTTTTAGTGTAGTGTATAATTTCGATAAAGGTACAAAAATATTAAATATGTTTTCTTTGACAAATTTATTTCACTTCTAACAGTAACACTTTATGCCACCTCTTTGGTTTCGCAAAATGCAAATTTGTCTTGGGATACAACGTTAAGCAAATTGCTGGAATAGCTCAGTTGGTTAGAGCGTGTGGCTGTTAACCACAAGGTCGGAGGTTCAAGCCCTCCTTCTAGCGCATTGCTACATGTTTCTTCAATTTCTTTTCGAAATTTGATGAAAAAGGTAAAAACACAATTTAAAGAGAAAAGAAAAGACCTGATGTGGAGCGCATGATTTATAGGAATCAGATCTGCGAGGCAAGAAAGACTTGACTTCTGGTTAAATTATTATAAATACAAAACCCATGTTTTGACTTAAATATCTTTACAGAATATTGGGAATCAAATCGTGTCATAGCTGTGGGTGGCTTAAATAGCTTAATTGACACTCGTTTTGTTTAGAACATTTTTTTGTGGCGCTCGTTGGTTGGGTAGGATGAATTTTAGTAGTACTTTTGATGGGAAAATGTTGTTGTTATCTAGTTCTATAATGGTGAATTTTGGTATCGATATGCTCTGATGCGTTCTATCTCATGTCAACTGTTATTTCCTTTTTATTTGAACATCCTAGAAGAATTATAAATTTGTGCTGCAAGAAAAATCCTTGTGAATGTGGGCATCTATTAGCACCACATGCATTGATGGTTCTTGTCATGATGAGTTTTTGTGGATTGATTGATAGTTCAAACAAATGCTACAATCCAAGAAGGCCACAATCATTAGTTGGATATCCAAATTTTCACTCATTATCTCTGCCTTCCTAATTAATAGTTCTTCTACAGTGGAGGTGATTGATTGAGATTGCTTATTTTGTGATGTTTCTTGTTTTATTGAAGACCAAGCATTTTAATTGCCCCATACCTTCATCTTCTTTCCTCACCTTGCTTTATTTTGAGGAGAGCCTACTAGTTCTTTTACGTGATTTGCTCGTTTTGAAATCCTCTATTTTCATTGTGTAGTCATTTCAGAAAATGCATATTTCTCTTGTAACATGAGGGTAAGAAAATTGCTCGAATAGCAAAGTTTGTTAAAGCATGTTATTGTTAACCACTGGCTAAAAGTTTCAATCATTCCTTTTAGTGCATTGGAGAGCATGCGTGAGTAGCAGGATTCGAACCCAAGCAAGCTGAGGAGCCATGATTTCTAGCCAAATTATTTCTAATATGGGTTCCAAGTTCTCACTGAAATTCATTAATGAATAGTTGACAATGAAATCATTTTGTGCGAGGACCTAAATCGCTAAACAGACCCTTATTTTATTTATATTTTCAAAGGATTTTGGAAAGGAAGAATACTTGATTTTTTGGAGTGCTTTCGAAAGGAACGGGATGTGGTTATCTAGTTCTATAATGGTGAATTCTGTGATCTATTTGTTCTAATGTTCTAAAACTTGCTGCAGCTTCCATTTCCTCTTCATTTGAAGTTTAATGAAGAACTAAGATTCATTGATTCGGGAAAAGTCTTTTTGAACGATGACAACTACCAGCCTCATGAACTTTGATGATTCTCGTCTTGTAAGATATAATAGCTTAATTGATACTTTTCATAGATCTTCCACTCAGAGAAAGCCACAACAACAAGTTGGATGGCTATTTTCTCGCTGAAGGTCTCTACCATGCTAATTAGTTGGTTTCCATTGCGGAGTTGATTGATTGAGGTTGCTCTTTTTGTGGTGTTTCTTCATTTATTTAACTCGAGTCTTTTTTATGGCCCCATACCTTCATCTTCTTTCTTCCCGTTGCTCTCCTTTAGGGAGAATCTTGTAGCTCTTGTCATTGATATGTATATTCTCATATCCTCTATGTTTTTAGTGTAGGGTATAATTTCGATAAAGGTACAAAAATATTAAATATGTTTTCTTTGACAAATTTATTTCACTTCTAACAGTACACTTTCTGCCACCTCTTTGGTTTCGCAAAATGCAAATTTGTCTTGGGATACAACGTTAAGCAAATTGCTGGAATAGCTCAGTTGGTTAGAGCGTGTGGCTGTTAACCACAAGGTCGGAGGTTCAAGCCCTCCTTCTAGCGCATTGCTACATGTTTCTTAAATTTCTTTTCGAAATTTGATGAAAAAGTTAAAAACACAATTAAAAGAGAAAAGAAAAGACCTGATGTAGAGCGCATGAATTATAGTAATCAGAGCTGTGGGGCAAGAAAGACTTGACTTCTGGTTAAATTATTATAAATACAAAACCCATGTTTTGACTTAAATATCTTTACAGAATATTGGGAATCAAATCGTGTCATAGCTGTGGGCGGCTTAAATAGCATAATTGACACTCGTTTTGTTTAGAACATTTTTTTGTGGCGCTCGTTGGTTGGGTAGGATGATTTTTACTAGTACTTTTGATGGGAAAAGGTTATTGTTATCTACTTCTATAATGGTGAATTTTGGTATCGATAAGCTCTGATGCGATCTAACTCATGTCAACTGTTATTTCTTTTTTATTTGAACATCATAGAAGAATTATAAATTTGTGCTGCAAGAAAAATCCTTGTGAATGTGGGCATCTATTAGCACCACGTGCATTGATGGTTCTTGTCATGATGAGTTTTGGTGGATTGATTGATAGTTCAAACAAATGCTACAATCCAAGAAGGCCACAATCATTAGTTGGATATCCAAATTTTCACTCATTATCTCTGCCTTCCTAATTAATAGTTCTTCTACAGTGGAGGTGATTGATTGAGATTGCTTATTTTGTGATGTTTCTTGTTTTATTGAAGACCAAGCATTTTAATTGCCCCATACCTTCATCTTCTTTCCTCACCTTGCTTTATTTTGAGGAGAGTCTACTAGTTCTTGTCCTTGATTTGCTCGTTTTGAAATCCTTTATTTTCATTGTGTAGTCATTTCAGAAAATGCATATTTCTCTTGTAACATGAGGGTAAGAAAATTGCTCGAATAGCAAAGTTTGTTAAAGCATGTTGTTGTTAACCACTGGCTAAAAGTTTCAATCATTCCTTTTAATGCATTGGTGAGCATTCGTGAGTAGCAGGATTCGAACCCAAGCAAGCTGAGGAGCCATGATTTCTAGCCAAATTATTTCTAATATGGGTTCCAAGTTCTCACTGAAATTCATTAATGAATAGTTGACAATGAAATCATTTTGTGCGAGGACCTAAATCGCTAAACAGACCCTTATTTTATTTATATTTTCAAAGGATTTTGGAAAGGAAGAATACTTGATTTTTTGGAGTGCTTTCGAAAGGAACGGGATGTGGTTATCTAGTTCTATAACGGTGAATTCTGTGATCTATTTGTTCTAATGAAGAACTAAGATTCATTGATTCGGGAAAAGTCTTTTTGAACGATGACAACTACCAGCCTCATGAACTTTGATGATTCTCGTCTTGTAAGATATAATAGCTTAATTGATACTTTTCATAGATCTTCCACTCAGAGAAAGCCACAACAACAAGTTGGATGGCTATTTTCTCGCTGAAGGTCTCTACCATGCTAATTAGTTGGTTTCCATTGCGGAGTTGATTGATTGAGGTTGCTCTTTTTGTGGTGTTTCTTCATTTATTTAACTCGAGTCTTTTTTATGGCCCCATACCTTCATCTTCTTTCTTCCCGTTGCTCTTCTTTAGGGAGAATCTTGTAGCTCTTGTCATTGATATGTATATTCTCATATCCTCTATGTTTTTAGTGTAGGGTATAATTTCGATAAAGGTACAAAAATATTAAATATGTTTTCTTTGACAAATTTATTTCACTTCTAACAGTACACTTTCTGCCACCTCTTTGGTTTCGCAAAATGCAAATTTGTCTTGGGATACAACGTTAAGCAAATTGCTGGAATAGCTCAGTTGGTTAGAGCGTGTGGCTGTTAACCACAAGGTCGGAGGTTCAAGCCCTCCTTCTAGCGCATTGCTACATGTTTCTTAAATTTCTTTTCGAAATTTGATGAAAAAGTTAAAAACACAATTAAAAGAGAAAAGAAAAGACCTGATGTAGAGCGCATGATTTATAGTAATCAGAGCTGTGGGGCAAGAAAGACTTGACTTCTGGTTAAATTATTATAAATACAAAACCCATGTTTTGACTTAAATATCTTTACAGAATATTGGGAATCAAATCGTGTCATAGCTGTGGGCGGCTTAAATAGCATAATTGACACTCGTTTTGTTTAGAACATTTTTTTGTGGCGCTCGTTGGTTGGGTAGGATGATTTTTACTAGTACTTTTGATGGGAAAAGGTTATTGTTATCTACTTCTATAATGGTGAATTTTGGTATCGATAAGCTCTGATGCGATCTAACTCATGTCAACTGTTATTTCTTTTTTATTTGAACATCATAGAAGAATTATAAATTTGTGCTGCAAGAAAAATCCTTGTGAATGTGGGCATCTATTAGAACCACGTGCATTGATGGTTCCTGTCATGATGAGTTTTGGTGGATTGATTGATAATTCAAACAAATGCTACAATCCAAGAAGGCCACAATCATTAGTTGGATATCCAAATTTTCACTCATTATCTCTGCCTTCCTAATTAATAGTTCTTCTACAGTGGAGGTGATTGATTGAGATTGCTTATTTTGTGATGTTTCTTGTTTTATTGAAGACCAATCATTTTAATTGCCCCATACCTTCATCTTCTTTCCTCACCTTGCTTTATTTTGAGGAGAGTCTACTAGTTCTTGTCCTTGATTTGCTCGTTTTGAAATCCTTTATTTTCATTGTGTAGTCATTTCAGAAAATGCATATTTCTCTTGTAACATGAGGGTAAGAAAATTGCTCGAATAGCAAAGTTTGTTAAAGCATGTTGTTGTTAACCACTGGCTAAAAGTTTCAATCATTCCTTTTAATGCATTGGTGAGCATTCGTGAGTAGCAGGATTCGAACCTAAGCAAGCTGAGGAGCCATGATTTCTAGCCAAATTATTTCTAATATGGGTTCCAAGTTCTCACTGAAATTCATTAATGAATAGTTGACAATGAAATCATTTTGTGCGAGGACCTAAATCGCTAAACAGACCCTTATTTTATTTATATTTTCAAAGGATTTTGGAAAGGAAGAATACTTGATTTTTTGGAGTGCTTTCGAAAGGAACGGGATGTGGTTATCTAGTTCTATAATGGTGAATTCTGTGATCTATTTGTTCTAATGTTCTAAAACTTGCTGCAGCTTCCATTTCCTCTTCATTTGAAGTTTAATGAAGAACTAAGATTCGTTGATTCGGGAAAAGTCTTTTTGAACGATGACAACTACCAGCCTCATGAACTTTGATGATTCTCGTCTTGTAAGATATAATAGCTTAATTGATACTTTTCATAGATGTTCCACTCAGAGAAAGCCACAACAACAAGTTGGATGGCAATTTTCTCGCTGATGGTCTCTACCATGCTAATTAGTTGGTTTCCATTGCGGAGTTGATTGATTGAGGTTGCTCTTTTTGTGGTGTTTCTTGATTTATTTAACTCGAGTCTTTTTTATGGCCCCATACCTTCATCTTCTTTCTTCCCGTTGCTCTTCTTTAGGGAGAATCTTGTAGCTCTTGTCATTGATATGTATATTCTCATATCCTCTATGTTTTTAGTGTAGGGTATAATTTCGATAAAGGTACAAAAAAATTAAATATGTTTTCTTTGACAAATTTATTTCACTTCTAACAGTATACTTTCTGCCACCTCTTTGGTTTCGCAAAATGCAAATTTGTCTTGGGATACAACGTTAAGCAAATTGCTGGAATAGCTCAGTTGGTTAGAGCGTGTGGCTGTTAACCACAAGGTCGGAGGTTCAAGCCCTCCTTCTAGCGCATTGCTACATGTTTCTTCAATTTCTTTTCAAAATTTGATGAAAAAGGTAAAAACACAATTTAAAGAGAAAAGAAAAGACCTGATGTGGAGCGCATGATTTATAGGAATCAGATCTGCGAGGCAAGAAAGACTTGACTTCTGGTTAAATTATTATAAATACAAAACCCATGTTTTGACTTAAATATCTTTACAGAATATTGGGAATCAAATCGTGTCATAGCTGTGGGTGGCTTAAATAGCCTAATTGACACTCGTTTTGTTTAGAACATTTTTTTGTGGCGCTCGTTGGTTGGGTAGGATGAATTTTAGTAGTACTTTTGATGGGAAAATGTTGTTGTTATCTTGTTCTATAATGGTGAATTTTGGTATCGATATGCTCTGATGCGTTCTATCTCATGTCAACTGTTATTTCCTTTTTATTTGAACATCCTAGAAGAATTATAAATTTGTGCTGCAAGAAAAATCCTTGTGAATGTGGGCATCTATTAGCACCACATGCATTGATGGTTCTTGTCATGATGAGTTTTTGTGGATTGATTGATAGTTCAAACAAATGCTACAATCCAAGAAGGCCACAATCATTAGTTGGATATCCAAATTTTCACTCATTATCTCTGCCTTCCTAATTAATAGTTCTTCTACAGTGGAGGTGATTGATTGAGATTGCTTATTTTGTGATGTTTCTTGTTTTATTGAAGACCAAGCATTTTAATTGCCCCATACCTTCATCTTCTTTCCTCACCTTGCTTTATTTTGAGGAGAGCCTACTAGTTCTTTTACGTGATTTGCTCGTTTTGAAATCCTCTATTTTCATTGTGTAGTCATTTCAGAAAATGCATATTTCTCTTGTAACATGAGGGTAAGAAAATTGCTCGAATAGCAAAGTTTGTTAACGCATGTTGTTGTTAACCACTGGCTAAAAGTTTCAATCATTCCTTTTAATGCATTGGTGAGCATGCGTGAGTAGCAGGATTCGATACCAAGCAAGCTGAGGAGCCATGATTTCTAGCCAAATTATTTCTAATATTTGTTCCAAGTTCTCACTTAAATTCATTAATGAATAGTTGACAATGAAATCATTTTGTGCGAGGACCTAAATCGCTAAACAGACCCTTATTTTATTTATATTTTCGAAGGATTTTGGAAAGGAAGAATACTTGATTTTTTGGAGTGCTTTCGAAAGGAAAGGGATGTGGTTATCTAGCTCTATAATGGTGAATTCTGTGATCTATTTGTTCTAATCTTCTAAAACTTGCTGCAGCTTCCATTTCCTCTTCGTTTGAAGTTTAATGAAGAACTAAGATTCATTGATTCTGGAAAAGTCTTTTTGAACGATGACAACTACCAGCCTCATGAACTTTGATGATTCTCGTCTTGTAAGATATAATAGCTTAATTGATACTTTTCATAGATGTTCCACTCAGAGAAAGCCATAACAACAAGTTGGATGGCTATTTTCTCGCTGATGGTCTCTACCATGCTAATTAGTTGGTTTCCATTGCGGAGTTGATTGATTGAGGTTGCTCTTTTTGTGGTGTTTCTTGATTTATTTAACTCGAGTCTTTTTTATGGCCCCATACCTTCATCTTCTTTCTTCCCGTTGCTCTTCTTTAGGGAGAATCTTGTAGCTCTTGTCATTGATATGTATATTCTCATATCCTCTATGTTTTTAGTGTAGGGTATAATTTCGATAAAGGTACAAAAAAATTAAATATGTTTTCTTTGACAAATTTATTTCACTTCTAACAGTACACTTTCTGCCACCTCTTTGGTTTCGCAAAATGCAAATTTGTCTTGGGATACAACGTTAAGCAAATTGCTGGAATAGCTCAGTTGGTTAGAGCGTGTGGCTGTTAACCACAAGGTCGGAGGTTCAAGCCCTCCTTCTAGCGCATTGCTACATGTTTCTTCAATTTCTTTTCAAAATTTGATGAAAAAGGTAAAAACACAATTTAAAGAGAAAAGAAAAGACCTGATGTGGAGCGCATGATTTATAGGAATCAGATCTGCGAGGCAAGAAAGACTTGACTTCTGGTTAAATTATTATAAATACAAAACCCATGTTTTGACTTAAATATCTTTACAGAATATTGGGAATCAAATCGTGTCATAGCTGTGGGTGGCTTAAATAGCCTAATTGACACTCGTTTTGTTTAGAACATTTTTTTGTGGCACTCGTTGGTTGGGTAGGATGAATTTTAGTAGTACTTTTGATGGGAAAATGTTGTTGTTATCTAGTTCTATAATGGTGAATTTTGGTATCGATATGCTCTGATGCATTCTATCTCATGTCAACTGTTATTTCCTTTTTATTTGAACATCCTAGAAGAATTATAAATTTGTGCTGCAAGAAAAATCCTTGTGAATGTGGGCATCTATTAGCACCACATGCATTGATGGTTCTTGTCATGATGAGTTTTTGTGGATTGATTGATAGTTCAAACAAATGCTACAATCCAAGAAGGCCACAATCATTAGTTGGATATCCAAATTTTCACTCATTATCTCTGCCTTCCTAATTAATAGTTCTTCTACAGTGGAGGTGATTGATTGAGATTGCTTATTTTGTGATGTTTCTTGTTTTATTGAAGACCAAGCATTTTAATTGCCCCATACCTTCATCTTCTTTCCTCACCTTGCTTTATTTTGAGGAGAGCCTACTAGTTCTTTTACGTGATTTGCTCGTTTTGAAATCCTCTATTTTCATTGTGTAGTCATTTCAGAAAATGCATATTTCTCTTGTAACATGAGGGTAAGAAAATTGCTCGAATAGCAAAGTTTGTTAACGCATGTTGTTGTTAACCACTGGCTAAAAGTTTCAATCATTCCTTTTAATGCATTGGTGAGCATGCGTGAGTAGCTGGATTCGATACCAAGCAAGCTGAGGAGCCATGATTTCTTGCCAAATTATTTCTAATATTTGTTCCAAGTTCTCACTTAAATTCATTAATGAATAGTTGACAATGAAATCATTTTGTGCGAGGACCTAAATCGCTAAACAGACCCTTATTTTATTTATATTTTCAAAGGATTTTGGAAAGGAAGAATACTTGATTTTTTGGAGTGCTTTCGAAAGGAACGGGATGTGGTTATCTAGTTCTATAATGGTGAATTCTGTGATCTATTTGTTCTAATGTTCTAAAACTTGCTGCAGCTTCCATTTCCTCTTCATTTGAAGTTTAATGAAGAACTAAGATTCATTGATTCGGGAAAAGTCTTTTTGAACGATGACAACTACCAGCCTCTTGAACTTTGATGATTCTCGTCTTGTAAGATATAATAGCTTAATTGATACTTTTCATAGATGTTCCACTCAGAGAAAGCCACAACAACAAGTTGGATGGCTATTTTCTCGCTGATGGTCTCTACCATGCTAATTAGTTGGTTTCCATTGCGGAGTTGATTGATTGAGGTTGCTCTTTTTGTGGTGTTTCTTGATTTATTTAACTCGAGTCTTTTTTATGGCCCCATACCTTCATCTTCTTTCTTCCCGTTGCTCTTCTTTAGGGAGAATCTTGTAGCTCTTGTCATTGATATGTATATTCTCATATCCTCTATGTTTTTAGTGTAGGGTATAATTTCGATAAAGGTACAAAAATATTAAATATGTTTTCTTTGACAAATTTATTTCACTTCTAACAGTACACTTTCTGCCACCTCTTTGGTTTCGCAAAATGCAAATTTGTCTTGGGATACAACGTTAAGCAAATTGCTGGAATAGCTCAGTTGGTTAGAGCGTGTGGCTGTTAACCACAAGGTCGGAGGTTCAAGCCCTCCTTCTAGCGCATTGCTACATGTTTCTTAAATTTCTTTTCGAAATTTGATGAAAAAGGTAAAAACACAATTTAAAGAGAAAAGAAAAGACCTGATGTAGAGCGCATGAATTATAGGAATCAGAGCTGCGGGGCAAGAAAGACTTGACTTCTGGTTAAATTATTATAAATACAAAACCCATGTTTTGACTTAAATATCTTTACAGAATATTGGGAATCAAATCGTGTCATAGCTGTGGGCGGCTTAAATAGCATAATTGACACTCGTTTTGTTTAGAACATTTTTTTGTGGCGCTCGTTGGTTGGGTAGGATGATTTTTACTAGTACTTTTGATGGGAAAAGGTTATTGTTATCTAGTTCTATAATGGTGAATTTTGGTATCGATAAGCTCTGATGCGATCTAACTCATGTCAACTGTTATTTCTTTTTTATTTGAACATCATAGAAGAATTATAAATTTGTGCTGCAAGAAAAATCCTTGTGAATGTGGGCATCTATTAGCACCACGTGCATTGATGGTTCCTGTCATGATGAGTTTTGGTGGATTGATTGATAATTCAAACAAATGCTACAATCCAAGAAGGCCACAATCATTAGTTGGATATCCAAATTTTCACTCATTATCTCTGCCTTCCTAATTAATAGTTCTTCTACAGTGGAGGTGATTGATTGAGATTGCTTATTTTGTGATGTTTCTTGTTTTATTGAAGACCAAGCATTTTAATTGCCCCATACCTTCATCTTCTTTCCTCACCTTGCTTTATTTTGAGGAGAGTCTACTAGTTCTTGTCCTTGATTTGCTCGTTTTGAAATCCTTTATTTTCATTGTGTAGTCATTTCAGAAAATGCATATTTCTCTTGTAACATGAGGGTAAGAAAATTGCTCGAATAGCAAAGTTTGTTAAAGCATGTTGTTGTTAACCACTGGCTAAAAGTTTCAATCATTCCTTTTAATGCATTGGTGAGCATTCGTGAGTAGCAGGATTCGAACCTAAGCAAGCTGAGGAGCCATGATTTCTAGCCAAATTATTTCTAATATGGGTTCCAAGTTCTCACTGAAATTCATTAATGAATAGTTGACAATGAAATCATTTTGTGCGAGGACCTAAATCGCTAAACAGACCCTTATTTTATTTATATTTTCAAAGGATTTTGGAAAGGAAGAATACTTGATTTTTTGGAGTGCTTTCGAAAGGAACGGGATGTGGTTATCTAGTTCTATAATGGTGAATTCTGTGATCTATTTGTTCTAATGTTCTAAAACTTGCTGCAGCTTCCATTTCCTCTTCATTTGAAGTTTAATGAAGAACTAAGATTCATTGATTCGGGAAAAGTCTTTTTGAACGATGACAACTACCAGCCTCATGAACTTTGATGATTCTCGTCTTGTAAGATATAATAGCTTAATTGATACTTTTCATAGATGTTCCACTCAGAGAAAGCCACAACAACAAGTTGGATGGCTATTTTCTCGCTGATGGTCTCTACCATGCTAATTAGTTGGTTTCCATTGCGGAGTTCACTACAAAAAAACACGTTTTTTGCGACGAACTTTAGCGACAAATTTTTTTCGTTTCAATTTTGCGACGAATTTTACGACGAAAACTTTTTTTGTCGCTATTTGCAACGAAATTTCCAACGAAAAAAAAGTTGTAGCTAATTTAGCGACGACCGGAAATTCGTCGCCAAATTCGTCGCAAAATTTGAAAAAAAAAATTATTTATATATATTTATTAAATAATTAATTAATTTTGCGACGAATTTAGAAATTCGTCGCTAATTTTGCGACAAATTTCGGAATTCGTCACAAAATTTGAAAAAAAAATAAAAAAAAATAAAATTTTAATATATATTTATTAAATAATTAATTAATTTTGCGACGAATTCTAAATTCGTCGCTAATTTTGCAACGAATTTTCGAATTCGTCGCAAAATTTGAAAAAAAAAATAAAATATTAATAAATATTAATTAAATAATTAATTAATTTTGCGACGAATTTTAAATTCGTCGCTAATTTTGCAACGAATTTTCTAATTCGTCGCAAAATTTGAAAAAAAAAATTATTTATATATATTTATTAAATAATTAATTAATTTTGCGACGAATTTAGAAATTCGTCGCTAATTTTGCGACAAATTTCGGAATTCGTCACAAAATTTGAAAAAAAAATAAAATAAAATAAAATATTAATATATATTTATTAAATAATTAATTAATTTTGCGACGAATTCTAAATTCGTCGCTAATTTTGCAACGAATTTTCGAATTCGTCGCAAAATTTGAAAAAAAAAATAAAATATTAATATATATTGATTAAATAATTAATTAATTTTGCGACGAATTTTAAATTCGTCGCTAATTTTGCAACGAATTTTCTAATTCGTCGCAAAATTTGAAAAAAAAAAATTATTTAAATATATTTATTAAATAATTAATTAATTTTGCGACGAATTTATAAATTCGTCGCTAATTTTGCGACAAATTTCGGAATTCGTCGCAAATTTTGAAAAAAAAATAAAAAATTAATATATATTTATTAAATAATTAATTAATTTTGCGACGAATTCTAAATTCGTCGCTAATTTTGCAACGAATTTTCGAATTCGTCGCAAAATTTGAAAAAAAAAATAAAAAAAAAATAAAATATTAATATATATTAATTAAATTATTAATTAATTTTGCGACGAATTTTAAATTCGTCGCAAATTTTGCAACGAATTTTCTAATTCGTCGCAAAATTTGAAAAAAAAAAATTATTTATATATATTTATTAAATAATTAATTAATTTTGTGACGAATTTAGAAATTCGTCGCTAATTTTGCGACAAATTTCGGAATTCGTCGCAAAATTTGAAAAAAAAATAAAAAAAATAAAATATTAATATATATTAATTAAATAATTAATTAATTTTGCGACGAATTCTAAATTCGTCGCTAAGTTTGCAACGAATTTTCGAATTCGTCGCAAAATTTGAAAAAAAATAAATTTATTTATATATATTTATTAAATAATTAATTAATTTTGCGACGAATTCTAAATTCGTCGCTAATTTTGCAACGAATTCTAAATTCGTCGCAAAATTTGAAAAAAAATAAATTTATTTATATATATTTATTAAATAATTAATTAATTTTGCGACGAATTCTACATTCGTCGCTAATTTTGCAACGAATTCTAAATTCGTCGCAAATTTTGCAACGAATTTTCAAATTCGTCGCAAAATTTGAAAAAAAATAAAATATTAATATATATTTTTTATTTTTTATTTTAATATAATTATCACATTTATTATTTTTAATTAATATCTTATATTTTATTTTTATTTTATCTTTTTTAAAAATAGTATTATTATTTTTTTTTATCTTTTATTATTTTATTTTAAACTAATATTTTATTATTTTATAATAAATTGTTATTTTATATTGTTTTATTATTATTAGAAATTTGTGAAGAAAGATAATAAGTAAAAAAAAAAAAAACTTATAACAAATACTAACATTTAGCTTGATGGTTACAGGGTCTTAAACGTTTACAGAAGTGCAAGGGTTCGAACCATGGTGGGAGCAAAATGTAGACATTTTCAAGAATTAAGTGAGGGAGGGCTTGTGGGCGCCGGCTCGGGCGAACATGCAGGCGGATACTGGCTCGGGTGGGCGGGCGGGCGGGTGGGGTTCAGGCGGGAGCGCATTTTTTTTTTCATTGCTAATTTAGCGACGGATTTAGCGACGAATTTATATCCGTCGCTAAATTTGAAAAATAATTAAATAAAATAAAATATTAATATATATTTATTAAATAATTAATTAATTTTGCGACGAATTCTGGAATTCGTCGCTAATTTTGCGACGAATTCCGGAATTCGTCGCAAAATTTGAAAAATAATAAAATAAAATATTAATATATATTTATTAAAAAATTAATTAATTTTGCGACGAATTCCGAAAGTCGTCGCAAAATTAGCGACGAATTCCGGAATTCGTTGCTAAATTTAAAAAATAATTAAATAAAATAAAATATTAATATATATTAATTAATTAATTAATTAATTTTGTGACGAATTTTGGAATTCGTCGCTAATTTTGCGACGAATTTAGCGACAAAAAATTATTCGTCGCTAAATTTAGCGACGAATTTCTAATTTTTCGTCGCTAAATTTTTGCGACGCGTTATTAGCGACGAAAAATTTTTCGTCGCTAATTTCGTCTCTAACGTTTTAGCAACGAATTTTTATTAAATTTTTGTCGCTAAATTTGTGGCTAAAAGCTGGTTTTTTTGTAGTGGTTGATTGATTGAGGTTGCTCTTTTTGTGGTGTTTCTTGATTTATTTAACTCGAGTCTTTTTTATGGCCCCATACCTTCATCTTCTTTCTTCCCGTTGCTCTTCTTTAGGGAGAATCTTGTAGCTCTTGTCATTGATATGTATATTCTCATATCCTCTATGTTTTTAGTGTAGGGTATAATTTCGATAAAGGTACAAAAAAATTAAATATGTTTTCTTTGACAAATTTATTTCACTTCTAACAGTACACTTTCTGCCACCTCTTTGGTTTCGCAAAATGCAAATTTGTCTTGGGATACAACGTTAAGCAAATTGCTGGAATAGCTCAGTTGGTTAGAGCGTGTGGCTGTTAACCACAAGGTCGGAGGTTCAAGCCCTCCTTCTAGCGCATTGCTACATGTTTCTTAAATTTCTTTTCGAAATTTGATGAAAAAGGTAAAAACACAATTAAAAGAGAAAAGAAAAGACCTGATGTAGAGCGCATGAATTATAGTAATCAGAGCTGCGGGGCAAGAAAGACTTGACTTCTGGTTAAATTATTATAAATACAAAACCCATGTTTTGACTTAAATATCTTTACAGAATATTGGGAATCAAATCGTGTCATAGCTTTGGGTGGCTTAAATAGCTTAATTGACACTCGTTTTGTTTAGAACATTTTTTTGTGGCGCTCGTTGGTTGGGTAGGATGAATTTTAGTAGTACTTTTGATGGGAAAATGTTGTTGTTATCTAGTTCTATAATGGTGAATTTTGGTATCGATATGCTCTGATGCGTTCTATCTCATGTCAACTGTTATTTCCTTTTTATTTGAACATCCTAGAAGAATTATAAATTTGTGCTGCAAGAAAAATCCTTGTGAATGTGGGCATCTATTAGCACCACATGCATTGATGGTTCTTGTCATGATGAGTTTTTGTGGATTGATTGATAGTTCAAACAAATGCTACAATCCAAGAAGGCCACAATCATTAGTTGGATATCCAAATTTTCACTCATTATCTCTGCCTTCCTAATTAATAGTTCTTGTACAGTGGAGGTGATTGATTGAGATTGCTTATTTTGTGATGTTTCTTGTTTTATTGAAGACCAAGCATTTTAATTGCCCCATACCTTCATCTTCTTTCCTCACCTTGCTTTATTTTGAGGAGAGTCTACTAGTTCTTGTCCGTGATTTGCTCGTTTTGAAATCCTCTATTTTCATTGTGTAGTCATTTCAGAAAATGCATATTTCTCTTGTAACATGAGGGTAAGAAAATTGCTCGAATAGCAAAGTTTGTTAAAGCATGTTATTGTTAACCACTGGCTAAAAGTTTCAATCATTCCTTTTAGTGCATTGGAGAGCATGCGTGAGTAGCAGGATTCGAACCCAAGCAAGCTGAGGAGCCATGATTTCTAGCCAAATTATTTCTAATATGGGTTCCAAGTTCTCACTGAAATTCATTAATGAATAGTTGACAATGAAATCATTTTGTGCGAGGACCTAAATCGCTAAACAGACCCTTATTTTATTTATATTTTCGAAGGATATTGGAAAGGAAGAATACTTGATTTTTTGGAGTGCTTTCGAAAGGAAAGGGATGTAGTTATCTAGTTCTATAATGGTGAATTCTGTGATCTATTTGTTCTAATGTTCTAAAACTTGTCGCAACTTCCATTTCCTCTTCATTTGAAGTTTAATGAAGAACTAAAATTCATTGATTCTGGAAAAGTCTTTTTGAGCGATGACAACTATCAGCCTCATGAACTTTGATGATTCTCGTCTTGATCTGATATAATAGCTTAATTGATACTTTTCATAGATGTTCCACTCAGAGAAAGCCACAACAACAAGTTGGATGGCTATTTTCTCGCTGATGGGCTCTACCATGCTAATTAGTTGGTTTCCATTGTGAAGTTGATTGATTGAGGTTGCTCTTTTTGTGGTGTTTCTTGATTTATTTAACTCGAGTCTTTTTTATGGCCCCATACCTTCATCTTCTTTCTTCCCGTTGCTCTTCTTTTGGGAGAATCTTGTAGCTCGTCATTGATATGTATATTGTCATATCCTCTATGTTTTTAGTGTAGTGTATAATTTCGATAAAGGTACAAAAATATTAAATATGTTTTCTTTGACAAAATTATTTCACTTCTAACAGTACACTTTCTGCCACCTCTTTGGTTTCGCAAAATGCAAATTTGTCTTGGGATACAACGTTAAGCAAATTGCTGGAATAGCTCAGTTGGTTAGAGCGTGTGGCTGTTAACCACAAGGTCGGAGGTTCAAGCCCTCCTTCTAGCGCATTGCTACATGTTTCTTAAATTTCTTTTCGAAATTTGATGAAAAAGGTAAAAACACAATTTAAAGAGAAAAGAAAAGACCTGATGTAGAGCGCATGAATTATAGGAATCAGAGCTGCGGGGCAAGAAAGACTTGACTTCTGGTTAAATTATTATAAATACAAAACCCATGTTTTGACTTAAATATCTTTACAGAATATTGGGAATCAAATCGTGTCATAGCTGTGGGCGGCTTAAATAGCATAATTGACACTCGTTTTGTTTAGAACATTTTTTTGTGGCGCTCGTTGGTTGGGTAGGATGATTTTTACTAGTACTTTTGATGGGAAAAGGTTATTGTTATCTAGTTCTATAATGGTGAATTTTGGTATCGATAAGCTCTGATGCGATCTAACTCATGTCAACTGTTATTTCTTTTTTATTTGAACATCATAGAAGAATTATAAATTTGTGCTGCAAGAAAAATCCTTGTGAATGTGGGCATCTATTAGCACCACGTGCATTGATGGTTCCTGTCATGATGAGTTTTGGTGGATTGATTGATAATTCAAACAAATGCTACAATCCAAGAAGGCCACAATCATTAGTTGGATATCCAAATTTTCACTCATTATCTCTGCCTTCCTAATTAATAGTTCTTGTACAGTGGAGGTGATTGATTGAGATTGCTTATTTTGTGATGTTTCTTGTTTTATTGAAGACCAAGCATTTTAATTGCCCCATACCTTCATCTTCTTTCCTCACCTTGCTTTATTTTGAGGAGAGCCTACTAGTTCTTTTACGTGATTTGCTCGTTTTGAAATCCTCTATTTTCATTGTGTAGTCATTTCAGAAAATGCATATTTCTCTTGTAACATGAGGGTAAGAAAATTGCTCGAATAGCAAAGTTTGTTAACGCATGTTGTTGTTAACCACTGGCTAAAAGTTTCAATCATTCCTTTTAATGCATTGGTGAGCATGCGTGAGTAGCTGGATTCGATACCAAGCAAGCTGAGGAGCCATGATTTCTAGCCAAATTATTTCTAATATTTGTTCCAAGTTCTCACTGAAATTCATTAATGAATAGTTGACAATGAAATCATTTTGTGCGAGGACCTAAATCGCTAAACAGACCCTTATTTTATTTATATTTTCAAAGGATTTTGGAAAGGAAGAATACTTGATTTTTTGGAGTGCTTTCGAAAGGAACGGGATGTGGTTATCTAGTTCTATAATGGTGAATTCTGTGATCTATTTGTTCTAATGTTCTAAAACTTGCTGCAGCTTCCATTTCCTCTTCATTTGAAGTTTAATGAAGAACTAAGATTCATTGATTCGGGAAAAGTCTTTTTGAACGATGACAACTACCAGCCTCATGAACTTTGATGATTCTCGTCTTGTAAGATATAATAGCTTAATTGATACTTTTCATAGATGTTCCACTCAGAGAAAGCCACAACAACAAGTTGGATGGCTATTTTCTCGCTGATGGTCTCTACCATGCTAATTAGTTGGTTTCCATTGCGGAGTTGATTGATTGAGGTTGCTCTTTTTGTGGTGTTTCTTGATTTATTTAACTCGAGTCTTTTTTATGGCCCCATACCTTCATCTTCTTTCTTCCCGTTGCTCTTCTTTAGGGAGAATCTTGTAGCTCTTGTCATTGATATGTATATTCTCATATCCTCTATGTTTTTAGTGTAGGGTATAATTTCGATAAAGGTACAAAAATATTAAATATGTTTTCTTTGACAAATTTATTTCACTTCTAAAAGTAACACTATTTGCCACCTCTTTGGTTTCGCAAAATGCAAATTTGTCTTGGGATACAACGTTAAGTAAATTGCTGGAATAGCTCAGTTGGTTAGAGCGTGTGGCTGTTAACCACAAGGTCGGAGGTTCAAGCCCTCCTTCTAGCGCATTGCTACATGTTTCTTAAATTTCTTTTCGAAATTTGATGAAAAAGGTAAAAACACAATTTAAAGAGAAAAGAAAAGACCTGATGTAGAGCGCATGAATTATAGGAATCAGAGCTGCGGGGCAAGAAAGACTTGACTTCTGGTTAAATTATTATAAATACAAAACCCATGTTTTGACTTAAATATCTTTACAGAATATTGGGAATCAAATCGTGTCATAGCTGTGGGCGGCTTAAATAGCATAATTGACACTCGTTTTGTTTAGAACATTTTTTTGTGGCGCTCGTTGGTTGGGTAGGATGATTTTTACTAGTACTTTTGATGGGAAAAGGTTATTGTTATCTAGTTCTATAATGGTGAATTTTGGTATCGATAAGCTCTGATGCGATCTAACTCATGTCAACTGTTATTTCTTTTTTATTTGAACATCATAGAAGAATTATAAATTTGTGCTGCAAGAAAAATCCTTGTGAATGTGGGCATCTATTAGCACCACGTGCATTGATGGTTCCTGTCATGATGAGTTTTGGTGGATTGATTGATAATTCAAACAAATGCTACAATCCAAGAAGGCCACAATCATTAGTTGGATATCCAAATTTTCACTCATTATCTCTGCCTTCCTAATTAATAGTTCTTCTACAGTGGAGGTGATTGATTGAGATTGCTTATTTTGTGATGTTTCTTGTTTTATTGAAGACCAAGCATTTTAATTGCCCCATACCTTCATCTTCTTTCCTCACCTTGCTTTATTTTGAGGAGAGCCTACTAGTTCTTTTATGTGATTTGCTCGTTTTGAAATCCTCTATTTTCATTGTGTAGTCATTTCAGAAAATGCATATTTCTCTTTTAACATGAGGGTAAGAAAATTGCTCGAATAGCAAAGTTTGTTAACGCATGTTGTTGTTAACCACTGGCTAAAAGTTTCAATCATTCCTTTTAATGCATTGGTGAGCATGCGTGAGTAGCTGGATTCGATACCAAGCAAGCTGAGGAGCCATGATTTCTAGCCAAATTATTTCTAATATTTGTTCCAAGTTCTCACTTAAATTCATTAATGAATAGTTGACAATGAAATCATTTTGTGCGAGGACCTAAATCGCTAAACAGACCCTTATTTTATTTATATTTTCAAAGGATTTTGGAAAGGAAGAATACTTGATTTTTTGGAGTGCTTTCGAAAGGAACGGGATGTGGTTATCTAGTTCTATAATGGTGAATTCTGTGATCTATTTGTTCTAATGTTCTAAAACTTGCTGCAGCTTCCATTTCCTCTTCATTTGAAGTTTAATGAAGAACTAAGATTCATTGATTCGGGAAAAGTCTTTTTGAACGATGACAACTACCAGCCTCATGAACTTTGATGATTCTCGTCTTGTAAGATATAATAGCTTAATTGATACTTTTCACAGATGTTCCACTCAGAGAAAGCCACAACAACAAGTTGGATGGCTATTTTCTCGCTGATGGTCTCTACCATGCTAATTAGTTGGTTTCCATTGCGGAGTTGATTGATTGAGGTTGCTCTTTTTGTGGTGTTTCTTGATTTATTTAACTCGAGTCTTTTTTATGGCCCCATACCTTCATCTTCTTTCTTCCCGTTGCTCTTCTTTAGGGAGAATCTTGTAGCTCTTGTCATTGATATGTATATTCTCATATCCTCTATGTTTTTAGTGTAGGGTATAATTTCGATAAAGGTACAAAAATATTAAATATGTTTTCTTTGACAAATTTATTTCACTTCTAACAGTACACTTTCTGCCACCTCTTTGGTTTCGCAAAATGCAAATTTGTCTTGGGATACAACGTTAAGCAAATTGCTGGAATAGCTCAGTTGGTTAGAGCGTGTGGCTGTTAACCACAAGGTCGGAGGTTCAAGCCCTCCTTCTAGCGCATTGCTACATGTTTCTTAAATTTCTTTTCGAAATTTGATGAAAAAGGTAAAAACACAATTTAAAGAGAAAAGAAAAGACCTGATGTAGAGCGCATGAATTATAGGAATCAGAGCTGCGGGGCAAGAAAGACTTGACTTCTGGTTAAATTATTATAAATACAAAACCCATGTTTTGACTTAAATATCTTTACAGAATATTGGGAATCAAATCGTGTCATAGCTGTGGGCGGCTTAAATAGCATAATTGACACTCGTTTTGTTTAGAACATTTTTTTGTGGTGCTCGTTGGTTGGGTAGGATGATTTTTACTAGTACTTTTGATGGGAAAAGGTTATTGTTATCTAGTTCTATAATGGTGAATTTTGGTATCGATAAGCTCTGATGCGATCTAACTCATGTCAACTGTTATTTCTTTTTTATTTGAACATCATAGAAGAATTATAAATTTGTGCTGCAAGAAAAATCCTTGTGAATGTGGGCATCTATTAGCACCACGTGCATTGATGGTTCCTGTCATGATGAGTTTTGGTGGATTGATTGATAATTCAAACAAATGCTACAATCCAAGAAGGCCACAATCATTAGTTGGATATCCAAATTTTCACTCATTATCTCTGCCTTCCTAATTAATAGTTCTTCTACAGTGGAGGTGATTGATTGAGATTGCTTATTTTGTGATGTTTCTTGTTTTATTGAAGACCAAGCATTTTAATTGCCCCATACCTTCATCTTCTTTCCTCACCTTGCTTTATTTTGAGGAGAGTCTACTAGTTCTTGTCCTTGATTTGCTCGTTTTGAAATCCTTTATTTTCATTGTGTAGTCATTTCAGAAAATGCATATTTCTCTTGTAACATGAGGGTAAGAAAATTGCTCGAATAGCAAAGTTTGTTAAAGCATGTTGTTGTTAACCACTGGCTAAAAGTTTCAATCATTCCTTTTAATGCATTGGTGAGCATTCGTGAGTAGCAGGATTCGAACCTAAGCAAGCTGAGGAGCCATGATTTGTAGCCAAATTATTTCTAATATGGGTTCCAAGTTCTCACTGAAATTCATTAATGAATAGTTGACAATGAAATCATTTTGTGCGAGGACCTAAATCGCTAAACAGACCCTTATTTTATTTATATTTTCAAAGGATTTTGGAAAGGAAGAATACTTGATTTTTTGGAGTGCTTTCGAAAGGAACGGGATGTGGTTATCTAGTTCTATAATGGTGAATTCTGTGATCTATTTGTTCTAATGTTCTAAAACTTGCTGCAGCTTCCATTTCCTCTTCATTTGAAGTTTAATGAAGAACTAAGATTCATTGATTCGGGAAAAGTCTTTTTGAACGATGACAACTACCAGCCTCATGAACTTTGATGATTCTCGTCTTGTAAGATATAATAGCTTAATTGATACTTTTCATAGATGTTCCACTCAGAGAAAGCCACAACAACAAGTTGGATGGCTATTTTCTCGCTGATGGGCTCTACCATGCTAATTAGTTGGTTTCCATTGCGGAGTTGATTGATTGAGGTTGCTCTTTTTGTGGTGTTTCTTGATTTATTTAACTCGAGTCTTTTTTATGGCCCCATACCTTCATCTTCTTTCTTCCCGTTGCTCTTCTTTAGGGAGAATCTTGTAGCTCTTTTCATTGATATGTATATTCTCATATCCTCTATGTTTTTAGTGTAGGGTATAATTTCGATAAAGGTAGAAAAAAATTAAATATGTTTTCTTTGACAAATTTATTTCACTTCTAACAGTACACTTTCTGCCACCTCTTTGGTTTCGCAAAATGCAAATTTGTCTTGGGATACAACGTTAAGCAAATTGCTGGAATAGCTCAGTTGGTTAGAGCGTGTGGCTGTTAACCACAAGGTCGGAGGTTCAAGCCCTCCTTCTAGCGCATTGCTACATGTTTCTTAAATTTCTTTTCGAAATTTGATGAAAAAGGTAAAAACACAATTTAAAGAGAAAAGAAAAGACCTGATGTAGAGCGCATGAATTATAGTAATCAGAGCTGCGGGGCAAGAAAGACTTGACTTCTGGTTAAATTATTATAAATACAAAACCCATGTTTTGACTTAAATATCTTTACAGAATATTGGGAATCAAATCGTGTCATAGCTTTGGGCGGCTTAAATAGCATAATTGACACTCGTTTTGTTTAGAACATTTTTTTGTGGCGCTCGTTGGTTGGGTAGGATGAATTTTAGTAGTACTTTTGATGGGAAAATGTTGTTGTTATCTAGTTCTATAATGGTGAATTTTGGTATCGATATGCTCTGATGCGTTCTATCTCATGTCAACTGTTATTTCCTTTTTATTTGAACATCCTAGAAGAATTATAAATTTGTGCTGCAAGAAAAATCCTTGTGAATGTGGGCATCTATTAGCACCACATGCATTGATGGTTCTTGTCATGATGAGTTTTTGTGGATTGATTGATAGTTCAAACAAATGCTACAATCCAAGAAGGCCACAATCATTAGTTGGATATCCAAATTTTCACTCATTATCTCTGCCTTCCTAATTAATAGTTCTTCTACAGTGGAGGTGATTGATTGAGATTGCTTATTTTGTGATGTTTCTTGTTTTATTGAAGACCAAGCATTTTAATTGCCCCATACATTCATCTTCTTTCCTCACCTTGCTTTATTTTGAGGAGAGCCTACTAGTTCTTTTACGTGATTTGCTCGTTTTGAAATCCTCTATTTTCATTGTGTAGTCATTTCAGAAAATGCATATTTCTCTTGTAACATGAGGGTAAGAAAATTGCTCGAATAGCAAAGTTTGTTAACGCATGTTGTTGTTAACCACTGGCTAAAAGTTTCAATCATTCCTTTTAATGCATTGGTGAGCATGCGTGAGTAGCTGGATTCGATACCAAGCAAGCTGAGGAGCCATGATTTCTAGCCAAATTATTTCTAATATTTGTTCCAAGTTCTCACTTAAATTCATTAATGAATAGTTGACAATGAAATCATTTTGTGCGAGGACCTAAATCGCTAAACAGACCCTTATTTTATTTATATTTTCGAAGGATTTTGGAAAGGAAGAATACTTGATTTTTTGGAGTGCTTTCGAAAGGAAAGGGATGTGGTTATCTAGCTCTATAATGGTGAATTCTGTGATCTATTTGTTCTAATCTTCTAAAACTTGCTGCAGCTTCCATTTCCTCTTCGTTTGAAGTTTAATGAAGAACTAAGATTCATTGATTCTGGAAAAGTCTTTTTGAACGATGACAACTACCAGCCTCATGAACTTTGATGATTCTCGTCTTGTAAGATATAATAGCTTAATTGATACTTTTCATAGATGTTCCACTCAGAGAAAGCCACAACAACAAGTTGGATGGCTATTTTCTCGCTGATGGTCTCTACCATGCTAATTAGTTGGTTTCCATTGCGGAGTTGATTGATTGAGGTTGCTCTTTTTGTGGTGTTTCTTGATTTATTTAACTCGAGTCTTTTTTATGGCCCCATACCTTCATCTTCTTTCTTCCCGTTGCTCTTCTTTAGGGAGAATCTTGTAGCTCTTGTCATTGATATGTATATTCTCATATCCTCTATGTTTTTAGTGTAGGGTATAATTTCGATAAAGGTACAAAAATATTAAATATGTTTTCTTTGACAAATTTATTTCACTTCTAACAGTACACTTTCTGCCACCTCTTTGGTTTCGCAAAATGCAAATTTGTCTTGGAATATAACGTTAAGCAAATTGCTGGAATAGCTCAGTTGGTTAGAGCGTGTGGCTGTTAACCACAAGGTCGGAGGTTCAAGCCCTCCTTCTAGCGCATTGCTACATGTTTCTTAAATTTCTTTTCGAAATTTGATGAAAAAGGTAAAAACACAATTTAAAGAGAAAAGAAAAGACCTGATGTAGAGCGCATGAATTATAGGAATCAGAGCTGCGGGGCAAGAAAGACTTGACTTCTGGTTAAATTATTATAAATACAAAACCCATGTTTTGACTTAAATATCTTTACAGAATATTGGGAATCAAATCGTGTCATAGCTGTGGGCGGCTTAAATAGCATAATTGACACTCGTTTTGTTTAGAACATTTTTTTGTGGCGCTCGTTGGTTGGGTAGGATGATTTTTACTAGTACTTTTGATGGGAAAAGGTTATTGTTATCTAGTTCTATAATGGTGAATTTTGGTATCGATAAGCTCTGATGCGATCTAACTCATGTCAACTGTTATTTCTTTTTTATTTGAACATCATAGAAGAATTATAAATTTGTGCTGCAAGAAAAATCCTTGTGAATGTGGGCATCTATTAGCACCACGTGCATTGATGGTTCCTGTCATGATGAGTTTTGGTGGATTGATTGATAATTCAAACAAATGCTACAATCCAAGAAGGCCACAATCATTAGTTGGATATCCAAATTTTCACTCATTATCTCTGCCTTCCTAATTAATAGTTCTTCTACAGTGGAGGTGATTGATTGAGATTGCTTATTTTGTGATGTTTCTTGTTTTATTGAAGACCAAGCATTTTAATTGCCCCATACCTTCATCTTCTTTCCTCACCTTGCTTTATTTTGAGGAGAGTCTACTAGTTCTTGTCCTTGATTTGCTCGTTTTGAAATCCTTTATTTTCATTGTGTAGTCATTTCAGAAAATGCATATTTCTCTTGTAACATGAGGGTAAGAAAATTGCTCGAATAGCAAAGTTTGTTAAAGCATGTTGTTGTTAACCACTGGCTAAAAGTTTCAATCATTCCTTTTAATGCATTGGTGAGCATTCGTGAGTAGCAGGATTCGAACCTAAGCAAGCTGAGGAGCCATGATTTCTAGCCAAATTATTTCTAATATGGGTTCCAAGTTCTCACTGAAATTCATTAATGAATAGTTGACAATGAAATCATTTTGTGCGAGGACCTAAATCGCTAAACAGACCCTTATTTTATTTATATTTTCAAAGGATTTTGGAAAGGAAGAATACTTGATTTTTTGGAGTGCTTTCGAAAGGAACGGGATGTGGTTATCTAGTTCTATAATGGTGAATTCTGTGATCTATTTGTTCTAATGTTCTAAAACTTGCTGCAGCTTCCATTTCCTCTTCATTTGAAGTTTAATGAAGAACTAAGATTCATTGATTCGGGAAAAGTCTTTTTGAACGATGACAACTACCAGCCTCATGAACTTTGATGATTCTCGTCTTGTAAGATATAATAGCTTAATTGATACTTTTCATAGATGTTCCACTCAGAGAAAGCCACAACAACAAGTTGGATGGCTATTTTCTCGCTGATGGTCTCTACCATGCTAATTAGTTGGTTTCCATTGCGGAGTTGATTGAATGAGGTTGCTCTTTTTGTGGTGTTTCTTGATTTATTTAACTCGAGTCTTTTTTATGGCCCCATACCTTCATCTTCTTTCTTCCCGTTGCTCTTCTTTAGGGAGAATCTTGTAGCTCTTGTCATTGATATGTATATTCTCATATCCTCTATGTTTTTAGTGTAGGGTATAATTTCGATAAAGGTACAAAAATATTAAATATGTTTTCTTTGACAAATTTATTTCACTTCTAACAGTACACTTTCTGCCACCTCTTTGGTTTCGCAAAATGCAAATTTGTCTTCGGATACAACGTTAAGCAAATTGCTGGAATAGCTCAGTTGGTTAGAGCGTGTGGCTGTTAACCACAAGGTCGGAGGTTCAAGCCCTCCTTCTAGCGCATTGCTACATGTTTCTTAAATTTCTTTTCGAAATTTGATGAAAAAGGTAAAAACACAATTTAAAGAGAAAAGAAAAGACCTGATGTAGAGCGCATGAATTATAGGAATCAGAGCTGCGGGGCAAGAAAGACTTGACTTCTGGTTAAATTATTATAAATACAAAACCCATGTTTTGACTTAAATATCTTTACAGAATATTGGGAATCAAATCGTGTCATAGCTGTGGGCGGCTTAAATAGCATAATTGACACTCGTTTTGTTTAGAACATTTTTTTGTGGCGCTCGTTGGTTGGGTAGGATGATTTTTACTAGTACTTTTGATGGGAAAAGGTTATTGTTATCTAGTTCTATAATGGTGAATTTTGGTATCGATAAGCTCTGATGCGATCTAACTCATGTCAACTGTTATTTCTTTTTTATTTGAACATCATAGAAGAATTATAAATTTTTGCTGCAAGAAAAATCCTTGTGAATGTGGGCATCTATTAGCACCACGTGCATTGATGGTTCCTGTCATGATGAGTTTTGGTGGATTGATTGATAATTCAAAGAAATGCTACAATCCAAGAAGGCCACAATCATTAGTTGGATATCCAAATTTTCACTCATTATCTCTGCCTTCCTAATTAATAGTTCTTCTACAGTGGAGGTGATTGATTGAGATTGCTTATTTTGTGATGTTTCTTGTTTTATTGAAGACCAAGCATTTTAATTGCCCCATACCTTCATCTTCTTTCCTCACCTTGCTTTATTTTGAGGAGAGTCTACTAGTTCTTGTCCTTGATTTGCTCGTTTTGAAATCCTTTATTTTCATTGTGTAGTCATTTCAGAAAATGCATATTTCTCTTGTAACATGAGGGTAAGAAAATTGCTCGAATAGCAAAGTTTGTTAAAGCATGTTGTTGTTAACCACTGGCTAAAAGTTTCAATCATTCCTTTTAATGCATTGGTGAGCATTCGTGAGTAGCAGGATTCGAACCTAAGCAAGCTGAGGAGCCATGATTTGTAGCCAAATTATTTCTAATATGGGTTCCAAGTTCTCACTGAAATTCATTAATGAATAGTTGACAAAGAAATCATTTTGTGCGAGGACCTAAATCGCTAAACAAACCCTTATTTTATTTATATTTTCAAAGGATTTTGGAAAGGAAGAATACTTGATTTTTTGGAGTGCTTTCGAAAGGAAAGGGATGTGGTTATCTAGTTCTATAATGGTGAATTCTGTGATCTATTTGTTCTAATGTTCTAAAACTTGCTGCAGCTTCCATTTCCTCTTCATTTGAAGTTTAATGAAGAACTAAAATTCATTGATTCGGGAAAAGTCTTTTTGGACGATGACAACTACCAACCTCATGAACTTTGATGATTCTCATCTTGTAAGATATAATAGCTTAATTGATACTTTTCATAGATGTTCCACTCAGAGAAAGCCACAACAACAAGTTGGATGGCTATTTTCTCGCTGATGGGCTCTACCATGCTAATTAGTTGGTTTCCATTGCGGAGTTGATTGATTGAGGTTGCTCTTTTTGTGGTGTTTCTTGATTTATTTAACTCGAGTCTTTTTTATGGCCCCATACCTTCATCTTCTTTCTTCCCGTTGCTCTTCTTTAGGGAGAATCTTGTATCTCTTGTCATTGATATGTATATTCTCATATCCTCTATGTTTTTAGTGTAGGGTATAATTTCGATAAAGGTACAAAAATATTAAATATGTTTTCTTTGATAAATTTATTTCACTTCTAACAGTACACTTTCTGCCACCTCTTTGGTTTCGCAAAATGCAAATTTGTCTTGGGTTACAACGTTAAGCAAATTGCTGGAATAGCTCAGTTGGTTAGAGCGTGTGGTTGTTAACCACAAGCTCGAAGGTTCAAGCCCTCCTTCTAGCGCATTGCTACATGTTTCTTCAATTTCTTTTCGAAATTTGATGAAAAAGGTAAAAACACAATTTAAAGAGAAAAGAAATGACCTGATGTGGAGCGCATGAATTATAGTAATCAGAGCTGCGGGGCAAGAAAGACTTGACTTCTGGTTAAATTATTATAAATACAAAACCCATGTTTTGACTTAAATATCTTTACAGAATATTGGGAATCAAATCGTGTCATAGCTGTGGGTGGCTTAAATAGCTTAATTGACACTCGTTTTGTTTAGAACATTTTTTTGTGGCGCTCGTTGGTTGGGTAGGATGATTTTTAGTAGTACTTTTGATGGGAAAAGGTTATTGTTATCTAGTTCTATAATGGTTAATTTTGGTATCGATATGCTCTGATGCGATCTAACTCATGTCAACTGTTATTTCCTTTTTATTTGAACATCATAGAAGAATTAGAAATTTGTGCTGCAAGAAAAATCCTTGTGAATGTGGGCATCTATTAGCACCACGTGCATTGATGGTTCCTGTCATGATGAGTTTTGGTGGATTGATTGATAATTCAAACAAATGCTACAATCCAAGAAGGCCACAATCATTAGTTGGATATCCAAATTTTCACTCATTATCTCTGCCTTCTTAATTAATAGTTCTTCTACAGTGGAGGTGATTGATTGAGATTGCTTATTTTGTGATGTTTCTTGTTTTATTGAAGACCAAGCATTTTAATTGCCCCATACCTTCATCTTCTTTCCTCACCTTGCTTTATTTTGAGGAGAGTCTACTAGTTCTTGTCCTTGATTTGCTCGTTTTGAAATCCTTTATTTTCATTGTGTAGTCATTTCAGAAAATGCATATTTCTCTTGTAACATGAGGGTAAGAAAATTGCTCGAATAGCAACGTTTGTTAAAGCATGTTGTTGTTAACCACTGGCTAAAAGTTTCAATCATTCCTTTTAATGCATTGGTGAGCATTCGTGAGTAGCAGGATTCGAACCTAAGCAAGCTGAGGAGCCATGATTTCTAGCCAAATTATTTCTAATATGGGTTCCAAGTTCTCACTGAAATTCATTAATGAATAGTTGACAAAGAAATCATTTTGTGCGAGGACCTAAATCGCTAAACAAACCCTTATTTTATTTGTATTTTCAAAGGATTTTGGAAAGGAAGAATACTTGATTTTTTGGAGTGCTTTCGAAAGGAAAGGGATGTGGTTATCTAGTTCTATAATGGTGAATTCTGTGATCTATTTGTTCTAATGTTCTAAAACTTGCTGCAGCTTCCATTTCCTCTTCATTTGAAGTTTAATGAAGAACTAAAATTCATTGATTCGGGAAAAGTCTTTTTGAACGATGACAACTACCAACCTCATGAACTTTGATGATTCTCATCTTGTAAGATATAATAGCTTAATTGATACTTTTCATAGATGTTTCACTCAGAGAAAGCCACAACAACAAGTTGGATGGCTATTTTCTCGCTGATGGGCTCCACCATGCTAATTAGTTGGTTTCCATTGCGGAGTTGATTGATTGAGGTTGCTCTTTTTGTGGTGTTTCTTGATTTATTTAACTCGAGTCTTTTTTATGTTCGCATACCTTCATCTTCTTTCTTCCCGTTGCTCTTCTTTAGGGAGAATCTTGTAGCTCTTGTCATTGATATGTATATTATCATATCCTCTATGTTTTTAGTGTAGGGTATAATTTCGATAAAGGTACAAAAATATTATATATGTTTTCTTTGACAAATTTATTTCACTTCTAACAGTAACACTTTCTGCCACCTCTTTGGTTTCGCAAAATGCAAATTTGTCTTGGGAAACAACGTTTAGCAAATTGCTGGAATAGCTCAGTTGGTTAGAGCGTGTGGCTGTTAACCACAAGGTCGGAGGTTCAAGCCCTCCTTCTAGCGCATTGCTACATGTTTCTTCAATTTCTTTTCGAAATTTGATGAAAAAGGTAAAAGCACAATTTAAAGAGAAAAGAAAAGACCTGATGTGGAGCGCATGATTTATAGGAATCAGAGCTGCGAGGCAAGAAAGACTTGACTTCTGGTTAAATTATTATAAATACAAAACCCAAGTTCTGACTTAAATAGCTTAACAGAATATTGGGAATCAAATCGTGTCATAGCTGTGGGTGGCTTAAATAGTTTAATTGACACTCGTTTTGTTTAGAACTTTTTTTGGTGGCGCTTGTTGGTTGGGTAGGATGATTTTTAGTTGTACTTTTGATGGGAAAAGGTTGTTGTTATCTAGTTCTATAATGGTGAATTTTGGTATCGATATGCTCTGATGTGATCTAACTCATGTCAACTGTTATTTCCTTTTTATCTAAACATCATAGAAGAATTAGAAATTTGTGCTGCAAGAAAAATCCTTATGAATGTGGGCATCTATTAGCACCACATGCATTGATGGTTCTTGTCATGATAAGTTTTGGTGGATTGATTGATAATTCAAACAAATGCTACAATCCAAGAAGGCCACAATCATTAGTTGGATATCCAAATTTTCACTCATTATCTCTGCCTTCCTAATTAATAGTTCTTCTACAGTGGAGGTGATTGATTGAGATTGCTTATTTTGTGATCTTTCTTGTTTTATTGAAGACCAAGCATTTTAATTGCCCCATACCTTCAACTTCTTTCCTCACCTTGCTTTATTTTGAGGAGAGTCTACTAGTTCTTGTCCTTGATATACTCGTTTTGAAATCCTCTATTTTCATTGTGTAGTCATTTCAGAAAATGCATATTTCTCTTGTAACATGAGGGTAAGAAAATTGCTCGAATAGCAAAGTTTGTTAAAGCATGTTGTTGTTAACCACTGGCTAAAAGTTTAAATCATTCCTTTTAGTGCATTGGTGAGCATGCGTGAGTAACAGGATTCGAACCTAAGCAAGCTGAGGAGCCATGATTTCTAGCCAAATTATTTCAAATATGGGTTCCAAGTTCTCACTGAAATTCATTAATGAATAGTTGACAATGAAATCATGTGCGAGGACCTAAATCGCTAAACAGACCCTTATTTTATTTATATTTTCGAAGGATTTTGGAAAGGAAGAATACTTGATTTTTTGGAGTGCTTTCGAAAGGAAAGGGATGTGGTTATCTAGTTCTGTAATGGTGAATTCTGGGATCTATTTGTTTTAATGTTCTAAAACTTGCCGCAACTTCCATTTCCTCTTCATTTGAAGTTTAATGAAGAACTAAAATTCATTGCTACTGGAAAAGTCTTTTTGAGCGATGACAACTATCAGCCTCATCAACTTTGATCATTCTCATCTTGATCAGATATAATAGCTTAATTGATACTTTTGATAGATGTTCCACTCAGAGAAAGCCACAATAACAAGTTGGATGTCCATTTTCTTGCTGATGGGCTCTACCATGGTAATTAGTTGGTTTCCATGGTGAAGTTGATTGATTGAGGTTGCTCTTTTTGTGGTGCTTCTTGATTTATTTAACTCGAGACTTTTTTATGGCCCCATACCTTCATCTTTTTTCTTCCCGTTGCTCTTCTTTGAGGAGAATCTAGTAGCTCTTGTCATTGATATGTATATTATCATATCCTCTATGTTTTTAGTGTAGAGTAAAATTTCATGAAAGGGACAAAATATTTATTATGTTTTCTTTGACTAATTTATTTCAGTTCAAACAGTAATACTTTTTGCTACCTCTTTGGTTTCGCAAACTACAAATTTGTCTTAGGATACAACGTTAAGCAAATTGCTAGAATAGCTCAGTTGGTTAGAGCGTGTGGCTGTTAACCACAAGGTCGGAGTTTCAAGCCCTCCTTCTAGCGCATTGCTACATGTTTCTTTAGTTTCTTTTTGAAATTTGATGAAAAAGGTAAAAATACAATTAAAAGAGAAAAGAAAAGACCTGATGTGGAGCACATGAATTATAGGATTCGGAGCTGCGAGGCAAGAAAGACTTGACTTCTGGTTAAATTATGATAAATACAAAACCCAAGTTCTGACTTAAATAGCTTAACAGAATATTGGGAATCAAATCGTTTCATAGCTGTGGGTGGCTTAAATAGCTTAATTGACACTTGTTTTGTTTAGAACATTTTTTTGTGGTGCTCGTTGGTAGGCTGGGATGATTTTCAAAAGTACTTTTGGTGGGAAAAGTTCGTTGTTATCTAGTTCTATAATGGTGAATTGTGGTATCGATATGCTTTGATGCGATCTAACTCATGCCAACTGTTATTTCCTTTTTATTTGAACATCATAAATGAATTAGAAAATTGTGCTGCAGGAAAAATCCATGTGTATGTGGGCATCTATTAGCACCACGTGCATTGATGGTTCTTGTCATGATGAGTTTTAGTGGATTGATTGATAATTCAAACAAATGCTACAAAACAAGAAGGCTACAATCATTAGTTGGATATCAAAATTTTCTCTCATTGGCTTTGCCTTCTTAATTAATAGTTCTTACACGGTGGGGTGATTGATTGAGGTTGCTTATTTTGTGATGTTTCTTGTTTTATTGAAGACCAAGCATTTTAATGGCCCCATACCTTCATCTTCTTTCCTCACCTTGCTTTATTTTGAGGAGAGTCTACTAGTTCTTGTCCAAGATATGCTCGTTATGAAGTCCTCTATTTTCGTTGCGTAGTTATTTCAAAAAATGCATATTTGTCTTGTAACATGAGGGTAAGAAAATTGCTCGAATAGCAAAGTTTGATAAAGCATGTTGTTAACCACTGGGTCATGGTTCAATCATTCCTTTTAGCGCATTGGTGAGCATGCATGAGTAGCAGGATTCGAACCTAAGCAAGCTGAGGAGCCATGATTTCTAGTCAAATTATTACAAATATGGGTTCCAAGTTCTCATTGAAATTCATTAATGAATAGTTGACAATGAAATCATTTTGTGCGAGGCACCTAAATCGCTAAACAGACCCTTATTTTATTTATATTTTCGAAGGATTTTGGAAGGGAAGAATACTTGATTTTTTGGAGTGCTTTCGAAAGGAAAGGGATGTGGTTATCTAGTTCTATAATGGTGAATTCTGGGATCTATTTGTTCTAATGTTCTAAAACTTGCCGCAACTTCCATTTCCTCATCATTTGAAGTTTAATGAAGAACTAAAATTCATTGCTACTGGAAAAGTCTTTTTGAGCTATGACAACTATCAACCTCATCAACTTTGATGATTCTCGTCTTGATCAGATATAATAGCTTAATTGATACTTTTATAGATGTTCCACTCAGAGAAGGCCGCAATAACAAGTTGGCTGGCCATTTTCTCTCCGATGGGCTCTACCATGCTAATTAGTTGGTTTCCATGGCGAAGTTGATTGATTGAGGTTGCTCTTTTTGTGGTGTTTCTTGATTTATTTAACTCGAGGCTTTTTTATGGCCCCATGCCTTCATCTTCTTTCTTCTCGTTGCTCTTCTTTGAGGAGAATCTAGTAGCTCTAGTCATTGATATGTATATTATCATATCGTCTATGTTTTTGTGTAGGGAATAATTTCGATAAAGGGACAAAAATATTAATTATGTTTTCTTTGACTAATTTATTTCACTTCTAATAGTAACACTTTCTGTCATCTCTTTGGTTTCACAAAATGCAAATTTGTCTTGGAATACAATGTTAAGCAAATTGCTGGAATAACTCAGTTGGTTAGAGTGTGTGGCTGTTAACCACAAGGTTGGAGGTTCAAGCCATCCTTCTAGCGCGTTGCTACATGTTTCTTCTGTTTCTTTTTGAAATTTGTTGAAAAGGTAAAAGCACAATTAAAAGAGAAAAGAAAAGGCCTATTGTGGATTGCATGAATTATACGATTCGGAGCTACGAGGCAAGAAAGACATGACTTCTGGTTAAATTATGATAAGTACAAAACCCAAGTTCTGACTGAAATAGCTTAACAGAATATTGGTATCAAACCATTTCATAGCTGTGGGTGGCTTAAATAGCTTAATTGACACTTGTTTTGTTTAGAACATTTTTTTGTGGCGCTCGTTGGTAGGCTAGGTTGATTTTTAGTAGTTCTTTTGATGTGAAATGGATGTTCTTATGTAGTTCTATAATGCTTAATTTTGGTATTGATATGCTCTTATGCGATCTAACTCCTGTCAACTTTTATTTCCAATTTATTTGAACATCATAGAAGAACTAGAAATTAGTTATGCAAGAAAAATCCTTGTGAATATGAGCATCTATTAGCACCACGAGCATTGATGGTTCTTGTCATGATGAGTTTTAATGCATTGATTGATAATTCAAATAAATGCTACTCTCCAAGAAGGCCACAATCATTAGTTGGATATCAAAATTTTCTCTCATTGGCTTTGCCTTCCTAATTCATAGTTCTTCGATGGTGGAGGTTATCACGCCCCGATCCTCGGTCCAAGGCGTGAGCAGCAGCCACGCTATCCCGGATGCTAACATTAAATTCCCAACCATCAACAAACAAATGGACAGAACCTCCCCATAAATCGGAGGTCCATCATATTTCAAAATCCCGTCAATCAATAACATATCAATGTATAAAGACCAACCTAGCAAATCATCAACACAACCAACCAATCCACATCCCTGTCAACATCCAAAATAACGTAACGCTAATCCAGTCCTATCCACAGACCTGTACTGCCAGGTCCCCACCAAAGGCTTAAACAGTCACCAGTCACCCCTCCTGTGATTTAGAGGTGGCACCGAGCGAACTTAATAGACAATCCTAGACATGACATGTTTCCCAAAGTGATTGAACACAATAGTACAATCAAGTCTCAATACAATACAATGTAATGAGAGTTACAATAATATGTATAATTCTTTACATACAGTCATCCCTTTTATATACATATACAATGGTCTATCTATAATCCTAAATATACAAATATATATTTATATCATCCCATATCTTTAAATACAATCCTACGGAAAAATGGTTAACACCATACCCAGATCCGATATCTCCAACAAAATCTCGTGTGCTGCTATGTCGCAACGCGTCCCACTATTGCTATCTCTGTAACACCGACACTGCGGTGTCCGTAGAAGAGTACCATTTTCGAAATATATATATAAAAAAATGAGATATTTCTCAGTTCATTATATAGAGAGAGATTTTATTTATTTAAATTTGATTTTTGATTTTGGGATATTTAAATTAAATTTTTGGTATATTTTAATTTGCAGAATTGGCAAATCGAAGTAAACCCCATTTTTATGAAATACGCATTTCTAACGAAATATGGGTGTGAAAATATATATGCATAAATATATATATAATTATAAAAAAAAAATGGAGACGCAGCGTTTTGGGGCAAAACACTACGTCCCCAAATTGATTTGGGGATTAGGGTTGGAAATCCTAATCCCTTTCTCTCTCTCTCTCTCTCTCTTTCCCTGACATTTCCTCTTCCGTGGCCGTTCATCTTCCTCCGCCACAGTCGATCGTCTTCCTCTGTCGCGTGCCACCGCCACCCTCTCCCTCTCTATCTTCTCTCTCTACCCCGCTCACTATCTCTCTCTATTTCGTTCTCTCTCTCCTCGGCTTCGCCCAAATCCACTGCCTCGCATCCCTCCGCCGCGAGCCGCGACCGATCGTACCTTTCCTCCCGCGAGCACCGCCTTCCGCCACAGCGCGCGACAACCATCTCCTCCCGCGAGCTTCCGCGAGCATAACCCAATACTTGCAGGCGATCGAGCCAGGCCGCAAGCGAGAGCCAGGCCGCGAGCGCGAGCCAGCGCACGAGCGGGAACCAGTACACGAGTGCGAGCCAGCCCACAAGCCACTGTGTTCCACAAGCCACTGCGGCCCGCGACCCACTGCCGGCCCATACAGGTCAAATTGTACGTATTTGAATGTCACTTGAGAAAATTATTGTATATTATGTAAAATTTTAGGTCCGCTCGGTGTGGTGGCTACTCATGCTCTAGTTAGGCATGATAGTAGAGGTCTATAGCTAGGTCTACTGGAAATTTTTATAGCCTTGCATTGTTATGGATGTTGGTTGTGGCATTGGTTGATTTTGGAGAGGTCGGGATGGCCATTTATTTATTTTACAGGATGAATATTGATATACAGGTCAAATTGTACTTGAAAGACCTCCGAAATATGGGAAGATTCTATCTAATTTTCTATAAAAATGTAGCTGGCAACCAGGGTAACGGGTGGCTATTCATGACCTCGGTTCGGGGCGTGATAATCTCTGTGGAACAGAAAGTGAGGGATTAGTATTATGGGAATACTCAGTGAGTGAGAGGGTATATATAAGTGTATTCAATGTGTTGGTGAAAAATGGACTGTCAAAATGATTCAATAAATCCACAAGTCCGCATAATGTATGAAAACAATGTATAATGAGCAATTCATCATAAATCATTCTTTTTCATACATTTCAAATACATATACATCCATATCAATCGAATCACATAAGTATAGAGCATGCCAGAATCAATTCCTAGCAAAGGTCAACCACAACCAATGGCAGGCGTATCGGGGGTTTTTATATGCAAAGTTAGAAAAGTTCTCTACCCCGACGTTGGCGATGGACCTCATCAGGTGCTAGACTAAGGCGTTACCTAGTCCTCCCCCTTTCGGGTTCAACCCAACTAGTAACATGTCGAGTCCCAATATCATATACGACGTTTGGGGATACCTCCTACAGAAGCGTATCCGGGCACAATGGGTGCCTCCACAAACGCCTTTCGTAGCTACGGCATACCCAACTCATGGGCGCATCTCATAAATCATATCATCATGGCATACATAAAGGCCCTCGACCGATAACATAATATCATCATAATGTACATGCCATGCCAACATTTATCAAACCATATCAACACTTCTCATAATTGATTTCATAAAATCATATGCATATCGATGCAATGACACGTTTTTCAGTTCGCAAATCATTTGGATGCATGTTTCACAATAAAATAATGTTGTGGATACTCCAATGATTCACAAATCCATTCCAAAAAACATAGCACACGATCATAATTCATGCTTGCATTAAAAGCATTTTAAAGCATGTTTTTATGCATTAAACACATAATATAGTAAATCTCACTCACAGTATGCGGGAGGGTATGCTACTCCCGGCACGAATTTTGAGGCACACATAAAAAAATGCTCCCCTCAATATCACCAACAAAGTTCTATAAACACAATGTAGAATATGTGTCACTTAAGAGATCATATGATGCGTATATAATAATGTAAATGTGATGCAACCCTAGTTATAGACAAATCTAGGTTTTTCAAGTTCTATTCTTGCACTATTTTAGGAATTGACCAGAAGTTCCTCAACCGGGGTCAGAATTGGGAAATTCCAATTTCTATGGTTGGCTCATATAAAAACTCACACTTTTCGTGTTGAACTTATCTCCAAAATCATGATAGAAGATTTCTTAAAGTTCACATTTTCAAACCAATCCAACTCTCACTTTCTATTCCATCATGTTTTAGCAAATTTCTCATATCTCACAATCTATTCTTGCAAAGATTCTGCTTTTTGACTATGTTGGAGTTAGGAACAAGACTACAACTTCTTAGTGGGGCACTTTCTCAGATTCCTAGTGCAAGTCCCTGAAATAGCACAATTTTGCCCACATTACATTTTAGAAGTCTATTCTGACCAATTTTTAGCACAACCATCACAACTTTTAACACACAACTCCAAATTAACTAAACTTTTTATAGTACCAAGAAGACACATAACCTTACATTTTTCATGTTTTGGGTTTCTCCCAATTATGCCTAGAAGGGATCTGAAATTGACCACCAAAATCTCTATTCAGTTTTGGCCGAGAAGTAGAATTTTTTCTGCATAGTTTTGGGAGAATTTGTATAACTCTTGATTCCCTCTGCCAAATTAGCTGTAATTTTAATAGTAGGTGGATAAGAGGGAGATCTACAACTTTTCTTCTTTGAGGTGTTGCAAAAAAGGGCTGGAAGGTTGTGCAATGCTACTATTTTTAGTGTTGGAAAATGGAGGACCCTCTGATGAGTTTCAGAAGAATGGCTATAACGTTTGACACAGGGGTCGGATTGAGGTGATCCTTACCTCGTTGGAAATCTAAGACAAGGGTCTACAATTCTTTCAACTAGCACAAGATATGAATCTATCAGGAAGGGGCTTGAAAACTTAGGTTAGTGTTGCTACCGAAATTAGGGCAAAATGCTTGATTGAACTGGGAATTAGTGCAGAACACCTAACTTTGAAAAATCATATAAAATCCATCTCTACTCAGAATGAACCATGCTTAATTTTAAAGCTCTGAATGTCTAGTTTCATGTGTAAAAATTTCACTAAATTTGCCCTTGTGCAGAAAATGTTATTACCAAAATATCACAACATGGTCAGAATTTATTACCTCTTTGAAGCTTTTAGTCTCTCTCTAGATCCACTTGGTTAGGCTTCTCCTTTTCTCCTAATTTTTGGATATGTTATACTAGGATTTGTGAGGAATAAATCTACACCAAAATTTCAAAGAAAAGTTTGTAGAAATCTTACCTTCCTTCAAGAATGGAGCTCATGGTCCCCTCTTGAATCTCCATTAACAAAACTTCTCCTTTTATTCTAGTTTTTGGATATGTTATAGTTGGACATGAGTGGAATTGATCTATGAAAAAAAATTTGGGTGGTATTGTAGAAAAATTTTTGGATCTCTCACCTTAAACTCACAGCTATGGAGGAAGACTAGAGAGCATTTGTGTTCTTGCCCTTTTGCTTGGATGTTGAAGTGTTTGGAAGGAGAAGGAAAAGTTAAGTTTTTTAGCTTTGTCAATATTTTTCCCCAATAAATCCTAGCCATCCAATATTTGTGAGGTTAATTCCTAGCCCTAGGATTATTTGGCCACACAAGCAAAGCCCATTTTTAAGTCAATTTCTAACCCTGTTTCTTTTAATCATGTAGTGCCACTTGTCAATACCACACAAAATTCAATAAAATAAATTCACACACTTCAAGAGTATTAATTGCTTGTCCTTTATCCCTATCCACTTGTTAACACGGGATTCGAGGTCGATCAAAATTAATATTCAGCTCAAAAATCTAAAATTATACATGGGACCTAGGTTTTCATGTTGAGTCCAATGCCGTTGGTTTCACGTTAATCTGAGATCGTTTGATCACCCAAACGTCGTTCGGAGTAAATGAAATTCTCGATCGGTCAAAATTTGACCTCGACCTCGAAATGCGTGAAATCTCACCAAGGACTCCGTTTTACACGTGGATTTCAAAAATATAGGTTTGGGTAGAAACGAGACCGTTTGCTTGAACAAATTTCAACTCTGCCAAAAATTAAGGTTTCTCAGGCAAAAATTTTAGAGTACCAAGCATTTTTACACTACAGTTTAAATTTTACTTTCACTCCTTGACCTTTCACTCCTTGACCTTTCACTTTTAAAGTGAATTTAGCATGTATGTATATATCTCACGGCATCAAATTTACGTGTACAGTTTTCATTTTGGCTTAGTAACAAAGATTTTCACTCTCAGTGATTTAGCCGTACAATTTTTCGAGCAATTTTCAAAACGGAAAAATTTTTTAGTGAATTTTTTGCCATGAAAACATGATCAATATCATATATACATCGAGGAGAGTACAATATGAAAGATACCGAAGTGTCGGTATTACATTTCCTAACCCTCTAAAAATAAGTTTCGTCATCGAGACTAAAGTGGACTATACATTAAACAAATAGGGGTACTATCTCCTCATAGCCTCCTCAGTTTCCCAGGTCTCCTCTTCGACCTGGTCACTCTTCCATAAAATGTGGACTAAAGGAACCTCCTTGCTCCGCAGCTTTTTGGTCTGCCGATCAAGGATGGCTACTGGCTGTACAGGTAGACTCAAGTCCTCTCGTAACTCAACTGGCAGAGGCTCTAGAAAATGTGAAGAATCAGGCATGTACTTCCTAAGTACTGAGACGTGGAAGACATCATGAATGCGTGAGAGTTCATCCGGCAACTCCAATCTATATGCCATGCTTCTGACCCTCTCAAGGATACTGAAGGGCCTAATATACTTGGGGCTCAGCTTGCCCTGCTGCCTGAATCGAATCACCCCTTTCTAATGAAAGATCCATAGGAAGACCATATCTCCCTCCTCAAACTCAAGTGGTCGCTGCCTTCTATCAGCGTAAGCTTTTTGATGATCCTGGGCGGCCTTCATCCGATCATGGATGACCTTTACTTTCTCTTTAGTTTCTTCCACTATGTCAATGCTACTAAGTCATCTCTCACCTACCATATCCCAACACAGTGGAATACGGCATTTCCTCCCGTACAAAACTTCATACGAAGGCATCCCAATGCTGGCTTGATAATTGTTATTATATGCAAACTTTACCAACGGGAGATGCCACTCCCAACTACCCCGAAAATCCATAACACATGCTCTCAGCATGTCCTCTAGTGTCTGGATGGTCCTCTCTAACTGACCATCGGTCTGAGGGTGGTATGCTGTGCTGAAACTCAGTCTAGTACCCAATGTTTCCTGTAGTTTGGGCCAAAACCTAGATGTGAATCTAGGATCTCTATCTGACACTATCGACATAGGTACTCCATGAAGTCTAACAATAGTGTCGATGTAGAGATGTGCCAACACTTCAAAGAGAAATTGGCACGAATAGCAATGAAGTACGTAGACTTCGTGAGTCTATCTACAATCACCCATACGGCATCATGCCGTGCTGAAGTCCGAGGCAGTCCCATCACAAAATCTATCGTGATGTGTTCCCACTTCCACTCAGGAATAGGGAGGCGCTACAAAGTACCTGCGGGTCATTGATGCTCGGCCTTCACCTACTGGCAAACCAAACATTGAGCAACAAACTCTGCGATCTCCCTTTTTATCCCGGGCCACCAATAACTATCTCAGATAGTCCGGTACATTTTCGTGCCGCCCGGATGCAAAGCATAAGCGGAGGAATGAGCCTCCTTAAGAATAACCCTACGGAGATCGCTATCAGTGCAAACCCGCTCTCTGTATACAACCAATCCATCATCGCGGACTTGGAAGTCTCCACCCTCTGTCACGCCCCGAATCGGGGTCATGAACAGCAGCCCATTGCCCTGGATGCCGACTATATTTTTACAGAAAATCAGGCAGAACCTCCTCATATTTCGGAGATCTCCCATATACAATTTAATATGTAATATTCACAACCATCCTGTCAATTTAATAAAAAGGTCATCCCGGCCTCACAACCATTAACCAAACCACAGCCGACAATCAAGACAATACAAGGCTATAAAAATTTCTAGCAGTCCTAGCCACAGACCTCTACTGTCATGGTAAACTAGAGCATGAGCAGCCGCCACACTGAGCGGACCTAAATGTTTATACACATGTACAATAAATTCCCAAGTTAACATTTTAAATAAATACAAGTGCCTCAATGCAAGTGAACTAAGTCGCTATGAGAGTTTCATGAATAAATGTCCATAATTTATACAGTCATCCCATAAAACAAATAAGTGAATACTTTGATCAGACTAAAATCTCCAATAATCGTAACGGAAGATATGGTAATATCCATATCCAAGCCCGGTGCTATCAAGTCCATGTCGCAAGAATACGATTACAATAATATTTTCTCAGTCCACGACTAATCCTGTGGGAAAGAAAGTGAGGGGTGAGTATTTATGGGAGGATACTCAGCAAGTGAGGGGATTGACATTGTGCTTTCAATATCAAGGGTGAATTTGGAATGTCAAAGCATGTAACATAATATCGAGTGTGCGAAAATAACGTGCTGTTTCAGAGTAAAACATGTCTCAAGGCACACATCAGAAAATAACATATGCATCCATCCATGTATCAAGTCACATATGTAGAGCCAACCGAACAAACAACCCCGACAATAGTCTACCTAGACCAAAGACGGGTGCATTGGTGGTTTTCACTATGCAAATATCAAATAATGGCTCTCTATCCCAATGTTGGCCACAGACTACTCCAACTAGCCTGTAAATAATAATAATAATACATATATATAGTCGGCCGTGTATGCTATCCCGCCCAATGCTAGACAGAGATAAACTCACATCCTCCCCGATAAGGGTCAACTTAGGACACCCATATACATGATGATCTGGCAGATACCTCCGGCCGAAGCGTATCCGGGCATAAGGGGTGCCTCTACCAAATGTCCTTCGTAGCTATGAAATGCTATAGGAAGCATATTACCATATCACCAAGTCGGACGGGCACATAGCCCCATGCATCACATCATCATGTCGGCCGGGCATATAGCCCCATACATCATAACATAACGTCGGCCGGACTTATAGCCCAAATAGTACATGTAAATTCATTTAAAATTTCGTGTCAATACAGTATAAGCATTAAAACATGTCAATATGTCAAAAAGAATGACACAGTATCCGGTTATCAAACTCATGGATGCAAATCAATAAAATCAACAGCTGGGACACTCCGATGGTCACAAAAATATGTCTATTAAAATCCAAAAATTTAGTTTTCACACGTATAGAAATCATATCGTTTGAAAATCGGTAAAACATGATTTGTCAATCAATAGTAGATGCCAAAGTACCAATCACTTTTCTAGGGAGGGTGGTCACTCCCTATTTTCAAAACAAATCAAATCTGACTACTCGAATCTCCAAAAAGATCAACTTAATCAGATCATCATAATTTAACATCAAATTTTGAAGTATTATAGGGTTTATCCATTTTTCCTAAGTTTGTACAAAACTTAACTCTTCAATTTATGAATACACTCTAATGTCATCAATTGCATTTCATGTATAAACAATTAACGTACTTTTAAACCAAGTCAAATTCAACCCTAAAACCACTCAAGGTTAGAAATAAGTCTTAAAATAAATAATTTTCCAATATGATGGAAAATCTTTGAAAAATCATACACTTTTCGATTCCCATCTAAATGTTTCAAACCATATGTCATTTTCAAGGTATATGAGTCTATCTTAATACGGAGATCGTATTTAAATTGCCTATAAGCAGAACAATTTATAATGAGAAAGGCTGCATCAACCCTTGCACTCAAATCCCAATTTTCGACTATTTTCATGGATACGTCAATTTAAACTCCAAGGGAAACTATTCAAATCAACTTAATTTGCTTCTATCATTCTAAACAGTCCCATTTCATATAAATTCCTACATTTAACCTAATGAACCGCATATAATGTCCGACAATGCACTCATTGCGAATCTAGTTTACATTCTAGCATATACAAGACTTCTTATCATAAATTTACCCTAAATTTAATAACCAAATCAAATGGGTCCAAAATACCTCACCTAGGGTTTTTCTCGGAGCGTAGACCTTCGTTCGAATGTCTCCTAGATCACTCTAAAATCTGAAACGCTCCCTATCAAGACAAGATCTATTTATTAGGTCATAAACACTTAGATCAGAATCAAAACCCTAAATCAGTTACCTGCATGGAGATTCGTGGGCTGTCACGGACTCACGGGCCGTCACGGGCTCACGGGCTATAATGGGCTATAGAGGGCTCGTGGGTTCGTGGGTCAGTGGGCCAATGGGCTTCGGCTAGCGGGCACGCAGATTTGCGGGCCAGTGGGCTAGCGGGCCGGCAGGCCTGCGAGCTGATGGGCCTGCGGGCTGGTAGGCCTGCGGGCTGGCGAGCCTGCGGCTGATGGGCCTGTGGGCCGGTAGTGCCTCGCAGGCCGCAATGGCTTGTGGGCTGTGCGCTAACGGGCTGGTATGCGCTTATGCGTAGGTGCGCTCGCTCGTAGATTGGGTCGTGCTCGCGGATTGAGGGGCATGATTGTGCTCGTGCTGGGTGGATAGCGTAGGGGAGCGCTCGGCTTGGGCTAGGGAGATCGCGCTGCTGAGTGCTCGCACGGAAAGGCGGTGCTTGCGGGAGGAAGGAGCAGCGGCGGTGGGTAGCGGAAGGGAGATAAACTGTGAGAGAGAAACCGAGAGGGAAAGAAGAAGAAGAAGATGAAGAAGATGATGATGATGGGGGGGCTGTTGGTAGCGAAGCTCGCGGCGAAAGAGGAGCGGCGCCGCGGTGGGAGAGAGAAACGAAGAGTCGAGGAGAGAAAGAGAGAGAGGGATTAGGGTTTTTTTTTAGGGACGCAGCGTTTTACCTTAAAACGTTGTGTCTCCATTTTTTTTTTTTTGCACATACATATATTTCGTATTCATTTTTCGCTAAAACGCGAATTTCTTGCAAATGGGGTTTATTTCGATCTTGAACCCGGTAACTTAAGAATATACCAAAAATAAAATTTAAAAACCTCCAAAATCAAACACCAATTTAAATAAATAAATTTCCCTCTATATAATTAAATTACAGACACCGCAGTATCGGTGTTACACCCTCGCCTCTACTGATCTTCCCAAGAATACTCTGGAGCTCTTCATCTACCCCTGAAGCTCTTTAATGCGATCAAGCAAAGTCGGCCTCACCTTAAATCGAGCTAGTAGTGCTCCTTGATCATCACTAGCCAAACTGACTCCGAGTGTACGAAGTCCCATCAATCAAGAGAGGTAAGCACTCTCTGTCGTAGTAGAGGGAGAAGAGGAGGATGATGACTTTCGGCTCAATGCATCTGCCACCACATTTGCCTTTCCCGGTTGATAATCAATGATAAGGTCATAGTTTTTCAATAACTCCAGCCATCTCCTCTGTCTGAGGTTCAACTCCCGCTGGGTGAACAAGTACTTTAGACTTTGGTGATCCATGAATACCCTACAAGTCACCCCATATAAGTAATATCGCCATATCTTCAAGGCAAAAACTATGGCGGCCAACTTAAGATCATGCATAGGGTAGTTCAACTCATGCTTCTTCAACTGCCGAGAAGTATATGCAATAACCCGACCATCTTGTATTAGTACACAACCCAATCGTTGTCGGCTGGCATCACTATACACTACATACTCCCGACTACTAGTGGGAAGGGCTTAGATCGATACGGATGTCAATCGTTGTTTAAGCTCTTGAAAGCTCACCTCATAACGATTATCCCGTAGGAATTTGTCCTTCCGTGTCAACCTAGATAGTGGGGCAACAATCCAGGAGAATCCTTCTACAAACCACCAATAATATCCTGCAAGACCAAGGAAACTCCAGATTTCAGTTACCATCTGTGGCTGCTCCCACCTCAATATGGCTTCAACCTTCTGTGGATTGACAAAGATACATTCCGCAAAAACTATGTGCCCTAGAAAACTAATCTGTCGTAGCCAAAATTCATACTTGGTGAATTTGGGATACAACCGTCTATTGTGAAGGATCTGCAAAATAACCCGAAGGTACTGAGCATGCTCCTCATTACTCCGCGAATAGACTAGAATGTCATCCATGAATACGGTGACGAATCGATCTAGATAATCATGGAAAACCCGATTCATCAAATCCATAAAGGTGGCTAGTGCATTGGTTAGCCCAAACGGCATAACCAAGAACTCAAAGTGTCCATATCGGGTGCAGAAAGTAATCTTTGACACAACCTCAGTTCTAATCCACAATTGGTGATAACCCGATCAGAGATCTATCTTTGAGAAAACCCTAACACCTCGCAGTTGATCAAACAAATTATCGATACGAAGCAATGGATATCGGTTCTTGATAGTGACTTTGTTCAACTATCGATAATCCACACAAAGTCGGAGGGTACCGTCCTTCTTTTTCACAAATAGTATTAATGTAAGTGAAGTGCTCGAATGGATATACCCTTTATCCAACAATTCCTGTAACAAAATTTTGAGCTCTTTCAGCTCGATTGGAGCCATTCTGTATGGAGGGATAGAGATAGGAGTAGTTCCCGAAGCCAAATCAATCTCAAAATCGAACTCCCGAATTGATGGTAATCCGGGTAGCTTCTCAAGGAATATGTTTGGAAACTCCTATACCACTGGAACCTCATCAAGTCTCGGTCTTTCTATGGTGGTATCAATCCCATGAGCCAGGTATACCGTGCATCCTCGACATATCATTCGTCTGGCTTCCATCACTGATACTACACAGTAAGGTAGTACTTGTCTTTTACCCACAAATGTCAATGGTAGCCCTTCAGACCTCCGAAACTCTACTTCTTTGGTGAAACAATCCACGGAAACCCTATGAGTACTCAACCAATACATCCCTACGATAGCATCAAAATCTGTTATGTCAAGAGGAATCAAGTCTGCTTCTAGCACTATCCCCTTGATCATGACATCGCTCCCTCTATATACGAAATCTCTAATTAGTTGCTCATTAAGAGGAGTGATAACCAATAGCTCCTCTTCTAATGGTGATAACGACCTACCCAACCGTTGAGCGAAGGGAGCTCTCAGGTAAGAAAAATTCAACCCAGTGTCTATAAGAACACGGGTATCGACTCCAAATATTTTCATAGTACCTGGATGTGAGAGATTTAAAATAATCAATCGAAAGCACTCAAAAGATAGATATATATATCAAAATAGTTAAGCCTCTAGGGCTTTAACTAGTCATGTCCATACATGTCACTATGAGATACATGATTTCAAAAAGGGAAATCAAAATAGCTAAGCCTCTAGAGCTTTAGTTAGAAGTGGATGTACATAACTATCATGGTACTCGTGATCTCAAAAAGAAAGAAAGAGTATATAAACTCCTAAATAGAAGGATCTACCGGAGGATTACCCATGATTACATCTGGGTTTGCCTAAGCATCCTCCTGAGTCATAGTATAAACCCGGGCCTATGCTCTCGGCTGCTGCCGTGAAGGTCCTGGTACAGTATTGCTCCCAGCTATAGTTCGTGGAGTAGTGTGTACTCAAGGTGTAGTTGTTCCCTGCTGTCCTACCCGCGGACCACTCTGATGACTCGAAGTCACCTGACCTCCGAGCCCTAAATCAGGACACAAACTTCTGATGTGTCCTGGCTTCCTACAGTGGAAGCAAGTAATAGGTGCCCTGCAGGCTCCCGAAAGGTGGTGCCTACCACAACTACGGCAAAGAAAGGGCCGCTAAGCAGTAGTCTAGCTCGTGGCACTGGAGGCTGGTGCTACAAACCCGTATGGACGTGCTCCCTGTCCAAAGTGTGCTGGGGTAAAACGAGAGGGGCTTTTGTGAAAGTCTGAAGTCCTACCCCTCTTCGAGCTTTGACCTGACTGTGCCCCAGTCCTCCTCTTTCTGTGCTCTCCATTCTCCCCTACTCTCCCTTTGCTTCCCCTCGGCGTGGACAATCTTTTCCACACGGTAGGCTGAGTCAACTATCTCCGCAAGGGAGAAACTAGGAGTGACTGTCATGTACCTTCTAGTCTTCAAGTTGAGGCTGTCCTCAAACTTGAATCTCATTTGCTTCGGCACAGCTAAGTCGGGGACAAAGGCAGCTAATCGTCTCAATTCTGCCTCGTACTCTACCACTGACCTAGTTCCCTACGGCAAGTGAAGGAACTCCATCCTCTTGCGGTCCTACTGAAACTAGGAGAAGTATCTATGGTCAAACTCCCTTAGGAAGTCATCCCACCGCAGTGGCTCGATAGCGTCGTCACTAATAGCCTCCCACCAAGTGAGGGCATCTCCGTCTAGTAGCCTCTCTGCTACCCATAGCCTATACTCGTCACCTAACCTGAAGTCTGTCTAGATCCGGCGGGTCTGGTTAATCCAATGTTTTGCTGCTGTAGTATCACCAAATCCCACAAATTCCATACATCCCAACTGTCGAGCTTCTTTGACTAGCTGAGTCAGCTTGTGGATGCGTCTAAGTGTGGAGGAAGTAGTGTTACTCAGACTGGAGACTGAAGGACCTGCACCGGTGGAGGATCCGGTACCGCAACTATAGGTACAGCTGGAGGAATAGGCACTATCGTAGGAGTCGGCACTGCTGTCGGTGGTGGTGGGGGTGGCATTTGAACCCCGTGGGAGGTGTACCACACATACACCTACCTAAACGCCTCGAGTGACGGTGGTGGAACCTCTGCTGTAGTAGCCGGTTGAGTAGGCGCTACAGGGGCCGCCCGTAAAGAGGAAGCAGTTTCAGGCACTCCAAGGGTCTCAGGTTCCCTCGGAGGGTCAGGTACTTGAGGAGTCTCAGGTGGCATGAGTCTAACTCCGCGTCCTGCTGATCTACCGCGTCTAGGCAGCATAATTCTGCAAAGGGAGATTTTCATTAGATATAATTCTAGAGTTTGGCATGATTTAAGGATTATAGTTAGTTACGTAGTAACTAACCCCCTAAAATGAATGAAGTCATTGGTCTAAAAATCAATAGAAAATGATATACTAAGTTAGATACGAATCGTATCTAACCCCCTAAAATGAATTGAACTCATAAACCTAAGACCATATGGTATGCAGGGATATATATGACTGTATGAAACTCTCATGCATTAAGGGCTTTAGACATGTTCATGCTTGGGAAACGATTTATATAGACATAAAGCTCTTAACCTAGAGCTCTGATACCAACCGAATTGTCATGCCTCAATCCTCGATCCAAGGCGTAAGTAGCCGCCACGCTATCCCGGATGCTGACATTAAATTCCCAACCATCAACAAACAAACGGACAGAACCTCCCCATAAATCGAAGGTCCATCTTATATCAAAATCCAGTCAATCAATAACATATCAATGTATAAAGGCCAACCTGGAAAATCATCAATATAACCAACCAATCCACATCCCTGTCAACATCCAAAATAACATAAGGCTAATCCAGTCTTATCCACAGATCTCTACTACCATGCCCCCATCAAAGACATGAACAATCACCAGTCACCCCTCCTATGATTTGGAGGTGGCACCGAGCAAACTTAATAGACAATCCTAGACATGACATGTTTCTCAAAGTGATTGAACACAATAGTACAATCAAGCCTCAATGCAATACAATGAAATGAGAGTTACAATGATATTTACAATTCTTTACATACAGTCATCCCTTTTATATACATGTACAATGGTCTATTTACGATCTCAAATATACAAATATATATATATATATATATATATATATATCATCCCATATCTTTAAACACAATCCTACGGAAGAATGGTTAACACCATACCCAGGTCCGATGTCTCCAACAAAACCTCGTACGTTGTTATGTCCTAACGTGTCCCACTATAGCTATCTCTGTGGAACAGAAAGTGAGGGGTGAGTATTATGGGGAATACTCAGTGAGTAAAAGGGTACATATAAGTGTGTTCAATGTGTTGGTGAAAAATAGAATGTCAAAATGATTCAATAAATCCACAAGTCTGCATAATGTATGAAAACAGTGCATAATGAACAATTTATCATAGTTCATTCTTTTTCATACATTTCAAATACATATGCATCCATATCAATCGAATCACATAAGTATAGAGTATGCCAAAATCAGTTCCTAGCAAAGGTCAACCACGACCAATGGCAGGCGCATCAAGGATTTTTATATGCAAAGTTAGAAAATGCTCTCTACCCCGACATTGGCAATAGACCTGATCAGGTGCTAGAATAGGGCGTTACCTAGTCCTCCCCCTTTCGGGTTCAACCCAACTAGTAACGTGTCGAGTCCCAATATTATATACGACGTTTGGGGATACCTCCTACAAAAGCGTATCCGGACACAATGGGTGCCTCTACAAACACCCTTCGTAGCTACGACATACCCAACTCATGGGCGTATCTCATAAATCATATCATCATGGCATGCATAAAGGCCTTCGGCCAATAACATAATATCATCATAATGTACGTGTCATGCCAACATTTATCAAACCATATCAAGTACTTCTCATAATTGATTTCATAAAATCATATGCATATCGATGCAATAGCACGTTTTTCATTTCGCAAATCATTTGGATGCATGTTTCACAAAAAAATCATGGTGTGGACATTCCAATGATTCAGAAAACAATTCACAAATCCATTCAAAAATTCATAGCACATGATCATAATTCATGCTTACATTGAAAAGCATTTTAAAACATGTTGTTATACAATAAACACATAATATAGTAAGTCCCACTCACAGTATGCGGGAGGATACGCCACTCCCGACACGAATCTTGAGTTACACACAAAAAAATACTCCCCTCAATATCACCAACAAAGCATTATAAATACAATGTAGAATATGTGTCATTTAAGAGATCATATGATGCGTATATAATAATGTAAATGTGATGCAACCCTAGTTATAGACAAACCTAAGGTTTTCAAGTTCTATTCTTGCATCATTTTAGGGAATTGACCATAAGTTCCTCAACCGGGGTCAAAATTAGGAAATTCCAATTTCTATGGTTGGCTCACGTAAACACTCACACTTTTTGTGTTGAACTTATCTCCAAAATCTCGACGGAAGATTTCTTAAAGTCCACTTTTTCAAACCAATCCAACTCTCACTTTCTATTCTATCATGTTTTAGCAAATTTCCCATATCTCGCAATCTATTCTTGCAAAAACTCTGCTTTTTGACTATGTTGGAGTGAGGAACAAGGCTACAACTTCTTAGTTGGGCACTTTCTCAGATTTCTAGTGCAAGTCCCTAAAATAGCACCATTTTGCCCACATTACATTTTAAAAGTCTGTTTTGATCAATTTTTAGCACGAATATCACAACTTTTAACACACAACTCCAAATTACTTGAACATTTTATAGTACTTAGAAGACACATAACCTTACATTTTTCATGTTTTGGGTTTCTTCCAGCCTAGAAGGTGTTTGAAATTGACCACCAAAATCTCTATTTAGTTTTGGCCGAGAAGCAGAATCTTTTTTGCACAAGTTTGGGAGAATTTGTATAACTCTTGCTTCCCTCTGGGAAATTGGCTATAATCTTTTTTAGTTTTGAGGTGTTGCAAACAAGGGCTAGAAGGGTTGTGCAATGCTACTGTTTTTAGTGTTGGAAAATGGAGGACCTTCTGATGAGTTTTAGAAGAATGGCTATAGCTTTTGACACAGGGGTCGGATTGAGTTGATCCTTACCTCGTTGGCAAGCTAAGACATGGGTCTACAATTCGTTCAACTAGCACGAGATCTGAATCTATCAGGAAGGGGCTTGAAAACTTAGGTTAGTGTTGCCACTGAAATCAGGGCAAAATGCAGGACTGAATAGGGAATTAATGCAAAACACTTAACTTTGAAAAATCATATAAAATCCATCTCTACTCAGAATGAACCGTTCTTATCGCATTTTAAAGCTCTGAATGTCTAGTTTCATGTGTAAAAATTTTACTAAATTTGCCCTTGTCCAGAAAATGTTATGACCAAAATATCATAACATGGTTAGAATTTCTTACCTCGTTGAAGCTTTTAGTCTCTCTCTAGATCCACTTAGTTAGGCTTCTCATTTCCTCCTAATTTTGGATATGTTATACTAGGGTTTGTGAGGAATAAATCTACACCAAAATTGCAAAGAAAAGTTTGAAGAAATCTTACCTTCCTTCAAGAATGGAGCTCACAGTCCCCTCTTGAATCTCTACCAACAAAACTTCTCCTTTTATTCTAGTTTTTGGATATGTTATAGTTGGACATGAGTGAAATTGATCTATGTCAAAAAATTTGGGTGGCATTGTAGAAAAATTTTTGGATCTCTCACCTTAAACTCACAGCCATGGAGGAAGACTAGAGAGTATTTGTGTTCTTGCCTTTTTGCTTGGACGTTGAAGTGTTTGGAAGGAGAAGGAAAGGTTAAGTGTTTTTAGCTTTGTCAAGATTTTTCCCCAATGAATCCTAGCCATCCAATATTTGTGAGGTTAATTCCTAGCCCTAGGATTATTTGGCCACACAAGCAAAGCCCATTTTTAAGTCAATTTTTAACCCTAGTTAATTAACTAGGATTAGTTTCTTCCAATCATATAGTGCCACTTGTCAAGACCACACAAAATTCAATAAAATAAATTCACACACTTCAAAAGCATTAATTGCTTATCCTTTATCCCTATCCACTTGTTAACATGCGATTCGAGGTCGATCAAAATTACTATTCAGCTCAAAAATCTAAAATTACACAAGGGACCTAGGTTTTCATGTTGAGTCCAATGTCGTTGGTTTCACGTTAATCTGAGGTCATTTGATCGCCCAAACGTCCTTTGGAGTGAACGAAATTCTCGATCGGTCAAAATTTGACCTCGACCTCGAAATGTGTGAAATCTCACCACGGACTCCGTTTTATGTGTAGATTTCAAAAATATAGGTTTTGGGTGGAAACAAGATTGTTTGCTTGAACAAATTTCAATTCTTCCAAAAATTAGGGTTTCTCGGGCGAAAATTTTAGAGCACCGAGCATTTTTGCGCGACGATTTAAATTTCACTTTTTCTCCTTAACCTTTTACTTTGAAAGTGAATTTAGCATGTATATATATATCTCACAGCATCAAATTTGCACGTGTGGTTTTCATTTTGGCTTAGTAACAAAGATTTTCGCTCTCGGTGATTTAGCCATACAATTTTTCAAGCGATTTTCAAAACGGAAATATTTCTTAGTGAATTTTGGGCCATGAAAATATGATCAATATCATATATACATCGAGGAGAGTACAATATGAAAGATACCGAAATGTCGGTGTTATAGAGGTGTTTGATTGAGATTGCTTATTTTGTGATATTTCTTGTTTTATTGAAGACTAAGCATTTTAATGGCCCCATACCTTCATCTTCTTTTGTCACCTTGCTTTATTTTGAGGTAAGTCTACTAGTTCTTGTCCTTGATTGCTCGTTATAAAGTCCTCGATTTTCATTGTGTAGTCATATCAAAATATGCATATTTGTCTTATAACATGAGGTTAAGAAAATTGCTCGAATAGCAAAGTTTGTTAAAGCATGTGGTTGTTAACCACTGGGTCAAAGGTTCAATCATTCCTTTTAGCGCATTGGTACGCATTGGTGAGCATGCGTGAGCAGCAACATTCGAACCTAAGCAAGCTGAGGAATCATGATTCTAGTCAAAATATTACAAATATGGGTTCCAATTTCTCACAGAAATTAATCAATGAATAGTTGACAATGAAATCATTTTGTGTGAGGCACCTAAATGGCTAAATAGACCCTTATTTTATTTATATTTTCGAAGGATTTTGCAAGGGAAGAATACTTGATTTTTTGGAGTGCTTTCGAAAGGAAAGGGATGTGGTTATCTAGTTCTATAATGGTGAATTCTCGGATCTATTTGTTCTAATGTTCTAAAACTTGCCTCAACTTCCATTTCCTCTTCATTTGAAGTTAAATGAAGAACTAAAATTCATTGCTACTAGAAAAGTCTTTTTGAGCGATGACAACTATCAGCCTCATCAACTTTGATGATTCTCATCTTGATCAGATATAATAGCTTAATTGATACTTTTGATAGATGTTTGACTCAGAGAAGGCCATAATAACAAGTTGGACGGCCATTTTCTCATTCATGGGCTCTACCATGCTAATTAGTTGGTTTCCATGGCAAAGTTAATTGATTTAGGTTGCTCTTTTTGTCGTGTTTCTTGATTTATTTAACTCGAGGCTTTTTTATGGCTCCATACCTACATCTTCTTTCTTCCCCTTGCTCTTCTTTGAGGAGAATCTAATAGCTCTTGTTATTGATATGTACATTATCATATCCTCTATGTTCTTAGTGTAGGGTATAATTTCGATAAAGGGACAAAAATATTAATTATGTTTTCTTTGACTAATTTATTTTACTTCCAATAGTAACACTTTCTATCACCTCTTTGGTTTCGCAAAATGCAAATTTGTCTTGGAATACAACGTTAAGCAAATTACTGGAATAGCCCAGTTGGTTAAAGCTTGTTGCTGTTAACCACAAGGTCGGAGGTTCAAGCCCTCCTTCTAGCGCATTGCTACATGTTTCTTCAGTTTCTTTTTGAAATTTGATGAAAAAGGTAAAAACACAATTAAAAGAGAAAAGAAAAAACTTGATGTGGAGCACATGAATTATAGGATTCGGAGCTACGAGGCAAGAAAGTCATGACTTCTGGTTAAATTATTATAAATACAAAACCCAAGTTCTGACTTAAATAGCTTAACAGAATATTGGGAATTAAATCGTTTCATAGCTGTGGGTGGCTTAAATAGCTTAATTGACACTTGTTTTGTTTAGAACTTTTTTTTGTGGCGTTTGTTGGTAGGCTAGGATGATTTTCAGTAGTAGTTTTGATGGGAAAAGGTTGTTGTTATCTAGTTCTATAATGGAGAATTTTGGAATCGATATGCTCTGATGCGATCTAACTTATGTCAACTTTTATTTCTTGTTTATTTGAACATCATAGAAGAATTAGAAATTAGTGCTGCAAGAAAAATCCTTGTGAATGTGGGCATCGATTAGCACCACGAGCATTGATTGTTCTTGTCATGAGTTTTAGTGGATTGATTGATAATTCAAACAAATGTTACACTCCAAGAAGGCCACAAATATTAGTTGGATATCAAAATTTTCTCTCATTGGCTCTGCCTTCGAAATTAATAGTTCTTCTACGGTGGGGGTGATTGATTGAGATTGCTTATTTTGTGATGTTTCTTGTTTTATTGAAAACCAAGCATTTTAGTGGCCCCATACCTTCATCTTCTTTCCTCACCGTGCTTTATTTTGAGGTGAGTCTACTAGTTCTTGTCTTTGATATGCTTGTTTTGAAGTCCTTTATTTTCATTGTGTAGTCCTTTTAGAAAATGCATATTTGTCTTGTAACATGAGGTTAAGAAAATTACTAGAATAGCTCAGTTTGTTAAAGCATGTGGTTGTTAACCACTGGGTAAAAGTTCAATCATTCCTTTTAGCGCATTGGTGAGCATGCGTGAGCAGCAGGATTCGAACTTAAGCAAGCTAAGGAGTCATGATTTCTAGTCAAAATATTATAAATATTGGTTCCAAGTTCTCACTGAAATTCATTAATGAATAGTTAACAATGAAATCATTTTGTGCGAGGCTCCTAAATCGCTAAATAGACACTAATTTTTTTTATATTTTTGAAGGATTTTGGAAGGGAAGAATACTTGATTTTTTGGAGTGCTTTCGAAAGGAAAGGAATGTGGTTATCTAGTTCTATAATGGTGAATTCTGCGATATAATTGTTCTAATGTTCTAAAACTTGTTGCAACTTCCATTTCTTCTTTATTTGAAGTTTAATGAACTAAATTCATTGCTACTGGAAAAGTCTTTTTGAGCGATGATAACTATCAGCCTCATCAACTTTGATGATTCTCGTCTTGATCAGATATAATAGTTTAATTGATACTTTTGATAGATGTTCGACTCAGAGAAAGCCACAATAACAAGTTGGATGGCCATTTTCTCACCGATGGGCTCTACCATGCTAATTAGTTGGTTTCCATGACGAAGTTGATTGATTGAGGTTGCTCTTTTGTGGTGTTTCTTGATTTATTTAACTCGAGGCTTTTTTATGGCCCCATACCTTCATCTTCTTTCTTCCCTTTGCTCTTGTTTGAGGAGAATCAAGTAGCTCTTGTCATTGATATGTATATTAACATATCCTCTTTGTTTTTAGTGTAGGGTATAATTTCGATAAAGGGACAAAAATATTAATTATGTTTTCTTTGACTAATTTATTTCACTTATAATAGTAGCACATTTTGTCACCTCTTTGGTTTTGGAAAATGCAAATTTGTCTTGGAGTACAACGTTAAGCAAATTGCTGGAATAGCTCAGTTGGTTAGAGCGTGTGGCTGTTAACCACAAGGTCGGAGGTTCAAGCCCTCCTTCTAGCGCATTGCTACATGTTTCTTCAGTTTCTTTTTGAAATTTGATGAAAAAGGTGAAAACACAATTAAAAGAGAAAAGGAAAGACCTGATGTGGCGCGCATGAACTATAGGATTCGGAGCTGCGAGGCAAGAAAGACATGACTTCTGGTTAAATTTTTATAAATACAAAACCCAAGTTCTGACTTAAATAGCTTAACAGAATATTGGGAATCAAATCATTTCATAGCTATAGGTGGAATAAATAGCTTAATTGATACTTGTTTTGTTTAGAACTTTTTTTGTGGCATACGTTGGTAGGCTAGGATGATTTTCAGTAGTAATTATTATGGGAAAAGGTTTTCATTATCTAGTTCTATAATGGTGAATTTTGGTATAGATATGCTCTGATGCGATCTAACTCATGTCAACTTTTATTTCCTGTTTATTTAAACATCATAAAAGAATTAGAAATTAGTGCTGCAAGAAAAATCCTTGTGAATGTGGGCATCTATTAGCACCACGAGCATTCATGGTTCTTGTCATGATGAGTTTTTGTGGCTAGATTGATAATTCAAACAAATGTTATACTCAAAGAAGGCCACAATCATAAGTTGGATATCAAAATTTTCTCTTATTGGCTCTGCCTTCCTAATTAATTGTTCTTCCACGGTGGAGGTGATCGATTGAGATTGCTTATTTTGTGATGTAACTAAAATTTATTGAAGACCATTCTTTTTAATGGCCCCATACCTTCATCTTCTTTCTTTATCTTGCTTTATTTTGAGGTGAGTCTACTAGTTCATGTCCTTGATATGCTCGTTATGATGTCCTCTATTTTGATTGTGTAGTCATTTTAGAAAATGCATATTTGTCTTGTAACATGAGGTTAAGAAAATTACTTGAATAGCTCAGCTTGTTAAAGCACGTGGTTGTTAACCACTGGGGCAAAGGTTCAAGTGTTCCTTTTAGCGCAATGGTAGGCATACAGTAGGATTCGAACCTAAGCAAGCTGAGGGGTCATGATTTCTAGTCAAAATATTATAAATATGGATTCCAAGTTCTCACTGAAATTCATTAATGAATAGTTAACAATGAAATCATTTTGTGCGAGGCGCCTAAATTGCTAAACAGACACTTATTTTATTAATATTTTTGAAGGATTGTGGAAGGGAAGAATACTTGATTTTTTTTGTGCTCTCGAAAGGAAAGGGATGTGGTTATCTAGTTCTATAATGGTGAATTCTGGGATCTATTTGTTCTAATGTTCTAAAACTTGACTCAACTTCCATTTCCTCTTCATTTGAAGTTTAATGAAGAACTAAAATTCATTGCTACTGAAAAAGTCTTTTTGAGCGATGACAACTATCAGCCTCATCAACTTTGATGATTCTCGTCTTGATCAGATATAATAGCTTAATTGATACTTTTGATAGATGCTCCACTCAGAGAAGGCCACAATAACAAGTTGGATGGCCATTTCCCTACCGATGGGCTCTACCATGCTAATTAGTTGTGTTTCCATGGTGAAGTTGATTGATTGAGGTTGCTCTTTTTGCGGTGTTTCTTGATTTATTTAACTCGAGGCTTTTTTATGGCCCCATACCTTCATCTTCTTTCTTCCCCTTGCTCTTCTTTGAGGACAATCTAGTAGCTCTTGTCATTGATATGTATATTATCATATCCTCTATGTTTTTAGTGTAGGGTATAATTTCGATAAAGGGACAAAAATATTAATTATGTTTTCTTTAACTAATTTATTTCACTTCTAATAGTAACACGTTTTGTCACCTTTTTGGTTTCGTAAAATGCAAATTTGTGTTGGAATACAACATTAAGCAATTTACTGGAATAGCTCAGTTGGTTAGAGCGTGTGGCTATTAACCATAAGGTCGGAGGTTCAAGCCCTCCTTCTATCGCATTAGTACTTGTTTCTTGAGTTTCTTTTTGGAATTTGCTGAAAAAGGTAAAAACACAATTAAAAGAGAAAATAAAAGACCTGATGTGGAGTGCGTGAACTATAGGATTCGAAGCTGCAATGCAAGATATACATGACTTTTGGTTAAATTATTATAAATACATAACCCAAGTTTTGACTTAAATAGCTTTACAGATTATTAACACAATTAAAAGAGAAAAGAAAAGACCTGATGTGGAGTACATAGGTTCAAGCCCTCCTTCTATCGCATTAGTACTTGTTTCTTGAGTTTCTTTTTGGAATTTGCTGAAAAAGGTAAAAACACAATTAAAAGAGAAAATAAAAGACCTGATGTGGAGTGCGTGAACTATAGGATTCGAAGCTGCAATGCAAGATATACATGACTTTTGGTTAAATTATTATAAATACATAACCCAAGTTTTGACTTAAATAGCTTTACAGATTATTAACACAATTAAAAGAGAAAAGAAAAGACCTGATGTGGAGTACATAAACTATAGGATTTGGAGCTGCAAGGCAAGAAAGAAATGACTTCTTGTTAAATTATTATAAATACATAACCCAAGTTCTGACTTAAATAGCTTAACAGATTATTGTAAATCAAATCGTTTCATAGCTTAACAAATTATTGTCAATCAAATCATTTCAAGTGGGTGGCTTAAATAGCTTAATTGACACTTGTTTTGTTTAAAACTTTTTTTTTGTGGCATTCGTTGGTTGGTTAGGATGATTTTCGGTAGTACTTTCCATGGGAAAAGGTTGTTGTTATGAAGTTCTATAATGGTGAATTTTGGTATCGATATGCTTTGATGTCAACTTTTATTTCCTGTTTATTTGAACATCATAGAAGAATTAGAAATTAGTGCTACAGGAAAAATCCTTGTGAATGTGGGGATCTATTAGCACCATGAGCATTGATGGTTCTTGTCACGATGAGTTTTAGTAGCTTGATTGACAATTCAAACAAACGCTACATTGAAAGAAGGCCACTATGGTAAGTTGGATATCAAATTCTTCTCTCATTGGCTCTGCCATCCTAATTAGTAGTTCTTCCACAATGGAGGTGATTGATTGAGATTGCTTATTTTGTGATGTTTCTTGTTTTATTGAAGACCAAGCTTTTTAATGGCCCCTTACCTTCGTCTTCTTTCTTCACCTTGCTTTATTTTGAGGTGAGTCTACTAGTTCTTGTCCTTGATATGCTAGTTATGAAGTCCTCTATTTTCATTGTATAGTCGTTTCAGAAAATTCATATTTGTCTTGTAACATGAGGTTAAGCAAATTGCTGGAATAACTCAGTTTGTTAAAGCATGTGGTTGTTAACCACTGGGTCAAAGGTTCAGGTGCTCCTTTTAGCGCTTTCATGAGCATGCATGAGTAGCAGGATTCGAACCTAAGTGGGCAGAGGACTCATGATTTCTAGTTAAATTATTATAAATTTGGAATCCAAGTTCTCACTGAAATTCATTAATGAATAGTTGACAATGAAATCATTTTATGTGTGGCACCTAAATTGCTAAACTAATACTTATTTCTTTTATATTTTTCAAAGGATTTTGGAAGGGAAGAATACTTGATTTTTTAGAGTGCTTTCGAAAGGTAAGGGATGGGGTTATCTAGTTCTATAATGGTGAATTCTGGGATCTATCTATTATAATGTTCTAAAACTTGCCTCAACTTCCATTTCCTCTTCATTTGAAGTTTAATGAAGAACTAAAATTCATTGCTACTGGAAAAGTCTTTTTGAGCGATGACAACTATCAGCCTCATCAACTTTGATGATTCTCGTCTTGATCAAATATAATAGCTTAATTGATACTTTTGATAGATGTTCCACTCAGAGAAGGCCACAATAACAAGTTGGATGGCCATTTTCTCACCGATGGGCTCTACCATGCTAATTAGTTGGTTTCCATGGCGAAGTTGATTGATTGAGGATGCTCTTTTGTGGTGTTTCTTGATTTATTAAACTTGAGGCTTTTTTATGGCCCTGTCATCTTCTTTCTTCCCCTTACTCTTCTTTGAGGAGAATCTAGTAGTTCTTGTCATTGATATGTATATTATCATGTCCTCTATGTTCTTAGTATAGGGTATTATTTCTATAAAGGGACAAAAATATTAACTTTGTTTTCTTTGAGTAATTTATTTCACTTCTAAAAGTAACACTTTTTGTCACCTCATTGGTTTTGCAAAATGCAAATTTGTCTTGGAATGCAACATTAAGCAAATTGCTAGAATAGCTTAGTTGGTTAGAGCGTGTGGTTGTTAACTATAAAGTCGGAGATGCAAGCCTTCCTTTTAACGCATTGGTATATGTTTAATCAGTTTCTTTTTGAAATTTGATGCAAAATGTTAAAACATAATTAAAAAGGACAAGAAAATACCCGAAGCTGGAGAGCGTGAGTGGTAGGATTAAGAGCTGCGAGGCAAAAAAGACATGATTTCTAGTCAAATTATTATAATTGCACAACCAAAGTTCTAACTTAAATTGCTTAACAGATTATTGGGAATCAAATCGTTTCATACCTTAATAGATTATTGTCAATCAAATCATTTCATGTGGTGGCTTAAATAGCTTAACAGACACTTGTTTTACTTAGTCTTTTCTTTCTGGCATTTGTTGGTAGGCTAGGATGATTTTTAGTAGTACATTTGATGGGAAAGGGTTCTCGTTATGTAGTTCGATAATGGTGAATTTTGGTATCCACATGCTTTGATGTGCTCTAACTCATGTGAAATTTTATTTCTTATTTATTGGAACAACGTAGAAGAATTAGAAATTAGTGCTACAAAAAAAGTCCTTGTCAATGAGGGGCAACTATCAGCACCACCAGCATCGATGATTCTCATCATGACGAGTTATAGTAGCTTGATTGATAATTCAAACAAGTACTACACTCGAAAAAGGCCACATTCATAAGTAGGATATCCATTTTTTCTCTCATTAGCTGTGCCTTCCTAATTAATGGTTCTTCCATGGTGGATGTGATTGATTTAGATTGCTCATTTTGCGATGTTTCTTGTTTTATTGAAGACCAAGCTTTTTTATGGCCCCATACCTTCATCTTCTTTCTTCACCTTGCTTTTTTTTATGTGAATTTAGTAGTTCTTGTCATTGATTGGCGCATTATTAAGTCCTCTATTTTTATTGTGTGGTTGTTTCATAAAATGCATATTTGTCTTGCAAAATGAGGTTGAACAAATAGCTAAACAGATACTTCTTTCATTTATATTTTTGAAGGATTTTGGAAGGGAAGAATACTTGATTTTTTGGAGTGCTTTTGATAAGAAAGGGATGTCACGCCCCGAACCGAAGTCTTAAATAGCCGCCCGTTATCCCAGATGTTGACTTTCTATTACCAAATGATCGGAACCTCCTCATAAGTCGGAAGTTTATCAAATCTCATATATCGACCTGTCACATATCTATATACATAGGCCAGCCCGACCACAATCAAGAATCTCCTCAGATCATCCAATCCCTGTCAACCATGCAGGATAACATAAGGCTAACGACAATCCTACACCAGACCTCTACTGCCATGCCCCCATCAAAGGCATGAACAGTTGCTAGTTACCGCTCCTGTGATTTAGAGGTGGTATCGAGCGGACCTAAAGGATACTTCTAGAACATGACACGTTTCCCAAAGTAAATATACACAATAGTACAAATCATGCCTCAATGCAATAGAATAGAATTGAGAGTTTCAATAAGATACACATAAATTTACATACATCCATCTATTTTTATACATAATGGTCTATCTACAATCCTAATGCACAATTATATAATTTTATTGGCAAATCCTTCCTAATATCATATCGAGTACCTAATCAACAGCATCGATCTTCAGCAAAAGTCTCGTGCTCTGAAGTCTTTACGCATCCCACTATAGCTATCTCTATACACTATAGGAAATGAGGGATGAGTATCAAGGAAGATACCCAATGAGTGAGAGGGTATATATCATGTGTTTAATATGTTGGTGAAAAATGGAGTATCAAAGTTCTCAATAATTCCACATATTGGAAGAAATCGTGTAAAATACTCAATTTATCATAAATCATTCTTTTCACATACATTTCAAACATATATGCATTCATGTCATCAAATCATGCTAAAATAGAGCGTGCCAAAATCAGTCCTAGCATGGGTTGACCGCAATCAATGACAGGCGCATCGGGGGTTTTGTATACAATAGGTTAGAAAAACTCTCTACCCCAACATTGGCAATGGACCTCATCAGGTGCTAGACTATGGCGCACCATAGCCCTCCCCCTTATAGGTTCAACCTGACTAGTACCATATTGAATCACAATATATTTACCATTTTCCGATGTCATGTGGGATACATTCTGCAGAAGCGTATCGGGTGTAAATATGGATTACCCTACACATGCATCCTTCGTAGTTACGGAATGGGATTTATCCATCACAAAGTTATCATTATCACATGTTAGGGCCCTCGGCCCATGTAAAATATCATCATTAAATCAATTACATGCCATGCCACATTTTTCAAGCAAAGTAAATCATTTCCACAAGGATGATTTCATAAAACATGTATAACTCAAATGCAATGGCACGGTTTCGTATTTTAAAACTCGTTTGGATGCATATATAACACGTATAAACATGTTTGTGGATACTCCATGAATTCACAAAAATATTTCATAATTTATTGAAAATTTCACATCACATATTCATTAAATCATGCTTGCGTAAGAAAACATTTTAAAACATGATATTGTGCATCAGACACATAATATAATAAATTCTACTCACAGTATATGGGAGGGTTAGTCACTCCCTACCAAATACCACAAGTGTCGAAAATATTTCCCCTCATTTGATCACCACCCGTGTGCCTACAATAGCAACACAATGCATATATAAGGATTTGTGTCATGATTTGAACTTACTAGGTTAAGTTGTATTCTAGCAATTCTTTTCTCTAAGATTAAGGTTAGGGTATCCTAGGGCATGCTCTATCCTTTTTTCGTCATTCTTATAATATATTCTTTACAATTCATTCAATTAGTACATATTTTATCACCCCAACACAACATATGTGCCTATAGTTCATTATTCATGGTTTCTGCACATATGCATCTTTGTGCAGTCATGGCAAATGGTCATAACTTCTGCTACACAACTCTAAATCACATGTTTCTTCAGATTCTAATCGTAGAATTTCAGAAAAACCAATCTTTTCTCAGTTCTGTTCCAAACGTCCACTCTGTCCTGTCTTAGTAAAAATGCAATAACGCCTTGCACACAACTCCAATTCAAATGAATTTTGGATATGTTCTAGAAAGACATCTACCTACAACTTTCAAGTTGAAAATTGTTCTTATTTCAGTCCTGAAAAGAGTCGAAATAGGTCAAAAACAAGGCGGTCAATTTGGGACCGAAAACATAGTGAAAATTTGAATAGTTTTGGAAGATTTTGTATAACTTTTGATTCCCTTGCTCAACTTGGCTGACATATTCACAGTAGATGGTAAGAGGGAGATCTACAACTTTTCTTCTATGACTTTTCGCAAACAAGGGCTGGAAGGGGGTCGTGTAATCTCCTGTTTTTAGTGTTAGAAAATGGATGACCCTCTGATGAGTTTCAGAAGAATGGCTGTAACGTTTGACATAGGGGTCGGATTGAGGCGATTCTTATCTCGTTGGAAAGATGAGACATAGATCTATAAATTTCATAACTAGGGCTAAGGTTGGTCCATACCAAAAGACATCTCAAATTTGAGAAACATTTCACGGCAGAAAACAGGGCAGAACAGCGTATTTTCTATAGAACATCTAAATTTGAAAAATCACAAAAATTCCAATTCTCTTCAGAATTCAACAAATCATATCTCCTTTCAAAGCTACGGAAGTCTAGTTTCATATACAGAAAACCTCACTCAATTTTCATTTGTACAGAGAAAGTTATTATAGAAAGAGTACAACCTGGTCAGTTTGGCAGAAATCTAAAGGTTCAATGTTTGCATCAAATCTTTCTTTCCTCATTCAATTTTGGACCACCAAACCTTGATCATACATGTACACACGCATATTCTCACACACTTTTGGTCTCAATTTTACATACATATACTCAATAACACATCACAAAATTCTACACACTTTCCTATTTCATTTTTTTTTCTTACATTTCACTACATATTTCACATGAAAATGACTTCCGTTTTTGCTTCCACTAGTGCAGAAATTTTCTGCACTCATTCCTTCCTCATTTCATTCACTACACACATATATACACATCATACTTCAATGCCAAAATCCAGCACACACACAAGTACATTAAATCCACATTTTAACACTCAAAATCACATTAAAACCCATCCAATTTCATAACCCAAATTCTGAATTTTTCTGCACTTGTTCCCTTATGGTTTCTCACCCCATTATGTGATCATTCAATTTCACATGCCGAAATTTTCTGCACACATTATAGCATTCTTTTACTTGATTGATTTTTTTTTCTCTAACTAAACTAAAATCAACACATTAACACACCAAAAGAAATGTTCTCAAGTCCAAACAAGGTGCAGATTTTTTTTTTTTTTTTATATCTCAAGATTTGATGTCTCAAGCCTCAAACAAGTCCTCTCCTCCAAAGATCTCTCCTTTCCTCTTTGATCCTAATTTTTGGTCAACAAAGAGTCACCAAATTAGAGATTTCCTTTTGGCTCCAAATTGATATATGTTACACTAGGGAACAAGAGGATGCTTTCTTACCTAAAGTTTCGAAGAACCCATAGATCTCTTCACTTGTACCTCTAGGTTTCCACCCTTGAATCACCAAGCAAACCTTCTTCTCTTCTTCTAATTTTTGGATATGTTGAACTAGGGCTTGAAAGGAGAAGATCTATGTAAAAATATTGAAGATTGGTTGAAGGGATCAAGTCTCCCCTCAAGGAGTAGCTCACGGTTTTTGGAGAAAGGAAAAGAAAAAGCCTTTTTTGTTCTTCCTTTTGTTCCTCACGAGTTTTGGCAAAATGAGAAGTCTAGGGTTGTGTTATCTTTTCCTTTAAGCTTAATTCACTTTATTAAATTCAATCTCAACCATCCAAATGTTTCAAAGTTGATCTAAACCCTTGGATTTCACTAATAAACTCTAGAATAGTCACTTATTCTCTCTCTTCCTCTCTCTCCCTCCCTCTCTCACGTTTCCTCTCTCTCTCTCTCTTCCTCTCCCACTCCTTTACTTAATTAATTAATAACTTTCTTATTTTTAAAATTACATTTTTTTTAATATGTGTGGGACCCACCATTTTCTCTTTTACTCTCTACAACTCACACCCATATTTAATATGTGGGCCCCACCTCAAGACCTTAAAGCTCTCATTGGTCCAAATTAGGGTTATTATGAATTGCAAACAAATCCCTTAAACTTTAAAATTTCTATTTTGACCCCAAATTTTCCATAATTACACAGTAGGCCCCCTTATCCCATATTAAGTCTAACTAAGTCCATTTCGCATCATAATGTGGTCAGTTAGTCTTGTCGGGGCTTATTACCGTCCGATTAGGGCTTTTCGGGAAAGTTTCCAAAAATCCCTGATTTAGCTTTATAAAGTGATATTTATCTATATTTGAGGTTTTCATACACTTTTAAGGCCACTCTGATCATTATTTGACCTTCAGTGGTCATTTGGAAGTTTTTAATCTCTAACGATTTTAGCTGAAATTTGTTTGGGGACGATTTTATCGAAAAAATTTCTTAGTGAAATTTCTATATCGAACATAAGTAATATCATACATAGAATGGGAAAAGATTGCAAATATGAATACACCGAGATGTCGGTATTACATTTTCTAACCCTTTAAAAATAAATTTCGTCATTGAAACTAAAAGAAACTATGCAGAGAAAAGTTAGGGGTGTTGTCTCCGCAAGTCCTTCTCGGGCTCCCAAGTCTACTCCTCGACTTGGTTGGTCCTTCACAAAACTCTAACAAGAGGAACCTCTTTGCTCCGTAACTTTCTGACCTGTCGATCCAGAATAGCCATGGGCTGAATAGGTAAGCTCAAGTCATCTCGAAGCTCAACTAGCAGAGCTTCTAAAATGTGTAAGGGATCTGGCTGATGTCTCCTAAGCACTGAGACATGGAATACATCGTGAATATGTGTTAGGTCTCCCGCTGCCCAAATCGAATGACTCCCTTCAAGGGAGATATCCTCATGAATACCATGTTTCCTATAGTGAACTCTAGAGGTTGCCGCTTATGGTATGCATAGGATTTCTGTCTATCCTGAGCGACTTTCATCCGCGTACGGATAAACCTCACTTTCACCTTCGTCTCCTCTACCAGCACAACTTTGGTGAGTTGACGCTCACCAATCTCATCCCAGTACAACGGGGTACGGCACTTCCTCCCATACAATGCCTCATAAGGTGGCATGCCAATGCTCGCCTGATAGCATTATTATAGGCAAACTCCACTAACAGAAGATGCCGATCCCAACTCCCCCAGAAATCCATAACACATGCCCTTAGCATGTCCTCTAAAGTCTGAATTGTCCTCTCTGACTGACCATCTGTTTGGGGATGATATGCTGTGCTGAATCTCAGTCTAGTATCCAAAGCTTCCTACAGATTGGGCTAAAAAGGGGATGTAAATATGGGGTCTCGATCTGATACTACTGACATTGGAACCCTATGAAGTCTCACAATCTATCAATATAGAGGCGTGCCAATGCCTCAAGCGAGTAATTACTCCTGATCAGGATGAAGTGTGCAAACTTAGTAAGTCGGTCAACTATCACCCAGATTGCATCATGCTGTGCCAAAGTCCGTGGAAACTCCACTATGAAATCCACCGTGATATGCTCCTACTTCTACTCAGGGATGGGAAGGGGCTATAAAGTGCCAGCTGGACACTGGTGCTCGGCTTTTACCTATTGACATGCAAGGCAACGAGCAATAAACTCCGCAATCTCCCATTTCATACCCGACCACCAATAATTGTCTCTGATAGTGCGGTACATTTTAGTACTGTTGGGATGTAAAGCATAGGTAGATGAATCGACCTCCTCAAGAATAGTCCTGCGGAGATCACTATCTGCTGGTACACACACTCGATCTCGGAAAACCAACAGTCTATCCCTGCGGACTTTAAAGTCATCGATATCACCTCTACTGGCTTTCTTATAAATACCTCGGAGCTCCTCATCACTCTGCTGAAGCTCTCTGATACGGTCGAGTAAACTCGGCCGAATCTCAAATCTGGCTAGTATAGCTCTCTGATTATCACTAGCTAACCTGACTCCCAAAGCTTGGAGTCCTAATAAACATGAGAGATAAGTACTCTCGGTAGTCTGAGAAGAAGAAGATGACTTTCGGTTTAAGGCATCAGCCACTATATTAGCCTTACCCGGATGATAGTCAATGATGAGATCATAATCCTTTAGTAGCTCTAACCATCACCGCTGCCTTAAATTTAGCTCCCACTGGGTGAACAGATACTTTAGACTCTTGTGATCTGTAAACACCTTGCATGTAACCCCATATAGATAGTGGTGCCATATCTTTAGCGTAAAGACTATGGCCGCCAACTCCAAATAGTACGTAGGATAGTTTACCGCATGCTTCTTTAGCTGTCGAGAAGCATAGGCAAAACTCTATCATCCTATATAAACACACAGCCCAATCCCTGCCTGCTGGCGTAATTGTATACCATATACTCCCGACTACTCGTGGGAAGGGCTAAAATCAAAGCGGACGTCAACCGCTGTTTGAGCTCCTGAAAGCTCGCCTCACAATGGTCATCCCATATAAATCTGACGTCCTTCCGTGTCAATCAAGATAACGAAACAGCAATACAGAAAAATCCATCTACAAATCTGTGACAATACCCGGCTAGACCAAGAAAACTCATGATCTCTATTACTGTTTGTGGTTGCTCCCATCTCAATATAGTCTCAACTTTCTGCGGATCAACAAAGATACCCTCCGCAGAAACTATGTGGCCAAGAAAACCAATCTCTCATAGCCAAAATTTAAACTTGGTGAACTTGGCATAAAGCTGTCTCTCACGAAAAGTCTACAGAATCACCCTAAGATGCTGAGCATGCTCATCATCACTCTGCGAGTAGACTAAAATATCATCAATAAAAACAATAACGAACCGGTCTAAATAATCATGAAAAACTCGGTTCATAAGGTCCATAAATGCGGCAGGGGCGTTAGTCAGCCCAAACGGCACGACTAAAAGCTTATAATGTCCGTATTGGGTACGGAAAGCCGTCTTAAACACATCTCCAGCCCTAATCCATAGCTGATGGTAACCCAACTGGAGATCTATCTTCGAGAATACCCTAGAACCTTGTAACTGATCAAAGAGATCATCAATACGTGGTAGTGGGAACCAATTCTTAATGGTAACTTTGTTCAGCTATCTATAATCCACACACAAGCGAAATGTGCCATCTTTCTTTTTTGCAAACAACACCGGTACATCTCATGGTGACGTGCTAGGATGGATAAATCCCTAGTCCAATAGTTCTTGCAACTGAACTTTCAGCTCCTTGAGCTCGGTTGGCGCCATCCTATATGGTGCCAAAAAAATCGGAGCAGTCCCTGGAACTACATCAATCTTAAAATCAAACTCTCGGATTGGTGGTAATCTAGGTATTTCTCAAAAAATACATCCGGAAACTCCTGTACCACCGGGACCTCCTCAAGCTGCGGGCCCTATATGGTGGTATCAATAACGTGGGCCAGATATACCGTACCTCCACGGCGCACCAAACGTCTGGCCTCCATAACAGAAGTAACACAGTGAGGTAATACCCGTCTATCTCCTGTAAAAACCAATGGTGGTTGTCTGGGTTTCCTGAATTCATTTGTTTCGTAAGGCAATCAACTGAAGCCCGGTTTGTACTCAACCAGTCCATCCTTAGGATGGCATCAAAGTCGGTCATACTAAGAGGAATCAAGTATGCCTGTAACACGGTATCCTCTATCCTGACCTCGCAGCCACGATATACTGAATCTCAAACAATTTGCTCACCAAGAGCAGTGATAACCAAGATCTTCTTATCAAGTCGTGAGATAGGCCAATCAGAGTGCCTAGCGAAGGAATCGCTCACATATGAGTAGTTCGACCCAATCTCTATGAGAACACGGGCGTCGGTACCAAATATATACATGGTACCTAATGACAAAAAGAGTTAGACAGAATTTAGAATCCGAGAAAACTATATATATATATATATATATATATATATATATATCAAAAACATATGTATATCAAAGTAGTCAAACCTCTAAGGCTTTAACATGTCATGACTGTACACAAGTATCATGGCGTACATAATATCAAAAGAAAATACAATACGATATAGATCCTATACTGCTGGATCTGTGGGAAGGTTACCTGTAACTACATCAAGGTTCGCTTGAGTGTCCTCCTGAGTCATCGCGTACACGCGAGCATGATATCTAGGTTGCTAACGCGATTGAGTCTGCACGGTGTTGCTCCGGTGGCCAAGATCTCCTCATCAAGTGGTGAGATAGGCCTATCAGAGTGCTTAGCGAAGCAACTGCTCACGTATGAGTAGTTCGACCTTATGTCTATGAGAACAAGGGCGTCGGTACCAAATATATGCATGGTACTAATAACAAAAAGAGTTAGACGGAATTTAAAATCCGAGAAAACTAAATATATATATATATATATATATATCAAAACACATACGTACATCAAAGTAGTCAAACCTCTAAGGCTTTAACATGTCATTATTGTACACGAGTATCATGGCATATATAATATCAAAAGAAAATACAATACGATATAGATCCTATACTGCTAGATCTGTGGGAAGGTTACCCATAACTACATCAGGGTTCACCTGAGCGTCCTCCTGAGTCATCGCGTATATGCGAGCCTGAGCTCTAGGTTGCTGACGCGACTGAGTCTGCACGGTGTTGCTCCCGGTGGCCATCCGTGGAGCTATATGTGCTGAATGAGTAGGTACTCCCTACTCTCCCATGCGTGGTGCATTGGTATGGCTCTGCGATGCCTGACCTCTGAAACCCAGGTCTGGGCACGCACTCCTGATATGACCCGGCTTCCTACACTGGAAGCAAGTGATCGGGCCTTCGCAAGGTCCAGAATGGAAACGACTACATCGGTGGCAAGGAGTCGGCCACTACGCCGTATACTGTGTAGAAGCTCTAGGGACGGGTGGTCTGAACCCCTGGAAACGAGGTCCCTACCCCGAACTCTGCGGTCTAAGCCTAGAAGTACCTCTGTACGGGCCAAAGCCTCTGCCTCTCCTAGAGGTCTATATGGAATGTGACCCAGTCCTCTTCCTTTTCTGCTCCCAACCCTCTCTCTGCCTGGCCTCAGCGCGAACTATCTCCTCCGCAAGATGAGTTGAACTAATTACCTCTGAGATGGTGAAACTGGGGGTCACAGTCATGCAGCATCGAATACTCAAACTGAGGCTGTCCTCAAACTTGAACCTCAATTGCTGCGGTGCAGCTATGTCGGGGACTAAGGCAGCTATCCTCCTGAGTTTTGCCTCATACTCAACAACATATCTAGTCCCCTATCTCAAATACAAGAACTCAGCTCTCAAAAGATCTTGCTGGAAGTCTAGGGAGTATCTACGATCAAACTCTCATAGAAAATCCTCCTACTGTAAAGGCCCTGTAGCCTCATCTCATATAGTCTCCCACCAAGTAAGAGCATCTCCGTCCAATAACCTTTCGGCAACACTGAGTCTGAGGTCCTCACTCAACCTCAAATCTGTAAGAATCCTGTGAATCCGATTGATGTAATGCTTTGTTGCCACAGCATTACCGGATCCTAAAAATCTACACAACCGAGCTGACGTGCCTCCTTCACTAACATGTCAACTCATGAACTCGCCTCAGAGTCATAGAAGTGGTCTCACTCAGACCTAAAACTACTGAGGGCTTGGCCACAGGTAGGGGCTTTAGTGTCGCTGGGATAGGTGCTGTCGCAGGTGTAGGTGCAACTGTAGGTAGAGATGGTGGTGGCATCTGCACACCATACTAACTATACCACTCCTGCCACTGCCTCAAAGCCTCTAGTGGTGGTGGTGGAATCCCTACCATAGTCATCGGCTGGGGTGGCGCTAGTGTAGGCACCCGTGATAAGGAAGCATCCTCCGGTACCCTAAAGGTCTCAGGCTCCCTCAAAGTATCAGGTGCTGGAGGAGCCTCAAGTGGCGCGAGTCTAGCTCCGCATCCCATTGATCTACTACGTCTAGGCGGCATAATTCTGCAAAAAGAATTCTCCATGAGATATGTTTCAAGAATTAGGGTTAGCTACGGAGTAACTAACCCCTTAAAATGGATGAACTCAATTCTTAAGGCCATATGCAGGGATATATATGACTGTATGAAACTCTCATGCATCGAGGACTTTAAATACATTCATACTTGGAAAATGTCTTACAAAAATATACAGCTCTCAACCTAGGACTCTGATACCAACCGAACTGTCACACTCCGAATCGGAGCCGTGAACAGCCACCCATTATCCCGGATGTTGACTTTCTATAACCAAACGAGCGAAACCTCCCCATAAGTCAGAAGTCTATCAAATATCATATATCGACCTGTTACATATCTATATACATAGCCCAGCCTGACCATAATAAATAATCTCCTTAGATCATCCAATCCCTGTCAACCATGCAAGATAACGTATGACAAACAACAGTCCTACACCAGACCTCTACTACCATGCCCCCATTAAAGGCAGGAATAGTCGCCAATTACCCCTCCTGTGATTTAGAGGTGGCACCGAGTTAACGTAAAGGACACTTCTAGAATATGACACGTTTCCCAAAGTAAATATACACAATAGTACAAATCATGCATCAATGTAATAGAATAGAATTCAGAGTTTCAAAAAGATACACATAAATTTACATACAGCCATCCCTTTTAATACATAATGGTCTATCTATAATCCCAATACACAATTATACAATTTCATTGGCAAATCCTTCCCAATATCATATCGAATACCTAATCAACAGCCTCAATCTCTAGCAAAAGTATAGTACGCTAATAAATCTCTACGCGTCCCACTATAGCTATCTCTGTACACTATAGGAAATGAGGTATGAGTATCAAGGAAGATACCCAGTGAGTGAGAGGGTATATATCATGTGTTTAATATGTCGGTGAAAAATAGAGTATCAAAGTTCTCAATAATTCCACATAGTGAAAGAAATTTTGTAAAATGCTCAATTTATCATAAATCATTCTTTTTACATACATTTCAAACATATATGCATCCATGTCATCAAATCATGCTAGAATAAAACGTGCCAAAATCAGTCCTGGAAGGGTCGACCACGACCAATGACAAGCGTATCGGGGGTTTTATATGCAATAGGTTAGAAAAACTCTTTACCCTAATGTTGGTGACGGACCTCATCAGGTGCTAGAGTACGGCGTACCATAGCCCTCCCCCTTCAACCTGACCAGTACCGTGTCGAATCACAATATATTTACCATTTTTTCGATGTCATGTGGGATACCTTTCGCAGAAGCGTATCGAGTATAAATATGGATCACCCTACACATACATCCTTCGTAGCTACGGAATGGGATTTACCCATCACAAAGTTATCATCATCACATGCCATCATCAAATCAATCACGTGCCATGCCACATTTCTCAAGCAATGTAAATCATTTCCACATGGATGATTTCATAAAATATGTATAACTCAAATGCAATGGCATGGTTTCGTTTTTTAAAACTCATTTGGATGCATATATAACACGTATAAACATGTTTGTGGATACTCCATAAATTCTCAAAAACATTTTATAATTCATTGAAAATTTCACATCACATATTCATTAAATCATGCTTGCGTCAGAAAACATTTTAAAACATGATATGGTGCATCAGACATATAATATAATAAAGCACATTCACAGTATATGGGAGGGTCAGTCATTTCCTACCAAGTCCAAGTGTCAAAAGTGTTTTCCCTCGTTTGGTCATCACTCGTGTGCCTATAATGGCAACACAATGCATATATGTGGATTTGTGTCATGATTTGAACTTACTAGATTAAGTTGTATTCTAGCAATTCTTTCCTCTAAGATTAAGGTTAGGGTATCCTAGGGCATGCTCTATCCCTTTTTCGTCATCCTTATCATATATTCTTTACAATTCATTCAATTAGTATACATTTCATTACCCCAACACAACACAAGTGCTTATAGTTCATTATTCATGGTTTCTGCACATGTGCACATTTGTGCAGTCATGGGAAAATGGTCATAACTTCTACTACACAACTCCGAATCACATGCTTCCTATTTTATTTTAAAGCTAAGAGACAGCACTACAACTTTCATTTGAACGTTTCTTCAGATTCTAATCGCAAAATTTCAGAAAAACCAATCTTTGTTTCAGTTCAGTTCTAAACTTCCGCTCTGTCCTGTCTTAGTAAAAATGCAATAACGCCTTGCACACAACTCCAATTCAAATGAATTTTGGATATGTTATAGAAGAGACACATACCTACAACTTTCACGTTGAAAGTATTTCTTCATTCAGTCCAGAAAAAGGTCGAAACAGCTCACAAAGAAGGCAGTTAATCTGCGACTAAAAACAGAGTGAAAATTTACATAGTTTTGGGAGATTTTGTAGACCTTTTGATTCCCTTGTGCAAATTGGCTGAAGTTTTACATTAGGTGGCTAAGAGGGATATCTACAACTTTTCTTCTTTGAGTTTTTTACAAACAAGGACTGGAAAGGGGTCGTACAATGCTACTATTTTTTATGTTGGAAAATGGATGACCCTCTGATGAGTTTCAGAAAATTGTCTGTAACGTTTGACACAGGGGTTGGATTGAGGCGATTCTTATCTAGTTGGAGGTATAAGACATAGATCTATAAATTTCATACCTAGGGCTAAGGTTGGTCCAGACCAAAAGGCATCTCAAGTTTAAGAACAAATTCGTGACAGAAAACAGGGCAGAATAGAGTATTTTCCGCAGAACATCTAAGTTTGAAAAATCACAACAATTCCAATTCTCTTCAGAATTCAATGAATCATATCTCATTTAAAAGCTACGGAAGTCTAGTTTGATATGCAGAAAACTTCACTCAATTTTCATTTGTGCAGGGAAAGTTATTATAGAAAGAGTACAGCCTGATCAGTTTGCCCTATTTTGCAGAAATCTAAAGGTTCAATGTTTGCATCAAATCTTTCTTTCCGCATTCAATTTCGGACCACCAAACCTTCATCATACTTGTACAGACACATATTCCTACACACTTTCGGTCTCAATTTTACATACATATACTCAATAACACATCACAAAATTCTGCACACTTTCCTATTCCATTTTTTTCACTATAAAAAACAGCCTTTTAGTCATAAATTTAGCGACGAAAAATTATCCGTCGCTAAATTAGTGACATAAAAAAATCCGTTGCTAAATTTAGTGACGAAAATCTAAAATTCGTCGCTAAATTTAGCGATAAATAATTTTTGTCGCTAAAATCTGTCGCTAATTTAGGGAAAAAAATATCCGTCGAAAAATTATCCGTCCCTAATTTAGCGACGAATAAAAAAATCCATCACTCAATTCAGCGACGGATTCCAAATCGATCGCTGATTCCAAATTCGTCGAAATGTCCAAGGAGCGCACGTGCCGCCCTTGCCAACCCGAGCCAGCACATCCCTTGGCCTCCCTTACCCACCCGAGCCAGCACGTGCGTGGATGGCCCCGCCCACCAGAGCCAACACCAACCTGTAACCTACCCGCCTGCCCGAGCCAGTACCCCCGCGCAGGCGCTCCAGCATCAACTCTTAATTGCTGAAAAATGCCGCTTTGCCTTCTGCCTCCACTTCGGTTCGAACTCCGAACTCCTGCACGCACACGCAACCTATAAACCACCAAACCAAAGGATATTATGTGATATAAATTTTTTTTTTATTATTTATTATCTCTCCTTCACATTTTTCTAATAATAATAAAATAATATATAATAACAATTTAAAATAATAAATATAATAACTTTTTTTATTTATGCCATCAAAGTAAAATAATATTAATTAAAAATAATAAATATGATAATTTTTTAAAAAATAAAAAATAATAAAATACTAATTTAAAATAAAATATTAAATTAATTAAAAAATATATTAATATTATATTTTGATTTCTTCTTTTTTCTTTTATTTTATTATTTTATTATTCCTTTTCATTTTTATTTTATTTTTTAATCCATAGTTTAAAAATGGATTATAACATCTCAAAACTATAAAATTATAATTATCAATAAATTATAACATATTAATAATTTAAAAAATCTATATATTTAATCACAAAATATTTTTATTCGTTATAAGAAATTTCAATATAATTATTATATATAAGAAATGATAATAGAAATGACAAAAAACCCAAAACTAGAGATAAGGGAAAAAAAATGAGAACAGAAAACAAATAAGGAAGAAGAAAGAAAAAAAATATTATCACGTAACACTAAGCGGTGGTGCAGTGGTGATATGTCTTCTGTTCAAATTCGAAGTCCAGGGTTCGAATCCATTCAACTGCATTTTGTCAATTCTTTTAGTATTAAAACAATGAAGGGTGCCCAGGCAGGCACGCCTCAACAGGCGCGGGTGCCCCGGTAGGCTCGCGCCTGCTTGCCTGGGCGCCCTCACGCCTGCCTGGGGCCCAGGCAGGCACACCCCAGCAGGCGCCCGTGCGTGCATGCACCGGCGCCCGCGCAGGCTTGCGGTCCGATTAATATTTAATTAAAAAATTTATATTATTGAATAAAATAATACAAATGAAATAAAAGTTACCTATACAATAATAAAAAATATTAAATCAAACAAAAAATAATAAATTAATTAAAACATATATATAATTTAAATAAAATAAAATATATGGTTTCTTTTAAGAATTAAATAATATTATTCTTCTAAAAAAATGAAATATAATATAATAAAATAAAATGTAAATTAAAATATTATAAAATAATAATATGATTTGTTAATATAAATTATTAAAATAAAATAAAAATAAAATAAAATTCTAATTAAAAAAAGATTAAATTCAGCGACGGATTTTAATCATTCGCTAAATTACCAATGGATAAATTTTGTCATTGCTAAATTAATTTTTTAATTTAAATATTATATTAATATTATATTTTATTTAATTATATATAAAAAACATAACGACGGATTGGGATTTTCGTCTAGCGACGGAAAACAAACCGTCACTAAATTAATTTTTAACTTAAATATTACATATTAATAAAATAAAAAGAAAAATAAAAAAATAAAATTCTATTTAAAAAATATTAAATTTTGCGACGGATTTTAAATCCGTGGTAAAATTTAGCCATGAAATATTATTCGTCGCTATTTAGCGATGAAATTTACAACGAAAAATTTTTTGTCGTCAATTAGCGACGAATTTAGTTACGAAAATTTTTTCGTCACTAATTAGCGACGAATTTAGCCATAAAAATTTTTTCGTCACTAATTAGCGATAAATTTTGCTACGAATGATGTGTCCGTCACTAATTTAGCTACGACTTCCTTTTCGTTGCAAATTTTGTGGCAAATTAACGACGAAAAAGTTTTTATCGCTAAATTCATCGTAAAATAGTGACGAATTTTTTCCGTCGTGAAAATCCGTGACTAAAACCGTGTTTTTTTTAGTGTTTCTTACATTTCACTACATATTTCACATGAAAATGACTTCCTTTTTAGCTTCCACTACTGCAGAAATTTTCTGCACTCATTCCTTCCTCATTTCATTCACTAGACACAAATATACACATCATACTTCAATGCCAAAATCCAGCACACACACTAGTACATTAAATCCACATTTGAACACTCAAAATCACATTAAAACCCATCCAATTTCATAGCCAAAGTTCTGAATTTTTCTGCACTTGTTCCCTTACGGTTTCTCACCCCATTATGTGATCATTCAAGACTTACATCAACCATTTCACATGTTGAAATTTTCTGCACACATTATAGCATTCTTTTACTTGATTGATTTTTTTTTCTCTAACTAAACTAATATTCACACATTAACACATCAAAAGAAATGTTCTCAACTCCAAAGAAGGTGCAGAATATATATATATATTTTTTTATACCTCAAGATTTCATGTCTCAGGCCTCAAATAAGTCCTCTCCTCCAAACATCTCTCCTTTCCTCTTTGAACCTAATTTTTGGTCAACAAAGAGTCACCAAGTTAGAGATTTCCTTTTGGCTCCTAATTGATATATGCTACACTAGGGAACAAGAGGAAGCTTTCTTACCTAAAGTTGTTGAAGATAATTTGAAGAACCCATAGATCACTTCACTTGTACCTCTTGGTTTCCACCCTTGAATCGCCAAGCAAATCTTCTTCTCTTCTTCTAATTTTTGGATATGTTGAACTAGGGCTTGAAAGGAGAAAATCTATATAAAAATATTGAAAATTGGTTGAAGGGATCAAGTCTACCTCAAGGAGTAGCTCACGGTTTATGGAGAAAGGAAAAGAAAAAGCTGTCTTTGTTCTTCCATTTGTTCCTCAAGATTTTTGGCAAAATGAGAAACCTTTCCTTTAAGCTTAATTCACTTTATTAAATTCAATCTCAACTATCCAAATGTTTCAAAGTTGATCTAAACCCTTGGATTTTATTAATAAACTCTAGAATAGTCACTTATTCTCTCTCTTCCTCTCTCTCCCTCCCTCTCTCATGTTTCCTCTCTCTCTCTCTTCCTCTCCCACTCCTTTACTTAATTAATTAATAACTTTCTTATTTTTAAAATTACATTTTTGTTTTTTTATATGTGTCCCACCATTTTCTCTTTTGCTCTCTACAACTCACACCCATATTTAATATGTGGGCCCCACCTCAAGACCTTAAAGATCTCATTGGTCCAAATTAGGGTTTTAGGAAAATAAAATTAGTAGATTAATTCTAGGTTATTGTGTATTGCAAACAAATCCTTGAACTTTAAAATTTATATTTTGACCCCAAATTTTCCATAATTACACATTAGGCCCCTTACCCCATATTAAGTTTAACTAAGTTCATTTCGTATCATAATGTGGTGAATTAGTCTTGTTGGGGCTTATTACCGTCCGATTAGGACTTTTCGGAAAATTTTTCAGAAATCCCTGATTTATCTTTATAAAGCAATATTTATCTATATTTGAGGTTCTTATACACTTTTAAGACCACTCTGATTATTATTTGACCTTCAGTGGCCATTTGGAAGCTTTTAATCTTCCACGATTTTAGTTAAAATTTGTTTGGAGACGGTTTTATCGAAAAAAATTTTTAGTGAAATTTCTATATCGAACATAAGTAATATCATACATAGAATGGAAAAAGAATGCAAATATGAATACACCGAGATGTCGGTGTTACAAATGATGTGGTTTTCCAGTTCTATAATGGTGACTTCTAGGATCTTTTGTTCTAATGTTCTAAAACTTGCCTCAACTTCCATTTCCTCTTCATTTGAACATCAATGAAGAACAAAAATTCATTGCTACCGGAAAAGTCCTTGTGAGTGAGGACAACTATCAACCCCATGAGCTTTGATGATTCTCGTCTTGATCAGATATAACAGCTTAATTGATGTTTTTGATAGATGCTTCACTCAAAGAAGGCCACAATCACAAGTTGTATGACCATTTTCTCACTGGTGGGCTCTACCATGCTATATAGTGGTTCTTCCTTGGTGAAGTTGATTGATTGAGGTTGCTCTTTTTGTGGTGTTTCTTGATTTAATAAACTCGAGGCTTTTTTATGGCCCCGTACCTTCATCTTCTTTCTTCCCCTTGCTCTTCTTTGAGAAGAATCTAGTACTCTTGTTGTTGACATGTATATTATCATGTCGTCAATGTTTTTAGTGTAGGGTATAATTTCGATAGAGCGACAAAAACATTAATTATGTTTTCTTTGAATAATTTATTTCACTTCTAGCAATAGCACTTTTTGTCTCCTCTTTGGTTTCACAAAATGCGAATTTGTCATGGAATAAAACATTAAGCAAATTGCTGGAATAGCTTAGTTGGTTAGAGCGTGTGGCTGTTAACTACAAGGTCGGAGGTTCAAGCCCTCCTTCTAGCGCATTGGTATGTGTTTAATCATTTTCTTTTTGAAATTTGTTGCAAAAAGTAAAAGTTTAATTAAAATAAAAAAGAAAAGACCCTAAGTTGGAGAGCGTAAGTAGTAGCTTTCAGAGCTGCGAGGCAAAAAAGTCATGATTTCTAGTCAAATTATTATAAAAACACAACCCAAGTTCTCACTTAAATTGCTTAACAGATTATTTGGATTCAAATCATTTCATAGCTTAACTGATTATTGTCAATCAAATCATTTCATGTGGGTGGCTTAAATAGCTTAACAGACACTTGTGTTTTTTAGTCTTATTTTTTCTGGGGTTTGTTGGTAGGCTAGGATGATTTTTAGTTGTACTTTTGATGGGAATGGGTTGTCGTTATCTAGTTCTATAATGGTCAATTTTAGTATCCTTATGCTCTAATGCGCTCTAACTCATGTCAACTTTTATTTCCTGTTTATTTGAACGTCGTAGAAGAATTAGAAATTAGTGCTGTAAGAAAAGTCAATGTCAATGAGGGGCAATTATCAGCACTGCCAGCATTGATGATTCTCATCATGGTGAGTTTTAGTAGCTTGTTTGATAATTCAAACAAATGCTACATTCAAAGAAGGCCGCAATCATATGTTGGATATCCATTTTTTCTCTCATTGGCTCTGCCTTCCGAATTAATGGTTTTTATGTAACACCGATTTTCAGTAACTATATATCATACCACTTCTCATGATTCTAAAAATATATTAAAATCTTTTTGAGATATTTAAAATGTAATTTTAATTATTTATTTATTTATTTTAAAATTTCGCTTCAAAATCGCTAAAACCAAAAATTTTATCGGTAAGCCGAAAATTTTCTCGGCAAGGCATAAAGTAGTCAAAAATAGCTAAAAAAAGGCCTACACACTTAAATAAAGATATTTAAATAAAATTTCATATTTTTAAGGAATTTCAAACAAAATTTCATATGGACTAAAAATGTAAATTTGTTAAAAGTTAGGGGTCTAAATGTAATTAAGGATAGTTGAGGGACTAAGTTGCAAGCCACTCAAGGATGGACAATTGGAGTCAAATGATTGTTCAAGTAGGCAGCAAGGTTGGTTAGTAGTCACATAAGATTGTTCCACATTCAAGAAAGCTCATAGGATGACAATTTATGTATGAAATCAAATTGGAATAGTTTGTGCTAGTTGTGATACTTCTTCTCTTGACATGGATGGCCAACAAGACTCCTAATGGAGTGCATGGAGCTTGCTTGAATCAACAATTATATGGTTTGAGTGCTAGGATAAGTGGATGGTTGAGATAATGTATGGAGTTATCTAATGGTCAAGGAGGCTTTGCTAAGTTTATAAAAGAACTTGTTTAAAAAGAATTTGGCTCATTTTCTTCATTCAACCACCCTTGGATGAAATTTGTAGGATCCATATCCAATTTAAGCGCAACCATGAAGGAAAAGAGGTAAAAACATTTTTGGAAATTCTTAAATTTCAATTGGAAGTATAGTAGTGTTGTATTGGAATTCATGTTGATGGTAATTTAATTTTTGTTTAGGTGATATAAAAGAAAATTTCAAGAATTCAAAGGGAGTGCTGATTTGTATTGTTAGCAAAAGATCTTACAAAGAAGGTAACATGTCTTAACTTATACAAAGATTTGATTATATGATAAGTAGTTATATTAGTATCCACACTAATATGCTAGATTTTGATTTCTAGATTGAGTTTTGTGTAGTCTTGTAGTGATATCTCATTCTATAGAAATAAAAAATCTAAATCATTTTTTCCTATGTAAAGCTTTAAATGGTATATTATGTGAAACAATTAATGAAGGAATCTATTTTTAGTGATTTTTAGAATTTCAACATGTTTCACCTACTCTATTTCATACTCTGTGTACGACCTGTACCTTGTGTCAATTTTTAAAATATCTTTTGCATGGAATTTGGACAAACTTAAAACATGAAAGTTTTAAGTCTTTGTCTTATTTTTAATTTGAGCTAAATATCACTTGAATCGTAGTTATATGCTGAAAGTTATGGTAATTTTAATGAAATTGTGCAGAGTTGATTTTAGGAACTTAGACTAAAGGAGTTATAAAATTTTCTAAATTCATGTGGTCAGAATTTGAGATTTGTCTGAACATAAAAGTTGGAGATATATGTCTTATCTTTAAGATAAAATTTGAATCGTTTGAATCTGATTAAAATTTTGGAAGATATCATGATTTTACAAAACCTATACATGAGATTTTACCTTAAAAAAACATTTTCGTATGCATTTTGTAAACCGACAATATGATATTATCAAAGTAATTGAATTGATGAGTTATATATATATATATATATATATTGTTTAACTTAGGCGAAGGGTTATTTTGCGTATGAAGGGTAACTTGTTCGAGAAACGAGAACAATTAGGGGAGTGGTATACCTTCCTCAGTTGAGATGAGTGAGACGAATTGTTTTTTACTTTAAATGAAAAAAAAGTTTCAATCATGATTTTTATAAATAAATTTTGAAATGTAATTTAAAAATATTTTAATATTTGTGGCTTGTCCTGAATTAATATTCTGTGAAAATTTGTATCCTGATATTATGATGACAGATAGTGCCATGTTTTTCTTTTATGAGTAAAGATTTATGAATGATGACATATGACACATGTGCATAATTATGGGATGGTGTATAATGGCTATAGCGCACTCCTTACCACAATATTAACCGTTTACCCGACAAGGTGATGGGTAGGATAACACGAGAGCAGGGGTTTGAGTCCTCTTTCTCTAACCAACGGATCCAATAGACGAGCACTACGTGAGGATCGTGTCAACACGAAGAGAAGGGGGTTACAAGAAAAATGTGTTCATTCTTATGATATTGTGGCTACCACTTGGTAGATTTTACTCTGTTAGGCCAAACTATGGGTAGAATGTATTTTATTACCAATTGACACCTCATGATACATGATTAAGATAAGAATTCATATTATTTTGAATTACATGATATGTTACAAATGAATATAAATTAGGAAACGATGATTTGACTTGCCACTCTCACAAATTCATTTATTATCATTATTTATAGTTCTTGCACCTCACTCACTGAGTATGTGGATTATACTTACCTCTCATATTTAAAATTTTTAGCTTATACTATACTTGACTTATATTGAGATACTGTTCCACGAGTTCTACTGGGTAAATATTCATATCCATCTTTTTTTACGATTGGACAGTACATATAAATATTATATGTAAATTGGAGGCAAATGTTTTAAAGAAATTTCTAAAAAAATTCTTCTTTAAATCTTCCGCTGCAATATTTAACTTAGGCTGTCGAGCAGGATCATGATATTAGCCATAATAATAGCCTTGCATCACCTCGGTGTACGAGTAAGGCATACTCGTACCTCAAGGAGTCACGGTAGTCTATTTGCGTGGTCGACCTATGAGTCAGAGTGTGACAAATTTTGGTGGTATCAGAGCGTTAGGTTCTGTATTTACTCTATTTCACTTCCAGTGTTTGTAAAATGATTTTCAAAGAAATTACAATTTACCTCCTATGATCCTATGACGTTAATCCTTATTAGAGGGTTAGGTTGGCATCTAACCCTTCGCTTTCCCACTCTTAAGTACTATGTGTAATCCTTTATGTAGAACTATACACCCTCGAGAATGATTGAGGTGTCCCACTGACGTCCTGCTCAAGGCCGCATCATTGTCTCAAACACCTTAGGCTCCTCCTGCTGGAGAAGCACCTCCACCGCACCCCACACTCCAGGAGATGATGGAGTGGTGGACTGCCCACCGAGACTAGATGAGAACACCACTTACACCGGCAGTTGAGATTTCACCTGTACTTGTAGTGGCACCAGCACCCTTTCTTGCACTAGTGACTATGTCGGTTACTCGACAGATGATAGAGGTCTCCACCTTGCTAAGAGAGTCCAGAAGTCTAGGGTATGAGTCCGTCTCTGGAACCCACGATCCTGTTGTAGCCAGGAAGTCGCTCAAACGGATCAAAAAGGCTATGGAGGACATAAGAGTTAAGGATAGAATCAAGCTAGTAATAGCTGTCAGACTGCAAGAGGATGATGCCCGTAACTTGTAGGATGGAATCAAGGATAGAACGGATGAGCTGCTAATTTGGGATGACTTTCTAAGGAAGTTTGACTCCCAGTATTATATGATGTTTGACTGCGACAGGAAACAGCGAGAGTTCCTGGAGTTGAAGTAGGGGCAAAATTCTATGTCAAAGTACGAGACTAAGTTCTACAGACTGGTGGCATTTTTCCCAGAGTTCGTGATGATTGAGGAGACCGGGAGATTCAAGTTTGAACATGAACTAAATCTCACCATCAGAGATTAGATGATAGTCTCCAAGGAGGATACATATACTAGAGTTCTGCAATGGGCACTGAGCTCAGAGCAGAATATCACAGAGCAGAACAAACTCCACGAGCAGCAAGACCAAAGGAAGAGGCCTAGATTTGGGTAGGAACAGAGCTCTAAGAGGAGCAGAGGCTGAGATTCATAAAGCGACAGCCCTAGACAAGGGCCTGGGACTACACCTTTTGGGCAATATGGGCAGTCATCAGCCTCAATAAGTACACGGGGAGGTAGCTTGGGCACTGCGCTATGGTCCGGAGAAGCGTAGAGAATGTCCTGCCCAATTTGTAAAAAGGCACATCCAAACTCATGCCGATTCTCTAGTAGATGTTTTCAATGCAAAAAGGAGGGACATTTCAAGGATTGTTGTCCCGATCTACGAGCTGAGGGGTACAGTCATGCCCTACATCAAAGTTTTCTATCAGGAGTAACATCCTGCTCCACCTCCTCGTCAGCAGCCCAGGATACAAACTAGACTATATGCTATAACTGATGAGGAGGCATAGGTTAGTCTAGACATAGTAATAGGTGCTACCCCCACTCCTCATCTTGATAATGTACAAAAACTTTAGACTATGATGTATTTTGGTGAACTTTGAAAGATGATATATATATATATATATATATATCCATTTTGAGGTTTTATCCTTAAATAATTTTCAATTATTTCAATAATATTGGGCTAATGGACTTTATAAATTCGGATGATAGGCACTATGATTATTTTGTGTTGGTTGACACTAGGGCAAATAGTTCTTTTGTAAGCACGGACTCACTACACTGACCAGGTTCTACTACCACTAGATAAAGCATTGTTAGTCATTACTCTCTTAAGGGAGAAGATTGTCACGAAAAAGGTGTACCGAGACTATGGGACCAAGGTGGATAGCACAGTATTAAAGGCAGATCCAATCCTACTAGACATATGAGACTTCGACGCCATCCAAGGTATGGATTGGCTACACCAGTGGACTATTTCGCTAAGATAGTTGAATTTCAAAGACTGGGGCATCCAGTATTGGTTTTCTATGGAATTAGGCGGGTTCTCCCGAATTGTGTGATATCAACTTTGGAGGCCTGAAGATTGATGAGTAAGGGTGTACAACATATCTAGCGCTTGTTGTGGACACTACAGTGGAGGGTCCAAGAATAAATGATATCCCAATAGTGCAGGAATTTCCTAATGTATTCCATGAGGAACTACCCAAATTACCTCCGGTCCGAGAGTTTGATTTCGCCATTGATTTGGCACCAGGACTGCGCCTATCTTCATTCCACAATACAGGATGGCCTCAACAGAGCTGAAAGAGCTAAAAGTTCAATTGCAAGAATTGTTGAATATGGGTTTTATCAGACCAAGCACATCACCTTGGGGTACTCCGGTATTATTTATCCAATAGAAGGATGGTACTCTCAGACTATGCATCGATTATGAATAGTTAAATCGGGTGACCATCAAAAATCGATACCTGCTACCTCGAATTGATGATCTGTTCGATCAGTTGCAGGAGGCTCGAGTTTTCTCTAAGATCAACCTGAGATTTGGATATCATCAGCTACAGATTAGGGAAGGTGATATTCCCAAGACAACATTCAGGACCTGGTATGGTCACTTTGAGTTCTTGGTGATGCCATTTGGGCTGATTAATGCCCCAGCGACTTTTATGGACTTGATGAACTGGGTATTCCACTCCCTTTTGGATAGATTTGTCATCATTTTCATCGACAATATTTTTATGTAATCAAGGAGTGATGAGGAGCATTCCCATCACCTACGGGATGTACTGCAGACACTCTGTGAGAAGGACTTATATGCCAAATACTCCAAGTACGAGTTTTGGATACGAGAGATTGACTTTCTGGGTCATGTGGTTTCAGTTGATGAGATATTTGTGGACCCAAAGAAAGTTAAGGCTATTCTAAAATAGGAGCAATCACGGACTGTTACGGAGGTGCAGAGTTTCCTAAGATTGGCGGGATATTATCGAAGGTTTGTAGAGGGATTCTCTAAGATTGCCGCTCCACTCTCTAACTTGACGTGGAAAGATGTTAAGTTTGTTTGGGATGACTGTTGTGAGATGAGCTTTCAGGAACTCAAACAGTGACTAACGACAACACCCATCCTCCCACTCCCTACTAGTAACTATGAGTACGAGGTTTAATGCGATACTAGCCGATAGGGACCAGGCTACATCCAGATGCAAAAGGATCAGGTCATCGCTTATACCTCCCGACAACTGAAGAGACATGAACTGAATTATCCTACCCACGATTTAGAGTTTGCTGCTATTGCGTTCGCCTTGAAGATTTGGCGACACTATCTAAACGGAGTTACTTGTCGGGTATATACAGATCACAAAAGCTTGAAATATCTACTCACTTAGAGGGAGCTCAATCTTAGGCAGAGGACATGCTTTGAGCTTCTAAAAGACTACGACCTGACTATTGACTACCACCCAGGGAAAGCAAATATCTTTGTGGATGCATTGAGATGCAAGTCGTCGTCATCAGTACTTACCGAGAATTTTTATCTCCTGTGTCTTATTAGATTCTACTCAATAGGAGTCGGACTAACCATAGATAACTTTGGAGCACTTTTGGCCAAATTTGAGGTGAGACCGACTCTGCTTAACCATATTCGGAAACTTCAGTCTACTGATGAGGAGCTTCAGGAGATTGTTGAGAGGATCAACAAAGGGGAAGGTGGAAACTTTAGAATCAGGGATGATGCATAGTAGTTTTTGGGACACATATTTGCATTTCCAAGGATGACGACCTTAGACGTGCCATATTAGAGAATGCTCACTCTTCAGCCTATGCTATGCATCCTGGTAGCACAAAGATGTACCGGATGATTCAAGAAAGTTACTGGTGGGTGGGCATGAAGCGTGAGATAGCCAATTTTGTTACCCAGTATTTGGTATGCCAGCAAGTGAAGACTGAGTATTCACAGCTCGCCGGTATACTACAGCCTTTTCCTATTCCTAAGTGGAAGTGGGAACATATCACCATAGGGTTTTTCGTGACTTTTGACACAACACAATGCTATATGAGTGTTCGTAGACAGACTCACCAAGTCCACACACTTGATTCCCATCCATAGTAGCTACAATAGAGGGTTTGACTCGCCTATACATCAGTGAAATAATTCGACTGCATGGAGTTCTAGTATCCATTGTTTCAGACAGAGACCCACATTTTACTTCTCGATTCTAGCCGAAGTTGCAAGAAGCCATGGGTACCCGACTAAAGTTTAGTATTGCATTTCATCCCTAGACGGATGGTCAGTCTGAGAGGACCATTCAGACACTGGAGGACATGTTAAGATCCTGTATCATGGACTTCAAGGGTAGTTGGGACCAGCACCTCCCGTTGATTGAATTCACTACAACAACAGCTATCAGACTAGTATTAGGATGTCACCTTACGAAGCCTTGCACAGGAGGAAGTGCCGGATGCCCTTGTATTGGGATGAGGTCGGGGAGAGATAGCTCAGTTATATAGATTTGATTAAGGAGACCTGAGAGAAGGTGAAGGTCATCCATGCTTGGATGAAAGCTGCCCAGGATAGACAGAAAAGCTATGCAGACAGACGGTGGTGACCTTTGGAGTTCGGGAAGGGAGACATGGTGTTTCTAAGGGTATCCCCTTGGAAGGGGATAATCTAATTCAGACAGTACGAAAAGTTTAACCCTAGATATATCGGACCTTTTCGAATCCTTGAGAGGATTGAGAAAGTGGCATATAGGTTGGACCTGCCCCTTGAGCTAGCATGGATTCATGATGTATTCCATGTCTTGATTCTAAGGAAGTACCTTTCTGATCCTTTCCATATATTGGAACCTCTACCGGTAGAGTTAAGTGATGATTTGAAATTCCCCGTTCAGCTCGTATCTATCTTAGACAGACAGATCAGGAAGTTACAGAGCAAAGAGGTCTCCCTGGTCATAGTACTTTAGAGGAACGATCAGGTTGAGGAGCAAACGTGGGAGCCTGAGGATTCTATGAAGAGATAGTACCCCTAACCATTTGATGTATAGTTTTAGTTTAGTTTTAAAGATGAAACTTTTTATTAGGGGGTTAGGAATTGTAACACCGATTTTCGGTGAATGTATATCATGTATCACTCCTCATGATTCTAAATATATATTAGCATCCTTTTGAGATATCTAAAATATAATTTTAATTATCTATTTATTTATTTTGAAATTTCGCCTCAAAATCGCTAAAACTAAAAATGTTATTGGTAAGCCAAAAATCTTCTCGACAAGCGCCAGCAAAGCCTAAAGAAGTCAAAAATGGTTTAGGAAAGGCTTACACACTTAAATAAAGATATATAAATGAAATTTCACATTTTAAGGAATTTCGAACAAAATTTCATAGGGACCAAAAATGTAAATTTGTTAAAAGTTAAGGGTCTAAATAGAATTAAGGAAAGTGGAGGGACTACATTACAAGGCACTCAAGGATGGACAATTGGAGTCAAATGATTAGTCAAGTGGGTAGCAAGGTTGTTAGTGGTGACATAGGATTGTTCCACATTCAAGAAAACTCGTAAGATGATAATTTATGCATGAAATCTAATTAAAATAGTTTGTGCTAGTTGTGACAATTTTTCGCTTGACATGGACGACCAACAAGACTCCTAATAGAGTGCATGGAGCTTTTTTGAATCAACAATTGTATGGTTTGAGTGCTAGGACAATGGTTGAGATAATGCATGGGGTGATCCAATGGTCAATGACGTTTTGCTAAGTTTATAAAAGAACTTGTTTAAAAAGAATTTGGTTCATTTTCTTCATTCAACTTTGGACGAATCCAATTTAAGTGCAACCATGAAGCCAAGGAGGTAACAACATTTTTCGAATTCTTGGATTTCAATTGAAAGTATAGTAGTGTTGTATAGGAATTCATGTTGATTGTGATTTGATTTTTGCTAAGGTGATATAAAAGAAAATTTCAAGGATTCAAAAGGAGTGATGTTATGTATTGTTAGCAAAAGATCTTACAAATGATGTAATATGTCTTAACTTATGCAAAGATTTGAATATATGATGAATAGTTATATTAGTATCCACACTACCATGCTAGATATTGATTTTTAGATTAAGTCCTATCTAGTCATGTGGTGATATCTCATCTTGTTGAAATAAAAAATTTAAACCATTTGTTCCTATGTAAACTAGACTTCCTAAGCTTTAAAATGGTATATTATGTGAAACATTTCATAAAGGAATCGACTTTTAGTGATTTTTAGAAATTTAGCATATTTCACCGACTCTATTTCATACTCTGTATATGACCAGTACCTTGTGTCAATTTTTAAAATATCTTCTGTACTATCTTATTTTTAATTTGAGCTAAAATTCACTTGAATCGGAGTTGTATGCTAAATATTATGGTGTTTTAACTGAAACTGTGCAGAGTTGATTTTAGGAACTTAAACTAAAAGAATTATAAAATTTTTTAAATTTGTGTGGTTAGAATTTGAGATTTGTCTGAATATAAAAGTTGGAGATTTATGTCTTAACTTTAAGAGAAAATTTGAATCGTTTGAATCCGATTAAAATTTTCGAAGATGCCACGATATTACTAAACCTACACGTGGTAGGTTTTGTATAAATTTTCTCTAAGTATGGAATTTGAGATTTTACCTTAAAGAAAACATTTCCATACGCATTTTATAGACCGACGATATGATATTATCAAAATAATTGAATTGATAAATTATACTTATTGTTTAACTTAGGCATAGGGTTACTTTCCATACGAGGGGTAATTTGTTGGAGAAACGAGAATAATTAGGGGAAGTGACGTACTCTCCCCAGTCGAGGTCATTTCTATATGCATTTTGTAGACCGACAATATGATATTATCGAAATAATTGAATTGATGAATTATACATATTGTTTAACTTAGGCGTAGTGTTACTTTCCATACGAGGGGTAATTTGTTAGAGAAACGAGAACAATTAGGGGAAGTGGCATACCCTCCCCAGTCAAGGTGAGTGGGACAAATTATTTCTAACTTTAAATGAAAAAAAAAGTTTCGATCATAATTTTTATAAATAAATTTTGAAATATGATTTAGAAATGTTTTAGTGTTTCTAGCATGTTCTGAAATGATATTCTGTGAAAAATTATATCCTGTTATTATGATGACTGATAATGCCATGTTTTTCTTTTACGAGTACAGATTTATGAATGATGACATATGGCACATGTGTATGATTATAGGATGGTGTATAGTGGCCATAGTGCACTTCCTACTATGATATTGACCGTTTACCCAACGAGGTGACGTGGGGGGATAACACGGGAGCAGGAATTTGAGTACCCTGTCTTTGACTAATGGATCCAATAGACGAGCACCACGTGATGACCATGTCAACACCAAGGGAAGGGGGTTAAAGGAAAAATATATGTGCTCATTCTTATGATATTGTGGTAATCCCTTGATGGATTTTAACCTAATTAGACCAAACTGTGGGTAGAATGTGTTTTATTATCGATTGACAACCCATGATGCATGATTATGATAAGTATGCATATTATTTTGAATTATACGATATGTTATAAATGAATATAAATTTGAAAACGATAATTTGATTTACCACTTTCACAAATTTATTGATTGTCATTATACATAGTCCTTGTACCTCACTCACTAAGTATGTGGATTATACTCACCCCCTCATATTTAAAATTTCTAGCTTATACTGCACTTGACTTACATTAAGGTGTTGTTCCATGAGTTTTACTGAGAGATGCTACTAGATAAGTATTCATATCCATCTTTATTTACGATTGGAAAGTGCATATAAATATTATATATAAATTAGAGGCAAATGTTTTAAAGAAATTTCTGAAAAATATTCTTCTTCAAATCTTCTGTTGTATGATTTAACTTAGGATATTGAGCAGGGTCATGATATCAGTCATAATATTAGTCTTGCGTCACCTCGGTGTATGAGTGGGGCATACCCATGCCTCGAACCTCGGTGTATGAGTGGGGCATACCCATGCCTCAAGGAGTCACGTCAATCCATTCGTATGCTCGACTTGTAGGTTGAGGCGTGACATCTTCCATGGTGGATGTGATTGATTCAAATTGCTCATTTTGTGAGGTTTCTTGTTTTATTGAAGACCAAGCTTTTTTATGGCCCCGTACCTTCATCTTCTTTCTTCACCTTGCTTTTCTTTGAGGTGAATCTATTAGTTCTTGTCATTGATATGCATATTATGAAGTCCACTACTTTTATTGTATAGTTGTTTCACAAAATGCATATTTCTTTTGCAACATGAGCTTAAGCAAATTGCTAGAATAGCTGAATTCGTTGGAGCATGTAGTTGTTAACCACAAGGTCAGAGGTTCAACCTTTCCTTCTAGTGCATTGGTGAACATGCGTGAGCAACAAAATTCGACCTTACAAGGGCAGAGGAGTCACGACTTCTAGTTAAATTATTATAAATATGTAATCCAGGTTCTCACTGAAATTCATTAATGAATAATTGTCATTGAAATCATTTTGTGTGAGGCACTTAAATAGCTTTACAGACACTTATTTCATTTATTTTTTTGATTTCGAAGAGAAGAATACTTGATTTTCTGGAGTGCTTTTGATAGGAAAGAGATGTGGTTATTTACTTCTATATTGGTGAATTTTGGGATCTATCTACTCTAATGTTCTAAAACTTTCCTCAACTCTCATTTCCTCTTCATTTGTAGATCAATAAAGTACTAAAAATCATTCCTACAGGAAAAGTCCTTTTGAACAAGGACAACTATCAGCTCTTTGAGCTTTGATGATTCTTGTTTTGATCAGATATAATAGCTTAATGGATACTTCTGACAGATGCTATACTGAAAGAAGGCCACAATCACAAGTTGGATGGCCATTTTCTCATCGGTGGGCTCTGCCATACTAATTACTTGTGCTTCCACGATGAAGTTGATTGATTGAGGTTGCTCTTTTTGTGGTGTTTCTTAATTATTGAACTTGAGGCTTTTTTATGAGCCCATACCTTCATTTTCTTTCTTCCCCTTGCTCTTCTTTGAGGTGAATCTAGTAGGTCTTGTCATTGATATGTACATTATCATGTCCTCTATGTTTTTAGTATAGGCTATAATTTCAATAGAGCGACAAAAACATAAATTATCTTTTCTTTGACTAATTTATTTCACTTCTAACAGTAGCACTTTTTGCTTTCTATTTGGTTTCTCAAAATGTATTTTTGTCTTAGAATACAAGGTTAAACAAATTGCTGGAACAGCTCAGTAGGTTAGAGCGTGTGGTTATTAACCACAAGGTCGGAGGTACAAGCCCTCCTTCTAGCTTGTTGGAATGTGTTTATTCAGCTTCTTTTTGAAATTTAATACACAAAGTAAAAACACAATTAAAAAAGAAAAGACTCGAAGCTTGAGAGTGTTAGCGGTAGAATTCAGAGCTATGAGGCAAAAAAGACATGATTTCTAGTCAAATTATTATAAAGACACAAGCCAAGTTCTCACTTAAATAGCTTAGTAGAATATTGTGAATCAAATTGTTTCATTGCTTAACAAATTATTGTTAATAAAATCATTTCATGTGGGTGGCTTAAATAGCTTAACAGATACTTGTTTTATTTAGTTTTTTTTTTGCAGCGTTTGTTGGTAGGCTAGGATGATTTTCAGTAGTACTTTTGATGGGAAAGGGTTGTCGTTATCTAGTTCTATAATGGTGAATTATGGTATCGATATGCTCTATACGCTCTATACGCTCTAACTCATGTTGACTTTTATTTCCTATTTATTTGAACGGCATAGAAGAATTAGAAATTAGTACTGTAGGAAAAGTCCTTGTCAATGAGGGCAACTATTAGCGCCACGAGCATTGATGATTCTCATCATGATGAGTTTTAGTGGTTTGATTGATAATTCAAACAAATGCTACTCTTAAAGAAGGCCACAATCATAAGTTGTATATCCATTTTTTCTCTCGTTGGCTTTGCTTTCCTAATTAATGGTTCTTCAATGGTGGAGGTGATTGATTGAGATTGCTCTTTTTGTGATGTTTCTTGTTTTATTGATGACCAAGCTTTTTAAAGGCCCCATACCTTCATCTTCTTTCTTCACCTTGCTCTTCTCTGAGATGAATCTATTAGTTCTTGTCAATGATTTGCACATTATGAAGTCCTCTATTTTCATTGTGCAGTCGTTTCACAAAATGCATATTTGTTTTGCAACATGAGGTTAAGCAAATTGCTGGAATAGTTTAGTTTGTTGGAGCTTGTGGTTGTTAACCAAATGGACAATTGATCAGGCGCTCCTTCTAGTGCATTGGTGATCATGCATGAGCTGTAGGATTCGAACCTACGTGGGCAGAGGAGTCACGATTTCTAGTCAAATTATTATAAATATGCAATCCAAATTCTCTCTGAAATTCATTAATGAATATTTGTCAATCAAATCATTCTGTGTAAGGTACTTAAATACACTGCTAGAAAATATCGCATCAGCAACGGAAATTTCCGTCACTAAAAGTAAAAAATCCGTTGCTAAAAGGTATTAGCAACGAATTTAGCGATTAAAAAAAATCCGTTACTAAAAACGACCCTGCAAGTTTTTTCCGATGGAAATATATCTGTTGCTGATATCAGTAACGGATTAGCGATGGAAATTTTTCATCTCTAAATATATCCGTCATTGATAAAAAAAATTTTAAAAAAGAAAAAATTTTTAAATCAGTAATGGATATTTCATCCACGCACGCCACCCACTCGCCCAACCCGCACTTGACTAGCCCACACGTGCCCGCCCACCCTTCAGCCTGACCCGCCCGCCCAATTGCCCCATTGCTTTAATTTGTGTAAAATACTTTCAAAATGTCTCCACTTTGCATCGAACCCTCGCACACGTGAAAAATTTTAAGCAACAAATCCACCAAACCAAAGTTAACCATATATCTACAATCTTTTTTTTATTTATTATCTTTATTTCATATTTTTTATTAATAATAAAATAATATAAAATGATAATTTATTATAAAATAATAAAATAATAAAATTTATGCTTAAAATAAAATAATAAAAAATTTTAAAAAATAAAATAAAATTATTTTTCTACAAAATAAAATAAAAAAATAAAAAAGAATTATTAAAAAAATTTTCTTAAAAATCCGTCACTAAATTTCCGTCGGTAATCTGTCGGTAAATTTTCGTTGCTAATCCGTAGCTGATAGCTGTACACATAATTTTTTTCCTTTAACAAATCAGCGACGAATTAAATACGGAAAATTTCTGTCGCTAAAAATTCTGTCAGTAATCCGTCGCTGATAGGTTTACAATTTGGTTTTTTTCTTTTTTTTTTCTTTCCGATTTAGGGTTTACGAATGGATTAGCGACGGAAATAATTTTGTTGCTAATTTTCGTCACTAATCTGTCACAAATTTCTTAGTAATCTATCCGATGGTAATCCATCGCTATTAGCAATAGATTTTTGTCCGTCGGTAATTTGCCGTTGCTTAAGGCCTGTTTTCTGGTAGTGATACCTTAATAGGCACTTATTCCATTTATTTTTTTGGCATATTTTGGAAGTAAAGAATACTTGATTTTCTGGACTAGTTTTGATAGGAAAGGGATGTGGTTATCTAGTTCTATAATATTGAATTCTGGGATCTATCTGCTCTAATGTTCTAAACCTTGCCTCAACTTTCATTTCCTCTTCATTTGAATATCAATGAAGAACTAAAATTCATTGCTATTGGAAAAGTCCTAATGTGTGAGGACAAATATCAGCCCCATGAGCTTTGATGATTCTCGTCTTAATTTGATATAATAGCTTAATTGATACTTCTGATAGATGCTACACTAAGAGAAGGCACAATTAGAAGTTGGATGGCCATTTTCTCATCGGTAGGCTCTATCATGCTAATTACTGGTGCTTCCATGGTGAAGCTGATTGATTGAGGTTGCTCTTTTTGCGATGTTTCTTGCACTATAAGAAAACACGCCATCTAGGTGGAAAATTACTGGCGAAAAAAAATCCATTGGTAATACAACATATTAATGTCGAACAGCATACCGAGAGATTAGCGATAAATTAACGATAGAAATATTTCCATCAATAATCCGTCATTGTAATGGTCCACTATAAAAGAAAATGTGAACCTATCGATGATAGATTACTGATGCAATTTTTAGCGAAGGAAAATATCCATCGCTAATCCGTCGGTGTAGAGGTGAAGGTAAAAAAAAAATATATATATATGTATAGCTATCAACGACAGATTACAGATGGATTACTGATGAAAATTTTAGAATAGATTACCAACAAATTACCGACGGATATTTTTCTTTTTATTTTTTTATTTTTTTTTTTTAATTTTTTTAATTTTTTACTTTTTTATTTAATAGTTTTTTCTTTTTCTTTTTATTTTATTTTGTAGAAAAATAATACTATTTTATTTTTTATTTTTTATTATTTTATTTTAAGCTAACATTTTTATTATTTTATAATAAATTATGATTTTATATTATTTTATTATTATTGAAAAAAATCTAAGATAAAGATAACAAATAAAAAAAAGAATAAGGTTAGATATCTTATTGTGGTCAAGTGGTTGTGGTGTTGTTGACATTTTTATTATGGATAGGATCGAACTTGGCAGGAGGCGCTGGAGAGGAAATTTTTGCAAATTAAAGGAGTTAGCGCTTGGGAGGGCGTCGGGCGAGCATGGGCAGGGCGAGTGTGGGATGGTCTGCTGGCGGGGAGCGTGCGGGTGCGTGTGGAAGCGCGTTAAGGAGCGTCCATGTGCCTAAGGGCTCCAAGAATTACTGACGGAATTTTCGTAGTTGATTTTTTTTCCTATTTTCTTCTATCAATGACAGATTAGTGACAGATAATTTAGTGACGGAAAAAAATTCGTCATTGATATTTAGTGATGGATGGTAATCCGTTAGTAATATCTAACAGGGTAGTTTTCAGTGATAGATTTAGCGACAGAAAAAATCAATAGCTTATACCCATTAGTGATGGATTTTTTAACTTTTAGCGACAGATATTTCCGTCGCTGATACCTAATTTTCTAGTAATGTTGATTTATTCAACTCAGGGGCTTTTTATAGCCCCACACCTTCATCTTAATTTGTGTAGGCTATAATTTCGATTGAGTGACAAAAACATTACACATTAATTATGTTTGCTTTGACTAATTTATTTCACTTCTAATAGTGATTTCGCAAAATGCATATATGTCTTGGAATACAAGGTTACACAAATTGCTAGAATAGCTCAGTGGGTTGGAGCATTTCGCTATTAACCACATGGTTGGACTTTCAAGCCCTCCTTCTGGCACATTGGTATGTGTTTATTTAGTTTCTTTTTGAAATTTGATGCAAAATGTAAAAACACAATTAAAAAAGTAAAGAAAAGAAAAGACCCGAAGTTGGAGAGCATGAGCGGAAGGATTCAAAGTTGCAAGGCAAAAAAAAAAAACATGATTTCTAGTCAAATTATTATAAATACACAACCCAAGTTCTCACTTAAACAGATTAATAGCTTTTTGTGAAGCAAATTGTTTCATAGCTTAACAGATTATTGTCAATCAAATATTTCATGTGGGTGGCTTAAATAGCTTAACAAACACTTGTTTTATTTAGTCTTTTTTTTGTGCGGCGTTTATTGGTAGGCTAGGATGATTTGAAAAGGTTGTCATTGTCTAGTTCTATAATGGTGAATTTTGGTGTCAATATGCTTGATGCGCTCTAACACATGACAACTTTTCTTTCCAATTTATTTGATCATGATAAAAGTATTAGAAATTAGTGTTGTAGGAAAAGTCCTTCTCAATGAGGGGCAACTATAAACACCACCAGTGTCGATGATTCTCATCACCATGAGTTTTAGTAGCTTGATTGATAATTCAAACAAATGTTGCACTCAAAGAAGGCCACAATCAGAAGTTGGATATCCTTTTTTTGTCTCACTGGCTCTGCCTTCCGAATTGATGGTTTTCCATGGTGGAGGTGATTGATTCAAATTGCAAATTTTGTGATGTTTCTTGTTTAATTGGAGATCGGGCCATTTTGATGGCCCCATACCTTCGTCTTCTTTCTTCATTGTACCCTTCTTTGAGGTGAATCTATTAGTTCTCGTCATTGATATACACATTATGAAGTTCTCTATTTTCATTGTATAGTCGTTTCACAAAATGCATATTTGTCTTGCAACATGAGGTTAAGCAAATTGCTAGAATAGCTCAGTTCGTTGTAGCATGTGGTTGTTAACCGCAAGGTTAGAGGTTCAAGCCCTCCTTTTAGCGCATTGATGAGCATACGTGAGCAGCAGGATTCAAACCTTCATGGGCAGAGGAGTGATGATTTCTAGTCAAATTATTATAAATTTGCAATCCAAGTACTCACTTAAATTCATTAATGAATAATTATCAATCAAATCATTTTGTAAGAGGTACATAAATAGCTTAACAAACACTTATTTCATTTATTCTTTGGAGGGATTTTGGAAAGGAAGAATACTTGATATTCTAAAGTGCTTTTGATAGGAAACGGATGTGGTTATCTTGTTCTATAAGGGTAAATTCTAGGATCTATCTGCTCTAATGTTCTAAAACTTGCCTCAACTTTCATTTCCTCTTCATTTGAAGATCAATGAAGGACTAAATATCATTGCTACTAGAAAAGTCCTTTTGAGCGCGGACAACTATCAGCCCCATGAGCTTTGATTATTCTCGTCGTCATCAAATATAATAGCTTAATTGATACTTCTGACAGATGCTACACTAAGAGAAGGCCACAATCACAAGTTGGATGAACATTTTCTCTCCGATGGGCTCCACCATGCTAATTGTAGGTGCTTCCATGGTGAAGTTGATTGATTAAAGTTGCTCTTTTTGTGGTATTTCTTGATTTATTGAATTTGAGGCTTTTTTATGGCCCCATACCTTCATCTTCTTTCGTCCCCTTGCTCTTCCTTGCGGTGAATCTAGTAACTCTTGTCATTGATATGTATATTATCATGTCCTCTATGTTTTTAGTATCGGCTATAATTTCGATAGATCTACCCAAATCTTAATTATGTTTTCTTTGACTAATTTATTTCACTTCTTACAACAACACTTTCTGTCTTCTCTTTGGTTTCACAAAATGCATGTTTGTCTTTGAATACAAGATTAAGCAAATTATAGGAATAGCTTAGTTGGTTAGAGCGTGTGGCTATTAACCACAAGGTTGGAGGTTCAAGCCCTCCTTCTAGCGCATTGGTATGTGTTTATTCATTTTCTTTTACAATTTGATGCAAAAAGTAAAAACACAATTAGAAAAGAAAAGAAAAGACCTGAAACTTGAGAGCGTGAGCGGTAAGATTCGGAGCTGCAAGGCAAAAAAGACATGGTTTCGAGTTAAATTATTATAAATACATAACCCAAGTTCTCACTTAAATAGCTTAATAGATTATTGCAAATCAAACCATTTCATAGCTTAACAAATTATTGTTAATCAAATCATTTCATGTGGGTTGCTTAAATAGCTTAACAGACACAAGTTTTATTTAGTCTTTTTTTTGCGGCGTTTGTTGGTAGGTTAGGATGATTTTCAATAGTACTTTTAATGGGAAAGGGTTGTCGTTATCTAGTTCTATAATGGTGAATTATGGTATCAATATGCGCTGATGCGCTCTAACTCATGTCAACTTTTATTTCCTATTTATTTGAACATCATAGAAGAATTAGAAATTAGTGCTGCAAGAAAAGTCATTGTCAATGAGGGCAACTATCAGCACCACGAGTATTCATGATTCTCATCATGATGAGTTTTAGTAGCTTGGTTTATAATTCAAACAAAAGCTACACTCAAAGAAGTCCACAGTCAGTTGGATATCCATTTTTTTTATCGTTGGCTCTGCCTTCCTAATTCATGGCTTTTCCATGGTGGAGGTGATTCACTGTGATTGCTCATTTTGTGGTGTTTCTTGTTTTACTGAAGACCAAGCATTTTAATGGTCCCATACCTTCATCTTTTTTCTTCACCTTGCTCTTCCTTGGGGTGACTCTTTTAGTTCTTGTTATTGATATGCACATTATGAAGTCTTGTATTTTCATTGTGTAATCATTTCACAAAATGCATATTTGTCTTGCCATAGGAGGTTAAGCAAATTGCTGGAATAGCTCAGTTCGTAGGAGCATATGGTTGTTAACCACAAAGTCAGAGGTTCAAGCGCTCCTTCTAGCGCATTGGTGAGCATGGATGAGCAGCAGGATTCGAACCTACGTGGGTAGAGGAGTCATGATTTCTAGTCAAATTATTATAAAATATGCAATGCAAGTTCTCACTTAAATTCATTAATGAATAATTGTCAATGAAATCATTTTGTGTGAGGCACTTAAATAGCTTAACAAACTCTTATTTAATTTATTTTAGGGATTTTGGAAGGGAAGGATACTTGTTTTTCTTTAGTGATTTTGATAGGAAAGGGATGAAAGGGATGTGGTTATCTAGTTCTATATTGGTGAATTCTGAGATCTATCTACTCTAATGTTCTAAAACTTGCCTCAACTTTCTTTTCCTCTTCGTTTGAAGATCAATGAAGAACTAAAAATCGTTGCTACTGGGAAAGTCCTTTTGAGCGATGACAACTATCTACCCTATGAGCTTTGATGATTTTAGTCTTGATCAGAAATAATAGCTTAATTAATATTTCTGACAGATGCTACATTGAAAGAAGGCCACAGTCACAAGTTGGATGGCCATTTTCATACCAGTGGGCTCTACCATGCTAATTACTAGTGCTTCCTTGGTGAGGTTGATTGATTGAGATTGCTTATTTTGTGGTGTTTCTTGATTTATTGAACTCAAAGCTTTTTTATGGCCCAATACCTTCATCTTCTTTCTTCCCCTTGCTCTTCTTTGATGTGAATCTAGTAGCTCTTGTCATGGATAAGTATATTATCATTTCATCTGTGTTTTTAGTATAGACTGTAATTTCGATAGGGTTACAAAAGCATTAATTATGTTTTCTTTGACTAATTTATTTCACTTCTAACAACAGCACTTTCTGGCTCCTCTTTGGTTTCGCAAAATGCATATTTGTTTTGGAATACAAGGTTAAGCAAGTTGTTGGAATAGCTTGACTCGTAAGTGCATGTGGTTGTTAACCACAAGGTCAGAGATTCATGCCCTCCTTCTAGTGCATTGGTGAGCTTGCATAAACGTTAGGATTCGAATCTCAATGGGCAGAGCAATTACAAATTCTAGATAGATTTTTATAAACATGCAATCCAAGTTCTTACTTAAATACATTAATAGATAATTGCCAATCAAATCATTTCATGTGAGGTGCTTAAATAACTTAATAGATACGTATTTTATTTATTTTTTAGGGGGTTTGTTGGCAGGGAAGGATGATTGATTTTTAGGAGTACTTTTTATGGGAAAGGGATGTTGTTATCTAGTTCTGTAATAGTAAATTCTATGATCTATCTACTCAAATGCTCTCTAACTTACCTCAACTTTCATTTTCTCTTCATTTGAAAATTTGAGAAAACTAGAAATCTGTGATATTGGAAGAGTTCTTGTGAGTGAGGACGACTATCAGTACCATGAGCATTGATGATTCTCATCATGATTAGTTTTCATAGCTTAATTGATATTTCTGACAAATGTTACGCTCTGAGAATGCCACAATCATAAGTTGGATAGCCATTTTCTTTTCGGTGGGCTCTACCTTTCTATTTAATGGTGCTTGTTAAGGTGATTAGTTGATGTTGCTTATTTTTCACCCTTTCAGAGAGGATAAACATTCATGAAAGGATGGGATGAGAGAGATGATCCACAGCCAAGCTTCATGGGTGTTAAGGTCTAGGAATGGGTAGCTCATTTTCCAACTATGATTGAAGACCCTCAATTTAAGATCATAGGATTCATAACAGAGTATAAGTGAACTAAACAAAGTATATATATATTTGTGGATTTGTTATGTTGGAGGAAAAACCTTGTTGTCACGCCCCGAACCGGGATCGTGAACAGCCGCCCGTTGTCCCTGGATGCCGGCTGGATTTTTACAGAAAATCGGGCAGAACCTCCCCATAAATCGGAGGTTTCCCATGTACAATTTCACCTGTATATGACATTCATCCAGTACAAATAAACAATTGGCCATCCCGGCCTCTCCAAAATCAACAATATCCACAGCCAACATCCAGAACAACGCAAGGCTATAAAGTTTCTAACAGTCCTAGCAACAGACCTCTACTGTCATGCCCAACTAGAGCATGAGCAGCCGCCACACCGAGCGGACTTAAATTCTACGCATATATAAAATAAATTCCCAAGTTATTTTTAAATATTTACAAATGCCTCAATGCAACGAAATAATCAACACGCGAGTTTCGCGAAATAAAGTCCATAATTTATACAGTCATCCCAGAAAATTTATATAAATACATTGGTCAATCTAAAACCTCCAATACATAATAATATCACCAATCATCATAGCGGAAGAGATGGAAAATATCCATACCCAATCCCAGTGGTATCTCCTCGATCCAACACTAATCCTGTGGGAAAGAAAGTGAGGGATGAGTATCTATGGGAGGATACTCAGTAAGTGAGGGGATTGACATCATGCTATCAATATCGAGGTGAATTTGGAGTGTCAAAGCATAAGATAAGAAAATATCCACAGTGTGCAAACCAATCATGTTATTTCAAAATCATATATAATACGCACACATCAGAAAGCAAGATATGCATCCCAAAATTTTACATCAATGTCATGAAGAACCGGCCAATGAAATATTCCCGGCAATGGTCTACCTCGACCAAGGACGGCGCATTGGGGGTTTTTCCAAATGCAAGTATTAAAGAATGGTTCTCTGCCCCAATGTTGGCCACAGACTACCCCAACTAGCCTGTAAAAAGTATATAGTGTACATATAACTAGTCGGCCGTGTATGGTGCCCCCGCCTGGTGCTAGACGGAGCCGTACTCAACGTCCTCTCCGATGAGGGTCAACCTGGGACACCCATACACACGACGATCTGGCGGATACCTCCGGCCGAAGCGTATCCGGACACAAGGGGTGCCTCTACCAGATGTCCTTCGTAGCTACGGATCACAATATCAAATCGGCCGGGCACGTAGCCCCATGCATCCCATCACCAGTCGGCCGGGCATATAGCCCCATGCATAATATCATAACGTCGGCCGGGCATACAGCCCAAAACATAATATCATAAAGTCGGCCGGGCATACAGCCCAAAACATAATATCATAAAGTCGGCCGGGCATACAGCCCAAATGTGTAAGTAAATCCATTTAAAACCATGTGCCAATGCGGTGGAAGTATTTAAAACATATCAATATGTCGAAAATGTGGCACAATATACGTTTATCAAAACTCATGGATGCATATCAATAAAGTCAACAGTTAAGACACTCCAAAGGTCACAAAACATTTCATCAAATATTGGAAAGCCATAACAATCATACATTTTGCAGAAACATGGTATTTAAAAGATATTTTTGAAACATGGTTTTCAATCAATAGCGAATGTCAAAGTCCCACTCACCGTTCTACGGGAGGGAAGTCACTCCCTACTGACAAGCCAAATCGGATCTGACCGCTCGAGTCTCCAAAAGATCAACCTAAATCATATTATCAAATTTCTGTAACATTCTATACTTAACCTTCAATTCATAGATAATCATTTCATAATTTGTATTCTATATGCATTCCACTTATACTCTAAACATATACAAAACCTTTCATCTTAAATTCAATCCTAGATTCGTCCAATTTATCAATTAGAGTCGAAATCTCCTCACCTAGGGTTTTCTCGAAGCGCCGAGTCTCGTCCGAAAGTCGCTTCGGTCACTCCAAAGTCTGTAGGGTTTCCTATCAAAACAAGGTTCATTTGTTAGATCTAAACACATAGATCCGAAACAAAACCCTAAGTCATTTACCTGCGTGGAGATTCGTGAGCTGTCACGAACTCACGGACCGTCACGGGCCGTCGCGGGCTCGTGGGCCACAGCTAGCGGGCTCGCTGGTCTGCGTGCTACGGGGTAGCGGGCCGGCGGGCTGGCGGACCGATGGGCTGAACTGGGCCGCGGGCCGTACTGGACCTGCGGGCTTGGACGGGCTGTCGGGCCTGGTGGGCCCGTGGGCTTGCTGCTGATGGGCCTGCGGCTAATGGGTCTGCAGGCTGGCGGGCATGCGGGCCGACAGTGGCTCGCGGGCTGGTGCTCGCCCGTGCGCTGGTGCGCTGTGCTGGGGCGTGCTCGTGCGCTGCTCGCGCGCGCTCGTGCGCTGCTCGCGCCCCTGCGCGCTCGCGCGCCTGCTCGCGCGCCCTGCTCGCGCGCCCTGCTCGCGCGCCTGCTCGCTCGGTCACTCTGCTCGCGCGCTCTGCTCGCTCGCGCGCCTGCTCGCTCGCGCGCCTGCTCGCTCGCGCACTCCCTCGAGCGCTCCTGCGCTCCCTCGCGCGCTCCTGCGCTCCTGCGCTCCTGCACTCGCGCTGGGGGATCGCGCTGCAGAAGGCACTGCAGTCGCGCGCTATGGCGGAAGAAGATGCTCGCGGAGGCTCGTGGCGGTGTGCGGCGAGGCGGAGAGAGAGCGATCGTCGGAGATCGTGAGAGGGAGAGAAGGCAGAGTGAGGTAGAGAGAGAAACCGAGAGGGAAGAAGAAGAAGAAGAAGAATGGCGGCGGCGGCGGTGGCTGTGGCGGAGGAAGCCGAACGGCCGTGGGAGAAGGCGAACAGCCGCAGGAGAGGGAACGTCGGGGAGAGAGAAAGAGAGAGAGAGAGAGAGAGAGAGAGAGAGAGAAAGGGGGTTAGGGTTAACCCTAATCCCCAATTGGGGACGCAGCGTTTCGTCCCAAAACGCTGCGTCTCCAATTTTTTTTTTTTTTTTTTTTTTTTTAAGCTTGGTGTTACATTTGTTTTGTATCATTTTTATCTCATACATACGAAGAAAAATAATGGAGATGGTATCATTAAGGTTGTACTACAAAAGTCAAAGATAATGTGAATACAAGGGGAGATTTGTTTCATATTTATCATCATCCTTCAGTAGCAATGCATCCGATAAAGACAAAGCCAAAACCTAAAGATGTTTATTCGATGGGTAGGGAACAAACATGTATTGTTTGTTAATGCTTCAAAAAGTTTTAGATTTTCAGATGGATACGTATTAGACATCAGGGGATGCATTGATATGAATGAGTGTAAACTCACAAAAATGAAAAGTTATCACTACGTTATATATATTGAAAGTCTATTTCCAATAGTATTTAGAGACTTTCTTTTAGGTTATGTATGTGATGCCTCGACGAATCTCCATAACTTTTTTCTTGTGATATTTACTTAGCAACCACAATAATGTCAAATGTGGAGAAGTTCGAAAGGGATATCCTTGTCATCCTTTGCAACTTGAAGAAGATATTTCCTCTATCATTTTTGTTTCCATGGACTTCTACATCTACTTGCCCTATGAGGTAAAGTCGGGTCAAATATCAATGGACATACTCATTCAATAGGTAACATATGACTTTTAGGATTTTAAATTTTTACGAATTCTTGCATAAATATGAGTGTATGTAAATATATAATTGACTAATGTATTTATTTTTAAAACATACTTAAAATTTCAATACCTTTTGAAGAAGAAAGTTATAAATAAGGCATATGATGAAGTTTCAATTGTCAATATAAAACTTTATGAAAATGTGACAACATTTACATCATACTATTTCAAACCCAATCTAACATGTAAGATATAAAGATCAGGGGAAAATGGCACGACCCCATCGACCAGAAATTTCGTATGTTCTCTATTTTCAACTATCTTGACAAACCATTTAGCAAATGTATTGAACATTAAATTGACAATAAAGATATAAAAAAAATATCACATGTATATGCTTTATTCAAATACCGAGAAGTGGATTATTTTGAGTACATAGACACTACATGTTTAATGCTTATATTGTTTGACAAATATTGTTTGATTAACGATTTTCTCTCAATAGGCATCACAGAGTTTTCAAATCTTTAAAAGGATTATTTCAGTTGCAGGTGGATCATGCATATTATGATGGCTTGTAGAATGGTTCCAAGAGAAAATAAGTTTTGACTTCTAGACATTTATAGTTTTAAAGCACTAGAGATCATTATATAGGGTTGAGTTAATCTAAAATAAAGTTTTTTTTTTTTTATAAGAATTTGGATGATTCAGAAAAAGTTATAAAGAGGGGATGCTATTCTATCTAGTTTTGGGGTATAATGCTAAGGTAAAGTCTTAGCAAAAATATCTCATGAACAGATACAAATTCCATACCCGTCGTATAGGAGAGGGCAAGGCGATAATGAACTATACATCATGTATTTAATCATTGGGTGGGGACTTCTACCGAATACTACAAAAAATTATAAAGTTATAGTACAATATGCTAGTTATGGTGGTCATATTGTTCAAGTGCTAGTAGTTCAACCCTTTCAAAGGGACAAGAGTGTATTAAACTTATAAATGAGTCTAAGAAAACTAAAAAAGGCAATATATGGCAATTAATTTGTTTGTCTTGGCATAACAAGCCCTCTAAGTATACTATACGCCTTATCCTAGTCCAAAGTGTGAAAAGGAAAATTTGTGAGCGGTTTGTAAAACTAAAGCATGAAGAAAAATTCATCAATACTGGAAGGAGGACATGGCATATCCACAAGAGGAGGCAAGCTACACAAATGACCCTATACGCATTCTACCTATGAACTCATTAATGTCACTATTCATGACCTTGTTCAGATTCTGCGTATGAGCAATTTACAATCTCCTTTCTTATAAGCCTACATTTGATGCATGAAACTTTTAGCATAATTCAAGATTCTAAAAACATAAAACTTTTAGCATGTTTATTGCAAATGGAGCATGAAGAGGTTGAGACATTGGAAATCAATGACTGTTATTCATAACAACATCTAGAGAAAGCCACATTTACATCACCACAACATCAATTGCCATGTAAAACATCAAAACTTCTAGCAATTCTAACATTATGTACTTGAATAGTGTGTTGGATTTGAAGTTGTTTATATGAATTATAAAATATTTACATTATACTAATCGAATTGTTTTCTTATCTTTTTAATAGTACCAAATATCTTTCTGAATTGAATTATAGTTTTATATTTTTATTAGTAAGAATATCTCCAAATTCTTGATAGTGTTCAACTAAAGTTGGCCACAGAAACTTACAGTGGCAGCTCAATTTAGTTCAATGGCGGCCAATTAACTATCACTAAAAACAGGTTGCCACCACAAGCTGTTTTAGTGGTGGTTGATATTATGGCGGTCTCTCGGCCAAAGACAACGTCAACAAATGTCAATGCACTTAATGACTTTAATCAACCGCCACTGAATGGCAAAATATTTAGTGGCAGAAGTTTTTATCACTACTAAGTATCCATATTTAATGATGATTAAACTATATTCTCATTAAATATGACCATCAATATAAAATCTTCTAGTGACATCGAAGCTACCACAACAAAAGGTCCTATTTAGTGGTCCGTTTTGTAAACCATCAATCTTTTTTGAATTTATCAAAATATTATATATTGTAATCATGAAGTTTGATTAGAATTTTGGAGCAAATTCATTTACAAGTTTTTTTTTTTCCTCTCAAAAACTAATTTATTTTCAGTTGTATAATTTAACTATAATTTTTAAATAATTATGTGATTTATGCATATATTTTAGTGAAAAATTTTACCTATCATAATTGAACTAATTACGTAATTTGCTTTAACTTTATAATTACATAATTTTATTTTCATAAAACAATTATTGTATAAATGCGACGGATTTAGGGACACCGTAGACATCGCAAATAATAAAAGCAATGCTCTTAGCGATACATAAGGTGGCGAGTTGTTTGGTTTGTAATGCTTCGGGCAAATCACAGAGTGTCACATTACATTAAATGACATTGGAAATCAATAGTATGACTTTATTTGAAGCTACCGATTTGTGATGCTATCCGCAATGCTTTGTGTCACCGAGTGCATCGACAAGTGCACCACAAATTACTTATGACCTCTAACAATACCTATAACACTCGTGTATCTCAAAGCATGGCCGATGGTCTGGTCACTGTTGAAGCATGTACTAGGTCAATAGTAATAGTTAGAAAAACACCGATAATAGTTATTATCTTTTATTATCGTTTGCTACATATGTTAAGAAAAGTTACTATTTTTTATTATTGGTTATTACAAGTGTTACAAAAAATTACTGTATTTATCATCAGTTTGAAAAGCGTTGGTAAAAGCTATTGCTTTTTACCGTCGGTTACTATATGTGTTAAGAAATATTAGTATTTTTAATCGCCAGTTACTACATATTATGAAATATTACTGTCTTTTATTATCGGTTACTACAATTATTAGGAAATATTACTGTCATTTAGTCTCAGTTACCACATGTATTAAGAAATGTTATTGTCTTTTATTATTGGCTATTACAAGTATTAGAGGAAATATTATTGCCTTTTATCATCGATTGCTACATCTACAAGGAAAAGTTACTGTCTTTTATCATTGGTTCCCACAAATATAGAAAATGTTATTGTTTTTTATCGTCGATTTGAAAAGCTTTAGTAAAAATTACTGTCTTTTATTATCGATTGTCACTTGTATTAGGAAATGTTACAACCTTTTATCATTTATTACCACGTTTTAGAAAATATTATTATATTTTATCGTTAATTATCACAATTGTTAGGAAATATTACTGACATTTATTATCGTAACCACATGAGTTAAGAAATTTTAGTACCTTTTATCATAGGTTACCACAAATGTTAAAAAAAATATTACTGTTTTTTATCATCGAATACCACAAGTGTTAGGACAAAATTATTGACTTTTACAGTACTTAGAAAAGTGTCAAGTAAAAGTTATTGGCTCGCACAAATTTTTTAAAACAACTTTTAGATGAACAAATCCTATTCTATAAAAAGTTCAAAATGCATTTTGCCACAAAAGAGTTAGTACAAAAGATAGGAGACAAATGTTCAAATTCAAATTCAAATGGATTTAAAATAACAATTTTTCTAAGATTGAATTGAAAAAATTTATGTACACGTGATGTGAGAATAAAATAACTAATACACATTAGCTTGGTTTGACTCAGTTGATAAGGTGGCGGTAGACCGCTTGAGTTTGCGGTAAGCCATGGCGATACTGTTGGTTCAGTTGCTTGAATGCATTGCACTTATAGTACACCGTATAGAAGTGTATGGTAGCCCGTACCAGTACGCGATAGGCCGTACCTTGCTTGCACGGCAACCTGCACAAGTGCATAAGAGACCATGCCCTGTTTGCGCGGTAACTATCTTGAGAGAGACATGGAGTTAAATTGATAGAGAGAGAGAGAGGATGACAAATGGGTAAATAAATAGAGATGGCAAATGGGTAAATAATGGTGTTGAAGCTGACATGTAGAGGAGAGAGAGAGAAAGAGAAGGTGTGAGATGTGAGAAATTTGAGAGTGGATTTTAGTTGAATTTTGGTGGAGACACACATTGACAGCATTTTGATTTTCGAGAGTTAAGTGCTATGTGAAGATGAAGTGAGAGAAAGAAGGTATGGTTTTTGGGTTTGAAAAGTCAAACATAACCAGAGACACACATGTGGTTTTTGAGCTGCATTTTGATTTTATTTCACACCTTAGCACGGTAGCCTGCTCATGCCGGCAGCAAGCAGCACCTTGCCTGTGCGGTTGCTTGCGCATGCAGATGGCAGGCCATGCGAGTGCACAGGTGTTCGCTATTTGCCGCTTGTGCTTTTTCAGGACTGAGCTTTCTATTGGTGCCTTAATTTAAACTTAATTTCCAAATTATATTTAAATCTTGTTTTCACTTAAATTTTAATTATCAAAACCTATTTTCCAACACATCCCATATTGTATCTAGAAAAATTTTAAATCTTTCAAATACTCAATTCCAACACAATCCAAGAAGACTCAGCACAACAAAGTGACTTTTTTATGGGAAAAAATGCGATTACATTTTGATGAAACTTTACAAAGTTATTATTTGTCTTGTAGAATTGTTGATATCGAAATATATGTCATAGAGAGCTTAAGTGAGAGCTTGAGTGAGAGTTTTGGATGGGTCTAGAGGCTAACAATATATTTCGCTAATTGTATAGATTTCAAGAGAATGAAAACTTTCATTTTTGATTGGTAATATGTTTGGTTGAGTGAGAGCTTTCGATAGTTATGAGAGATTTCAGGGGAAATGAGACTGAAAATCTTGATTGAGTTAAAATTTTTATTTGATTTTAAGAGCTTGAAGGGAAGGAAAGTATTGATGGTTTCAAGGAAATAATTTAAAATATATTTGGTTTTATTTATTTGTTCGCTTTATTTTTCACCCAAAAAAATTTTTCAAAACCTACACTTTTTTCAACCTTTATCTCCCTGTATATTTTTCTGCCCTTTTTTCCATACCATTACTCTTTACCCACATGCTTTTTTATTACACACTTTTCTTTTTCCAATTTTTAGTCATTGCCAGCGTTATTTTTAATTTCTCAAATTTTTATACAATTTTAGTTGATACCTGCCATATGTTTTTCCCATATCATGACAATAATTGCTATTTTTGTATTTTCTTTTTGTCACAGTGAAAAGACTCATTGTATAAGACTCTTTTTTGTTTCCATTGTCTCTCCGGTGGTTGAATATTGGCATCATTTAATATTGATAATTAATATTTAATTATATAAAATTATATAATATTGATAATTACATTATGTACCATTATATAATATTGATAATTATTAATTTTATGTAATTAAGAATATTGGACATTATTTGATAATTAATTACCTCATGTAACATAATATCATTATGTATCATTAAATTGCTAATGTGTGAATTGTCAATGCAACAATTGGACATAAAATCCAATTGGTCAATAAATTATCATAATATCATATTATAATACTACATTACGTAATAATTGGTCACAATGCCCAATTGGTTAATGATTTATCATAATTCCATGTTATAACAATACATTATATAATATAGTGTCATTACATTTATAACAATTGTTATAATATCATATTATAAGATTATATTATGTAACAATTGGTTATAATATCCAATTAGTCAATGAATTATGATAATGTCATAATATTATATTGTAATAATTAATCATAATGTCCAATTGTTTAATGAATTATCATAATATCATATTGTAACACTATGTTACGTAACAATTGTCATGTTGATAATTATTAATTTTATGTAATTACTAATATTGGATATCATGTAATATTATTTAAATTATTAATATTGATAAGTAATTACGTAATGTAACATAATGTCATTATATACTACTAAATTACTAATTTGTGAATTGTCATAATATCATATTATAACAATATATTATATAACAATTGGTCATAATGTCCAATTAGTCAATGAATTGTCATAATGTGATATTGTAAAACTACATTATGTAAAAATTGATCATAATGTCTAATTGGTTAATGAATTGTCATAATTTCATATTATAACACAATATTATGTAACATAATATCATTACATTTATAACAATTGTCATAATATCATATTGTAACACTATATTATGTTACAATTGATCATAATGTCCAATTGATCAATGAATTGTCATAATATCATATCGTAACACTACATTATGCAGCAATTGATCATAATTTCCAATTGGTCAATGAATTGCCATAATTTCATATTATAACATTACATTGTGTAACATACTATCGTGACATTTAAATAACTTCCTTCACTCATCCAATGCTTGAGAGAACTACGATGGCACTTGATTTAATGGTGATTAAAATGCCACTTAAGTTTATCCCAAATTGATCCAACAGTTGGCATTACATAATGTAATTTAGCATTACATATAGTAATATAGTAATGTTGCATTATATATACATATAGTAATGTAATATCGATATTATGTTATTGGAAAATCAATGGTGTAATTGTATATCATGAAATCAATCCCAAATTGGTTCCTTTTCTGCCATGTTATGAATCTTAAATTGGATAAATTACATTCTACCATTGATCCAATGGCTGCAGATTATTGGTTAGATGTCGTTTTAACTTAAAGAGAATCAAAAGAAGTTATTTGATAGGACATTTGATCCAAAAGAAGTTATTTGATAGGACATTTGATCCAATGGCTGGCATTATGATTTCTCATTATACCTCACAACCAAACATCATCTCTCTCTCTCTCTTCACATGAACATATAAATTCAAAGAACATTCCATGTGTATTACTCGTTCTATCTCTTACTCAACACATTTTAAACCCAATTCTCTCTCTCTCCTCCATGTGCCACATGATTTCCCACTTAAAATTCAACCATTTAATAATCAACATCACACTCTCTTGTCCACTTCTTGTGGGACACACCTCAACAAATAACCACATCAATTAAATTTGTATCTAAGTCTCTCACAACTGTAACCCTGTCTCACTTCTCTCTAGAAAACTTTTACAGAATCTATATAATAGCACACAAAATATAAATTTTTTCCCATCACTCTCTCTCTCTCTCTCACGTGATATTATGTTGTTCATTTTTAAGCTAGTTCAATCACCTCTTTCTTTTTTGTGACATATTTATGTTTTGATGATAAGTAAAATATAATTAGTTTGGTTAAGAAAAGAATTTAGAAATAAATAAATATTGGAATGATTAAGAAAAAATTTGAAAGACAAGAAGTAGTCGACTAACAAGAAAAAAAAGATATTGAAGTGTATGTACAAAATGTGTAATATTAGTCGACATGAAATTTAATAGTTTATATCATTGAAAAACAAATCTACAACAAAAAGAATTAATTCATTACTGATAGTGGATAATAGTGCTACTCAAGCAAGAAAGTCGAATAGAAATAAGACACTTTAGAAAAATGAAAATCTAGATTTAACCAACCCACCAAAGTCTAAATACTAAAAAATATGAGCTTTTGAAATATCAAGAAAATGAAAATAAAAATTCTTGGTATTTATTTTCCATGTATCAATTAGGTTAAAACCTACTTTTCACAATTTTTCTATTTCATTAACCCTTCGAACAAAATTATTCAAAAATCAGAACCGAAATTTTATTCTTTAAAGGAAAGGTTGACTTTTTATCATCAAGTAATTAGGTTTTGAAACTACTTTCATTGAATTCAAATATATGGTATTTTCTTATTTACATGTAATATTTGAAGTAAATGGAAATATAAAATGTCAAATGTCAAATGTAAAATAAGGATATTTACTTATACCGGCATATTTATAAATTTTGATAATAAGTAAAATATCATTAGTTTAATTAAGGAAAGAATTTGGAATGATTAAAGAAATAATTTAGAATATAAGAAACAGACGACTCAAAAGATCGTGATATGTATGGACAAAATACATAAAATTAGTCGACATGGAATTTAATGATTTATATCACTGAAGAATAAGTCCAAAACAAAGAGAAATAATACATTACTACTGTTAGATAATAATACTATTCAAGCAAGTGAGTTGGATAGGAAATAAGTTACTTATGATGTTGAAAACCCAGATTTGACCAATTCGCCAAAATATAAGTACTCAAAAATATGAGTTTTTGAAATATAAAAAAAAATGAGAATAAAAATTTCTGATATTTATTCCCTATATATTAATTAAGTTAAAACTTATTTTTTAGAATTTTGTAACTCATTAACCTTTCGAACAAAAATCATCTAAAAAATCAAATCCTTAATTTTGTTTTTTGAAGGGAGAGTTGACTTTTCAAAAAATTACGTTTTGAAACTATTTTTATTGAATCTAAATAATAGATATTTGTCACGTCCCGACCCGTGGATCCAAGTACGTGACAACCGCCACATGATCAAGAAGTACGTACAATCACCTGCACGCACCCAAGATCCCACCAGGCTATGCTAATACCACTTTCCAGATAAGAACTTCGAGCTCACCAAATATTTTAAATTCAAAAATATGTGAGGAACAAGTATGTTTAACATTTCAAAATATAACTTTCTAAACATAAATTTCAATTTTAGGAAAAAAAAGTCATAAGTAAAATATAATACATAAATCTTTCAACTTTGAAAATGCCCTCCAATGGGTTTGTCTGCATGCCTTAAAAATCCACATTTAAGAAGGACCAATAACAACAATTGATCCGGGAAGGCACTCTCCTTGTTAGTATCTTACTAGCTGTGAATTGGCTGTTGACTTTATACTTCCTCTGAAAAGAATAAAAATAAGAGAGTGAGTATATGATACTCAGTGAGTAGAGTATGACATAGTTGTTGAGTGGTGAGTGTGTAGGTGTCAAACAATATTACAAAATCATGTTTCCGATTCAACAAAACAATGTCATGGTTTCAACGAAACATAATAAATATTCACTATAAATAATATGCTATTTTTTTTAAACCATGGGGTTGCCTCAAATTCTCTCCATAATGGCATGGTTCGGACCAACAATGAAATCATCAATGGGTTTTCAATTATTGCAAGTCACAAACATCACCCCCAACCACGGCATTAGCTCGTGGCCTCCGCGGTAATATGACTGAATAGCCCAAAGGGACAAAAGAGGTGTCTTCCAGTCCGACTACCTCCCTGTCTAATACAATAAAATCCTTACCACGTATCCCATTGGGCCCATGCTGTGATAGGAAATAACTATAGCCATTCATGGGTGTTAGGCTCATACACCAAGCTAATAAATCACCATTTCACAAACCACAACATATCATGTGCCACAGAAATTCAACAATTTCTCATATTCATATTCTAGCAGCAATATTCACGTGGAAATTTAGCACGGCATAGGATATATTCTCAGGTGCATAAATTTCATGACTTAAATCCAAATATTTTTATGGACACTCGACATTCACAAAACATTATATAAGATCCAAGTTAGAAATCATTTTAGAAAAATAAAAAAAAAACAATTTCTCATTCACAAACACAACAACCATCAATAGGGAGAGTAGTCACTCCCGTATTTCCTCTGTCATAAAAGTCTAGTCTCGATCAGTTTTGCCCAACCCCTATGAGGCATCATCAATTATCCACAAACTTCAATATCAACCTATCCAAGTAAATCCAAAAACCCTAACATTCAAAACCTACTTTTCTTTCACTAAATGTGACTTTAAATCTTCTGAATCCAAATGGACAAATAGAAAATCAGATTAAATATTTGAATTAGGAAGATTACAGTACCTTAATTTTGTCTCCAAAGAGTTCTTCCAGTTCAAGTTACACTAAAAGCTTTGGTTATCCCATTTCTGACAACACTATATACTCAAACTCTCAAGTCTCTATTCTAACTTTGGGAAGTTGGATGAGTAATTGAAACTTTTGATCTTAGATTTTGGGGATGGATCAGCTTGGGTTCTGGAAAAGAAGAGAAGAATGATCTAGAGAGAAATGAAATCTGGGTCTTGTGGATTTTGGACTCTTGTTTCTTCTTTTTACCTACAAACTCATTTTCAATATTTTACCTGCAAACTCATTTTCAATATTTGTTTCATAGTTCTCTTATATTTTTAAATTGCACAAAATGCCAAAAATCTCCTTTTGGGTTATTGGGAATGTCAACCGAATGAGTTTAAGTATTTTGAGTTTTTTTTCTTTTTTTTTTTGTTGAGAACATGTGTTCTATGCTAAGCATAGGATTGTTAAAATAAAAATACAATTTATGAGAAATAAATTAAAAATATTAGAAATTTGGAATATTAAAAAATATGGGATGTAATGTAATATATGTGTTAAATAATCAAAGTGGGTTACTTGAAGTTTATGGATTCAAATCTCAACATCTACAAGTGCACTCAAAAGGTAAATGGAAGAAAGAAATACCTAGACTACCAGCAACTACAAATTTCACAATGGAAGGTGCACACCAAGAGGTTTAATGAAAATATTCCAACACCAAGAAGTGAAATGGAAGATGTGCCGAGGAGGCGAAATGCCAAGAAAAAATAGAAAATGGTAAGTGTTCATCACTGAGTGGTAAGTGACTAACACAAGAGTGTTTGTCTTCAATACTAGAATGTTCATGTCTAACACAAGGGTGTTTATATCTAACTGTTTGTGTCCAACACATGGGGGTGTTGGTTTCCAACACGAGAGTGTTTGTGTAAACACAAGTAGGGTTGTGTCGAGACATAAGTCTATGTGCTGGCCATGCAATTCTCTTGTGTCGACATATACGACTGGGTTATGACGACATAAAGTTCATTTAGCGTGTTTATGTTGATGTAAGTGTTGACACCAAATACAAAACAAACTCTACTAAGTATCAACTACTCTAATAATCAAACACTTAAAATTGAGGGGTGTCTGTCAACTGAGAGTTTAGGAAAATTCTTGTATGGTCTAGAGGATAAAATCCACATATAAATTTTAAATTAACTATTCTCAACATAATATATAAAATATAGAAATCTCAAACAGTCACTTTAGTGTCAACTCCACAATCGAACTTTCCGATGTTGCACTTTCATTTATGAGCCGAAATCATTCATAACCAATTTCTCGTGTTAATTTATGAGAAAAATTTTATAGAAATTTTTTGACACCGAATTTTTTGTGTTACAGTATTTTCTTATTTGCATGTAATATCTTAGATAAATAAAAATATAAAATGTAAAATGTAAAATGATGATATTTACATTAATAATTATTACAGTGAATAAGGTCGAGAACTAGTCCTATCAGGCCAATTAGTGCTCCATCAGGCCAACCACACAAGCAAGGCACAACCTGCCGCCTGCATGTGCGGGCTATTGTGCAAGCAAGGCGCGGCCTGCTGCCTGCATGAGCGGGTTACCACGTGCAATGAGCGGCCAGCTATAAGACTTGCATAGCTAGCTGAGTGGCTTTTCCTCTCTCTCTCCCACATGTAATCTTCAAAATAAAACAACACTTTTGTCACCTTTTTGTTTTTATTTGCACATTCTCTCTCTCTCTCTCTCTCTCTCTCCACATAATTACCCATTTATCATTACCTATCTCTCCACCAAGTGCATACCAACATGGTTTTTCTTTCTCTAATATACCTACCCTCGTTAAATATTTAATCTCTCTAAAACACTATCCTTTTTACCTAAAATTTCCCATTTGCCATCATCAATTTAATTCATTTCTCTCAAGGCGGCCAACCATGTGCCTGTATGGGCTACCACGCAAGCCAGGCTTAGTTAACCATGCACCTGTGCGAGCTACCATGCAAGTAAGGTGTGGACCACCCCACGCCAACGTGAGTTGCCATGCAAGCATGGTGCGGGCTACTGTGTGCCTACGCAGTGTACTACAAATGCTTTTTGCAGTCAAGTTATTGTCAATTTACCATTTGTTTTCGTAATCTTATCACCTTTTATCACAGATTTATTACCTGTTGCCACAATTTTGTCACTAGGTATCACAATTCTAATATATAATAATATTATCATACCTTACCACCTATTACTGCACTTTTTAACCTGTAGGAGGCAATTTAGTACTTATTACTACAAAATTACTATACAATATTTCGCTCTAATATATAATAATATTATCACACTATATTACCACTAGTTATCACAAACTTATCGCAAGTTATTGTAAACTTATCACCTATTATCGAGAACATACCACCTGTTATAACAACGCATCACTAGTTATCATAAATTATCCCATGTTATTGCAATTTATCTTCAGGTATCGCAAATTTATCTACAGGTTTCGCAAATGATTTGATACCTTAACTTTGAATTTTTAAACCGTTTCCAAAAACTATACAATCAGTAGGACTTAGTAGTATGTATAGATAACAAATATATAGACTATTTTCAAACAGTCTTTAAAGAATACCACATTTATTAACGAAAACTAATAATATTAGAATAATATATAGCATTTACAAATAGTACAATACATGAATTAGTATAATCGTTGATTTATATAAACAATATAATTTAGTGGATAGTATAAATTACTCATATAGAGTCTGTTTTTAAATTGTCCCTAAAAGTTGACACGCTTACTAATAAAAAGTGATAACAGTCAGAATTATGATAACATTTACATATGATACAATTTATGGGTTAGCATAGCTATAACACTTATGCAAATGGTAAGATTCAGCAGTCAGAAAAAAAGACTCGTATAAAAACTGTGTTCAAACAGTTATTAAAAGAGTGCTACATTTACGCACGACTATTGACAACTATCCTAATTAAACATCACTTTAATAGATGGTGTAATATATAGGTTAGTATAGGTATAAAATTTATGCAGACAATATGACTTAGCAATCAATAAAAAAAAATCATATAGAAACTATTTTCAAACCATCACTAAAAGGTCCACATTGAGTAATGATAAGTGATAACTATCCGAATGGTAGATAGTATTTATAGATGATAAAATACAGTAGTTAACATAGATGTAGAATTTATGCAGAGGGTATGGTTAAGAACACAATAAAAAGAGTCATACAAAAATGATTTTCAAAATGTCTCTAAAAACTATCACATTTATTGACCACAAGTGATAACCGTCAGAATTGAACATAATTTTTAAAAATGGAGCAATATATGGTTTAGCATAGATGTAGAACTTATGCATATAGTATGGTTAAGTAAGTAGTAAAGAAAAGTCATATATCGACTGTTTTTAAAACGTTCCTAAAAATTGTTATATTTACCGATCACAAATGATAACCGTTAGAATTGAATATTACTTTTACAGATGGTTATACTATCTTTACTAATGGTTGATAAACTTTTCCCAATGGACAATTTATATAGTTAGAAAATGTATACATTTCTAAATGGTTTCATAAAAAACATTTCTATAGGGTATAAAAAAATCGTCACTAAAGATCATCGATAATAAAAGTTACCATCAGTATAGGATTTTAATTTTTGTAGTGATTCTATATTCCAATGTGTTAGCTAATTCTATATATTTTGTATAGTTTTGATTTGACTAAGCATTATGTTTGGTTTTGTATGACCAAATTTCGGAGGCTTTGTTTGGTTGTGGGGTTTTATGTTCTGTATGTTAATTTTCTGGTCTCTTGGCTTGGTTTGTATTTCCCCTGCTATTTATGCCTTTTTGGTTTATATAAATTCTCTGCTGTTTATGTTAATTATTTCCTTTTAGAGTAAATATCATGTTTTACCAAAAAGAAAAATATTAAATTAAATTCAACTACATAACAAATAATTAATATAATAAAATGTTATTATGTTTTATTTGGTTTTTGCATGAATTTTTTTTTTAAACAAAAAATACATTGATTAAAATTATTTATATTGCCTAAGCAAATTATTTCACCACAATGAATTAAAAAGATTTATGTTTTTTAAACAAATTATGTTTGAAAACCACCCCCTCAGCTCCCTAGCATCCGTAACTCCCTCTCATTTTTTTCATCACTGTGAATTTGCCTCATTCTCTAGAATATGTACGTGAAGGTGAAAGAGTGAGAAAGGCATTTTTTTTTTATAAAGTATGGAAAACTGTATGGATTAAGAGAGATCTTTTTCACATTGGCACATAAAGATAGCGAGGGAAAGGGCTTGGAGAACATTTATCAATTCTTCACCAAAAGGCATTTGGATTGTAAACTAAAGAAGATAATTTGATTTTGTGATATCTTATAGGTCTAGAATACCTAATTATTAATTTTAACCCATTTTAAAGATTCTAGAATTCTTACATGAGAAAATTAAGTTTGTTGGTTTGTTTTTAAACCTTCAGTTAAGATAACCTTCTAGTTTGCAGACTCTGTGATATTTAAAAATATATATATTGTGGTTTTTAGTATTTTCTCAGTTCCATTGCTTTTGATTCACCCACATAGGACAGGTTGTTGCAATAACAGTATTGCAAGTTAAAGGATTATACGCACTTCCATGATCAGAATGACGATTTGTTGAGATAGACATATCACCATATACTTTTGTCATTGCCATGTCAAGTTTAGTACAATTATCACATAAGAGCCGGCCGGTGTGTCTCCTAGCATGGATTCATTAATCCATTTTCACCTGTAACTCTTTATTTAGCATGGTATAAATGCGTAATGATATCAAGAGTTGTGATACTCGATCATAATTTCTATGATTGTGAACCATTTTAAGTATCTAGATTAGAATGTTTTATCACTCATTTTCTTAACTTATTGAGAATGGAGTACCACCCATAATACCTAAATGCTAAAATTCCAGATTAGCATAAATATATTTACTCAAAATGGGATTTTTGATGATGCCATGGGTAATTACATACGCACAATTTTACATAGTTCTAAAGCACACACTGAGGCCATTCTAGACGCTAATGGATTTCCATCTTTACAAGACGTCTTTCCAATTGTAGTTGTAGCTGAGTCATAGGCTTTTGTTAGTGATTCATCTATGTTATCTGCTGGAACTTCTTATACGGTGAGATCACTTTGTCCAACTATTTCTCGAGGAACATGATATTTTCTCCCAATGTATTGAGATATCGGGTGAGACCTAGCCTCTTTTGCTTGCATAATTGCCTAAGTGTTGTCATACAAAAGAGACTACAATGAGTTAATAGAAAGAACCACTCCAAATAGACCTTTTTAATCCAAACATCTTTTGCAACATTTAATACTACAACGTATTCAGCCTTTATTATGGAATCCATTGTGGTCTTCACTTGGAACATTTAAAAGTGATGACTCCATTATAAGTGATTACATGCCAAAGCATAGAATTTTTATCATTCATTTCTAACTGGAACTCAATATCTCTAAAGTCTTCTAGTTCTGGTTTCCTCCTCCATAGACTAATAACATATCACTAGTGCTTTAGAAGTCCTTAAGGATATTCTTCATTGTCATCCGATGCTCCAATCCTGAATTCGAATTGTACCTACTATTGTGCTCACTACATATGCTTTACTAGGCTTAGAACATAGCATCACATACTTGAGACTGCCAATTGCCAAAGCATAAGGAATGTTGGTCATTCTTTCTCTTTTCTGTGTATCTGGAGATGTGCCGCAGACCAAACGATTGTAGTCTTCTTTTGGAACTTTCCATGATGAACCTCTTCAACACTTTTCAAAGCGTACATCACCTAAACAATTTCTTCGCTATTCTTCTATAGACAGGAATACCTATTGCCTAGGTTGCCTTTCCCAGGTCCTTCTTAGAAAGATGCTTGATAACTAGATCTTCCCAGAGCTTAGTAGAATATTATTTATGTACAAAACCAAGAAAGTGATGTTTCTCCCATTGGTATTCTTGTATATACATAGTTCACTTAGTTCTAAATGAACCCATAGCCCCTTAGGGCTTCATTAGAACAATGATTTCAACTCCTCGAAAATTGTTCGACTCTGTGTATTAGTCTTTTATGCTCATATACTTAAGAATTGTCTTAGAATTCAAATCTCTGAGTTATTTTATTGCAATGACTTTATCAACATATGCATTGAGAAATGTGTTCTTGAAGAATAGGGAAAAGAGGACAACTAACATACAAGAAATTCAAGAAGAAGAGACTATGGAGACCAATTAATAAATTATACTCAAGGTCGAGTTCTTTCCAAATGGGCAAGAGTGATGGAAAGCTAAAAACCACTAAATGCAGGGATCAAATTAATACTAAAGAGGTAGGTTCAATGAGTCTACTTTATGGTTCAAAGGAGCATCAAATGTGCTACTGAGGCGCAAAAGGAACAGTCAAGCCCCGACCCCACTCAATCAGGCAAGAACATGTTGAGCAACAGGCAGATGCCTTAGGGGTATTGTGGCACAATTCTCTGCATCACACCTGACTCTCAGATCGAGTATGCAACAATCGTCGTGTCACCCCGGCATACAAGTAAGCCCCGCCTGTACACTGGAATAATGCAAGGCATTCATCGATATCCATCCTATTTTCAAAAAAATACAACAATATTCAAAAAACCCACTCGGTCCATCCTTGTCTCAAAAGTATGTATATGGTCAACCCTACAATTTCTAAATCCAATAAAAATTCACAATTTCAAAAGAAAATCCAACAATGTAAAACATAAAAAATTCAAATATAGTTTAAAGTTTAGAAATCCAAATAGGATGACTAGGTGAAGTTTTAATTATAATTAAAAAGAATACCCTCCATATGGGTCCAACTAATCTCCTAAAAAAAATTTATTTTCCAATTCAAGAACTTGTATCGACAGTAAAAATCTTCACAATACTAGAATTGGACAATTATCCAGTACTAGGGTTAGCTAATACTCCAAATTCAAGATTTCTCTAAAAAATGAAAGTAAAAAGAGTGAGTATAAAAATCTTTATTGAGTGAAGTGTAATAGAATAGTTGTGACAATAAATGAAAAATGAGTGTGGGAATATCAAAACAAAAAATTCAAATAGGTCATTGATAATGTGTAAAATATTACATTTATTTTTGATATTATGGTTTGATTTTAGATTTGTTAGTACTCTAATGGATAGTTTTATAACTTTTTATTTTTAGGGATCAAAAAATTGAAAATTGGATCAAAATGGGTTTAAAGAGAAAATTTTGGAGTTAAATGATTCAATATATCATTTGGGCCTACAAAGGAAAGGAAGAAGCATCAAGAGTGGAAGATTTATTTGTATTAGAAATTTTACTTCAAGTAAATTATTTAAAAAAGTTAATTGTTTCCTATTTTTAAAAGGTTTTTCTAACCCTTTGAATGGAGAATCTTTTTAAATCTAGGTCACAACAAGAGAAGACTTCTAATCTTCCTAGAGAGCTCTCGTGTCACTATTTATTTCCTAGAGAAGAGGGGGTGGCTGCTGGACTGCACATTTTTTTGGTTTTAGTTTTTTTTTCCTTTCCTCCAAGAACATTATTTTTGTTTGTTGGAAGAACATGGTCACCACTATGAGCAGCTAGTTTTTCTTTCTGATTAAAGGAGAATTTTCATTTGATTGTTTTCACTATCAGGTTATGTACTTCATTTAATTTCTTACCCTTTTAATTCAACAATTTGTCGATTCTTGATTTATTTACATGAAAAATTGATATTGGTTAATCTAACAAATTAATTCAATATTATTTTTTTTTCTATTACTATCCGGGATTTTAATGATCCGTAATTGTCATGAATGAATGGTTCAAATAACAAATAAGTTATTTATGTTTATGAGTCTTTCATGTTTAACTTACAGAATCGATGGAACAAAATTAAATAATTGCAGCTATTCTGATTATTTATATTTTGCTTTAACTTTTTTCATAGAATTTAATGCTATCATTATATTAATATGGAGCGCTATCGTATCCAGTCAATTAATGATAAGTTTTGATTAAATGTTTGGTTTGGTCAATCTAAGGTTAAATGCTTGAATTATAAGAATAATATTTTTGAACTCATGATTAGTGTAACAATCGAATGTATAAACCCTTGGATCGGACTTGGTAAATTGAATTTCTTTTCTAATTTTTAGTATTTTTGCGTAGTTGATTTGTCTCTTAATTTTGAGGTTATTAATTTTTGATTTAAAAATTTATTTGATAAACCCCATGTTTTTTTGGCAATAACTAAGAAGTTAAATTAATATAGTTATCATGAGATTCGACCTAATACCACTATTGCTAAAAATTTGTTTGCATTTGGGGAATCAGTATTAATTTGAATGTTTTTACAAACCCGTCCAAATTTTAGTGCCATTGTCAGGAACTATATTAATTTCTTAGTTTGTGCTTTTTACTTGTTAACTGATTTTTTACGAGGAAGAAAAGATAGCAAATCGTCAAAGGATTTTGAAAGAGTTAGCCGTACCAATTATGAACCAATAACCCTTGTGCATCGAGTACCCAGCTCTTGAGGTAGCATTCAAACTCAAATCCGATTTGATTCACTTACTTTCTATTTATCGTGGTCTTCCAGGTGAGAATCCACATAAACACTTGAAAGAATTCCACGTTGTCTATTCGAGTATGAAGCCCCAAGGTGTGACTGAGGAACAAATCAAATTCAATGCCTTTCCCTTTTTTCTTAATAGATAAGGTAAAGGACCGGTTGTATTACCTACCTCCTGGTTCAATCAATACATGGAATGGAATGTTGAAATTATTTTTAAAAAAAAATTTTCCTGCGTCTAAGGTTGCCAATATCAAAAAGGAAATATGTGAGATCAGACAGTTTAGTGAAGAGACATTATATGAATACTGGGAGAGGTTTAAGGAACTTTGTGCTAGTTGCCCACATCATCAAATATCGGATCAACTCTTGATACAATATTTTTATGAAAGATTTTTACCCATAGATAGAAGCATGGTAGATGCAGCCAATGAAGGAGCTTTGGTCAATAAAGCATCGGAAGAAGATTGACAGTTGATTTCAAACATGGCAGAAAATTCTCAATAATTTAGGAAGAGAGTGGATGGAGCTACAAAATATGTCAATGAGGTGAATTACTCAAATATTGAAAATCAAATTTCTAAACTGACTGCTTTGATTCATCAGTTGGTTGTAGGGCAAATGTAGGGAACCAAGTTTTGTAGAATATGCTCAATTTTTGGACATCCGATGAATATGTATCCATCCTTACAAGAAGATCTCACTCATCAAGTAAATGCCATATGAGGATTTCCTGATCAACCTCAAAGGAAGTATAATCCCCATTCTACTCATTAAAATCCTGGATGGAGAGACCATCCAAACCTAAGCTATGGAAACCAAGGAGGCCAAACAAGATATCCACATCAACACTACAACAAACCAACACCTGTACCTACGCAACCCTCAAATTTTGGTAACCCTCAAATTTTGGTATGTTTTTAGAGGATATAGTGAAAGCTCTTGCGACTAACACTCAACAAATTCAATAGGAAATGGGAGCAAGTATACAGAATTTGGAGCACCAGATTTCCCAACTAGCAACTTCAGTTAGCAAGTTGGAGATACAAAATTCTGAAAAATTATCCTCACAAACAGTGGTAAATTCTAAAGAGAATGTTAGTGTAATAACATTGAGAAGTGAGAAGGAACTTCAATTGAGCTTTACTCCATCTAAGAAGGTGGATGAAGGGAACGATATGGATAAAGAAGATGAACGCAAGCATGAAAATTCAATCAAGGTAACATCCAAATCTTCTTTGCTTAATACTTCTAGTACAATTGTGCCACCTTTTCGAGGAATTCAAGATGGAAGAATACGAGAAGGAAGTTAGGAAGATAAGAGGTGATGAGGTGGATAAGAATGTGTCTAATATCATCAAGAGAACTCTACCCGAAAAATGTGCGAATTCAGGTATGTTCACTCTACCTTGTGTTATCGGTAAGAAAAAAATGGAGCATGCCATACTAGTTTAGTAATATTGTTAATATCACGCCTTACTCAATTTACAGTGCTCTGAAATTAGGTCCTTTAAAAGAAACTAGGATTGTTATTCAGTTAATTGACCACTCTTATATTTACCCAAAGGGCTTTGTTAAAGATGTTTTGGTGCAAGCTAACGAATTAATTTTTTCAACTGATTTTTACATCTTTAAAATGGAAGGAGACGCCATCATAGATTCTGCTCCACTTCTATTAAGACAACCATTCATGAAGACAGCAAAGACTAAAATAAATGTGGATGAGGGTACTTTCTCCATCAGGTTCGACGACGAAATTATTAAAGTTATTATTTTTGATTCTATGAAATACCCAAATGAGTGTCAATCAATTTGTTCTACTGATATTTTTGATTTAATTGTGCAGGAAATTTGCGAAGAAAAATATGATATTGATTTTGAATTGAATGCACAATTAGATATGAAGAAAGAGTTATATGAGCCTCCCAAAATAAAGTTGAAACCTCCTCGAAGAGAAACAAGTAGAGAATGTCAAGCATAAAGACGGTAAACAATTGCGCTTATTGGGAGGCAACCCAATATTTTTTTTTCTTGAGTTTGATTAGTTTGTTATTTGATTTCTTAATTAATTAGGTGGATCTGATTAGTGTCATTAGTTTTTCTTTTAATTTTATAGGTGTCCACGATGAAAATTTTAAAGGATGTAATTATTCAAGTCAAGAGATGGACAGAGGATAACTTTCAAAATTGGGCAAAAGCAGTCCTTTCCTTAGGACGTGATCATGCGATTTTCAGTAGTAACTTTCAAAATTGGGCAGAAGCAATCTTTTATTTAAGGTGTGATCACGTGGTTTTCAGAAGTGGAATTCAAAATTAAGCAGAAGCAGTCTTTTGCTTAAGGCTTGATCATGCGTTTTTAGGCTTATAAAAAAAAATCGAAATCCTTAAAATTTTCAAATCCAATCCTCTCCAAAAAGAAATCCTTGACCTAATTTTCTCCACCCCCGCGGCTCTTTCACAGCAACAATGACCATTAGTTTCAAACCAGCAAACATCATTACCCAAGGGGAGTTTTCTCTCTTTTCTCTTTTTTCATTGTCCTACTTTTATATGTTCCATTACACTGATTTTATGAGTGTTACTGCTAGTATAAAGTTGTGCTAGTATTCTTTTTTATTAAGTTGCATGTTAGTTTCTTTTCTCATTTCTTACCTTTTGTATACATTGAGGACAATGTCGTATTTAGGTATGGGGGAGGATTTTTCTATTAATGTTTTTTCTTTTATTTTTCATTGGAACTTCGTACTCTTTTGATTTTTGTCTGAAAATAATTTTTGAATTAGTATGCATTGTTGATTTGAATCAAAATGCATGAAAGAAGCAAGCGTGATTAGTTATTTTTGGATAAAATTGTTTTAAGTGTCCTATTAATCTTGATGATTGAATTAAATGAAGATGTGATAGATTTGATACATATTAAACACGTTTGTGAGCTATTGAGCCTGAAGAACATACCATCATTTTTGCTCTAAATTTTCTTTGATGAGTGTTTATCAATCATAATATATTTATTCTGGAACTTGCTTTACTATGCATTTTGAGACCACATCTATGAGTTCATGCATTAATATGATGGGGGTACTTAGATTTACCCCTTTTAGCTCTAAAAAAAAAGACCTTCCTGTGCATATTATTTCTCCTAGTGAATCCCATTGAGCTTATACCCATTTTCTTTTGTTTATAACTCATTAATTGACACATAGCCTTCTTTTTATTCTTAACTTTCTTTTTGGTCCTTATATCAAAGAAACATGTGATTAGAGCATGAATGAGTGGTTATTAAGGGAATGGGGTAACTTTATTGTAAAGATTATTTCTTTTTTAGGGATTCATTCATATGATTAGGGTGATTTGTGTATGCACTATATCTTCATTCATTCTTGAGATTGTTCTGAAAAGAAAAAAAAAAGAAAAAAAAGAAAGAAAGAAAGAGAGAGAAAAGGGCTAGAAAAAAAAGAAAAGAAAGAAAACAAAATTCCCAGAGTTTGGGGAATTTGGAAGAATTTTCAAACGTTTTGATTAAGAAATGAGATGATCTTGTTACAGGTATTTTTCTTTTGCATCGATTGTATTTCATGATATGGGATATGTTTAATAGTAAGAAATTGTCATGCCCCGAACCGGGGTCATGAATAGTTGTCCGTTGCCCTGGATGCCATCTACATTTTTATAGAAAATCAGGCAGAATCTCCCCATATTTCGGAGGTCTCCCAAGTATAATTTGACTTATATATCAACATTCATCCTGTAAAATAAATAAATGGACATCTCGGTCTCTCCAAAATCAACCAATGCCACAGCCAACATCCAGAACAACGCAAGGCTATAACAATTTCCAACAGATCTAGGCACAAACCTCTACTGTCATGCCCAACTAGAGCATGAGCAGCCGCCACACCGAACGGAACTAAAATTTTACATAATATACAATAATTTTCCCAAATGATATTCAAATATGTACAATCGCCTCAATACAAATAAACTATGAGAGTTTCACAAATAAATATACATAAATTATATAGTCATCCCAAAAATAAATAAATGAGTACATTTATCAAACTAAAATCTCCAATAATCGTAGTGGAAGATATGGTAACATCCATATCCAAACCCGTTACTATCAATTCCACATTGCAACACAATAATTTTTCTTCAGTCCAAGACTAATCCTGTGGGGAGAAAGTGAGGGGTGAGTATCTATGGGAGGATACTCAGCAAGTGAGGGGATTGATATCGTGCTATCAAATCGACGGTGAACTTGAAGTGTCAAAACATGTAACAAAATATCGAGTGTATGAAAATGACGTGCTGTTTTAGAATAAAACATATCTCAAGGCACACATCAGAAAATAACATATGCATCCATCCATGTATCAAGTCACATATGTAGAGTCGGCCGAACAAACAACCCCGGCAATGGTCTACCTAGACTAAGAACGGGGGTTTTCACTATACAAATATCAAATAATGGCTCTCTATCCCAATGTATCAAATAATGATACATATATATAGTCGGCCGTGTATGGTGTCCCGCCTAGTGCTAGACAGAGGTAAACTCACATCCTCCCCGATGAGGGTCAACCTGGGACACCCATACACATGACGATCCGGCGGATACCTCCGGCCGAAGCGTATCATGGCACAAGGGGTACCTCTACCAATTGTCTTTCGTAGCTACGGAATAATATAGGAAGCATATTACCATATCACCAAGTTGGCCGGGCACGTAGCCCCATGCATTACATCATCATGTCGGCCGGGCATATAGCCCCATGCATCGTAACATAATTTTGGCCGGGCGTATAGCCCAAATAGTACATGTAAATACATTTAAAACTACGTGCCAAGACAGTAGAAGTATTAAAATATGTCAATATGTCAAAAAGGTGGCACAATATTAGTTATCAAACTCATGGATGCATAATCTATAAAATCAGTAGTTGGGACACTACAATGGTCACAAAAATATGTCTATCAAAATCCAAAAATTTAGTTTTCATACGTATAGAAATCATGTCATTTGAAAATCGGTAAAACATGATTTGTCAATCAATAGAAGGTATCAAAGTCCCACTCACAGTTTTAGGGAGGGTGGTCACTCCCTATTTTCAAAACAAATCCAATCTGACTCCTCGAGTCTCCAAAAAGATCAACCTAATCAGATCATCACAATTTAACATCAAATTTTCAAGTATTATAGGGTTTATCCATTTTCCCTAAATTTGTACAAATATTAACTCTTCAATTTATGAATACACTCTAATGTCATCAGTTGCTTTTCATTTATAAACAATTAATATACTTTTAAACTAAGTCCAATTCAACCCTAAAACCACTCAAGGTCAGAAATAAGTTTTAAAATAAATAATTTTCCTATAAGATGGAAAATCTTTGAAAAATCATACACTTTTCGATTCCCATCCAAATGTCTCAAGCCATATGTCATTTTCAAGGTATGTGAGTCTATTTTCATAATATGGAGATCGTATTTAAATTGCCTATAAGCAGATAATTTATAATGAGGAAGGTGCATCAACCCTTGCACTCAAATCCCAATTTCGGACTATTTTCATGCATAGGTCAATTTAAACTCCAAGGAAAACTATTCAAATCAACTTAATTTGATTCTATCATCCTGAATAGCCTCATTTCATATAAATTCATACACGTAACCTAATGAACTGCATATAATGTCCGAAAATGCATTCATTGCGAATCTAGTTTACATTCTAGTATATACAAGACTTTTTATCTTAAATTTACCCTAAATTCGATAACCAAATCGAATGGGTCTGAAATCACTCACCTAGGGCTTTTTTCAGAGCGCAGACCTTTGTCCGAATGTTACTTCAATCACTCCAGGATCTGAAATGCTACCTATCAAGACAAGGTTTCTTTTTTTTTTAGTTAGGTTCAAACATATAGATCGGAAGCAAAACCCTAAATCAGTTACCTGCGTGAAGGTTGGCGGTTACGGGCCGTCGCAGTTCGTCGCGGGCTCATGGGCTACAACGGGTCAGCGGGCCATTGGTTTTCGGCTAGCAGGTTCGCTGGTCTATGGGCCAGTGGGCTAGTGGGTTGGTAGGCCTGCGGGCTAATGGGCCCATGGGCTGGCGGGCCTACGGTTGATGGGCCTGAGACTGATGGGCCTACGGGCTGGCAGGCTTGCGGCTGATGGGCTTACGGGCGGGCAGTTGCTCGCGGGCCGCAGTGGCTTGCAGGCTGGTGCGCCCCCATGCGCTGGTTCACTCTCGTACGCTCGTGCGCTGTACTGGTACGCGCTCGTGTACTACGCTGGTGTGTGCTCGTACGTGCTCGCGGCCTGGCTCACGCTCGCAGCCTGGGTCTCGCTCCTAGACTGGGTCCTGCTCGCGAACTGCGACTCGCTCGTGGACTGAGGCACACTCGCTCGAGGGCTGGGTCGCGCTCGTTCACGGGCTGCGCGCGCTGTGGCTCGATCGCGTACAAAAGCTCACGCCTGCGGGATGCAACGACAGTCACGTGCGGTGCTAGCGGGAGGAAAGAGCAGTTACGGCGAGCGGCGGTGATGGCGGAAGGGTACGATCGACCGTGGCTCTCAGCGGAGGGAGGCAAGGTGGAGAGAGAGAAAAAACAAATAGCGGTAAAGAAAGAACAGAGGGACTTTCGGCGGAAGGGAGGAGAGAAGTAGAGGGAGAGGTTGGCGGCGATGGCGGTGGCGGAGGAAAATGAATGGCTGTGGAAGAGGAAATGTTGGGGAAAGAGAGAGAGAGAGAGAAAGAGAGAGGGATTAGGGTTTCTAACCCTAATCCTCAAATCAATTTGGGGACACAGCGTTTTGCCCCAAAACGCTGCATCTCCATTTTCATTTTCATTTTTTTTTACTAAATAAATAATTATATATACATTTATGCATATATAATTTCATACCCAAATTTCGTTAGAAATGTGAATTTCATAAAAATGAGGTTTATTTCGATTTGCCGATTCGACAAATTAAAATATACAAAAAATTAAATTTTAAATACCCCAAAATCAAAAATCAAATTTAAATAAATAATTTTTTTTCTCTTTATATATATATATTTCAAAACTAGTACTCTTCTACGGACATCGCAGTGTCGGTGTTACAGAAATGGTTTTGTGATCATGACATACTTCTTGTGATATATATATATATATTACATATCACATTTATCCCTTTCATCCTACCTTTACCCATGTCACATTACAACCCATGTAAAAACCCTCGGATTTTTGTTTTGAATTCATATATTTAATGGAGGAGATTTGATAAATAAGCAAGTTTATGGTATTGACATGCTATGCTTTGATGTTGAAAGTTATTGATAAATTCTCTTAAACACTTTGAGTATATAGAGTGAATTTATTGTGTAGGTATTGGATCTTGATACATTGAATTTTGGTGAGACTATTGAGTTTGATAGGATACTAATATTTTCTTTTAAGGTTATGATACTATGATCACTTGCTCTCTAAATTGTTGTTTTGACTTGAATTTTTCGATGTGTGCGGATTTGGGATTGTTTGAAGATGAATTCAAGGAGGGGAAGGAGTGAAAAAGATGATGGTTGTATGTTATTAGTCTAGTGAATGCTTGTGGACATGCATTGGTTTGGTGTGGGTGAATTAGATAATGTACAAAATGTTATATTTTTTTTTATATTATGGTTTGATTCTGGATTGGTTAGTACTCTAATGGATGGTTTTATGACCTTTTATTTTTAGGGATAAAAAAATTAGAGATTGGATCAAAATGAGATTAAGGAGGTAATTTTGGAATTAAATGGTTCAAGATATCATTTGTGGTTACAAAGGAAAGGAAGAAGCATCTAGAGTGGAAGATTTATTTGTAGTAGAAATTTTATTTTAAGTAAATTGTTTAAATGAATTAATTGTTTCCTATTTTTGAGGGGTTTTCCTAACCCTTTGAATGGAGAATCTTTTTAGATCTACATCACAACAAGAGAAGACTTCTAATTTTCCTAGCGAGCTCTCGCGTCACTATTTATTTCCTAGAGAAGAGGGGGCGGCTGTTGAACTGCACATTTTTTTTTGTTTTAGTTTTTTTTTTTTCCTTTCCTTCAAGAACATTATTTTTGTTTATTGGAAAAACATAGTCACCATCATAAGTGGCTAGTTTTTCTTTCTGATTCAAGGGGAATTTTCATTTGATTGTTTTCACTATAAGGTTATGTGTTTCAATTAATTTTTTGTTCTTTTAATTCAAATATTTGTCGATTTTTGATTTATTTATATAAAAAATTGATATTGATTAATCTAACAAATTTATTCAATATTAATTTTTTCTATTACTATCCAGAATTTTAGTAATCCGTAATTGTCATAAATGAATGGTATAAATAGCAAATAGGTTATTTATGTTTATGAGTCTTTTACCAATATTCATGTTTAACCTATGGAATCGATAGAATAAAATTAAATACTTGCGGTTATCTCGATTGTTTGTATTTTTGTTAAATTGTTTTCACATAATTTAATACTATCAATATATTGATATGGAATGTTATAGTATTCTGTCGATTAATGATAAATTTTGATTGGATGTTGGTTTTGGTCAATTAATTTAGGAATACGTAAAATTTATTATGGCTATCTTGATAAATCTAAGATTAAATGTTTGAATAATAAGAATAATATTTTTTAACCCATGATTAGTAAAACAATTGAATGTGTGAACCCTTGGATCAGAACTTCGTAGATTGAATTTCTTTTCTAATTTTTAATATTTTTGCAAAGTTGATTTGTCTCTTAATTTTAGGTTATTAATTTTTTATTTAGAAATTTATTTGATAAACCCCCCATTCAAAAATTCGACCTTGTAACACTATTGCTACAAATTTGTTTGCATCAGTTGAATCAATATTAATTTCAGGGTTTCGACAAACCCGTCTATTCATCAAATAATATTGTGTCAAAAATCATAGTAATTAAGAAGAATACACCCACAATTTTCATATTTTTAAAGATCATGCGGTCTCCCTAAATAACCACGTCCACCCAAGATTTAGCCGAACTCCATTTCAATTCATTTGATTCACAACACTACATCCCCCTTTATTAGCGTTGACTCGTACCATACCGGTGGTGCAACCTCATAGTATGACGTGGGCATAGGAGATCGCGTCTTCCATCACTTGCCAATAACTCCTAACCACGGCACCCTATCAGGTCATTCTATGGAGAGAATGACTATAATCATTTATCACATATACACTAACATTTCACAAACTTTCAAAGTTCGTTAAATGTGCCATGATTTCATCAAAAGTTTACCAACCAATTTCACAACATTCATGAATAAAATATAGAACAATGTATGGTGCATATTCATTCATAAACACAATGGATGCAGATATATACTTCAAATTTTCATTTCGGGACATTCATAATCACAAATATGGTACAAGATCATATAAAATCATTTAAAACTATTTATAAAAGAATTTTGAAAATCATTTTTTTTATTTAAAGAACAACAATCCGTCCACTTACCTCTTCGGAGGGTAATTACTCTCAAATTCCAAATCAAACAAAATCCAACCCCTCTTTTGATTTTGAATACCTTAACTTAAGGCATTGGTCATAAATTAATATTAAATCATATACCAACATTAAAGCAAATTAGTTCTTCTCAATATATCACAATTCCTAACTTTTCAATAAATTTTTCAGCACATGTTATAGAAAAATAACCTTATCTTGATATATACTTCTCGGATTGTGAAAATTCCAATTTTCACTTAAAAACTAAACATAAAACTACAATATTTATGTTTGTGTTCCAAACCCATTCAAATCATATAAAAGTATCTAAGTCTATGAAATTATTGGCCAAAATTCATAATTCACATTTGTGCATCTACAAAAAATTTGTCATAACTTTTACTATACATATCAGATTTGATTGATTCAATCTTAATTAAAGATAAGAAATGGATCTACAACTTTCATGCTCAGAGCCTAGCCTAATTCAACCCAGAAGTGCTCTCAAAGTCGAAGGAAAGCATGCAGCTGAAACATGGCAGAATAGAGTATTTTTCTGCTCCATGAATTTCTTTGAAAATTCATAAAAAATCCAATTCTGATCCAAATGCTTCAAATCATATGTCATGCTCAAGGTATGGAAGTCTAGTTTCATGAGAAGAAAATCTCACTTAATTTGCTTATACACAAAGGAAGTTATGATGGAAATATCACAATATGCTCAAACTACCCATTATGCAGAAAATCAAGGATTTAAGCCCTAACATGAAACTTTGCATTCTACTCTAACAACCCCGCCTCACATTCAATCTAGGCCTAGAATCAAGTAACAATTCAAAAATATCATGCATAACCAAAATCCACTAGCATTCATTCTATGTCATGAAGTAAACAAGCTTCTAGTATGCACAGTAGGAGTACTTGCCTTAGCTTTGCAGTAAACAAACTTCTCAAGTCAACAACCTCACTTATACTTGCTCAACTTAGGCAACTAAAGCACACAACATTAGAATTTCAGAGGAAAGTTAACATATTCGAACCCAACAAGATGGGTTATCATCCACATGGATTTTCTTGAGTTAAATGGATTTTTTGTATGTTAAACGGATTTGGACTTGAAAACCAAAATCATAACATGGATTTTCTTCAACAACCCAAAGGATGTTTGGAAAAAGGGATGGATTTTGGTTATAGTTTAAGACAACAAAGAAAATGAAGGGATTTCAAAAGATCTTACCTTGCACAGTAATGATGAATCACAAGATCGAAGATGTTCCTAGGCTTTGATTCTTGATCCTAAATGTTCCTCACCCTTCTAAAGGCTACATCTTGGCCACATAATGGTGATTGTAGGCAAACAGAAGTGAATCATTGGATGATTGAAGAGAGAGAGAGGGAGTTGTGAATTCAGGTGAGGAAGGAGACAGTAAAAGTAGGGTGGGGTAGGTATGACTTTTCTTTTTCTTTCCTCTTTTTTTTTTCCTCTTGGTGTTGCAACACTTAACCCTTAAAAGAAATTTCATACTCGAAATTTAACATAAAATTATACATTAAAAAGTTTGGGGTATTATTTTCGCATCAACTCTTTGATCTCCCAAATTTTCTCTTGTACTTGATTGTTTCTCCAAAACACCTTGACCATGGGAATTTGCTTTGTCCTCAATTATTTGAGTTGTCGATCAAGGATATTCACTGGTTGTACCTTAAAACTCAAGTCATGATTCAACTTTATTGGAGGACCTTCTAATACATGTGAGGGATCTAACAAGTATTTTTTCAATATTGAAACGTGAAAACATCATAGATCCTTTGTAATTCTAGCAGCAATTCAAGCCAGTAGGCTACTTTTCCAATTCTTTTAAGGATCTTGAAGGGATCAATATAACAAGGATTCAATTTTCCCTATTTCTGAAATTGGATAATACCCTTCTAAAGAGATACCTTCAAAAATACAATGTCTCCAACTTTGAATTCCAAGGGCCTCCTCCTCTTGTCAACATAACAATTTTGTCGATTTTGAGCTGCCTTCATTCTTTCTGAGATCATTATTTCCTTTTCCTTGGTGGTTTCAATCAACTCTATGTTTTCAATTTTCCTCTCACCAACCTCATCCCAACATAACAGAGTCAGACACTTCCTTCCATAAAGAGTTTCATAAGGTGATATCCCAATACTAGTTTGGTAGTTATTGTTGTATGCCCTAAGCATGTCTTCCAAGGTCTGAATCATGCACTCAAATTGGTCGTCAATCTAAGGGTGGAAAGCTGTGCTGAACTTCAATTTAGTTCCCAAAATAGCTTGCAACATACGCCAAAATCGAGAAGTGAACCGAGCTTCACGGTCCGATACAATAGACACTAGAATACCGTGAAACCTCACAATCTCATTGATATACAACTTGGCTAACCTCTCTAAGGGATAAGAGTTATGAATCAACAAAAAATGAGCGGGCAAAAAATGAGCCGATTTGGTGAAATGATCTACAATTACCCAAATGGCATCAAAATAGCTCGAAGTACATGGCAAACCCACCACAAAATCTATAGTAATGTGTTCCCACTTTCATTCGAGAATTGGTAGTGGTTGGAGGACATCGGCCGGCCTCTGATGTTTGGCTTTGACTTGCTGGCACATTAAACATCTAGCCACAAACTCGGCTATCTCTCTCTTTAACTCGGACCACCAATATGTCTCCTTGATAGTTAAGAATATCTTGGTACTCCCTAGATGCATGACATAAACTGAGGAATGTGGCTCTTCAAGTATGGCCTCACGGATATCCTTATCTTCGGGACACAAATGCATCCTATAAGTCACAATCACATCCTCCCGACTTTGGAACTCACCACCTCCCCCTTGTGGTTCTTCTCAACTATGTCCTTCAATTCCTTGTTGATCGCTTAAAGCTCCCGAATACGATCTTCCAAAGTAGGCCTCACCATAAATTTGGCTAAAAGTGCACCATGATCATCCTTAGCCAACTCGATTTCAAGTGCTTGGAGTCTAACTAGATAAGAGAGGTAAGAACTTCCCTGACATTCCACACTAGAAGAAGAGGACTTCCGACTCACGGCATTAGCAACTACATTAGCTTTCTCGGGAAGATAGTCTATCACTAGATCATAATCTTTGATCAACTCTAGCCATCTTCGTTACCTCAAATTGAGCTCCTTTTGTGTAAGTAAGTGTTTCAAACTTTTTGTGATCGGTAAAGATCTTGCATTTGACCCATATAGGTGATGTCACCAAATCTTTAAAACAAAGACAATGGCAACTAATTCTAAGTCATAAATAAGATAGTTCATCTCATGCTTCTTTAGCTGGCGAGAGACATAAGCAATCAGCCTATCTCCTTACTTCAACACACACCCTAACCCTTGCTTGTTAGCATTACTATATACGACAAAATAACCACCACCAATTGTAGGGAGAGTAAGGATGGGAGCAGATGTTAACCCTTACTTAAGCACTTAGAAACTATTCTCGCACTTTTCATCCCATTTGAAATTGACTCCCTTCTGAGTCAAATTGGATATTGGAGCCACTATTTTCGAGAATCCCTCAACAAATCTCTAATAGTAACCTGCTAATCTGAGAAAACTTCTTAACTCAGTGACATTTTTGGGTTGCTCCCAATTCAAAAGGGCCTTTACCTTCTTTAAGTCTATAAAAATTCCATCCCCAGAAATTACATAGCCCAAAAAACCAATCTCTCGTAGCCAAAGAGTTTGCAATACAATCTAGAGATGTTCAAAATGCTCTTCATCATTCTTGGAATACACAAAGATGTTGTCGATGAAAACTATGATAAACTTTTCAAGGTAAGCATGAAATACTCGGTTCATGAGATCTATGGAAGCTGCAAGAGCATTCGTGAATCCGAAAGGCAACACTAGAAACTCATAGTACCCATACTGCATTCTAAATGCAGTCTTGTGGATATCATCACCCTTGATGCTCAATTGATGGTAACTCAATCTCAAATCTATCTTTGAAAACACACTAGCCCCTTGAAGTTGATTAAAAAGATCATCAATCCTTGAGAGAGGATGCTTATTCTTGATCATTTCCTTATTAAGCTGTTGGTAGTCAATGTATAACTGGAGGATTCCATCCTTCTTCTTCATAAACAGAATTGGAGCACCCCAAGGTAAGGTACTCGGTTGGATGAACCTCTTGTCTAACTACTCTTGGAGTTGAACCTTCAACTCTTTCAACTCTATTGGTGCCATTTGACATAGAGGGATTGAAATTGGTGTGGAGCTAGGAACCAAATCTATGGCGAAGTTGAACTTTCGGACCGGTGGCAATCCCGGCAACTCTTCCAGAAAAATGTTCAAAAACTCATTCAATATGGGAACATCATTCAAATTAAGACTCTTCACTGTGGTATCAATAATGTGGGCTAAGAAACATTGCACTCTTTGTATACTAGTCTCCGTGCTTCAAAGGTCGAAATCACATAGCTCGGTAACACTCGACGCTTACTGGTAAAGACAAGTGTTGAACACCTTGGTTTATAGAATTCTATTTCCTTCGTGAATCAATCCACTGATACCTAATGAAAATGCAGCCAATCGATGCCTAGAATGGCGTCAAATTCACTCATCTCTAACAAAATCAAATCTCCTTCAAGAGTTATCTCATCGACCTTCACCTCACAATTCTTATACACGGTTTCTTGTTCTCCCAAAAGATTGATAACCAACAACTCTTTCACAACTGAAGTTAAAAGCCTATTGGAATGCCTAGCAAAACTCGCACTCACAAATGAGTTATTAGATCCAGCATCTATTAGCACACGAGTATCAATATCAAAGATTTTCATCATACTTATTAATATAGACCATAACATAATTATTAGTAGATACACAAATTACATGATTCATATATAACTCCCCATAACATTTCATTGCATCATATAATCATGAATATTTTGTATATTTACCTATTTTAGGAATCCACACTATTGATATAGCCATAACGTCACACTATTCACGTACAAATAATACTCTCAACTGACTGTTCTAGGCCCAAAGATCATAATTCAAATATACAGTTAGATATATTGAGTCAGATATACAGTAATTCTAAACCCATTCCCTATATCCAACCTTATTTATATACTAATGACCATACGAAAATTTACTTGAAATTATAACCATATATCACTTACATTGCATTTCTAAATTATCTAATTCAAGTTTTCAAAGGGTTTTACCTGTGACTACGTTTGGATTGACATGAATCTCTTCATTTGTTATGGCATAAATTCTTGCCTGAGCCCTTGGTTGGGGACGTTGAGTAGGGTTGGCTATAGTGTTGCTTCCCGTCCCTGTTCTCGGAGTGGTACTACTAGTATGAGGTGTTAAACTAGTACTCGGGCCACCTTTGGAGACACTAAAAGGACCCCTATATGCTGATTCCTTGGCCATTCCGCATTCAACTCAAGGCAAGAGTGCCTAAAGTGACTATCTTTTCAGCAATGGTAGCATCTTTTGGATCCCTTACATGGACCCGACTGATATCCCTTGCAATTTATGCAAGGATTCCTTTTGTTTTCTCCCAATCTAACACTATCGCTAGGAGCATTTAACTTGATAAACAATTGGCTTTGAGAAGTACAAATCATGCACGAGAAAGAACCACCACTATAAAAGCTGATGCCCTTGCTCTTCTTGGAGCTTTGGCCCAGTATGAACCTATCGAACCACTTCTTCTTCCCATGATTCTCTCTAACCTTGCCTATTTCAATCACCATTTACTCAGCCCTGAACGCCAATTTCAGTACATTCCGATATGTGTGATCCTTTGTAACTGACATCCTCTCTCAGATGTTTAGATTCAAGCCGTCCTTGAATTTGAAGTGCCTGTACTCCTCGGAGGCTGCTATCTCCAGAACAAATAAGGATAGACTTTTAAATTTCGTTTTATATTCCGTTACCAACATACTTCCTTAATGGAGATGGAGAAACTCTCTTCTTTTTAAATCCCGATCAAATTGGGTATAAAACTTCTCATTTAATTATCAAAGGAATTCGCTCCAAGTAAGGGGTGTGGCTGCTCTTTCGTTCATACCATCCTACCAAGTACTAGCATCATCATCCAACATTCTCACGGCCACCACAAGCTTCATGTCATCATCAATTCTCATGTCCATTATAGCTTCTCGGACCCTCTTGATCCATTTCTTGGCTACCGAAGGATCGTCAGAAATCGAGAATGTCTCACACCCAAGTTGTCTATCTTCCTTCAACAATTTGGACAATTCATGGCTGGTCGAGTAAACGGTATAGCTACCTAAGTTGGATGTGCTATCGGCACCATAGGAGGGACAGGTGGAACCAATGGATTGGAAGGTGGGGGTGGAACTTGTAGTTGACGTGGTGTTTGGAGATGTACTCCATATGTACTCCACCACTCGGTCTATTGCCAGAGAGTATCAAGTGATGGTGGAGGAATCCCAGTTAGAGGAACCAAATGAGTAAACGCTAAAGATGGTACAGCATGTGAGGACGACTCATCCTCATGCTCTTGAGGAGGAATTTCATTTATATTCCTTATTCTTCTATAGGAAGGCACAATAATCTTCCAGAGAAAAGCTATTTTTTAGTTTACCACTCTAAGACGACGCTAGACACCTATGTTTAGAAGTATGTCAATGTCCTAGGACTCATAAAAGGCTTTTAAAAACCATTGGAAGATATTTTGAACATTCAAACTTTTGAAAAACCTTAAAAATCTTTATAAATGTTTGGAAGAATTTATTTAAACTTTTAAAATATTTAAAATCGAACCTGGCACTCTAATACTAATAAAGTTGTCACAACCCGACTCTCAAATCTAGCATGCAACAACCGTCGAATCACCCCAATATATGGGTAAATCCCGTACACCAAGATAACACAAGGCATTCATCGATATCCATCCTGTTTTCAAAACAACACAACAATATCCAAGAACCTACTCGGTTCATCGCTATCTCAAAAACATACATATGGTCAACCTAATCATTTCTAAATCCAATAAAATTTTACAATTTCAAAAGAAAATTCAACAATGTAAAACGTAAAAGATTGAAATACAATTTAAAGTTTAGAAATCCATATGGGGTGACTAGATGAGGATTTAATTACAGTTTAAAAGAATACCCTCCATATGGGTCAAACTTATCCAAAACAAGAACTAGTACCGACAATAGGAATCTCCACAAAGCTAGGATTTGACAAGAATCCGGTACTATGTTCAACTAGTACTTAAAATTCAAGGTTCCTCTGAAAAATAGAAGTAAGAAGAGTGAGTATAAAAATACTTAGTGAGTGGAGTGCATTGGCATAGTTGTAACAATAAGTGAGGGATGAATATGAAAATGTCAAAACATAAAATTCAAACAATTTATGAAAAAATATAGTTCCAAAAATCATGATAATTAAAAAGAATGCACCCACAATTTTTATGTTGTCCAAAGATCATGGGGTCTCCCTAAATAAACCTCTTCCACCCAAGATTTGACCGAACTCCGGTGAAAATCCATCAAGGGGTTTTTAATTCAATTGATTCATAGCACTATATCCCCCTTCCTTGATGTTGACACGTACCTCACTGGTGGTGTAACCGGATAGTATGATGAGGGTACAGGAGGCTACATCTACCATCCCTTGCCAATAACTCTTAACCATAGCACCCCGTCAGGTTATGCCATGGAGAGAATGACTATAGCCATTTACCACACATATACCAACATTTCACAAACATTCCAATTTCGTGCAATGTGCGATGATTTCATCAAAAGATTACCAACCAATTTCACAACATTCATGAATAAAAATATCCAATAATAATGGCGCATATTCATTCATAAATATAATGGATGTGTATATATACTTCAAATTCTCATTTTGGGATATCCCACAATCACAAATATGGTACAAAATCATATAAAATCATTTAAAACTATTTATAAAAGAATTTTAAAATCATTTTTCTCATTCAAAGACACAACGGTTCGTCTACTCACCTTTAGGGAGGGTAATCACTCCCAAATTCCAAATCAAACAAAATCTAGCCCCTCCTTTGATTCCGAATTCCTTAACTTAAGACATTTGTCATAAATTAATCATTAAATCATATACCAATATTAGAGCAAATTGGTTCTTCTCAATATGTCACAATTCCTAACTTTCCAATAAATTTTCCAGTACAATATGTCATAGAAAAATGACTATATCTTGATCTATACTTCTCAGATCATAAAAATTCTAATTTTCACTTAATAAATAGACATAAAACTACAATTTTTGTGTTTATTCAAATCATATAAAAGTATCTAAATCTATTAATATTATAGTCCAAAATTCATGATTCACATTTGCGCAGCCACAAAAAATTTGTCATAATTTTCACTACACATATCAGATTTGAGTGATTCGAATCTTAAATTTTAAGGATAAGATATGGATGTACAACTTTCATGTTCAAAGCTAGCCTAATTCAACCTAGAAGGCCTCTCAAAGTCGAAGGAAAAGTATGCCGCCGAAACACGGTAGAAGGGAGTATTTTTTGCACCATGAATTTTTTTGAAAAATCCAATTCCCATCCAAATGGTTCAAATCATATGTCATTTTTAAAGTATGGAAGTTTAGTTTCATAAGAAGAAAATCACACATAATTTGTCTATAGGCAGAGGAAGTTATGATGGAAATATCATAGTATGCTCAAGGTACCCATTATACAGAGAATCAAGGATTTTAGCCCTAACATGAAATTTTGCATTCTACTCTAATAACCCCTCCTCACATTCAATCTAGGCCTAGATCAAGTAACAATTCAAAAATATCTTGTATAACCAAAATCCTCAGGCATTCATCCTATGTCATGAAGCAAACAAGCTTCCAGCATACACACTAGGAGTACTTGCCTTAACTTTGCAGTGATCAAACTTCTCAATTCAATAACCTTACTCATCCTTGCTTAACCTAGGCAACTAGAGTAAAAAATATCATAATTTTAAGGGAAAGTTAACAGGTTCGAACTTAGCAAGATAGGTTATCATCCACCTGATTTCTCATGCTAAAAATAATAGAAAATCAAGGGAAAATCGAAGGAAGTAGAATACCCACTCACCTAGTGTTAAATGGAGAAGAAGAAGGTTTGGACTTGAAAACTAAAATCAGACCATGGATTTACTTCAATAACCCAACGATACTTGGAAACAGGGTTAGATTTTTGAGACAATAGAGAAAATGAAGAGATTTCAGAAGATTTTACCAAGCATAGCAACGATGAATGACAAGATCAAAGATGTTCCTAGGCTTTGATTCTTGATCTTAAATGTTCCCCACCCTTCTAAAGGTTGAATCTTGGGCACATAATAGTGATTGTAGATAGACAAGAGTGAATCTTGGATGACAATAGAGAGAGAGAGAGAGAGTTGTGAGTTCGGGTAAGGAGGGAGAGAGTAAAAGTGGGGTGGGGTGGGTATAACTTTTCTTTTTCTTTCCTCCTCTGTTTTCTTTTTTATTTTTTTAATTTTTTGCTCTCTCTTGGTGTTGTACTCGGCCTACATTCTTGAGGCAAATTCCATGCAAAATTTTAGTATATATATTCAAATAGACTGATTAGCATAGTTCTACTGCATCGTATAATAATAGAGAAATGATGATAGAGAAGCAATAAACAAACCAAAAAAGACGGACACACATTGCCACTAGAACAAAATAATTAAACCTCCCTCTTTCAAGCTCTGATTAGATTTTCTACAACCAAAGCAATTAATTGGGCTTTATTTTTAAAGAAAATTAACCCTTGATGTTGATAAAAATGCCCATCAGGGGCTTTTACCACATAAAAAGAAAAGGGATTAAATTTGAAATAATGAATAAGGGTAGTTATCCCGTAATAACCACCCATAACTCCCTTGCATGTCTTTGTCTCCCATGATTCTCTCTCTCTAGTGTGTGTGGTGAATGGGAAGAGAAGTAAAAACAAAAACATGCACTCTTTGTAAGTGAAAACTGTAGAAAGTTGGGTGATTTAACTTCTCTTTAGAATGCCTACGAAAAAAAAAATTTTGTTATGTTAGAGAATGATTCCCCAGTACATTGCCAAGAAGAGTGATCAATTTTCTAGAGTGAGAGATTAATTCTCTAAGTGAGAATAATTGAGGGATTGAGAAAATTTTTAATAGGAAAATTTCTCCCGATCATTGGATTCGTTAGACTTTGAATTGAGGCGTCATGGATCTATGGTGGTGGTTCGTTTCGTGATCATCATCCCGATCGAGCAATCCGTACGAGTGAGTTCACGGATCGATTGATTTCTTGGAAGTTTATATATCAAGATATTTATTCGTAAATTCTGAATTTTTAGTTTATACGCTTTCGAATGCAAATATAGTGTAACAAATCTAACATTGGTATCAGAGCAAAGTTGGATTTATTTAACAAAATTTTTTTGAATTTTTTGGATATAAAATGTATATGGTACAAAATTTAGGTTCCGGATCACAGATGGGTTTCGTGAATTCGATAGTTCCACGAGAATACCTATGACCCATGGATCAAGAAAATAATTTTTATTGAATTTTTTAGCACATTAAGGCCATTAAAAGTCCAGTCAAAGTTTTCAACTCTACGGACTAAAAACCTTAGATTTGTCGATTTTAAGAATGAATCGATATGTAAAAATGGTTTACAAATGTTTGTCATGCATAGAACTACATTTTGACATATTAATTGTGTATCTTGATCATCGGAAAATGAATTTCCTACGTTGGCCGCGGAGGGTCGTGAATAGAATTTCAAATTTGCCAGGTTTAGGGCATATTCCTCTCAAAAATCAAGTTAAGGATAAATTGGAAAGGTTGAATTTTGAATTATAGTCAAAATCTGTGTCGAAATCCAGCCAGAAAAGCATTTTTGACAACCGGGTCAAAAGGACCCAATTGTAGACTTATCGGGCAGAGAAGACCCGACCCAACATGTGGGCACATGTAGTACATCTCCATAGAAGGAGCGTGAACCTCCTAGCAGTTGGTGTGTATAGTTCATGCACTCCATGGTGTGTGAACAAGGTCTGGAGGTCTTGGTTGGTTACGACCCGGACCCACGAGCAGACCCACGTCCCGACCTGATCGCGTGTGTAGGAGAATGCCAGATGCGTTACGCATCTGGCATATGTTGTTGCAAGCTACAAGCGCATGGGAGTGCGTGAGGCATTCCAGTGGTGCATAGGGGTGCATGGAACCTCTGGCGGTACTTGATGTCATTTCGGATTGAGTTTTTCCAAATTTCTAAGAATGTCACGTCCATATTTGTAACTTTTAGTGAGTTTCTGTATGACAAATCCAACTTTGAATGGTAAGATGCGATTCTGGTTTGTGGTGTATGATATCCATTGACTCATATGCTCAAATAGGATCTATATTTAAATCATTTGAGATTTGTTGATTCGAAGGGGATACAAAATGTGAGAATAAGTATCAATAAATTACTAAAATCTCTCTTGATGCAATGAGAACTGTCGTATTAGATTTTTTTAAGGAGGATAAACTGAATGATAAGAAATGCGATATTTTATACCGGATGATTCAGTTTGTCCTCGAGAAACAAAATTAGTATAATATTTTAAGGTACGAGATGGTGGGTCCCAAGAAGGATACCACCCTCAGGCTAGACGAAATAAGAAGGTATATCGTATATTGAAGAAAAAAGATAGCCAAATTAGAGCAATCCATATCAATGTTAAGCACTATGATTTGATCCCGGTCTATGAGTAGTATCTTATGGATTCATCGGTTATGGTTCAGCCTAAAAGAGCCTTATGATCCTCTTTCACCTCTTGAGGTAAGGATGTTGATTTATAAGTTTATAACGTATAATAAAAGCGTTGATCATATGATGAAATAACATTTAATGCAAATATCGAGTATGATCACTGATTTGAGGGATGCGGATGAGTCTATTTCGGATAAGTTATAAGTACTGGGTGTGATCCGGTCTTTTAACTGATTCATGGGAGATCATGAAAACTTGTGTCATGTCCGATGAGAGTATTCATAGTTTCGTTGATGTGAGTAGGCATAGTGAGCTTGACGTGGAGCTCCTGGAGGTGAGTAGATTACGCTCGGGTCATGCTTATACGGGGGAGTCAAGTAAGAGCTCCCGTGATACCAAACAAATAGCATAGTATGAGAAGAAAACTCAAGGTCCAAGCAAGATGAAACCATCTGAGAAATCCGATAGCAAAGTACAAAACTACAAGAGAAGAAATTTAATAAGACCAATGTGAAGTGTTACGTCTGAGGTAGACTTGATCATTTCGCTTATGAGTGTTAGGAGCTGAAGAAATGTCATTTTTCTTTACATGATTTGAGTTTTGACTCATCTATCTTATTATCTCCTTTGTAGATTGTAAACTCAGGAGCTACCGACCATGTAGGTCAAGATAGGAGCGCATGCGTAGAGTTCCGTTGAGTGAGTCTGTAACACCGATACTTCGGTATCTTTCATATTATACTCTCCTTGATTTGTATGCCTAAATCACCGAGAGTGAAAATCTTTGTTACTAAGCTAAAATGAAAACCACACGTACAAATTTGATGCTGTGAGATATATACATGCTAAATTTACTTAAAAGTGAAGGATCAAGTAACAAAAGTGAAATTTAGGCTGTAGCACAAAAATGCTTAGTACTCTAAAATTTTCTCCTGAGAAACCCTAATTTTTGGCAGAATTCAAATTTGTCTGAGCAAATGGTATCGTTTCCACCCAAAATCTATATTTTTTAAATCTACGAGTAAAACGCAGTCCGTAGTGAGATTTCATGCATTTTGAGGCTGATGTCAAATTTTGACCGATCTAGAATTTCGTTAACTCCGAAAAATGTTTGGGCGATCAAACGACCTCAAATTAACGCGAAACCAATGGCATTGGACTCAGCACGAAAACCTAGGTCCCGTGTGTGATAGGCATAAAGGACAAGCAATAATGCTCTTGAAGTATATGAATTTACTTTATTAGATTTTGTGTGGTCTCGACAAGTGGCACTACATGATTAGAGGAAACTAACCCTAGTTAATTAAAAATGGTTAAATTCAACTAAACTTAGGTTAATTAAACTTAACAATAATTAAAAATTAACTTAACCATGGTTGGCCCCTTTAGAAATGTGGAGGGCAACGTGAGAGAGGCTTGCCCAAGTAACCAAAGCACAAAATCTTCTTCTTCCTTCTTCTCCATGGCCGAGAGTTTCCTTGGAAGGGGAGTTTAATTTTTCCACACAACACCCAAATATTTTTATATAGATCTTCTCCTTTCTAGCCCTAGTACAACATATCCAAAAACTAGACAAAAAGGAGGACTCTAGCTTAGTGGATTTAGCTCAGCTAAAAGCTCCAAGGAGAGGAGAGATCTTGGTTCTTCAAGGCCTCAATTGGACTGCACTAGGTAAGGTAGACTCCTCTCATCTTATGCTATAACATATCTTGATTTGGGGTTAAACAGAGGAGCCTAACTATGTGAACCAAGCATGGGAACATGTTGTATTTGTGAGAACCTAGTGTTAGTGGTTGAAGGAGTTGATTTGAACCTAGTTTAGGGTGGCCTAATGCTAGTTGAGTGCATAGAAATTAACCTTGCATATGTGTGCGATTTTGTACCAAGAATGAGTAGTCATTGGATAGTTGAAATATGCAGAATTTGAAGTATGAATATATACATTTGGTGGATAAAGTGTATCCAAAATTGTATTGTGTGTGTGCTGGAAATGACCAAGGAAAATGAGTTATATAAGTGTACAAAATAATTAAGAATGAGGTGTGTTTGAGTGGTACAAGTGTGCTGGAATTTGAGTGGAAAAATTTCATGTATGTGGTGTTTGTGTGTGCAATCATGAGAAGACAAGTATATGAGTCTGAGAATGCCTAGGAAAACCTTAGTAGATTTTTGTGATTTTTTATGGATGGCTTGTAGACATCCTAAACTATAACATGTTAAAAATTGGGGTCATTTGAAGTTAGTTTGATAGGGAAACCAATAGCAAAACCGGGACAGCCAAAATCTGAAAATTTGGAAATTTTGGAAACTCCTATGGGGCAGTGAGTTTCCTTCAACCGGCAGCCATAGTTACCCTTGGTCTTTTTCAATAAAATTTTGCAGATACCTTGAACACATCCTAAGGACCAACATATCCAAATTTGAGATTATTTGGAGCCCATCTGCTTAGTGAGCCACTAAGAGAACTGAACTAGCTAAGGAATGATTCAATTTCTGACCTTGGGATGCAAAACCAATGCAGTTTCTACCTTGCTGCATTAATACAACAAAACCAATTTCAGAATACAATTTAGCCCAAAAAAAATGAAGGGATCCATCTAGAAAAAGCATGGGGCCAGTGGAGGAAAAATTGGACATAGCCGGGTTGGAAATCAGACAGAAAAAATGGCTAGGAAAGGAGAGTAGGATAGATTTTGACAATGCACTGTTCTACCCTGTTTTGTGATAGTAAGTTTGCCTCTGAGTGCAGCCCCCTTTCCTTACAGAACTGGATTTTGTACCAGTAATATGAAATGTAGATCTATGTCTTATCTTTCCAACGAAATAGGAATTGCCTCAATCTGACCCCTATGTCAAAAGTTATAGCCATCCTTCTGAAACTCGACAGAGGGTCACCCATTCTCCAACACCAAAAACAATAGCATTACACGACTCCCTTCCAGTACTTGTTTGCAAAAACTCAAGAAAGAAAAGTTGTAGAACTCCCTCTTAGCCACCTATTATGAAAATTACAGCCAATTTGCACTAGGGAATCAAAAGTTATAAAAAAATCTCCCAAAACTATGCAGAAAGGATTCTGCTTCTTGGCCAAAACTGAATAGAGATTTTGGTGGTCCATTTCAGACCCCTTCTAGGCATAATTGGGAGAAATCCGAAACATGAAAAATTTAGGGTTATGTTTCTTCTAAATACTGTAAAAATTTTAAGAAAATTTGGAGTTGTGTGTTAAAAGTTGTGAGGGAGGTACAAAAATTGGTCATAACAGACTTCTGAAACATAATGTGGAAAAAATGGTGCCATTTCATGGACTTACACTAGGAATCCGAGAAAGTGCCCAACTAGAAAGTTGTAGTCTTGTGTCTTAACTACAACATAGTCAAAAAATTAGAGTATTTGCATGAGTAGAGGGTGAAATATGAGAAATTTTCTAAAACAGGACAAAATAAAAAGTGAGAGTTAGATTGGTTTAAAAATATGAACTTTAAAAATCTTCCACCGAGATTTTGGAAATAAGTTCAACACGAAAAGTGTGAGTTTTTATGTGAGTCAACCATAGAAATTGGAATTTCCCAATTCCAACTCCGGTTGAGGAACTTGTGGCCAATTCTCGAGAATGATGCGAGATTAGATTTAAAAAAAAAAAAACCCTAGGTTTGTTTATAACTAGGGTTGCATCACATTTACATCATCATATATGCATCATATAACTTCTTAAGTGACACATGTTCTACATTATGTTTATAGAGGCTCGTTGGTGATATTGAAGGGAGAATTTTTATGTGTCTCAAGATTCATACCGGGAGTGGCATACCCTCCCGTATATTGAGCGGGATTTATTATATTATATGTCTGATGCACAATATCATGTTTTAAAATGTTCTCTGACGTAAGTATGATTTAGCGAATATGTGATGTGAAATTTTCAAGGAATTATGAAATGTTTTTGTGAATTCATGGAGTATCCACAAACATGTTTTTACAAATTATATATGCATCCAAACGAGTTTTTAAAATATGAAACCATGCCATTGCATTTGATTTATACATATTTTATGAAATCATCATTATGGAAATGATTGACATTTCTTGAGAAATGTGGCATAACACGTGATTGAATTGATGCTGATATTATATATGGGCCGAGGATCCTAACATGTGATGATGACAATTTTGTGATGGGTAAATCTCATTCCGTAGCTACGAAAGATGCATGTGTAGGGTGATCCATACTTGCACCCGATACGCTTCTACGGAAGGTATCCTACATGATATTGAAAAATGGTAAATGTGTTGTGATTTGACACGGTACTAGTCAGGTTGAACCCATAAGGGGGAGGACTATGGTGGACTATGGTGCACCTAGTCTAGTACTTGATGAGATCCGTCGCCAATGTCAGGGTAGAGAGCTTTTCTAACCTATTGCATACAAAACCCCCGATGCGCCTGTCATTAGTCACGGTCGACCCTTGCCAAGATTGATTTTGGCACACTCTATTCTAGTATGATTTGATGACATGGATGCATATATATTTTGAATGTATGTGAAAAGAATGATTTATGATAAATTGAGTATTTTACATGATTTTTTACAATATGTGGAATTATTAAGAACTTTGTTACTCTATTTTTTACCGACATATTGAACACATGATATATACCTTCTCACTCACTGGATATCTTCCTTGATACTCACCCCTCATTTCCTGTAGTGTAAAAAGATAGATATAGTGGGACGCGTTGAGACTTATCAGTATACGATACTTTTGTTAGAGATCGAGGCGGTTGATTAGGTACTCGATATGATATTAGGAAAGATTTGCAAATGAAATTGTATATTTATGTATTGAGATTGTAGATAGACCATTGTGTATAAAAAAAAGAATGGGGATGATTGTATGTATATTTATGTGTATCTTATTGAAACTTTCAATTTTATTTTATGATTTGTACTATTGTGTACATTTACTTTGGGAAACGTGTCATGTTCTAGAAGTGTCCTCTAGATTCGCTCGGTGCCACCTCTAAATCACAAGAGGGGTAACTGGAAACTATTCATGCCTTTAATGGGGGTATAGTAGTAGAGGTTTGGTGTAGGACTGTTGTTAGCCTTACGTTATCCTGGATGGTTGATAAAGATTGGATGATCTGAGGAAATTATAGATTTTGGCTGGACTGGCCTATGTATATAGGTATGTGACAGGTCAATATATGGTATTTAATAGACTTCTAATTTATGGGAAGGTTCTGCTCGTTTGGTTATAGAAAGTCAACATCTGGGATAACGGGCGGCTGTTCACGGATCCGGTTCAGGGAGTAACAGAGTCTTCATAGTAGGAGGATTCACATGAGGAATGGAGCATTTGCATCATCAACGGAGGGATTGACACTTGCAAGTTTGAGTTACAATGTGGACAGACTATGTATTTAAATGACGTTCTTTGTGCTCTGGATATTTGACGGAACTTAATTTCAGTACTTTAATTGAATTGTCAAGAATATGCTTTGCTTTTTTATGGAAACTCAAATATTTCTCTTAGTTACGACAATTCTTTCAATTATTCTGGTTCTATCAAAGATCAACTGTATGCACTGGATATTGTTCTTTTTAATGGTATTTCTTGTTATTCTTCTATTACCTCTACATCTGGTTATGCTGATTGTGATGTAAATCAATAGTATAGTATACTTGGATACATAAGGCAAGTGAGAATGAATCGATTAGCAATGAGTAGTTTATTGGACCCTTTAATCATATTCGAGTTGCGTGTGAGTTTTGCTTAGTTGGCAAAACTACAAGAAAACCATTTGGTAACGTAATGAGAGTTGGGACTCCATTGCAGTTGATCCACTCCGATATCTATGACCATATGAGTATGAGAATCTAAAATAAAGTTATGTATTTTTATTATATTCATAGACAATTACACACATTTCGATTAAGTTTATTTGATCTCGCACAAGTTTGAGATATTAGAATGCTTCAAGAGCTTTATTAGCGAGGTTTAGAATCAGTTAGAATTGAGAGTGAAGACTCTCAGAACCGATCAAGAACGCGAGTATTTGTCAGAACCATACAGAGAGCTTTGTTTTGAGAAGGGTATTACGAGACAACTGACTATTTCAGCTATTTCTCAATAGAATGGAGTAGACGAGAAGAGGAATAGGAGTTTGTTAGAGATAGTAAGGTCTACAATGGCGCAGACCAATTTACTCATCTCTATTGGAGAGATGTTTTATTGATTGTAGCATACGTCATCAACCGTATCTCATTAAAGTCCGCAATCAATACCTCATTTGAGTTTTGAACTAGGAGGTAGCCTGATCTTAGCCACTTTGTTGCATATGATCATGATTTCTTGCATTCACATGTCAAGTTAGGCTCGTGATAAAATAAATGTATCTTTAATAAGATATCAGAACACTATGAGGGCATGTGTTCTTAGATAAGCATACTGACGGCATTGTTACTGAGATTGAATCTCGTAATACCACATTCCTTAGGGATGATTTCCCTAAGAGAGGTAAAGTCAATTAGGATTCTACCTTCTATGAGATGGATAAGTTTAGTGACTTAAGTGAGCCCCTCGATAGGATACAAGAATCAATTATGGATCTTTGTCCCAGTGGGAGCGATTAATTAAGAGGTGAAATTGATCGGGACTTTACCTTCTATGAGATTGATAGGTCTAGTGACTCAAGTGAGCCCCGTGATGGGATACAAGAATCCATTATGGATCTTGATCTCAGTGGGAGCGATTTATTGAGAGGTAAAATCGATTAGAACTTTACCTTCCATGAGATGGATAAATCTAGTTAGTCAGATGAGCCCAGCAATGGGACACAAGAACACATTATAGATTTTGGTCCTAGTGGGAGCGATCCATCTAGAGGTGAAGAGGTTTTCTCTCCTCGTAGAAGCATCGAGGCTACATACTTAAATGTCACTTCCCGAATGAGGGTGAGACCCTTATTGTGATTCTTGAGGACGATGAAAAATTTAAAGCAATACTAGAGGCTCCCGTGGGTTTTGTGAAGAACCATTTATTGAAAGACATAGACCAATGTGAAGGAGTTGATGAGAATCAATAGGGTCTAGGATATAATTGATTTGCCTAAAGATAGAAGGACCATTGGAAACAAAAAGGTTCCAAGAGAAAGGCCAATGGATCAATAAGGAGGTATAAGACCCGTCTGGTAGTCATGGTTATACACAAACAAAGGGTTTGGACTATCGAGAAGTCATAGTCCAATTTATCTCGATCCATTCACCTTTTAGCAATTGCCACAAATGTAGATATAGAGTTACACCAGATGGACATAAAGACCACGTCCGTAATGAAAGTTTGGATGAGGAGATCTACATGGAACAATCTTCTGGTTCATTCTAGTAGTTCAGGTAAATAAGATCTGTCGATTTTAGAAGTCAACATACGGTCTAAAATAGTCATCCGGACCATGGTATCGAAGATTTCATAGGGAAATAATATCTTATGATTTTATAATGATCGAGAAGGATCATTATGTCTATCTGATACGTTCTAATAACTTTTTAGTGATCATGTTCTTATATGCAAGTGATATTCTGTTGGCAAGGAACAACAAAGAATATCTGATGACCATTAAAGTATGGTTATTATCGAGTTTTAATATAAAGTATATGGATGAGATTTAGCTCATTCTCGAAATTAAGATCTAGTGGGATCGATCGAGAAAGATATTGACTCTTTAACAAGAGTTCTACATTAAAAAGATTTTTTAGTATTTCGAGATGAGTGATTGCAACCCATTGGATACTTTTATCGCTAAAGACAAAAACCTAAGTGTTGATATGTGCCCTATATCTTAGGAAAAAATAAAGGAGATGAGTCGAATCTCTTATACCAGTACAAAAAGTAGCCTTGTGTATGCAATGAGGGATATACGTCCAGACATTTATTTTGCAATCAATCTGGTAAGTAGGTATCAATCAAATTCTGGAATGAGTCACTGAAAATTAGTGAAAAGGATTTTGAAATATCTCAAGAGAACTATGGACCTCTCATTGTATTATAGAGAAGATGATTTGCGTTTTGTTCGATATTCAAACACCGACTTGGATGGGGATCTAGATAAACGCAAATCGATATCAGTTTCTACTGCCTTGCTCAATAAATAGTGTCATATCTTGGAGGAGCAAGAAACAAATCTATGTATTTCTATCTACGATAGAGACTGAACTTATAGCATGCTCAGTGGTAGTTCAGGCAAGCATTTGTTTTTGGAGATTTCTAGATGATTTAGGAGTTATGATAGAAAATGGGACGCTAGTAATGATTTATAATGATAATCAGGCTGGTATTGCTTACAACTGAAACCCTAACTATCACAGTAAAACTAAACACTACCAGAGACATTTTGTGAAAGATATCACTAAGAAAGGTGTAGTAATGTCCAAGTACATTTTTTTTTTATATAGAGTATAGTAGTTAATCCTTTCACCACACCCATTGTAAGAGATTCCGTTGTGAAACATATGAAATCATTGGATTTACATATAATTTGATATTTTTCACTATATACTGATTTTGATACATATTGATATATATAACATATGTGCATTATATAGTCACAAGTTTATTTTTTGTACTTGTTTATATGTAGTGCGTTATAACAATATGTCAGGCAGGTATGATTGACTCTCACATATGAATAACCGCCACCAACTCTGAGTGAGCGAAGATGAGACGGTTTCTAGTCGTACGAGACTTTAAGAGTGACCCTGCTAGAGCATAGGTTGCCCTAATATGTATTCAGAATGAGATCATATATGACATGACCGACAAGAACATACCCACATCCATGTTGTCTATAAGTAGCCAGCTTTGAGATCTTAGATATCACCTACGTCTTGTAATATCATCTCTGAGATACTCTCTCTGAGATCTCTCTGTAAAATATTATATGTAGTCTGAGACCCATACATGTATAGTGTTAGAAAAGTCTGACATATGCCCTTTTGAGAGATGAGAGAATAACACTATGACACTTGTTTAATACTACGTGTGATAAGATGACCATGAGATAGTATGAGCTATTATTTGAGATGATACTGTGATTCTAATCCCCGTTTCCACTGTATGAAACCCGAAATCTATTGGATGGAATCTCATATACCCTTACGATTTTCGTCTGTCTCTTGAAATTTTATTTTGGTGTTGCTATTTTATCATGTTATCAAAATACCATGGATGATTCGGTTTGGCGGTGTATGTTTAGGAAAGCAACTAAGATAAAATTGAAAATTAATAGTATAAAAGGAAGACCAATCGACATTATATCATGATATTGTATTTACCAGTCGACCTGTTATATTAATCCATATTGGGATTCAAACATAATAATAAATACACAATTGAGCAAATGATTAAGTATCATTTTTAATAAGAAAAGTGGTTCGATAGATATAATTGCATTAAGTTTGGGATACACCGAGTTCTTTTTTGTATTAACAGTGACTTTTCGGTCATCTTAATAGGTGTATCATAAAATCTTTACTTATAGTGTACTCGCCGGTCGCACAGCGCCCAATCCAGTAGGGTAATGTGATAGATCGCATGAATTGTGATCTTATAACGAATGTAAAATGACTTCATGTAAAAGTGAGAGATGTTAATATTAGGTACTTTTACCACATAATGAGAAAATGGATTAAATTTGAAATAATGAATAAGGGTAGTTATCCCATAATGACCACCCATAACTCCTTTGCATGTCTCTCTCTCCCATAATTCTCTCTCTCTCTCTCTCTCTCTCTTGTGTATAGTGAAAGGGAAGAGAAGTAAAAACAAAAATATGCACTCTCTGTAAGTGAAAACCATAGAAAGTTGGGTCATTTAACTTCTCTTTAGAATGCCCACAAAAAAAAAAACAAAAAATCGGTGTTATGTAAGAGAATGATTCCCTAGTACATTGCCAAGAAGAGAGATCAATTCTTTAAAGTGAAAGATTAATTCTTTGAGTGAGAATAATTGAGGAATTGAGAAATTTTCAAACTAGAAAATTTCTCCTGATCATTGGATTAGCCGGACTTTGGATTGAGGTATCATGGATCCGTGGTGGTGGTTCGTTTCATGATCATCATCCAGACCGATCGATCCGTACGACAGAGTTTACGGATCGGTTGGTTTTTTGGAAGTCTATATATCGAGATATTTATCTGTAAATTCTGAACTTTTAATTTATATGTTTCTGTATACGCATATAGTATAATAAATCTAAATATTGATAGACAAAGAAAAGTCTCCAATACATTCTGTAGTTATCATCAACATTCATTTTACAAGTGGCAACAATTGATCCCCAAGCAAGGTGAGCCTCAAAAAAGGGTTCTACATTTAAATAAAAAGAAAAAGAAAAAAAAGAATGGATAGAACTGTAAATAAATATGATAACCAACCAGAATTCAAGAGCTAAAAAGAAGCTCCAACAATGGTTTCACCGTACTAGGCAAAAACTTCCTAGCAAAGAGGAAACACATTGATGTAGGCATGCCATTATAAGTACAATTAGCTCCAAACCTTATTTTATCCAAAAACTCCATGCTAATTGCTTCCCTAGCAAATCTTCCTGGATGTGGACCAACAATCGACCAATCAACCCAAGTAAGGCTCCGGCATGAGTTCTCTTTAGGGCTAAGGATATGCACAAGCGTCGGAAAATAGTGCTCATCCATAAAACAAGGTTTGTGACAGTACTCTACAAAAATGGGATAATACTTTTTGTCGGATATAATTTCAATGGCCACCTTGCGATTGACTTCAAACCATTGTGAGCCTTTACGCCAATCAGAGATGGTAATAGTTGGATACATGTTGTGGTTGTATCGCCCACGACCAACTTTTCTTGGGTCATCAAATGAACCAATGTAGGTCTGATCCGAGTATATGAGATAGTTGTAGATTGTGGTGAAGTTGTATAAAGGAATGCATGATTCTGAGAGTAGCATGAATCTCTCATTGGAGAAGTCAAGGAGGGCATTAGCTAAAAGGCGTCTCTCGGCATCAATCATGTTTGCTTTGCCCCATTCTACAACCTGCAATATATTGGCAATTTATTATTATTATTATTTTTGGTGAATTATGTTGGCAATTTATTAGTAGCCATAGAGTGGACAGGCAAAGAGGGATCAAATAGACCGTGTTTCTAGCATGACCCATGGTAAGTTGTGTTTCTGGGCTAAGCCATCCGGACTAGGTCTCGGCGCAAGCCTTAGAAAACCAACAAGGATAAGATGGGCTAGTTCTGCACCACTAGTCCGTCCCTAAGCATGGTCTGCTACTGCTAGGTCAGCGCATAGCCCTTAAAGCCACCCTATTGGTGGGGTTGAGCTCACTTTTTGGGAGGCCTCAATCCCAGGTCCGTCTTGTGATAAAAACAGCACTTAGTTTTAGTGCACTGGCCCTTGCCCAACCATACCAAGTCTTTCATCAGGCTTATACAAAAGAAGCCAGGGCCGATCATTAGATCGGGTCGAGATTACGCCCAATACCTCTTTTGATTGCTAACCTCGCGTTATCCATGCTCACCTCTACAACAAAGCTAGCAAACAGGAAATTCCCACATCGGTGACATTCTATAGTTTTTTTTTATTGTATAAAGAAAAGAAAATTTAATAAATAACACAAAATAAAGATATATATTAAAAAATTAACAGAAAACTGTAATATAATAGTGAATTTTGTAACATATTAGACAAATCAAAGCTTAGTTATTGGTTACATACCTTAACCTATTTTCGGATTTGAGACCAGACAGCTCGAGATTAATAGGGGCAAAGGCCAAACAAACAAACAAACAAATAAATATATTATACGAGAAGAACTAATTCTTGTTTATGGTCAGATTTTAAAAGCATCTTAATTATTCATTGCAAAGTTTTTATCTGATTAAGTTCCTCAATTCCTCAATTTATATATCTAAAGATTTTATAGGTTATTGCTACAGATATATTCGATGTAAAATATAGAATGAAAGTAATGAAATAGAATAAAAAAAGACAAGACTACAAAAGCCCCTTAAACTTTTGGATTGTTACAAATGTCTATTAAAATGTTTTAAAACATTTTATTTTAATTTAAATATAGTATTTCAAAATGAAAATTTTACATTATATATATATAATTTTCATTTTTGACTAAGAATCAGGAGAAAACATTTTATAATTACAGTTAATTTAAATTATTTTAATTAGAAAATTTAGATTTTAAAATAATTAATAAATACTTTTAATAGAAAACACCTAAACACAGCCCTTGGTTTTCATATGAGACTTTAATTCATTTGTTCCAATATTTTATCTCCTTTTCTTTTCTTTTTCAATCTGCTTCTTTTTCTAAAAGATATTGATGACCTCTATGGATGAAGATTGGAGGCTCGTAGCGTGGAGATTGTTGACCATGAAGAGCAGCACCCAAAAGGGTATCATTCTCGAAAAAATCGTCAAGCTTTGATGGATTGAAAATTAAGTGAAGAATTGTCATTTTAATTAAATGTTAATTGGGGAATTTGATTAAATTACTAAAATATGTGCCAAAGTACATTATATGGTTTTTTTTTAGTTTATACAATTTTAAATTTGAGGGGTTTCATACATTGGCACTTGCCTTCACTAAATATTTAGATTACAAACACTTAAAAGCAAACTAGTAAAAATATTAATAAAAAAAATTATATATTAATTGTCATAATTAAATAAATTTAAATTAATTATAATTTTAAAATATTTTCTTGTGAATATTATTTTAAAATGAAAATAGTATTAAAATGAAAAAAAAAAATTCAAACACAAATATTTTATTTGAACTAAAATACAATAATTTATTATCACTTAAATGAATGAGGAGAATTTTTTTCCCAGTCTACTCAGTCGTTTTTGCATTTTTTGTAAGTATTGAATAGTTTTATTTAATTATTTACAAGTGCTAGTTAGTGTAGTAGATTGTGAAATTGAAATATCACATAATACACTGTATTTAATAGATATAATTTATAAATATTTAATTTTTAATAAAAAAAGAAGCGTAGGCTCCAGGATCTTCAAAATAAGAAACCAAAATTGAATATTATAATTGGATCAATGGTTCTTAGAATCGTGACTATTATTCGATTCCATCCGATTTCAAAGTTTGATTCAAATCGTGACCATGTCTAGTATTGAGCATAAATAAAAAAGAAAAATGTATGCAGACTCTCTAACCTTGCTGGGAATTCTTCTCTCATAGAAGACGGAATCTTCAGGGACGGGCAGAGTGAACGATGGATGAGTGTGCACATAAATGGAGTAGAGTCCTTCATTTCCCTTAAAGAATTTATCCCACAAAGGACTTAAAGGTAGAGGCCCTTTTGCTAGGAACATGAAAGCAACTTTAGGCACTCGCTTGTAAGGGTATGTTGGTATCGTAGGAACCATTGATGCCCTCCAAAACAATTCATCATCATCCATTTTATGCATTAAAAGTGAGCTAATCATATCATTCGGTGGTAGAGGCGGCGGCAGCGGTGATAGTGATGATGGTGGTGGTAGAGGAGACTGTGTTTGTTGAAGCAACAGTTCTGGTGGTGATGATGGTAGAGGTGAAAGAATTGTTGCTTGGAAATTGAACGAGAAGCTTCTGAGATATAAAAAACTACCTGTGACGCCTAGAGAGAAGCCAATGAGAAATACAAGGAAATGGAAGACATGGTTGAGGATATGACTATTAAGAGGCCTAGGTAACTGCGTGATCATTTCCTTTTGCCTCTACTCTACAGTGGGAGTGCGTAGAGAGAGAGAGAGAGAGAGAGAGAGAGAGATTGACTTTCAAAGGAGAGGCAGTGTCTAGTAGCCAAATGGAAAACGGATATAGGAAGAACAACCTTAAAAATAGACAAAAATGGTGGAGGCATTCCATGTGCAAAATTACTTATACCGTAAGTTAAGAAGGCAAGCATGTGTTTCCTCGAAGTCAGACCAGTTAACACCGAAAGTCCTCCCCATTTTTCACTTAGTTAATTGCTTGTACCGGGGGACCGTCGTTGGGGCTAATGGGCCCAAAAGTTTTAAAATTTGTTTATACTATGATCAGTATGATCTATTTATTTTCTTACTCAAGTTTTGTGCCTTATAAACTTTATATTATATGCTTTCTTATCAGGGATTCCTCCGTAACTCCATGGTTGACAAATTAAATTATTCTTCCACGTTATTCTCAGGTTTTCATCGATTTGATGACAAATATTTTAGTCTTCTTGTTCTATTTATCATGTTTTCACTCGTAATTCACGAAGCACACTAAAAACATTAACTATATAGTCAGAGAAGTTTTTCTTTTAAAGTTGCCATTTTTTTTCCTTTTTTCCTTCTTTTTGTCAGTGCGGTGGTGGGGTGAGTTTGTTGAATAAAAGAGGTCTCGCTAGCTTACAACCTAAGCTACGCATGTTTAAAACCGAACTAAAATCAAATATTGTAAAATCGATACAGAAACTTCAAAATAGTTTATCTCTGATTCTTCAACTGAAACTACCGATCCATAGCTTTGGATAATTACTATTTTTGAAATTGAAACCTGGACTAAAACTAGAATTTTCCAAAAAGAACAGAAATTGCCAATCCATTGCTTTGGACAATTACCATTTTTGAAAACGAAGCCTGAACTAAAACTAGAATTTTCCAAAAAAAAAAAAAAAAAAAACTGTGCAATGGAACACGAACAAAAACGAGAATTTTGAAAGAATTTTAAAAAATCATGAAAACCGTAGAAAACCATAAACCGCAAAAATCATGTAAAATCATAAAAAAGAACAAAAGCAAAACCAAATTGGAAACAAACTCAAACCATTCTAGAATAAAAAATAAAGCAAAACCTCGAGTTCTGAAATTGGAACTAAACCATCATCCTAGCTTTTTCTTTTTTTTTTTTTTTTCTTTTTTTGTCCAATCCAAACTACTCTGTTCTGGTTTAGGTCCGACTTGAATCAAAACTTTTGGCACATCTACCCAACCCTGATGCACCATGAAAAGCCAATGTGTAGAGCACTAGGCCAAATTATATCCGCGTAATGTAGCATATGACGCTACATATTGTATGTCACGCCCCGAACCAAGATCGTGAACAACCGCCCGTTGTCCTTGGATGCCGGCTGTATTTTTACAGAAAATCGGACAGAACCTCCCCATAATTCAGAGGTTTCCCGAGTACAATTTCACCTGTATATCATATTCATCCTAAAAAAATAAGTAAATGGCCATCCCGATCTCTCCAAAATCAACAAATACCACAGCCAACATCCAGAACAACGCAAGGCTATAAGTTTCTAGCAGTCCTAGCAGCAGACCTCTACTGTCATGCCCAACTAGAGCATGAGCAGCCGCCACACCGAGCGGATTTAAATTTTACGCATATATAAAATAAATTCCCAAGTTATTTTTAAATATTTACAAATGCCTCAATGTAATGGAATAAATCAACACGAAAGTTTCACGAATAAAAGTCCATAATTTATACAGTCATCCCAAAAATTTGGATAAATGGAATGGTCGAACTAAAATCTCCAATACATAACAATATCACCAATCATCGTAGCGGAAGAGATGGAAAATATCCATACCCAAGCCCAGTGGTATCTCCTCGATCCAACACTAATCCTGTGGGAAAAAAAGTGAGAGATGCGTATCTATGAGAGGATACTCAGTAAGTGAGGGGATTGACATCATACTATCAATATCGAGATGAATTTGGAGTGTCAAAGCATAAGAAAATATCCACAGTGCGCAAACCGATCATGTTATTTCAAAATCACATATAATACACACACATCAGAAAGCAAGATATGCATCCCAAAATTTTACATCAATGTCATGAAGAGCCGGCCAATGAAATATTCCCGGCAATGGTCTACCTCGACCAAGGACGGCGCATTGGGGGTTTTTCCAAATGCAAGTATTAAAGAATGGCTCTCTACCCCAATGTTGGCCACAGACTACCCCAACTAGCCTGTAAATAATAATAATGTACATATAACTAGTCAGCCGTGTATGGTGCCCCCGCCTGGTGCTAGACGGAGCCGTACTCAACGTCTTTTCCGATGAGAGTCAACCTGGGACACCCATACACATGACAATCTGGCGGATACCTCCGGCCGAAACGTATCCGGACACAAGGGGTACCTCTACCAGATGTCCTTCGTAGCTACGGATCACAATATCATATCAACCGGGCACGTAGCCCCATGTATCCCATCACCAGATCAGCCGGGCATATAGCCCCATGCATAATATCATAACGTCAGCCGGGCATACAGCCCAATGCATAATATCATAAAGTCGGCCGGGCATACAGCCCAAATGTGTAAATAAATCCATTTAAAACCATGTGCCAATGCAGTGGAAGTATTAAAACATATCAATATGTCGAAAATATGGCACAATATATGTTTATCAAAACTCATGGATGCATATCAATAAAGTCAGTAGTTAAGACACTCCAAAGGTCACAAAACATTTCATCAAATATTGGAAAGTCATAACAATCATACATTTTGCAGAAACATGTCATTTAAAAGATATTTTTGAAAAATGGTTTTCAATCAATAGCGAATGTCAAAGTCCCACTCACAGTTCTAGGGAATGTGGTCACTCCCTATTTTCAAAACTAATCAAATCTGATCTGCTTCCTCGAGTCTCCAAAAAGATCAACCTAATCAGATCATCAAAATTGAATATCATTTTCTCAAGCATTTTTAGGGTTTATCCGAAAGACATGAAATGTATAATATCCTCCACTTTACGGCTCATTTCAATCCATCCCTACAACCCAGATACTTTCATGCATATTCCAAAGTTTAACTCTAATGAAACTATTCGAATTCACTCGACATGATTTTGTGATTCTATAATACGCTTCTTTCGTATCAAGATCATTCAATTTCTATAACATTCTATACTTAACTTTCAAAGTCACATATAATCATTTCAGAAATTGTATTCTATTCGCATTCCACTTACACTCTAAACATATACAAAACCTTTCACCTTAGATTCAATCCTAAATTCATCCAATTTATCAATTAAAGCCGAAATCTCCTCACCTAGGGTTTTCTCGAAGCGCCGAGTCTCGTCCGAAAGTCGCTTCAGTCACTCCAAAGTCTGTAGGGTTTCCTATCAGAACAAGATTTCTTTGTTAGATCTAAACACATAGATCCGAAGCAAAACCCTAAGTCATTTACCTAGTGGAGGTTCGTGGGCTGTCACGAGCTCACGGACCGTCACGGGCCGTCGCGGGCTCTTGGGCTACAGCTAGCGGGCTCGCTGGTCTGTGGGCCAGTGGGCTGATGGGTTAGCGGGCCGACGAGCCTCTGACTGATGGGCCTGCGGGCTGGTGGGTCTACAGGTGATGGGTCTGCGGCTGACGGGCCGATGGGAGTGGTGGGCCCGTGGGCTTGCTGCTGATGGGCCTGCGGGCCGACAGTGGCTCGCGGGCTGGTGCTCGCCCGTGCGCTGGTGCGCCGTGCTGGTGCGTGCTCGTGCACCGGCTTGCGCGCGCTCGTGCGCTGCTGCGCGCTGGGCCGCGCGCCCATGCGCTGCTGCACGTTGGGCCATGCGCCCGTACGCTGCTGCGCGCTGGGCCGCGCGCCCGTGCACGCTGGCTCACGCGCTCGCGGCCTGGGCTTGCACTCGTGGCTTGGGCTTGCGCTCGCGGACTCAGTCCTGCTCGCGGCATGGGCTCACGCTGCGGCTGGGTCCTGCTCGCGGCCTGGGCTCGCGCTGCGGGCTGGGTCCTGCTCGGGGCCTGGCTCACGCTCTCGCTGGCTCGGTCATGTGCAAGGGCGTGTTGCGCTCGCGGAGGTTCTGCAGTCGCGCTGTGGAGCACTCAAGCTCGCGCGATGGTGGCAGGAGGGGTTGCTGCTGGTGGCGGCTGTTCGCGGACGGAAGCAAGATCGCACGGTGGCGGCGCTCGGCGGAGCTTGCGAAGGAGGTGAGATCGCGAACGATCGCGACTGCAGAAAGGAGAGAGAGTCGCGGGAAGAAAGAAGAAGAAGCAGAAAAAGAAGAAGAAGAAGAAGGAGAAGAAGGTGAAGGAGAAGGCGGGTGGCGGTGGCGGAGGAAGCCGAACGGCCGTGGAAGAAGATGAACGGCCACATAATAGGAACCTTCGGAGAGAGAGAGAGAGAGAGAGAGAGAGAAAGGGGAATGAATTAGGGCTTTAGCCCTAATTCAATTGGGGAGGGCCAAAACGCTGCGTTTTGGCTCTCCCTTTTTTTTTTTTTTTTTAATTTGGTGTTACATTTTCTAACCCCCTAAAAACAAGTTTCGTCCTCGAAACTAAAAGAAAGTAATACGCTGAACAAGTGGGGGTACTGTCTCTTAAGTCTCTTAATAGTCTCTTCGAGCTCTCAGGTCTCTTCCTCGACCTGGTCACTCCTCCCCAAAACTCTGACCAATGAAAGTTCTTTGCTCCGTAGCTTTCTGACCTATCAATCTAGAATAGCTACGTGCTGAGCTAAAACACTAAAATCTCTCTGTCTGGCCGTCCCTCGTCAGCCGTTGTTTGAGCTCTTGAAAGCTCGTTTCACAACGATCGTCCCACAAGAACTTGACGCCCTTCGTATCAATCTGGTAAGTATAGCGACCATCCGAGAGAATCCTCTTATGAATCGCCGATAACACCTCGCAAGACCAAGGAAACTTCGCATCTCGGTCACTATCTGTGGCTGTTTGTGTGTTGGTCAGCCCAAATGGCATGATCACGAACTCGTAATGTCCATAATGATATCCAAATCGAAAATCGATCTTTCAGAAAAACACGCGCTCCCTGGAACTGCTCAAACAAATCATCAATATGCGGCAAAGTGTTCCGATTCTTGATGAAAACCTTGTTTAACTGTCTATAGTTCACACACAATCTTAGAATCCCGTCTTTCTACTTCACGAATAATCACCGGAGCACCCTAAGGCGAAGTGCTCAAACGGATAAAACCATTTCCAGTAATTCCCGCAACTAGATCTATAGCTCTCTAAACTCCACTGGTGTCATTCTGTATGGCAGAATAAATATAAGAGTGATCCCTGGAGCTAGGTCAATCTCGAAATCACACTCCCGAACTGGGGGTAGTCCGGGTAGCTCCTCGGGAATATATTTAGGAAACTCTTATACCACCAGAATCTCATCAAGTCTCGGATTCTGTATGGTGGTATCGATCATATGTGTCAGATCTGTCATACCTCCTCGACGTATTATACGTCTGGCTTTCCTCACTAATACAATACCACGGGGTAACACCCGTCTCTCACTCGCAAACGTCAGTGGTGGCCCTTCAGGCCTCCAAAAATCGTCTTTCTTGATAAAACAGTCTAAGGAAACTCTATAAATATACAATTAATCTATCTCTAAAATGCATCGAAACCTGTCATATCCAGTGGGATCAGATTTGCTCTCAGCACTGTCCCACCTGCCATGACATCATACTCTCTATATTCGAATCTCTAACCAACTGCTCACCAAGAGGAGCGACAACTAATAGCTCCTCATCAAGTAACGATAACAGCCAATCCGACTGTTGAGCGAAAGAAACTCTCACATAGAAATAGTTCGACCTTGTGCCAACAAGAACACAAACGTCTACTCCATAGCACCAAGATTCAAATAAAATAAAATAAAATAAATTAAAATAAAAAGAATTTACTAAGAGTACGGAAATAATAGGGATATACACCTGTATATCAAAATAGTTAAGCCTCTAGTACTGTAACAATCATGTCCGTACATATCATCACAAAATGCACGATTTCAAAAGAAACAGTGCATAAGGACCTCTAAACGGAAGGATCCGCAGGAGGATTACCCATGATCATATCTGGGTTCGCCAGAGCATCCTCCTGAGTCATCGCATACACAAGGGCCTGCACCCTCAACTACTCTCGTGAAAGCCTAATACTATATTGCTCCCGGCTGCAGTCCGTGGAGCAGTGTCACTAAGATGCACAGGTGTTCCCTGTTGTCCTACATGTGGTGTATTCTAATGACTCGAAACCAACTAACCTCCAAGTCACAGATCAGGGCATAAACTCCTGATATGCCTCGGCTTCTCATAGTGGAAGCATGTAATAAGTGCTCTACATATTTATTCGAGCGTGATGCTTGCCACATATGCGGCAAAGAAAAGGTCGCTGAACAGTAGCCTAGCTCATGGCACTAGGACTAGTGATATAACCACCGGAGATATGGTCCCGCTAAAACTCTGTAAAATATCTGCGGTCGAATTCCATTAGGAAATCGCTTTGCCGCAATGGCTTATAGCCTCATCGCAAATAGCTCCCATCAAGTGAGGGCTTCCCTATCGAATAGTCTCTCAATAACTCGTAGACTATACTCCTCGCACAAGCCTAGATCTATCAAGATCCGTCGGGTTCAGTTGACTCAGTGCTACCGTAGCATCACCAAGTCCAAAAATCTGTGCATCCCAACTGTCGAGCTACCGTGACTAGCTGGGTCAACTCGGGGATGCACCTAAGTATGGCGCAATTATTATAACTCAGATTCGAAACTGTAAGAAGAATGGCCACCGATCGACGATTTGGTGCCGCTTGAGTAAGAACTACTGTAGAAGAAATAAGCGCAGCCGTAGATATCGACCTTGCTATCAAAGGTGATGGGGTGACATCTGGACCCCATGTGCCGTGTATCACTCGTACTCTTACCCGAAAATATCAAGAGTAAATGGTGGAAACGTTGGTATAATAGCCGGCTGAGAAGGTGCTGGAGAAAACACACACAGAGGATGTATTCTTCGGCACCAAAAGGGGCGCCTGAAATGAGGAAGTATCCTCGCTCTCTTTAAGTAAATCAGGGAGTACATATCTAGCGCTCCATGTACTCGTCATGGTTCCGCAATATAAGAATTCTCATTAGGCATTGTTCAAGGATTAGGGTTAGTACAACTAACCCCCTAAAATGAATGAAATTATCAATTTAAAAACCATCTCTATTGGTTCCTTCTTTGAAAATGAAGAAATGCTAGGTTAGATAAGAATTAGTATTTAACCCCCTAAAATAGATAAACTCATATGTCGAAGACCATATGCAGGGATATAAATGACTGCGTGAAACTTCCAATGCATTGAGGACTTTTAAAATCAAGTTACTTGGGAATGTTTTCAAATCATTTTATAAAACATAGCTCTAACCAAGAGGTCTGATACCAACCGAACTGTCACGCCCCGAACCAGGATCGTGAACAGCCGCCCGTTGTCCCAGGATACCGGCTGTATTTTTACAGAAAATCGGGCAGAACCTCCCCATAAATCGGAGGTTTCCCGAATACAATTTCACTTGTATATCATATTCATCCTAAAAAAATAAGTAAATGGCCATCCCGACATCTCCAAAATCAACAAATACCACAGCCAACATCCAGAACAACGCAAGGCTATAAGTTTCTAGCAGTCCTAGCAGCAGACCTCTACTGTCATGCCCAACTAGAGCATGAGCAGCCGCCACACCGAGCGGATTTAAATTCTACGCATATATAAAATAAATTCCCAAGTTATTTTTAAATATTTACAAATGTCTCAATGCAATGGAATAAATCAACACGAAAGTTTCACGAATAAAAGTCCATAATTTATACAGTCATCCCAAAAATTTAGATAAATGGAATGGTCAAACTAAAATCTCCAATACATAACAATATCACCAATCATCGTAGCGGAAGAGATGGAAAATATCCATACCCAAGCCCAGTGGTATCTCCTCGATCCAACACTAATCCTGTGGGAAAAAAAGTGAGGGATGAGTATCTATGGGAGGATACTCAGTAAGTGAAGGGATTGACATCATACTATCAATATCGAGGTGAATTTGGAGTGTCAAAGCATAAGAAAATATCCACAGTGTGCAAACCGATCATGTTATTTCAAAATCACATATAATACACACACATCAGAAAGCAAGATATGCATTCCAAAATTTTACATCAATGTCATGAAGAGTCGGCCAATGAAATATTCCCGGCAATGGTCTACCTCGACCAAGGACGGCGCATTGGGGGTTTTTCCAAATGCAAGTATTAAAGAATGGCTCTCTGTCCCAATGTTGGCCACAGACTACCCCAACTAGCCTGTAAATAATAATAATGTACATATAACTAGTCAGCCGTGTATGGTGCCCCCGCCTGGTGCTAGACGGAGTCGTACTCAACGTCCTTTCCGATGAGGGTCAACCTGGGACACCCATACACATGACAATCTGGCGGATACCTCCGGCCGAAGCGTATCCGGACACAAGGGGTGCCTCTACCAGATGTCCTTCATAGCTACGGATCAGAATATCATATCAGCCTGGCACGTAGCCCCATGCATCCCATCACCAGATCAGCCGGGCATATAGCTCCATGCATAATATCATAACGTCAGCCGGGCATACAGCCCAATGCATAATATCATATAGTCGGTCGGGCATACAGCCCAAAACATAATATCATAAAGTCGGCCGGGCATACAGCCCAAATGTGTAAATAAATCCATTTAAAACCATGTGCCAATGCAGTGGAAGCATTAAAACATATCAATATGTCGAAAATATGGCACAATATATGTTTATCAAAACTCATGGATGCATATCAATAAAGTCAGCAGTTAAGACACTCCAAAGGTCACAAAACATTTCATCAAATATTGGAAAGTCATAACAATCATAAATTTTGCAGAAACATGTCATTTAAAAGATATTTTTGAAATATGGTTTTCAATCAATAGCGAATGTCAAAGTCCCACTCACAGTTCTAGGGAGGGTGGTCACTCCCTATTTTCAAAACTAAGCAAATCTGATCTGCTTCCTCGAGTCTCCAAAAAGATCAACCTAATCAGATCATCAAAATTGAATATCATTTTCTCAAGCATTTTTAGGGTTTATCCGAAAGACATGAAATGTATAATATCCTCAACTTTACGGCTCATTTTAATCTATCCCTACAACCCAGATACTTTGATGCATATTCCAAAGTTTAACTCTAATGAAACTATTCGAATTCACTCGACATGATTTTGTGATTCTATAATACGCTTCTTTCGTATCAAGATCATTCAATTTCTATAACATTCTATACTTAACTTTCAAAGTCACATATAATCATTTCAGAAATTGTATTCTATTTGCATTCCACTTACACTCTAAACATATACAAAACCTTTCATCTTAGATTCAATCCTAGATTCATCCAATTTATTAATTAAAGCCGAAATCTCCTCACATAGGGTTTTCTCAAAGCGCCGAGTCTCGTCCGAAAGTCGCTTCGGTCACTCCAAAGTCTATAGGGTTTCCTATCAAAATAAGGTTTATTTGTTAGATCTAAACACATAGATTCGAAGCAAAACCCTAAGTCATTTACCTACGTGGAGGTTCGTGGACCGTCACGGGCTCACAGACCGTCACGGGCCGTCGCGGGCGCATGGGCTACAGCTAGCGGGCTCGCTGGTCTGTGGGCCAGTGGGCTGATGGGCTAGCGGGCCGTCGGGCCTCTGGCTGATGGGCCTGCGGGCTGGCGGGCCCGTGGGCTTGCTGCTGATGGGCCTGCGGGCCGACAGTGGCTCGCGGGCTGGTGCTCGCCCGTGCGTTGGTGCTCTGTGCTGGTGCGTGCTCGTGCGCCGGCTTGCGCGCGCTCGTGCGCTGCTGCACGCTGGGCCGCGCGCCCGTGCGCTGCTACGAGCTGGGCCGCGCGCCTGTGCCCACTCGTGCACTGGGCCGCGCGCCCGTGCACGCTGGTTCGCGCGCTCGCGGCCTGGGCTCTCGCTCGCGGCCTGGGCTCGCGCTGCGGCTGGGTCCTGCTCGCGGCCTAGGCTCGCGCTGCGGGCTGGGTCCTGCTCGGGGCCTGGCTCACGCTCTCGCTGGCTCGGTCGTGTGCAAGGGCGGGTTGCGCTCACGGACGTTCTGCAGTCGCGCTGTGGAGCACCAAGCTCACACGATGGTGGCAGGAGGGGTTGCTGCTGGTGGCGGCTGTTCGCGGACGGAAGCAAGATCGCGTGGTGGCGGCGCTCGACGGAGCTTGCGAAGGAGGTGAGATCGCGAACGATCGCGACTGCAGAAAGGAGAGAGAGCCACGGGAAGAAAGAAGAAGAAGCAGAAAAAGAAGAAGAAGAATAAGGAGAAGAAGGTGAAGGAGAAGGCGGGTGGCGGTGGCGGAGGAAGCCGAACGGCCGCGGAAGAAGACGAACGGCCACAGAATAGGAACCATCGGAGAGAGAGAGAGAGAGAGAGAGAGAGAGAGAAAGGGGAATGAATTAGGGCTTTAGCCCTAATTCAATTGGGGAGGGCCAAAACGCTGCGTTTTGGCTCTCCCTTTTTTTTTTCTTTTTTGTTTTTTTTTTTAAGTTTGGTGTTACATTGTATGAAGGCTTCAATGCCCTAAACCATCTACTGATTATAGTTTGATACTACTGGAGGTGGATTTTGCTGCATAGATAACTGCTCAATTGACCCGAGTGAGGAATGAGTGTTGATGAGCATTTTAGGCCTTTATAGATGGTGAGATATGCTAATACCACTGGAGCATGCTCTAGCGGGGGACATTTTGATGCTCAAGGCAACACGAGCGATAATGAAAGAATAAGAAATAAACTGATTAGAGTGGTACAGTAATCTTGTGTGTCTCTGTGTGATAAGTGTAAAGTTAGTGATATATTTGATTGATTGCTTGTACTAATATATATAGCATGCATGCATGATAGGTTTTGTATGCGTTAAAGGGTGTAGAAACCCTAATTTTTTTATGGAGAGATTCCTAAAAATCTTTTGAAATTACAGGAACTATAATTAAAGATCTTTACGGGATTCAAAATCCTACTGACTAAAGGAAATTCAAATTACCATAGGAATTCCCTCTCTTGTCAAAAGTGATTATGAAGATTCGCTTTCTTATTAAGAAAGGTTTCCCCAAGACCATGGGAGGTTCATATTAGATTAAGAAAGATTTAAACCAATTAGAAATTTCCTTACTTATTGGATGATCACGTGTTGAACTTGTCACATAATTATCGCGTAATGAGAATTCCTTATTGAGTGAGAATAACCGTGAGGTCTGGAGGAGTAAGAACAACTGAGGGTTCTGGAGGCCGAGAGTTAGAATGACCAAGAGGTGAAAGGGTGACTTCATGAGAGGGTAAGACCGAGAGGGTAACACCGACAGGGTCAAAGGATGTAAGCAAGGTGCTTGACCAAGAGACCAAGAGACCAAGGGCACATTTGGTTGTTTATAGGCCTCATGGCTATGGCCTATGGCTAAGTTGTTCCTAGGTTATACGGTAATGAGCCGTTGGATAATGTATCATCATTTACCCACACTTTTAATACTAATTCAAAGAAGTGACATTAGGAGTAGAGTTAAAGTGATGACAGTTGAGATGTTTGAAAGAATGTGAAGAGAGAGCAATTTTGGGTAAGAAAAATGGGCACGGAAGTAAAGGGATTTTGGGTAAGTAGAAAAAAATGATAGTGGAGCATTTAAAGCGAAAGGTACCACTTTAGTTGTGAAGCGTGCCGCTTCGATTGCTAAAAGGAGTATTCAACATGCCTCTTGTGGTTATAAATTGAAAAGGCATTTGGTAGAGTTTTGTCAATTCATTGGATAAGAAGAGATTATAGACTTAAGTTGTGATTCGTGTGTGACGAATTGTGTGAAAAATAGGGATGCGTTGGAAATTCGAGACCAGAGATAGGTGTAAAACTATCGATATGAGATTTCATCAGTAAGAAAACTACCGACATGAGGGTTTATCACGTGATGGCCTAGCATCAATGTTGTAACACCAAGAAAAAAAAAATGGAGACGCAGCATTTTGGGGTAAAACGCTGCGTCCTCAAATTTCTCATTCTTCTTCTTCTTCTTCTCATTCTTCTTCTTTCCCTCTCAGTTTCTCTCTCACACTCTCTCCCTCGCGATCTCCTGCGGTCTCTCTCCCTTCCGCTGCACATCGCCACGAGCCACGATCAATCGCACTGCGCGCGACTGTAGTTGCCTTTCCTCCTGCGAGCACCACCTTCCGCCACAATGCGTGACTGCAACGCCTTTTGCAGTGCGATCCCCCAGCCCGAGCTGAGCACGCCTCAATCCCTGAGTGAGCAGGACCCAGCTCTTGAGTGCGAGCCAGGCTGCGAGCAGTACCAAGCCCACAGCGCGAGCCTAGGCCGCGAGCAAGACCGAGCCCGCGAGCGCGAGCCAGCATGCGAGCGAGCGAGCCAGTGTGCAAGCCAATGCACGAGTGCGCAAGCTAGCGCACGAGCACCAGCCCGCAAGCCACTGCGGCCCACGAGCCACTGTCGGCCCATCAACAGTAGACCCGTCAGCCCGCAGGCCCATGAGCCGCAAGCCCATCAGCCGTAGGCCTGCCAGCTCGCAGGCCTGCCGGCCCGCTAGCCCACTGGCCCGTAGACCCCCGAGCTCGCTAGTCGAAGCCCACTGGCCCACTGACCCACGAACCTATGGGCTCACGATGGCCCGTGACAGCCCACAAACCTCCACGCAGGTAACTAATTGAGAGTTTTGATTCTGATCTAAGTGTTTAGATCTAACAAATAAATCTTGTTTTGATAGGAAACAATACAGACTTTGGAGTGACCGAAGAGACATTCAGATGAAAACTCTACGTTTTGAGAAAACCCTAGGTGAGGAGATTTCAGCTCTAATTGATAAATTGAATGAATCTAGGATTGAATCTTAGGTTCTGTATATGTTAAGAGTGTAAGTAGAATGCGAATAGAATACAATTTCTGAAATGATTATATGTGATTTTGGAGGTTAAGTATAGAATGTTATAGAAACTAGATGGTCTAATACGAAAGAAGCATGTTATAGAATCACAAAATAATGTTGAGTGAATTCGAATAGGTTCCCTTAGAGTTAAACATTGAAATATGCATAAAAGTATTTGGGTTATAGGGTTGGCATGAAATGAGTCGTAAAGTAGAGGATATTGTACATTTCATGTCTTTCTTAGGTTGTTTTGAGTAGTTAATTGGCAAAATGGTATGTAGGACGAAGGGTAGCTTAAAAATGGTGATCAGAGCTTAGAGATGGTTGAAATCGCTTTCATTATAAGTTATTTTGCATATAGGCAATCTAAATATGATCTCAGTATTATGAAAATGGATAAACCCTAAAGATGTTTGAGAAATTAATATTAAATTTTGATGATCTGATTAGGTTGATTTTTTTTTTTGAACACTCAAGCAGTCAGATCTGATTCGTTTTGAAAATAGGGAGTGATCACCCTCCCTGATTCGTTTTGATTGAAAACCATGTTTCAAAAATACTTTTTAAATGACATGTTTCTGTAAAATGTATGATTGTTAGAACTTTCGAATATTTTATGAAATGTTTTTTGACTTTTGGAGTGTCTTAGTTTCTAACTTTATTGATATGCATCCATGAGTTTTGATAACAAAATATTGTGCCACATTTTCGACATATTAATATGTTTTAATGCTTCCACTGCATTGGCACATGGTTTTAAATAGATTTACTTATATATTTGGGTTGTATGCCCGGCCGACGTTATGATATGATGCATGGGACTATATGCCCAACCGACATGGTGATGGGATGCATGGGGCTACGTGCCCGGCCGATATGATATTGTGATATGCTTCCTATAGCATCCGTAGCTATGAAGGACATCTGGTAGAGGCACCCATTGTGTCCGGATACGCTTCGGTCGGGGGTATCCGCCAGATCGTCATATGTATGGATGTCCCAGGTTGACCCTCATCGGAGAGGACGTTGAGTACAGCTCCGTCTAGCACCAGGCGGGGGCACTATACATGGCCGACTAGTTATATGTACATTATTATTATTTGCAGGCTAGTTGGAGTAGATTGTGGCCAACATTGGAGCAGAGAGCCATTATTTAATACTTGTATTTGGAAAAACCCCCAATACACCGTCCTTGGTCGAGGTAGACCATTGCCGAGATTGTTTGATTGGTCGGCTCTTTATGAATTGATTTCCACATAGGATGCATATGTTATTTTCAAATGTGTGCTTGATGATATCTGATTTGTTGAAACAGCACGTTATTTTTCCCACACTTGATATTGTATTTCATGCTTTGACACTCTATGTTCACCCTCGATATTGATAGTATGATGTCAATCCCCTCACTTACTGAGTATCCTCCTATAGATACTCACCCCTCGCTTTCTTTCCCACAGGATTAGTGCTGGACCGAGGCGGTATTGTTGGGTTTGTATAATTGTGACGCGAACGTGATATCACTGGGCTTGGGTTTGGATATTTTCATCTCTTCCGCTAGGATGATTGGTGATATTGTTATATATTGGAGATTTTTGTTTTAGCAATGTATTTATCTAATTTTTTTTTTATAGGATGACTGTATAAATTATGAACATTTAATTATGAAACCCTCGTATTGATTTATTTCATTGCATTGAGACATTTGTGAATATTTAAAAATAACTTGGGAATTTATTTTATATATGCGTAGAATTTAGGTCCGCTCGGTGTGGTGGCTGCTCATGCTTTTGTTGGGCATGACAGTAGAGGTTTGTGGTTGGGACTGTTAGACATTTATATAGCCTTGCGTTACTCTGGATGTTTGGTAGTGGGATTGCTTGAACTTGGAGAGGCCGGGATGGCCATTTGTTTATTTTACAAGATGAATGTTGATATACAAGTCAAATTGTACTTGGGAGACCTCCGAAATATGGGAAGGTACTGTCCGATTTTCTATAAAAATACAGTCGGCATCCAGGGTAACGGGCGGCTGCTCACGACCCTGATTTGGCGTGTGACAAATGTTTCAAGAGATCTTGTAGTAGGTGGAAACTTCCCCTTTCCTTTTTAGAGTCCTGTGGAAGGTGGAAGCATTTCCCCCACAAGATATAGGGGAACGGTCAGGTAATAAGTACAATAGGTGGCTTATAATTGACAATTGTTGACGTTCCCTAGATTGAGGAGTAGGGAGACGAAATATACAAAGGTAGAGTTGGGAGAAAGAACTTGGTTGGCAAGGTTTATTGGCTGCAGAGTACTCCCATTTTCCCTCTATAATCATCGAAGACTCTAACTGTAGTATAGAGGAAAGAAGTAAGGGAAGAGAAGTACCTTGATGCAGCCTATTTTTCCCTTTCTCCGCAATTTCTACTTTGTGAATTTTATTTTCTTCATATTTTTCCCTTCCCAACTATGAACTCCTGATATGTGACCAATATGTTGTGTTGAAGTCAAATACCCTTGTTGTTTCTGCTTCCACTTGTCTAAATCCTAGTTTGCTCTGTAAAGATGTTGATGAATAAATATAGAACTCATTTTCTTGCATGTGATGCTCTTATTGCTCTATTGTGCCGAAAGATTCAAATATTGAGCTCTCTAATTTCCTTTCATGTGAACTTTATCACAGTCACGTTTTTATTGTATGTTAAAGTTAACTATGTTGATGAAGTCTCTGAGAGACTTGAGCTTTGAGTTGTCTATGATTGCGCCATAAATGAGAGATGGAGTGTTAGAACCTCAATGAGACGCCTGAGCTAAAAGAGTAGGTGACGCCTTATTGCAGCCTATATAAGGCATTGAATTGGGAGTGAGGGTGTGGAACCCTTTAAAGGTGTATAGCTGAGAGAGTTTGAGAGAGGGTGTGATCACTGTTGAGGCATAGAGCTGAGAGTTTGGGCCGTATCTACTCGGTCTAGAGTTACATCCCATATTGATAATACGTTCGAGAGATAAAGCCCAAAGACTATGCCGTGTCTACCCAATCTTGAGTTACATCTCGTATTGACAACACGTTCGAGGCATGGAGTCGAGAATGTGGGCCACATCTACCTAGTCGGGAGTTACATCTCATATCGACGACGCGTTTCGAGACGTAGAGCCAAAAGAGTAGGTCGTATCTACCTGGTTAGAAGTTACACCCCATATTGACAACATGTTTAAGGTGTAGAGTCGAGAGTATGGACCCTATTTACCTAATCAAAAGTTACATCCTGTATTAATGACATGTTCAAGGTTTAGAGCCAAGAGTATAGGTCATGTCTACTTGGTTAGGAGTTATATCTCGTATTGACTATGCGTTTCAAGGCATAGAGCTAAGAGAGTAGGTCGTGTCTATTTGATTGGGAGTTACATCCTGTATTGATGACAAGTTCAAGACTTAGACGCATTGATGACACATTTGAGACGTAGAGTTAAGAGTATGGGCCAAGAATTACATCCCATATTGATGATGCGTTTCGAGGAGTAAAGCTAAGAAAGTAGGTTGTGTCTAACCACGAGAGTTCCATCCCATATTGGTGACACGTTTGACGTGTAAAGCCGAGATGTAGGCTACATCTAAGTAATTGAGACAATACATTTTTGGGCAAACTATTGAGCGGATTTGATAGGGGCCATCCCAGTTTGGGGTGATTTTGCCTATCGATTGGAGCTGTCTTGCAGCCTCCACTATATGGAGAATAAGGTCTCTCGATTTAAATGTTCTAGCTTTAACACTTCTGTTATAGTATTGAGCCATTTACTACTAAAGGGTTGCCATTCGAGTGGATTTAATGCCTGTAGTTCTAAGACGAGATCCAATCGTCCATGTAGTGCAGGCTCATTCAACTCTAGTTAATATTGCTCTATGTATAGTGAGTGAATTTTGATTTTCTCTGGGAGAACGGGTACTTATCCATAAATAAGACTAAATGGTGTCTCTGTTATGGTTTTGCAGGGCATAGTTCGATAGATTCAGAGAATTCTGTAGAGTTCGTCTACTCAAAATCCCTTCACTTCTTCTAATGCCATTTTGAACCTTATAGGATAGTTTGATTAGTACCTCGGCGAGATAGTTGGCTTGTGGGTACATAACATAGATAAAATGATGTTGGATTTAGAGCTTGTTACAGAATTCCCAAAAACTTTTGTTGTCGAATGGCTTATCGTTATCGGTGAAAAGGATATGTGAGGCCAAAGTGGGTGATATTGGATATCCACACAAAAGTCTGTATCTTACTAATCATAATTCGGGTTAGTGGTTTAGCTTCTACCCCACTTAATGAAGTAATTTATGACCATGATAAGAAACTTCCATTATCTGGTAGCTTGCCAAAATCTCTCCAAAATGTCCATTTCCTTTTGTGCAAATGACCATGGGCTTACGATTGGACAGAACTCAAAGGAAGGTTGGTATAGCACTAAAGAGAAGTACTAACACTTGTCACATTTCTTAACATAAACTTTTATGTTGACCTTCATAGGTGGTGAAAAGAACCCTTTATGTAAGGCCTTGTTGGCTAAGTTTCAAGTGCCTAAATGGTTGCTACATACCCTTTTGTGAATTTCCTTACAGTTGTAATTCCCCTCTTCTGATGTTAGACATTTAAAGTAAAGGTGAGTAAAGGATGTCTTTTTGAGGGCCCTATTGATGATGGCACAATATGCAGTTTGACGTTTGACCTTCATTACCTCCTACGGCGAGTCCGATAGTTGGTCATTCCTTAAGTATACCTAGATAGAGTATTTCCAGCTCGATGAGTCATCAACCATTAGAATCTACTTTGATTCATCAATGCTTGCATATGGAAGGCTCTTGACATAGATTGTTTGAATAGTAGAGACTGAGTCAAAGCTAGCAAGTTCAGAGAGCATGTCGACTCTAGCATTCTCAAATGTAGGAAATTTTTGTATGTTAAATTTGTTAAACTTGTCCATCTCTTCCCTATGTTTAGAGAGATACTTCACCATCATCGACACTTTGGTTTCATATGTCCCTTCGATTTGCTTGACTAAGAACTAGTTGTCCATGAAAACACGGACATCTTGGCTCCCAAGAATGTTGCGATATACAATCCTATTAAGAGTGCTTTGTATTTGGCCTTATTGTTGGTGGCTTGAAAATTGAAACAGAGTGCATATTCGGCTTTGAAATCATCGAAACCTATTAGGATGAGGCTAGCACCACTTCCTGAATAATTAAAGGACCCATCTACATGCAACATCCATGATGGTGATGGGCATCCTTCCGAATGATTGTTAGTGAATCGTTCAGCAAGGTTTAGGAAAGTGCATCAAGAATGAAGTCTACTAGGGTATGGCCCTTGATAGTGGGTCTTGGTTCGTATTCAATATTGAGTTCGCCAAGTTCGATACTCCATTTGTTGAGTCGAACTAATCTATACGGGATTTGTTTTAGAGGCTAGTCTGTTAGTACCACGATGGTGTGTATCAGGAAGTAAGGGCAAAGGCATCGAATGGCAATGACGAGAGTGAATCCTACGTTCTCAATAGGTTTGTAATTAATTTTTGATTCATGAAACACCTAGCTAACAAAGTATACCACTTTTTTATGGTAGCATCTTGTCTTATGAGTGCAGAAGAAAAAGGTAGGTCAAAAATAGATAAGTAGAGATAGAGTTTCTCACCAGGGACAAAACGGGATGAGAGAGTGTGGGGCTGACAAGAGCTACTCCTTGAGCTGGTCAAATGCTGCATGGCATTCTGATGTCCATGTGAATTTCTAAGACTTCTTCAAGGTGTCAAAGAAGTGCTTGCACTTTTCTCCTACTTTTGATATAAATTGGCTCAAGGCTACAATCCATCCGTAAGGTGTTGCATATCTCCCAATGTTCTAGGTAGCACCATGTCTAGGATGGCTTGTTTCCTCTCTAGGTTGGACTTGATTCCTTGATAGGTGATCATGAACTTAGGAATTTGCCTAATGTAATCCCAAAAGTACATTTGGTCGGGTTTAGCTTTACATTGTAACGTTCTAATGTCTAAAACATTTCTTCAAGATCTACTACGTGGTTCTCAAACTAGTACTCTTAACGAGTATGTCGTCTATGACATTTCTACTGAGGTGTCCCCTAAACACCTTGTTGACTAGTCGTTGGAAGGTTACTCCTGAGTTCTACAAGTTGAACGGCATGACTTTGTAATAATAAATGTCGAACTCCATGATAAAGCTTGTTTTTTCTTCGTCTTTTGGGGCCATGCACACAAATTGTAACTGAGGTAAGCAACCATGAAAGTTACGATCTGTTGGGGAGTATATAACTATCCTTCTAATATGCCTTGTTGAGATAAGTAAAATCAACACAGATTCTCCTCTTGCTATTTGCTTTTTTTACCATGACAACATTTGTTAGTCATTCGGGGTATTTCACTTCTTTGATGAAGTTTGCCACCAAGAGTTTCTAGATTTCTTCATGTATTGCTCGTTGGCATTCTAATACAAAAACTCTCTTGCTTCAGGTCTAAAAACTTAAGTTTACCATTAGTTTTTGGATGATTACCGATGGGTGAATCCCTAGTATATCTTCAGGAGACCATGTAAAGACTTTAGAATATCTCCATAGGCAATCAATGATGACATCTCGAAGGGGTGTCAGCAGGTGTGCTCTGATTTGAACCATCTAGCTAGGTACATTTCCAATGGGAATCTCAATCACTTCTACACCGGGCTTGGAATTAGCAACCCGTTCAATGTCATCTCTAAATTCCATGGTTTCTGTAGAAAGATTATTCTTCTCCACCTCTGGTATGGAGGTGACGAGGGTCTGCAACACAGTAGAGAGTTATGATACCAAGAAGTGTTCTAAATTTGTTCTTCATATGCTTTGTGCTTGGCAAGACCTCTAAGCTATTTAAACTAGGGTGGCCCAGTATGGCATTGTACAGAGATGAAAGTTTAATCACATTGAAGGTGGTTGTGGTGGTAACATGATTATGAGGTATTCCTAAGGTCACTGGAAGCGAAATAGCACCTTTAGGGAACAACCGATCCGTAAAAAGTCCCTTCAAAATCTAGTAGGGGCTTGAAGATGCAACATGGTAAAGCCCATCCATTGGAAGGCATTCCAATAGAGGATGTTACAACTTGCTCCTTGATCAACGAAGTCTTTTTTCATGAGATATTGGTCTTTTTAGCAAGGTGCATGAAATACTTCCATAGCAACATGATGCATGTTGATGACTAGTACATCATGTCGATTAGGGTCGATCCCCACCAGATCGTCATCGAAACTGACATTGGTCTTTTTCTTTCTAACAACATGATGCATGAAAAAAGGAGGCAGGGCATGAAATATATTTAGTAGAGAAGTCAATTTATTCCCACGGATGGCGCCAATATGCTAGAAATAGGTTTTGCTCTACAAATAACTGCTTTATTAACTCGACTGAGGAACTGTTGATAAGTCTTCTAGGCCTTCGTAAATGGTGTAACCTACAAATATCACCTGAAGGTGCTCTAACGGTGAGGCTCCGACACTCAAGTCAGAAAAAGAAGGGATAAAAGAATAAGAAACAGACTGATTAGAGTTGTAAAATAGCCTTGTGTCACCTCTATGTGATAAATGTAAAGTTATTGAACATATCTGGCTGGTTGACTATGTTGAATATATATATAGCATGTATGCATAGCAAGTTTCATATGCATTTAGGGATGCAAAAACCTTAGTTTCCTTATGGAGAGATTATTGAGAATCTTCCAAGATTATAAGGACTGGAGTCAAAGATCTTTAAGAGATTTTGAATCCTACTAATTAAAGGAAGTTCAAGTTGCCATGGGGACTCCTTACCTTGTCGGAAGTGATTACAAAGATTTGCTTTCTTATTAAGAAAGGTTTCCCCAACACTACAATAAGTTCATATCAAATTAAAAAAATGTTTAAATTTGTTAGAGATTTTCTTCCTTATTAAATGATCATATGTTAAGCTTATCTCATAACGAGAATTACTTCCATATTGATCAGAGTATCCATTAAGGAGTTGGAGCAACCGAGAGGTTCAGAGAAGTAAGAATAACTAAGAGTTTTAACCTAACTGAATTTAATCTTGAGATATAGAAAACTCTAAAAACTATTTGTAAACAAGTTAGGGAAGGCAAGGAATGCAAGGAAGCAATGGCTCAGGAAAATAAAGCTATGAAGGCCTAGATTTTAGGATGTACAAACTAACATTGCATGACGTACCGTGGAAGCAAACAATTTCAAACTTAAACCAAGTCTTGTTAGCATGGTGCAAGCAGATTAGTTTAGAGGAGAAACTTATGAAGATCCAAATATGCATTTATAAAATTTTCTAGAGATTTGTGATACAATCAAGTTGAACAGAGTCAGCCCCGATATAATACAATTATAATTGTTTCCTTTCTCTCTTAACCGAAAAGGCAAATGTATGGTTTAATTCATTCCCTGCTAATTACTTTACGAATTAGAGAACTTGTCTCAAACATTCCTAGTTAAGCATTTTTCACCTGGTAAGAAGGTTAAACTATATGATGATATTATTAATTTTAGATAGTTTGAGAGTGAATTTTTGTCTAATGTTTGGAAGTACTTTTGAGAATTTGATTAGGAGATACCCATATCATGGTATACCTGATTGATTGATTTTGTAAAAATTGTATGGTGGTCTTTTACATTTTGTGAAAATTACTATTGATACTATAGTTAGGGGTGCTTTCATGAGTAAATCTTAAAATGAAACATGTGCATTACTTGATGATATAGGCTCTAATTAGTATGATTGGTTTAACGAACATGAAATTCCTCGACAAAAAACTGATGTGCGTGAGATCAATAGTTTTACCATACTTAATGGAAAAATTGACTACTTGATTAGTATGATAAAAACTAATTAACTTAATACTGTGGCTAACATGGTTTTGTCTTGTGATTCATGTAGAGATTCTATTCATATGATTTCTAAGTGTCTATAGGTACAACAAGCACACTTTGTTTCAAAATTTGGTAGACCCCAGAATAACCCTTACTCTAACATGTACAATCTTGGGTGGAGAAACCATCCTAACTTTTCATGGAGTCAAGGAGTAACATGAGTAAATAATTTACTAAACTTTAACTCAGGAAATCCACAACCGAGGGAGAATAAGGTAACATAAGAGATTGCAATTGAATGTTTGATAATAGCAACAAATGAATGGTTCGAGAAGCTTGAAAATAAAATTGATCAAATGATTAACACCTTTCATTCTCGTATGCCAGGTAGACTACCAAGTAATACTGAGAAAAAACCTAGAGAATAAGCTAAGGTAATTTTATTGAGTGGGAAGCAATTACAAGATGAAATGGATAAACAAGAGGTCGAGGAAGAGATCAAGAAACCTACAAATGAAAAGTTCAAGACACCAGATGCAATACAAGAAGTACTTTATCTTTGAGTGAATATATGCCCCCTATCACTTTTCCTAAACGTCTTTTATGTGCTACTATAGAAAAGGAGTTTGAAAAAATTTTAGAAGTTTTTATGAAAGTGCATATTAGCATTCTTCTTTTGGATGCCATCAAGCAGATGTTGAGTTATGAGAAATTTCTCAAGGACATGATCACTAACAAGAAAAAGCAAGATAGGGTTTCAATGATGAAGCTTACAGAGGACTGTTTTGTGATTCTATAAAATAAGTTATTGTCAAAGCTCGAGAATCCAAAGAGTTTTCCTATACCTTTCACCACTTGTTTTGTTGATTTTTTTAAAGATTATGTGATCTCGATACCTGTGTCGATTTGATGTCATATTTTATATTCTTGAAATTAGGATTAAGAGAATGTAAATCAACTACTATTTCATTACATTTGGCTGATAGGAGTACAAAGTATCTGAGAGGCATTGTTGAGAACATACTTATTAAAGTTGATAAATTTATTTTTCCTGTCGATTTTATTGTTTTGGATATGGATGATGATGAGAGTACTTCTTTGATCTTTTCTTGCCGCTACACGTACTTTGATTGATGTTTGTGCTGAAAAATTGATTTTGATAATTAATGATGAAAAAATTGAGTTTAATGTCTTTCACTGCATGAGAAATTTTGATAAACAAAAAATTTCTAGAGTTGATTGTATTGAGAGAATTGCTGAACATGATTTTAATGTCTTTTAGTCTAATGATTCTATTGAAAATTCTATTGCCAATTTGTTACATATGAATCATGAGTTTCTAGAAAATGAACATGTTGACGCATGTGCTATTTTGGATGTGAATTTAGGAGAATTTTATACCTTTCCTGCAAGAATAGAGAGCTAGCAAGAATCTTTTAGTGTTGAGGAGAAAAATGATAAATTATAGCAAGTTTATCAACCATCTTTTACACATGAACTTAAATCTCTTCCTTCTTATTTGAAATATATTTTTTTTGGATAATTCTTCAATATTTCCGTTGATTATATCTTCTGAATTGATAGGTTTTAAGGGAAAGAAATTGTTGCGAGTTTTGCAAGAATACGGGAAAGCAATAGGCTGTACCATAGCTGACATCCATGCAACAAATCTCTCGATTTGTATGCATATGATCTTGCTGGAATACGGGTTCAAAGCCATAACTTAACCACAAAGGAGGCTAAATGAGCATCTTAAAGAGAAAGTAAAGAAGGAGATCACTAAATGGTTTCATACAGATATTATCTTTCATATCTCAGATTTTGTTTGGGTAAGTCCTTTACAAGTTCTACCGAAGAAAATTAGGACAACTGTGGCTGAAAATGATAAAAATGAGTTGATTCCTATACGTATTATCATGAGTTGAAGGGTTTATGTGATTATAGGAAGTTGAATAATGTTACTAGAAAGGATCATTTCCCCCATTTTTGATCAACTTGTTGAAAAATTAGTGGCCATGCATTTTATAGTTTTCTAAATGGTTATTTTGGTTATTTGCAAATTGTCGTTGATCTTGCTAATCAAGAAAAAAACCACGTTCAGATGTCCATATGGTACCTTAGCATTTAGATGCCTACCTTTTGGTGTTTATATTGTCCCAGTTACTTTTAAGAGATGCATGATGTCTATATTTGCTGATTTTATTAATGATTTTGTGGAGATTTTTATGGATGATTTTTCTATATTTGGTCCCTCATTTGATAGTTGCTTGAATAACTTGAAACAAATTTTAAGGAGGTGTGAAAAAACCAACTTGGTACTTAATTGGGAGAAATGTCATTTTATGGTGAAAGAAAGCATTGTTTTGGGGTCATAAGGTATTTTCTAAGGGGAATAGAAGTTGATAGTGCAAAAGTCAAGTTAATTGAAAAACTTTTCCCCCTAAATCATTAAAAGATGTTAGAGAATTTCTAGAGCATGCATTGTAGGTTCATCGAGAATTTTTCTAAAATTGCTAGACCTTTAACCAATTTTTCTAAAATTGCTAGACCTTTAACCAATTTTTTAGTAGAAGATGAACCTTTTGTAATTGATGATTCTTACTTGAATGCCTTTAATTGCCTAAAATCAAAATTGATTAAGACTCATATTGTGCAACCACCTAAATGGGATTTGCCTTTTGATATTTACTATTATGTGGGTGATGACACTATAGATGCAGTTTTATGCCAAATTATGGATAAGAAATTTCATGTTATATGTTACGCAAGTAAAACTATGATGAGGCTCATAAATTATATTCCACCACTGAGAAAGAACTATTTGTTATGATTTTTTTACTTGAGAAATTTCGTTCTTACTTGTTGCTGTCCAAAATTGTTATTCATACAGACCATTCTGTACTTAACTATTTGATATTAAAAAAGATGTAAACCCCAGGTTGTTGCATTGGATTCTCTTGTTGTAGGAATTTGACATTGAGATAATAGATAAAAGAGGATTTGATAATGTAGTTGCTGACACTTTATCTCAATTGGAGAGAGATTTCATTTAGACAATGATTGATCATCCTTTAAATGACTTTTTTTCTGATGAAAATTTATTTTCTATTACTTGTATTGACGAACCATGGTATGTTGACTTAGTTAATTATCTTGTTTGTAGGATTGAGAAATGGGGATTAACCTGGTAATAGAAAATGAATTCCTTTCCGATGAATGCCACTATCTACAGGATGAGCCCTACTTATATTAGGTTTGTGGTGATGGAATCATTAGGAGATGCGTGTCCCAATAGGGGCCAAATAGCATCCTTAGTTTTTATCATGATAAGGGTGTTGGTAGCCATTATAGACCATCTTGTACAGTAGCTAAGTTACTTAAGTCTGGATTTTATTGACCAACTTTGTTTGAGAATACTTATTCTTATGTCCATGCATGTGACCAATGTCAATGAAGTAGGAATATTTCAAATCTTTGTGCGATACTCCTAAATAATATTTTAATTGTGGATATTTTTTATATATGTGGTATATATTTTATGGATTCTTTTTTAAAGTGTTATTCAATGTTGACTCCCAAGCTCCCCCTGAATTTTCCACTAAATGCTTAGAGTATAGACTTGATTATAGGTTCAAGTTCAACCTTATATAGTGTTACATCTGAATACCACAATTTAATCTTACTCAAACTAAATTTGACTTCTCTAGACTTAAGGAAGTGACGCTCACTCCTTAGTTTTTGACACTTGAATTAATCTATGAAATAAATGTTAAGAATTGAGCCTTGCTTTTCTCAGATTTGACAATGTGAAGATGAACAGACACACTTAAGACAATTTGGAATTTTCAAAGTGCATAGAGGAAATTTTACAGTATATTCAATAGAGCTTCTAATTCTCATAATGTTTCATGTCGTGTCGTAACTCTCTTTATTTCTGCTTCTCAGTATTTATATAGGTATTGAATAGATCTGTTGAGGGTTGGTAGTGGTTGTTGTATCTGAACATTGGGCATTTAATTTTTGCCATTAAATGTTCTGCGATTATTCCTTCGTTCGCACTAAATCTTCATTCCTTTTTCTAACTCCTCTTTTAAATAAGCCAACCAGAACTTGTTTACGCTATATTTGAACGCTAAATTTGATAGAAAAGGAAAATTTTCATAAATCGAACAAATAAGTAGTCTATTAGGTTCAAAAATGTTTTCCAAATCTTACGCATGCAGGTCAATAAGCTTAATGTGGACATCGACCTGAATTTGAAACAATTCTCATGTAATTTTGTCAAAACAGGTTGACAAGTGGCTGTTCTGGGTAGACAAGGAATTGTACTAAATAAAATTGGTGGACATGTGATTTTTAATTGGTCGATGTGTTCATACGTGTCGACAAGTTTTCAGCCATGTCCATGTGTAGTATTTCAAACTTAGTGAAAAGTAGGTCGATAAGTCATTTTAATGCATCGACATCTTCCTATTCAGGTAATAAATTGGTTGACATGTATAACTAAATTGGTCATTATGTTTATGTGTGTCGACAACAATGTGGTCAGTTCGATGTGCAACATCTTGGGTTAATTGAATATTAGGTCGACATGTTCAATGAGGACATCGACATGCTCCTATTCACTTTGAAAATTGATCGATGTGTGCATCTAAAACGGTTGGTATGTATGTTCTTTTTCGACAAGAAGAGAGTAGGTCGATGTGTGATTCAATGAGCAACCAAGTATCTGGTCAAGAAGTTTTATAGCATACATTGATATACTATTGTGCAAGAATTGGTAGACCTGGACAAATTAATTGATCGATGTGTTTTCTATAGGTCAACAATAATGTTGATGTGTCGATGTGTATATTTCAGAGACCCATATCAACAAGTCGACATATGTCAATCTCAGGTTGATGTGTGACTATTCATTGGTTGAATTGGTGTCATGTCTAAGTGAATTGGTTGATATGTCTTGGCTAGGTTGACATGTACACTAACAAGTTGAAGTGTGTATTTTTGACACAAGTGTTATCAGGTTGATGTGTTGAACCATCAGGTTGATGTGTTACTGCTTATAGGTAAAATTTGTTGATGTATTAGAATGAATTGTTGATATGTCACTGTTCCTATAGTATCATGTCGACAAAATTTGTGTTCAGATCGATATGTTGGAATGTCTGATTTATAAGACATTCATTATTCAGGTCGATGTGTGCTTGTGTGGGTTGAAGTGTATAAACATGTGTTTCTATAGAAGTTCTATACATCAGGTCGACATAACTATCAACTCAGGTCGATGTGTGTGTGGATAATGCGAATTGGTTGACACAAGGCTTACAATTGGTAGAGCTGTTATGCAAATCGATGTGTGTTCTAGTAAGGTCGACACGAGTTACAAGATTTTGAATTTTTTAACTATTTTTCTTATTTTCTTGAACTATTTTTCTTTTAATCTATTATTATGAAAACTCTATTTGATCAACTTAAAGTCTTTTAATAATAAATTTATTCTAGTTGCTTTGACTATGTGAGTAAATTGGTAGAGACAATTCTATATATGAAAAGTGATTCTAAAACGTGTGTAAATTTTTGAAAAAAAAAGTATATTTTCTTGTTTTGGTGTTCTTAAAACTATAATTAGTGATGGGGGTTTGCATTTTCACAAAAATTTTGAAAAACTCTTGGTTAAATGTAGTGTTACCTATAAGGTTACTACCTGTGATGACCTATTATTTAGGTGTCGCACCCCTTAGCAAAAGAGAACAAACATGCAAATGTGGAAGCAACCAACATGTTTAAAATGTGACGTCTAAACTCGCGACAGTCGCATTCCCTGTATGTAATAAAATAAGAGGAGATTTATATTAAAAGAAAATAAATTTGTTATTCTTTCCAAATAAAATAATGACAAAATATCTCCTATTTAGTGATTATTTAGTCATCTAGAATTAATATCAAACCTAATAAAACATATGGAATATCTCTAATATCAAACAAATAGATATTAATTGTTCTCCCGACCATCCAAATACACACCATAGTATATAATCACAATATAAACAAAATTATATATATAATGCTCTTCTTGGCATTCAACTATTCATTTACATATAACAGATATTATGTACAAAACCAAAAGAAGTACAAGAATAACATGTCCAAATAATATAAGTAGGTCGAAAAAGAATAGGGATCGAAATCCCCCGGCTCAAAGGCTTCTACCCTTTAATTCCCTCTTGTCTCCATGCTCCCCTAAAAATAAGAATATCGGGGTCAATATAAACTAAATAAGTACACAGGGGACCAATAGCATGCATAATAAGTAATCAGGCATAGGAATCTCAACATCAGCATGCAAATAGCATGAAATTGAAGAGCACATAAGAAATATACATTATCTCAAACATTCCCAAAAATATAATTGCAATTACCACTCTAGATTCATTATCCTTTTTTTATATTTGTTGTTCTATTTTGTAATTGATGTTTATATAAAGGAACAGAACGTCGAACCAACCTAGAATATAAGTGTCTGGAAGAGCAAACTAAAATTTGATATTTTTAAATGAAATCTAGGTCCTTTTAGGTTAGACATCTCAAACACTTCACTTACTTCTAATTCCACCCTTGTAGAGAGAGGAGATACATTCATAGTTTCTGAAAATTTGCCCGCATGCTTCACTAAACTTTCGAAACTCCATATATCAATTCGCAAAACTTTTGGAGAAATTATCGTATCATCAATTTCTCTTTATATAACTTTATGTTCACATGAAATAATGATCACAAAGATCCTAATTTATCACAAGCACATCCCGAATATGCAGAACATTTAGTCAGTCAACTCATAGAACTCTAATGAGTTATTTCAATGAGTTTCCAACACAAACAAGTTTTGATAAAACCATCATATCTTATGTTGCAATGTTTGGATGAAGATGAATCTAGTTACCACACAAAATTAAGATTCAGGACTACAACTTTTATATTTATAGCATATTCAATTCCAATTGCATACAGAAATGTACATCAAACAATGTTACAGCCCATAATTCACTATATAACTTACGCAGTTATAGAAAAATTAATATAATTTCTTCTACAAATATTGGATTAAGATGATTCTGATGACCATTTAAAGATAAGACATGGGGCTACAATGTTTGTGTTTAGAGGTTAGCCTAATTCAGTCTAAAAGGCAACAATCAAGGCAAAATTCAGTACAGAAACAAACAAAAATAGGGCAGTGTTTCTACAGAAAATATGGCACTTTGAAAATTCTCCAAAAATTCATTTCTAAATGACACTCTTCGAATTATATGTTACTTTAAAGTTATGGAATTCTAGTTTTTTTCAGAAAAATAGCCCACTCGATTTTCAATTACATAGAAAAAGATATTGAATAAAAAAGAAGTATGGTCATGCTATAAAATAGAGCAGTTTTTCTGCAAAAATCATACTATTTCAAAAATTTATCAAAAATTCAATTCTCCATGAAACTATTTGAATCAAATATCATTTTAAAGATATGGAAGTCTTGTTTCTTCAAAAGAAAATTTCACTTGATTTGCAGTTTTGTAGAGAAAGATATATAATAAAAAGCAGAATATGATCATGATGTGAACATAGTAGTTTTTCTATAAAGATCGTACTATTTCAAAAATTCACAAAAAATTCAATTTTTTACGAAATTCTTTGTATCATATGTCATATTAAAACCATAGAAGTCTAGTTTTTCCTACTCAATTTGCAGTTGTGTAGAAAAACATATTGAATGAAAAATAGAGTATGGTCATGCTATCCAGAAGGTTAAATTTAGGTTTGTTTTCATTTTTTGATGTTCTAAAATAAGATTTTCCTTTCCTTTTTCATTTCATCCTTATTTAAATAGTACAAACAATCTAAAAATATATTAAACATGGCTATTAAGCATCAAAGAAACAAAACAAGTATGGTATTTGTCTCAAATTTATAATTTTTTCTTTGAGTTTCGTTCTTTTCCTCTCCAAAGTTTCTTTGAATTTCTAGCTTGTTGTATAGGTGTTCTACACTTCATTTGGCTTCCTAAAGGCAAGGGTTAACATATATATAGATGGAGGTGGTTTATTTCAAGCTTAAAGGTGATTTGCATTGAGGTTTGGGTGGATTTGTGGAGAAAGAAGATGGAATCTAAAAATAAGCTTTTAAGAGAATGAATATTGTATTTTAAGTACTTTTTCCATCCCTCTCACTCTACCTAAGTGCAATATGGAGCCCCAAGCATGGTGAAGTATCAAAGGTAAGAGTTATCATGTGCTAGGTGATGGTATATCATGATATCCTCAAATTATATTTATTTTATTTTTTCCTTTTTCTTTTTCTTTTTCTTTTTCTTTTTCTTTTGTGGGTCCCACACAAAACCCTAATTTGGTTTTCTTGTTACTTTATTATGATCATTTCCATTCACCATTATATTCTATAGTCTATACTAATTTTAATATACTTGACTCTATTTAAAAATGATAAACGTAAGAGTCGAAATACGTATCGCAAATAAAAAGTTAATCAAAGAATTTTATCATAGTGCAATACGAGAATTTAAGTGTGTTCAATAAAATACACATGCAAATACATACTTTAATATTGTTGTGAAATGGGACCTTACACTACCCCTTACTATCCCCAAACTAGTGAGTAAGTTGAGGTTTCAAATTATGAACTAAAAAACATTTTGAAAAAGAACTATGAGTCTTTCTCGTAAGTATTGGTCTATAAAATCAGATGCTACACTTTGAATTTATAGGACAATATATAAATTTCCAATTGGTATGTCACCTTATTGTATAGTTTATGGTAAGGCATGTCATCTTCCTATTGAGTTAGAATATAAAGTATATAGGGCAATGAGATATCATAACTTTTATTTATCTTTTGTAGGTAAAGAAAGGAAGTTGCGGTTAAATGAGTTGGAGGAATTGTGGAATGAGACATATGAGAAAGCACGAATTTATAAGGAAATGACAAAGACATAGCATGATACTAGAATCAAGAAATGAGAGTTCAATATTGGAGATAAAATGTTATTGTATAACTCCCGTTTGGGACTTTTTCCGGGAAAGTTAATATCAAGATAGAATGGACCGTTCATGGTGACCCAAGTTTTCCCATACGGAGCTGTAGAGTTTTCAAATGAGCAAGGTGAAAAATTCAAAGACAATGGGTTTTATGAGGGTGGGAACAACTCGAAGGAGGGGTCTGCCATCCTTCTCAAAAATTCATGAGTATAAGAATTCCTTTGCATGAGAGGAAAGCAAATTGTTGTTGAAGAGAAGGTTGCAAGTTCACCGACTTTATTAGGGGAGTTTTCTGTTCTCTTTCATTTTTTTTTATTTTATTCATCTTGAACAATGTGAATAATGCTTGGTTTAAATGTTAGGGTGAGCATATATGATGACTGATTTTATAGAAAAATTTTTTGAAAAAAATTTAAAAGAATTTGAAAATTAATTTTGAAAATTTTTTTAGTTTTTGGTGAAATTTTTTCCTACCATACCAACAAAATTTTTCAAGTTTTTTAATTATTGTGTGCTACTTGATTTGAGTTAGGGTGCATAAAGGATGATTGGATATTTGGTACATGAATCGCTTTTCATCTCTTTATGATTGATTTGAAAGATAGATATACAAAATTTGATACCAAATTTACCGAAGTTAGAAATTGAGCATTAAAAAGTAATTTTATGCTCTCATTTTTCTTGTTGAGTATATATCACACACGAAATGATCATTTTAGAACTAATTTTGTTATGCATGTCGATACCATTTTTTTTTCATACACCAAAATGATTAAATCATCTAGGTTTACATCTTTTTAACTTTCAAAGAATATCATCTCTAACATTTTATATCCATTAGTTAACTCATTTGAGTCTAGAATTTTTCTTGAATTACCCACGTAATTTTCACCATGATTTGTTTTTTTCTAACTTTTGATTTTGAATCCGAATTTACTAATTTACTCACAATTGATAGTATGACATTATGTTTTTATATGTTGGATTTTTTTTTTTTTGTTTTTGGTATTGCGATATATTGACTCAATGCGGTAGAAGAAAAGAAGAGAATTATAATGTTGAGCTACAAAAAAAAAAGAAAAATATTGAAAAGAAAAAGAAAAATGAAAAAAATTGAAAAAAATTGAATAAATGAAAGAGAAAAAAAATTGAGAAAAAGCATTTTTCATTATTGCATATTGTTTATTCTTATAATTGGAGTTCCATTACATATTCTTTACTTTGGAAACATGATATATTACATATTTGGACTTAGAATGCTATTACATATTTTGGAATTAAAAGTTGCTAATTTTTTTATTGGTGCACGAATTTTATATGTTTGAGTGGTGGTGATTTGATATATAAATAAATTTATGATAATACCATTTCAGAGTATTGATTTGAGTGATACACGTACTACTTTCAAAAAATTAAGTGTTTGAATCTTATTTTTCTTTATTTTATTTAGTGAACCAACTATGAGGGTGGCTGAATCTTGCATTGTTTTTTATTTCATTGAGATTGCTGGGAATACAATAGTTGCTCTAATGCTAAATGTTTTGAAATATTGATTGTTTTGATTGCAATTTTGGTTTAAACTTATCATACACATAGTAAGGATATTGGGAAAGTTAAATTAGCTTTTGAAAGAAAAACTTTGTTTTTGTTATATGTTTTGTTTGAGGACAAGCAAATATTTAAGTATGGAGATATTTGATAATAATAATTTTATACACTTGGATTATATTATTTCAACCCTTATTTATGAATTTTAGAATTGTTTTAAGTTTTTTTTCATGATATTTCACTAATTATATTCGTGAGTATTGATTTAGGAAATATTATATTTATTTAAAGAAATTCGAATTGACAAGGTAATAATTAGTATATTGAGCTTATCTCTAATGCTAATGTCTGATTAAGCTGATTTTTGCTGTGTTAGAAACTAAACTTCAAGACCTATAAATCATATGAAAAATCCAGAGGCTAACTCAAGCAGAAATATATCCGAAATTGGGTAGAATTTGATACAGTACTGAAAGTCAAGTCTCTGTTAAAGAAGGAAACTAATTAAGTATATCTAATGAGTAATTTTTTGAATCAAATTACTGATAAATTTAGAGTCTCCAAAATCAATGATAAAGAGGAGGTATCCAAATTTTGAGGAAGTTTTCAAATTACGGGAAAACAAGAGATCCTTATCATCACAACAAAAGTAAGTTTCCAAATCAAAGTAAAATTAAGTTTCCTAGATGCTCACAACTGCTTGTTGATTTAGGGTTTTAGTCCCATAAATAAGAGACATCTTAGGGTTGTTTTTTACACACGACTTGGAGGAGGAAGACGTGAACCCCAACAATGACCATTAGAGGATTAATATCTTCTATTCTTTTCTTATCCTTCTTTAGAATGTCTAACTAATTATTTTTGTTCGTAGAATTCAATGGATTCTTTTTTAAATTAATTATATAGACTAAATTTATTTATTTCTCTTAAATTTTATCAGCATGATTATTATGTGATAAGATTTTATTATTGATCAGAATGCTTCAAAATGTTTAGGTCTATGTTTTGTATGATTTAAAATTGATTGTGTACACGACTAATAAAATTGCAAGATTTTAGTCCATGACAATAAAATTTATGTGAGATAATGATATCGACCAAAAATTAATTTCGTGTGTGGAAATTTAGAGTAAACCCTAAATTACAGATTTTCATAAAATTTAATGCAATTCGAGTTAATCTAAGTTACATGACTATTGGGTTTTAATTAATTGAATTATGGATTTCATTGCATGTCCATTAACTAAAATTTAATTTTAGGGAATCTTCCATCATTCATAATATTTTATTAGTCAATAAACTAAGGGAATTTGAAAAAATTCAGTTATATAAAAGATTAAAAATAGATGAAATTAATATTCATAGGTTTTTTATTCATCGATTTTAATCCTTTAAATTTTTATTTTCTGTTTCTATTTTTTTTATCTTTGTAATTATGGTTCGGTTTGTCTAACTTAAATTGCATAAATCATACTTGATATTACAAAATATTCTCGTGAGAATGATTTTTGCTATCATTATATACAACATTCAATTATAGTATATTTATCCAAATTTGTGATGTTAAAATCCTGTATCATTCATATTCATTTAAAAAATTAGTAAAATTTTAAGTTTATTTTTCTTCGTTATATAATATTTTTCCTCGGAGTTATCTCATGTAAACAAAAATTATGTAAATCAAATGCGAATTCAAAAATCATGTATTCCAAAACTTTTCTTGAATACTTTTGAATTCGACTTATTTTCTCTGAATTTTACAACGTGTTATGAATACGATCTTGATTATTATTTTTATTTTCAATTTTTAGAATTAAACATATACACTAACATTTTCTCATTTTTGAGTAGAAATTGATAATCACCTACAGAACTCATAATTTATGCAAACATTTGGTACATAACAATTTGTAAATTAAGATTTGGGTAGCATATTCTGATTTTTGTTCACAGCTTTCTTATTTGAACAGGTAATTTTGCTTATTAATGAAGCTATGCATCATAAAATATTAATTGCATGCCATAGTATTCAGAACTCTCTTTTAGGCGTGTCTTTATTTTTATGTTAACTCAAATTATTTTATCCTTTGATTATTCTTTACTCATGATTAGTAAAGTCTAATATCTCAAAATATTATTTTGTTTATGTGTTATCTCAACCATTTTTTTTTAATTTATTTATTTATGTTAACTCAAATTAATATATATCTTATTTCTCCACTTATATTTATCATGACTATTACTTATGTCAGTTTGAATCATGTCGAAAGCATTGATATTGAATTAATGTTGAGAAGGAATTATGTTGGAATTCACCTGGATATTGAATTAATGGTTATGGAGATATAATCAAAAAATGGAATAAGGCATCTAATCAGGATAAGGACAAAAGGATCATTTTTCTATCCCATTACCTACATGAAGGTTTGAAAGCTTAATAACACATGGTAAAAGATCCACTTATTCTACCGAATAATTCAAACGAAAGATATAATCAATAGAAAACTATAAGCACAGGCCCTGTTATGGGTGATTCCAGATTGGTATTTAAGAATAAAATGAAATTAGAGAAAATTTGGAAGATGAAGATTTTGATGGAAAATAATAGCCACCACTTTAAATATAGCATAAGTTTCACTACTTTAGAAATATAGGACTGTTGGATAATCTCACCACTCAACGGGATTCACTCTAGAGAAACATAGATATAGGAAATTCACAAAAGATGCATAGCTTTATTTCTCAATAAATCATAAACAATCCAAACCAAGGGTACATATAGAAGAAAGGTTGGAACCATTCTCCAAAAATGGGACAAATAAAAAGTCTCACAAAATTAAACACACTTTTTGCATTCGTAAGTGTTGACCTAGAAATAGAAAAGTCATATAGGATGAACCTTGAAGGACTTTTCTTGATGTGTGGACCATCCACATTCGTTATCCATGTCCCTTGCTCTTTATTATGAAACATTGATTCCCCTATTTTATTATAGTAGACACTCATGCGTCATGCTCCCCTTGGTGAAAAGACTTGCCTCCAAGTCTTCAATAGTTTCCTCTCCAGGATAAGGGACTAAATCAGAAATGTTGAAAGTATCGGAAACTCCATACTTATTGGAAACTTAATTTGATAAGCATTTTCTCCAATGCACTTTAGAATTTTGAATGGGTCATTTGCCCTAGGTTGAAGTTTAATGTATTTTCCTTTGGGGAATCTCCCCTTGCGGAGGTATATCTAAATCAAATCACCCTCAAACTCAACAAACATGAGATGCTTGTTTGCTTTCGTTTGATACTTTTCATTTTGCTTCTCAATTTTGAATGAATCTGTTCATGAAGTTTTTTTATCTAATTTGCTCTCTCTCCTGCATACCCACTGAAACTGCTAGATGTAGGAAGTAGAACATGATCTTGGATTTCTACCATAAACAACTTTAAATGGACTATAACCAGTTGTTTAACTTTTAGATTGATTATACGCAAACACCACTTGAAGTAAAATTAAATCCCATTGTCTAATGTTTTTCCCAACAAAGCTTCGAAGAAGATTTCCTAAAACTCTATTTATGACGTCTATTTGACAATCTGTTTGTGGGTGACCAGTAAAGCTAAAGTCAAGCTTCGTGCCAAGTTTCCTCCAAAGTGTGTACCAAAAGTGACTCAAAAGTTTGATATCACAATCAGAAGTTATAGTTTTGGGAATCCTATGAAATTTAACTATTTCACAAAAATATAAATCAGCCACATGAGTTGCGTCAAGAGTTTTGTTGTAAGGAATAAAATGAGCTATTTTTGAAAACCTGTCTACTACTACCACAATGGAATCCTTGCTTCCTTGAGTTCTTGGTAAACCCAGAACAAAATCTATGCTTACATGTTCCCATTGTATGTCAACTACTGGAAGAGGAGTGTATAAGCTTGTATTTTTACCGTGACTTTTGACTATATGGCAAATTTTGCACCATCTAATATGCTTGCTGACATCACGCTCCATCCTTGGCCAATAAAAATTTTGCTCAAGTATACCAAAAGTCTTATAGTTTCTAAAATGTCCCGAAAAGCCACCTGTAACACCGACACTCGGTGCACTGTATATTGTACTCCTCATTATTTTGCATACAATATATTTTCATTTTCATATAGAGAAAATTCACTAAGAACTTTTTCCGATTTAAAATGCTCTTGAAAATTTTGGGTGAGATTGCCGAAGGCTAAAATTTATCTTTACTGAGCCAAATTTAACTCTATCCATGCAAAACTGCTAAAATTTTGCCAGGAAGCCTAAATTAGGCTAAATTAATGTTTGATCAAGTTAAAATGCAATTTTAGGAAATTTTGGCAAAAACGCAAAGCGGAAAACAAAAACGTTCTAAAAACCCTAATGCAATTAAGGGCGATTTGGAAGGTCAAATGACTTCATCTACGTGCGAGACCAACTCTATTGGATTCAGTGCAAGAAAACTAAACCAAATTGTTAAATTTGAATTTCTCGGATTTCGGGTCGAAATTGACCCCGCCGCGCGTTATGCGAAAATCGAGATAGAAATTTTCACGTAAATTTAAGAAGAACCTTTTATGCAATTTAAAAAAAAAAAGGGTCGGAGACAATTAATAACCAAGGGAAGTGTGCCAATGAGGTGGAAGGCTAAGATTTATTTGAAATTTGTGAAATCAATGTTGGCCAGTGGATTAGGTGGTTGGGAGATGCATTAATGAAGCATTTAATTAGACTTGACTTGTGGGACTTGAGAAAGAGAGTGTAGTGAGAGAAAGTGACTTGTTGTGTGAGAAGAAGAGTCAAAACCATAAGAGTAAGAGAGAGAAAGTGCTTGTGGACAGAGAATAAACTCTTGTGCGACATAAAAATCCAATGGCTAGGAATTTACCTTGGAAAAATATGGATGGCTTGGATTATATGGGGCAAGTGCTATAAAACAAACACTTATTCATTCCTTCCCAAAAACCTTGAGTGTGTTCAAGCCAAAGGAAAGCAAGCTCTCTCATTTTCTCCCAAGAACCGTGAGCTTCAAGGTGAGGGATCCAAAAATTTTTCTACAACAATACCCAAAACTTTACATAGATCACTTCCTCTCAAACCCAACTACAACATATTAAAAAATTGGAGCAAAAGGAGAAGTTTTGCTTGGTGAAGAACAAAAGGAGCCGTGAGCTTCACCATTGAAGGAATGTAGGATTTTCTTCAAACATTTCTTTGAAAATTCTACAAATAGGACATTCTGACCATGCGGTAATATTTTGGTCATAACATTTTCTGCACAAAGGCAAACTGAGCTTGGTTAATTTCAGTGCAACTAGACTCACAGAGCTTTAAAATGAGATATGATTTGTTGCATTCTAATGACAATTGGATTTATTATGATTTTTCAAATTTAAGTGTTCTGCATAGAAATTTTTGTTTTGTCCTACTTTAGCTCTATTTCTGTCTATGACTTAACTTCTGTTTTGAGGTGTCTTATGGTCTGAATGCCCTAGTTAAGTAATTTGTAGATCTAGATCTTATCTTTTCAACGAGATAAGAATCACCTTAATCCAATTCCTGTGAAAAACGTTATGGCAATTGTCTTGAAACTCGACAGAAGGTTGTCCTGTTTCGAACCCTAAGAATAGTGTATAAAATCAACCCTCTTCCAGTCCTCGTTTGGGCCAGCTCAAAGAATAAAAGTTGTAGATATCCATCTTAGCTACAACATGTTAACATTTCAGCCAATTCACATGAAGGAATCAAACGTTATGCCCATTTTACTAAAGGGGTGTTGACAGAAATTCTGTTTTTCCAACTGAAACATGCCTGTTCTGATCATGATCCATTTCAATCCCCTTCTAAGCAGAGAAACTCAGAACATGAAAGTGATAGGCCTATGTCTTGGGTATAACATGTTAAAATTTCATTACGTTTGAATAGGTATAGTGAAAGTTATAACTTTTGCACTAAAATGGGACAGAGTCTGAATTTAAAATGTAACTGAATCAAAATGGGGATTTGCGGAAATTTTGTGATGTGATTTTGAGAATGTGTATAACATGAAAATTGTAGATCATGAAGTTACCTACAACATATTAAAATGTTGCCTGATTTGGACTTATATATAAAAGGTTATGCAAATTTTCGTAGGACTGCACAAAGTGGCACCAAGTGGATAACTATGAGTGAACTTAATAGGTGACTTTTGCCCAAGCCGTTAAAGAGAGCTCGATACATCGTAATTGTAGTTCATTTGGGAGTGCTATACTCTCCCTATTACAGTGAGTGGGACTCAAATCTCATGCATGAAAAGTGAGATTTGATTTTTGTCGTATTTTCAACAAAACATGCTTTTGATATGTATGACTCATTGTGTGCCACTAGATTTCGAATTTGTTTTGTGACTATTGAGCACTATGATTTCTATATCACTGATTTGGGGCCGTGTGGCCGTGGGATGACTATTATGATATGATTGAGTCCCGAGAGGATGACTGTAGCTACAGGGGACGTTTGTTATAGTGCCGAGTATGCGTCTGGGTACACTTCGCGCGGAGGTACCCGCAAACATCTGGTTTATAGGTATAGGCACGGCCGGTTGAACCCGCAAGTGGGAGGATATGTGTAACGCCCTTGTCTAGCATTGGGCGGAGTCCTATACATGATCTGATCTATGAATGTGCTAGTCTCGGTGAAGCTCAGGCCAACGTCGGGGTAGAGAGCGACTTTTGAACATTTATGCATAATAAACCCCCGATGCGCCTATCATTGGTCATGGTTGACCTTTGCCAGGATCATATTCGGCTTGCTCTAAAAATACTTGATTTTTAATGGATACATATATCTATGGTACCGTGTGATGGACTAGATGATTTCATTTTACTGATCATATTATGTTTTACTTCCAAATGTGAATTATTGAGTACGAATAATCATGTTTGATACTCCAATGGTTCACACACACTATTTATACTTGATATTGATACCCTCACTCATTGGGTTTCTCCCTTGATACTCATTCCTCTCCTTTCCTTTCTCCGACAGGGTTATTGTGATAGAGCGACGCGTCGGGCTCTAGACGTCTGTCGCGTATTTGAGGATTTACGTATTCACTACGATGAGATCTAAATTTCATTTGAAATATGACATCCGTGTTGTATATCAACTCTGCGAGGTCTTGATATTGAGGTCCGTAGATGGACATGTACATTTTATGGGACGACTGTATAAATTATTGACATTTATTTGTGAAACTTTCATATTGGCTCATTTCACCAGCATTGAGGCACTTGAAAACATTTAACTTTTTAATTTGGGAATTTGTTGTACTCATGCATAAAATTTTAGGCCCTTCCAGTGTGGCGGCTACTCATGCCCTAGTTGGGCATGACAGTAGAGATTTGTGGCTAGAACTACTAGTAGTTATGATAGCCTTGCGTTGTCTGGTTTATACGGTGCGGACTGATTGGTATGATATGATTGTGGTTGATTTGTATATGGGAGACCTCCGAAATATGGGGAGGTTCTGTCCGATTTTCTAGAAAACCGAGCTGACATCCAGGGCAACGGGTGGCTGCTCATGACCCCGGTTCGGGGCGTGACACCACCACTATCAGCTTCAAAGAGAATATTCTCCCTTGGTGAACATTTAGAAGTACAAAGCTGATTTCCTTTAAAAAGAAATCCATCTTGCAAGAAAAAATGTTGGACTGCTCCCTTATCACATTCTTTCCAAATGTTCCCGAAATAACGATCATTTTCATAGAGCTCCTTTATAATCTCAATGTAACACCGATACTGCGGTATCTGTAATATTGTACCATTTTTGAAATATATATATATAAATAAGATATTCTTCAATTTATTTATATATAGAGAAATTTTATTTATTTAAATTGATTTTTGATTTTGGGGTATTTAAATTAAATTTTTTGTATATTTTAATTTGCCGAATCTGTGAATCGAAGTAAACCCCGTTTTTACAAAAAAAAATTAAATTTTAGTGAAATGTGGATGTGAAGACATATATATATATAAATACAAACTAAAAACTAAAAAAAAAAAAAAAAAAAAAAAAAAAAAAAAGGAGATGCTGCGTTTTGGAGTAAAACGCAACACCTCCCCCCTTTTCCCAATTAGGGTTGGAAACCCTAATTTTATTTTTTTCTCTCTCCCCGACTCTTCACCTTCACACGGCTGCCTTCTTCCTCCGCCGCAATCGGTCGCTCGCCCCGCCACCTCTCTCCACCGCGAGCAACCGCGCCCAACCACCGTCGCCGCGCCACTCTCCCTCTGTCTTCTCTCTCTACCTCACTCATGGTCTCCCTCACTGAATATTCTTTCCCTGAGTACTCACCCCTCATTTCCCTTCTTGTTTTAGAGATTGTATTTGGCAAAGAGCGTTGTTTTTAGGACGCTTAGTATCATCGGGAGATCTGGTCTGGACTTGAGGAGTCATTGTATATTTTCGCTATAATTTCGTGAGTTAAAAATTGTATTGATGATGTATATGTATTTTGAGATCTATAGATGACCATTGTATAATTCTGGAATGACTGTACAAATATGGATATTTAAATTATGGAACTCTCATGTCATTACATAACACTTGTATTGAGGTAATTTCTATTCATTGTGTATGTTACTTGGGAATGTGTCATGTCCTAGAAGTGTACTTTAGGATAGCTCGGTGCCACCTCTAAATTACAGGAGGGGTGACTGGTATCTGTTCATGCCTTTGACGGGGGCATAGCAGTAGAGGTCTGTGATTAGAACTGTGAAAATTTGTTTTGTTAGCCTTGCGTTGTCCTAGATTGTGCGGTATGGATGTGTTGGTCTAATGTTGAGATTTGATTTATGTATTATGAGGCTGGGTTGGCCCTCCGATATGCGGGGAGATTCTGCCCGATTTTCTGTAAAAATACAGCCAGCATTCAGGATAACGGGCGACTACTCACGATCCCGGTTCAGGGCATGACACTCAAACCCAACCACCTTGACTTGTATACAAGAGAGTAGGTGGTTTCTTCTCCTCAAAGCATCTGCTACAACATTTTGAATTCCAGATTTAAGCTTGAAAACGAAATTATAAGTTTGAAAAAATTCTACCTTGGAGGCATGTCTACTATTGAGCTTCTGCTAGCTATGAAGAAATTTCAAAGCCTTATGATCAGAAAATAGCACAAATGGTTTAGGCAATAAATATTGGCTCCAATGCCTCAATGCACCAACAATAGCATAAAACTCATTATCATAATGGAGAACTTTCTACATGATTCATTTAATTTTTTTCTAAAAAAGGCAATCAGTTTTCTTTCTTAACTACGCACAACACCAATTCCCACATTTGAGGCATCAGATTCAACTTCAAAGAGCTTGCTAAAATTTGGAAGTAAGAGAATAGGAGTGCTGGTTATCTTTTGTGTCATGCCCTGACTCTCGAGTCGAACACGCAACAACCACTGCGTCACCTTGGCAAACAGGTAAGCCTTGCTCGTATACTAGGATAACGCAAGGTATTCATCGATATCCATCCTATTTTCAAAACAACACAATAATATCCAAAGGATCCACTCGGTCCATTCCTTTCTAAAAAGCATATATATGGTCAATCTAACCATTTCTAAATTCAATAAAATTTCATAATTTCAAAAGAAAATCCAACAATATAAAATATAAAAGATTCAGTACTGTTTAAAGTTTAGAAATCCAAATTGGGTGACTAGGTAGACTTTAAATTACAATTCAAAAGTATACCCTCCATATGGGCCCAACTAATCTCCACAAAAAAAAAAAATCTCATCCAAAGCAAAAACTAGTACTAGCAGTAGGAATCTCCATAAAACTAAAAGGCACTACAGTCAGCTAGTACTACAAATTCAAGATTCCTATGAAAAATGAAAGTAAAAAGAGTAAACATAAAAATACTTAGTAAGTAGAGTGCAATAACATAATTGTAATAATAAATGACGGATGAGTGTGGGAATGTCAAATTATAAAATTCAAACAGTTCATCAAATAATATAGTTCCAAAACTTATGGTAATTAAAAAAAATGTACCCACAATTTTCATATTTTTCAAAGATCATGGAGCCTCCCTAAATAAACCACTTCCATCCAATATTTGGCCAAACCCAGGTGGAAGCCCGTCAAGAATTTTTAATTCATTTGATTCACAACACTACATCCCCCTTCCTTGGCATTGGCTCGTACCTCACCAGTGGTGCAACTGGATAGTACGATAGGAGCAAAAGAGGCTACGTCTACCTTCCCTTACTAATAACTCCTAACCACGGCACCCTGTCAGGTCACTCCATGGAGAGAATGACTGTAGCCATTTACCACACATGCACCAATATTTCACAAACATTCCAATTTCATTCAATGTACCATGATTTCATCAAAAAATTACCAACCGATTTCACAACATTTATAAATAAAATATCTAACAATATATGGCATATACTTATTCATAAATACAATTGATACATATATATTTCAAATTCTCATTTCGAGACATCTTATAATCACTAATAGGATATAAAATTATATAAAATCATTAAAACTATTTATAAAAGAATTTGAAATCATTTTTCTCATTTAATGACAAAATGTTCTGTCCACTCACCTCTTAAGTGGATAATCACTCCCAAATTCCAAATCTAACAAAATCCAACCCCTCCTTTGATTCCAAATGTCTTAACCTAAGACATTGGTCACAAAGTAATTATTAAATCATATAACACCAGAGCAAATTGGTTCTTCTCAATATGTCATAATTCCTAATTTTTCAATAAATTTTTCAGCACAACATGTCATGGAAAAATGACCATATCTTGATTTACACTTCTTGGATTGCAAAAATTTCAATTTTTACTTAAAAACTAGACATAAAAATACAATTTTTGTGTTTATGACTTAAATCTATTCCAATTATACAAAGACATATAAATCTATCTTATGTTATCTTAAATTCATAATTTCCAATCTGCGCAGTCGAAAAAACGGCTATAACATTCACTATACACATTCAAATCATATGATTCTTACCGCAAATTAAAAATAAGACATAGATCTAAAACTTTTTTTTTTTAGAACTTAGCCTAATTTAGCCTAAAAGTAATCTCAAAATCAAACCAAAGTTTTAGCCGAACTAGGGCAAAAATAGGGGATTACTCTACGAAATGCCTTATTTTGAAAAATTACTAAAAATCCAATCCTTATCAGATTTTAACGAGTCGTATCTCATTTTCAAGATATGGAAGTCTAGTTTCATATGCAAAAAACCTCACTTGATTTGCTTTTATGCAGAGAAAGTTATGATAGAAAGATAATAGTATGCTCAACCGGCCTATCATGCAGAAAAATCAAGGGTTTTTGGTTTAATCTAGCATTCCACTCTTCCTATAGGTTGGAAGAGCAAGATTACCTCTAAAGGAGTCATAAATTTTGTTCAAGAGCAACCCATACCAAAATCCTAACTTTCTCCCTGCTGAAGCTTCAAATCTCTCTCTTCAAACCAACAATTCCATGAGTTTATTGAGGAGTTTAGAGTGTAGATCAAAATATTTTGGAGTGATCTTAATTAATTTTGTGTAGAGAGAGAGTGTGTGTGTGAGAGAGAGAGAGAGACGAGAGAGAGAGATGAGAGGGGGATGAGAGAAGCCGAGAGAGGGAGAGAGGGGTGGGTTTTGGGTAAAAGGGGCGTGAGTGAGGGGGAGAGGGGAGAGAGAATAAGTGGATGGGTTGACTTTTCTTTTGTTTTCTTTTCTTTTCCCTTTTTTTGGGTCTTACATTTTGCTTGATGAGATCAAAACTCTTTTGTGCTTAGCAATTATGCTACTAAAATTTTTGATAAAGCACCTGTAAAAAGAAGCAAGACCATGAAAATTTCGAATATCATGGAGGGAAAGTGGAGTAGACCAACTAAGAATTGCTTCCACCTTTCCTAGATCCATAAGCACTCCTTCAGACACAATATAGCCACAGAAAACAAGTCTTTTGGTGAAAAACTCACATTTTTTTTTAAGTTGCCATAAAGTTTTCGCTCCCTTAGGATTTAAAATACTTTATGGAGATTCTCTAGATGTTGATTTCCATCCTTGCTGTAGATAAGAATATTATCAAAATATACAACAACAAATTTCCCATTTTATGGTTTAAACACAAGGTTCATTAGGCGCATAAAAGTACTAGGAGCATTAGCAAGACCAAAAGGCATAACCTTACATTAATAAAGACCATCTCTTGTATTGAAGGTGGTTTTCCATTCATCTCTCAGCCATGTTCTGATTTGATGATAGCCACTCCCAAGATCTATTTTGGAAAAAATAGAAGCACCATATAATTCATCAAGTAAATCGTCAAGCCCAGTGATATTATTGACTGTCTTGCGATCAATTCACATCCTCCATGACCTATCTTTTTTTGGAACAAGAAGTGTCGGCACAACACAGGTTCTAACTCTCTTGGATCAAACCTTTTGCTAAAAGTTCATCTACTTGCCTTTGTAACTCTTCATGTTCTGTAGGACTCATCTTATATGCAAGTTTATCTAGAATTGTAGCACCGGGCATAAAATCAATACCGTATTGAATATCTCTTATGGGGGAAGTACTGTTGGAATATGTCTTAAGGAAATCATCAAGCAGAGGTTGCATAGCAAGGGAATCACATTTTTACCTCCATCATCATTATGCACATAAACACCATGAGCAACATGTAAACCAGCAACAATTTCTTGAATTGTCAAATGAATTTCTTCTTCTTTATGCATTTTTGTAATTTCTTCAGATTTTGAAGTGCCCAACACAATCTTTTCATTGTCCTTTACAAAAGTACATGTATTCTTGTGCCCATCATGCAAAGTTTTTCTATCATATTGTCAAGGGCATCCAAGTAATAAATGACAAGCATCCATAGGTATAGCATCACACTAGATTTTATCATAATATTTTTTGCCAATGGAAAATGAAACGAGCTTGTTTCACCTTTTACTTACCTTTATTTCATGATCCTTGTATAGCCATTTCAATTTATATGGGTGTGAATGTGTGTCAGTTTTAAGTTGTAACTTGTCCACCATGATGGTAGAGACAACATTTTCACATGCTCCACTGTCAATAATAACGCCGCATACCTTCTTCCCATTAGAGTTGCATCTGGTATAGAATATACTATGATGAAGCCATTCTAATTGTCCCCGTTATTAGGAATAACCCAAACTTCTTCAAAGAACAAGCAGATCTCCATGATCTGTATAAGTGACGTCCTCCTCCTCCGAATTTTGTGAATCATCATTCTCCTCTAAAGCTTCTTCAACAATGGTGAAGACCTTTCTCTTTGGACATTCTGATGCAATATGCTGTAACCCTAACACTTAAAACATTTTTTTTTTGAATTAGTGTTAAAGGAATGGGGTTCTTTACCTTCAATAGAATTAGGAAATGTTTTTGATGATGATGATTTCGAAATAATGAGCTTAGGAGATGAGGTATTCCCTTTATAAGAACCCTGACGTTGTGCTGATATCATATCCTTTTTTTGTCTCTCTTGGTTTTTGCAAGAGCGACACACTCACTCTTTTCTCTATCGAGAACACTAATCACTTTGATGGCTACAAAGGGAGAGAAAAGCAATCTTAGTTTTCTACCTTTCTTGACTTTATTTTGCACTAGCTCTACAAATATGAAAGAGTCCCAACAAATGCTTACTTCATTAAAATGGTCCTGACATCATTAAGCTTTGTTTTATTTTTTATTTTTTTATTTTGTACTTGGATCGATTGATATCCAGAACTATACTACGACTAATCTGGCCGAGTTGCTACCGGACTATCTTTACGGAGCTCTCCTAATATAGTTCTTTTCATTCTAAAAATTTAAATATGAATCTCATTCTCACCAAACCAACTATCCATTGGAGATATCATTAAGCTTAGCTTGGCAGAAACCTAGCCATCGGTGTCAAATACCCTAATCTAATAGCATTTATAATTTTTATTAATAATGAAATGATAATGCAACAAGTGAATTGAATGCGAAATTGGGTATTTAAAATATTGAAAACCTAGGGTGACTAGTTTGCTAGAAACTAAGTGCCAAAAAAATTAAGTATCTGAAATATTTAAAAAATGAGAAAGAAAATTTCTGAAATTTGTTCCCTACATATCAATTAGGTTAGAATCTATTTTTTTAGAATTTTTCTATATTATAAAATCTTCGAATAAAATCCATCAAAATTAGACGTTGCGAATTTTTTTCATGAAACAGAGAGTTGACTTGTTATCATTAAAGAATTAGGTTTTGAAATTATTTTTATTGAATTCAAATGGGGGTATTTCCTTATTTATGTGTAACTTTTAAGTGTATGGATACTAAAATAACGTAAAAATATTTACTTAAATGACATTACATATAAACAAATTTTGAAAATATCAAACTCTGTCACCTGGAAAATCATATGCCACATTGGATAAGCTTCGGCGGACCTAAACATTGATGCGCCTTATACATGCTTTACACATGTCTTGTGCATGCCTTACAAGCGTACTACACGTGTCATTAGCTTGAGGCAAAGGTGATGACTAATCACCATCCAAGCCCTATAAATACCCTTTCCCCCTCCCATTTCAAACCACAAGTAGGCAGAGAAAAAAATAGAGAAAGAAATAGAAAAAAGAGAGGGAAAGAGAAAGAAAAGAAAAGGAGAGAAAAAGCTTGTGGAACCATGGATGCTCGCCAAAACAACTCCTCGTCTTCCATATTGTGCATTAAAGATTTTTTTTTCTTCGAAAATGGTTGTGTTGGTGTTGGAGACGGACAATTGAAAATGGATGATTTTGTTAGTGATGGAGAGACTAAGGTGGCTTTTAAATTGAATCCCAAGAATAGCATACGAAGCAGCTGTGATTCCAAGAGAAAAACCAATGAGGAAGCTAAGGAAGCAAATGACATGGGTTCTATGTCGATAGAGTTGGAAGTTCTAGCGGGGACCAATGTTGCTGATTTCCCATTGGTGACTGAGAGTGAGAGAGAGAGAGAGAGAGAGAAGAAGTATCAAACCGAATTTTGATACATGGAAATAGTTCCATAGAAGGTCAGCTAGGAGAGAGAAACGGCATGTTGGCATTAGTTCCTTTCTCGAGCATTAACTCTAGAATATGTTGTTCTCTATCTATATCTATACTAATTTTATCTCTATGTCTATATTTATATTTATTTATTTATTGTTTTTGTCTCCGCTATGTTTAAAAGTAGCAACGGTTAAGTAATTGTCCTCTTCATAAATTCTAAAACACCCTTTAATTTGATCATTTTAAGGTGGTATTTGAAAATTTTTAACTCCTCTGCTTGACTCTACAAAATGCATTTTATGTTACTCTATTATATTCATTAGAGTAAAATATAATTTTTAATTGATTTAGAGTTTTGAAAATAGAAAACAAATTTAAAGATATTTAAATTATTATTAATCAAATCTTCTGCATCAAAAAGTTTACTTATTTGAATTGTGTTTAATCTCTAGGATCCCGAGTAACCTCTCATTCCTTTTGCTATTTGATTTTCATTTCGAAATGATCAACTATTAGCATTTGTTGGCGAGTTGATTGGTACAAATTTAGTTTTCAAAATAAAACTAGAAATGGCCTAAAATAGCAAACAGTGAACCAAAATTTCTAGAAACAGTCAAAAGTAATAAGGGCACAAGAGATTCCATCCAATAGATCTCAAGTCTCACACAGTGAGAACAGGGATCATGATCACACTATTGTCTCAAATAATAGCTCTCACTATCCTATGGTCGTCTTATCACACGCGATATATAACATGTACCATAGTGTTATTTTCCTATCTCTCAAAAGGGCATATATCAGATTTCTCTAATACTTTGCGAGTACGGGACTCAGTTTACACATAAAATTTTACCCAAAAATCTCAGAGAGAGTATCTCAAATACAATATCACTAAACGCAGATGATATCTGAGATCTCAACTCTGATTAATCACAGGTAATATGGATGTAGGTATGTCCATATCGGTCATATCGTATATGACCTTATCCTGAACACATATTAAAGTGACTTATATTCTAGCAGAGTCACTCTCAAAATCTCTTACTACTAGAAACTGTCTCATCCCTGCTCACTCAAAGCTGAATGTGGTCACTCGTGTAAGAGAGTCGACAACACATGCCTGACATATCTTTTATCATAACTCACTACAGAATATATGATAATAAATAACTGTAAGAAATAAACTTGTGACTGTATAATGTACATATATCATACATATCAATAAGTATCAAAATCAGTACATAGTTAGAAATGTTAAAACACACTAAATCCAATGATTCAATGTCTCACAAAGGAATCTCTCACAATGGGTTTGGTGAGGAAATCAACTACCATAATGTGTATAAAAATGTACTTAATCATCATTGCACCCTTCTCAGTGATATCTCTCACAAAATAATATCTGGTATCAATGTGTTTGGTCTTACTATGTGATGGCCTAATTATCACAATAAATCATCATTAATCTCGTACTATCTACCACAACTTCTAAGTCATCTAAAAATTTCTAGAGCAAACACTCTCTTGAACTGCCACTGAGCATGCCATAAGTTCAGTCTCTATCGTAAATAGAGATACACAGATTTGCTTCTTACTTCTCCAAGATATGGCACCATTATTGAGTAAGATAGCAAATCTTGATATCAGTTTGCATTCATCCAGATCACCACCCACAATCGCTACCCAATGAAATGCAAATCACCTCCTCTGTAGCACAAGAAGAGGTCTGTAATTCCCTTAAGATATCTCAGAATATTTTTCACTGCTCTCCAGTAATCCCTTTGAAGATTCGATTTATACCTACTCACCAGATTGCCTGCTAAATAAATATCTAGTCATGTACAACTCATTACATATACTAGACTACTCATTTCACTAGCATAAGGGATTTTACTCATCTCTCTTATTTTTTTTCTAAATTTTAGGGCACATGTCAAGATTCAGGTCTTCACCTAAGCGATAGGAGTATCTATTGGTTGTAATCACTCATCTCGAAATACTCAAGAATCTTCTTGATATAGGACTCTTGTTATAGAGTCAACGTCGTTCTTGAGTGATCCCTCTGGATCCAAATTCCGAGAATGAACTAAACCTTACTTATATCTTTCTTATCAAAACTCGACAATAACCATATTTTAATGGTCATTAGATACTCTTTGTTAGTCCTGACTAACAGAATATCACTCACATATAAAAACCTGATCACAAAAGAGTTATCGGAACATATCAAATAGATACAATGATCTTCCTCGATCATTGTAAAACCATAAGATATCACCTACTCGTGAAATCTTATATACTACCGTCTGGATGACTATTTTAGATTGTATGTCGACTTCCAAAGTCAACAGACCTTATCTACCTGAATTATTAGAACAAATCCAGAGGATTGCTTCATGTAAATCTACTCATCCAAATATCCATTACGACTTTACGTACGTTTGGTGTAACTCCAAATCCATATTTGCGACAATCGCTAAAAATAAAGGGATCGAGATAAATTGGATTATGACTCCTTGGTAATCCACACCCTTAGTCTAAGTGTAACCCTTGGTTACTAAGCAGACCTTATACCTCTCTACCGATCTGTTGACGTTTCTCTTAACATTGAACATACTGGTTCCCAATGGTCCTTCTGCCCTCAAACAAATCAACTAGATCCTATACCCCATTGATTTACATCGACTCCCCTTCATCTATGGACTTCAACAAATGGTTCTTCACAAAATTCTCAAAAACCTCTTGAACCGTTTTAGATTTCTCATTATCCTCAAGAGTCACAAAGAGGGTTTCACCCTCAATCGGAAACGACGTTTAAGTACGCGTCCTCAATCCTCATATGAGGAGAGAGAATCTCTTCACCTCTAGATGGATCACTCCCACTAAAATCAAGATCCATAATGGATTCTTGTATCCCACTACTGGGCTCACCTAAACCACTAGGCTCATCCAACTCATAGAAGTTAAAGTCTCAATTGATTTTACTTATCGTAGGGAAATCATTCTCAAGAAATATGATATCATGAGACTCAATCTCACTAACAGTGTCGTCCGTGTGCTCACTAAGAACACATACCCCTTGGAGTGTTTTGAGTATCTCATAAAGATACACATCTTTTCTTGCAGGGCTAACTTGCCATGTGGATACGAGAAATCGTGATTACACTCAACACAACCCCATGATCTCAAGTAGCTAATGTAATACCGTTTTTTGATAACTGTATATCATGTACCACTTCTCATAATTCTATATATATAAATATATATATATATATATATATATATTAATATCCTTTTGAGGCATCTAAGATAAAATTTTAATTTCTATTATTTACTTTGAGATTTCTCTCAAAATCGTTAAAACTAAAAATTTTATCGGTAAGTCGAAAACCTTCTCGGCGGGCGCCGGCAAGGCTTAAAGAAGTCAGAAATGGCTAAGAAATTTCACATATTTAAGAAATTTCGAACAAAATTTCATAGGGACCAAAAATACAAATTGTTAAAAGTCAGGGCTCCAAATGTAAATAAGGAAAGTGGAGGGATTAAGTTACAAAACACTTAAGGATGGACAATTGGAGCCAAATGATTGGACAAAAGGACACCAAGACTACATAGGACAATTTCGCTAACAAAGTTGGAAGAATGTTGCTTGTAAAGAACAATTAATGCATGAAATGTGATTTGAAAGGGATTTTAGTGGATTTCTTGTGCTTTCTTTCCTCTTGGCTGACTTGGATACTTCTTTTGCATGCATGGAGGTTGCTTGCTGCCATTTCAAGTACATAAGAGAAGTCTTGATAAGTGTAAATTAGAGATCTTGCATGGAAATGAATCAATAGTCAAAATTTTTGCTAGGTTTGCATGAATGAGTTGTTTCAAGCATTGAACCTCATTTTATTCTCAACATTTACTCTCTTGGCCATGAGTTCTAGTGTAGGAAGTGAAAATTTCTTGTGTTCATCCAAGCACTTGAGGTATTGAAGAGGTAAGGAAAATTTTTTGTTGATAGGATTCTAATTATTTAGATTGTATTAGTATGATATAGAGTTTTTTTTATATTGATGTATATGTGTTGCAAGATGTGGTGATCAAGTACTAAAGGATGGTGTTGGTGATGAATATGTGGATGTTAAGATCTTATAAAAGAGGTAATACATTCTTCTTTGAGTATAAATTGGATTAAATTGGTCCCATGAAGTAGGTTTGTTCAAGTAAGCTAGTATGGTCAGCAAACTGTAGTAATTCCACAATATCTTATCCTATGATGATCAAAATTTAGATTGGTTTGATTCTAGTAAAACTAGACTGCCTAAGCTTTAAAATAATGTATGGCACAACAATTTCTATTAAGAATGTGATTTATAGTGATTTTTGGAAAGGGACAGCAAAATGACATGTTCTGTTTTTCATCTTCTGTACACGCTAGTATATTGTATAAATTTTTAAAATATCTTCTATATAGAAATTTAGAAAAACTTAAAACATTAAAGTTTCAACTCTCTGTCTTATCTTTAAAATGGGATAAAATTCACTTGAATCGAAGAAATATACTGGAAGTTATGATATTTTTACTAAAACTATACAGAGTATAAGTTAGAACTGGAACTAAGACAGAAATTTTATAAAATTTTGCACTTAGAATTAAAGGGATTACTAAACATGAAAGTTGTAGACTATTTCTTATTTTTCAGTAGAACTTGGAATCATGTAAATCGGAGATGTATATACTGAGATATGAATTTTCTACCAAAACTATGCAAATTTAGTTATATAAGTACGAACTGCATTGAAGATAGATTTTTATAAATTCATACAGTGAGAATTTGGAGATGCGTTAAACAAGAAAAATGTAGATATATGTCTTAGCTTTAATTAGCAATTTGAATCATTCGATTCCGAGTTATATAGAGAAAGTTATGATATTTTTTCTAAGACTGAGTAAGAGTAGAATTTGAAAATCTGAATTTTTGTAGATGTATGGGTTTAAACAAACTATGGTGAATTAGAATTGGGTCTAATCAGATTGATATATATATATATATATATATGTTGTTGTCTTAGGAGTAGATGACTATACAATACTCAAGGGGTGGGTCAGTTGAGTATCGAGGTTCTAGGGGAGTGGAGTACTCTTCCCGTACAAGTGAGTGGGTCTTACTGTTGTCATATAGTTAATAAGCAAAATAATGTTTTATCATTTTCAAAGCATAATTTATGAAATGATTGTAAAATAACTTTGTTAAATAACTGGTAATATACTTTAAGATAAATGAAGTGTCTCAAAATTCCAAAATATGCATCCATGAATTTTGATGAAAAATATATATGACATTTTAAATCATGAAATGTATTTTGATGATATATGCTATAATATATTATATTGGATTTTTATGATTTTTCTTGACATATATGGCACGGTTGGTTTATTGATAATTTTGATGCGAGACTAGATACTTGAGCATTAGTATCCGAATCCCCTTGATTGTAGATCGGGGATAGTACTTATAGCCATGATACTATGACATGATAGGCGTCGTCCCGCGCAGACTCGTCTCGTATGCTATAGCAGATCTGTTTTGTTATATAGATTGTCGCGCATTTGCGATCTCTCGAGACACAGACACTCCATATGGTTAGATGGCGTGTTTATAATATTATGTTTCGAACTAGCCAAGTTGAACTGAAAGGGGAGGACTGAATGATGTTTCAATCTAGCACTTGGGGAGGCACGACACCAACGCGAAGGTTTTGGGGTTGTTTTTTATTTACATACAAAAACCCTTTGGTGGCACGTCATTAGTCGAGGTAGACATTTACCGAGAACATGATTTGGCATGATCCTACGATTTATGACATGAGATTTTGGAATGCATATGTTTAGATTGGCTGAAAATCTGTGTTAAAATTGCTATGATTTTTATAATATGTCTTGCATTGATATACACACACACACATATATATATGACTTTGACACTCCGTCCTTATCTCACTTATTAATTACCTGTCACGGATTTTTCACTCACTAAGTGTCTCACCTCGAACCGGAGCCGTGAACAGCCGCCTGTTATCCTGGATTTTAACTTTCTATAACCAAACGAGCAGAACCTCCCCATAAGTCGGAAGTCTATCAAATACCATATATCGACCTGTCACATATCTATATACATAGGTCAGTCCAGCCACAATCAATAATCTACTCAGATCATCAAATCCCTGTCAACCATGCAGGATAGTAAGGCTAACAACAGTCCTACACCAGACCTCTACTACTATGCCCCCATCAATAGCATGAACAGTCGCCAGTTACCCCTCCGGTGATTTAGAGGTGGCACCGAGCAAACCTAGAGAACACTTCTAAAATATGACACGTTTCCCAAAGTAAATGTACACAATAGTACAAATCATGCATCAATGCAATAGAATAGAATTGATAATTTTAATAAGATACACATAAATTTATATACAGCCATCACTTTTTATACACAATGGTCCATCTACAATCCCAATACACAAATATACAATTTCATTGGCAAATCCTTCCCAATATCATATCGAGTACCTAATCAACAGTCTCGATCTCTAACAAAAGCCTCGTGCGCTGATAAGTCTCAACGTGTCCCACTATAGCTATCTCTGTACACAACAGGAAATGAGGGGTGAGTATCAAGGAAGATACTCGGTGCGTAAGAGGCTATATATCATGTGTTTAATGTGTTGGTAAAACATAGAGTATCAAAGTTTTCAATAATTCCACATATTGTAAGAAATCATGTATAATGCTCAATTTATCATAAATCATTCTTTTCACATACATTTCAAACATATATGCATCCATGTCATCAAATCATGCTACAATAGACGTACCAAAATCAGTCCTAGCAAGGGTCGACCGCGACCAATGACAGACGCATCAGGAGTTTTGTATGCAATAGGTTAGAAAAGCTCTCTACCCCAACGTTGGTAACCGACCTCATCAGGTGCTAGACTACGGCGCACCATAGCCTTCCCCCTTATGGGTCAACCTGACTAGTACCGGGTCGAATCACAATACATTTACCATTTTCCGATGTCATGTGGGATACCTTCTGCAGAAACGTATTGGGTGTAAATATGGATCACCCTACACATGCATCCTTCGTAGCTACAAAATGAGATTTACCCATCACAAAGTTATCATCATCACATGCTAGGGCCCTCGCCCATGTAAAATATCATTATCAAATCAATCACATGCCATTACACATTTCTCAAGCAATGTCAATCATTTCCACAAGGATGATTTCATAAAACATGTATAAATCAAATGCAATGGCACGGTTTCATATTTTAAAACTCGTTTGGATGCATATACATCATGTATAAACATGTTTGTGGATACTCCATAAATTCACAAAAATATTTCATAATTCATTGAAAATTTCACATCACATATTCATTAAATCATGCTTGCATCAAAAAACATTTTAAAGCATGATATTGTACATTAGACACATAATATAATAAATCTCACTCACTGTATACGGGAGGGTATACTACTCCCGGCATGAATCTCGAGATACATAAAAATGCTCCCCTCAATATCATCGATGAGGCTCTATAAATATAATGTAGAACATGTATCACTTAAGAGGTTATATGATGCGTATATGATGATGTAAATGTGATGCAACCCTAATTATAGACAAACCTCGCATCATTTTCGATAATCGACCACAAGTTCCTCAACCAGGGTCAGAATTGGGAAATTTCAATTTCTATGGTTGACTCACGTAAAAATTCACACTTTTCGTGTTGAACCTATCTCCAAAATCTCGGTAGAAGATTCCTTAAAGTCCACATTTTTAAACAAATCTAACTTTCACTTTCTATTTTGTCCAGTCTTAGCAAATTTCTCATATTTCACCATCGACTCATGTAAATACTCAGATTTTTGACTATGTTGTAGTTACAACATAGGGATACAACTTCCTAGTTGGGCATGTTCTTGGATTCCTAGTGCAAGTCCATAAAATAGCACCATTTTGCCCACATTATGTTTCAGAAGTCTGTTCTGAACAATTTTAGTACCACCCTCACAACTTTTAACACACAACTCCAACTTTCCTGCAATTTTTACAATATTTAGAAGAAACATAACCCTATATGTTTCATGTTTTGGATTTCTCCCAATTATGCCTAAAAAGGGTCTGAAATGGACCACCAACATCTTTGTTCAGTCTTGGCCGAGAAGCATAATCCTTTCAGCATAGTTTTGGGAGATTTTGTATAACTTTTGATTCCCTTGTGTAAATTGGATGATATTTTCACAGTAGGTGGCTACGAGGGAGATCTACAATGTTTCTTCTTTGGGGTTTTGCAAACAAGGGCTGGAAGGGAGTCGTGAAATGCTACTGTTTTTTGTGTCGGAGAATGGGTAACCTCTGTCGAGTTTTAAAAGGATGGCTATAACTTTTGACACAGGGGTCGGATTGAGGCGATTCATATTTCATTGGAAAGATAAGACATAGATCTACATTTCATGTACGTAACACAAAATCCAGTTCTACCAAGAAAGGGGGCTGCACTCAGAGGCAATCTTACTACCGCAAAACAGGGAAGAATAGTGCATTGTCAAAATCTAACCTACTCTCCTTTCCTAGTCATTTTTTTTTTGTCTGATTTCCAACCCGGCTAAGTCCAATTTTTTCTCCATTGACCCCACGGTTTTTTCTTGATGGATCCCTTCATTTTCTTGTGCTAAATCTTATTCTGAAGCTGGTTTTCTTGTTGTAATGCAGCAAGGTAGAACTGCATTGGTTTTGTATCCCAAGGTCAAAAATTGAATCATTCCTTAGTTAGTTCAGTTCTCTTAGTGGTTCACTAAGCAGATGGGCTCCAAATAAGCTCAATTTTGGATATATTGGTCCTTAGGATGTGTGCAAGGTCTCTGCAAAATTTTATTGAAAAAGACCAAGGGCAACTATGGCTGCCGGTCCAAGGAAACTCACTGCCCCATAGGAGTTTTCAAATTTTCAAAATTTCCAGATTTTAGCTGTCCCGGTTTTGCTATTGGTTTCCCTATCAAACTAACTTCAAATGATCCCAAATTTTTTAACATATTATAGTTTAGGATGTCTACAAGCTATCTATCAAAAATCATAGAAAACTACTAAGGTTTGCCTAGGCACTCTCGAACTCACATACTTGTCTTCTCATGGTTGCACACACAAACACCACATACATGAAATTTTCAACTCAAATTCCAACACACATATATCACACAAACACACCTCATTCTTGGTTTAGTTATTTTGTGCACTTATATAACTCATTTTCCTTGGCAATTTCCAATACACCACACCTTACCCATTCAACCATCAATGTACCCATTTAACCATCACAATATATACATACATTCTGCACACATGAAGTACACTTAAGCTCCCAAATTTCATCACGTTCAAATGTTCATCCTTCAAGCATAGTCATTACACTTTAAGCTTATACTTATTGATATGCATATCTTATAACTTCACCTCATATACACATATACAAGGCATTCATGATCACACACATACCCCTCACACTCTTGACCTCAAATACATCCATTCACATTCATCATTGCACCAAAATAGTCCACAAGCTTAAATCTAAAATTCTGCACACACCATAGTTTGCACAGTCGTGGGAAAATGGCCATACCTTTCACTACACAACTACGAATCACATGATTCTTATCTCATTTTAAAGATAAGAGACAGCACTACAACTTTCATTTCGAGAGGCTTTCTTAATTCTATCCAGAAGGGGGTTGAAATAGGTCACAAAGAAGACTGTTGATCTGGGACCGAAAACAGAGTGAAAATTTGCACAGTTTTGGGAGAACTATCATAACTTTTGATATAAGAGTCCGATTAAGGTGATTCTTATCTCATTAGAAAGATAAGATCGAGAACTACAAATCTCATAACTAAGGCTCAATCTAATTCAGACCGGAAGGCATCTCAAAATCAGAATAAATTCCAAGGCAAAAGCAAGGCAGAACAGAAATAGAACAGGACATGATTCTGCAGAATACCTAACTAAAAAAAAATCATAAAAGTTCCATCTCTACTCAGAATGCAACGGTTCTTATATCATTTTAAAGCTATGAATGTCTAGTTTCATGTGTAAACATTTCACTCAATTTGCCTTTGTGCAGAAAGTGTTATGGCTAAAATACCACTACAAGGTCAGAATACCCAAATTTCAGAAATTCCAAAATTTCTTGAGTCTCCTTCTGGGCTGCCCTATGTTCATCCACCAAACCTCCTCATTTTTGTCCCAAATTTAGATATGTTGTAACTCAAGATGTATGGAAAAGATCTATAAAATAAAATTTGGGTAATATGTTGAAAGATTTAGAAATCTTACCTTAGCAGTCCACGGCTATGAGGAAGAACAATAGAGAGCTTCTTGTGTTTCTTCCTTGGCTCTTACGGTTTGGCAAGCAAATGGAATAAACAAGCCACACAATTTAGCTTTTTGTCTTCTCACACCACACAATCCAAGGTTTCCATTAAATGTTTTGTCCCCCAACTACTTGATCCAATGGTCACAAGCATTTTCACCTTTTTCTCATCCCATTCCTACCATTGGATTAAGTCCCCAAAAGTCAAAAAATTCTCTCTCTCTCTCTCTGCCATGTCACATTCCACTATCCACAAATACTTGTTGGGTCATGTTTTGGAAGAATACATTTATTTAAATTATTCCCAAATTCATGTAAATTGCAAATAAGTCCATTGACTTGTAAAAATTCTAGATTGGCCCCAAAAACTCTCAAAATTTCACATTGGGCCCAAAATCCCATATCATGCCTAATTTTTTTGGTGAGAACAAATTTTCGCCTCCGACAATAATTGCATGCGTAGGTTTTAAAATGGCATGGAGGGAAAAATTTTAGCTCCTGGCAATCTCACAAAAAATTTTTAAGGGCATTATAAATTGTAAAAAATTCTAAGTGACTTTTCTTTATAGGAAAATGAAAATATATCATATATGGAATAATGATGAGTACAATAAACAGTATACCGAGTGTCGGTGTTACACTAAATATTTGATTATACTCACCTCTCAATATTTTTAAATCTATACAGAGTTAGTCATTGGAGAGATACGTTGACTTATTTTAACGTATGTAGTATCGGAGACCACTTACGGTAATTATCTTCTACTTTATTTTGACATTATTAGTCGATCATATGGGTTGACTATATGTAATATTGGAACTCTCGGTTGAAATTCATATTTGTACTGACCAAATACTTTGTATATATATGTGAGAACTTTATATTTAGTACTTTAAGTTGAAAAATGAATTGGGAAAATGATTTTGAAAATATATGTGACTGTTTTATGATTAGTCTTGCGTTGCCTTAGGATATGTGGTGCCGTTGGGTTAGTATCCAAGATAATGGGCGACTATTCATAGCTTCTAGATTGTGCATCGGGGCGTGACAATCATACTGTTGTGCATGCTACTCAGAATGATTGCCCTAACCTGACCGTCCTTCTTCTTCCATGCATGAAATTGCTCTTGATCCCATCTCACCTGAGGTGTCATACCCTCCCTAGGGTCCTTCATCATGTATCGTAAAACCTCAGCTAGTTCTTGTTCCTCGAAGACTAACTGAACCTTTTGGTGACAGATCTCATAGTTATCATCGTTCAGTTTGTCTTCCTTCATGAAATCAAACACAATAGTTTTTGTTGCAACCATTGTCTCTATTACACAAAAAAGGGAGACGTTAATGATATACGATACTTGTTGTCATAATTTTGTGTATTTCACCAATCAACAATTCCTAAATAATTCCAGTATAAATACCAAAATGAGGATATAAATCAACGGACACCATAAAAATGACTCGGGATCGCATCTTACCATCCAGATTTAGATTCGGTGCACAAAAATCCACAAATAATTATATTTATAGATGTGGGGCCCTCTGAAAATTGGAAAAATCCAATCCAAGATGGCATGATGCGCTGCTTAGTGTCTTATGCTCCGCCACACACTTGCACACACCAGTAATAGGTTGGCACACGTGCCAAATGCACGGTGTGTCCTACATGCATGCTCACGCACTTGACCTACGTCCCCGGGTCTAAATGACTCAGGTTCGACCTTGTTGCTAACGTGCCTCAGTGCTCATGACGTGCATGCACCTTAGACCCAAGTTAAGTTTTCTTCTTCCAATAGGTTGTAGTCGGGTCTGTGCGACCTGACTACTAAAAACACCATTATAACCACTTTTAATGCGGATTTTTGACCAAAAATCGTAATTAAATCTCCCAAAATCATCCTTAACTAGATTTATGGGAGATTCTTACCCTAATTTCGACGAATCAAGTGTCTAAAGTTTCGGCTCTTGACGGGCATTTTTGAAACTTAATTTTTGGTAAACAAATCACACAATATAATATATCAAAATTGTATATCAGAACATGATAAATATTTCTAGTGTATTTTCATAGATCAAATCCTCCTCTATCTCAACAAACCTAAGATCTAAAGTAGTCGGACATTGGTTTTGGCCGAGAATTTCGACCATGGTTTTGTTGCCACTAATAAGCTCAGAAAATAATGAAAAAATTACATTTGTGATCTACGAGTCATGGGTAATTTCATGGTATAATCGAATTAACGAAATTCATCTATAATCCGAATCTTAAATTTTTACCCTACACATTTTAGACCCAAAAATTCCAAAAAAAAAAATAATAAATCTAATATGTTTTGATACCAATATTAGATTTATTTCACACTAGTGGAAACATGGTAATTTTAAAAAAATAAAAAATTGAATTTTCGCATGTATATCAATGAATAGATACTGAAAATTTGGAGAATCACAAGAGTTTTCTCAAACAATCTTGCAATCAGGATGATAATCATGTAAATCAAGTTATCATTGTGTTATCACAATGTCACACCCTAATCCTGTGATTTAAGTAACGAGAAAAATTTCCTACACGAAATTTTTAAATACTCTCAAAAACTCTCTCGATCTCTTTTTCTATGTATCAATCAATGTTCTCTCATAATGTTTTTGTTCAATAATAGAACTCACACATTAACATACACACACTTCATGTAGGAGAGAGTTCTCTTAATGTGGAAGAGAGAATGAGAGTTTTAAAGGAAGTTAGGAGATCATGGGATTAACCACCAATTTCAAATTTTAAAAAAATTTTTTACTTTTTGTGGTAATATGCCCCTACATAGGTATATTTACCAACATGAGGTTTTTAAACAAGCTACCAAGTTTATTTTATTTTTATCATTGAAAATCTTCTTCCATGGCAGTAATCCATTTATGCTCTTATATTGCTTCTTCAATATTTGCTAGTGCTAACACTGCAACAATGTACTTTGCATAAATGTTAGAAAACATTGATCGGCTACTCATTAACTTCTTCATCATTCAGTATTTGTCTACCAAAATGTTGATCTTCACCATTTGTTTTTGAGTCCCACCGTTCTTCTTCCATGAAGACAACATCTCTATTGATAATACTCTTCTCTATGTGAGACTGAAATATTTTATAAGTCTTGGAGCTAATGCTATAGCTTATGAAGATTCTAAGCTTAGATTTTAGGTCAAATTTATCTCTTAACATGATGAATATAAGAAAAACACAAACAAGCAAATGCTTTCAAATTTGTCTCTTAATGTAATGAATATATGATCGCACCATGCTTTACAAGGTATTTGATTGTAAAGAGTTTTGATTATAATATGTTCAACAAAAAAATAATAGTATTGATTGCCTTTGCCGAAAAAGTTTTAGGCAACTCTGCTTCGCTATGGAGTGTAGGGAGCACTGAATTGATTCTTGATTCCTTCCAGTTTGCAAAATTTATCGAATTATTCTGAAGTTTATTCCTTTTTGTAATAACACCTTAGTGTCACCATCTTACAACCGTTTTAGTTTTCTACGCATGCTTTAAATCTCCAAAACATAACACTTACTTCAAATTCAAATCTAATAAAATATATCCAACATATTCTGGTCAAATCATTAATGAGGGCAATCTAATACTTACTAACTTTGATTTATCTGGATTTGTAAAACTCTTTTTGGGTCACCCATTTTAGAAAGACTTACCATTTATAATTCATTATGGCATTGAGATTTGGAGACTTACTGGCATGGCCCGACCTATGGATCCGAGCACACAAACACGTAATTTAGAAGTATGTGCAGTCACCAGCATGCACCCCAAGTGTGAGACTCGTTATCTAGGCATTGCATACCCTAGCAAAAGAAGATAAATATGTAAATACAGAAGTAATCAACCCAATTAAAATGCGACATCTAGAATTGCGACATTCGTATTCCCCGTATGTGATAACAAGGAAGGAGATTTATATTAAAAATAAATAAGTCGCTTGTTTTTTCTAAAAAAAATAATGGCAAAGTCTCCCATATTTAGTGACTATTTAGCCACTTGGGGTTAATATAAAACCTGATAAAATATTTAATTCATTTGAAATATCAAACAAATGGCATTAATGACTCTCCCAGCCATCCAATAATACACTACAGAATATAACTCAACATAGACCAAAACTATATATATAAGACTCTCCTTGGGCTCTACCTATTCATTTGCATATAAAAAGTACTCATACAAACCCAAAGAAAACACAAAAGCAACATGCCTTAGTATTACAAATAGGTAGGAAAAGAGTAGAATGAAATCCCTTGACTCAAAGGCCTCTACTCTGTGGTTCTCTCTTGTCTCTCAGATTACCTGAAAACAAAGATGTTAGGGTCAGCATAAACTGAGCAAGTACACGGGAAACCAATGGCAAGCAAAGCAAGCAAATAGACACAAGAATATTATCATCACTATGTAAAAATCAGAATCATAGCAAAGTATACCAAAAATGCACATTAACTCAAAAAGACAATCTCAATTGCCACATTTAAAACATTATTCTTTTTACATCATCATCGTTTCAATTTAATTTGACATTTACAGAAAAGAACGGAGTGTCGAACCAAGCTAGTGTATGAGGGTCTGAAAAGCAAGCCAAAAATTCAGTATTTCTAAATGAAATCTAGATCTTTTTAGGTTAGACACCTCAAGCACTTCACCTGTTTCTAATTCCATCCTTGTAGGGAGAAGAGATACATCTATAGTTCCTCAAGCTTTGACCGTAGACTTCGCAAAGCTTTCGGAACTCCATATACCAACTGTACTCCATAAACTTCGCCCGCAGGCTTCTCAAAACTTTCAAAGTAACCAACGTATTATCACTTTCTCTTCATATTACTTTCTCTTGACATGATTAATGACCACAAAAAAATCCATTTCATAACAAGAATCACATAGGATTTATAATAGGATTCAATACCAATTGCACAAAGAAAGCCACATAAAATATTTTTAAACCCAAAATTCACAATGTAATTGCATAGTTATAAAAAAAATAACATAACTTCTTCTGCACAAATCGAATTGAGGTGATTTCAATGGCCATTTAAAGATAAGAGGTAGGACTACAATTTCTATGTTCGGAGCTTATCCTAATTCAGCCTACATGGCAGATCAAAATTAAAGCAAAGTTCAATACAGAAACAGATAGAAACAAGGTTTTCTATAGAAAATGTGACAATTTGAAAATTCACCGTAAATTCATTCCTCAATGAAACTCTTCGAATTTTATGTAATTTTAAAGCTATAGAAGTATAATTTCTGCACAAAAAAACCCTACTCAATTTGCAATTGTGTAAAAAAAGATATTGAATAAACAACAGGACATGATCATACTGTGAACAGAATAGTTTTTCTGTAAAGTTCATGCTATGTCAAAAATTTACCACAAATCCATTTCTTCACAAAACTCTTTGAATCCTATGTTATTTTAAAGGTATGGGAGTCTAGTGTTACTAGGAGAAACCATACTCAATTTGGAGTTGTACAAAAAAGATATTGAATAAATAATAGGACATGATCAGGCTATCTAACTTTAAAAATATCTAGGGTTTCATTCAAGGACGGGATTTTCTTTTTCCTAATTCATTTCCTCCAATTTCCAACAATATAATTATATTAAAAATATATTTTATAGCATTATTAGACATCAATTTAACAAACACATGCAAAATACTTGCCTCAAACTTACAATTCCTTCTTAAATTTTCCTTTCTTCCCTCTCCAAGCTTTCCTTGGATTTGTAGCTTGTTCTCTAAGTGTTCTACACTTGTTTTCACTTCCCAAAAGCTAGGTTAACATATATATGGATGGAGGTGTGTTATTTCAAGCTCAAAGGGTTGTTTTAATGGAGTTTAGAGTATGTTTTTGGAGGAAGAAGATGGAGACTGAAAATAAACCTTGAAAAGGAATCTTGTTATGTTTAAATCTCTTTTTCCATACTTATCTCTCTACCAAAATAGAATATGGGGCCCAAACATAGTGAGCTGTCAAAGTTAAGGTTGCCATGTGTTGGGTGATGGTGAGTCATGTGTCCAAATTATTTTTATTTTATTTTATCATTTTTTTTCTTTTCCTTTTTCTTTTTCTTTTTCTTTTTCTTTTCCTTTTGTGGGTCTCACACCAAACCCTAATTCAGTTCTCTTGTTGTATTTTTTCCGATCGTTTTCATTCGCTACTATATTCCATAGTCTATACTAAGTTCAATGTACCCGACCTCTATTTAGAATCATAAACCTAGAAATCAAAACATGCATCGCAAATACATCTAAAATCGCAGTACATCTAATTTATCCCAATACGATGCGACACAATTTAAGCATGATAAGTAGAATGTAAATGAAAATGCATATTTTAATATTTTCTAAAAATGGGATCTTACATCATTCCCCCTTAAAAGATCCGATCCTCCGTATCACAGCTCAAGCTCAAAAAGAAATAGATATCGCTTCCTATTTCTGATTCTAGCTCCCAGGATGCCTCCTCAAAGGTGTGGGTCTCCCTAGAACCTTTACCAATTTAATGGTTTTGTTCCTTAAGTTCTGTTCTTGATAATCCAAAATCTGGATCGGTTGCTCAACATAGGTTAGATCTTCTGTAACTTGGAGTGGCTCATAGCTAATCACATGTGAAGGATCATGGACAAACTTCCTTAGCATTGAAACATGAAAGGTCGGGTGAACTCTCTCTACTGCTAGAGGTAGAGCCAACTCATAAGCAGATAACCAAACTCTCGCTAGAATCTCAAAAGGACCAACGAATCTGGGGTTTAGCTTTTCCTTTTTCTTCCCAAACCTCACCACCCCTTTGATTGGAGAGACTTTTAGAAAAACTTTATCCCCTACCTCAAATTCTAAATCTCTGCGTCTCTAATTTGCATAACTCTTCTGGTGAGATTGAGCTATTCTAAGCTTTTCTCAAATGGCTCGAACTTTCTTCGTAGTTTCTTGTAGATAAGTAGGCTCTGTTACGAACTGAAGTAACTGCTTCTCTCCCACTTCATCCTAACAAAAAGGAGTCCTACATTTCTTCCCATATAATGCTTCAAACGGTGCCATACCAATACTCGAGTGATAGCTGTTGTTATAAGCAAACTTCACTAGCATTAATTCTTCAGCTCAACTACCACGGAGTTCTAAAATACAAGTTCTCAACATATCCTCTAGAGTCTTTATAGTTCTCTCTGATTGACCATTTGTCTGAGGATGATATGTAGTGGACAAATTAAGTTTAGTTTCCAACTTGGATTGAAAGCTTTGCCAAAATCGAGAAACAAATCTCAGATCTCTATCGGAAACAATTGATACTAGTATGCCATGCAACCTTACGATTTCATCATTATACAGTTTAGCTAACTTCTTCATGGAATGAGTCACCACAACCGATAGAAAGTAAGTTGATTTGGTGAGCCGATCCACTATCACCCATATAGCTTCAAGTCCTCTCAGAGTTTTAGACAACCCTGAGATAAAATCCATAGTGATATACTCCAATTTCCACTCAGGAATAGGGAGTTGCTCAAGTAGTCCACCAGGTCTCTGGTGTTCAGCCTTTATTTGTTGACATGTCAAGCATCTACGAACAAACTCTGCAGTATCTCTCTTCATACCAGGCTACCAAAAGGATTCATGCAAATCCCTATACATCTTGGTGGATCCAGGATGAACGGAAAAGACTCAGCTATGTGCTTCCTCCAAAATTAATCTTCGCAATCCCTGAGCTTCCAGAACTACTAACCTATTCCAAAATCTGACAATTTTATTTGATATATTGAATTCAGGCTTCCCCCTTTAAGAATATCTTCCCTGAGCTTAACTATTGCTTCATCAATTTGCTGAGCCACCCTAATGCGATCAGATAGATCTGGTTGGACCATAAACCAAGCCAAAAGAAACCCCTGGTCGGTTACCCCAGCATCAATCGTCAATTGCTCAAATTCAGCTATCATATAATATTTTCTTACTCGTAAAGCTACTATTGAAATAGTAGATTTATGACTGAGAGCATCTGCTACAATATTTGCTTTACCAGGTTAATACTGAATAGTAACATCGTAATCTTTTAATAGTTCGAGCCATTTGCGTTGTCTTAGATTTAACTCCTACTCGGTAAATAAATATTTAAGATTATGATGATCAATAAATATCTCACAGTGTTCATCGTAGAGGTAATGTCTCCAAAGTTTCGAAGCAAACACAAAAACTGCAAGCTCCAAATCATGGGTGGGATAATTCGCTTCATGAGTTTTCAACTGTCGAGAAGCATAGGCTATTACATTCTACCCCTGTATCAGTACACAACCCAAACAGGTGCTGGATGTATCACTAAAAATCACATATTCCCGTCCACTAGTCGGTGATGTTAGTATTGGAGCCGATACAAGCCTGTCTTTTAGAGTCTGAAAACTGATCTCACATTATTCATCCCACCTGAAAGGTGCATTCTTATGAGTCAATCTCGTAAGCGGAGCAGCAACAGAAGAAAAATCCTTAACGAATATATGGTAATAACCTGCCAAACTCAAAAAACTACGAACCTCCGTAACCGTAGTAGGTGGGGACCAGTTAACAATAGTTTCAATTTTCTTCGGGTCTATAGAAGTCCTTTATCGGAGACAATGTAACCCAAGAAAGCTACTTCACTAAGCCAGAATTCACATTTACTTAGTTTGGCATACAGTTTCTCGATCCTCAAGGTCTATAAAGTTATGTGGAGATGTTATTCATGCTTAGCCCTATTCTTAGAATACACTAGAACATCATCAATAAACACTACAATAAAATCATCCAGATAGGGTCTAAAACATGGCTCATCAAATCTATAAAAACTATTGGAGCATTGGTTAGCCCAAATGGCATAACCAAAAACTCATAGTGACCATATTGAGTACAGAAAACCGTCTTTGGTATATCTTCCTCTCTGACCCTAATCTGATGATACCTGGATCTAAGATCTAGCTTAGAGAAAACTGTAGCATCTCTCAATTGATCGAACAGATCATCAATTTTCGGCAATGGGTATTTTTTCTTAATGGTCACTTGATTCAATTTACGGTAATCAATGCATAATCTCAAGAAATCATCCTTCTTCTTTACAAATAAAACTAGTATACTCCAAGGAGAAATACTCAGACAAACAAATCCCTTGTCCACGAGTTCTTGCAACTGAGTTTTTAACTCTTTCAACTCAGCTGGTGTCATTCGATATGAAGTCATAGAAATAGGAATAGTATCCGATACCACATCAATAGGGAATTCTATGTCTCTAATTGGTGGCAATCTGGGCAAATCATCTGGAAACACATCTGGGAATCCTGAACCACTGATATGTCAACCAATTGTGTTTGCTCTTTCTTGTCTTCAATGACATAAGCTAACTACCCTTGACAACCCTTGGATAGCACCTTAGTCGCTTTGATGAAAGACACAACTGGAGCTCTGATAAATCTATCACCAATAAAGAAAATCTATGGTTGTCCTGGTGGTGAAAACCAAATAATCTTTCGGTGACAATGAACCAGTGCATAATTAGCTAATAATCAATCCATACCCAGAATTATATCCAAATCTAACAACTCTAATAGTAATAAATCAATGCTAAAATCATACCCCTGGAAGCTCACAATACAACCCCTATAAATCTCAATAATAAAAACCTCATCTCCCAGAGGGGTAGTAACCCACAACCACTGCTTTAGAGGTTCAGACTCAAGAGCCAAGTGCGTAATCAATTCAAATGAAATAAATGAATGTGTGGTATCCGGATCAATCAAAACACGAACATCACAAGAAAATAATTTCATTCTACCTGTAATCACGTCAGGCGAAGCATGAGCCTCCTGAGCAGTGACTGCGTAAACTCTAGCTTGACCTCCTGGGTCTGGTGGCACACCCTAAGGTCATCTCTACTGTGGCTAAAATGGTAAAGCTAGTCTAGGTGGTCCTGGCCTCAATGGAACTTGAGGGGCTATTGCACGCTAAGCCGGTAAAAGTTTGTATGGTGAAACATGCTGTGAATGAGTAGTCTGTGACTGCCCGAGTCTAAAAGGACAACGAGAAGCATAATGACCAAGCTGAAAACATGTGAAACAAAGTCTCGTTCCTCCTTTACATGGCCCGCATGAAGATTTTCATAAATTGGATACGATTGCCTTTTGCAGGAGATTTAGCCTTGCTCAAAATGTCTCTTCTTCTCCTTTTTCTTCTTTATACTTGAAGTTTGGACATTCGCCGGCCTTTTTCCATGTAACCTTCCTATTTATCCTCGGTGACCAACTCCAAAGCCTTAGCGTTATTTACTAAATCCCGATAAGTCGTAAAAGGCAAAGCTATCAGGTATCTCTCTAAGAAGGATCGCAATCCTTTTCTAAACCTTTTTGCTCTCTTTTCTTCCGTATCAACTAATTCTGGAGTATACACCGACAGTCTAGCAAAGCAATCTTCATATTGACTAACAGTCTGACTGTGTTATCTCAAATTCAGAAATTCAGACATCTTCTGTTCTCTAACAAAAGTGGACACATATCTCTTATGGAAAGTCTGAGTGAAATTACCCTCAAGTGACATACTGAATGTCATTACCATATCGGAGTGTCAACTCCGAATTCCACCAATCACACTCAACTTCTTTTAGCTAATGGGTAGCCAATCTGACCTTATATTCCTTTGCAACCATAACCTCGGAAAAGAGTCTCTACATCTCTACAATCCAAGTCTCTGTAACCTGAGAATCATCACTCCCCGAAAATATCATTGGCTCCATTTTTCTAAACCCAGTTATCAATTTCTGGAATCAACGATCCTCTCATGACATGCATACATTCCCCGTGTCTTCATATCCCACTCCATATTCGGTGGCTCTCTGATCTCTACATGATTTAACCCGTTCTGACTCAGAACCAACGGATACCACCGGTGTTGCTAAAACTGATATAGCTGAAGAGGTAGGTGTGGTATGAATGGCTAGAGCGACATTTGTAGTCTCATTCCCTATCACTGGTTGAGACAGTCTCTCTGTCAGTCTACGAATGTCTCCAGACATAGTGCTTACCATAGCCATCAAGACAGCTAAAGCCTGCTGCAAACCTATCCTTTCTGGCCTTTGGTCGCCTAGCACCTGAGATTGAGACTCCTGCCTCTACTCCTCATCCCTATGCTCTCCCTCGGGAGATACTTTATTCTATCTCTTTGTCTTAACCATTTCGTATCCTAGTAACCTAATGCATACAAATGATAAACAACATCACTCATGATATAAACCACCCTCTATCTAATAGCCTATACCTATAGCCACAAATCCTATGTACAGATTACCCAAAATCTTGAGCTCTGATACCAAGTGTGACAACCCGCTATCCAGGAGTCGTACCCCCTAGCAAAAGGAGATAAACATGCAAATGCGGAAACAATCAACCCAATTAAAATGTGATATCTGGATTTGCAACAATCGCACTCCCCGTCTATGATAACACGGAATGAGATTTATATTAAAAGAAAATAAATCGCTTGTTCTTTTCAAAAAATAACAGCAAAATCTTCATTATTTAGTGACTATTGAGCCACCTGGGGTTAACATAAATCCTGATAAAATATTCAATTCATTTGAAATATCAAACAAACGGCATTAATGGCTCTTCCTGCCTTCCAATAACACACTACAAAATACAGTCTCAACATAAACCAAAACTTTACATATAAGGCTCTCATTGGCCTCTACCTATTCATTTACATATAAAAGGTAATCATTCAAACCCAAAGAAAACACAAAAGCAACATGTCTTATTATTACAAATAGGTCGAAAAAGAATAGGGAATGAAATCCCTTGGCTCAAAGGCCTCTACCCTGCAGTTCTCTCTCGTCTCCCTGATTACCTGAAAACAAGGATATCAGGGTCAATATAAACTGAGCAAGTACATGGGGAACCAATGGCAAGCAAAACAAGCAAACAGGCACAAGAATATTATCATCACTATGTAAATATCGGAATCATAGCAAGATATACCAAGCATGCACATTAACTCAAAAGGACAATCTCAATTGTTATGTTTAAAACCATTATACTTTTTCCATATTCATTGTTGCAATTTAATTTGACATTTAAAGAAAAGAATTGAGTGTCGAACCAAGTTAGTGTATGAAAGTCTGAAAAGCAAGTAAAAAATTTTGTATTCCTAAATGAAATCTAGATCTTTTTAGGGTAGACACCTCAAATATTTCACATGTTTCTAATTTCATTCTCGTAAGGAGAAGAGATACATCTATAGTTCCTCAAGTTTCATCTACAAGTTTCGCAAAGCTTTCAAAACTCTAAATACCAACTGTACTCCATAAACTTCACCCACAGGCTTCACAAAGCTTTTAGAGTAACCAACAAACTATCACTTTCTCTTCATATTACTTTCTCTTGACATGATTAATGACCACAAAAAAAAAACCTAATTCATCACAAGAATCACATAGGATTCATAATAGGATTCAATACCAATTGCACAAAGAAAGTCACATCAAACAATGTTAAACCCAAAATTCACATTGTAATTTGCACGGTTATAAAAACAATAACATAACTTCTTCTACATAAATTGGATTTAGGTGATTCCAGTGGCCATTTAAAGATAAGAGGTAGGATTACAATTTCTATGTTTGAAGCTTAACCTAATTCTGTCTAGAAGGTAGCTCAAAATTGAAGCAAAGTTCAACACAGAAACAGACAGAAACAAGGTTTTTTGAAGAAAACAGGGTATTTTGAAAATTTACCGTAAATTCATTCATCAATAAAACTATTCAAATTTTATGTAATTTTAAAGATATAGAAGTCTAGTTTCACGGAAGAAAACCCTACTTAATTTGTAGTTGTGCAAAAAAAGATATTGAATAAACAAGAGGGTATCATCACACTATAAATAGAATAGTTTTTCTGTAGAAATCATGCTATTTCAAAAATTCACCAAAAATCCATTTCTCCACAAAACTCTTTGAATCCAATGTCATTTTAAAGGTATGGGAGTCTAGTGTTACTAGGAGAAAACCATACTCAATTTGGAGTTGTGCAGAAAATGATATTAAATAAATAATAGGACATGGTCAAGCTATCCAGCTTACAAAATATCTAAGGTTTCATTCTAGTACGGGATTTTCTTTTTCCTAATTCATTTCCTCCAATTTTCAGCAACATAATTACATCAAAAATATGTTCTATAGCATTATTAGGCATCAATTTAACAAACACATACAAAATATTTGTCTCAAACTTGCAATTCCTTCTTGAGTTTTTATTTCTTCCCTCTCCAAACTTTCCTTGGATTTCTAGCTTGTTCTCTAGGTGTTCTACACTTGCTTTCACTTCCCAAAGGCTAGGGTTAACATATATATGGATGGAGGTGTGTTATTTCAATATTAAAGGGTTGTTTTAATGGAATTTAAGGTATGTTTTTGGAGGAAGAAGATGGAGGCCGAAAATGAACCTTGAAGAGAAAGCTTCTTATGTTTAAAACTTTTTTTCTATACTTATCTCTCTACCTAAGTGGAATGTGGGGCCCAAACATGGTGAGGTGTCAAAACTAAGGTTGCCATGTGTTGGGTGATGGTGAGTCATGGTGTCCAAATTATTTTTATTTTATTTTATCATTTATTTTTTCTTTTTTTCTTTTCCTTTTTCTTTTTCTTTTTTTTTTCCTTTTGTGGGTCTCACACCAAACCCTAATTCGGTTCTCTTGTTGCATTCTTTTCTAATAGTTTTTATTTGCCACTATATTCCACAGTCTATACTAAGTTCAATGTGCCCAACCTCTATTTAGAATCATAAACATAGAAATCAAAACATATATCGAAAATGCGTCTAAAATCGCAATACATCTAATTTATCCCAATACGATGCGACACAATTTAAGTATGGTAAGTAAAATGTAAACGAAAATGCATGTTTTAATATTTTCTAAAGATGGGATCTTACACAAAGACCCCGCAATGCTATGAAAATACCCTTTTCAACTATCAAAGAAATCCAGCATATTAAATTTTTAACATTTCAAAACATAAGTTCAAATTTAGGATGATATATTATAAGATAGGCTGCAAGAGAAATTTTCAAAATATGATTTCTAGAAAATAGGTTTCACTTTCAAAATGCCCTCCGATGGATCCGTCGACATGTCTCAAAAGTCGACAACTAAGAAAGACCAATACCAATAGTTGGCTTCAGGCAGCTTTCTCCTCTGTTGGATCTAAGGCGGGGGCTGCTTTTATGCCTCTACCTCCTCTGAGAAAGAAATAAAAATAGAGAAATAAGTATAAAATATTTAGTGAATGGAGTGCAATTACATAGTTGTGTTAGTAAATGAGTGGTGAGTATAAGAATATCAAAACCATAATTTCAAACAACTCATCAATCATCGACAGTTTTTAATAATCCAGATACTTTCAAAAATATATGCATCCACTAGCTCTGTCACGCCCCGAACCGGGATCGTGAACAGCCGCCCGTTGTCCCTGGATGCCGGCTGGATTTTTACAGAAAATCGGGCAGAACCTCCCCATAAATCGGAGGTTTCCCATGTACAATTTCACCTGTATATGACATTCATCCAGTACAAATAAACAATTGGCCATCCCGGCCTCTCCAAAATCAACAATATCCACAGCCAACATCCAGAACAACGCAAGGCTATAAAGTTTCTAACAGTCCTAGCAACAGACCTCTACTGTCATGCCCAACTAGAGCATGAGCAGCCGCCACACCGAGCGGACTTAAATTCTACGCATATATAAAATAAATTCCCAAGTTATTTTTAAATATTTACAAATGCCTCAATGCAACGAAATAATCAACACGCGAGTTCCGCGAAATAAAGTCCATAATTTATACAGTCATCCCAGAAAATTTATATAAATATATTGGTCAATCTAAAACCTCCAATACATAATAATATCACCAATCATCATAGCGGAAGAGATGGAAAATATCCATACCCAATCCCAGTGGTATCTCCTCGATCCAACACTAATCCTGTGGGAAAAAAAGTGAGGGATGAGTATCTATGGGAGGATACTCAGTAAGTGAGGGGATTGATATCATGCTATCAATATCGAGGTGAATTTGGAGTGTCAAAGCATAAGATAAGAAAATATCCACAGTGTGCAAACCAATCATGTTATTTCAAAATCATATATAATACGCACACATCAGAAAGCAAGATATGCATCCTAAAATTTTACATCAATGTCATGAAGAACCGGCCAATGAAATATTCCCGGTAATGGTCTACCTCGACCAAGGACGGCGCATTGGGGTTTTTTCCAAATGCAAGTATTAAAGAATGGTTCTCTGCCCCAATGTTGGCCACAGACTACCCCAACTAGCCTGTAAAAAAAAATATATATAGTGTACATATAACTAGTCGGCCGTGTATGGTGCCCCCGCCTGGTGCTAGACGGAGCCGTACTCAACGTCCTCTCCGATGAGGGTCAACCTGGGACACCCATACACACGACAATCTGGCGGATACCTCCGGCCGAAGCGTATCCGGACACAAGGGGTGCCTCTACCAGATGTCCTTCGTAGCTACGGATCACAATATCAAATCGGCCGGGCACGTAGCCCCATGCATCCCATCACCAGTCGGCCGGGCATATAGCCCCATGCATAATATCATAAAGTCGGCCGGGCATACAGCCCAATGCATAATATCATAAAGTCGGCCGGGCATACAGCCCAAAACATAATATCGTAAAGTCGGCTGGGCATACAGCCCAAAACATAATATCGTAAAGTCGGCCGGGCATATAGCCCAAATGTGTAAGTAAATCCATTTAAAACCATGTGCCAATGCAGTGAAAGCATTTAAAACATATCAATATGTCGAAAATGTGGCACAATATACGTTTATCAAAACTCATGGATGCATATCAATAAGGTCAGCAGTTAAGACACTCCAAAGGTCACAAAATATTTCATCAAATATTGGAAAGTCATAATAATCATACATTTTGCAGAAACATGTCATTAAAAGATATTTTTGAAACATGGTTTTCAATCAATAGCGAATGTCAAAGTCCCACTCACAGTTCTACGGGAGGGAAGTCACTCCCTACTGACAAGCCAAATCGGATCTGACCGCTCGAGTCTCCAAAAGATCAACCTAAATCAGATTATCAAATTTCTGTAACATTCTATACTTAACCTTCAATTCATAGATAATCATTTCATAATTTGTATTCTATATGCATTCCACTTATACTCTAAACATATACAAAACCTTTCATCTTAAATTCAATTCTAGATTCGTCCAATTTATCAATTAGAGTCGAAATCTCCTCACCTAGGGTTTTCTCGAAGCGCCGAGTCTCGTCCGAAAGTCGCTTCGGTCACTCCAAAGTCTGTAGGGTTTCCTATCAAAACAAGGTTCATTTGTTAGATCTAAACACATAGATCCGAAACAAAACCCTAAGTCATTTACCTGCGTGGAGATTCGTGGGCTGTCACGGGCTCGTGGGCCGTCACGGGCTCGTGGGCCGTCACGGGCCGTCGCGGGCTCGTGGGCCGTCACGGGCCGTCGCGGGCTCGTGGGCCACGGGCCGGACTGGGCTCGTGGGCTACAGCTAGCGGGCTCGCTGGTCTGCGGGCCAGCGGGCTGGCAGGCCGATGGGCTGAACTGGGCCGCGGGCCGTACTGGACCTGTGGGCTTGGACGGGCTGTCGGGCCTGGTGGGCCCGTGGGCTTGGACGGGCTGTCGGGCCTGGTGGGCCCGTGGGCTTGCTGCTGATGTGCCTGTGGCTAATGGGCCTGCAGGCTGGCGGGCCTGCGGGCCGACAGTGGCTCGCGGACTGATGCTCGCCCGTGCGCTGGTGCGCTGTGCTGGGGCGTGCTCGTGCGCTGCTCGCGCGCGCTCGTGCGCTGCTCGCGCGCGCTCGTGCGCTGCTCGCGCGCGCTCGTGCGCTGCTCGCGCGCGCTCGTGCGCTGGGCCGCTCGGGCTAGTGTGCTGGGCCGCTCGCGCTAGTGCGCTGGGCCTCGCGCGATAGTGTGCTGGGCCTTGTGCGCTCGCGGCCTCGCTCGCACTCGCGGCCTCGGTCCTGCTCGTGGCCTGGGCGCGAGCTGCGGGCTGGGTCCTGCTCGGGGCCTGGCTCGCGCTGTGGGCTGCAGGGCACACTCGGTGGCTCGATAGAGCGAGGAGGCAGCAATCGCGCGCTGTGGCACGATCGGGCTCGCGTGGAGGAATCGCACTGTGGAGCGCTCAAGCTCGCGCGATGGTGGCAGGAGGAGGGGGTTGCTGCTGGTGGCGGCTGTTCGCGGACGGAAGCGAGATCGCGCGGTGGCGGCGCTCGGCGGAGCTTGCGAAGGAGGTGAGATCGCAATCAATCGCGACTGCAGAAAGGAGAGTGAGCCGCGGGAAGAAAGAAGCAGAAGAAGAAGGAAGAAGGCGGCGAATGGCGGAGACACGCAGCGAGGAAGGCGGCGCCGGCGGTGGCTGTGGCGGAGGAAGCCGAACGGCCGTGGGAGAAGGCGAACAGCCGCAGGAGAGGGAACGTCGGGGAGAGAGAAAGAGAGAGAGAGAGAGAGAGAGAGAGAGAGAGAGAGAAAGGAACGAATTAGGGCTTTAGCCCTAATTCAATTGGGGGGAGGGCCAAAACGCTGCGTTTTGGCTCTCCCTCTTTTTTTTTTTTTTTTTTTTTTTTTTTTTTTTTTTTTTTTTTTTTTTAGTCTTGGTGTTACAAGCTCATGCTTTACAAAGATCATGGATCTCTCTAAAGAAAACACTTCTAAGCAAAGTTTGGTCGAACCTGATGGAAACCCGCCAAGGGGTTTTAAATACAATCGTTACAAAACACTAGATTCCCCTTCATTGATATTAACTCGTACCTCACCGGTGGTGTAATTGGATAGTACGACATGGGTACAGGAGACTGCATCTATCTCCCTTGCTAACAAACCCTCAACCACGTCACTCTATTGAGTCGCTCCGTAGAGGGAGTGACTATAGTCATTTACCATCTCATACACCATCATTTCACAAATATTCAAATATTTTCCAATATGCCATGAATTCAACAAATGATTACCAAATCTTATCACAATATTCATAAATGCAATTCCTACCAACAAATGTCACATTCATTTGCAATTACAATGGAGGCATGCATGTTTCAAAGTCATATTTTGGGACATCCCATAATCACAAATAATTATAGAAAAATCATTTAAAATCATTTATAGAAGAATTTAAAACCTGTTTTCTCATTTATAGACACAACAGTCTATCCATTCACTATGTTAGGGAGGGTAGTCACTCTCAAATTTCTTTCTCCACAATCACAATCAGCCCTAGTTCAGCCTTGTCTAGCCCCTAGGTAATATCATCAAGCATCCAGAACCATCAATATCGATTAATTCAAGTCAACCCATAAATCCTAACTTTCATTGCTTATTCTTCTCTCACTAGAAGTAACTTCAAAATCCTCAAAATCCAATTGGATAGGTCATTAAACAAAATAAATCTTGGGATTGAAAGATTATATTACCTTGATTTTATCTCCAAAAGATTTGTCCAGTTCGGATTACACCAACCCCTTGATTTTTTCCCTTGTTGCGACAACTCTAGATTCTTAAGATCTTCTAAAAACAAGTCTAAAATTTAATTTTGAGAAATAAGATGGATAGTTTGGAACCTTCTATCTAGAGATTTGGTAGTGGACTCAGTGAGTCTAGAAGAAGAAAGGACGAAGAGTCTAGAAAGAGAAGGATAGTCTAAAGAGTGAAATGAGAATGCTTAAGTCTTGTGAGTTAAGGTCTCAATTCTTTTTTTATCTCCCAACCCATTTTTAACAATTTCTTAGTGACCCTCTTGCACTCCTAAATTGCACAAGTAGCCCATTTTGTCCTTTTGTTTATAGGGAAGGTCAATCCAATAGGTTTAAACATTTGAACTTTTGGTCTGTTGAGGGAAGGTGCTCTATGACGAGTAAGTAAAGTTGGAACGAAAATTAAAATTTATGAAATAGATAATAGAAATATGAAATGTTCAAAAGTGTAGAGTATAATATAGATTGTGTATGATATAATTAAAGAGTTTGGATGGTGTAGTGGTAAAAAAAACTTTTTGGAAGACTTGAGTTCCCAAGATTCAAAAGTTCAATTCTTATCGGCTAAATGAACCGAGAAGTAGATGAAAATTTTGGACGATTACCGAGGCTTTTGATGGCACCAAGAAACATTAGAAAATCACAAATAAATGTATGTGTACTAACAAGTAAATAAAAATCATACCAACAAGGTTTCAAAATTAGAAATCTATCGACACGTCCAAATATTCATCGTCAGGTAATGTAAGTGGAGTGTGATAATTAGGTGTTCCGACAGATATATAAAAATTGTAAAATAATAATGAGTCTAAGGAGAGACTACAACTTCCATCATATATCGACAACCTGTAGATTCCACAATATACAAACGAATCACAACTTCACAATATACCGAAACGGTAAGGGGGATTGTACCGACCGGATCCCCACTTACAAAATAGCATACGGTAACTTGTACTGAGGGGCTAAAATTTCCAAATTAATAGAGTACCGACAGAGATGAATCATCAAGCAACTCAATTCACCGGGTACTCTGATAATCAAGAACTCTAGTGATGAAGAACTTAAAAATTGAAAGTTTATTAATTAAGAAAGTGTTTAAAGAAATTCCTGAACAGTTTAAAAGACTGAAATTTACATTTTTATCTAAATTAACTATTTTTCATATTTTTACAAAATATAAAAATTTTTAAATAATGCATTTAGAGTCAACAACACAATCCAGACATCTGGACTTGTCTGGGTGTTACCCTTCTACACTACTCAACCTCTTGAATTTACGTTCTTTAGAGTTCCTTCCCACTTAAAATAGCTGCGTTTTTAACAAGTTGTTCGTGTGTTCATAATTTTTACTTTTCCAAATCACCTGATTTTAGTAATTATCTTTATTAAAAGGTAAATGATATTTTATCCTATTTTGTCAATTACTAAACATTTCAAAATCAATCAGATCACTTAATTTGGATAGTTTAACCCCATATAAATATTGGCAGGACAGGCTCATTAATGAAGTGGTATCTTACATTGCCATGACCAAAAGATTTTTTTAGAATATTTTTGCAAAGGAGTACTATCAAGAGTAATTCTGATAGCAACTCTTCATTTTCTTAATCAAATGTCCATATTATTTTATAGATACAATTCTCAGTCATTCACAGCATCTTACATACAATTTGAATATCAAAACTTTGTCTAATGTTGTTGCCTCCATCTTAAAATAATTTAAGTCTCAAATTGAAACAATGGTGAAGCAACATTCATCAACTTCCGCAAAGCACTAGGCAAGAACTTCCTGGCAAACAGAAAGCATATTGAAGTAACGTTGCCATTGTACCTACATTGACTTCCAAACCTTATATTATTAAGCAACTCAATCGTGACATCTAGGTGTCCAAACTGTGCTGGGTGCGCACCACCCTTCGACCAGTCTGCCCAAGTAAGAGTCCTGTTGGAATTCTCTTCCAAGAACAGAATGTTTGCAAGTGTTGGTATGTAGTGCTCATCCATACAATTTGATGCAAAGCAATGTTCTTCAAAGATGGAATAGTACTTCGTATCAGCCACTATCTCAACCGCAAGCTTGCGATCAACCTCGAACCACTGTGACCCTTTACGCCAGTCAGAGAGGTTTATGGCTGGCTCCATTTTGGGGTTGTATCGGCCACGACCTACCCTGGATATTTCATCAAATGTACTGATGAAGCTCTGCTTGGTGTTCATTATATAGGTGTAAATTGTAGTGAAATTGAACATGGGAATGCAAGATTCTGACAGTAGAACAAATCTCTGGTTGGAAAAGTCTAGGAGGGCATTCGCCAGAAGGCGTTTCTCTGCATCAACCATGCTTGCTTTTCCCCATTCTACTGGCTGCAATTGTGACATAACACATTTAAACATAGAAAGAAACACGAAATTGGTTGAAATCTAAAACATTAAACTTGATAAACATGATAAATAAGCTCCTAGAAAAGAAGCAGCCACTGATATGAGAATTCGTGATCAAAATATTTGTGCAAAAGCACTAAAACAGGCACAATTTCCTCCTGAATTCAAGATTACCAAATCATTGACTTCTCATTCCTACCAACATATATAAATATGTGCGCATGTGAGTTAATGCAATATTGTTTGTATCAGAAAGAAAAAGCTCCATCTCATTGCTTAAGTAACTCTCTGCAAACCACTGATGTTATGCATCAGAAGCTGACCTTGCTAGGAATTCTTCTACCATAGAAAACCGAGTTCTGATGCAGTGAATCATTGTGTGAGGGATGAGGATGAACGTATATGGAGTAAAACCCTTCATGACCTTTGAAAAATTTCTCCCAAAAAGGAGCCAAAGGAAGAGGCCCTTTTGTCAAGAACATGAAAGCAACCTTAGCACGCGGATGAGGATCTTTATTAATCCGAGGAACCATAGAAGCCAGCCAGAAAAGTTCTCCATCGCTCATGTCATGCATAAGAGTTGAAGTCTCTTTTGGTTTCACACTATAATTATTCGACCACAGAACTACTTGAACTGGTGGTGGCGGTGACGGAGGTAGAGAGTATGAATTTGAAGTCGATGGTAGTTGGGTCAACGAGAAAGAACACAAAGCTGAGAAACTATTGACATATAGACCTCCTGTAAATCCAAGGAAAATTCCAATGGAAAATATGAGAAAATGTAAACCATGGCTTGAGAACATCTGGGTATTGAAGAGCTTGGCAGCAGATGAAGATTGATGTTCTCCTACCCGAGAAAGACTAAAGAGAGAAGGAGAACCATCAGAAGTGGTGGGGAATAGTCCCTGTTGGTTGATTGGAAAATGAGGTAAATATAAGTTCAATTATTGAAAAAAATAGAGACCAACATCACTTGAAATTGACATCCACAATGCAAATGGGACAGCTTGTGCGCGTTGTCCCATTTTCGTTTTTCTTTGCATAGTGCAGATATAGAAATAACTAGAATGACTTCAGCAAACTAAGGCCACTAGCAAGAAGGCTTTTGCTTCAACTTTCAAATAATTGCTGGAATTTTTTAATCATAATTGATGGCAATTTTTAATTAAAAGGATATAAATTAGTTGGGGGTTATGTTTTTCCATTAAATCCATTTTTCTACAAAATCTCTTACTCAATCATCCCTTCTTAATTAGTTACGTTTTGAATTGGTCATCGATTCTAATTTTATTGATAAATTAATGACTATTTTAATTTGTCATTACATATATTAATATAAATAAATATTAGAATTTATTTTATAAATTGATGTTCTAACCGACAGCTATTATACAGTAATCGTTTTAAATTCGACTAAATCTGATTTGAATCGAATTAGACGCGTAAATAACAAAACTTTATTGACATCTAATTTTTTCATATATAGACTCAAATCTAGAATTTTATTTAAGTGTTACTAAATCAATTAGGCATTGATCCTTATCTATACTTTTGACAATTTGTTTTTCTTAATAAAATAAAATAAAAATAAAAGTTAACAATTTATTTCTTAATTTTGCAACAATTTGTGTGATTGTCAACTTTTGTATGATGTACAATGAAAATAGGAAGGTATATTTTATTAAAATTAACATTAATTTTGTCCCACAATAAAGATCAACCATTTCCCGCCGGACATTTGTCAAGATACTACAGGGGCATACAGTTGACTCCATATCCGATCTCGGATTCCCCTCTGCTCCTACAGTTTGCGCACACGTCTTAAAGAAGTCTGCCACGCGATAAAAAAGGCTCTAAAGGTTATTTTGGTAATTTTGTGTCCCATTTCGTGTGAAAGTAAATTTAGATATATTATAGAAGAAGGAAAAGCATTTCTTAATAAGGAGCAAACTATATCCATTTTATTTTGTAAAGGTTAAAAACATTACTCCCTCCCGAAACAAAATAATAAATTTAATTATTGTCCCTTATTTTAAAGAGTTAAAAACTAAAATTTGCATTTTTAGTAAAAGAAATTAAAACTAATGTGCGTACGTAAAAAAAAAAAAAAACAGAAATTGGATTTAAATGTTTTAGAGAGAAATTTTAAAATCAAAATCTTAAAAAAGATAAAATTTTAATTTCTAAAGAGAGAAAATTAATATAATTGTTTAAGAGAGCAAAAAAAAAAAAACAAATTTGGTATTTTTAAAGAGGTAAAATTTATAACCAATGTATTTAAATTAAAAAAAAAAGAAAAAAAATGTGAATCAAGTTAACAAAAAGTGAGAAAAACTAAATTGGTATTTTATGAATCAAATTAATTTTTTAAAGAGAAAAAATTGAACTGCTTAGTTTTAAAGGGAGAAAAATAAATTTGACATTTTCAAAGAGAAAAACCTTATTATAAATGTGTTCAAAAAGAGAAAATAAAAAATTAAATTGATTTTATTTTATAGAGTTAAAATTAATAGTTAATTTTAGAGAGAGAAAATTTGAATTTAGTTTTTCTAAATAGATAAAACTAAAAGTCAATTTCTTTAAATTTTAAATAATCAAATTTCTTTAGAAAGAAAATTAAATATGCTTGATTTTAAAAAAGAGAAAGCATATATTTTTTCAGAGGGAGAAAACCTAAAATCTATTTGTTTAGAGAAAACAATTTGATAATTAAATTGATTTTTAAAGAGAGAAATTTAAGATGCTTAGATTTAGAATTTAAAGTCAGTGTGTCTTAAAAGATAAAATTTAAAATAATTTAGACTTTCTTAAGAAAGAAATTAATATGTTTAGTTTTAGAGATAGAAGAATTAATTTTGATTTTCTAGTGAGAGAAAATCCAACACAAATGCATTTAGAAATAAAAAAATATATATATGAATTAAATTGATGTTTCAAACAAAAAATTAATGTTTTATTTTTATAGAGAGATGGAAAATTCAATTTTTTTTAGAGAAAAAAATTTTTCTTCTAATGTGTTTAGAGAGAGAAATTTGAAAATAATTTAATTCTTTTATAGATAATTTTAATTTGATTAATTTTTTTTTTTTTTAAAAAAAAAGAAGACCTTGTTTTTTTAGAGAGAAAAAATAAAAATAATGTACTTAAGAAGAACATATGAAATAAACTATTTTCCTCGAGAGAAAAAATTAATTTATTTATTTTGGGGAGAGATAATTTTTATAAATACAATCAAAAGTGAGAAAAATAATAGTTAAATTATAGAAAGATAAAGATTACTCCAAGTATCAATCTGGATGCCAAATATAGAAAGAGGGAACACTACCCTCTTTCCTTTTCCCCTCTGCCATTTTCCTTGTCACATGGTTCACAAAGGTTTTTATTTTTTCTTTTACTTTTTATTTATTTGTTGAGAAGTGATCCCACAAATTAATTATTTCAAGATCTAAGAGTTGCAGGCATTCAAAATTCACCCCCTGGATTTACTGCAACATAGGTAAGGAAATCTGGATATTCTAATTATTCTACTCTCAACAAGCGAGAAAGATTTACAAAAACCTTACGCATGACCATGGATAAAAAGGGGAAAGAATGTAAAATAAACCTTAATCTCTATTATGCATGACCATGGAAGTCTTGATTTCCACCATTTTTTTTTTTTTTTTTACAAGGATTTGAACCTAAAATCACCCGATCGAAAGAAAGAGATTTGTACTATTAGACTGCTCTTTGGAAACCTTGATTTCCACCATGCTATAGAATGTTCGGCTCGAGTCATAACTAGTAGACAGGAGCCACCATGCAAACACCTCCAATGTGAAGCAACATGATATACCCTCAGACATTCATACACAAGATATCCAAAATTGCACCATCCTAGCACTACTAACCACATGTTGCCATGAAACACCCAACAACCTCAAGTGCTAAACCTAGTTGACTTGGGGCACGATGTCCCCGGCAACGTAGATTTCGTGGAAGACTAGATACACGTAGCCTTAGCCTTGTAAACAAAAAGGCTGTTTTTTCGCGACTAGATTCCTTGAACTATAAATTATAATATCAAGCAACCATGACAGAAGTGAACATATACCAAACCCTTGTGATGACAAAAATACTAGATTCTCTTAACAAAGTTTTTAGTTTTGAGTTTTGAAAAAAAAGAAAAAAGGCGCCGGAGAACTCACCCTTTAATGGGCTTGACAATTAGCTCAAATCGGATTAGTCGATACTAATAAATTACTTATCGGATTCCAATCGGTCAAGCTACAAAAAAAAAAAAAAAAAAAAAAAAAAAAAAAAAGAAGCCAACATATATAATGTACAAGTTCAGAATTCAAGTATATAAGTAGATCTGAATGCAGAAAACCAACAAAACCGAAGACTTTTTATATAGAAAAATTCAAAGGTCAAGCAGCAAGTGGCATCAGTCTGTTTTATGTCCATGTAATTTTGTAATGAACCGGAAGAACTTGTGAAGCACAGAATATGGATCTTATAATCCTTGGAAAAGCTTCACATTACGTGAAACTTAGGGATTTTATATAATTGATTTATGGAACAACATCTGAAAGAATGGAGAAAAGGCTATTCTGGACAAGGATTAAGAAAAATGCTAATTCAACGAGAAACAGCCATGCTGCTAACAATTTTGTCAGTCAAACTATCAATCTTCGGAACCTCAAATGGTAGAACTATCAAATACATAAAACCCAGGATTAAAGCTTCACAAAAAAAGGAAAAGGAAACGGGAAACAGAAAAAGCAAAAACAAAAATGGGAGTGCAAAGAATGAGGTAACTAGGGAACTAAATCACTGAAATTCCTTGAAACAGCCTGTTCATCAATCTAAAAGAACATGTCAACTAATCTACCAAAGAGCAATCCTTCTCCTTTTGTGTTGTGTTTCTTCCATTGTAAGATCATCCTTTAGTATCAGTAATAACTACCAGATTGAAAATCTATGGGCACAGAGACGGGTTAGATTTTGCTAATGTCACAAGCAGACAGCAAATGTCTAGTTACTAATATATTGCGGGCATGTCCACATGTAATTCTATACAAGTCTTTTCAGTAAATAGTGAGACATCTTTCCCAAAGTTAGGGAGCTTGTTCCAAACTTAATATTCTTATCTTGGTTGGCAAAAAGGAGAGATTAATTTACCTCAAGCAATGCAAAAGCTAATAGGTAGCTTAAAACCCAGAACATCAGATCCGATGAATTCTCAATCCAAGACAAGACAACAACAATTAAGCACTGGACAGAACAAGCAGCTCTACAGGAGCACTCACCATTTTAGACACAAGAACTGAACATTTGGAAGAATGTGAAAGCTGATAATAGCAGTTCCTCCAATTGGCTACAAGGATGAATTAAAACCTTGAGCCAACAGCAAAACACAGCAGAAATGATGCAGAACCAATGAAAAGAATGATAATAAAGGAAACCACAGAAAACAGTAAGACACCCAGTGGAATAGCGCCCACTCCAAGCCCAAGGCATCCCGAGCCTGGAGTTACACACAAAAATTAACCCAGGTGCAAAAGGGACCAAGAGAACAAGATCAAAAAAATAAAAAATGAATAAAATAAATAAAAAAGGCAAACATTCTTAAAGATCATGCGACTATTAAATACATGGCAAGAAACCCAACTCTTTAGAAACCAATCCAAGAGTATTGGCAACCATTGCCCAACCACGCTACTCAAATTTCCCCCCTTTCTCTTTTAAACATTTTCTCATTGAAATTCAATTCACATTATCACTTTAGCAAGCTAGTAGTTTATTTAGATTTTGACTTGGACAAGTTTCTAGAGGCATTATGTGCATAGTGTTTTAAATTCTGCTCCCAGTGAGAAAAGACATTTATTGCCTTTAGTTGCTTGTCTTTCATATTGCCTATTTTAAAGAAATTGCTCAAGTTTTCTTACGTGTATAACTTCCGATTAAAATGCTATTAAGTGGTGAAACCTTAAGATCATTAGGTCCTCCAAAATAAATCAGAATGACTTTTCATTTAAAACGTTGTCCCTTACTTAAAAAGGTATCCTCTGCAATTGCTCAAAGCCATAAATATGTGACATATTGGTCTTCGTTGCCAAAAGAATTTTACAGAATTTCTTTACAAAAGATTTTGTTTTACAGTATTAAAGCATCAATAAAAACCTCAACATAAGAAACCTCCTCAAATGGCCATGACTTGAAACTGTCTCAACCACCGCAAAGAGTATTTTTATAACTTGTCAAATCATGAACATCACATTAGAGCTCTGACCATTGACAACTTGAAAATATATAAAAAGAAGTTTTATCAGCATTTAGCAATAAAACAATAATCTCTACTTTAAGATATTTTTCTTTTATTGGAAAAGAGCAATTCATTAGCTAAATATCACAAGAAGGCGCAAGCAAAACAAATTAGAGCAAAAAAGAATCCACAAAATCTGTAATCTGTTTAACAGTGAGAAATGAATTAGACAAAACCCAAAGAAAAGTACTTTTTAGCAAGCCATCAACAAAACTAAAGACTTTTCAAACGCATAAAAAATCTTCATATTGCAGTCCATCTATACTAGCTAAAGATTGCAAGAGAGAACATTACAAGGACCTTTTCTCTCTGTACAAATCCTCAATTCACCCCATGCCCAAAGCTCATACCTCGCCGAGTTTGAAGCCACTCAACTAACCCGAAGAATAGCATTAATTTGCTCCCACAACACTCATGTCCAAGAAAGCTAAAGTAGACGACTTAGAGACTCTAGCTCCCTCTCGCAAAGAGCACATCGAAGAGTAACTTTTAGAGGACTTTAGGACAAAGGTCTGGGGTATTGTGAGCATATTTTGATGGTTTAACAGGCTGGTATTAGATACAAGTTTTTGCGTAAAAATCCAGCAGCAAAAATTGAAAGAAAGAAAACAATAGATGGAATGAAAGAGGATAATTTTACTAGCATCACGCTAGTAGATCCTTAGGTTTCACACTTAGGGTCAGAAAGTATCGCACTTTCTAAAGTTTGAGAGGAAGTCTGCAAGACAAAGCCTCCATAACCATTTATGACCATTTATAATCTCCTCCCACACCATTGTCCTCCAACAACGCCCCCCCCCCCCCCTTTTAAAAAAAAGAGAGTTCATTGGGTTTTAGAGACAAATCTTCACACCAATTTGCAGAAAAGAACTTTAATGAACTTAACCAAAGACCAAATTCTGAGATCAACATAGGAAAGAGGAAATTTGACCGCTTCCCGCTTAATCAAACTGAAGTTAAGAGATCTATTTTCATTTCACAGAAACAAGAACCTCCTCTGAATTAATTCCAAACAGTTGGTTATCACAACCAGGATGGGGAACAAAGACATGAAATAATTGAGAGATTTCAGAAGGCATTCTTGATAATTTAGAATTAACTTTAAATGGATATTCGACAGCCTGGTTAACAAAGCCGTAAATTCAAAATTCTTAAGCGAGCCAAAATTTCCATTACTTGGAGTATTGTAACACCGCCTAAGCTCATGACAAATTGTACACATTGTATCATTTATATTCAAGTACCTAGTGTAAAATAGCAATGGACCATGTGAGGAGACCAGAATGACAGTACTATGGACTCCCAAAATTTCATTTGAACGATAAATAATAAAATAAATGAGAAAATGACTGAACTGAAGGAGCAACTTTGAGCCTCCCAAAGAATAATTAGTTTCACCACAAATGGAGGCAAAAAAAAAATTTGGTCTAATGTTATAAGAAAGAAGTGAAGGGATGGGATGGACAACCGAAAAAATAACTGGAGCAAAATGTTTCTTTTGAAGTTCGCTTGTAATTTAGTTTTGTAACATAATTAAGGCTTATATTTAGAAGTCTGATTATATTAGACTTTCATCATGAAGTCATCTCGACCAAAAGTAAGCACCAAATTTTTTTATGGTTAGTAACATCAAGGGCAATAACAAGCAAAAATTTGCCAGCTTGATAGAAAATATTTAAAACATACTATATGTGTCTTTTGCAAACTGCTAAAACTAGACTTAGTTAAGCCTATTTAAAACCTTTTAGTATTTTCAAATCTTTTTTATCAGCACTAACCTAATTTATCCAGAGCTGAACTTTTAGTCCTTTTAACATGTTATTTGCAAGAAACTATGTAGCACGGACGTGGACATGGTAAACGACACAACATGAACATTTATATCGTAAATTACAAAGTTTTGAACCGGATCATTTCCAGCACAAACACCACATGTACCCACCCATTTTAGAAGAATCCATGTGAAATAGGCAAGAAATAATTTGCACTTAAAAGCTCTTAACAGGAGTACTGACCAATCTTAACAGTACTACCCAGTCAAAAACAAGAACACAACATTCATCTCAGGATCGAGCATGATCACAAAGCAATATGCTCGAGAGAGCTGTTACTTACTTGTGATCCAACAAGATGCAGCCACCGGAGAAAGGAAGAACAGCATTACAGAACCAAGCGTCCCACCAAAATGGTTCGCCTTTGCCAGCTTGAGATGCTCATCACTGTGTTAGAAAATAGTGCTGAGGTAGAAGTTCAACTAAAGTTAGAATCTCAAGAAGGATAGATATAAAAGGCAGCACTGACCACCTAAGAAGTAAAGAATACTTTAACAAACCAACTGAGAGCTTAGAATATGTCATAAAGCAGATTAACTTTGCTTCTCAAGGAACCCATAATGAAACATCATCAATATTTTATGTGTAAAAAGAGAAGCAACAAAAACTGCGACAAAATCTGTAATGCACAGCAGGCTTTCAAAGAGAGTCCTAATTTTCAAGAGCAACCAACTTCACCTCATAGCCACCAAAGCATGTTATAGACAGGTTTGGGTTAAAACCCAAAACAGACAGCTTAGTACCCAAATATTGATACTGAAACTAGAAATCCCAAATTCACATTTGAAAGTTGAAATAAATGCAGAAAGCTACCTCAGGAACTACAAGATGATTCAAAATGCAGGGAGATTAGTCTAACTTGAAGAAGTAATTCATATTTGATGTATAACACATATTAAGAAAAGCACCAAGAGGAAACAGCCCATTCCACCTCGGAAGCAAAAACAAGAAAATCTTCAAAACTAGCAACATCAATATCAACAATGAGAATAGAACAAACTGTGAGTAGACTATAACGAAAAATCCATAAACTAGGCCAGGATCTTTCCTTCTTTACTTTCCCCTCAAAAACCCCTCTATTTTTTCCCTTCACTACATGGTCACCAAAATGTAACTATGCAGGTCAACAAGATTGATCCTTTCCGTCTCCTTATACAGCATATATAAAAGTGACGTGTGGATTTAAATATTGGCCTGTATTGACTATTGCAATGATGATATGGCTGATATGTGCATGTGTGTGTTGCCTTCGGGGTGGAGGAAGAGTGAGGATGGTCATCTCTAAGTAACTCCAACATAAGTTATTCGATTAACCAAGTTCAGTCCTAATTTGCATATTTTCACGTGCAAGACCAATAAGCTGTCAACCTGTCAGCCACATAAAGAAATCAACGTTCAGTTGACCCTAGGAAGCACATATACGTCAAAATAGTAGCTGTACTCATCTTGGACACATACAGATTTGATCTTCCATGGATACCTGTTGGATATGTGTCGAATATTCCATGTGATACATCCGTTTTTAATTTTTTAAATGCTGGATAGTTAAGTGATACTTAGATGGAACTTTGCGGTGGATGGTTGATCGATACTTCAATTCAACTTTTCTGTCACGACACTATACACTAGCATCAGGTATAATACATGTATGTGTTATTTTGATTAGGCAATATGTGAATGAAGAAACCACAATTATTATACCTACTTTTTATTTCTCATTAAACTCACTTTAAAATATTTGAATTACAAATTTGCTAATTAAATTTATTTACTAATAAAAATTATATAAATACAGTCAATTTGTCAATGTAAACATACTAATTTCATTTAATATATATATAACCTCTCTTATTTTATTTTTCGGAAATTTATAGTATTTTCGTACTCATGTCATCTTCGATATTCCTATATATTCATGCTTCTTCTAGATTTGAAATTTTTAAATTTAAAAAAAAAATGTAAAACAAAATAACACTATATTATTAATAAAATTTACAAATAAAATATACAGTTTCCCTGTAATCTTGATCCTATTTCTTGGAAATTTGTCATTATCAGCAACCAAACAAGCCTGCTTCAAGTTTTGACAAAGTTGATCATCAAACTAGAGGCCACTTGGGACATAATTATGATATAAAATTTATTCCAACTCTACCTTACAAATACATGATTGTTTAGGCCTTATAAAAGAAGATGAAATCATCTCAGATTCCCCCTTCTACCCATTAAAATGACCCACCATTCATCCATCCAAACTCTGAAGCTCTAGGAAATCTTGTTTTCTAAATGCATAAGCCCCTTGAAAGAATGAAAGTAATACTCCATGACATTAATAAAGACAAAAGCTCCAGTAAGAAATGCTTCCTTAGATTCACACTCACCAGGCACAATTCAAACCTATTTTATCCAATAAGCAAATGAAATCCCATTAGACATAAACTTCAAAGTTACCCCATTGCTTTTATCCTTCAACTTGGCATCAACCACATCATTTGCAATATAAGTGAAGCTGAAAATTCCTCAGTACCCTTCCCATTACCAACTTCAATCTCCTAGCCAACACCTTAGAGAGGCACTTATACACGCTCCTCGAAAACAGATCGTATGTTTTCAACAATATTGTTAAGTGTTAACAGTGGGACCAATATGAAAAAGGCACTATGATGAAAATACAACATGAGGAAACAGCATGACTGATATCACTGTAAAAGGAATAAGATCAACACAATGTGAGCAAATAATCAGTCAACAATTTAAATTGTAACAAAATTTCAGAGAAGAGTCTGAACATAGTAAGTCATATCTTGCATGAAAAAGAGACAGACGAATTTGGGATTGCTAAAGTCAAAATTTGTTACTCTTCAACACCATTGTATTTTCATACCTATATTACAATAGAAGATATGAAAAGTAGGAAAAATTAAGGACCACTGCATGGCCAGCAAATGAACATCCTCAACTTGGAATTATCTCCAAACAAACTCTTTATACTTGTTGTAAGAAGACCAAATACAAATTGAATTTAGGCAATGAAAATCTCAGAATGCTGAAGCCAAATCATACGAAATCTATAGAACTGACCTTTCAGTACATGAATATAACATAATAGCCAAAAAAAAAAACCATCCTTCCTTCCACAGCAGCGAGAAGAAGACAACAATTGGTTCATTTCTACTGCTACAATAGGAAATCTGGGATCACTGGAGTTTGTGGGATCATGTTCACAGAGTCATCTGCCCTGTGATGAGTCTTGTGCTTACTATGATGACTACTCTTCAAGTTCTCTCTCTGACCATTTTCTTCTCTTCCAGTACCATCCTTGTCACGAGATTTATGTTTCCTTTCCTTACTATGACCTTTGCTTCTTCTAGAACTTCTCTTTCCAACATCTGCCTTTCCTTTATCAGCAACATTGTCATTTGATTCGGAAGGAACACCAACAGACAGCTTCTCCTTCTCTATTCTCTTGCTAGATGATTTACCACTAGGAATTTTAGCAGATGTAGAACTATCTTGATTACTAAATAGAACATCTCGCACAGCACCAGAAAGTAGGTTATCTTTTGATTCCGACTTCTTAGATACAATGTGTACATCCCCTTCATCCAATTTTACCACCACAGGCCTTGGCTTGCCAAGGCTAGGCTTTTTCCTAGGAACAAGTGACTGCTCTGTAAGCTTAACAAGATCATCAGCATGATCATTCTCATTTTGTTGTAATAAAGAGTCATTAGCAGGCGGATAAGCATTGGACAAACTGTCACTTTTCTCTGATGGGAGATAATATAAACCATGCCGCTTACGATGCTCAGAAAGCAAAGATGTTGATTCAGATGCTGGCTCCAAGTCATCCTTGGTCTGAAGGTCAGACACTGAGCTACCTGTTGTCTCTCCCAAATGAGGGCTTCCAAGCATTAATGAACTCTGTGTAGTTAACTTCATGTCAGCGAAAATTGTATCCAAATCACAGAGATTCTCAACGAGTATCAGCCCCTCTGGTACAGGAACCTTTTCTTGAGCATTAACAGGTACTAGACCAAGCTCTTCAGAAAATCCTTGACAAATTAGTCTGATCATCGTCAAGGCTTTGAACTCATCGCTCATATCATCCGCTCCTTTCTTCACTAAAGGACCTGTTATTTCTTTCTTTATCAACTCAATCAACCCAATTACATTTCTTGACCTCTCCTGGATTTCTACTTCATGACTTTCTAGCAATGGTCCCAATGCCATTTCGCTCATATCTAGTATTCTAATGATAGACTCCCATGTAAAATAGTCATTCCCATGTGAAACTGATAAAGAAGTCTGCCCATGAATAACATCCACTCGATCATTTTCTGCAGAAATACCATGATTTGAAGCCCGAGGATTGAAATCTGCATCATGTTCAGACTCAACAATAGACTTAGGCTCAGTCATATCTGAAGCTTCTAAGAAGCCATCTCCCAAGTCTGTATCTGGCACTCTGGATGCCAATTTTTCAGGAGATGAGGATGGTGCATTGGGTTCATTATTTAGAAGGTAGGAATGTAGGCAAAAGATTAACACTTTAAATGCTGACTGAATATACACGGCTCTGACTGAAGAAGGCAAGAGATTAGTACGTGGCTGTAAGAGTGCCTCCAGCAGCTCAAAATGACTCTTAGCAAACTCAACGTACTCTCCAGAAACCCATGCTGCAGCAGATAATATTCCATGTAAGAAAGGATTACCAAGCAAGGCAGGATCAATCACCAGATCGCGACCAACACAAACCAGCTCAGGTCTTGCATCCTTAACCCTCAAACAAATATCTATAAGCTGACTCTCAATTTCTTCTCCCTTTTGACAATTCGGAATCCTTGTCATTTCCCCCAGAAGAGAAACATACCAATCAAAATCAACAATTATTTCATAAAAATTTCTCGAACAAGTCAACAAGATAGACCTGAGAATCTCATTGCAAAACTCTGGGTCTGATTTCAGCGAATAATTAAGCAAAACCCTGCAAATCTCAATCACATTATCTTCAGAAACCAGTGTCATGACAAGTCTCAAAGCCTCAAGTTTAACATTCGGATCTGCATCACTCAACAACTTAATCACAACCTCCTTATTCTCCAAGATCGCCCACAAATGCTTTGACCCCACACTCGTTAAAGCTTGCAGTCCAAGATACTTCAAATTCGAGTCATCATCATACAAAAACTCCCTAGTCTTCAAGACAGCAAGCTTCAGTGCAGATTCATACTCACTAAAGCCAGTCACCACAGTCCTAATACACTCAAACAACAATGACTTCGCCCCTGTTTTCCTCATAAGCTCACAAATCGGCTCCACAACCCTTTTAGCAAGCCTAGGCTCTAAAGGTGCCAAACTTGTGAAAATCTTCAGAACCTTAATCAACACCCAATTATTCCTACAATCAACCAAAATTCTATAAAATTCAGGCGCCAGTGGTAAATAAGCCCTAGGATCTTTTGCTGCCAACTCACAAAAAACACCAACTGCTGCAGACATGGAATTCCCATCGGAACCCTCCAAATTTTCAACCAAACGTTTAAAACAAACCCTAACTGAATCTGGGTACTTCTCAAAAACCCTAAATATGACCGCAATGGCTTTCTTCCTAACATAAACCTTACCACTAGACAACAATGTAAATAGTTCAGGAGTTAAATCACGAGCAAGATCGGTAGTAACGACAACAGAAAGGCATTCGAGGGCAAGATCTACCTCGAACTCGTTGGTCGAAGAAAGATCCTTCCGCAATTGATTGGTGATAAGTAAGAGAACTTCGGTGGATTCATTGAAGGAGAGAGAGGCGGCGAGATAGCCGATTTTCTTGTGGTAAAAGCGGGAAGAGGACATCAGCTCGACGGCGTGGAAAGCGGCCCAAGACATGTCAACGCCATGGATTGAGGAGAGGTAAGTGAGCTTTTCAAGAGCAATAGATTTGGTTTGAAGGTCGGTGGATTTGATTTCTTTGCGGATATCTTCGAGGGATTTGGAGATGAAGAGTTGTTCGCCAATTAAATGGTGGCGGAGACCTTTGATTAGGTCGTCCAGTGTCCTTTGAAAGAGTGAATCCATGATTGAAGATGCCGTAGTCGCCATTGATGATCGATCAACTAATTCTTCACTCTCTCTCTCTATGACTCTACATATGGTCAATTGTTAAGGAGAATATTGACTCAGTTAAGAATAGGAGAAGAATTTTTGGGGATTAGGATGAAGGTGATGCTGAATTTCGGCTGGCTTCGAGTTTTGCAGTGTGGGTGGGGTGGCAAGGGTTGGAGCCTGGCCTGCGCAGGACGGAAGGCGTGACGGTGGCGACCCGGTTAGCCCGTGGGCTGGCCCACCAATCCTTCCAGTGGCATTATTTGGGTTCTTCTTTCGTGCCCCGTCAGGCCCAATTAAGGCCTCCTCTAAGCTCGACCCACTCGGAATGCAGTGCCGTCGAGGCATGGCGATAACCAGTTCATCACATCACCGTGCAATCACCGATAGTTATAACATAATATTCGGTACCAAAAAAAAAATAACATAATATTAAACTTTTTTAATTTAAATCTTAAATTTAAATTTTAAAAATAAAAAAATAGATATCAGAAAGGTTTATCTCTAAATTAAATTTCATAACTATTCAAATCGAATTAATCGAATTTTCGAATACCAGTAATTAAATACAAAAAAAAATCACATCACTGTGCAAACTAAATAAGTAATTAGTACAAATTTTATTATAAATAATAATTAATAAACAAATTTTTTGTCAAAATAAATATTTTGATAAAATTTTAGATACATTACGTGTGTTTCAAGTATAGGTCTAAATAATGACCGTAATGATAATAATAAAATGACAATAACAAATGTATTTTCATAATTTTATATATTTACAAAAAATATATATATAAGAAAAATGTAATGCATAAATTCCGCCACAAAATCTGGACCCTTCATCCGAATTGGCAAATAAATTTTGGCCTTTTCAATGAAAAAAATAATTTCAGCCTTTGATTATCTACCCGTGCCGATTGTCCACACAAAAGAACAACCTAAGTCCAAGTGTACACACTGTTTTTTTTTTTTTTTTGGAAGTCGATCGGTATTCAGATTATCCGATTAATTTATTTTTTATACCAGAGATATAATTAAATGGGAATGAATCGAGGAAAGAAATAATGAAAGTTGAGACATTTTATCACTTGAATTGTTTTTTAAAAATATTATTTGATTAATATGATTCAAATATTATGATTCCAAATTTAGGAGTTGACCCAATCTAGGGATACGGTGCACAGCAGGTGTCCACACCGGTGTGAAGTGATTGTTGGGCTTCAAGAGGTGGCTCCACATCATTCAAATGGACTTGACCACCTGCACAGATTAAGCCCATGCAAACACACTCCTCTATTTTTTATTTTTTTGGTAAGTAAGAAGACTGTAGTTGGTTGACACACTCCTCTATCGGACGCGCTTGTTCCTGCAAACTCAATAGAGACCATTTGTTTTTTTTTTTTTGATGCATACATTGGGGCTCGAGCATATTACATGAGGAGCGAGAATGTATCATTTGATTTAAAACTCATTTACAAAGACTATTGATTTTAAAAGAGGTAACGGAGTAGAATTTTTCATTTCCCTAGCTGAAGCAACAATCTCTCTTAAGGTAACCAAGCAGAGACGGTTCTTTTAAACACTTGCTCTTAAGAACCGTTTTGTGAACATTTGAAAGTTTAATGAGTCAAAATGCAAATATTTTAACTTTAGTGGTAAAAACATAATTTCTAAAACAATTAATGTACAAATCTACAAAACATTGATATTCTCTCCAAATAATTATTAAATAAGAATATTTGTTGGTAATTGAATTTGTTCATAATCCTAAATTTCAAGCATGTGAAATATTAGGGTTAGGAATCATATATTTGGCGAAGTATAAGAATATGAAATAGAAGGATTCAAGCTTGCTATAAGAATATTAGGGTTAGGAATCATAAACATTAGATTTAAATTTTTGCATACTTCTATAAAAATTAGTATGGAATTATTCTATGAGATTTTAGAATCTCTTATCGTTGAAAAGTATTATTTTTGAAAATAAATTGATAAAATAATATTGCATATTAAGATTGGAAATCATTACAGATATTTTATAAATCTAGAATAATATCATAAAAGTATGTTGGAAATCATTTGAAACTATTTCACAAAATATTTGAGAAAGCAGCAACAAAATATAACAACTATCATACCTAAATAAAAGTGAAAATTAAAATTTCTTTTGGATATTTAATGCTAGTCTATCGTCATTTGCTTAAAGTGATCCAATGTAACGCTGATATTCCACTATTTGATTCTTCTTTAAAGATGATATTTTGTTACACCCTAGTTTGAAATTTGGTTATATTTAATTTGGAGGATGCCAATTTATTAAATTAGTGCCTTTTCAGATAAAGATGATATTTTGCTAAATGTATATGTAAGTTTTCACAGAGAGAGAGAGAGAGAGAGAGAGAGAGATGGCTCTATATTCTATGTTAGAAAATCTAAAACCCTACATATTATTTAGAGACCACAACCATTAATATATTTCATTCTCTAGTTCCTACTTTGCCCATCATAAATTAGAAATAAGAAAAAGTTTCCACTTTAACGAGATGATTTAAACCCATAGAATGTTAAATTTTAATAGATCACCTTAATTTGAGTCAAATCTTGTAATAATATACAATATACAATTATTATTTGTATATAAACAATCTATATGTTCAAAAGAAAATCTAATAATCTCTCATTTGGACTACATATGTGTATATATAAACAACACCTTATAATTGTATATCATAATAAAACCTTATAAACTTAAAATAACTATTATTACCAAAATCGTCTCTAATCAACTCGATCTATCAATTATATCAAAATAAGATCAAGATGATTTTCATTATAATTATTGTAACTAAATCCATCGATGATCAAATATATCAATATAACCAACCAAATGGATCAAGCATGGATTAGTATAGGAATCTCATTCAATGTGATCTTATATTAAATCTTACCCATGCATTTTAAAATTTATGGTTTAACCAATTAAACCGTTAGATCATTGATTCAACCGCTTATTTTTTATTATTTTAAAATATAAAAATATAAAATAATATTTAAATATAATTATATTATAAATTGATATATAATTATAATTATAATTATATTATGATTATATAATTATAAATCCCAAGGTTTATTTAAATATAATTATATTTTTTAAATATATTTTTGAATTAAAATGGAATACATGTGGTTGGCTTAGTTTTGACTTTCAAATTTAAAAAATGACTCCGTCTTATCCTCTCATTTCTATTACAATCCTTTGTCCCATTTTTATCTCTCGCGCACATCATACTCTCTAAGGAACCTCTCTTCATCCTTTCTTTGTCACTTTTCCTCTCTTTTCCTCCTTTTTTCGCAACTCACAAAACCCTCTCTCTCTCTAAAATCACCCCCTAAAACTCAATCTTTTTCAAAGTTTAAACCCTCAAAATTCATCTTGCTACTCTAAACCCCATATAAAGCAACAATTTCAAATTTTATTGTCAAAAAATCTCCACCCATGATTATCTGCTATTAAAACCGACAACAAGGTATTTTCCTCTTGAAATTATTTTATAAATTTTGTTATTTTTAAGTTCTTAAATATCTTAATCACTTCAAAAACTATTTTGAATAATGATTTTTCTCAATTTTGATTTGAATCTCAATTTTTGGTGGCTCCGAGATGTATCATTGGAAAATGATTTTTTCCCCTTTTTTGAATTTTTTGAATATAACATACGGGTTGTAAAAACCAACGGGTGACACGGGTTGCGGGTTGACCCGCTCTTGACCCGTGGGTTGTACGGATCAAGTGCATAAACAGTCCAATTTATGAATCGACCTGTAAAATATATAAGTTGAGGGTCAACTTAATCTGACCAGCGGGTCAATCCATATTTAATAACTATGATCTTAACATATTTATTTCCAATTGGTCTAATTTTATTCTTTAGTGAAATAAGATCAAATAAAAATTAAATTATAAATACATAAAATATTTATATTATAATAAATAGTCGCAGACTATCCATAAAAACATATCCACAAAAGTATCCACAAGTGCAAACTCTCACTAAACTGATATATTATCAAGTGGTGCAACACCCATATGAATGATGTGCTTATGAAAAACCTTGTGTAATAAACCCTTAGTAAATGGATCTTTAGTTGTGAAATTTATCTCAATATGTGTTATAGATATCCAATCACTCTGAACTCTTTCCATAATAACTATGTTTCTAATTTGATGAGTTTATATTGTTAACAGAATATAGCATTATTGATTTATTGTTACAAAATAATTTTAATAATCTTTCAATGTCATCCATAATTCATAGCCCAATGACAAAATTTCATTACCTTATTCCATGATTAGATACATTGATACCTCATAACAAGCAACAAATTCAGTTGTCATGCTGGAGGAAGTTATAAGTGTCTGTTTAGTACTCTTTCAGGAAATAGCTCCCTAACAAGCAAATTGATATAGTCCAAGTGGATTTATGACCATCTTGTCATATCTTGTAAAATTGTAATGATAATATTTTATAATCATAAACTGATCCAATCTCATATATATGAGCAAATAGTTTTTCATTCTCTGAATATACCACATAACTCTTTTGGTTACTTTCCAATGATATAAGTTAATATTAAAATATGCCACAAATTTCATTATAATCTTAAAAGAGTATTTTGAAAATCCAAAAAAAAAAAACCTCTTTGCAATCAATGTCCTCTTTTGAAGTAAAACTTCTGGTAATAAAACAACCTTTATATCTTCTAACATTGCCTTTTGAATCTCTATTGGACTTAAACATCCATTTGAAACTATGGGTTTTACACCATTAAGCAATGGGACAAGATCCCAAATGCTATTGTCTCTCATGGACTTGATTTCCTTGTTCATGATATCAAGCATTTTTTTAAGTTAGGCTTTCAATAGTCCGAAAGAAAATTGATTGGATCAACTTAACAAAGAAGGATGCCTTTTTAAATGATAATTGCTCCCTCCCCCTTCATGATCGGATCTAAGTTTCAAACTTTTTATAAATGAAATTTGAATAATTTTTATTATAAAGTACTTGTGGTTGTTTTATTATTTTTATTCAAATCCTTAAAGAGTGCATAATTTTCAAAACAATCACACCAAATGATGATACATGGCCCAAATTGTATGAGGGCCCAAAAGTCAGTCACACCCATAGCCTATCGACAGACTCTCATCGGTACACGCCGAGCATATCTCTCAATGGTCACTTGCTTAGTACTTTAGTTGGTCAATTCCTGGACCCTTTCAATTGTCAATACGAGTCGTTCTGTCAAGCACTATAATATTCGCTCTCCCTAAAAAGACAAAGAAAATCCTATGTAAATAGGAAGGAAATCTACAGCTATAGCCGTTGAGGAAAATATTCTTAGTAACAATTTGGACTTTTCAAAACCGATAAAATTTATAATTTTTTAGAGTTCTACGACATGATTCCCTAAAGATTTCAGGATACTCATAAGAAAACTAGAGTTTTATCACCCCGCTTGCATATGGCTCTCTTACTATCCAGGTAAGTCCTCTTAACCTACATAGAGCACACAAGTATACAGAGCCTCCTCGGTCTCTTTGGCTATCAGTTTGTTTCCTTTCTTTTAAAAAGTGTACTTTAATTTGAGCGTTGGTGCCTCCTCCGTCGGAGCAACCTCCGCCCGTTTTTGCAGGTCTCATCATTCGAGATCACCAAACGGTCAAGCCATCCTGTTCGAGTTAACAAAACCATTATCTGTGGAGTCAGACTCACCTCCAAAACCAAAGTATAGGACATAATATAAGCAATCAACAAACTAATAACAGAATAGCCAAAATTAATAAAAATCCCAAACCTTTAAGATACAAACCCAACATATCCCCAGAATCAGGATTTATATTGAAGAAAACCACAACCAATACCCAAACCCTATACCATATGTTGTAGAATGGCAACAAAATAAACAACTAAATAGAAAAGAAGCCACCTGGAATATTCAAAAAAAGCAACAAAGAACATAGTCACACTTGGAGCATACATCCTAATCGACAACAAAAGGCATAGATAGAAGTTTTTTCAACGAAAGCTTCCTAAACCAACACCTGAAACACATATCAAGAAATTTTACATCAAAACTGACATACTATGTGCCAAACTTCCACTATTGTAGCTGGTTAGTAAACCCAAAAGTGATATACAACCTCCAACACTCCATCTGCTATCAAATCTACACACTCTGGTGAAAACCTCATGCCACTGCTCGAATCATCAGCTTGCTGAACATCGTTCTCTTTTGCAGACCTCTAAAATGAGAGATAGGAGACCTTTACTTGTTTGCACGATGACAAGTAGCCTCTTTCTAAGTATTCATCACTGAAACACTTATCTTAATATTTACAAAATTGAATTTCAAAACTCAAATCAAGTAAACCACTTTCGTTGATTTAATTCACAAGTGTTTATCACTCAAACACTTACCTCGATTTTTACAAGGTATAATAACAAATCATAATAAACATAATATACTACTGTTAGTTCAACTCACAAGATATTAGGTTCTCACAATCAAAAGATGATACAATTTTCAATTCAAAGTTTATTGAATGATTTTCCTAATTTCATGCTTTTTTTTTCCATTTTTGTGTATATGAATTGTTTTTATGCAAACTCTCTGTACTTATTGTTCCTTGTTGGTTGATTTTCACTCATATATAGTCTTTTCAAAATTTCTACCATCCAAATAAATCCTTTAATAGTGTAGCTCTTAACTCTTTTAATTTATTGAGTATTGAAACAAATTCTTGAATTTTGGTTGAGAAATAGTCCTTCATTATAAGTCAATATGATTTTTCATTCCAATTGTTACAATTTTAGTAGTAGGGTTAACCCATGATGTGCTTTTTCTTTTCTTTGATGAATTTAACTCCTGTAAACAAATCATTAATTTTGATATTTAAAAGTCAATCCTTGATTTTTGCTAGTGATTCTTTTTTCCGGTTGAAATTGACTTCATGGGATCAATCATGTGCTACCTTTGTGTCTGTCACCAATCATTAGAAGGATAGAAACTTCTTATCTTTTGATTTGAATTTAAACTTTACACTACTAGAATTATAACTTTTTTTCTTTTGTAATCTAATGCTCTTAATTCTTTTGTTAAGTTGATTCTTAACTTCAATTATAAAATTTTCGATCATGTCTAATGTTTGAGACTTCTCATCAATGAAATATAGATACCTAATATGAGAAAACGTCCATGAATGTAATAGATTATTGTTAACGATTTTAAAAAATCTTAGGGAATAATTTACAAATGTTTGTATATATTAATTTTCAGATCTTTAAAGATCTTTTAACTCTTAATCTTCTTGTGGCTATCTTTCCTTTAATATACTCAACATAAATTTCAAAATCTGACAAATCAAGAGGATCAAGAATTCCATTTGATAGATGTTTTTCAATTCTTTGTTTAAGAATGTGCCCTAAATGCTTGTGCAAGATTGATGCAAAATTTTCATCGGTTAATTTTCTTTTACTACCATGTAATTCAACAAATAAGATTTTATTAAATGAGGTAACCATGTTAAACAAGTAATGGTTATCATATCCAAATAAAGAATCAAAACTAATAAATTTTGAATTCTAAAAAAGAAAAAACTGACTATTTTCAAAGAAACAAGAGTAATCAACTTTATCCAATACAAAAATAAAAATCAAATTTTGTTTAAATAACAATACAATAAAAGTCTCATTCAAATCTAAATAAAATCCAATCTTAACAATAATCAAAAAGTCTCATTACCTCAACTTTGACTAACTCGTCATTGCCCAAATAGATATATTATTTAATCACTTAGCTTTCCACATATCAAACAACCCTTTATACACATACTTATGTAAATAGTAGTAACAGAATCTAATCACAAAAATATCTTGGCACTGAAACTAAATTAACCGTAAAACAATATAAAATAAGAAACATACCTTTCTTTACAAGTCAAGTGTGATAGTTAGTATATTGTTTCTTCTTATGAGAAGTACAACCACAGAAGAAGTGAGCAAATTCCTCAATTTGCCTTTTTTGTTGTTTTTTCAGTGGTAAAGCAACCACAACTGTCTTGTCCTTCTTTCTCATCTTGTTATTATCCATAGTTGTTGAAGCCAAATGAGTATTCTCAATCTTTGCTTGCTTTAATCTTTTTTCTTCTTGTACATAATATGAAACAAGTTCATTAAGTATCCATTTATGTTTTTGGTAGTTATAACTAACCTCAAATTGACTAAATTGTGCAGAAACAGAGATCAAAACGAGCACAACTAAATTCTCAGATAGTCTAACTTTAGTGTCTTCAGTTTTGACCCAAGATAACATATTTCCACAATGTACTCTCTAATATTCCTTTGCCCTTATATCTTATGGAGATAAAACTTTCCAAAAGATTATTTTGTTGGATTTTTAATTCTATGTTGACTTAATATATAAAATAATTATATATTTAGACTGTCATATATGACTGATTCATAAGAAAACAATTTACTAAAATTTTGATTAATATTTGATAGGGTGTGAAATTTGTAAATATGCATAAAGCTAAGGATAAATCCAACTTTGTGATGAGTTAAGATAACATTATCAAAAAATAACACATCTTTAAAAAACGATTGTGGTCTCCAAATCCGGTGTACTCTTTCATTCCCAACATCCCATCAATTATAAAATCTTTAAGAAGAATATAAAGATTTAGAAAGCTGCTCCTAATTCAGAATTTCTAGAGGTTTGCAATCGTTTCATGACACCCATTGGAAATCATCAAAAAAGATTTAGAATGCATGGATTTAAATATGCTTTCATTCTATTGTTTTTTTTTAGTTATTCGTAAATTTCTTTATAATTTGACATATAAATTTAGGGTTGTTTAATTGTATATTGATGATGGATTTCATCCAATAAGTCTTGACAAGTGGTATCATAGCCATACATGTTTAGATCATTAAGAAATTAAGAAAATTTGGGTGGTCAGATCCTAAAATTTTTTTAGAATTAGGTGATTTTAGAATTGTATAAATAGTAATCCAAATTTGGAATAAATAAAAAATGAGATTTTTCATCTCCTTTTTTGATTGTTTCTAGAATTCAGAAATTAAAAAAAAAAAGACATTTTGTTTTTGTTTTTTTTTTTTTGAAGTACATAACACACAATCATTATTGGAATGTGAAGAAAAAAAATTATTTTAAGAGAAAAGAGACTTTTGTCTCTTTCCGGAGATGATAACTTCAAGTTTTTATTTTTTATTTTTGATCTTTAGAATAACATTTTAGGATTTTGTCTCTTCCCTTCGAATTTCAAGAAAAAAAAAAAGAAAAAGGGAAAGGGATAACATTTAACGCTTTCTCCCAGTCAAGTTTTTTTTTTAATCTTTGACTTTAGAGTTTGATTTTTTTTCCCCTTACCTTCGGATTAAAAAAATGGGAAAAAGTGACTGTTCATCTACTTTAGTGAATACAAATCCATTAGGTATTTAATGGATTTTAAGGGATTATTGGGTTTAAAAGTAATTAAGTAATTAAGGCATTTGATTTAATGGATCATTGGACACATTGAATAGGTCAAAATTGTGAACCACGTTTAATGTTAGAATTGGGCCCTCATAGGCCCAATATTTTTGGTATATAGCTATTTTTTTAGTAGGCCAAATTTTCATATTTCAACCCATTAAGTAAAGTCAATTTGTTTTGATATATTTGGATTATAAAATTGGGTCTAAATCCAGACCAAATTTCAAGAGTATGGATCATTAAGCTTAGAGGGTCAAATAAATTATAAAATTGAATCTAAATATAGAATCAATTTTCAAGTTTAAAACCATCATATTAAAATTAGATATAGATTTAATTAAAGATATAATTATTAATTCAATTAATTGTTATGTATATATTTTGATATATTTTAATTGAAACAATACCTCACCAAAGTGTGATCTCTTGTGAAAATTATTTTATTTTGAAATATAAAAAAATATACATATACAACTTATGTGAATACTAATGGTCTACAAGAAAATCAGTATTTTATAAGAATTGTATGTGTATCTGCTATATTAAACAGGTGATGATTATTTAGTTTTACATATAAATTATGAATTGGTCTAAAGGAAGGTTTACTATTTGACATGTTAATTAATTATTAGTGTTAGGTTGCTGTATTAAATACCACTTATAAATTAATTATTTTGTACAAAGATGAAATATTAATGGAGTTATTGATATCTTGTGATATGGTTACTTTTATTTGAATTATTAATTAACTGGTTTAAATTATTATGAGCATGATTTAGTTGTTTATTGTTCTCTATTTAGTTTTTATATGTTATTTTTGCTAATATCAATACTCAATTCAGATTGATTCTTAAATTGAATAGCTCAAATTTCAAGTCATGACAAGAAAACCTACCTATCATTTTTGGAGTCATGTGTAACACCAAGAAGAAGAAGAAAAAAAAAAAAGAAAAAGAAAAATGGAGACGCAGCGTTTTGGGGAAAAACGCTGCGTCCCCAAATTTGGGGATTAGGGTTTCAACCCTAATCCCTCTCCCTCTCTCTCTCCCTCTCTCTCTCTCTCTCTCCCCGACCCTTCGTTTCTTCTCCCACAACGGCGCCACTTCTCCTTCGCCGCGTGTTCCGCCGCCATCGCCACCTTCTTCTTCTTCTTCTTCTTCTTCTTCTTTCCCTCTCGGTTTCTCTCTCATAGTCTCTCCCTCGCGATCTCTTGCGGTCTCTCTCCTTTCCGCCGCACACCGCCGTGAGCCACGATCAATCGCACCACGCGCGACCGCAGCTGTATTTCCTCTCACGAGCACTGCCTTCCGCTACAGCGCGCAACTGCAGCACCTTCTGCAGCGCGATCCCCCAGTCCGAGCCGAGCGTGCCTCAGTCCCTGAGCGAGCAGTACCCAGCTCACGAGTGCGAGCCAGGCCGCGAGTAGGACCGAGCCCACGAGCACGAGCCAGGCCGCAAGTAGGACCTAGGCCGCAAGCGCGAGCCAGCCCACGAGCTCGAGCCAACCCACGAGTGCGAGCCAGAGTGCGACCGCACGAGCCTGCATGCGAGCCAATGCATGAGCGCGTGAGCCAGCACACGAGCACCAGCCCGCAAGCCACTGCTGCTCGCAAGCCACTGCCAGCCTGCAGGCCCATCAGCCACAGGCTCGTCAGCCTGCAGGCCCATCAGCCCATGGGCCCATCAACCGCAGGCCCGCCAGCATGTAGACCTGCCGGCCCGCTAGCCCACTGGCCCGCAGACCCGCGAGCCCGCTAGCTAAAGCCCACTGGCCACTGGCCTGCTGACCCACGAACCTATGGGCCCGCGATGGCCCGTGATAGCCCACGAACCTCCACACAAGTAACTAATTGAGAGTTTTGATTCTGATCTAAGTGTTTAGATCTAACAAATAAATCTTGTTTTGATAGAAAACACTACAGACTTTGGAGTGACCGAAGAGACATTCGGACAAAATTCTGCGCTTCGAGAAAACCCTAGGTGAGGAGATTTCGACTCTAATTGATAAATTGAATGAATCTAGGATTGAATCTAAGATGAAAGGTTCTGTATATGTTTAGAGTGTAATTAGAATGCGAATAGGATACAATTTCTGAAATGATTATATGTGATTTTGATGGTTAAATATAGAATATTACACAAACTAGATGGTCTGATACGAAAGAAGCATGTTATAGAATCACAAAATCATGTTGAGTGAATTCGAATAGTTTCCCTTAGAGTTAAACTTTGAAATATGCATGAAAGTATCTGGGTTGTAGGGTTGGAATGAAATGAGACGTAAAGTGGAGGATATTGTACATTTCATGTCTTTCTTAAATTGTTTTGAGTAGTTAATTAGCAAAATGGTATGTAGGACGAAGGGTAGCTTAAAAATGGTGATCAGAACTTAGAGATGGTTGAAATCGTTTTCATTATAAGTTATTTTGCATATAGGCAATCTAAATACCATCTCAATATTATGAAAATGGATAAACCCTAAAGATGCTTGAGAAATTGATATTAAATTTTGATGATCTGATTAGGTTGATCTTTTTAGAGACTCGAGAAATCAGATTGGATTTGTTTTGAAAATAGGCAGTGACTACCCTCCCTAGAACTGTGAGTAGAACTTTTATATTCGCTATTGATTGAAAACCATATTTCAAAAATACTTTTAAATGACATGTTTCTGCAAAATGTATGATTGTTAAAACTTTCGAATATTTTATGAAATGTTTTGTGATCTTTGGAGTGTCTTAATTTCTGACTTTATTGATATGCATCTATGAGTTTTGATAACTGAATATTGTGCCACATTTTCGATATATTGATATGTTTTAATGCTTCCACTACGTTGGCATATAGTTTTAAATGGATTTACTTATATATTTTGGTTGTATGCCTGGCCGACATGGTGATGGGTGCATGGGGCTACGTGTCCGGCCGATATGATATTGTGATATGCTTCTTATAGCATCCGTAGCTACGAAGGATTCCTGGTAGAGGCACCCCTTGTGTCTGGATACGTTTCGACCGGAGGTATCTGTCAGATCATCATGTGTATGGGTGTCCCAGGTTGACCCTCATCGGAGAGAACATTGAGTACGGCTCCGTCTAGCAGCAGGCGGGGGCACCATACATGGCCGACTAGTTATATGTACATTATTATTATTTACAAGCTAGTTAAAGTAGTCTATGGCCAACATTGGGGCAGAGAGCTATTATTTAATACTTGTATTTAGAAAAACCCCCAATGTGCCATCCTTGGTCGAGGTAGACTATTGCCGGGGTTATTTGATTGCCGGCTCTTTATGAATTGATTTCCACATTTGATGCATATGTTATTTTCAAATGTGTGCCTGATGATATCTGATTTGTTGAGATAGCACGTTATTTTTCTCACACTTGATATTGTGTTTCATGCTTTGACACTCCAAGTTCACCCTCGATATTAATAGTATGATGTCAATCTCCTCACTTACTGAGTATCCTCCCATAGATACTCACCCCTCGCTTTCTTTCCCACAAGATTAGTGTTGGACCGAGGAGATATTGTTGGGTTTGTATAATTGTGACGCGAACGTGATATCACTAGACTTGGGTATGGATATTTTCATCTCTTCTACTACGACGATTGGTGATATCGTTATGTATTGGAGATTTTAGTTTGACCAATTTATTTATCTAATTTTTTTATGGGATAACTGTATAAATTATGGACATTTATTCGTGAAACCCTCGTATTGATTTATTTCATTGCATTGAGACATTTGTAAATATATAAAAAAAATAACTTGGAAATTTATTTTATATATGCGTAGAATTTAGGTCCGCTCGGTATGACGGCTGCTCATACTTTTGTTGGGCATAACAGTAGAGGTTTGTGGTTGGGACTGTTAGACATTTATATAGTCTTGCGTTGTTCTGGATGTTGGCTGTGGCAGTGATTGATTTTGGAGAGATCGGAATGACTATTTGTTTATTTTATAGGATGAATGTAGATATACAAGTCAAATTGTACTTGGGAAACCTCTGAAATATGGGGAGGTTTTGTCCGATTTTTTATAAAAATACAACCGGCATCCAGAGTAATGGGCTGCTGCTCACGACCCCGGTTTGGGGCGTGATATCATGAATTTAGATCTTACGTTAAAAACTAATTGTCCTTATCACTTACATATAAGAATACCTCTAAGGAAAAGCGAGAGAAGGAAAGGTGGGAGAGATCAAATTGCAAGTGTTTAATGATGATAAAACTTTCATTCCAGAAACATTTATAGGCATTATGTCTAAGTCAGTAACAATGACTAAATCTTTTCATGCGGATATAGAGAGATAATTTGTTAAGAATAAAAAGGATGAAATTGGTATACTCTTGACAAATTTTATCTCAAAATAGTATAAGGGTCAAGAATACTTGACAACTAAGTATAAGAAAATAGAGATATGGAAATAGGACAAGAATGCTACTATATTTATTAGTTTGATTTGTTCTGAAGTTAATTTAATTTCGGTACTAGGTCACACTTGGTGATCAGATTCTGCTACTATTATTCACATTAATGTGTCTATGCTGGGTTGTCTAAATTGTCGATCGCCAATTGATAGTAAAATATACATTTACATGGGAGATGACAATAAAGTTACAGTTGAAGTAATAGAAAGATTTAGATAATTATTGAAAATAGGTTTTCATTTGGGTCTTATTTGAACTTTTGTTGTTCCATCTTTTAAATAAAATTTGATTTCCATTTCTACATTGAATAAATTAGGTTTTACTTGTTTCTTCAGAAATGAAAAGTTGGTTTGTTTCTTGAGTCCAAATTGATTGGTTTCAATTCTCTATTAGGATCTGTAATCTATATTTGGATCACACTGTTTTCATTTAATGAATCCCTTCAAAATAGTACTCAAAGTGTATGACGTAAGTTTACCAATGAGAATTCCTCTTCATTATGATACAAGAGATTGGATCATATCTTCAGATGGAGAATATGGAGACTTGTGTGAGAAAAGATTCTTGATACCCTTGATTTCATGGATTTCAATATTTATGTAAATTGTATAAAGAGAAAATAAATTAACAAAATAAGATATGAAGTCAAAAAGACTTCAGATATCTTAAAATTGAGACAAACGAATATCTGTGGGTCATTCCCTTTGGTTTCTGGTCAACGATAATTTATCGCATTCATAGATAATTTTTCACGATAATATTTCTGTGGGTCATTCCTTTTGGTTTCTGGTCAACAAAATAATTAAGGGTGTCAGAACTGACCGTGGTGGAGTATACTACAACAAAAATGACAGATCAGGTAAACAAGGTAAGGAACTATTTGCTCTCTTCCTAGAGGAATACAGTATCATCCTACAGTACACTAAGTCTAGCTCATTGGACATAAATGGTATTGCTGAAAGATGAAATAAGACTCTTCAAGATATGGTAAGAAGTATGATTTCTCATTCCACCTTACCTAAGTCACTCTGGGGAAGCAATTAAGACTGCAGTATGTATATGCTCAACAGAGTTCCCATTAAGCATCTGGGCAATGGTTTCTCATATTTCATTAAGTCATCATCTCGTTAGTTTTTTATATGAATTCAGTTGGTAATTGTGTATTCCACAAATTCTATGGGAATAGGTACTTTTTTTTTTTTTATTTTACAGGTAAAAAAGATTCTCAAAAGATGTGATATTTGGAATTGTAAACCATGAAATACTCTTATACCTAAGGGAGACAAGTTTAATCTCAACCACTGTCTAAAAAATGACCTTAAATATAGGAAAATACTAAAAATTCCTTATGCTCTGCAGTATAGAGTCTGATGTATACTCAGGTCGGTATATGTTTGGATATTGCGTACATTATGGATTATTGGGCAAATACTATAATTTAGAAGTAAACCATTGGAAGACAGTCAAATAGGTCTTATGGTACTTACAGAGAACCAAAGGGATACATGTTTACATGTCAAAGATCAAATCAATTTGACATCGTTTAATATATTAACTCCAATTTTACTAAATATCAGGGTAGTATACAATCTACTTTGGGTTACTACGTTATGAGGGATCCAATCAAGGAATATTGCTGCAAATTTTGTCATAGGACTACATATAGTGATTGGAATTGATAGACCACTCGACTTATTTTGTGATAATAATTCAGCAGTTTTATATTCCAATAGCAACAGGAGCTCAACGAAGTTAGAGAATAGACTTCAAATTCCTGATTGTTAAAGAAATGATTTAGAGTTGACAATTATCTATTGAGTATATTGGTATAAACTTCATAATTACAGATCCGTTTACTAAGAGATTGCCACCCAAAAGATTAAAGAGCACACTATTCGTATATATGTCATAGCTTCAGAATTTTCAATTTTAGTTGGAGTTTATAATTTTATATACTCATTTAATATAGACATTTTTTGTTATTTCAATTTAAGGTATTTTGAAATTATGTTTTACGGAAATAAAGGTTCAGTTTTAGATCACACTCTAGTATTAAGCTGATCTCACTAAGATTTAGGGATGACCTGTCACGCCCCGACCCACGGATCAAGCATGCAACAACCGTCGCGATATCTCAATATACGGGCAGAAGCTCCCCATATATCGGGATACGCAAGGCTATCAAAATCAACCTATAATTTAGTCCAAAACCCGCTTTCCTCAAAAACATATTCCCTAAGTAAAAGTAAACTTGAAACACAACACTTTGTCTCAATGCATGAACAAACAACGATTCGAGAGTTTCAATTACATTACATAATATAATTACAGTCATTCCAATATAATTATACAATGGTCATTCTATAGACTTCAAAATGTACACATACAACATCCAATCATCAAATACAATTGTTGCGGAAGAATGGTCGATACCATACCCAAGTCTGAGGTCTCTAAATACAAATCAATGTGTCAAACTCCCTCGACCTGTCTCCCTGCCAAGTATATAACTAAAAATCAAGAAAAAGTTAGGGATGAGTATTATGGGGAAATACTCAGTAAGTGAGGAGATCGACAATACGTTCTCAATCATAAGTGTGAACATGGAGTGTCAAAGTATATTTCAAAACCAATATGATATCAAAACCAAGTATGTCTTGTCCAGAAATCAAGTGATCATATATCACATATCGTAGTATCAAAGGATGCATCCATTTACAATTCCAAAATCATATAGAGCTTACTAATAAAACATTCCCTACAGTGGTCTACCTCAACCAATGAAGGGTACATTAGGGTTTTTTTTTTCATATGCAAGTATATAAAATTTAGCTCTCTACCCCAACGTTGGCCACAGGCCTCACCAAGTGCTAAACAGTGACGTAACACATGTTCTCCCCACATTTGGTTCAACCGACTAGCTCGTGTCTATAAGTATACCCAACAATTCGTGTATAGTACCTCACTTGGAGCTAGACTATGACGCACACACGTCCTTCCCAATTTGGTTCATCCAAGCGCATCTATACATATGACATTTACGGATACCTTCTGCAAAAGCGTATCCGAGCAATATGGGGTGCCTCTACAAATGCTCTTTGTAGCTATGGAATCCATCAAGAATATCATCACATCATCATATCCGTCAATTCCATGGACTCTCAGTCCAAGTATCAAACCAATATCCATCAAATGTGCCAAAATGCATAGTCATATCAAAATTCATATTTCAAAATTTCAAAACACGACACGATATCATTTCATCACAAATCATGGATGCATATCATCTGAATCAAATCATTGGAGACACTCCATTAATCACAAAAGCAATATTTACAAAATATAGTCAAAATCATATGCTTTCACATAAGTCAAGAAATATGTCATCTGAAAAACTGTAAAATATGAGTTTTTTGTTCAATTGAAAACATAACATCAAAGTCCCACTAACATATATAGGAGGGTATGGCAGTCCTTGAAAATACCACAACGTGTCGAAATTGTGTTCCCCTTGAACGATCAACAAATGTATCACTACAATGGTAATACATATAACATATATAAGTGTCATAGCATTGACAAATTCAATGTTACATTTTTATTTTTAACTAATCATTCATATAGGATCAAAGCCTAGAACATCATAACTAGGTTCCCAAATGTATTACACACACTGTCCCCTCTTTAATCACCGAAATGAGGATTTCAACTGATTTCAATTTCACCAAACACACACTTATACCTTAAAATTTACATAACCACTCATTTTTCAATCCCTTCAACACACCAACACAACACACCATACATTGATCCTACATGTACATACACATATTCTCCACACCTTTTTGCCTCAAATTCACATACACAAAATCAACAACTCATCATAAAATTCTGCACACATTTAGCCCGTTTCTTCCTCACCTTAACATACATACCTATAACTCATTATTCAAAAATTTCTGTACATATGAACATTTGTGCAATCTTTGAAAATGGCCATAATTTCTACTACATACATTATATTTAGTTGATTCTTATCTCAAATTAAAGATAAAACATAGATCTACATTTTTTATAAGTAGAGCATAGCCTAATTTGGTCTCAAAGATAGCTCAAAACCATAGTAAATTCACAGATAGAAACATGGCAAAATAGAGCATGATCCTACAACACTCCTCGCTTTTTAAAATTTCGACTCTTATCAGAATTCAGTGAACCATATGTCATTTTAAAGATTTTAAAGTCTAGTTTTACCAAAAATTTACCTAGTTCAATTTGCAGCAGTATAGATAAAGTTATGATTTAAATAGTACAGCATGGGCATATGTCCAGAAATTCCAAATTTTCTGCACATCCATTTCTATGTTCTTTTGGACTTCACCTAGACCTTAAGCCATAAAACTATACTAAAATATCATGTTATAGCATTTTATAAAATTTGCAGGAATTTTTCAGCAAGTGTAGAGTTCTCATTTACCTCAAATATGGATGTTTCAAGCCCACACAAGTCTTCTCCTCCAAAGAATCTTTCCTTCGTCCCTTACTTCTTTTTTTTTTTTGGTCACCCTAAAGTTGTTGAAGAAAAATTGAAGGAACCATAGATCTTTTTACTTGAACCTTATAGTTTCCACCCTTGAATCACCAAGCAACTCTTCTCCTTTATTTCTAGTTTTTGGATATGTTGTACTAGAGATGAAGAGTGTTGGATTTATGTAATATTTTGGTAGGTTGTTTGAAGAAATCACAAGCTTCTTCAAGAATGAACTCACGGTTTTGGGAGGAGGTGAAAAGGCTTCTTTCTCTCTTTCCTTTGGGTTCCTCACAGCTTTTGGAAGAAATGAGAAGTGGCTAGGGCTTTCCAACTCATTTACTTAACTCACATTAGATCTTGGCCGTCTATTATTTAATAATTGATCCTAACCCTTGAAATTTATTTATTCTACTTTAAATAAACAAGTTTTACACTCTCTTGCTTCCTGTCTCTCTCTCACACGTTTTTCCTCTCCACCACACACTTTTTCACTCCTTTATTACATTTTTTTCTAATTTAATTATTAAATCTTAAGGTTAAAGAAGCCAATTTGGATTTTTTCTTCCTTTCTTGACCATTGATTTATCCATCATCAAATTCTCACCATTGAATTAATTTACTAATAAATTTCATTTTCTTTTTATTTCTTAAATGCATTAAATATATTTTACTTACTACCCAAATTTATTTAATTTGACCATTTATTTTCATTTCTCTTAGTTTCCTAGAAATTTCAATTCTCTTGACATATAAAATTCATTTTTATTCTGAAAATTCTCAAAATTTCACAGTAGACCCAAACTCTCATATTAGGTCTAATTAAATTGACCCCATATTAAAACGAGGGTGTTTAGCCTTGCCATATAGCTTTTGTCCCAAATTAGAGTTTCCAGATAAGTTTTACAGAAATTCCTGATTTGGCTCTATGAGGTATGATTTATCTATATTTGAAGTTCTCATGTACTTCTAAGGTCATTCTGATTATTATTTGACCCCTCAGTAGTCATTTTGGAAATTTTTAATATCTGATGATTTTAGCTAAAATTTTTTAAACCGATTGTATTGAAAAAATGTTTGAGTGGATTTTCTATATAGGAACTAAGGAATATTATATATTTTCATGAATAGGAGTACAAGTGTCGGTGTTACATGACCTGTTGAAAATAGATATGTTATTAATCACATTATATATAATTTCCATATTGCACATCTATATCATGATTCGTGTCATTCGATTGTATTAGTATATGTAACCATTGATGGGATGAGTTACAATAAATGTAACAAAATCCAATTTGATCCTATGTTGATATGATTGATGGAAGAGATTCGTTATAAATATATTTCAATATTGACAGTAAAATTGATCTTATTTCGGTTATATATAATTATAAAAATATACATATAGTCAAAGTAAGAGATTGTTAGATTTTAATCCAATGTTGGGATAATATATAAAATAATAATATATTTAGACTATCATATAAGACTAAATTCATGAGAAAGTGATTGACTAAAGTTTTGATTAATTTCTAACTTTAAAATATTTGGTAAGATGTGAAATTATAAATGTGTAGAAACTTAAAGATAGATCATATCTTTATAATGGATTAAGATATGGTTATCAAAAGATAACACATCATTAAAAGTAATTATGATCTTCAGGTCTGGTGTACTCTTTCATCTCTAACATCCCATTTGATATAGATTCTTTAAGAAGAACATAAAGATCCGGAAGGATACTCCCAATTCAATATTCTTGGAGGCTTACAATTGATTCATGACAACCATTGGAAATCATCAAAGGAGATTTGGAAAGTATGGATTCGATTATACTTTCTTTTGGTTGTTTTCTTTAGTTATTTGCAAATTTTTTAATAATTTGGTATGTAGATTTAGAACTATTTAATTGTATATTGATAATGGATTTCATCAAGTAAATACTAACACACTTGTCTCGACCTTTTCATTTTTGGCAAAATATTTCTCAAGTTTTTCAAGAAACAATTTGGCGTCAATCTCTTCAAGCATTGTGCCCCAAAATATTTCTAGAATTGCACATTTCATGATCATAAGACTTATACGATTTGAGTGATCCCACTTCTCCAAATTTCTCTTATCATTGGAGGAACTTGTATTCATAAAAGTAATGGGTCACTCAACCTGAATATAAGGTCTAGATCCATACAATTAGGAACGATCATAATGTTCTTTTTCTAGTTCATAAAGTTTATGCTGTTAAGTATAGGATCAAGTTAATCTTTGTGGATATTATAATAACAAAAACATTTACTAAATAAGGAATAAATAAATAATACAACAAACTCATAATCAAAACCTAAATTCAAACAAACTGTCAATGAAAGATTTATTCCCTCAAGAAACTAGTCCATTACCTCAAGTATCTTGTAGTAACTTCTACTACAAGATACCCAAGGCTGGTTAAGTATATGGCTTAATTTGGCATTAAACCATTGTTCACTTAAGGTAGTTGAACTGATACCTTGACTATGGGCCATTTTGAGTTTGACCACATCGATTATCATTTGAGCTAGTTAGTAGTTACGTCTATAATTCGACATGCAGAGACCATATTTTAAGAAAATCTAATCCCAAATTTTATGTCTTAATTATGTGAGGATGAAAATATTTTATTTTATTGTATGAAATTTATTAATTAAGTTAATTGACACATAAGCTGTCTTAGCTAAGCTAGTAGAATGTGTGACTTTTAACCATGTGGTTCGGTATTCGATTCTGGTGAATTTTGGGTTCAATACCCATGAGCATATATTTAGAAATAACTTAACTAAGTGATGATTTTGTGGCATCTAAATTTTTATTATTCTGTATATTTATAAGTTCATGATTTTGGTCCTAAACTTAGTTACTTCGAAACAAATTTTTCTGAAATTGAAAACTTTTGTACCTTTAGTATAATATTATTGTAATCATATACAAAAAATTTCCCATGTTGAACAATTCTCAATTTGAATGTTTTCATACATTTAGTCGTGTAAGTATCATAACATATGTTGTTTATATACCAATGGGAAAAAATTGAAATAATGTCAGAGAATTGATGACAAAAAAATTAAACAAAAAAATTACTGCAAAAATGTGGAAGATAGAGATAAAAAAGGTAAGTGGGACATGGAATTTTGATAGGTAATTGAAACGGCTAACTCTTTTAATCTTATCTTCTTTGTGTTAAAGTAAATATTTGGACATTTAAGGCAATATGCGTTATAAAGAATCTATTATATATGTAGATAATAAGTTGAATAATTTAGTGTCATACATATTTACTTTCTTTCTTAAGTAGTAGAAAAGATAATGAAAGAGCTAAAAGTTAGAAAGTCAACGTTAAATAAGTTAATACCCAACATCTATAAAAAGTGGAGTGCCAATATCCATCGGTTATTGAAGATAATGAAGCGGTTGAAGGCTAGGAAGCAAACATACACTAAGTGGCAATTTGATTGAAATGTTTTCCACAATAGTGAGAAGATCAATATATCAAATTAAAATTTGAATTTCTCACTTGCAATAAGGGGACCTTTGTTATAAACTTATTTTTGAAGGGGGTTGGTTTTGAAAAGTAAAATTTGAACTTAAAAGTTATTTCAAACATTGTCTTGATATGAACTAATAAATATTTCATAGGATATGATAGTATTTACCACACAACTGTATAATTGTGTATCGTTTACACCTTTATCAATGGAGATTGGTTGAGTATTATCATAGCCCAATTAATTAAAAAAATCAAGAGATTTGTAAACAATTGAGTTTACAAATATACCATAAACATTTGGTTCTCACTTATATAGATAAAGCCCTTGTATAAATCCAAAAACACATAATATGATACAATCTTTTATGCTTTTTTCTCTTTATCTATGTGTCTTAGTATGGTTTGTAGAGTAAATTACCAAGGTAGAAGAATGGAAAAGAGGAAAAGATATATATAATGAATTGCTATGAAACTATGATTTTAACAGCTACAATTCCGGTCATAGGCTGGTTAAGTATATGGCTTAATTTGGTCTTAAACCATTTTCATACACTTTAAGGTGGGTTGAATTGATACCTTAACTACGGGCCAATTTGGGTTTGACCATGTCAGTTAGCATTTGAACTAGCAAGTGATTAGGTCAATAACTCGGTGTATTTAAATGTCATAACCCAAGTAGGGTAAAGAAAAAATATGAAAGAAAGAGAAAGATTAGAAAGAGAAGAAAGAGAAGACAGAGAAAGAGAGATAGAGAAGGAGAGGGCTAGAGAGAGAGAATTCCTTACAATTTCATTGTTATCTCATTATATGTATTGGAGTACTATTTATACTAATATCACTAACCCAAGACTTGTATTTGTGTTGAAAGATAATATGATTAAGACGAACAATGGATTTAACTTGTGTTGCAACTAGAATAGTAGAAGAAAAATAAAGATGAGAAAACTTGAAAACGATTTTTCTTAAACTTCTTTTTGGTAAAAGATTTTGTCCAATGATCAATGAAAATTCAATTTTTAGAGGAATTAACAAAAACTCACCATCAACATCTTTCTCAAACATGCAAGACCCTTCTTTCTTAGACATTTGAAATCTTTCTACCCTTGATATTCCTTCAATAGGAGTAGGTAAAATGTGAGGTTTATAAAGTGATTCAATAACTTATTTTTCCATGAGTTTTGATGTTGTTTCATTGTCACTTAATTTGCTGTGATACTATCTGATTTCTTTTCATTTTCTTGGTCTTTTTTCACCAAAGTTTTGATATTTTCATCAATACCAAACATTTTGTTAACATTTTTAACAAAATGTTAAATTTGTCCTCAAAACGTGTCATAAAAGCGTCCAATTTTTGAACAATTTTCTTGTTGCTTTCTTTCATTTTCTTGTCAACATGTAAATGAAATTTTTGCATTTTAATTTCTTGCCTTTTGAGATGTTCTTCCATGGCTTCATACAAAACCTCTTTTTCAATGGTTTCATACCCAATTTTTTTCACCATTTTTCAATATTGGTCAAGAATTCGTAAACTCTGATACCAATTTGTCATAAGCCAAGTAGGGTAAAAAAAGAATATGAGAGAAAGAGAGACATTAGGAAAAGAAGAAAGAGAAAGAGAGATAGATAAGGAGAAGGCTAGAGAGAGAAAGAGAGAGAGAGAATTCTTTACAAGTTCATTATTATCTCATTACATGTATTGGAATACTATTTATACTAACATTACTAGCTAATTTCACTAACTATTTAATAATTTCACCTAATTAACTAATAACTATACAATTAACTACTAACTATTTTTACTAATTATAATTAACTATTAACTATTATGGTTAATATTTGTTACATTAAACCCCATTTTAAGAAGATCCGATACCAGATTTTTCTTCTTAACTGTGCTAGGATGACTTTAAACACAAATATTTTACTTCTTAATAGAGTTAATCAATACATAAGCTATCTTAGCTCAGCCAGTACAGCGTGTGGCTTTTAACCATGTGGTCGTGAGTTCGATTCCCACAGATGGCGACACTTTGGATTTGATTGCCACGGCTCACCATAATGGTGATTTTGTGGAATGTTTTAATTATTTCTTAATAGAGTTAATCAATACATAAGCTATCTTAGCTCAGCCAGTACAGCGTGTGGCTTTTAACCATGTGGTCGTGAGTTCGATTCCCACAGATGGCGACACTTTGGATTTGATTGCCACGGCTCACCATAATGGTGATTTTGTGGAATGTTTTAATTATTTGGTATATCTACGTATTCAAATTCAAGATTTTGGTCCTAAACTCGGTTAACTAAACAAAGTTTTCTCAAATTGAAAGTTTTTGTACCTTTACTACAATATTATTGTAATCATATACTAAAAACTTTCTAAAATTGAACAATTCTTAATTTGAATGTTTTCGAGTATTTAATTGTGAGAGTATCATAATACATGTTTATGTAGCAATGGATAAAAATGAAGTAATGTTGCAAAGAATTAAGGAGAAAGAAAAATTAAACAAAGAAAAATTAAATACAAAATTGTAGGAGGCAAAGAGAAGTGGGATATGGCAGTAGATAGATCATTAAAACTGGTTGACTCTTTTAATATATCTTTTTTTGTTAAAATAAATAGGGACAATTTAGCAATATATTATAAATAATTTATTGTATATGTAGATAATGACTTGGATAACAAAGTGTTGTACCCTACTTACCCTACTCACCTTCTTGCTTAATGAGTAGCAAAGATAATGAATCGGTTAAAGACTAGAAAGTTAACATTATAGAAGTTAATACCCAACATTTATAAAAGGTGGAGTGTCAATATCGATCGGTTATTGAAGATAATGAAGTAGTTGAAAGTTAGGAAGTTTGCATTCGGAAATACTTTTAAGTGGTGATTATTGAAATGTTTTCCACAATAGTGAGAGAAAAAATCTATTGAATCAAAAATTAAATTTTTCACTTGCGGGGAAATGTGTATTTGTTATGAACGGTTTCAAAAGTTGAAATTCGAACTTAAAGGTCATTTTAAATATTGTCTTCATGTGAATCAATAAAGATTCCGTAAGATATGGTAGTAATTACCACAAGACTGTATGATTATGCATGGGGTGTATTCAAGTCGAGTCAAACTCAAGTATCCCTCAAACTTGAACTCGAATTTTTTAATGATATTCGAACTCGAATTCGAGCTCGACAAGTAATAAATAGTATGACTCAAACTCAAATTCAAATTTTTTAATAGTACTCTAACTCAATGAGTAGTAAATGACTTGAATTCGACTCATTTGTATAATGAAACCGCTATATATAAACAAGAAAACCCGGGGGTCATATAAACAAGAAAACTAATTATTTAGAAAGAATTTAACTAAATTAAGGGAGATTTGGTTGAATCTATATTTTTATTATTCAGCTATATTTACATATTTACAGGAAGCCCATGTTCAAAATTTTGATCCTAGACTTGGTTAACACAAAGCACAGCTTTATCGAGTCATTCATAATGTCAAAACTTTCAAAGGGGTAATTAATCATACTTGAACAAATAAGCAATAAGAGATCTCAAGCCCCACTGAGCCTAAGTTGGTTGGGATCACGTAAGGTTGGTTGGGATAAATTAATGATCTAATCATGTTTAAGGTCTATTGTCAAGCAAGAGGAAGCAGTAAGTGAAATATGTGTGTCTAAGCCATATTGACATATTCATGGATAATTTAAGCAACCCTTTAATATTAATATGATATTAATGTTGATATTAATTATTGCTACATTCTTTAAATATCTATCGGCAATAATTTTACAATCTAAAATAGAAAGAATTTGAAAATATGCGATATCTATAAATAAGAATTAGTATTCTTAAGAAACCTTTTTCTTATGTGAAGAAATTTTAAACCTTTTAATCAATTAAGATAAATAGTAAAGTTTTTTCATGATAGAATATTATTGGCAGCATTTTATAAACAAAAACCTTAGGCGAAAGGTTGGTGTTGATTATTTTCGACATCAAGCCATGGCAGATGAATTGTAAAATTTAGAAAAGACGCATACCTTCCTCGATGCAAAACCCATGTTGGCTGTAAATTAGTATTTAAGATCAATACCAAATTTGATAGCTCAGTGGAAAGATAGAAAGCTTGCCTTGTTGCAAAAGACTATGAATACCATATCGACTATAAGGAAACATTAGCTCAGGTAGGTGCACCCATATTTGAACCATAGTTGCAGTTTGTGCTACCAAACATCAATAATTTTTCTAGATGGATATTATGAATGTTTTCCTAAATGGTGATCACACTGAAAAATCTACATGACACGTCCCTCTGTCAATTTGCATCTTCCAGTCACCTTCAATGAGCATTATATGGACCAAAACAGTTCGCTATAGCTTAGTTTGCCAAGTTCAATACCACAGTTGTAATATTTGGGTTTAAATCTAATCCTTATGACTTAACACTCTTTATTCAGAATACACCAAGAAATATGGTTCTTCTTCTACTTTATACAGATGACATGTTCATAACCGGTGACTACATGACATGACTGGAGTTTTTGCCCTCAACATTTTTGAAATGAAAGATTTGGGTGCTCAAAGCTATTTCTTTGGGATTGAATTCCCCTCATTTTCTTATAGATATCATCATTTCTGAACCAAATATTTTTCGAATCTTCTCTCTCAAACAAGATTGGCATGTGCTAAGACGGTTTCAAGACCTATTAAGCCCAATGACTGTCTTACACCTATAGATGAGACTCCTATTGATGATAAGACATTTTATCAACAACTGGTTGGCATCTAGTATACCTTACAATCACTCGACCTGGTATTGTGTGTATTATGCATTTAGTTTGTGAATTCATGGGAGCTTTTGGCTTTACTCATTTTGTTGTTGTGTTCTATGGATTCTTTGATATATAAAAAGTACTTTATTTCATGGGTTCCGATTCTCCTCCACCCATACTCTTTGACTCATGATGCTACTCAGATGCGGACTGGGCTAGTGACCCGATTGATCACTGTCCAACACTAGATACTGCGGTTAGATTTATTCATATGCATTGAAAAATATAGTAAATCACAAAAATTAAATAGTTAAAATTTTGGATAAATAGCTTAATGTGTAGGTTTACAAAAATAACAAAATTGCAAACTACAAACTGCGAAATCTTTTGATCAAAACTCTTGGTAGGGATGATGATCATGAAATCGAACACCACCATTGATCCACAATATCTCAACTCAAAGTCTGATGAATCCAATGATGAAAAATTTCCTACTCGAAAATTTTTCGATCTCTCGATATTTTGTCACTCTATACAAATTGATCTCTCAATTAGGTTATCTCACTCAACCTCTCAATCTCAAGCGAGTTCTCTCACACAGAAGTCCCTCAAAATTGTTTTTCATGTAAGCCATTATGGAGAGATCTAGGGGGAGATTAAGTAACTTAGGATAATGAGTTAACTACTCATTACTCATTATCACTTAATTATAATTTAAATAAAGATATATTATTTACATGTGGTAAAAGGCCCCTCATGGGCATATTTGATCAATATCTCCTACTTGTATATGAGAACAATCTACGTTCGTAACAAGATCACAATTCATGTGATCTACCAAATCACTCTACTAGACTTTCATACAAGATTGGGTATCATGTGACTAGCGAATATACCTGTAAATAAAGACTTTTCAATATACCTATTAGAATAATCGAGAAGCTACCATTTGTACCAATATATAGTTCTTAATATTATTTTTAAAAAAATTTAAATTTGACATCAAAAATATAATTAAAATTCAAATTGATCCGTCAAGTTTAGATTCTTTTTAAAACAAAAAAAAAAGAATTTTTTTTATTATACAAAAATTTGAACTCGAGATCACCACATTGCGGAAGGAAGATTATGACCACTAAATTGTCCCTCAGACAAAAAAGGAATATTAAATCTATTTAACTTCACGTCTTTAAATCTAGTGTACTAGTAAAGTTCCTTGATAAATAAATGGAAAAAGAAAACATTTTCAATAGGTAATGAATTCAATATTACAAACATGGAAGACTTCCAAACCTTCTCCGACATTAAATGGGTGATCCAAAACACGCCCGCTTCTCTTAGCTAAAAGCTAGAAATTTTCTACAAAAAGGAAGCGGGAAGAAAGACCAACATTGATGCTTATTATTCCAAAACTATACCTGAAATGGACAGAATAAATCTATGAAAATATGGGAAATATATCAGAAACCAAGTGCATCACTGTGCTGTAATGAAAAATGCATAGGCTTCCTTCTAAAACAAGAGAACAAATGAATGAATGAAATAAAGTCATAACCTTCCTTCCAATTACAGGGACAGAATGGCATCCTCAGTGATTGTACTGCCCATGTAGCTCGAACAAGAGGCGATTGAGGAAAAGGGGAGTGAGGGGACATCGTGTGGAGCCATGATGGCATCCTCTAATCTTCATGATGCCTCGAAGCTGACCGAAGATTTCCTTGCCAACATTTCTCCTTTGCAGGAACCTCTGGCTTCTTGGCTTGAACCACAAAGCTTCTAATCCTTTGTAGCTCGACTTCCATGGTCTTGCTGTCCATGTTAGCAAAGCACACCCTAAACCAACCTGGCTCACTGCAGTGAAAAGAAGAGCCCGGCGAAACATTGAGCTTGACTTCCTTTATTATAATGTGCCATAGAGCCATCTCTTCTGCAACCGTAGGCTTCTTGAGGAGATGCCTTAAGTCCATCCAGAAAAATAGACCTGCATTGCTATTCAGACAACCGATGTTTTCTTCTTCCAGTACTTTGGTGAAAGCCTTGTATCTTGCAGCCAATCTCTTCGCACTCTCTGCAATGAACTTGTCCACAAATTGATCATCGGACAACATTGACAACATTGAAGCGATCAAATGTTGAGTTTGGCTCAAGACAAGACTAAATCTTGACATTTCACGTGCACAACTAACCACGGCATTGTTGTATGAGTACACGATGCCAACTCTAAACCTGGGAAATCCCATATCCTTGGAGAGACTATAGACAACATGAACTAGATCTCTATTGCATTTAGGATCTTCTTCTAAGACCTCAGAGATGCTAACAAAACCAGCTTGGCTAGAAACGGTGGCTTCATATATCTCATCGCATACTAAATGGATATTCTTTTCATTAATGAAGCTCAAAATACCCTTCAAAGTTTCTGTCTGAACGGTTGGTGATTAACAAGCCCTTCACTTTGATGTTGTCTTCTTTGGCTCTCTCGTATGCTTCTTCCAATGCAGGTCTTGTGATCTTGAAGTCGTTTGAGCTGTCACAATGAACTGGAACAAGATGCATTCCAGTTCTCCATCTCCAATCTCGATAAAACCTGCATTTCATATACAAAATCCAGGAGCTACGCTCCTTAAACATATTAAAAAATGTAACCCAAAAAAAATATCTATGGTTCTAGTCCTTCGATTTGAATGTTGCGAAGAAAAAATTCCACTTCAAGAGCTACTACTTGCATTCAATCTTAATCTCTTGTACATAATCTCTCTCTCTCTCTCTCTCTCTCTCTGTTTTTTTTTTTTTTTTTTTTTTTTTCTGGACAATACTGGGAGGGGGCAAGACTAAAATTTGAACCTAAGATTTGGGTAACTTTTTTGAGTAGTTTGAATCAAAATTTAAGGTATTTAAGAATATAAACAGTTAAAATATTATTGTCACTCTCTCGATGATATGAATATGGGAAATACATTTATCATATCCAAAATGCTACACCATATTAACACAAACAAGATTTCGACCTTGTTGGGATCACAAGAGAGAGTCAACGGGTGATGCTCTAAATGAAACCTCTAGGTCTAGGGCCATGAGAGGAAGTTGGGCCAGAAGTTCCTTCGTTGTTTTCAATTATTGTCCTCAATGGTATCTGTGGCTGTTGATTCTGTGGCCAGGATCTATTGACCAATTTCTCCAAGTTTGAATCAATTGTTGTCTAGCTTCCCACCATGCCAACTTGGCTATGGACAAGAATATACAACTGGTGCACGTGTGATAAAAAAAAAAAACAGCTAGATGAAATTTCAATAGTCAATGACGGGCAATTTTCACTATTGTCAAATTTATTTTTCATTTATCCCAGAAATTCAATACGAAAGTAATACAAAAAAATATGAATTAAAAAATTAAAAAACTCTAATGATCTTAAAATCAAATTATTACAAATTCTAATACTTAATATATGTTAACATTCTTCATTCCACTTAATGTGATACAGTGAAAAACCGAGTTTAAGCAAGAAAATCAAATTAAATATTTTCAAAATTAAATTATTAATGATTTATCCTAGATACTTAATAGTTTTTAATATTATTAAACTAAAACTTGAGTTTAGTCATACAATGTTTTCAAAAGAAAATAAAAGGTAAAAATAATACCATTAAGAAGAATTAAAAAGGACTGTCAAAATAGAGGAATGTGAAAGAGAAAAGATGGTCAATTAATAGGTTACTGCTTAATTTTTACGAGATATGACTGATACTTATTTGAACATCCCAGTGTGAAATTAAAAAGAGAGAGAGAGAGAGAGATTATCCTGGAGAGTAAAGAGTAGGGACAAGAATAGCTTCGCCGGGATCAACCAAACAGAAGGCAATCATCTCATGAGCTCCGGTTGATCCAGCACTCATGACAATGCGGTTCGGATCAAATTTGACTTCGTTACCTCTCACTTTTCCCATAAAATTTGCAATTGCCTGTACAATATTACAACACACATTTTGTCATAACCAGAACACACGATACCAACCACCACAAAAATTGTTTTTAAAAAAAAAATCAAACAAATTTATATACCTGTCTGAACTCTGGCAAACCATGATAGTCCTGAAAAGTGGCAATTTCCTTAAATTCATCCACTCCTTGAATGGTTTATATAGAGGCTTCTGGGTTGTTCGAAGTCCAATCTTCAATCAAATCAAAGCAAATCTGAAAAATCCACCAAGATTAACAACCCTCGAGGTAAATTTTGGTGAAGATCAACAACATTAACAAATGCTAAGATCCTTAAAAAAAAATGCAAAATTTACCTGATTTTCAGCAAGCCCATTTGAATAACCCCTCCAGGGTTGTTAGTAGGATGAAAAGTATCTTTGTCATAAGCTTTCCATCCATCAAAGTATGGAGAGTCTTCACCATGTCCATTCCCAGTTGCTATTTTTGACAACGATGGCTTTCTCTGTCTTGCTTTGGAAGAGGCTTCTGGGTTGTTCAAAGCCCAATCTTCAGTCACGTCAAAGCAAAGCTGAAAAACCCACCGAGATTAACAACCCTCGAGGTAAACTTTGGTGAAGAACAACAACATTAATAAATGCTAAGATCCTAAAAAAAATGCAAAATTTACCTGATTTTCAGCAAGACCTATTTGAATAAGCCCTCCAAGGTTGTTAGTAGGATGAAAAGGATCTTTGTCATCAGCTTTCCATCCATCAAAGTATGGAGAGTCTTCACCACGTCCATTCCCAGTCGCTATTTTTGACAACGATGGCTTACTCTCACTTGCGTTCAAGTGCTTGAAATTGAAACAAGAAAAAGCGAATTTATACAAACTAAAAGTGGGGTTTTGGTCTTGGTCCTGAAAGCGTAATTGCTTGTTAGACAAGCCCCTGAGGAGAGATGTTCCAAAATATACCCTTAAAAAAAAAAAAAAATTTAAAAACCCGAGTAACAAACAAATTCCACATCTATACCATATTTGTCACGAGTTGTACCCGCGACAGGCTATTCCGCGTCTTCAAGACGCGACATAGCCCAGAGGCTCCCGCACGCAGAGGGCTCCCGCCGCAGTGTGCGGCAGTGGGCAGCAGTGGGGGGAGGGAGAGAAAGGGAGCCTCGCGCGGAGGTGGGGGAGGGAGGGGGAGGGCTTCCAAGGCGGTGGGGGAGGGAGGGAGGGAGAGGGAGGAGTGCCACGGGGGGAGGGAGAGAGAGAGAGGAGTGCCGCGGTGGGGGAGAGAAAGGGAGAGAGCCGCGGGGGAGGGAGGGAGAGAGAGAGCCGCGGGCGGCGGGGGCAGAGAGAGAGACAGACGCCGGCGGGTGAGGGAGGGAGAGAGAGAGACAGCAGTGGGGGAGAGAGAGAGCCGCGGGCCTCCACCACCCGCGGAGCTGCGCACCTCCCCCGCGGCGCTGCGCTCTCCCTCTCTCCCCCTCGGCGCTGCACTCTCCCTCCACCCGGCGGCTTTCTCTCTCTCTCTCCCTCCGCCGCCCATTGCTCTCTCTCTCCCTCCCTCCCCCCGCGGTTCTCTTTCTTTCTCTCCACCGCCGCTGCCCTTCTGTCTCTCTCCCCCTCCCCCCCGCGGCACTCCTCCCTCTCCCTCCCTCCCTCCCCCTCCGCCGCCCTCCGCCAGCCCCCTCCCCTCTTTCTCTCTCCCTCCCCCGGCGTACCCCCCGCCACCCTCCCCTCTTTCTCTCCCTCCCTCCCCCTCTGCGGCCCTCCCCTCTCTCTCTCTCTCCCTCACTCCCCCCTCCGCACCCCGCCGCGGTCCTCCCCTCTCTCTCCTTCCCCCCGCCACCCCGCCGCGATCCTCCCTCCCCCTCCGCCCCCTCCCCTCTCTCCCTCCCCCCCGCCCCGCGGACTCCTCTCTCTCTCTCTCTCTCTCTCTCTCTCCCTCCCCCCGCCCCGCGGACTCTTCTCTCTCTCTCTCTCTCTCTCTCTGGACTATGTCGTGGATTGAAAATGCGACGCAGTATATCGCGTCTCTAACTCCCGACAAATTCAGGTTATTTGGGTAAATTTTTTTTCGTTTAGGTTGTTTTAAATTTTTTTTTTTTTTTAATGTTATTTTGGTACATGTCTCAGCCCCTGGGACTATTAGAACTGAAAGTTCCTAAAAGTAAGTTCTTGGCATGTGGCTGTGACTTGGGTGTGTGATAGGGCTTTATATCTATATAGATTCGGAAATTGGACTTGGGCTTTAAGGAATGTTGCTTTTAGGAAATTTCACACGAACGAGTGAGAGAATCTTCTTTGAAAATGCCGTGTCTCGAGAAGATTTTTGAGTCGGCTTTTTGAAGTACTTTTATTAGCAACTGGGCATGAGCTTTAACAGGGAAAACGAGATATCCAAGGTCATTTCTTTCGATGTAAGATAGCGAACACCAAGACTTTCACGATATGACAAGCCAAAACTATGGGGATTTTCTAAACAAAATTTGTTGAAATACTCTGTGAAAAATTAATGTTGGAATTAATTTATTGACACATCCTTTTTATGTCTATGTACCTCCAATTTTAGGGTTTTTTTCCCCCACTTTGGGCTGGCTTCAAAATGAGGTTTTCGAGAGCACTCTAATAAAGTGAAAATTCAATTTCTTATTTAAATTCAAAATTAATAGTAAACCGTATCAAAGTCAAAAAAAAATTTCAGAGTATCTTGCCTATATGAACGTATTTTTATCGTGAAGAGATTTTATGAAAATAATCTAACCTTTTCGATATAAATTCTTATAGTATCCATTTATGATTTATAAGAATTTAATCTATACTAGTTATTTTAGTATTAAATAAATAGTTCGTTTTCGTTTTGGTGCTATGGTAATTCTTAAGTTCAATTTCAAGTTATTTGGTACAAATATTATTGGGTTTGGTATCATTCTTGCGACTAGGGGTGTTAATGACACCGGGTAGTGTCACGACTCGTGACACTACCCGGTCAAATCTCGAGCCCAGGCTCGGTCAAACTGAGCTCGAGCCCGAGCTCGGGCTCGGGTAGTTGGGTATCGAGCTCGGACTCGAGCCCAACTGTGTCAAGTTTGAAAACTTGACGAACTATTCGAAATATTTTAATTTTTTAAAAAAAATAATTTTTATATATAATTATATATTTTTTTTAAAAAAATTATATATAAAATTATATTTTTAGGTATATTTTTTAAATATATTAGCTGTACCACCTAATAATATTACCTGACGACACTTCGAGCTCGAGTTCGAGCTCGAAAAATACAAATTCGGTGAGTTCGAACTTGACTAAAGTACATCGAGCTCGAGCTCGAGTATTGTGATACCCGAACTCGACTCGAGTGTCATAGTACCCCTACTTGCGACCATCTTTCTTACATATGCAATGATCCATGAAAATGGTTAACCCAAAAATATGGATAATCTTTCACCTTTGTTATGCTCAATGTGAATGTTGGATATTTTGGTGACTCATTCACGCACAACAGAAGTATACAATAATTTTCGAAAAAATAAAATGATCGGGGTAACTCAATATGTAGATCTTCAAAATCAACCGCAGTATGTCCCTTGATCGGATCTCACAGTCGGGATGATGATCACGATATTAATCGAATCACCACCGCAATATATAACGTCTCAATCCAAATCCGATGATTTCTTTGACGAAAGAGATTTTCCTACGCGAAAATTTCCAACCCTTATCGTGTTGTCTCTCTCTAGAGATTTGTGCATTCTCTCAAGAAAACCCTAGCCACCCTTGTTCTCTATGGAGGAAGTTGGACTCCCCTTAGGCACTCTCCTAGAATCATTAAATGAGTGGTTAAAAATAGGAGGTTATGGTGTGGTAAAAATAAGATAATGGGAGTTACCACATTATCCCATAAATTATCAAAATACCCCTCTTGGGCATATATATTACCAACATCTCTCACTTGCACATGAAGGTATTTCACGTCCGTCAAAAGATCGCAACTCATGCAATCCATCACATCACCCTGCTGGACTTTCATACATGATTGGACGTCGTACGATCGGTGAGTACACTTTCAACCAAAGACTACTCGATACACCTGTTAGGATGATCGAGAAATCACCGTTAGTATAAAAATAATTCGCTGCACCCCAGATCCAAGACTAATTACATCCATCGAGCTACTTTCCTAAACGAAAGTAATCACCAATAAACACCCGACTGTATATCCACTATTATGCTTTCATCCCAACATGGATAAGTATAATAGGTATGCCGGTGAATACAATACAATGATGTAATATCAATTGGTTTTCCTTTTCCCAAACTTGAATCTATTAGCCTCAATTCAGCTACTTTCCTAGACCTGTCTCTCAGACCTCAATTTATCTTTCGGGCCATTAGTAAACAGACTAAAGTAACAATACTGAGTTAAGAATTCTAGAAACAACCAAAAGTGATAAAAGTACAAGAGATCCTACCCAATGGATCTCAGATCTTACACAGTGGGAACGGGGATTTAAATTATATCATGTCTCAAACAATGCTCTCACTATCCATGGTCGACATATCACACGCGGTATGAAACGCGTGCTACAGTACTATTCCCCATCTCTCAAAAGGCACATGTCAGATTTCTCTAATATTGTGCAGGTATAGGACTCAGTCTACATATAAGACTTTATCCAGAGATCTCAGAAAGAGTAATTCAGAGACTATATCACTAGTCGCAGATGATATCTGAGATCTCAAACCTGATTACTTACGGGCAACATGGATGTGGGTACGTCCATGTCAGTCATATCGCATATGATCTCATCCTGAATACATATCAGCGCGATTTATGTTTTAGTATGGCTACTCTCAGAGCCTCTTACAATTAGAAACTGTCTCATCTCAACTCACTCAGAGCTGGGGGTGGTCACTCGTGTGAGAGAGTCGACAACGCCTACCTGACATATCATTTATCACAAAATATATGACAATTAAAGTAATGCAATAAATAAAATCTTGATTCAATTATGCACACATGTCATATACATTACACAATAAATATCAGTACAAGGTGAGAAATATCAATGTACATGCAAACCCAATGATTCCTATATCTCATACAGGAATCTCTCATAATGAGTTTATTGAAGGGATCAGCCAACACGCTGTATAGTAGTGTACTTAATTTGTCACTTCACCATTCTCGGTGATGTCTCTCACAACGTAGTATTACGTATCAATATGTCTGGACTTACTGATACTTAGGGTCTCAAGTGTGGTCAAAGGCGGCCTGATTTTCTCAATAAATCATTCACTGACCTCCCACTGTCTATCATAACCCCTAAGTGATCCAGAAATTTTCGGAGTCAAACACTCTCCTGAACTGCTGCTGAGTGTACCACAAGCTCAGCCTCTATTGTAGATAGAGATATGTAGGTTTGTTTCTTGCTACTCCAAGACAGCAAAACCTAATATCGATTTGCATACATTCAGATCGTCAACCCAGTCCATACTGAATACCCAATAAATGTAAATCACCTCCTCGTAACACAAAGAGAGATCCGCAGTTCTCTCGAAATGTCTCGGAATCCTTTCACTGCTCTTTAGTGATTCCTTCTAGGATTCGATCAATACCTAATTACCAAACTGACTGCAAAGTAAACGTCTGATCGTGTACACGATACTACGTACAACAGAGTATTCTATGTACTGGAACAAGGGATTCTACTCATTTCCCTTGTCCTTTTCTGAGTCATAAGGCATATATCAAGAATTAGGTTTTAACATTTTAACGATAAAAGTATCTCTAGGGTTGCAATCGTTCTTCTCGAAGCGCTTGAGATCTCCATTGATGTTGGACTCCTGTGAAAGAGTCAACACCTGTCTCGAGTGATCCCTCTGGATTTTAACTTTGAGGAAGAACTGAGTCTCACCCATGTCCTTCACATCAAGACTCGACAATATCCACGTCATCGTGGTCATCAGATACTCTTTGTTATTCCTAGTCAACAGAATGTTATTCAGTATAGAGACATGATCATAAAAGTCATGAGAACGTATAAGGTATACGCGATGATCCTCCTTGACCATCACGAAACCGTGAGATATCACCTCCTCGTGAAATCTCAAACGCTACTGCCTTGATTGATGATTAAGGTCATATGTTGACTTTCGAAGTCAACAGACCTCATCATCCTAATCTTTAGGAATAAAGTCAGATGACTGTTCCTTGTAGATCCCCTCATCCAAAAACTCCCACTTAGGAAGGCAGTCGTAACGTCCATCTGGTCTCACTCCAGATCAATGTCCGTGACTATTGCTAAAAGTAAACGGATCGAGATAATCTCGCCCTCAGCCTGAGCAACCCCTGGTTATCAGATGGGCCTTATACCTCTATATCAATCCTTCAGCCTTTTTCTTGACGTTGAGAACCCACATGTTCCCAACAGCCCTACTACCCTCAGGCAAATCAATTAGATCCTAGATTCCGTTGATTCTCATCAACTTCTTCTCTCATCCATGATCTCAAACCAATGGTCCTCCACAGAACCCTCAAGAGCCTCTAGGACAATTAAAGGTTTCTTGTAACCCTCAAGAGTCATACTGAGAGCCTCTCCCTCAATCGGGAAGCGACAGTCAGGTACGCATCCTCGACTACTCTTAAGATGAGGGAAAACCTTTTTATCTTTAAATGAATTGCTCCCACTAAAATAGCTAACCGTTAGACTCATTCATCTCATAGGAGGTAAAATCCCAATTGATTTCACCTTTCATAGGAAAATAACTTTCAAGAAACTCGGTATCATGAGACTCAATATCAATAAGTGTCGTCTGTATGTTCACCTAGAACACATTCCCCCATAGAGTATTCTTGGTATTTGACAGAGATATATCTCTTTTCTCGTAGGCCTAACTCGCTCTGTAATTGCAAGAAATAGTGAACATACACGACACAATCCCATAATCTCAAATGGTTAAGATCAGGCTGCCTCTCTGTCCAAAACTCATATGGAGTACTAATTACGGACTTCAATAAAACACGATTGAGAACATAAACTGTAACCAATAATGCATTTTCCCAATGGAAAACGAGTAAATTGGCTTGCGCCATTATCGGTCTCACCGTCTCAAATAAAGTTCTATTCTGTTCTCACAGCTACTCTACTCTGCTGAGTAGCAAGGAATAGTCAGTTTCTTGCAATACCCTTCTTGAAACAGAGCTCTTCAGACAAATACTCGCACTCTCGATCAGTTTTGAGAGTCTCTACTCTCAAATTTAACTGATTTTCAATCTCGCTAATAACCTCTTGAGGCACCTCAATGCCTCAAACTTGCGCGAAATCAGATAAATGTAACCGAAACACGTGTAATTGTTTATGGACGTAATAGAGTACCCAACACCATTTCAGATTCTCACGTTCATAAGGCCATGGATGTTGGAGTGAATCTACTACAATGGAATCCCAACTCTCATTATTACGTCGAATGGTATTTCTTGTAAGTTTACCGTCTAGGCAAGACTGGTTAGCGGGCCCTACAGACCACTCACTACTAACCGGTTCATCCTTTCTCACACTAAGAGGATAACAAGAAATACCATTAAAACTTCTAGTGCATTTAGTCCCTCACGGACCAAAATATTACCAATTAAAGAATTGTCATAATGAATGAAAATTATAAAATTTCTAAATTGACAGAGCGTATTCTAAATTGAAATCAAGTTCCGTCGAACATTCGGAGCGTAAAGAGCATACAGAGTCTAGCATATTTGCAACTCCAACTTGCAAGTGCTACTCCCTCTGATGTCGACAAACGCTCCGTTTCTCTACGTAAATCCTTCTGCTTGAGGACTCACTGAGCGGAACTATATAAGCGCGCTCTTATCTCGAGTTACATAGTCGGTTGCTCCTGTGTTTACAATCCACAAGTCCCACAAGATGTTTTCTTCTTACCTGAATCTCGAGTCCCATAGGAGTCCTTGCTCGACTCCATCGCTTAAGCATGACTCGATTTTGGCCTACTTGCCTCTAGGTACTCCTACTCGAGCTCACTATGCCTATTTACATTAGTGAAAGTACGAATATATTCGTCGTATGTGAAATAGACTTTCATAATTTCTCATGAATCAGGTAAAAACTGGATCACATCTAGCACAAGAAAACATATCCGAAATGGGCTTGGTCACATTCCCCAACTCGGCGACCATACTCGACATTTTCATCTAATGTTACATCATCGTATGATCAACCCTTTTCTTATAAGTTATTATACTTATAAGTTAGTATCCCAATTTCAGGATCTGTAAGAGCACCACAATGCTCTTTATTAGGTGAGCCAAACTGATAAAACTGTAAGATATTGCTTATAAACTGGAATCATATCATCGTTCATGCTATTTAGGAGGATTGTCTTAATTTGGCCATTATTCCCCTTCCATGTACATAATGTCTCATAATTTCATCTCTCTGAGGTGTGGTACCCTCCCTGGAGTTCACCATCTCACGCCTCAAAATTTAATTAGAACTTGTCCCTCGAGGATAAATTGAATCTACCAGTGAAAAATCTCAAAATTATCACCATTCAATTTTATCCCCCTTGTAAAGATCCAATACGACAATTTTAGAAGCAGTCAAAGAAATAAGCATGACTTGTGATGCTTATTATCATATTTTATACATCCTACGAATCAACAAAATCTAAATAATTTGAATACAGACCCCAAGACGAACGTATGAATCAACAGACACTATACACCACAATCTGGGATTGTATCTCACCATTCAGACTAGGATTCGGTACACAAAAACGCACAAAAATCACTTTTATGGATGTAGGACCCTAAAAAATTTTTTAAAAAAAATTAATTCCTGACGACCTGACGCACCACCGGAGGTCCCACGTGCCGGCAGCGCCTCCCCACGCGTCACTAGCTGCATGGGCACGCGCCAGACGCGCGGCGCGCCTCACACGCGCCGCCACGTGCCTGGCGCGGCGCGCCTCACACGCACTGCGTGTCTGGCGCGGCTCGGCTTACGCTCGCCCAATCACGGCGTGCAAATCACACACCATGATGCGCCGAGCTGTGTCGAGCCGGGTACAGACCGGGTTGGTCAACGATCATGGTTTGACCCGACTGACTGGTCAACAAGTCAGGATCCGACCTAGTCGGGTAGGTGCGGGTCGGGGGGACACGTGTCCGGGTCACAACCGACCCGGATGACCCAGACCAGTTCACATGCCTTTCCCGCACATGAACCTCACGCGCCTTGTTGTTGCTTGCTGACGCACCTCAGTGCGCATGAGGTGCATGCGCCCTCGGGTCGGACCTCTTCGTCTTCACCCGAATTTTTCTGTAACCGAGAATTTCGACTTGGATGCCAAAAAAACCCATTTTTCGACTCTATTTTTATCGGATTTTTTAGGAAATCTCTTATTCCATTTATTCCAAGCATCCTTGACTCGATTTTTGGAATAATCAAGTCCTAATCTCGACGTATTTTGGATCCAAAATTCTGGCCCTCCGCGGCCAATTTTGAAACCCTATTTTTCGGCCACAATAATATGCAATATATATATATATATATCAAATCGAAGAGTATGAAACAAGAAATACAAATCTATGATTTTCATACATTGATTTGCCCTAAAACTCGACAAATCTGGGGTTGAATGGTTCGGTCACTATTCACGGTCGAAACTTTCAACCGGAATTTTCTTTGCCTAAACGTACTCAGAAAATTACGAAAAAATTATTTTCGTGTTCTACGGATCATGGGTAACACCGTGGTATTTTCGGATTCACGAAATTCATTCGTGATTCGAATCCCAAATTTTATACCCTATATTTTTATACCCGAAAATTATTTTTAATAATCCAGCATATGTTCTGATACCAATGTTGGATATTTTGGTGACTCATTCACACACAGCGGAAGCATACAATAATTTTTTAAAAAATAAAATGATCGGGGTATCTCAATATGCAGATTTTCAAAATCAACCGAACAACATGTCTCTCGATCGGATCTCACGGTCGGGATGGTGGATCTCACGATCAGGGTGGTGATCACAATGTTAATCGAATCACCACCGCAATATCACAACGCCTCAATCCAAGTCCGGTGATTTCTTTGACGAGAGAAATTTTCCTAGGTGAAAATTTTCAACTCTCATCGTATTGTCTCTCTCTAGAGATTTGTGCATTCTTTCAAGAAAACTCTAGCCGCCCTTGATCTCTATGGAAGAAGTTGGACTCCCCTTAGCCACTCTCCTAGAATCATTAGAGTTTCACAATTAAATAAGTGGTTAAAAATAGGAGGTTATGGTGTAGTAAAAATGGGATAACGAGAGTTACCCCATTATCCCCTAAATTATCAAAATGTCCCTCTTGGGCATATATATATTACCAACAGTGAAAATGCATAATATGAATTATTTGACTTGTATGAAATTTGACCCATTAGAATGGTGAAAATACAAAATTATGAATTTCACTTTAAAAGCAAGTCCCCCAAGGAGATTTTGAAGGGAGGGTCCACAACTTTGTTTAGTATTATAAGACTGCAACTTGTACAAAGTCATTTGTGGCTCTTACTCTACAAATCAAACGCTTCCACAGACACAAGTACACAATGAGATGCGTTGACACATTTTCTTCTGTTCAAGAAGCCATCTAAGGCTTACGAGGTGCAGGTGGAAAAGACCAATTTCGACATAAAGAAAATTCCTCATATATCTATCTTTTAAATTCCTCCTCTATTTATACTATTGAGACAGCGACTACTGCAGAAGTGAAACTGAATCCCATTTCAAATACTCTATTCCTACTTGACCAAAATCAAAATCATACATTTTCTAAACTGTTGATAAATATATCTGATTTGGCCAAGTCGAAACGAACCTAATATTTGATAATAATTATATCTTAAACTAATATTTGAAAAAATTCTTATCTCGACACCCAAAAAAAGGGTGTATATTTTGAAAAGAATGTTCATAATTACGACAAGAGGAGACAGTTAGCCTGGTTTTCCCTCTCCTACTTTTTCATGTGGAAATTGTTCAAGGTTTCTTCTGGTTTTTAAATCAAACCATTTCTTCTCTGTAATTCAAAGATCATTTACCATTCCTTCACTTTATTGTCTGTTTGTTGATCTGTGATACGTTCATGACCGAGTGATGTGTACAATCTGTAAAGCACCGATTCTTGGACAAACATCCACTGGCTTGGACAAGAAAAATGACAAATAACATACAGCAAAAAATGATTAATATCCTATCCAACTGTTCCCTTTTCTTTTTTCTTTTTCAGAGATATTTTATAAGATAAAAATCTGGTCCATGGATTTGTCTACTGCTATTTGGCTACTTTGGTGGAGTCTTTTTGTAGCCCATTTTTCAAATCCATGTCTGTTTCTTGAACCTTCTCAAAGCCAACAAGAAACAAACTGAGAACAGCAAACAACCAACACTGCCTGCAGAAAATCAAAAAAATGCTATGCAAAATCAATAATATCTCTCCACACTAATGTAAATTTTTAAAAAAGAACATAGTTATATGAAATGTAGAATGATATAGAATAGAATAGAAGATATTGTCTTTGAATCATGACAAACTCCTATCTACTCTATCATTAAAATATATTTATTTTGAAAAATAGTTATGTATATGATTCCTTAGCCTTTGTGCACCAGGTGAGCCCTTTGTATACCCTCTTTCTACCCTCTTTCTACCCTCGTACTAAGTCGGAGAGTATTTTATGTACCAAATGAACCCTTTTACTCCTCGGCCTGGTTTAAGGATACGTATGGACATGGTCACTGTCCAAAAGGCTATTTTCTGGGCAGGCTTCAATTCTGCCAAGGAAGCTATCAAAGGTGCCAAAATTACATGGAATTTCATGAGATTACTCATATAGAGAGCATAGCTATTTCTTCAAAGAGGGATTGAGCCAAATAACGAGGATGAGTCTCCTTTGTCATAAATCCCCTCGTCTGGTAGAAGCAAGAATTACTACAGAATATTTTGATATCAACCATGACAAACTTCCTAATCCTAGTCATGGTTATGTGTTTGATTAAATGTTCATGTTGGTCCCATAACAAATGATTGTGTCATGGTCATTTGTTCACCGGTCTCCAACTATAATCTTTACATCATAGAAGAGATACAAGAATCCTGACCACCCAAATGATTTTGACACATTGACCTGATCGCCCAGTTAAACAAATTGATAATAAAAAACGTCATGATCTAGGTACTATGCAGGTCTGCAACAGAAACAGACATAACTACAATATCACTATTCTTTTTCATAAAATAATTAATATTTATATAAAAATTTTTAAATTATATATATATATATATATATATATTTCATATAGTTTTGTATCCACTTTTATTTCTGTGCAACCTGGTTTTACAATGTCATCCATGGATTTTGAAATTTAACAAAAGTTATCCGCCTACCCATTTTTCTATTAAAATTAACTTATTATATATATATATATATATATATATATATAATAAGTTAATTTTAATATAATTGATATATAATTGATTTTAATCAATAAACAATTTCTTATTCCTGGTACAGGAGAGGAACTCTCTACAAGCTCAATAAGGCATTACTTTTCTTACTCAAGAAAGTAATTTTGACTATCGTAATTTTATATAAGGATAAAGAATTAAGAAATAGACTACTAAGAAAAAGATAATACAGATTAATGATAAAAAAGGGAAAATATTAAATATACATATAAAAACATTTTTATATTATCATAATACATTGCATATACCTAATAATATTAAAATTACGATAAATACTAATCCACGATCAAATAATTTCATTAATCATGTCTCTAGAAAAATATATAATTTGAACTTCTAACTTTAAAATAAAAAATATAGTTAATTTTTTATGTGACACTCTTTACAACCTTCGTAAGGCACTACTTTTATTGAATATAAGTATAGATACGCAAGTGTCTCTCATGTACAAATACACACACCATGTAAAACCAAAGTCGCACAATTTAATATACAAAATGCTTTAAGCTTTGTTCTCTCTCTCTCGGAATAGTTTTTAGTCAAGTAGCTTTTGCTAGCCTAAACCAACAAGACTGTTCTGAATAATCGAAAAGAGTTAGAGTGCTAAATTCAAGTTAAGGCACCTAGGAAATCTCAAATGGTTTCTTGGATTGGAGATCGCCAATCAAATATTGGGATTGCAGTTTGTTAGAGAAAATATGTATTAAAAACGTTGGGGATCATGGCATGCTAAGTTGTAAGCCTAGCTCACTCTCGTAAGTCAGAAGCTACTGCCTATAAATGAAAATTTATTTCCAAACCATTTTTTGCAGGTAATTGATTGGTAAACTTCTTTATGTGATATTCATACGGCTAGGCATAATTTATGATGTTCATGTCTTGAGCCAATTTATGGATAAGCTATCACAAATTCATTTAGATGCCAGCTTGAAAGTACTTAGGTACCTGAAAGGAACACTAAGAAGTGGGATTTTTGTGAGTGTAGATTCTGAAATGAAGCGTTTGTGGGTAGGTAGCAGAAACAAGGAGGTCCCCAACTGGATTTTGTGTTTTTTTGGAACACTCCTAGATTAGTTAGGAAGCCAAAACGTAAAGAACAGTGGCAGGAAGCTAAGTACAGGTCTATGATTGTAGCAGTCAGTGAAAGTCACGTGTTAAACATCTCCTGGACGATCTACATGTGCATGTTGATCCAAAAAAAGGAACTCTCATCTGTCGTATCTTTGTCCAAGAACCCGGTCTATTTGAGAATATCAAACATATTTAAGTACACTTGCACTTTATATGGGACAAAGTCAGGGAAGGTAATAGTAAAGGTTAGAAAATAACCCGTAGACGAAAACCATCGTCTATACATCAAGGATATTAATAGATCAATAATCAGAAGTATATCAGAATCTATAACTACAGATTTTTATTTAAAGTCATATAATTGACCTTCTAGATCAACACGTATTTTAAAATAACCCTTTTAGCTTCTCTCTTAGTTATCTATGAGATGCCAAAAAGAATGAATATCCCGTGTAATCTAGGGATATAACCATTATAAATGGATAATTTTGTTATCTCTTGATATACCCCTTAGGTCTCTACATATTAAAGGCTCACATCCTATCATATACATTAGAATCCTAATAACATAAATTTTAGTGAATCACTTTTAAATGGATTCAATCTTATATAACAATATGTAATACATAATTATTCACATATAATCTCAATATTATATTATGAATCCAATAATCTCCAACTTCGGATATATATGTAACTTTATAATTATGCATCGCAAAGAATAACTATATGAGCTCAACTTTGTTTTCATTACCGAAAACTATTTATAAACAATCTAGTTCATCAATCATCAATACATTTGTCATAATTCGACCCATCAACGATCATGCATATTGATATAGCTGAATGATATGGATCATAATATAGATATATAATACGAAAATTATATGTAATGCAATCTTAACATGCTTATTTCTAACTGATCCGTCTTAAAGTTTAGTGAGATCAAATCATACCAAAATCAGAGTATGAATAAACTAAAACCTTATTTTTGTAGAAAATAATCTCAAAATATTTGTAAACTGATATAACAAAAATGTATTTATAGTAGAAACATATCCAAAAATTACAAATTCATGCTAAAATTGAATATTCTCAAATGATATGATATCCCTATGATCAGTGTGCTCATGAAACACTTTGTGTAGTAATCTCTTTGTAAGCAGATCTGCAATCACGGAATTTGTATTGACATACTCTATAGACAACTGTTCACTTTGAATTGTTTTCTTAACAACTAGAAACTTGATATCTATATGCTTTGACTTTGTCGAACTCCTATTGTTATTGGAGTATAAGACTGCTAACTTATTATTACAAAATAATTTAAGTGGTATATCGATTCTATCCACTATGCGCAACCCTGTGACAAAAGTTATAGCCATATTCCATGATTGATGCTTCATAACATGCTATAAACTCTACCCCTATGGTAAAAAAGGCCATAACAGACTGTTTAACACTCTTCCAGGAGTAGCTCCCCGATTGTAGGTACATATAGCCGATATTGATTTCATACTATTTTGGCATCTAGCAAAATCGAAGTCATATACCCAACAATCTCAAGTTAATTTTATCTCTAATATATGAGCATGTAGTCTTTTATTCTCTATAAATACCAAAAGACCCATTTAGTTGCTTTCCAATGGTTTACTCCTACATTGTTTACATATCTACTCAATATCCCTGTAACATATGCAATATCCGAACATGTACAAAGCTAAACATACATCAAACTCCCCACTGCTGATACATAAGAAATCTTTTGTATTTTCTTTTCCTCAAAATCATTCTTAGGGCACTCATTGAGACTAAACTTGTCTTTCTTAACCACAAGGATATTACCTATTTACAATCTTGCAAGTCATATCTTTTAAAAACCTTTTCGATGAAGCACTTTTGTGATTATTCAAGAATACCCTGAAAGCGATCCTCGTAAATTTGAATGCCTAAAACAAAAGAGGCGTCGATCTCAAAATTCTTACCTAGAAATCTCTTGATTTCGTGCAATAAGCCTATATCGTGTATGGCTAAAGTGTATGGCTAAATGTATATTGTGTGCTGCTGAAATGGATGTGTTGTCTGCTGAATAGAAACATGTATGTGTGCTGAGCTAAGTTGTCTAAGTATGTGCCAAATGTGCTAAAAATGAATGTTTGAGTATGCAATGTGCTAATGCTAAATATGCTGATATGCTAGTATGTGTGCTAAAATATGCTAAGTATGTTGGTATGCAAAAATGAAGAACACCCAAATACAAATATCTAGAAACTAAGATTTAAATTGACTAAACATTATAGATTGAACACTATAAGTTTTGTCATCATAAAAAAGGGGGAGAATGTTGATCTAGTAGAGTTTTGATAATGATAGATTAAAAGAAAAATAGTTTAAGAAAATAAGAAAAATAGTTAAAAAATTCAGAAGTTCGTAGTTCATGTCGACCTGGTTAGTAAACACATCTACCTGCATAGCAGGTCCACCAATTGCAAGTACTGTGTCAACCAATTCATGATATTCACACATACACATCGACTCATTTGTTATTCTTGTTGACCTGAAATAAATGATTTATATAGAAATAAGTGTCTGAATACTTCGACCCACACAAGCATACATCGACCTGAACAATAATGTCTTATAGATCAAACATTCCAACACATCGACCTGAGCACAAATCTTGTTGACGTCAAACTATTGGAACAGTGACACATCGACCAATTCATTCCAACACATCAACCAATTTCACCTATGAATAGTAACACATCAACCTGCATGATAGACACATCAACCTATTTTCTAAAAAAATACATCAATCTGATTTGTAATACGTCAACCTGAATAGTGTTATGTGGATCAATTTTAAACACCAAGTCGATCAATTTAATCTCTAAACAAAAACACATCAACCTGAGTAGTTAGAACATCAACTTGTTAGTTCTTGACTCTGAAACATACATATCAACCCGACATTATACTTGTCGACCTAACCTAAACTCATCAATCAATTCATCACATCAGGTCCACCAATTTCATAAATGAATAGTGACATGTCAACCCATGATGAGCACATGTCAACCCATCCATTTTGTATCTGAAATATACACATCGACACATTAAAAGTCTTGTCGACCTATAAAAACATATCGACCAATTTATTTTTTCAGGTCCACCAATTTTCAATTGTACAGTAGTATGTCGATGTATGTTATAATACTTGTTGACCTAATATTTTTTTTCTAATTAAAACACACATCAACCTGCTCTATGTCTTGTCGACATAGCATATACACAACGACCAATTAACTAGTACATGTCGACCAATTCTCTACCAGAATAGAAACATGTCGATGCTTTAAAATGATATGTTGACCTAACCTTTACTAAATTTGAAATATCACATATCGACATGGTTAAAAACTTATCGACACGATTAAAAACTTGTCGACACATATGTACACATCGACCAATTTAAAAACGTGTCTACCTATTATATTTTGCACAATTTCTTATTGACCTAAGTTAGCATCTTGTCGACCTATTTTAACACAAATACACTATGAAATATTTGAATTCGTGTTGATATCCATGTTAATGATGTCGACCAGCATGTGTCATAAACCAAATTTCAAAACACATTTGAATTTAATGGTTATATTCTTTTTATGAATCACTGAATTTTTCTATTTTGATCAAATCTAATATCCCAATGTAGCAAAAGTACTTCACGCAACTGGTTAAAGAAAATGAGCTAGTACTGGGAAAGCAAGTTTTCAGTGCAAATTGAGGAACGACTGGAATATATTTAATAATGGACATTAATGGCTAACATTCAAAAACTCACCAACCACAATGGCTACTTGATAGTTGAAATAAATTAATCCATAGATCTTTGAAAAGAAGAAGAAAGAAGTGCTGAACAACTGAAATATACATCTGACCTTTAAGCCATATACTCTGTTTTTCATATTTCTGTAAAGTTCTTTCTATAAGTTTCCAAACTTTTACATCTGAAGTTATAGCTTCATTCACTATAACACTTATTTTCCTTCTGTACAAAAATATCAAAAACCAAAGACAGGTTTCTTGGTGTGGGATTTAGAGAGATAAAAACCCGTAAGAGATTGAAGATTGTTTCACAAGAAAATATTGTAAATATTCAACTTACACCCGAAAGCAAGTTTGTTGTATTATTTTGGTTGCAAATAGTGGAAATCTATTTGGAATCTGGGAGTGGACGTATACCGGATTTAGTGAAACCACTATAAAAATCTTATGTGATTTATTTTTTGTTCTTTCTTCATTTTCATTTTTTTTTTGTACTCTGTTTCTCTAATCATATTTAATTCCTGTAAATCATTTTTATCTTAAAAAACCTGCAAAACCTCCGAATTCTAAAAAAATTGCCATACAACCTATTCACCCCCTTCTAGGTTGTATTTCAGTAGTCATTTGACACAACACTTCTTCTTTCTTTAGTAGATCTCCTTAATCAAATAGGTTCTTGAGGTAATAAAGTTTGTTCTTTGTGAACAAATTCTTGAATAGCAGATTGTCTAACATTGTCTTATTTTATTATATTTTAAACGAGATCATATATGGAATCATGATTAAGGCCAATAATACTTGTGGGTTTATCAACATACTCCTCTTCAAAGATAAAATCCCTAACCGTAACCCTCCAGCAAACTTGACATCTCCAAAGCCTCGAGCATTTTTTGACTTGAAAATTGACTTAGTTTTGAAATCATAAAACTTGTAACTCTAGATCTTTTAGAGTGTCCAACAAAATAGCAACTCACTATCTTTGAGTCAAGTTTTCTTTCATTGGGCTTATAAGGTCTTGTCTCAATTGGATATCTCAAAACGAGCAAGTGCTTTAAAATAGGCTCTTCCTATCCAAAGTTTATAAAAAGTTTCAGTTGTTGCTTTAATTGGAACTCTATTAAGGATATATACTATAGTCTTAAACATTTCACCCTAATGTAATTCTAGTAAGATAGAATAAGAAATCATACTTTTCACCATATTCTTAAGCATTCCTTTTTGTCTTTCAGCAAAACCATTCATTGTGGACAAACCTACAATAATGTACTATGGGACCATACAATATTTCTTTAGAAACTTAGCAAATGGTCCTAGACATTGATCACCCGAACCATCATATATGCCAAAATATTCACCACCATAGTCAAATTTGATACTTTTGATCCTTTTGCTGAGTTGGTTCTCAACTCTAGCCTTATAATTTTTGAACACGTCCAGCAATTGTGACTTTTCATGAATGACATATATATAACCATATCTAGAAAAATCGTTTATAAATGTTATAAAATGTTGTTGATCATTACAAACAGTCGTAGGGAATGACCCACAAATATTAGTATATATTAGTTCTAAGACATCCAAATTCCTATGGCTTCAAGTCTCTTTTTATTGGTTTGCTTTCCATTAATCCGGTTAACACAAACATTAAAATCAAGGGGATCAAAAATTTCATGTGACATAAGTCTTTCAATTCTCTGTCTAGAAATGTGATTTAATTTCTTGTGTCATAATTATGTATAATTTTTATTGGTTAATTTTCTTTTTACACCTCGTGTACTTAAATGTAGGGATCATTAAATGAAACAATTATATTAATTAAATAAACTTTATCGTAACCTAATAAAGAATCGAAGCCAAAAAATTTTGAATCATGCAATAAATAATTTTTTTTTCCAAATGAACAACAATAACTAGATTTATTCAAAATAGAAAAAAAAATCAAATTCCGTCTAAAAGATAGTATGATAAATATTTCATAAATTTTCTATTGTCTCAACTTGAACTGTCTTTACCTCACACACATAAATGTATCTTTCATCATCACTTGGCTTTCAACAACTTACTCAACCTTGTATAAATACAATAATATGAATTGTTATAGTAGAATCCATCCACCATGTATGTCTAGGTACCAAAACTAAATTAATTTCATAACAAACCAAATTAAAATAATATACCTTTTCTAGCACGTCCTGCATGATAGTTGATATACTTCTTCTTATGTCCTTCAGCTTTACAAAAGAATCAACCAATACCTTCCGGTTTATCTAGTTCGATTGTTGTTTCTTTTGAGGTTTCGTATCTCTAACTTCCTTGTCCTTCTTCCTTTCCTTTCCCTTGTCTTCATCTTTAGAGGTTAAGGCCAGTAGAGCACTCTCTACCTTATCTTGTTTCACTCTTTCCTCTTCCTAAACACAATATGATATGAGATCATTCAAAGACTAAGACTCTTTTCGACAGTTATAGCTCACTTGAAAACGGTTAAACTATATTAGAAGAGATATTAGAATTAGAGGTACCAACAATTGCTCAGAGTGTTCGAGTTTAAGTGTTTTCAACTTGGAACCAAGATGAGATGTCTCTAGAATATACTCCTTGATATTACCTATACCTTTATACCTCATTGAAATGAGATTTTGTCGAGCATACATATTTCAACCTTTTCATTCTTAACAAACCTCTTTTCAATATCCACAAGGAAATCCTTAATCGTAATAATTTTTCGGACATTATGCCCCTCAATGCTTCTAGGAAGGCTTTTTCCATGATCATCATGCACATATGATTTGATTTTTCCTACTTTTCAATATCCCTCTTTTTATCAAAAGTACTCTTATGTGTAAAAGGTGAGGAGAAATAATCTTTAATGTAAAGTCAAGATCCATGACTCCAAGAACTATCAAAAAGTTTTCTTAACATGACTTGAAGTTAGAGCCATTTAGCATAGGGATTGAATTGATATTGTTAGTAATATTATCAAGAGTATTCATAATTAAATCCAGAGAATAATAAACAAATAAAACAAACTCACAAAACAAAATAATAATAAATTCAAATAAAAGTAAACCCCATCTCAAAATATCTGACACTCTATTAATATTTTTTCTTTAGAAAAAATTATTAATTTATAAGTGATATTTTGGTTACTAATCAAATACCGACAATAAGAGCAAATCAAACAATAAATCTTCTTTTAGGTCCATTTATTGTTCACATATAAAATCAAATAAACGTGACGCGTTTATCATCATACATGCGCATATAATTCTATTAAATATCATCCTTTCTTTAGATCGATCAATATTTACATAAATTACATGCACACAGTTGTTCATATTGCAAAACAAATTAATTTCGACAAGAGATATCACTTTGGCATGTTGTTACAATTAATTCATCTTAATATATAAAAAATATAAATAACCATACTAATATTTAAATTTGTAATTACATCAATAATAGGATTTAGGTTCAATTTTACCTGATGGACTTGTTAAGCTATAGACCTATAAGTGATCCAAACCTTATAGTCCAAAATAAAATAAAATAAAATCGAATGACCTATTCCACAATCCATTATTTTACTTAAACGAGCAATGGATTACTTCACAATAACTGAAAATTGATATTCCATCAATAATTAATACAATATGTATTATTCCTTAACTTCAATTTCCCCTTTTTGGGTTAACAACATCGCTATCACACCAAGCACACCAAAAAGAATTTGAACTAATATGTTCACACTTCTTATAAGCATTTCGTTGAACATGTGATTTTCCTAATATCATCCGATCCCGACAAAACATTTTATATTACTCAAAATAGTGATCTTTAGAAACACAAACACATAGGAAAAGGCCTCCCTTTTTAAAAATGCAAACTAATTTAGTTTCTAAATCCATAAAAATGAATGTAAATAAGATGAAAATAAAATTTTCCTTTAATCTTCTTTACCTACAAAACCGAATTCAAGCAATAAAATCATATATACATACATACATACATACATATGAATATAATTTAATAGATATATATGTATAATTTGAATATAAAATCAACAAGACAAATAACTATAATCGTATTCAATCGAAAATTTTAGGAAATTATTTTTCAAGAATTCGATATGTGGGTGCTTTGATACCAATTATTAGAAAATAACCCTTTGATAAAAACCATCGTCTATATCTAAGATCTTATTTTAAACAATCAAGAATTTATTAGATCAATAAATGGAAGCGTACATGGATCTATAAAGACTAATTGCAGCTTAGAGTCATACGATTGACCTTCCATATTATCACGTATTCTTAAAAGAACTCTTTAACTTTTCCTTTAGTTTACTCTCTCAATGATTGGATGCCAAAAAGAATGAATTTCATGTGAGATGGATAAATTTGTTATCTCATGATATTCCTATCTTATCTTATCATAAAAATGGAGATTACTCCTTAGATCTTTATACATTAAAGACTCATACCCAATCAGATACATTAGACTCCAAATTACCTAAATCTTAGTAGATCACTTTTAAATAGAATTAATATTATATAATAATTTGTAACACATAATCATTTACATATAAACATAATGTTGGATTAAGAATCTAGCAGTAAAACCTATGCCCATAGGCAAAAAGAGCCAACCGGCGGACATTTTTACAAAACTTTTGTTGCTCTCATTGATTCAATGGCATCTTAAGCAAGTTGTGCATGACAAAATATCCGTGCACGCCTTGAGGGAGAATGTTGAGCATAGTTAATTAGTTGGTACATTAAGTTATTATTAATCCGATGAGTTACTTGTTAGGTGCTTTGTAAATATAAGTAGCTTTGTCCACAACTCATGCGGGATAATAATTTATTCTCTTGTATGCACCGTCAAACACAGAGTTTTCTTAGATTTGGCTCCTAATGACCAGGAGGATGGTGCTAAGAATGAAGAACAAAACAAAGTCAAAGGATGGTACTTAAAGAGAGATAGCAAAACGACCAAGTTAAAAAAGAAAAATATGAGACAAACTTATCGATACTAATATTTTTTGTTTTTGAAATATTTTCGTTTTTTGAAATTGCTCAATACATTAAATTAATTAATATTTATATAAAATTTTTTATATTTTTTATATGTACATATTTTCCCACGTTTAATGATTTGTTTGCTTATTTAATTATAATTATAGTTTTTTATATTCTTTATCTTATAATTAATAATTATATATTTGATCATTTTATATATTTATGATAAAAATCGTTATTCTATTATTTTCATATTAAAATTTATATAAAAACTTTTATATTTTTTATATTTACGCATCTTCTCATGTTTTCACATTCTGTATTTTTATAAAATATCGTTTTCTCATATCATTTCGTATTTATTTTTGTTTCTCCATTTCTATTTTCATGCAACAGGGAGAAAAACTATTGTATTATGTTTTCAAATGAATTGTTGGGTGCATGATGAACACCTCCTCCAACATAGATATAAATTTTTTAATGGAAAAGCTTCTATTTCTTGTAGTGGATCAATTATAATATGAAGATCATGAAATTAAATTAATAAAAAATGTGTGCCCCACGTAGGTTTGGCACGTGCACCAAAAATATTTATTTAAAAATTAAAAATTTATTAACTTTATAAAACTATATTTAATCAAACCTTTGATTGTTATGCAAATCACTTTTACTAATTTTATATGAAAAGGGTAAAATAATTTAATAATTTTGTAAAGTACTATCAATAGAATAACAAATAATAAAAAGTAAAAATATCATTTTCTTTATCTTTACATCGCCATCAACAACATGAAGGGTCTGGTTGGATGTTACAGTCTTCTTGTTATAAGCTCATGAAATGAGCCTTTAATTATATTGTGTACTATGTTTTCTACTTTTAGTCAAAAGGGGGGCTATATCTATACTGACATTGTAATAACTTTCATGGAGAAATTTGATTTTTTTAAGTATAAAATTCTATATTTTATGTAAAAAAATTATTTATTTTAATTAAAAATATAATGAATAAAATAAGATAAATAGAGATAAGTCGGATAACTTGAATCAAAGTCGAGATTTTTCAAACTACACAGAAATAGCTTCAGGTCTTTAACTCTTAGTCACGTTGGTCAATGTTGAGCTATATATATATATATATATATATTTTTTTCATCTAAGGTATCTCTGAATTTTGCCTGATGGCTCTTTCAAATCCTTTTTTGTCATTTGCAGGATTCAAACTCGAAATCTGTGATTAAAGAGATAGAGTGTCCGACCACTCAATTCAAAAGAATTTGATAATGTTGAGCTAAATGGTTATTGTGCAAAGATTTTTTTTGTCATAGAAATCGCGACATTACGAAAATATGTACGCCTATGAAAATTTAAATATTAGATTTCGATTAAGACACTTAAACAAAAGTTATTTACTATTCAATATCTACAAAGACATTGTGTAAAGTTATGATTAGTAATATGGCATTTAATCAAATAAAATCTGAGCAAAGAAATTCACACTCTGTTTCAAGAAAATAACGGCAAAGGCCCCGCATGGTAAAGATTCCAGACTACTAACTAGGCACGATGATTAGCGATATCACATTCTCTGGTAGCTAAAAAGAGAGTTATAAAAGTGGGGATATTTAACATAGGAGAAAAAAGAATATCATAATTTAGAAGAAAGCTAACTTCATAATCAGGAATTTCTCTTATAACAAATGTAAACTCACATAAAAGTAAACTACTAATCCAAAAAGTAATAATCAGCAAAATCAAATTCTACAATATCATAATTATATCAAAAAGAATGAATTTCCTCATTAAAATTAAGATATTGAAATTTTCATTAAAATCATTTGAACTTTTTTCAACAATAATTTCTATTATTTCAATTGCAGTCACTACAAATAAACATACTTTTTTCAAAATTTTATAGCCATCACTAAAAGAGCAAGTGGCGAAACAAAAAACATTGGGAAAAAAACCCAACATTTATAAATAAATATATATCAGAAAATACTTGCATCTTTGCCAACATTTATTTTAGCGATCGTTGTTTATTGTTTCAAAAGCATTTAGAAGTAAATAGATATATCGGCATTGTCATTCTTGACAAGAGATTCAAGGGGTAACCAAGGTCACGATTTCATCTCGCGATTTGGGTATGGAATAAATTACATTAGAAGGGTAGCCCTCTTAAATGGACCACTGTAAGTTTCAGACCGAATTGAATTAATTAGAATATAGTTTTGAATATCGATTGATATAATACAAAAAAAAAAGGATTCAAGGGGCATAGACAATGTCTTGTTATATACTTCTATTAGTTTTGGATTAAGGTGATTTTAAAAATAAGAGGATAATAGCATATTAGTGATATTTAGTCTTATTATTTCAATTTTTTGAACATAGAATTCTATTCTTTTAATATTCAAATATAAGTTTTGATCTGTTTTATTTCTTCTTGGAAATCTTGAAGGGTTACTCGCTTTTCAAGTTTAAAACAATCCAATATATTTTGAAAATTATAATTGTCTCAAATCCTAATTCGACCAATTCATTGATCTTTTGTATGACCTTACATACTCTTATAATGTCCCTTCTTTCAACATTTAAAATAAACAACATGTTTACTATGTTTTGCTTTTTTGTGAAATTTTTCTTTTTTAGTATGCGTAGCTTGATTGAAGAATTTCTTATAGTACCATTTATAAGGTTTAGAATACTCTTTTCTTAATTTTTGCCTTTTCACAGAAGATGGGGCTACAATTTTCTGATAACCACATTGATAACCAAAATTATCTAATTTTTTTTCGATTTTCTTTAAAATTTTTTTAAGCTTTCCTTATAGTTTTAGAGATTTGCACAAAACTAATAATTCACTGTTGGTATGGTTAATTATTTCTCCTTAAGTCAATTTATCATAATTTAAAACTTTATTATTTCTTGCTTTTAATTCTTTCTTGAATTCTTTTGAGCGAAAAGCTTAGGAAGTCATGAAACAAATCATTACAAGAAAACAAGGTATCATTAACGAAAAATTATCGAAAAAAAAAAAATCCGTTATAAATAACGACGAAATTGCGATGGATTAATGTCAGATGGAATGCCGAAAGATTAACGACGGAAATTAGTTACGGAAATACTTCCATCGCTAAAGTGGTCTAGAGTAAAAAAATATATAAATCTATCAGCGATAGATTTTTTAGTGATGGAAATTTTTCAATTACTAATCTGTCGCTATAGTGTTTTAGAGTTAAAAAAAAAATTTATAAACCTATTAATGACGGATTAGCGATGAAAAATATCCGTCGCTAATCTATTGGTGTAGTGGTGAACGAAAAAAAAAAAACAAAATATGTATTACTATCAACGACGGATTAGCGACAGATTACCGATAAAAATTTCAATGACGGATTACCAACGAAATTTTTAGTGACAAATTACCAATGGATTAACAATGGATATTTTGCTATTTTTATTTTTTATTTTTATTAATTTATTAATTTATTAATTTATTAATTTATTAATTTATTAATTTATTAATTTATTAATTTATTAATTTATTAATTTATTAATTTTTTAATATTTTAATATTTTAATATTTTAATTTTTAAATTTTTTTGATTTTTTAATTTTTTAATTTTTAATTTTTAATTTTTTAATTTTTAATTTTTAATTTTTAATTTTTTAATTTTTAATTTTTAATTTTTAATTTTTTAATTTTTTAATATTTTAATATTTTAATTTTTTAATTTTTTAATTTTTTTGATTTTTTAATTTTTTAATTTTTAATTTTTAATTTTTTAATTTTTTAATTTTTTAATTTTTTAATTTTTTAATTTTTTAATTTTTTTCCTTTTAATTTTATTTATTTTATTTTTTTATTTTATTCTATTATTTTATTATTCAATTTAATGAGTAAATCCAAAAACTAATTTGCTATTCTATTTTAATTAATCAAATAAATATTTTATTTCTTTATTTAGCGTAAATTTAATAAATGTCAAATTTAATTAGTTAGAAAAATTCAATGAAAATATTCAATAAAAAAAATTACCTCAAGTTAAAAGAGAAAAAAAAGAGATGAGAGTGAAATAAGAAAAAAAATGTGAGATAAAGATAACAAATAAAAAAAGAATAAGATTATATATTTCATTGTGGTCCGATAGCTATGGTGTTTCTAATATTTTACATGTGCGCAGAATCAAACCTGACTGGAGATGAGCTGGAGGCAGTTTTCGCAAATTAAAGGAAGTCGGCACAGGTGGGTTGGTGCACGGGCGCATGGGGGCGGGTGCGCTCAAGGGGGAGGGCGTAAAGGCACGTGCACACGTGTGAGAGCTCCAAAAATTAATAACGGAAAAAATTTATCGCTGATAGCGAACAATTAGCGATAAAATTTCTATCACTGATATTTTTACATATTTTCTTCTATTCACGACTGATATTTTAGTGACGAATTTTTTTCATCCCTGATATCAGTGACGGATGGTATTCCGTTAATAATTTTTAGCGAGATAATTTTTAGTGATGGATTTAATGACGAAAAAAATTCGTCGCTAATACCCTTTAGCAACAAATTTTTTACTATCAGCGACGGATTTTTCCATCACTGATATCATGTTTTCTTGTAGTGAATCTTTCTTTACAAAATGACCGAAGACAATTTAATGTTTAAAAAGGCTTTGTCAAAAGGTTATTTTTATACCATCAAAAAACATCTAAATTAGGACATGTGAAGTTTTGTAAAAACTCAAATAATTTTTCTTGATTGCTAGCAAGCAATCCAAAAAATGTTTAGCAATAGCAAATTAAGAATTTCAATACTATCATCAATATCAGTGTGTACTAGTTGTTCAAGATGCTGCTCATTTTTTATAGTAGTTAGAATAGTTTTCTTAACACTTAATGAAGAATACAGTATTAACAATGTAGAGGATGTGAATAGGTTGTTTTCGATACTTTTAGAATTTTCTGTGTTTTTTAGGGAGTTGTGAAAGAAGAGAGAGAGAGAAAGATTATACACTTGAGATTTATAGTGGTTCTACCATTTGTGGTGTATATCACTCATAAACTATACATGGATTTTCAATCCACTATTTTTCAAAAATAGTACAACACTCAATTAGTTTCCTGAGGTGCTAGTCAAACCCTATAATATTTCTCTCAAACACTTCTCACTAGTTTTGTATAGGTACTAATAAACCTAATTCTATTTCACTCAAACACTATTAAATCCAAAAAAAAAAAAACACCATTTTTCTAATCTTTTACAAGGATTTACAGAAAAAACAGAAATATAAGAACGAAACTTTAACTTCAGATGTGTCATTAAAGCATACAAGGAAAATTCAACACACAAAAAAATTAAGCTCAGGAGAAGTTCTTAAATGTTGTTGTTGTCGTATTCAATGTTAACAAGTTATCTTCTTCTCTTCAAAATATTGTATTTAAGGAGGTTAAGTTGAAATAGCAGTTAAGCCTCATTAAATGTTCTAAAGATAGTCGTTGCAAATAGTTGAATTTCATATTATGTTCAACAGCTTTTCTGATCAACATTGAGTTAACTCCTTCTTCCTTTAGGTCGATTGAATTTTATATTCTGTAATATCTCGACTAATGTAGATCGACTTCATATGCATGCCAAGTCGACTTAGCTTTCAATCTACTTAAGCATTTTTCACTTTGATACTTGTGCAAGTCAACTAGTATATGCTTTAAGTCAATTTGTGCTTGATGATACTTAAGTATCTTTACTTTGTAGCTCTTGTAGGTTGACTTGTAATAACTTTAGGTCAACTTGTGCCCAATGGTACTTAAGTCTTTCCCTGTTATGTATGTATGTAGATTGACTAGCTAATTTGTCTGGTCAACTTGTTTTCTTCCCGACTTTATCAATTTTATTTTAAGGCTCATGCAAGTTGGTTTGTTTTAACTTTAGGTCGAAAGGTGTAACTGCTTTATGAAGCCTAAGTTCAAGTAGGTCAACTTATCCATTTATTAGGTTGACTTGTGCATTGATTGACTTAAAACATTTTCATTTAATTTTTCATGTAGGTCGATTAGTGTTCTACGTAGGTTGACTTATGCTTAATGTCATTTAAGCTTGTCACTATTGTGTTAATGCAGATTGACTTGTGTCATGTATAGGTTGACTTAAGTTTGAGCTTTCTTCATATTTCCTTAATTCCGTTTTGTGTAAGTCAACTTCTATTATGTAATGAGTTAACTTAACCTAGAGTTTTACTTAAACTTTAAATTCTAACTTGTGTTTATAAGTCAATTGAGTCACTTATGTTTTACTTTCCACAAATATTTCTAAACATTAGTGTGGCAAGTCGACTTGTGAATTCACAGGATCGACTTGAAGTTTGTATAGATTGACTTGATATAATTTTTTACTATTAAACTTTTAAATTCTCAACCGTTACATTTTCAAAATTTTGAATTCTTAATTCATGCATTATTCAAGTTGAATTATACTTTAAATAGGTCAACTTATACAAAAACACTTAATTTTATTTTTAATTTTTTCTCCTAATTGACTTGTCACTTATACGAGTTGACTTGTCTAATTTTATGTTTTGCTTAGAAAACTGATTTTCACTTGGCAAGTCTACTTGCTTCATGCATAAGTCTACTTATTCAGATATGTAACTTAGTTAACTAATCTTAAACATTCTCAGACTTAATTTAATTTATTTTAATTTAATCTTCATTATTCTAACTTCTTTTTGCTCATTATCAATATATATTTTGTTAACACTTAATATAATATTTTTTTTATTCATTGAGCATATTATTCCCACTAGTAGTCTAATTGACCAATAAAACAAAAGAATGTTAAAATTCAAGAAATTTGAGGGTGAAAATCATTATGAATTTTATAAGTTGTAAAAACCATAACCATTTCAAGTAAAAATTTTAGAATTTCAAAAATTTTAGAATTTCGAAAATATTATTACCGGTAAAATAAACTTGAGTAAATTGATTTTCTTTTTCATATTGAACATTTCAGGTTTGAACACAAGTTTTTGAAGTTTTAAAAATCTTTTAAATAATATTTTCTTTATCAGAATTTTGAGAGAATTTGAATATAAGTTTGTAAGATCGGAATATTAAAATATTTGATTGTTCTATTAGAAAAAAGTGTTATTTGACATTTTATTTTTATTAAATAATCATAAAGTATGTAATTTATTAACCGAAATAAAAGTAAATTTAAAAGTAGATATAAGAACTTCATTTTTTCAGTAAGCAATAACAATTTCATATAAATTATCATTTGTGTGAATGTATTTATTATTAACTAAAGAAGGTATAGTTATTTGAGATTTAATTCATTATAATAAATTTCTCTAATTTGATTATGCACTTCTTCATCAAAACTTGAGACAAATATCATTTTATTTTGTAAATTTTTTTGTCTGTTAAATTTATTTCTCAAATATTTTTTATCAATAGTAAAGTCTTTTGGTTTCATATTTAATTGAGATACAGTAGTAAAATCATAATTTTGTGACCCAGACAGTGAAACATGAGATAAATTATCATCATCGGCTTTCACATAAATAGGTTTAGGAATAGTAACTAAAAAATTGACTCTATGTAACCTTACTTTTGAAATAAGAGAAGATGTAGAAATAGAGAGTTTAGGTCAGAGAAAAAAATATTGATTGCTTATTGCTCTTAAAAATTGAATATTAATACTTCTATCACGTTGTTCTAAAATGGTAGATGTTTGAATTATATTATGTTAAGGTTGAGAAATATATATTATATTTTGAAGATTCTAAACTCCATTATTAGTCAATTGTTACTGTTTTAAGTGTTTTGAAGTTTTATTTTTAGAACAAAAACAATTTGATTGTATTATCATTGTTTTCCCTTCTATATTTTGTATCAAAAATTATTTATTTTAGTCAAAAATGTTAGAAATCTTAGAAAATTTGGGTCAATGCATAATATATAGAAGGTAAATATTTTAAAAAGATACACATGATATCACTGTTGCTATTTATAGTATTTTTTATATGTCAATATCATAATATAAAAATATTATATATTTGAAAGAATACTTGATTTTAAAATATTCCATTTATATACATATTTCAATTTGTATAAATACCACATTTTATAAATTTATTATAAATATACAATACAATACAAGAGAGTAAGAAATTTCTCTCTTTGTCTCTCTCTATTTTCTTTTTTAATATTCTTTTTAGTTTATAACACCTTATTAGTACAAAATTCTACTCAATCGAGTACGAAGTTCTCACCACCTAAGAATAAGATTTCTTTGGTATAATTTTCTATAACTTTTATTTATTATTTTTATATAGAAATTTTATTAAATATTATGTTTTTTTTTCAAAATATACTCTATGGTTACAATTTAGTTTGATCTTTCATATCAGAAAAGGGAACTACCATATTTTTGTTGTATTCAAAATTTTCTTAGTTTAATAAACTTATTATTGATTATATATATATATATATATTTATTTATTTATTTATTTTTCCTCACCTGATATTATGGAAAAAAATTATTTATCATGAGTGTTAGATGTAGAAATGCATCTGGGTGCAATGGGTCTTGAAGACACCATTAAAATAATTTGAAGAATAGTAATGATGGAAAAATATAACCACCTAAAAATGATTATTTGGAAAAGTTTTTTTGAAAAAAATATTATTGAGAAAAGTATGTTAGAAAATTCTCCACTTTTCATGTCTCAAATTTACTCATACAATAACAATATTGAAAAAAAGAGATTCAAAATATTTTGAATTGATTTTTTGTCCAATTGTAGTTAAACAAAATTTTATTGATGAAAAATTATAAAACTCAACGTACTGGTCATAGTTCATTCCCTAAAACGAATGTAATTAAATATTATTATAAATATGGAAGAAATCGTGATTATAGTAATTGTCATGATTATGCAAATTTATTAAACTACTAGAAGTGGTTATACAAATTCATCACCACTGGAAGTAGGACAATAATGATGGGAAAAGACAAGATAAGTTCTCAAAAAGTTTCGAGAATATCTTGAGATCAATAAAGGTCCCCATTGATAGTATTGTAATACATAAATACTCAAAATTAAGAAATACTTCTCATATCTGAAGTTGTGAGAAACAATTGTTAATACTATATGTGGTAGTATGAAATTAACAAAAAGTTTCGGAAGAGTTCACATATTCTTATCTAGAGGAATTAAATTTAAAATTGATGAAAAATTATCCTCTTTCAAGTATCAAAAAAATTTATTGAGTTTTAAAACTATCCACAAAAATAGATATCATATTGTGATAACAAGTGAATGAAATATTAAATATCTTTATATTACGAATATAATTTTGGGTGAGAGAATAATATTAGAAAAATTATTGATATATTCCTCATGTTTATATTACACATACATTAATGCAAGTGAAATATATACAATAGTAAATCAGAAATTTATTAAATTGAATGATTTTATTATCTGATATGACCGATTGGGTCATCCCAGATCAATAATGATGTGAAAAATTATAAATGATTCATATGGACATTTTTTGAAGAACAAGAAAATTGTTCAATCCAATGAATTTACTAGTATTGTTTGTTCTCAAGGCAAATTAATTGTGAGACTATCATCATCTAAAATAAATTATAAATCTCTTGAATTTTTGAAATGAATACATGGAGATATTTGTGGGTTTATACACCCACCATGTTGACCATTCAAATATTTTATGATTTTAATCGATACATCAACTAGGTGGTCACATGTATTATTATCATCAACTCGCAACCTTATATTCGTGAGATTATTTGCTCAATTAATTAGATTACGAGCACATTTTCCTGATTATATAATCAAGAAAATTAGTTTTGATAATGTTGATAAATTTATATTCCAAAATTTTGATAAATATGGTATATCGATTGGAATAAGTGTAAAACATTATGTTGCACAAGTTCACACTCAAAATAGTCTAGTAGAATTACTTATTAAGTATATTCAATAGATTGTAAGATCATTGTTTATGAAAACTAAATTATTAGTTTCTGTTTGGGGATATATTGTTTTACATGTAGTAACATTTATTCGCATCTGACCAATAAATAGTAACGATTTATCCCCATTACATTTGTTTTTGGTCAGGAATTTAAGATCTCCCATTTGAGAATTTTTGGATGTGCAGTATATGTCTCTACTACTTCACCACAAGAGTTGATGTCCCTGAAAGATAAAGAGACTGGGGATATACATTGGGTATGAATTTATATCGATTATTAAATATGTTGAACCCATGACAGGAGATTTGTTTATGACTTGTTTGCTGATTGTCACTTTGATAAATCTGTTTCCCAACATTAAGGGGAAAAAAGAATAAACAGTTTAGAAATAAAATCATTTGAAATAAATTATCATTATCTGATATTGATTTTCGAATAAAACAATATGAACTAAAAGTTCAAAAGATAATTCATTTACAAAAATTAGTAAATCAGTTGTCAGATGCATTTACTACTTATAAAAGAGTGATATTTTGACTGTTTATACTCTTATTAGAATTGATATCTATAAAAGACAATATAATATTGCTAATAAGTCTAAAGCGCGTGCAAAATATAGTAGACTGATTGGTTTCAAAAATAAAAATCCTCATGATAGAAAAGGAACAAAGAAAATAGACGGTCTAAATAAATATATTGTATGTCCTAAGGATGTATCAGCCGTGGATAATATTCCAGAAAAACATCAGGTACCTAAAAGTATTGATAATCATAAGATCTCAATAAACTATATTATGGATGAGGAAATATGGAACAAAAATAATGTCAATATTGATGACATTTTTGCATACTATATAGCAATAAGTATTGAAAATGAAAATAATAATATTGAACCAAGATCTATTGAAGAATGTAAATATAAATTTGATCGGCCAAAGTGGAAAGATGAAATGTCTAAACAGAATTGAAATCTCTTGACAAAAGAAATGTTTTCGGATCAATAGTCCATATACTTGTTGGTGCAAAACCAATATGATACAAATGAATTTTTATGTGAAAACAAAATGAAAAATATGAAATTATGAAATATAAAATATGTTTAGTTGTATAAGAATTTTCGCAAAGATCCGGCATTGATTAAAATGTGACATACTCTCCTGTGGTGGATGTGATTACTTTTCGATTTTTAATCAGTCTGGCGATACAAAAGGAACTTGACTGATATTTAATAGATATCGTTACAGTTTATTTGTATGACCCATTGGATAATGACATTTATACTAAACTTCTAGAATGATTTAAACTATTAAAAGGAGATAATTCCAGTTTTCGAAAATATTACTCAATCAAATTAAATAAATCTTTATATAGATTAAAACAATCTGATCATATATGGTATAACCGTCTTATTGAATATTTGTTAAATGATGGATATAAGAATGATTCTGTTTGCCCATTCTTTTTTATAAAGAGAACTGAATGTGATTTTGCTATTATTGCAGTATGTGTTGATGATTTGAATATTATTGAGATTTCTGAAAAGCTCTCAAAAGCAATAAAGAGTTTGAATAGAGAATTTGAAATGAAGGATCTCAGAAAGACGAAATTTTGTATTGGGTTACAAATAAAAAATTTAAAAGATAGAATTTTTATGCATCAAGTAACTCATATAGAATAAGTACTAAAACGATTTTATTTAAACAAAGGACATCTATCGAGTATCCTGATAGTTGTGAGATCACTTGATATAAATAACACTCTTTCCGACTTCGAGAAAATAATGAGAAGATTTTTTGTCTTTAAGTACCATATTTAAGTGCAATCGGAGCACTTATTATCTCATTAGTAATACACGAACTAATATATCATTCTCCATCAACTTATTAGCGAGATATATTTTTTATCCAATTGAAAATATTTAAATATGGTTAAACATATAATTCGTTACTTACAAGATACGAAAGACATGGGTTTGTATTTTTCTAAACTATCAAAAATAGATTTGATTGGTTTTGTAGATACATGGTACTAATTTAATTCTCATAATACTCAATCACTAACAATATAGATATAAGCGTGAAAGACCCCTTGCAACCTGGATTTCGTCGTCCTCCAATTGGCGTAAGGTGATTGGTAGTTGGTGAGGTGGAGCCTATGTGGCCCGTTGTTTCCTTCTTCTGTCTTTTAGGTCGTTGGTGAGGTGGAGCTGATTCTTTGTTTTTTTTGTCGTCCTTTGCTTTTTTCCCTCTTTCTCCTGCCCTTTCTCTTTCTTATTTTGTTTGTCTTTGTCTGTTGTCATCATCAGAGATCTTAATCAACCAGATTTGGTTCTGGATCTCGCGAAAGACGTGTCTGGAGTGGTTGAGAGGACTCGTACTCGTTGTGATTAGACCTTTGCATCTTAATTCTTCTTTGTTGTGTCTTCTGTTCTCATCTCTTGACAAAAGCAGGACGAGTGCTCTCTTTCTTTGTATATCGCTCTTTGAGTGGGGCGAGTGGATCGGTCCAGTTTCAGGTATTGATTGTGCCAGATTCTCTTCTCTTCTTCTTCTTCTCTTCTCTTCGCTGGTGTAATTTGTCTTTGTGTTCCTTTTTAAGGTCCGATTATGGCAGTTTTCCTTTTCTTCTTCTCTCTGTTTTTATGGTTTCTCTTTGTCTTTTTCCTTTTTGAAGGTTTGTCTGTGTGAGTCGTGCGGGACTGTTGTTCAGGGTGTTGATGGAGATGGCCGCTGAGCTTTTCTCTTGCAGAGTTTCCCAGTGTGGCGAATATATTTATCCTCTTCCTCTTTGTACAGGGTTTGTGCGTTTTTCCCCTGTTTTGGGATGCATTGCGAAGGTTATACTTGTCTTTGCTTTCGGTATAGAGGTTTGTCTCTCTGGGGGGGGATTGGAGACGTTCAGCTTCGACCTTTTTCCCATTCTTTATGCGATCCGCTTTTCTATGTTGCCAATGATGCGCGGTCGGATTTAATGTTGCTATTTTCCTTTTGTGTTCAGGGTTTGTGTTTATTTTCCGTGTTTTGGGATGTTTTATCCTCTCTTTTGGGATGTTTGGTTTATTTTGATTGGACTTTGTTTAGCTACTTCTTGTAGGTGTCTCGGCAGGGAGGGTACCTTGCTGCTTATGGGATGTTTGCAAACAGGTTTACTGTTGCTATTTTCCTTCTGTTTTGAGGGTTTGTGTTTGTTTCCCCTGTTTTGGGATGTTTGATGTCCTCTTTTGGGATGTTTGGTTTATTTATATTGGGCTTTGTTTAGCTACTACTCGTAGGTGTCTCGGCAGGAACGGTACGTTGCTGCTTATGGGGTGTTTGCAGAGCTACTCGACGTCCACAGTGACGGATGGCGCGTGGATTTGGTACAGGGCTGGCAAGGTGCAGGTTTGCTACTGCGGCCATTGTGCAGGTGTTGGGCGAACTGTGAATGGAAAACCGCATGGACCCGGAGGAGTGGAGAGCTGCACACGTGTTGGTTCTATGCGGATTGTTTTGATGGCTAGTTAAGTTGCATTAGTTGGCTGTGCTTTTTCCGTGGCCTAGGGAACAATGGGATTCAATCGATGTAAGTTAACCAGCTATCAGAAGCAATCCTTATGGAATCAACAGGTTTGTACCTCTGCACTCCACCGGCTCCGTGCGTGGTTCTCCAGGGCGTGGTCGTATCCGGGATCTTGCAGTATTGCGTGCTCCTGCAGTTGCTTTTTGTGTTAGAGTTTAGTATTGTGTGCTGGTTTAAGAGATGTGATCTTGCCGTTGTTGGTTTTCGGGTCTTTTGAGTGTTAAAAAACTTGTGGCGAAAACATTGTCTCGCGGAAGATTTCTTCAATGAAGGCAAGAAATGAAAACGGCAAATTTTATGCTCTAACAATCTTTATTGGTTTACTTCTTCCGAAGGAACTGTGCGATTTGCCTGGAGTATTTGGCCTTCGTCGACTGAGCATGCTGAGCAAAACCGCGTTGTTCTGCGCAGAACGGAAACATGTGGCTTGGTGCATAGCAGAACTGTGGTTCCACTATGCGGCAGAACTATGTGGTTCTGCGAGGCTGCTAAACTAACCTCGTGAAGCAGAACAAGACGGTTCTGCTCCGTGCCCGAACTTTTCCGTCCTGCTCTGTGGTAACGGTAAAACAATTTTTACCCCGAGGTCCCGGGACAGGAATATTAATGTGGAGAAAAATGGAAGTTTGGCGTGAGAAAATTCATGGGAAAAAGGGAACTTAAGATATATTTAAGAAAAAAAGGCAACGATTGGTTAAAAAATGTTACATCTTTTGTGTTGTGGTTGAATTTCCTGTGAAGATATTGATGTTCACAGGATTAGATATTTGATAGGCAAGAAAATCAACAAAGGAGAGGAATTAAAGCTAAGAAAGAAATAATTGCAACGTTATTTAAAGATCCAACAAAAAAGACTACTCTGATGTTGTGTTGTGTGGCAGGGCTTATGCAGCGAACGGTGTGGTTCTGCTAGGTAGGATGGTAAAAAAAATGCAACGAAGATAATGATCTTGTAAGGATTTGATATTTAATGAGCGTTGAAATTCATGAAGGATCAAAAATAGGATTTAAAAAAAAACTTGCGTAAATTCCAAAATTATTTACAAAAGAGGACTCCGTGCTTCTGCGGTGTGGAACTACGGGGTTCTGCTGGATGGCATATCCTATTTTTCTATGCTATAGTAGAACAAGATGCTTCTGTGATATAGCGGAACATTCGGAGCAGAACCATGAGGTTGTGCTGCGTCCATGGCAGAACTCTGTGCTTCTGCTGTTCGGCAGGATGACGTGGTTCTGCGACGTAGCACAACTAACTTTCCCAGGAAGAACGGTCTGGCCCTACTGTATAGCAGGACTCGGGAGGCGGGCGCAATTGTTCTACTGTTCAGCAAAACCATGCCGTCGGGATTGCATACTGTATCTTTGCAAACCTACGTTGCGGTCCGTATCATCAGGTTCTGCAATATGGCACAACTCCGTGGTTCTGCTATGCGGTGTATGTCGTTGTTCTGCGATGTAACAAAACTCCGTTGTTCTGCTATCCAGGTTCGCCGTTTTTTTCTTTTCTTTTTTTTTTAAGTTGGTTATCGATTTGTAACACACATGATAAAAATATTAAATGCTGAGTCAGCTGAGGATTTTTGTTACGACTGTATCACGTTGTTCCACGCAATGCAGAACTAGATGGTTCGCCTCGCAGTACCATGTGGTTCTGTGCACTGGTTGCTCTGGATGACTTAAGGTAGTTCTGCTATCAACATGAAGAACTACGTGGTTGCTAGGCCACAACCACCGTGGTTGGCCGTGCAGATCCGCATTGTTCTATGCGAGGGCGGTTCTGCATGATTCCAAGTAGTTCTACAGTGCAGAGAACCGCCAGGTTCTGCACGCTTTAGGATCGCATGCCTCTGAGCGCGCCATCGCGTGGTCCTACGCTGCACAGGTCTATATGGTTCTACCCAGTACAGACCTAAATGGTACTTCTCTTTGGAGGACACCATGGGTGTGCGCATTGCAGACCTACGTTTTTCTGCACAACCCACCACTGTATCCATCTAATTATATAATTTATGCTATTATAATATTATGTCATATCAAAAGAATTTTTTTGATTTTGTTTCTTTTTTATGATTTTGGGTTTTTTTACATTTCAATCATTTTTTCCTCTTACAGATATTCCATTTGGATTGTGTTTGGATAAGATATATAGATATTGCATTTCCGATTTTTTTTTTATGGTTCTTTGGTTTTTTAGCTTACATTTCCTGAATTAAAAAGAATAAGCTATATGCGTCGTATGTCCGAAAAATATGGGTTAATTATGTGTGATGTTACTAATCGTATGAGATTTCCGAGATTGTATTCTGACATTCAAAGTCCTTGTGCCGGTTCTGGCAATTAATTATGTGGGAGTGGTTACTATCAGGGAGTGGTTGGGGGGACGTGTATCTCGCCTGTTTTGGAATGATCGGTTATCGTAACGTAAAAAGTGATCTATAATCTTCCTATAATGTTTCAGTGTGTTCTGTCATCTCGTCCTGAACGCGGAATGATTGCATTGCTTATTCTTTCACAGAAAAAATGTGGATGTTACTGACAATAATATGGTGTCCCTCTTGTGGCCTCTTGTGGCCTCTTGTCTTGAACGCAGATGTGTTGCAACCTTTCTTCTTGTGAACACCCGATGGAGACCGTATATTGAAAACACCAATTCCTCTTCTCTGTTAACGAAAAAAAAAAAAAAACAAAACAAAAAAAACTGTTCTTCGTGTATTGTGTTTCTGTTGTTACCTTTTTTACTTTCTGCGCATGTGTCGTAACCTTTCGTCCTCAACTCATGATACAGCGTTGGACACGTCAAAGTTTCTGGTATGAGATCCTGCCGTTCGACGTTTCTATAGCAGTTCTTCCAATTAATTCTCTAGGAGTGGTCGCTATCAAAGAGTGGTTGGGTGGCCGTGTGTCTCACGTGTTTTAGAATAATTGATCCTACTAACATAAACAGTGATATAAATGTTCATGTATTGTTTGTGTGTGTTCTATCGCGTCCTCCTGAACGCCCGATGGTCCAGTGTATTGTTCTTTCGTTCGCAGTAAAAATCTGGATGTTACTGACAATAATATGGTGTGTTTGTTGTGCCCTCTTATTCCAAACACGAATATGTTGCAACCTTTCTTCTTGTGAACACGCAATAGAGACTAGGTGTTCCAGACACAGATACGTCTTCTCTGGTAAATTTAAATAAAAAAAAATGATGTTGGAGGTATATGCTGTCTGTGTTGTCACCTCTTGTCTTGAACACGCACATGTTATAACCTTTGATCCTGAACACGTAATTCCATATCGCAAAAATGGGTCGGTCTTCTGTTTTCTGTTATTAATTAAATATAATATAGCACATCAAAAAATTATATAAAAAAATAACTAAATAAGATAATCAAACAAGTATTCCTTGTTACATTTCTTTTGCCCAGAAATCTTATTTTTTTAGCCGAATTGAGGTGATGGGAGTTATTTTTTTTTTTGATTGTTATGATTGCGGTGGATGAAGTGCACGTTTTCGCTTTCGTACGGAGGTGGTATTGTTGGTGTATATCTATGTGGATCAATTCCTTCTTTCTCGTGAAGATTTCTGGCACTTCTCTTCTCTTTCGACCAGGTTCTTGTTTTTCCCTTGTTTATCTCTACCATGATGGTTTCTTTTTTCTTTTCGCGTTTATACTGATTCGGATAATTAATTTGCTTTGTTTCCTTGATCGATTGTACTCTTTGTGCTTTCTACTCGCCGTTCTCTTTTCTCTTCTCTGCTTATGTCTGTGACATCCCAACTCTTCTATGGCTGTATGCTTGGGATTTACAATAACTTATATTGCTGTGACCCTCTAACGTTAAGTTTGTGAAAATGCAATTGGTGTGGCACTCCAAACAAATTGTTCGCAGAATTTTCTTGCCAAGCATGTTAAATGTTGTGCTATTTCTCAATTGTTCATGTAAACGTTTTATAATCTAATCTCGGGCAGTAAAACAAAAAAATATTGGTTTTTTATTATTATGTTCAGTCTCCATAAATTGTCGCGTTTTCATTGTTCCATCAAGTACATATGTTCATAATTCCAATCTTATTTGGCACTTTTTCCCAAGACCTTTTTCCCCTGCTTTCTTTTATTGCCGTTGCTGTTTTTTTATAAAGGATGGCCAATTCTTCTCTTATAAAAGATATCACTCCTGATACGCAAAACTGGACCTGTAAGATCACGGTCCAAGAAAAGCAACATGTTACAACATCAATTAATACCCCAACGAAAAAGCAGAAATCGTGGATTCAGAGGTATGGATTTTTATTTTAGGATCTATTTGATATAAAAAACTTATTATATATGTTTCGATCTTTTGTTTGCACGACTATGGATCTCCAACATATTCTTTTTTTGGAAGCGACAGCTTATTCCGCGTTTTTACAACTTAATTGTAATTTTTGGCATGCAGCGTCTTGAACATCGTGGTTATAAAAAAAAAATTAGCTCGAAAATAATATAAGGATGTCAAACATCGTGCTTGTCTCCCTTTTCGCGTAGGGAACTCAAGTGGAAGGAATAATGTTTAACGCAGACATCCCTAGAATGGGCCCCATGTTGCAGATCTACAAAACTTATCTTGTATCGAATGCCGCCGTAAGACCAATTCCTCCAAAGTTTCAGAACTCCAATATTAAAACTCAATGGGTCATTTCTACAAGATCACTTGTAGAGGAATTAAAGAACGAAGATGATGTAATGCCTGTAAAGTTTAAATATGCACCATTTACAGATTTGGCACAGTATATGGATCGGAGAGACAAATCTGTAGGTATGTTTACTTGTGGATCCATCTTGCTTTTTCCTACGCATTTATTTTCCCGGCTTATATATGTTTTGCTTTTTACTGGGATATTTATTCTTTTTCCTCTTTCCTGGTTACTTTTTCATCCGGATATTTTGGCCGTTGTCATTTATGCATTGGATCCACCAAACATCACTAGACAAGAAAGGAATTGTGTTGTTCAAAAATTTGTGATTGTAAATGAAGAGTAAGGACCCTTAGTCTTTTCCATCTGTAACAAAATAGTAATGCGTCCTTAACCAATATATCTTTTCAAAAAAACAGTTTTCAGAGCCTTAAATTATCTTTTTGGGATGATTTCGTCCACAATGAAGGACAACAGATCTTGCAGAGCCTCCGTACATATCCTGTTATTGTTGGGAGAAGACTCAAAGTAAATTCTTACAACGGTATTAACAACAAATCCATCCTCCCTTTATCTTTTCATTTCTTCTTTTCTATACCCGCGGATTTTATCTGTTCGATTTCTTTTTACAAGGTATGGCGCTCTCTACTTGGTTTGACTTGGCTATCCTTGTTGATCCTCCGATTCGAGAAGCACGACAGCTAAAAAACTAGTAATTGTTATGAATATAAACTATGCAATAATTGTGAGTTTTTTGTAAAGTTATTTGGATTTTAACCTATATAGCTGTTACATATTATATATCACCCAATTACTCCTTTTTTTAGGGCTCTGAGAAATGATGGATTATTTCAGGATATAATTCGGCATAAAAAGTACGATTACTACAACCCTGATATCTCTTTCACTGCAACTGAAAAAATAACCAGCATATGTAACCTAACAGCAGCACAAAGGGTAAGCCATTTCGTCCAACAAAAAAAAACAAAAGGATTTTCCCTATAAATGCTTCTTCGTACCCATCGGATTTTGCTTATGTCATCTATGAGGTCATTTCAGACAGCATGGGTAAAGGTGCAGCTCTCCTTTGAACACATTTTCCAAAAATATTGGTACATGGCCTGTAGCAATTGTTTCCACTCCACCTCAGCTTCCCTTGATGTTGATTTCTTGTGCAATTCGTGCAACCAAAGAGGAACGGCCAAACCAAGGTATCTTTTGATATCATTTAATCAAATTTATGTTATGGTTTGTCTTGTCCTGAATTATTAGTCGGACTTTTCCAGCCATATTGCGATGTCTCTGCTTCATTCTCTAATCTTCTTCCTGTGTGTTTATACTTTGTACTTTATAGATGTCGGTTTAATGTTGATTTACAAGATGACACTGGCAAAATAACTGCATCTGTATTTGGAGAGTTAGCTGAAAAATTACTGAGCTTCACAGCTATTCAAGCAATGGAACATTTTACCAAGGTTGTATTTATGTGGTTCCTGCATGATTTGTTTTGGATATTAGTTTACTTAGACTCTTTGTTCTTCATCTGACCACTCAATGTATATCATACGCGTCCCCTTTCGAATTTGATATACTAATATTTTTCCCGACTTTTTTACAAGAACATTGAACTCCTCCTCGATGATGTCCACCAAGCACTCAAAGAAAAAACATTTGTTGCGCATATCAGACCTGTTTGCTCTGAATCAATGGATATCAAACAGCGGTTCACGGTCATATATTATTGTGATGCGTCTGAATATAACCCTGATGGTCTATTCCTTTCTTGATAATCAACCGTTCGCCCTTCTTCTTCATCTTTTGTTACTTTAACCAGATCTTTCGTTACTTGAACAGGATATGAAGCAGGTGGTGCGCCCTCCCTTTCTGAACAATCTACCGTTGGTCTTTCTCCTTCCTCTTTTGTTGCTTTATGTGGATCTGAACCATGTACACCCTCCCTTTCTGAACAAGCTACCATTGGCCCTTCTTCTTCGTCTTTGGTTGCTTTAACTGGATGCGAACCAGGTGCGCCTTCTGTATGTTTTTCCAGCGTTGTGATTCTTCCTTGTTATTCTATTTATAATGTGATAACTTCACCGTTCTACTTTGCTGATTTCAAAAACAACGCCTTCTTCGTCCAGAGCCAAAGCTTCACTGCTTCGTAAGTTTGAAGATGTGGAACATGATACCCTAGAAAGCGGGGAGCTTCCGGAACCCATACATGCAAACCTTCCTAACAAAAGAAAAAACTGATCTGAACTCAGCGTGATAAGATGCTTTTGTTGTGGTGGTCCGTGGAGAACCACCAAATCAACTTTCTTTTTTGTCTTTTTGTTGTGTCCATACAACAATGCCACTCCTTGTGTACGTATTAAAAACAATCTTTTTTTTGTTTCTCAAGCCTGTGTCGACAGATATTATACTTATCACTGAACGCTTGTGTTTGTTATTTACATAAATATGTTTTATCGTACTTAATATTGTGATCTCGCTTAATTTGATCGCCCATTTCTGAAAAGAGGATGTTTTCAAACGGAAAAAAAAAATAATTTAAAGTCAAAACCATGTAGTTCCGCTACATAGCAGAACCATGTAGTTCCGCCACTACATAGCAGAACCATGTAGTCCCGCTACATAGCAGAACCATGTAGTCCCGCTACATAGCAGAACCATGTAGTCCCGCTGCATAGCAGAACCCGCTACATAGCAAAACCATGTAGAACCCGCTATATAGCAGTGTCACGCCCCGACCCGGGATCGTGAGCAGCCGCCCGTTACCCTGGATGCCGGCTGTATTTTTACAGAAAATCGGGCAGAATCTCCCCATATATCGGAGGTCTCCCATATTAAAATAAACCTGTTACCTGTCCAAAAGGGGCCATCCCGGCCTCAAAATGCATATATTATCCTCAACAACAAATCAGATCATCCTACTGCACAATCCAGGGCAACGCAAGGCTAACAAACAATTCTCCACAGTCCTAACCACAGACCTCTACTGCCATGCCCCCGTCAAAGGCATGGACAGCCGCCAGTCGCCCCTCCTGTGATTTAGAGGAGGCACCGAGCGATCCTAGAGGACAATTCTAAGACATGACACATTCCCAAATACAGACGCAACGAAAAAGAAATGCCTCAATGCAATGTCATGCAGTGACATGAGAGTTCCACAATTTAAATGTCCATATTTATACAGTCATCCCAAAATTATAAAAATGGTCATCTATAGACCTCAGAATACAAATACATCACCAATACAAATTTGCAGCGGAAATATACAATAATTCCTCAAGTCCAGGCCTGATCTCCCAAAGAAACTGAGCGTCCTAAAAGCGACACTCCTTGTCAAATACTATCTCTGAAACAAAAGGGAAATGAGGGGTGAGTACTCGGGAAAGAATACTCAGTGAGTGAGTGGGTCAATGCAGTCATCAAATATGGAGTGTGAAACTGGAGTGTCAAAACATAAGTATATAAATCATATTTCAAATCATCATGCTCTTCATTTCAACAATATATCATTTCACGCATTTTCAAGTCAAATATGCATCCAAAGCACTGTCATTAAAATCATAGAGCTGCCAGCCGAAAATGTCCTGGCAGAGGTCTACCGCGACCTATGACAGGCGCACCGGGGGTGTTATATGCAAATTTCTTTAAAGTGCTCTCTACCCCGGCGTTAGCGACGAACCTCGTCCAGGTGCTAGACTTGGAGAGGATATCCAATCCAAATCCAAATCCTCCCCCTTTCGGGTTCAACCTGGCTAGTACCGTGTAGATAATCAAATCACGACAACTCGTGGGATACCCCAGGCCTAAGCATATCCGGACGCCACCAAAGCGCCTCTCACGGTGTCCTTCGTAGCTACGGAACAATACATATCAAAGCCCTCAAGGCCAAATCAATATCATATCAAATTGTGCCAAAGTTAGGTTCATAAACCGATGCAACATAGAGTATAAAATGGCACATTATACATTTCAACCACATGGATGCATAATTTCATAATTCAATACAGTTTTTTTGGACACTCCAACGGTTCACAAAAGTCAATTTTAAAACCGGTCAAAACATTTCCAACATACGACAAATCATGCTCATTATCAAAATGTTGTAAAACAGGATTTACATATTAAACAAAAGCATTGAAATAAATCCCACTCACAGTTTTGGGGAAGGTAGCGCACTCCCCAATAACACCAAAATACGTAAAACAAGGCGCCCCTCAATCGAGTCACCAAAATAGCCAACCTAATCAATCATCACGATTTTTATCAATTTCCGACTATTTCAGGGTTTATCGTTTTTTTTTTCTTAATTCGTACGAACCCTAAATTCCTCAATTTATAAATAAATCAACTAATGCTACCTAATTTGACAAAGTTTATTCAAGGGTTGAAGAGATTTCATTTCTCTCACCTAGGATTCTTCGGATCTCAGATTTTGCTTTCGTTCGCCCGTCGGTTTGGTCTAAAACCTGAATGTTTCCAAATTTGAAACAATTGCGAACAATTTAAGTCCAATTACTAAAGAGATTCGAAACCCAAGTGCGAAAAATCGAAACTTAGAGTCATTTACCTTAGCAGAGGCTCACGGACTGTCACGGGCCGTCGCGGGCCGTGGGCCGCGGGCTGATGGGCTGGCGGGCCTGGTGGGCCGCGGGCCGGACTGGGCCGCAGTGGCTAGGGTCGCACTCGCGAGCTGGATCGAGCACTCACGCAGTGGGTCGCACGCTGGAGCGCTTGCGCTCGTGCTGGAGGTGCGCAGGGGCTCGGGCAGAGGCGCGCAAGGGTGCGCTGGGGTCGCGCTCTGGGTGTCGCGCGCTGCTCGTGCGCTGATCGAGCGCTGCTCGAGCGATCGCGTGCTCACGCGAGGGAGGGTCGCGCTGCAGCGCTCACGAGGAAGACTGCGCGGTGGCGCTAGCGCTCGCGCGGAGATGATCGCGTGGCTGTGCTCGCGCTCGCTGAGGATTGGAGATCGCGCTGCAGTCACGCGCTCGCAGAGGATTGGAGCAGCCACGGCCACGGCGCACTCGTGGGAGGAAGATCGTGCGGCTGATTCGAGCGGTCGCTCACGGCGGAGGATGGCAGCAAAAGAGAGAGGCGCGGCGGCGGGGGATCGGGAGAAGAGAGAAGAAAAGGAGAGAGGAGAAGAGAGAGAGAGAAGAGAGAAGAGAGGGAAAAGAGAGAGAGAAAATTGGGCTTTAAGCCCTAATTTTGTGTTTTTTTTTTTTTTTTTTTTAATTGGGTATTACAAGCAGAACCATATAGTCCCGCTATATAGCAGAACCATGTAGTCCCGCTACATAGCAGAACCCGCTACATAGCAGAACCATGTAGTCCCGCTATATAACAGAATCCGCTACATAGCAGAACCATGTAGTCCCGCTATATAGCAGAACCATATAGTCCCGCTACATAGCAGAACCCGCTAAATAGCCGAACCATGTAGTCCCGCTACATAGCAGAACCCGCTACATAGCAGAACCATGTAGTCCCGCTATATAGCAGAACCCGCTATATAGCAGAACCTGCTACATAGCAGAACCATGTAAACCCGCTACATAGCAGAACCATGTAGTCCCGCTATATAGCAGAACCATGTAGTCTCGCTACATAGCAGAACCCGCTACATAGCAGAACCATGTAGTCCCACTACATAGCAGAACCATGTAGTCTGGCTACATAACAGAACCCGCTACATAGCAGAACCATGTAGTTTTGCTACATAGCAGAACCATGTACCCCGCTACATAGTAAAACCATGTAGTCCCGCTACCTAATAGAACTATGTAGTCCCGCTATATAGCAGAACCATGTAGTTCCGCAACGTTCCGCTACATAGCAGAACCATGTAGTCCCGCATAGCAGAACCATGTAGTCCCGCTACATAGCAGAACCATGTAGTCCCGATAAATAGCAGATCCATGTAGTCCCGCTACATAGCAAAACCCATGTGGTCCCGCTATCATGTAGTCCTGCTACATAGCAGAACCATGTAGTCCGCCGCTACATAGCAGAATCATTATTTTCCTTGATTGGTTGATTGCTTACTATGTTGATTCCCTGTCTGCCTGGATAGTTTACCCTCTTTCCATGAACGCATATGACTGGCACATAGCAGACCGATATGGTTCTGCTGCGGTGCACACCTCACGGTTCTGCTCTATCGCAGACCTCACGGTTTAGCTGCCTCATAGAACCATAACAAACCTGACGTTCTGTTATTTACTTCCATCCACAACCACATGGCTTTACTATTTAACATGACTACGACTCGGAACCATGAGGCCCTCCCGCATTACAGAACCCTGTAGTTCTGCTACAATTCAGAACTTGTGAATCCACTGCGTAGTGAAACCGTAACGGAACCGGACGTTTTTTTTTATATCCACCAGAACTCCATGCTTCTCCTATGTAGCTAAACTATGTATTCTTCTTTTTAGCAAAACTATATATTCTCCCGTCTAGCACAAGCTCAGCACGAAAACGGTGTACCTCTGCTGAATTGCACAAGTAGACGGCTCTGTTTAGCACGGCAGGTATTGATCATTTTTCAGATATTTACGATTAGAATAAAAAAATATCTATGGACACAAAAAAAAATCGACAGCACTGATTCTTGTTGGGTGTTATCACCGACCCACGGTGTTATCCTATCTTGTTGTTTCCAACCATTCCCAAAGATATAACTGACAATCATCGCTATAAATCATGTGTGTTTCAGTGTTTCTTTTTATGTTACTTGATAATAAATAAATCAACGGATAAATCAATCGTGTCAAATATCAATATATATAAATCGTGTTTCTGTTCTTACGTGTGGTCATAAACATGTATGTCTTATCATTTTCTATGCTAAACACGCAATCAGCACTATGCATTCGAGACATCAAAGTACGTTCTGTGCACATAACCACAAAAAAAAAATTGGAAAGAAAAAAAATTTCCCAATAACCATTATCTTTTAACAAATTCCTTTTCTCTTAGAAGTAAACATCTTTCTTTAGACGTCTTGAACTGATACGAGATCTATTAAATTGTCATCATGTTGATGTACCGCCAAAAAAAAAAAACATACGTTACTCAGCATTTAGTCTGATTACTGTTTATTTATCAAGATACACTTCTTGTCTTTTTTTTTTTAAACGTTCATCACCTTCTTCCTTGTTGCTGTCTTCTTTTTTTCACAGGTGCTTTTTCCTTCCTGCTAATCCTTGCAACCCCCCTTTCTTTATTTTTCCCTGTTTCGTTTGGAATATGTATGTTGCTTTTTCTGTTGATACCTAGCTAATTTCTTTCCTTCGATTCTTTCTCCTTTTAGCTTATTTTCTTCTGTTCATGTGTTCTGCAGTGTCTGTGCTCTCTATTTCCTGTTATCTTTTTTCCTCGTTCTATACGGTTCAATATTCACCCTCCCGATTCTTCTTAGCATTGTTTTCTACAACCAGGTAACTTTACTCCTACAAATTTTACAATATCATTGCATACTTTGAAATTCTTGTGCTCAACATATCAATAGTGACATGCACCTGTAGAAACACCATGTGATGTCTGACATTTCTCTTTGCCGTTTTTCCTTTTTCCTATTGTTCTGATTATATTCTTTATTTTATACTTTACGGCTCCTCTAACTCTAACTCTACACTTTGTTATTCTCTTTCGTGTTCATACTTTGCTGTTTTTTTCCCCTGATCCGATAGAAACATGGATAGAATCGATAAAAATGCAGAATGATGTAAACGATATGCCCAAATGGCGCAACATAAGAAAGATGAACTTTTACGTCGTCGTCGAGAGGCCTATGCTGCAAGACGAAATAGAAATAATAATAATGAATTTCGCATTCGGACAAATACAAACGATTTTCTTAATACTGAGGATACAGGTTACACCGTTGATGGTGTACAGGGTGACAACTCTGTTGAACCAGTTAGTCATGCTATCTCCATTGATCAAAATGACCAAACTTCTTTTGCTCCAGCGCCTCACTTGGATCCAACAGTTTCATTGTCTTCTTCTTCAACGGGCAAGTGTTTCAAATATCTTCGGCTTTCTGTTTTCTACTTTGCCCTCTTAATTTTAAAACTTTCAAATACTATCCCATAAATTAAACCATTTTATTCCCGCTTGTATTTGCTTTTCTTCTTCGTATTTAGTGCTCGCAAAATTGTGCATGTGCTTATAAATTTCTCCTCGCTGCTTTCCAAGATAGAAAAAACATATGTTTATGCATCTAACTGATTTCCCCCTCCCTCATTTTTACAGTTTTGGGAAAAGGCTTTTTGTGCCTTCTGATGGTTATCCATATCAAACATATACTGCCTCACATTCATACCTCTACGATTTGAATCCTATATAGACTACTTTCATTATTGTTCATCTATGCACATTTTCTCCTTAATTTACTGCCACTTTGTTTTGTAGCTCGTCGAGTGAAGAAGACAAACTGCTCTTTATTGGACAATATTCCGCAGGAAACCTTTATACTTCCTTATGCTCCGGAGTGCGAATTTTGTGCCGCCAAACGATTTTATTTGGAACCCCCATCATTTTGCTGTCGTACAGGGGAGATATCTATAGTAGCGCCAACAATGCCTTATTCTCTTAAACACCTGATTGTTGGGCATGATGAACAATGTGAACACTTTCGTAAAAATATCCGTACGTATAATAATAATCTGGCTTTTACATTGTATGCCGCAAAGTATGATAAGGAACTTACAAAAAACAGGCATGGAGTTTATACTTTCCGCGTACAGGGACAGGTTTATCATATGCTGGACAGTTTGGTGCCATCAGGGGACAAAGCATGTGGAATTCAACTCTATTTTTATGATACAGATGAAGCTGTAAGGACAAAAACTAACAACTCTAACAAATTAAGAGCAAACATTCTGCTATGGATCTGCCCATCTAAAGATCGCATTACGCCGCAGAAAAAACTGATCCGCTTTATCGTTCCGCCACATAGCAGAACAACTACATAGCAGAACCATGTGGTTCCGCCACATAGCAGAACCATCTGGTTCCGCCACATGGTGCCGCCACATGGCAGAACCATCTGGTCCCGCTGTGGTTCCGCTACATAGCAGAACAACTACATAGCAGAACCATCTGGTCCCGCCACATAGCAGAACCATCTGGTCCCACCACATAGCAGAACAACTACATAGCAGAACCATGTGGTTCCGCCACATAGCAGAACCATCTGGTTCCGCCACATGGTGCCGCCACATTGCAGAACCATCTGGTCCCGCTGTGATTCCGCTACATAGCAGAACCATGTGGTCCCGCCACATAGCAGAACCATCTGGTTCCGCCACAAAGCAGAACCATCTGGTCCCGCTGTGGTTCCGCTACATAGCAGAACAACTACATAGCAGAACCATGTGGTTCCGCCACATGGCAAACCATCTGGTCCCGCTGTGGTTCCGCTACATAGCAGAACAAGTACATAGCAGAACCATGTGGCGGAGCCACATAGCAGAACCATGTGGCGGAGCCACATAGCAGAACCATCTGGTCCCGCTGTGGTTCCGCTACATAGCAGAACAATTACATAGTAGAACCATGTGGCTCCGCCACATAGCAGAACCATCTGGTCCCGCCATATAGCAGAACCATGTGGTTCCGCCACATAGCAGAACCATCTGGTCCCGCCACATAGCAGAACCATCTGGTCCCGCCACATAGCAGAACCATCTGGTCCCGCTGTGGTTCCGCTACATAGCAGAACAACTACATAGCAGAACCACATGGTTCCGCCACATAGCAGAACCATCTGATCCCGCCACATAGCAGAACAACTACATAGCAGAACCATGTGGCTCCGCCACATAGCAGAACCATCTGGTCCCGCTGTGGTTCCGCCACATAGCAGAACCATGTGGTTCCGCCACATAGCAGAACCATCTGGTCCCGCTGTGGTTCCGCCACACCACATAGCAGAACCATCTGGTCCCGCTGTGGTTCCGCTGTGGTTCCGCCATATAGCAGAACCATCTGGTCCCGCCACATAGCAGAACAACTACATAGCAGAACAACTACATAGCAAAACCATGTGGTTTCGCCACATGGCAGAATCATCTGGTCCCGCCACATGGCAGAACCATCTGGTCCCGCTCTCAGAACCATGTCCTCCCGCTACATAGCAGAACCATATGGTCCCGCTACATAGCAGAACCACAGTTCTGCTTCGTAGCAGAACCATGTGGTCCCACTGTGGTTCCCCTACATAGTAGAACCATGTAGTTCCGCTACATAGCAGAGCCATGTGGTTCCGGTACATAGCAGAGCCATATAGCAGAGCCATGCGGTTCCGCTACATAGCAGAACCATGTCACTTGTTACCTGATTGCACAACCCCTTTATACCTCAAAGCAAAAAAAAACAAACCAAACAATAAAAAAAAAACTCATAAAGAGAAGACAAATAATAAACAAAAAACCTGATCATTGTTTCCAAAAACTACGCCACATTGTCAATCAATGTCAAAGAGTACAGGCCAAATTTATAAACCACCAGACCAGTGTTCACGAAATCTGGCCACATGGTGAACCATTAGATTTTTTCTTCAACCGATTCAAATCTTCTCGAAGAGAAGCAACGCGAGAACCCATATCCTTGATTTCTTCACCGAGAAAACCAGCAAAACCTTTAACCTGCAATCCAGATGAACTCTCGTTTTCCTTGCCGCACAGAAAAGGTTCCTCCAGTCCAGCTCTCCGGACAATTTCTTCGGTCTTTCTCAGTTTCTCCACAAATTCTTCGTTCCTCCTTTCATATTCTTGCTGAATTTCGAAGACCCTTTTCTCTGAAACCTTCAGAGCCTCGCCTCTCTCCTCTGCTAATTTTAAAGCAGCTCGCCACTCACCCTCAGTCTTTCTCAGTATAGAATCCAACTTCTCACATTCTGATATAGTTGCACTGCTGATTTCATAAGATGATTGAAGATCGGCCTTCAATATTTCCAACATTCCTTCCTTCTTTTTTAACATTGTGGTCAGCTCTTCTATCCTTTCAGCAGCAGCAGCCGTCAGACTAGAATTCTCCTCCAACTTCCCATGTATTTCATTTATTATTCTTCTCTTTCGCAGTCTTTGAAATTTAACAAATGTGGCAGCCTAATTCAAAAAAATATACACACACAGGTTAAAAAATTCTGATTTCACACATTGTATATTTAATACCAAATATATCATGCGTTATATTTCCCAAAAATCTTCACATCTATGGAAAAACTACCTGAAGCAAAAAATTCATGACAGCATCATCTCCTTCTTCCAAGGATAACTGGTTCAATAAACTTTCCTTGTGACTAAAACCAATTCCATCCGCAAACTTTCTCGCTTCTTCCAAATCCAAATGGCAAAACTCTGGATGATGGCCGCCTACAGCAACTCCCTTCTGTTTCGCATCTCTGGACATATCAACAGGTGCGACACCACTGTCCGAGCCACTCTGAACAATTAACATATCGTTTGATGACTCTGTTTCTTTTTCTCCCAGTAATTCCATGCGTCCTGCAACAGATTCTTTTCCCAGATCTGCCTTCCTCTGCCCATCATTTTCTTCATCACCAACAATGACCAAATCCTTCAAGCTCTCACCAGCAGTCCCAACTGTACAGCTCTCTTCCCTTTCTTTTCTCACCTCCTCACTCTCATCCCCTTCGTCACTGCCAGATCTACAGACAAACTTTCTTTTCCTTCTATAATGAACCTCTTCTGGTGTACGCTCATCGGGTTGACTTCCTTCCCCCTCCAACTTTTTTTGCATCATATTTTTTATTTCTTTTATCGTCATCACTTTGTCCAGGTCGTCAACTTGTGCAAACCTTAGAGAATCCACAACTTCCATTGCTCTTTTCTCTACCAAGATTCCCCTTTCGATCTTCACTTTCTCATTTAACAAAAGACCAGCAAACATTAACATCTCATCGTGGATGAGTGTATCCACCCAAATAGAACTTCCCTTCCCAACACAATATCTACCGACTGATTTCACAAAATCCGCATGCACAGAAACAGGAGTTAATGGGTTGCAAGCCGATGTCAAAGGTTCACCTTCTGACGGTATAAAAGGCAGCAAACTTTTATTTTGAAACTCGACAAAGAAAAACTTTCTCTTCCACGATCTATCAAGAGTCTCCCTATAATAAAACTTCCAGTTCGACTCTTTACGTGGCTGGACGCAGTACCAATCCTCATTGGCACCTCCCGTTGCATACTTTCTTAGAACGAAAACAGAGAGCAAAATTTCAAAATCAAACCTCAACCGACAGAAACTTACCAAACTGACAACGGCTACTATCAACCTCCACGCACTAGGAATGAACAAAGTTGGAAATATATTCCAACCTTTTAGAACAGCGGACAATGGACCTAAATACAGCACCCGTACACCGTATCTTACATACTCCTTATACATGGGCACGGATCTCTCTCCTACTCGATTCGCTCTTTCATCCCCTTTCGACAACCTCAAACGAAAATCAGAACCTAAACCCATTTCTTTCGCTGTCATTTCCAATTCTTTGCGCGTCATTATGCTCTTGATCTCACTAATGCTCCCTGCTTTTTCCATTCTGCCACAGCAATTGACTTGTTGTATCCCTGAAACCAAACCTAAACTTTTTTACTTTTCTATACAATATCTAAAACCAAAACAAACAACATGACCAGCGGTACCAACACCCATCATGAAAATCCTAAAATATTGATCCCATAAAAAACAACTCAAATCACAATACTTGCCTCGGACCATACTGTAGTCTTCCTTCATAAGATTTTTTTTGTCTATCGCAAAATAAACCCCAAAAAAAAATGCAAAAAAATGACCAAAAAATTCCATCAAACCCACATTCCTCCCCCGTTACATACTTTCTGCGTTTATGCTATTTTCTTCCAATCTGCTTTATACAACCCAAAAAATCACTATATGCAACAAACAAAACAAAACCACAAAACAAATAGCAATAGATTAACTTAGCGTATTTAATAGATTCCCGCATCCATTTATCCATTTTTGAAAATCCCTGATTGTTTTTCCCAAATAGCTGACTCTATAACAAAGACACCCAAACAAAAACACTCTATATACAGCATAAACCAAACGATACTTACTTGGAACTTGTTTTCACAACCGTTATCTTCAAAATATCTGTTCTCTGCACTGTGCTTTCCTCTGGACAAACAACAAATGAAACAAACAGAGCAGATCGCCAAAACAAGAAATACCCTGTGAACAAAAAAACCAAACCAACAAACAAAAGAATACGCTCTGAAAAAAATACTAAAAAGAAAAACCAAAAGGATACAAATAAATGAAAGTAAGGAAACAGAAAAGACAGCAGCCGCAAGAAAGCCAAAAGGCGTATCCCAAAAGATATCAAAACTTCTAAAAAATCACGCCCTTTGCGTAACTCTCTTTCTTACCGTTTATCCGAGCATTTATTACCACTCACATATCCTATTCTCCTAAGCCCTCGTTCTTAGAATTACATACATACCATCCTATCAACAACACTTCTTTCCTTTTATATATATATATATATATATATATATATATTTACATACAACATTCAACTTTTACATATTATATCTTCTAAGATTAAATTTATCAAATAATTCCCTTACAGATTATTCGTATTGATATAATTCCATTCTTACACGAACATTAATATTATCCAACTATTTTTTTCCACTTCATTTGAGATGCTTAACATTGAGTAACTATTTCAGATCTAAATAAAATGTACCCTACAAAATACCACAAAAAAAAACTACCGTTTTAAAAAACCACAACTCGCACCACAAACATCTGGTGCTTTCCTTGCCAGGATCCACCACCGCTTCTCCCCACTACTGAACCACAACACGATTCTACCAACCGCACAACCACCTCGAGGTTCCACCAATTGCAGAACCACAACAGTTCCACCAATCACACAAACAATGGTTATACCTGCAGCCCCCCACACCCAACTTGTGCCGATCTCACAATCACGCCTTACAATGAAAAAACAATAAATTACAGCTGCCCAAAAACCATTATATGCTCTCAATATAACATTCCACAAATACATTTTCCCCCCCATTTATTTAGTTCCGTATATATTTTATACAGTGTTCAATAAATTTCAAGTTTAGTAAGGATTCATATTTCTATTATAATGTTATGAACAAATTTTAGTGCATATATTAAAATATGTCGATTTACTCTTATGAATAAGAAAAATTATATTCTTTAAAATACTAACAAACAACTATTTTATAAATATGTTCACATTAAAAAAAAAAACAGAAACTAAAATTCACAGAACCACCACCGATTTATGTACTTCTGCTATCTAGCGGAACTTCATAATTCTGCTATCTATGAGAATTTCATAGTTCTGCTATCTAGTGGAACTATAACAGAACATCATGGTTCTGCTGTTTAACAGAACTATGTACTTCTGCTACATACTAGAATTTTCAACTTTTCCTACGTAGCACACGTTATATTTAAATATATATAAATATAAAATTATACAAATAGTTTTCCCATTTTAATATAATATATTTGATGTTAAATAAATATCCAGATATTAAAAGTAAATATCAAAATATTTTTATTCTTATACAGTTTTCAATTGCACAGAAATATTTATCAATTTATTTTAATTAATCATTTAATATTTTTTACATTTTATACTACCATTTAAATTTATATTCGGATATTAAATATCTAAATATTAATATTTACCAATCCTCATTCATACAACATTAAATATTAATGCTAAAATTTATATATGAAAAAATTTTACAATAGCCAAATTTTTAATATTACATAAAACTCTTAGCGAATCTATAAAAATATTTTCATTTCATCTAATTATATTACAAAAATTAAAATTTCAAAAATACAAAATAAAAATTTTCATATATTTTAAAAACTAAAAAAATACAAATACTAAAACTAACAAAACCATCTCACCACCATGGTTCTGTGAAGTGCGGAACAACCCATGTATTTTTTCAAAGTACAGAACCAGCTCGTGGTTCTCCACAGGTACCAACATAATTCTGCGAAGTACAAAACTACCAAAATAATGTAATATTCAATTAAATATTTTATAATATTTCTTAATTTGATTGAATATTATAAGTAATCAACGAATTTAATATATATAAATAAATGTTTAACATCTAATATATAAATTATTAAATACTATTTTTTAATATCATAAATTAGTATTAATGCTAAAAAAATATTAATGTTGTATGAATGAAATATTTAAAATATGTAACATTTGATTTTAAAACCTGATATTTTTATATTTAATGTATTAAAATATTAATACTAAAATTTATATATTAAAAAGTTTTACAACAAGCAAAATTTAAAGAATTCATATTATTTGATCTTGGTAGCGTGTCATTCAGAAACTTTACAAAATCTATCCCCTCATAAAAAAAAATACAATCATACAATTTTTTAATCAGATAATTATTTAATCAGAACTACCACGGTAATTTAATATTCAAGTTAATATGATAAAAAATTTTTAATTTTCATTTAATATTACAAGTGATCAACAATTTGAATCTACACAAAAAATATTTTATTTTTAATATATAAATTACTGAATACTAATTTTTAATATTACAAATTAGTATTAATACTAAAAAATATTAATATTATAACAATTAAAAATTGAAAGTAATTCATTGTTTAATTTACTAAACTACACCGGGCAACTCCCCTCAATTTACAGCCAAAATAAAAATTGAAATTAATGCGAGTTTTACTAAACCACACCGGGCAACTCCCCTCAGTTTGTAGCCAAAATCAAAACACTACACCGCGCATCGCGCGATGTATACCTCCTAGTAAATTAAATATGTGTTCACCTATGGCGGTATCACAATTTCATAGCATTTTATGGATCAAACAATAGTAGCTATATTCTCTAATCATATTGAAATTTTGACAATACATGAATCTAGTTACGAATGCGTATGATTAAGATCTATGATTCAGTACATACGAGGAGTTTGTGATTTATTTTAAAAAAAAAAACCACTGTTGGTCGTATATGAGGATAATGTAGTATGCATCGCCTAACTCAAAGAAGAATATATTAAATGTGATAGAACAAAATACATTTTACCAAAATTTCTTTTCATTCATGAATTTCAAAAGAATGGGGATATAAATGTTTAACAAATACGATCAAATGAAAATTTAGTAGATTTATTTACAAAATTTTCTATCAATTGTTACTTTTATAAGATTGGTAAAAGGAATTAGAACGTATTGGTTTAAAAGTCTAAAGGGATATTTTCAATAGGGAGAGTAAGTACATTATCAAACATTTTGAATAATGTACTCCTTTTATTTCATTAGGATTTTTCTCACTGGGTTTTTTCCTAATAAGCTTTTAATGAATCATATTTTTTTGTGTAATGGACTTTCAATGGGGAGTGTCATAAATTTTAAAAATTTGGGTGGATGTCCAATATGTAGAAGGTAAATATTTTAGAAAGATACATTGATATCAATATTGCTATTCGTAACATTTTTTATATGTCAATATCACAAAATGAAAATATTATATATTTAGAAAAATACTTGACTTTAAATCTTTCGTTTATTTACACATCATAATTTATATAAATATCTCATTTTGTAATTTTATTATAAATATATAATACAATACAAGAAAATAAGAAATTACTCTCTTTCTCTTTCTATTTTCTTATTTAGTATTCTCTTTTGTTTATAATAGAAAAATATTATAAATAAAATAAGACAAATAAGACATATAGAAGCAAGGTTAAAGTCAAATATTATTGTGCTAAGTTATAATTAGTAATATACCAATCAACCAACTAAAATATCTACAAAGTGATTCACAAGCTATTTTTTCTTGCTCTTGCTTATTTTATTTTATTTTTTAAGAAAATAGGGTAAAGGGATACCCATAATGAAAGAAGAAACCAAAGGAATTTGATTTGGGAATGTACTAAAAATACAAATTCCAAGTATATAATCAGATTATGAATGATTTGTTAAAATTCAAAGTTTTAATAAAATAAAAAACTTGTGCTCCGAATTTCTTTTATATTAAATACTATATATCTCATGTACACCATTCAAGCAATTTTTCCCAACCTTCAATTATTTAACAATATTTGAAAAATAAATATAATAAAGCGTTCATAAGCATGCCCCAAAAATAATTTTTTCTTTTTTTTGTACAATTCAAAATCTCTAATAGTGTTTTTGACAACCTCATAGGAAAAGGAGGTAAAAGAAAAAGAAAGGAAGTGATAGGGAAGGGAGGAAAATAGAGATAAAATTAAAAATCACCTTCGGCAACAAATATGAAGAGAAAGAGAGGGAAAGAAAAATAAAATAAAAAATCATATTCGGTTAGAGGAGAGAAATCGAGAGAATATATTGAAAAATGCATAAATTTACTACCTTTCTGAAGTTTTTTTTTTTTTTTAATTAAGAATATAAAAATAAATTTAGTATTAAAATTTTAAAAAGGAATATCTTTGGTGGAATTAAAAAATTAAGTTAAGAGGGTTTCATAAAATCCCTTCAAAATTTTTTCCTCCAATAAATAGTTTTGTCAAACGTGGATAAATTTTTTAAAATCCTCTCTTTTCCTCCTTTTTCCATCAAAACCCTTCATCCAAACGGATTATAAGGATAAAAAGATGACATCAATTGAATTATAATTGACTCACTTAAAAAAAAACAATTATTCTAATTACCAAAAAAAAATGCATTAAATATTTATTATCTCTTGATTAATTAGTGGATGTCGGCCTTTGCCCTTTGAATTGATGACCACTGAATTGAGCTTCAATTGTTTAAGGAAGTAACAATTTTTTTCTGGCTTTTCCAAAGGGGAAAGGTTGCTTTGGAATTTAAAAAGAGTAAGCTTATAAAGAAAGGTGAAAAGCAGCTGATTCCTCGGTTGGTATTGGTTTGCCAACAGATCCAATATTTGGTTAATATCAACATATTCCTTTTTGGGCTTAAAGTCAATGGGCTTGACGTTGACCCTTAAGTCATCATTTTAAATTTCTAATTTAGACTTTTCTTATTATCTATTAGGTATCATATATATATATATATATATATATATATATATTCCAGACTTGATCCACCGCCGAGTATTCGGAATTTTGTTTCGACTAATCTTGACCGATCTGCTGTCGGATCCCAATTGGAAGGAAACTCTTCTAACATCGTTTTTGTTACTATCAAGATTTGAACTCCGATTCATGGTATGATATGTTAATATCTTTTTGATTAGACCAACGAAACATTGATGTCTCGTATATATATATATATATAAACGCATATTAGGATTTTATTTTATTTTTTAAAAAAGAAGCCCTTGAAAAAATACATTTATTTTTTAAAAAAAATGCTACTTTTATTATTAAAATCCCCCAAAACACTTCCTAAGATCTTGTCAAAGTCAATTGCTAACAAATTTCAATGACTTACTCTGAGCCTCATTTAACTGAATAAGCAAAGAAGAGAGAAAACATTGTGATAAAAATTTTTGAGAGTGAAAGGTAATTAATAAAAATTAGTGAGGACTAACTTTTTTTCTTTTTTAAAAAAATAGTAAGTTCACTATTTACACAAATGTTTCATAACTTTCCAAAATTCCAAATGGGCACTTGCCCTTAGCATGCAGAGGGCTATAAACCGGTGATTGTGTAGTTGATAATTTCTATCAAAGTTTATAATAATTAAAGCAGTTAGGTGCATTGATATGAAATAGAAGTGATGAGGTTGCGACGTATACCGATGTTTAGTTGGTTTGATAATTAGATATTGATATTTTTTAATTAAAATTTTAAATATGATTTTTATATATGATAAATTTAGATATCTGAAAATTTTTATTTTTTAATTATTTAATTTATTATGAATTAAATTTAATCGATTGTAATGTGATTATAAGGTATCGGTGATCTATAGGAAAAAAAAAAAAAAGAAAGAGAAGGGATTTGTGTTAACCATATGCTACCATTGGGTTGGTATCGGGAAAACATATGCAGATCAGATGGCAATCAGCTCATGATATGCATAACGCCGGAGCGGTGGCTTTGACGTTTTTCTTGATTATGACATTTAATGAAAGAAATCATTTTCGTAGGAAAAAAAAATATATTATATATATGCCTAATTAAGAATAAATTGAGAAAGCAACATGGTTGCGGACAAAAAAACATCATTAAATAAATCACTTGTGGCTTTCTACGCCCTTTTGACGAACCAATGCTAAGGTTATTTTTGTCTTTTGAGTAAGACAAAAATCTATATTAGGGTTGTGCTCATGGTACATTGGATGCATAGTCATTATTATATTCACCCAATTTTATATTTTAAATATTTTTTAAAAATTATTAAATAAAAATTAAAGAAATATAATTTCTTAAAAGTAACATTAATTAACTAAATTACAATTTAAAAAATCAACTTTATAGCATGCTGAAATTGAACATTTAGTAAAAAAACAAGAGAATAATAAGAGATAAGGGTAATTTAAAAAAAATTAATATTTTCTTAAATTTCTGAAATGGTACTTGAAGTGAAAAAAAAAGAATTTTGGTTTTCACTATCGATATTCAGATTTTATCCTATTAATCCGTTTAAAATACTATAGGGTCTATTTTAAGGATTGGTTTTCTCAAATCCTTTTTTGTTATTCTTAATACTTAAAATCGAGATTTCTAATTAAAAAAATAGAGTAAGTGATCACTCAATCCAAATGAGTTTGATAAGTAAAAAACAGAATTATCTACGTGTATTTTATTGAATATTATATAATTGGTAAGGGACTTCATGGTTTAATTTTAATCTTTTTAGAATTTTGTAAATTAATTTAGTTCCCATTTATTGTGCTTAAAGTATAATTATGACATATGCAAAAAATATCAAAAATGGTGTCTTCCTATTCATGAGTGGCTTCATGCTAGCTCTTAAAAATTACTATATTTTTGATAAATAATTATAAACCTATATGATAAGCAAACGAGATCATATATATAACAATTTAAAAAAAATAATACAAAAAATTAAAATGCTTTTCAAGTAAAATATTTTCGATAAATGTTTCTTAACAAGCGCTCCTCACACCTGTTCATATTTTTCAACAAAAATAAAAAATAAAAAACAATAAAAAATAATATTAGACAGCTTGCATTGTGCTTAATCGTGATGATAAAAATCTATTAATACCCTTATTTTTAGGTTATAAATATACTAATAATGGAAAAGACCAATTTTCTTATTATCCATTACGAAATTATTTAAAAAATATATAAGTTGATTTTTTTTAATTCTTTTATCAAATGTTATTTGATAATTAATTTATTAATTTGATTAATTTGATTTGGATAAATTATTGATCAAATACTTATTTTTTTATTTTATTTTATTTTTTTTATTTATAAAATCTGAATCTAAAATTTTAATTAACTCGATCAACAAAAACATTGGTGACTTGAATTCTCTGGTTATGAGCAACAATCAACCAATGTGCATCTGCCTCCCTGAGAAGTAAAAAACCATCAAACAAGTCTCCTCCCGTTTTGTCACGAGCCAATCACGTGCCGAAAAGACCTTACGGTATCAATTACACCAGTGGCTATCCCTTCCACGTGGCACAAAGTCAACTATAAATCCATGTCGAGCCCAGAAAAAAAACTCCAAAAGAGAGAAAAGAGAGACGGAAGAAAGACAAACAAAACTGTGTGGAGAGAGAGAGTGAGAGTCTGAATGGCGACGCCCTTAGCAGACGGCGGTTCAACGGCAGCAGGTGACGGAGGGTCGGTTCTATCTTCGAGCTCGATAAACGGCGGCTTAGAATCATCGTTGTCGTCTTCAACGGCCCTAAAGTCGCCGATTTTAATCTTCCTGTTCTTCCACAAGGTCATTAAAACAGAGCTGGACGCCCTTCACAAGGACGCTTTGGCCTTCGCGACAGGTCACAAAGCTGATATTCGTCCTCTAATAAATCGCTACCACTTTCTTCGATCCATTTACAAGCACCATTCCAATGCTGAAGACGAGGTATTCCCTTAATTTTGGAAATGATTTTTATTTCTTGCATTTAGTTTACATTTTCAATTTCATTGTTGATTGTATTGTGTTGAGAGAGAGAGAGAGAGTGTGTGTGTGTGTGAGAGAGAGAGAGAGAGAGAGAGGTTGAAGATTAGGCTGTCACTCATCATTGTTGATAGATAAGTAGTTGAATTCGGAAAATTTTCCCCCTCGTGCTTATCGAAAGATATGCAAGATTGGAGTAGAGTTTATGAATATCAAGTGTGAAATACCGAAAAAATTAAAGGGCCGATTCTCTTTTTTGTGGGTTTAGGGTTTGCTCTTACATCGTGTGTAGCATCTAGTGTTCAAGATAAATCTTAGAAGTTGTGGGAATCATAGAAAGAAGGGGATCTGGGAATCCTTTTGACCCAGTAAGCAAAGGTGCAATATTTGTGATACAAAGAGTACTTTAGACTCTATGTCCGTCACTTTGTTGTATGAAGAACACTGCAGTGTAAAACAAATGTGCATATGATATTGGTGGCCACTGCAAGGTGGAATTTTTGTTTTCTTAACTGCAGAGTTATGGGATTCAATTGGGAAAAATCTTCACTGTTTTTCTTTCCTTTTGTTTTTGTTAACAGATGAAGACTCTTGTTTGCAGAAAACCCATTTGTTCTCTCTCTCTCTCTCACTCTCGTCACCTTGTCTTTTTGTGCGAATGTAGACACTTGTTTGCAGAAACCTTGTATTGAACAGACTGGAGAGGAAGGGGGAAATGAAAAAGATCCTAGATATTCATTTCCTTCATGGGTAAATGATAATAGAAAAAATAACTTGAATTTTTATGGTCAAAATTTTTGTAAAATTTTGTACGAGTCCATTTGAATTGAAGAAGTGGTCGAAGGTCATATAGTTGACAATTATGATACAAAATGGTTGCCACATTTTTATCAAATACTTCAATTTAGATGTGCAATGCAACAAATTAGTAATACATACGTATTTGCATTTCTATGTTACTGAATTTGGACTAGAAATTCTAGAATAATATGATTTGCCACAATTATCTTCTTTGGGCTGGGAAAGACTTTTCAAATGTCTGTGAATTTGCATTGTCAAATGAAAGGGCTCTCGAGATTGGCTATTGTTGAGGATATAAGTTTGCGAAAAGGTTAAATTTGTCATTTGATAATCCACATACCTTAAGTTTATAAATACTTGAGGTATTGCACATATTTTTACCACAATAGTAAAATGAAGACTAAAATTCAATTAAGAAAAATGCTTGTCATGGGAAGTTGGAGAAAGTTATAAGTTGGTTAGTTTCGGTTTTTTTTCCCCTTTTCTGTGCTGATGTTTGAATTAGGGTTATCTTTATCCTAGAAAATATCAATGCGACTTAATTATACACCAAAAGTGCTTCTCTTACCATAGCAAATAGTAATAAGATGAATTCATGAAGGTTGTACCATTATCTCTCCGGTGTATAATTTTCATACCTTTAGCTATTTATTGTGGTTAAATCTTGGTTGCCTAAAGGGTCAGTGGTAAATACTTTCTTCCAGCATGCTAATTTATGTTTCGGGATTACTCAATTCAGCAGTTTTTTTCCATGTCAATTTATATTTGGGAAAGAAATTACCAACCTTAGTTTATCCACTCAGGAATAAAATTACCTTTTGTTAGCATCGGTGATTTTCTAGTTTGATCAATGACTCCAGCACTTCTCCCAAATTGTTTCACTTGAGACTGTGGAAAATGAGTTGGTAATGGTATTTAATGCCCATAAATGGACATGACTGCTCTCTCCCAATGTACTGAAGCAATGCCTTGAGGGCGTGTTTTGGTGACACTGGAACGTTTCCATTTCTTGAGCCTCTCAGGGTACCAGGGCACATAGGTAGCTTTGTTCCAAATCCATTAGGTTGTGTTTGTTTCCCAGAAATCCTTGAGAGGAAAAAAGAAAATAAAAAACATTGGAAATCTACTCAAATCTGGATGAATATCTCCTCAAAGGGTATTACTATTGGGGAAGATACATCTGAGAAATTTTCCTTGGATGGTAGTTCTGAGCATGAGAAAAAGTGGAAAGTTGCAATTTTTGTAATAATGGAGGACTTTTTTAAGGAAAATTTTAAATAATGAAAATTTTCGAACAATAAACTTTTTCTTAGTAAATATATTTCTTGAAAATATTTTCCCTATGGAGAATATTTTCCAGGAAACACACACAATCTTAGCCTACCCTTCTACCATCATTCCTTATTCTTTTGGAGGATACCCTTAAGATCTCCTCCTAGAATCTCCTGAGGCTTGTTGGCCTTGGAGACGGGGGCTTACTTGGGCCCTCTGAAGTCTTTTCTTCCAACTTTTGTTATTTCCCTCTGGATGTTACGAGCTTTGCACCTCGTGCGTGCATGGCATGGGTGAGATATGATTTGTCTTTGGGAATTCCCGACCAGTTTGAAGTAATATCTCTTCTTCTTTTTGTATAACTTGTGGATTGCCTCGTAGTATATTGACTGGACCAGCTAAACGAGACATAAATCACCTAGGATAAATTTGTCCGACTTGGTCCCAGTCAAGTTGTTTGCTAGGCCATTGCACTAGTGATCACCTCGATTTTGTAATGCCACCAAATATTATTGAGGCACATTTTATGGGGTTTAATCTAAAACAGACAGTGATTTGATGAACTCTTATAAGGAAATCCTAGAAAAAGGAAAAATTTAGTTGAGTCAATGCTGATTCTCTACAATTTCCTTAAGGATTGTTTGCTTTGCAAAGTATGCTTAACATGTCTTTGTACTGCATGTTTTTCTGTGGAGCATCTATCTATTGTTTGGCTGATCAATTGGATGATTTCACCCCCCTATATGGCAAGTAGGTACCATGTACACCAAAGTCCTCTTCATCTTATGGTAGATGCCTTCTCGCACCCCTTGGACTCAGACTGGGTTGTCTCCCTCACCATCAAAATTTACCAAGAGAAAAAAAATTATGTGCATAGACATGGTGGTGGTACCCATGAAGCATCGATGTAGGCATAAGAAAAGACTTGATAATGTGATGCAATATAAAATAATTTTGTATCTTGTTGTAATGCAAATAAAAATTTTATATCCTCTAAATGGTTTTAGATGGAAAATATTTTAAGCACAACAAATAAATGATGTGTTAGTTACTCAAATATTGATCTCATCATGATTTCCATCTAAGTTTGACACTAACAAATATTTAAATATCCAGTTGTCCATAATTTTTAGCAAAGATGACTCGTAGTACCCCTGATGTATCACCTGTAAGAAAAATAATGGAAAATGATGTGTTGTGGTATATTCAATAAACATTAACTAAGCATTAGGGAGTGCGGTATGAAAAATGGTGTCGACACACAGACACAACTTGCATCGAAGTCTCACGCTGTATAGGCTGGAATAAACCCTATGGTGCATAAGTTAAACGCTAAAAGAACTTGCTGGACTGGTGGTATGTGGGAGCTTACGAGCAAATAAAATCTTCAATGGCTAGGAAAAAAAAACACTAAGTGGCGAGTGGATTAGAAATCCCCTATTGCTCTGCTACTTGTGAAGTTAAGAACATTTACACCTCTAATCAGAATATTTGGACTAGATATTCTGATCGGGGAAATGTTAGTGACTCACAAAACCAAGACAAGAATCAACTTGCCCGAAACTTAAGTTGGTAGCTATGTATTTTCGAAGTTGGTTTGATTTGTTGAAATCACTTATATAATGCAGAATACAAGAAACTTACTTTATTTTTTGAAGCAACATATTGCGTGAGAATTGTTTCTAATCCTTGTTCTGACCAATAGCCATGACCCTGTGGTTTTGGAATCTGGCAGGTTATCTTCCCAGCCCTTGATATTCGTGTAAAGAATGTTGCACAGACTTACTCCCTGGAACATAAGGGTGAAAGTGACCTATTTGATCATTTATTTGATCTGCTAAATTCTACTAACCCTAATGATGAAAATTTTCTAAGAGAGTTGGCATCTTGTACTGGCGCCCTTCGAACATCAGTCAACCAGCATTTGTTAAAAGAAGAGGAGCAGGTAATATTGTTGTTGTTTTACTCACATTATAATCTTATTTAAATCAAGAAAGGATGTAATGATAAAGATGCTATGGAGTTTTCCTCCCTTATTGCCTTGCTTCAAGGAAATTAACCCTCCCAATCTCCTTGATACTAGAGTTTGGGGCCTTGATGCTTCAGGAACTTTCTCTTGCAAGTCCATTTTTAATCATATTATTTGCCTTCTCTCCGCCCTCTCTTTTCCCTTTACCAATTCATTTGAAAGAAGAAGGTTTCCCTGAAAGTTAAGGACTATATATATATATTTTTTTCTCTATGGTGTTTAACAAATGATTTGTTACAAAAACAGAGGCCTTTTCAATCTGCTGGTTGGATATTTGTGTTATGTTCCATTAAGATGCTGAAACTAGAGATTGCTTATTTCTACATTGTTTCGTAGCGTGAGAGATGTGAAACTGTCCCTTCACTATTTGTGACAACGGTGGATTTGTCTGATAAATCTCTATGATTTGTTTTTGTCAAGTTTAGGGATTTTGGTGGCAGAAAGATACAGAAATGTGTTCTTATTGTTATTTCTCTGTGGAGGGAACGCAATGCTAGAATCTTTAAAAATCAGACTATTGGTCCCTCTCTCTTTGGGACCGTAGTGTTTTTTATGCATCTCTTTAGCCTCATGTTTTAGGAGTCTCTAGAGATTATAGCTGGAGGGGATTTGAAGAGGGATTGGAATGTGGTCCTTCATTAGTTTTTGCTCTTGACCCCTACTTTTTTTGTTTTGAGGTTTTCTCATCCTTCGGCCCTATGTATATTCTCCATTGTATCCAATTCTAGTTTACTATGAAAAAAAGTGGGGATGTAATCTATATTGGCGAGCTGGTGGGTTTTAAATGAACAATAATGAAAATCAGAATGGTATATATCTTTCTTTCTTGAAAGCTCAAGTTGTATCACTAGAATGCAGATGATAGTTAGTAGTTGTAACCACAATCAACTTTAACCTTTGGAATTATCCAGCTTGGTTGCATTATCAAGATGACTAGACATGGGAACACTAGGTTTTAAATATTTATTCCTTGTGTCATTTGGTAGTTTCTATGCCATGTCTTGTCTTGTATGTCTGCACTGTTGCTCTGTTTTGTTTCTGCTCTTTCATGCTGATTTGTTTCGTGCTTCTATCTCTGTTCTTTATCGATCATTACATAATTGTACACAAACACATAAGAACAGGGCTTTATGTTTGCTAAAGTTCTGTACATTTCATGGTTGTGCTTAAGAAACATATTCAGGCTTGGCTTGCTAGGTATTCTTAGAAAGCTTGAAGGAGCCATTAACATAGCGATTTTGATAGAAACATGCCGGTTCATTTTGCAACCCTCTTACTTTCCACGTATTCAGTTGTCATCTGTTTCTTTTCCCAATATGCTTTTCTGATCAAATACCATGAATTATCTCTCTTCTTATAGGGCAGGTCTTTCCCCTGCTAAAGGAGAAATACACTTTTAAAGAGCAGGCATCATTAGTCTGGCAATTTTTCTGCAGCATTCCGGTGAATATGATGGCTGAGTTTCTTCCATGGATTGCATCATCTATTTCAGGTGATGAATATCAAGATATGCTTAGATGTTTACACAAGATAGTTCCAGAAGAGCAGCTTCTTCAGCAGGTAAATTGTGTATATGGGCTTTCATTGAATTGTTCTTCCACAAATGCTTATTCTTGATAATTGCTTCATTAATGGAAGGTTATTTTTAGCTGGATGAATGGGAGGAAGGATGCTGATATATTTGAAAATGGAAATGATATCCATGCTAGCTGTTGCATTAATTCTGGTGCTACCACATTAAAGCATCAATTGGATAGTGTACGATGTGCATGCCAGTCTTTTAACATCGGGAAAAGAAAAAGGCTGGAGTCAAGCACTGATGTTTCTGATACAAGTGAGCCACATCCAATAAATGAAATATTGCACTGGCATAATGCTATCGGGAGAGAGTTGACTGAGATAGCTGGTGAGGCAAGAAAGATACAGCTTTCTGGAGATTTCTGTAATATATCAGCATTCAATGAAAGGTTCCAATTTATTGCTGAAGTTTGCATCTTCCACAGGTATGAATTTCTCCATATCTATGCTTAATCGGTAAAATTGATGATTCTTTTTTTCTTTTAACATCTTAACGTTTTGAATTTGAGCCATACAATGTCATTCCATTGCTCTAGGACTATGACACACAGACAAAAGATATGAGCCCCCTTTGAAATTTGGAAAGAAAAAATAATGTGTACACTTTTACGGCATTTTAGAAGCTGCTAAAAGTCTCTGCCATTAAAAATCATACAAAAGCAGCTAAAAATCTTAAAAATGCCACTAAAGTTCTTGAAAATGTTGTTTATTTCCAAAAAAATTATAATGTCCATGTCACTATGTCATGCATGTTGTACTTCACTCCTGATAAAATAAATTTATGACTGCGCCCCTAATTTGAACATATCATGTTTGCCATCTGTGTGATTTTCCATAAAACAAGAGACTCCTATAAACATCTGAAAGGACAAGAGCATCCTATTGGTATCTTGAATTGACTATTTAAGGTTTTCTTGAGTGTGTGATACTAGTATTAAACATTGGGGCACACTGACATATATTGGGCACGTGCCAGGCAAGTCTCATATATTGCATGGCGTTTAAAGTGGACACAGCTTCGGTTTCAAAGTCCAGTACTTCGTAGTCTATTAAGTATATTGGTTATCCTGTGAACTCATGCTCCCTGCCTTATCGCATGGTGTTTTAAGTGAACACAGCTTTGGTTTCAAAGTCCAGCACTTCATAGTCTAATGGTTATATTAAGAGCTCATGCTGCAGATTCTTCTATGGGTTTACTTCCAAGTCTTCCATTTATTTATCTCTTATACAAGTATCTTTCCATTACATTTGTTATAGGAAAGAATGGGTTTTCTTTGTCCCTGAACTTGTTGGATTAGGCTTTCTTTGTTTGACAATCAAGGACATGCTAGTGCTACCTTCCATGCTCGCCCTTGGCCAATTGGTCAAATGATCAAACTTGTTTGGGTGATACCATCCGGTATCTAATTTCTTCATTCGTAACTGTACACAATTTGTTATTCTCGCTGCAGTATTGCAGAGGACAAAGTCATATTCCCAGCAGTGGATGAAGAAATATCTTTCTTTCAGGAGCATGCTGAAGAAGAAAATCAACTTTATAACTTCGGGCTCTTGATCAGAAGTATTCAAGTTGCAGGTGCAAACTCTACATCTGTTGCAGAGTTCAATAAAAAGTTATGCTTACATGCTGATCAAATAATGGAGACCATTCAGAGGCACTTCCAAAATGAAGAATCTCAGGTCAGCTTTTTCATTTTATCCCCGTGATGTCCAGAAGGATGTTTGGTGACCTGTAATCAAGTAATGTTGAAGATAATCTCTGGTACAGACCATTTGTTTTTATGAGAAATTGAGAACTTATTCTTGGTAGGGCTATGTCGTCTATAGAAGTCTCAGGGGATGAGTTAGAAAATGATATCATTAGTAGATTGAAGTTCATGTATTATCCTTATTTATTTTCCGTGTGCATTTTGATGTCCATGACTTGCACTTGTATTATCAAGCTTTCCTTTATTCCCTTCAGGCCCTGTGCTGAATATGCCTTGTATTTAGGTCCTTCCACTTGCTAGAAGACATTTTAGTTTCAGAAAACAGCGGGAACTGTTGTACCAGAGCTTGTTCATGATGCCCTTGAAATTGATCGAGCGTGTCTTACCATGGCTGGTGGGATCCTTAAGTGAAGAAGAAGCCAAAGATTTCCTTAAAAATATGCAATTAGCGGGTTATAATTTCATTCAATATCTTATGACTTTAAATTGTTATTATATGCGGTATATATATCTGTTTTAATCATTCATGGTTTCTTTCATCCAGCTCCTCCATCTGATACTGCTTTGGTAACACTTTTTTCTGGCTGGGCTTGCAAAGGACGAAACCAGGGTGTGTGCTTGTCTTCAAGTGCGATTGGTTGCTGTTCGGTGGACAAACTTACTGATGTTGAAGAAGCTTTGGTTCGGCCATACTGCATATGTGATCCTGCATATTCTATAGCGGACAGACCAAATTTAGTCAATGAAGATGAAGTCACAAGGCTTGTCAAACGAAATGCTAGCCTTGCATCTAAGAGTAACCAAGCAACCAACCTTTCGGAGGTTGCAAATGTCCAGAAGCCATCTTGCAGTGATCAGTTTTGCTGTGTCCCATGCTTAGGAGTAAATACTGGTAGTCTGGCATTAAGTTCTCTTTCACCAGTGAAGTCCTTTCGTTCATTGTCTTTCAGCCCTTCTGCTCCTTCACTTAATTCCAGCCTTTTTAACTGGGAAATAGATAATGGTCCTGTTAATACAGAATCTGTGGCATGCCCGATTGATACAATATTTAAGTTCCATAAAGCCATACGCAAAGATTTGGAATATTTAGATGTTGAATCTGGAAAGCTAAATGAATGCAATGAGACATTCCTTAGACAATTCATTGGAAGGTTTCATCTCTTACGGGGTCTATATAGAGCACATAGCAATGCTGAAGATGAAATAGTTTTTCCGGCTCTGGAATCCAAGGAGGCACTTCATAATGTGAGTCATTCATATACACTAGACCATCAGCAGGAAGAGAAACTATTTGAAGATATTTCTTGTGGTCTTTCCGAGCTATCGCAACTTCATGAAAAATTGAGAAAGGTGTACTTTAAGGAAGACCTGACAAAAATGGAGATTGACTCTCCTGCTGGGCCTAATGATGACTGTGAGAAGAAATACAATGCACAAGCCACAAAACTACAAGGCATGTGTAAATCTATTAGAGTCTCTCTTGATCAGCATCTCTATGGGGAAGAGCTTGAGCTGTGGCCGTTGTTTGGCTGGCACTTTTCTGTGGAGGAGCAAGACAAGATTGTTGGCCGCATAATCGGAACCACAGGCGCTGAGGTGCTCCAGTCAATGTTGCCTTGGGTAACTTCTGTGCTAACTGAAGATGAACAAAATAAAATGATGGATACATGGAAACATGCAGCAAAGAATACCATGTTCAACGAGTGGTTGAATGAGTGCTGGAAAGGAACTTCATCAGTACAGGTTGATGAATCAGCTGGTACTAGTCCTCAGAAAGGTATTTCATAAAACCCATGAGACACTAAATGGAAACTGCACTGTTGTTTGACAAAGTCTGGGACAAGAAAATGTTGTTAATTGGTGTCTGAGTCAATATGCCAATAATATAATGAGATATTCTGAAATATGGCTCATTTTGTTTTATCTGAATGTTATCTTTTGTGGTTATAATCATAAAATTGCTATGCTACATCTAATTGTTCACTTGTAGGGACTGATTTGTTGGAAAGCCTGGACCAGAGTGATCAGATGTTCAAGCCTGGTTGGAAAGACATATTCCGGATGAATCAAAATGAGCTTGAGTCAGAGATTAGAAAGGTTTATCGTGATTCCTCTCTTGATCCACGGAGAAAAGCATATCTTGTCCAAAACTTGATGACTAGGTGATTCACACTGATGATGAACTGCTATCAGTTTAATTAAAACAAGTATCATTCTTGGTACCTAGTTCATAATCAAATGGAGTGCCATTCATTTTTTGTGGCTTAAACTGATATATTATGAGTTTTAGTTAGTGTACTTCTAAAGATCTCGTGCACATTTTATTTCAGTCGATGGATAGCTGCTCAGCAGAAGTTACCTCAAGAAGTGGCCGGGGTTCCTTTGAATGAAGATGTACCTGGACGCTCACCCTCATTTCGAGATCCAGAGAAACAAGTCTATGGATGTGAGCACTACAAAAGAAACTGCAAACTCCTTGCTGCTTGCTGTGGCAAGTTGTTTACATGCAGATTCTGTCATGACAATGTGAGCGATCACACAATGGACAGGTGATTTTCCTAATTGGGTCTCTGAACTACAGGTAGCAGTTCTGTTATTTCTGATACTTTTTATCAATGTTTTTCAGAAAGGCAACATCGGAAATGATGTGTATGCGCTGCCTAGAGATTCAAACTATTGGACCAAATTGTGTCACACCAGCATGTAATGGATTTGCAATGGCAAAGTACTACTGCAATATCTGCAAATTTTTTGATGATGAAAGGTATTGTAAGCTTTAGCTTGCATTTTTTTTAATAATACTAATTGTCTTATTTAATTTCTCCATTGGACTTTAGCATTTGCAATGGGGTAGAATGGCTTTACAATTACGTGGATTACCTTTTACACTATTTTCCCATGTTTAATATGTAAAATTCAACATGGATATATTACAGAGGGGATAATAGCATTCTCACATTGGGGGTAAAAGCATACCCATTTTTGAAGGGGTAAAAGGCAATGCCCCTGTATAAACTAAAACAATATAATAAATTGATATGTTTTATTTCAGATGGTAAAAAAACTAAATATGTGTTTTTCACAATAGAAATATAAAGGCTAATATGTTTAGAGAGAGAAATAAATTAAATTGATTTTTAACATGAGAAAACTTGAATGTAGACTCTTTAACGGAGAAAATTTAAAACCAATGCATTTAAAGAGATAAGAATTACAATTTTTTAGAGACAGAAATTAATATACTTGGTTTTAGAGAGAGAAAAAATGAGTTTGGTATTTTAGAGAGGAGAAAATTTGAGACCATTGAGTTAAGAGAATGTGAATCAAATTATTTTTTTGAGAGATAATTGATGAGCATAGTTTTAGAGACAAAAAACTTTTCTTGGTTTTTTTAGTGAGAGAAATCCAAAGCAAATGCATTTAATGAGAGAAAATGGGAATTTAGCTTATTTATTTTGAAGAGTTAAATTAATGTGTTTAGTTTTAGAGTGATAAAAAAATTGAATTGAATTTTTCTAGAGCAAATTTAAAATTAATGTGATTAGAGAGATAAATTTTAAAATAATTTAATTATTTTTTAGAGAAAATTAATTTGATTAGTTTTAAAAAGAAAAAAACTAAAATTTCATTCTTTTAGATCGAAAAATAAAAATAAAATGTGTTTAGGGAAAGAAAATATGAAATAAATTGATTTTTCTAGAGAGAGAAAAATATTGATTAAATTATAGAGGAGTAATGGTGATGTGAACCCGTTGGGTATAAAAACCCTAGAACCCACGAACAAGTTAATTTAGCCCAAAAATCGTCCCAACGAATTATTTGAATCGGTGGAATTAAAAACCTCAACCCTTGTCCTAAAGGAGAAAGAACTTAAGGTATATGATTTTAGACCCCCGTTTCTCACTAGATCAAGAACCTTGGTATAAAGATGGAATGAATGACGCCACAATCTAGATGGTTCGAAACCTAGATTGATAAGTCAAAAAACTAAACAAAACTCCTATCTTGAATAAGTTCAAAATTCTCAAAAGAACAAGAGCTGTGTGAAGAATCCTCACAATTTTATTAATTCTCTCCAAAGTGTTGTCTTTTACACAATGTATAATGGCCTATTTATAGCCTAAAGGTCAAAACTTAATTGGCAACTAAAAATTTAGTAACTCCCTAAACAATAAAAAATCAGGAAACTAAAATATAAGTTACAAAAAAAAAAAAAAAATAGAAAACTAACTAAACCAAATTACTTTGACCAAGTCTTGTTGCTATTTTTCTTTATTTTCGTCATCCCTTTGTTTTGGGTAGTTTTGGGCCTTTTATTCTTCCAACTAGGCTTGTATGAGCATAATTAAGGTCCCTTTTGGTTCTTCATTCATTTGGGCTTCAATTTCTTATTGTAAAACCCTCTAAATTAATTTATTCAGTACTTTTTTGAACCTTTTAACTCGTACTTTTGTAACCGGCCCAAATGGAACTTGAGTTGAATCTTGTAAATTTCTTGCAGTCTTGATGATCATATCAAATGGTTACCCAAGTGTTAATGTGCATATTCAACACAAATAATGTGAAAACATTGCCCCTCTATGCTTTTCCTCTCTAATCTTCTATCTGGTACCAAACTCTACCTTTACTATCAAAATTGAGAAACGAGGATGATGATAGGTACGTTACTCAACAACATTTGGACTCTAAAGATTGTGCTCAAGCAGGAATTTAAGGGTGGTAATAAAAAATTTTAGTATGACTTGAGACTTTTAGTCTAACAAACTAGGATGAGCTCTGGTTTGGACATAGGACATGAGCTTCATATGCACAATGACATGGCACAAGTAAAATATGCAGTATAAGACACAACATGGACATGCAATATAATATATGGACATGAGCTACATATACACAATGACATGGCACAAGTAAAATATGCAGTATAAGATTCAACATGGACATGCAATATAATATATGAGTTTAAAAGTTTAGTGTTTACTAAGTAGAAATTACTAACCATATCTACACATGAAATAATGGCATTGTTTATGTAATTTTCACCCCTCGCTGCAAAATCATATTATGATGGTTTGGTGGTGGTGGTGATGACACTCCAAGAGTTTGAGGAGAGAGAATAACATCCTCAACAAAGTTGTGTAGAATCGCATTCTCAACGTAAGTGTCCAAGGGCATTAATAACAGGCAAAATTCTGTGTCACTACATGCTGATGGGATGACTTGAAAAAATGCATGACTGAAATAGAAACTCACCAAATTACTAAGTTCCTAAAACTCTTAAACTTATATTTTTGTTAGATTAGGCTTCTTGGTTACTTGCTTTCCCATTTGTTCTTAAGGCTTCAAATCTTTAAAACCCCATCTAGAAATCCCTTCCGAAGCTTATAATGAGGAAAAAATATTGTAATAAAACTAGTAAAAAATCCCTTACGAAGCTTTTGCATCTCTGTAGATATTTCACTCTACTCTGTATTTTTTCTTTTTTTCTTTTTTTAATTTCTTGGATGGAATAGCTACTAGTCAATCATCTAATGCCCATGTTGTATGGACACTTCTAAGAAGGGCAAGGAGGAAAGTCTCTGTTCAACATTTCCTTGAACACAGCACTCGTACACCTTTGAAAAGATCACATCTCAACCATTTCCATAGCACTTCTTTTCCATTTTGTTTATGGTTTCATGTGATGACTTTATTGTTGAATTCCTTCTCTAGCTAACTAGGAAATTTTTTGAAAGTGAACCACTGACAAAATATCCTTGATGTTACTTCATTATGGATATTCAGCTATCAAAATATATGTCTAGAAGGGGTGCACATTCTGTATCTTCATGGGGATGCCCCTTTAGTGCCTCATATGAAAGCTCATACCTGTTGCTTTTATTCCCCTTGCGTGAACTCGCTCTGTGTAGTGGCATAAGACTGAGCCATGATGGCATATTTGTATGTCCGTGTTTATATAGATACATAGAAATTGAAATATAAGTCAAAATCAAGCGAACATGTATATGATCATTTCTTGTTTCTTCCAATAAAAGAGTGATGGTCTAAGATCATAGTAGCATGTTACATAATGATATTGTAAAGATTGTATGGACAAGAACATTGCATATGTGTTTTGTTTAATCTATGCTATGAAAATATGTATACTGCATATGAATTACAAAAGCTTCCCTTGTCCGATCTCCTACATCTAAGCATACCTTGTTTTTGCATTTCTTAAGCTCTGACTTCCAGTTTTCCCTTCCTTCAAATGCGTTCTTTTATTCCAGGACTGTATATCATTGTCCGTTTTGCAACTTATGCCGTCTTGGAAAGGGTCTTGGAGTTGATTATTTTCATTGCATGAAGTGCAACTGTTGTTTGGGGATGAAGTTAGTCAATCACAAATGCCTGGAGAAAGGATTAGAAACAAACTGCCCAATCTGCTGTGACTTTTTATTCACTTCAAGTGCTGCAGTAAGGGCTCTTCCTTGCGGCCATGTCATGCATTCAGCTTGCTTTCAGGTCTGCAATAAGTTATATTATACGTTTCCTATTTGTTTCTGTTTCCCAGTATCTTCTTTATACTTCAATGTGGGAAATTAGTGTGAACCATGTGAACTTAAGTAAACAATTCTTGATCTGTAGGCATACACATGCAGTCACTACATCTGTCCAATTTGTAGCAAATCTCTGGGTGATATGGCAGTAAGTTCTTTCTTATGCATTCACTGTTGTAGTTTTTTTAGTGCATAGTTTGATGCCTTTAATGAAATTCTATCGTATGTTGACGTTTACTTTCTTTTTTCATTTAAAAGTTTAACAAACTACTCAATTTTCACGTATACATGCTGCAAGAGTGGCTTATGGTCTTAACATCTGCACGCATGGCTGTAGTTAAGAGTTGATGCTCTTAAAGAATATAAATGTTCTGAGACAATTGTACAAGATTCATTGTCATTGTCATGTCACTGACCGTTGTTTTCGAACCCACATTTGCCTGTTTGAGTCCATCTAATGCGTTACTAAGTCGACTAAGTAGATGTGAACGGCGAATGTGCCATGTAAATCTCTTCATTTACTTCTCCATATAGAAAACTAAGTCCCCACATCTAACTTCCCATAATCTCTGTTTATGAAAATTCATTCACGTGATCCCCCAAAGCATGGAAAGTATAAAAAGGACTTCTGAAATTTGCAAGAAAAATACATTTACCTCCTGAAGATCCTGTTTTCCCCTTTCAACTTCAGCTATACCCCCAACTTGCAGTGGGGTGGCTCTGGTGATGTTTAGTGTCGAGCCAGGGCGTGTTTAAATTAAATAGATTTCTTTTTCAGACCTCAAAAACATTGCTATTTATTTCCCAAACGGCATAATTTTGAGTTGTAAAAACTTCATCCGTTCTTCAAATTTTATCTACTTATTCAGGTTTACTTTGGCATGCTCGATGCTTTGTTGGCTGCAGAGGAACTTCCAGAAGAGTACAAGGATCGGTGTCAGGTACTTGATTTTTTTGCACTTCCAGTGGTTATGGTCCAATTTATCTGGTAGATGCAATGTTATGTTACACATCGAAAGAAAGTTGGAAAGTTTTGGTTCCTGCCTACTTTGTTCCACTTGACCACAACTAACTCTGATTTTGCAATTTCAGGATATACTTTGCAATGACTGTGAAAAAAAGGGAACATCACACTTCCATTGGTTATACCACAAATGTGGATTTTGCGGATCATACAACACCCGGGTGATCAGAAGTGCAGCAACGATCCCTGACTGCTCGACTTCAAACCAATAAAAGGTCTCTTATAATCATGTTCAGTCTGTGAATACCTGTATAGTAAATCAATTTTTCCCCTTCAATTTTTTCCACCTTAATCTTTTCTTCAAAGGTACATCAAATCTATGGGAGGAATTACAAGCATTTTGTAAAGTGAATTGCAAAAGAGAAGCTCTGGCTTCAAAAAATTTTGAGGTGATTCTCCTTTTACGCCCGCTGCGTATGCCAAATTTAGTATCCAACATTTTTATATGATCATGATCACACCTGTTGGGTACTTCATACGCCATGAAAGATATCATTTTCCTTTTGATTCACTTGGTTATTTTTGTAGGTTATTGTGTGTTCTTGATTCATTTGATTCACTTCACACCAATAATTGTGTGTTCTTGCTTAGTACTTCTGATTATTTTTTTTTTTATTTTTATTTTTTTTTTAAGGTTATTTTGTATGTTTGGATGTGAAGGCATAAAAAGACCTTGTTTTCAAAGTTTTTGATCTGGGACCTATATAAATGTTATGTCATTTCATCCAACCTATAGCAAGGAAAAAAAGGAAGGGTTTTTGACTAGTGCAATCAAATGACGTGGAATTCGTAGACAGACCTCCTATCGTGGGTGTTTCATCCGGTCAATCAAACATCTGCCGATTCCTAAACATGGAATGACACTTTGAATCATATCTTTAGACTAAATGTGGGGAGAAAATGTTGTCAACTCAAATGTTGAATAAAAACACATTGGACACAAGTCCCAAATTTCCTTCTTTTGTTGGTTAAAGCGCGAGTTAGTGATGCAAGTCGTGGTTTGTGGCTAAAAGTCCACAAGGTTGTCTGTTCTCTTCTCCCAGGGTTATTCCCCTATGGAAAAGAAGATGCAAAGCTGTCATGGAGGGAGAAACTACTCCTGCTGGAGTTACGGCAAGGATTATCACAAGCCTCAGCGGAAGGTGGCGGGAAGCCCAAAATCTGTTCAAATTCTTAAGCAGACGTCAGTTCTGAATATCAAATGGATTCCTCCTAACAGAGGAAAGTTGAAACTGAACACTGATGGTGCTGTGGACATAGCTTCTGGGATTGCCAGTGGAGGAGTCTTGCGAGATGAAGATGGCAACTGGGTTATGGGATTCGTAATAAACATAGGAAGAGTTGATGTTTTAGCCGCTGAGGTTTGGGCTTTGAGAGAAGGTTTGATGTTAGCTAAAGACTAAATGTTCGACGGAGGTCGAATCAGAAGTCGACTGCCTTGCTTTAACGGAGCTGATCAAGAAGGATAACGAGACCTCCCATCCGCTGTTTCATGCCTTGATGGACTGCAAGCAACTCATGTTGGAGATGGGGATGACTGAAATCAAGCACATCTACAGGGAGTCTAACAAGTGTGCGGACCATCTGGGAAGCTGGGCAGATGCAGCAATCACGGTTTATCGCTGTTGGAGGTACCCCCTAGATCCATCCTCCCTCTTCTGTGGGACGACAGTTTAGGCGTGGAGTCAAGAAGAATTGTTAGTTTAAGGCCCATGGGCTGAATTGTTTTTTCTGGTTTTGGTTTGTCTTGGGTCTTCCTTGGCCTGTTTTCGTTTGTTTCCCATCCAACCAAAAAAAAAAAAAGGGTTCTTCCCCTAAACTTTCTTTTTTTTTTTTTTTCTCTTTGGTAGAATCCCCCGAACTTTCTGACTTGGTACATAGGCAAACTTGGATTTTTAAAATTTCTTATTTTTATAATAAGTATGTTTTTAGGTCCAAAATTTCTTTATTTTTGTTTACACAGGGATTGTAATAATCGTGAAAATATACATTTTTTTGAAAGTTTGAATATTAAATCTCGGGAAGACACTTTAGTGAGATTTCATTCCCGCTCGGGTGTCTCTACAAGGAGATTTTAATGTGGTTTATGCCTCGAGCATTGATGTTGGTTATTTTATGAAATGTTGGTTCCTTATGAATGACGTGAGATTTTATGAAGTATGGACAATGTATTTTCTTTTTCCCCTCGTAAAGGTGGGAGTCTCAATCACTAGTTTTGAGTCTCAATTACAAATATGAAGGATAGAGTTTAGGTATTCACGATGGGAAGAAGTACATAAGTATTGGCGTATGTACCAAATACATAGCTTGAATTTTGAATTGAATATCTACAGAAAAGATGACCATTAATTGACTAATCATGGAGGAAAGTGTATTAAACAGATAATGGGCTGACTGAGAAAAACAAGGGCACAATCGAGTGGATAATGCACATTGTTTAACAATGTAGGGAATGGGGTTTCCATGGCCAGTCATATACTACTTTCATCAAGGAATCTTACACTAGGACAAGGAAATCAAACAGGGGGTCCTCCAAAATCATGTGACTGTATTTGGGTCTTCAAGTTCTACCAAAAAGATGATGATAATGACAAGGAGTGGTAACAAAGGAAAACAAGGGCATGGATAGATTGGAACTGATAATGGAATTTATGTGTCCGTGTGTGTTTTCAAAGAAGCATGAATTTTTATTATTAAAGAAATCAACAAGGCTAGTAAAGAACCAATTTGTCTATTTTAAAAAGTTCATACCATGAGAAAGAGAAATGGTAATCCAGAAAAGGGTCCATGGTTTAGGTTGGTGACCAAAACCTAATACAAATGACAAGTTTTAGGGAAAGTAACAGCAATCATAACATTGGATTTCATTCTCTAGAACAAGCAAAAGAACAACCTAGAAGCCAAAAAGCTTTATTTATTATAGGAAAAATGGACAAAAAATAAATGCTTACACATCACATAATAATGTGTGACATAACAACATAGCCCAAAAAGAAAGCCCTTAATAATTGTAACCATCCCGTCTACCCTATTCAATAAAAATCAGGAAAAAGAAAGAGAATGGGGACAACCATGAAAAGAGAATACATGTTGATGTGTCTCCTAAGCTTGTGACATCTTGACAATGCATGAACATCACATGACTCTCTCCTCTACTCTCTCTCTCTATCTCTCTCTCTCTACTCCATAACTGCCCCCAACAAAACCTGCGAAATCTTTTCAACTCCTCAAACTGCTACGACTCTTTAGATGTCCAGAAGGCTCAAAATAACCTTGCTCTAATTAGTGCCGGATTGTTGTGGTAACAAAGCCGGACCTAGCAAAGTTTGGGTTATTTCTATCAGCATTAATGGTAATTTTTTTGGGGGTAAAATACTCATATTCTTTTGCTTGTTTTTATATATATAACATATAACAATGAATTCTCGTATTATGTTTAATATAAATAATACATGTAGTAACAAAACTTGAACATGAGTCATGGTGACAAATGGATACAAAGAACTCATTAAGTCTACTTGATTAAAAATCCACTCATTTAGTCAAAACCATCAAAAGTCCCTATGTACAATCATTTCTTGGAGTTCTTCTCCTTCACATTGCGAAAAAAAGAACCAAAACCAAACAGATTCAAAGTGCCTTTAGAAATATATGGAGGTGGAATATTCAAAACATTACCATAGTTTCCTCCATGAGTCTTCTTAGGAACAGACTTGTGAGACAATGCATAGGAATGAAAACTACCATTACTGGTATCAGTACTAGTAGAAGATTTCATCGAAATCAAAGGCTGCTTTTGTGATCTTTTAGGATTTGAGACTGAACCTGTTGACTTGCTCCTTGATAGAATTGGTAACGCGCATATGCTCAAACTTCTCTTGTGACCATTCTCACAATGCATACTACTGCTTCTCTTGAACCCCCAAAAGGCCTTCACTTGTTGAGTCTTCCGTTCGGACTCGGGTACCATGACTTCTTTCAAGTTCTCTTTCTTCCAGCATTGATCTCTAGTTGAAGGAAGAGGAGGAAGAGAAGTGGGGTTTGGAGGCTTGTCATCAAGGCCTTGTCTGGATGCATTAATTTTGTCAACAATTTGGCAAGTTGGAAGTATTTTGCCTTGTGAGAAAAGCTCATCAGCTGAACATGAGAATTCTTGCTCAAATATGCTATCACATACAGAGAATTCAAAATCTGAATCACCATCCAAGAGTACTGAATCCGATCGAAATGGGTTTTTCTCACTTGATTCTAGATCCTTGGAGAATGAAATTCTTGGACTAGTTCCTAAACTAGGACTCTCTGAGCATAGCTCCACTTTCACAGCCATTTTTTGGCTTCTTCAAATATTGTTGTCTGTGAAAGGAAAAAACAAGAAAATAATATAGACACAAGTTTGTTTTGAGGAAAGAGAAAAAAGATTCAAATGTATGGAGGAAGACAAAAGGGGTGAACAAAGAAGTCAATGAAGGAAGCTAATTGGGAAAAATTTTGAAATGTGCATGAAGAAAAAGAGAAGTACAGTAAATAAAGGACAAGACTGATACCTGTTTTTTCAACCATATAAAAATTATTAAAGTTTGTGTTGCAGTGCTGCCAAAGTTGGACCCTTTGCAAAAGACATGCCAAATTCAATTTCACCATAAATTTGAATAGCAGCAGAGAAGTCCTTCCTTCAAGTGAAAAGAATCACACACAAACACACAAAATCAAAAGGAGAGATTGAGAGACTGCATTGTACTCTTAAAGGGATGTAGGGTTGGGAGATTCAAGAGAAAATGATGGAGAGAGAAAGGAGGGAGAAGGTCTGAGAAACTTTCACCAAAAAGAGTTACCTCTTTGGTAGGAAACATAAATATCAGACCCCTAACTCAAGTACCCATTTCTTGATTAATATTAGGCGTAAAAACAAACAAATTTCCCCTCCCCCACCCCCGAAAAAAAAATTAAATACTCCAGTACCCTTGTATTGACTTTTACTGACTTTTATTGACTTGTATTACATTGGATTAGATTAGGTATATTTTATTGACTTTTTGACCTTTTCACGTTTTGATGAATGGTAACCAAAGCGGTAGTAGGAAAGAAATGGTAATTGGTATTTGACAATAAGGAAAAGGTGATTTATGGTTGAATTATTGAGATAGAATGCAACAGAACATAAGGTGGAGGGAGGATTAAGATAGATATATATATATATAACGGGTATCAAATAATTATTTTGAATTCAATTAAATTTAGTTTGAATCGGATTTGATCCTTGAGATAGTAAAAACTTTTCGATATTTTTTTTGTTTGTACGTAAAACTCAAATTTAAGATTTTATTTAAAAGTTAGGTTAATAGATCAACCAGGTGTAGGTGGAGGTAGGGTTGAGTAAGGCAATACATAATCTTCACTCACATTGTTTGCATGATAGGCTTTTCTGGGGCCTGCACCTTTCAACCACCGTCTGAACCCCGTTCCCCTCCTTTTGAACTACTCTACGCTACGCCTTTACCATTCCCACATCCAAGAATATTTGAGCACTTTCAGTTCTCTCCTTCCTTTTTTTTTTTTTTTTTTTGTATAATGAGATGCAACCCGAATCGGGAAAGGGAGGATGAAAATGCAGAAATTTTACCGCTTGTTGTTCCCGAGGGACGCACTTTTCTATTCTTCACTTACCCTTTTGGATCCACAATTCAGTGGCCACCTTAAAACAATGTAACACAAATAAAAATCAAATGAATTAGCTAGAGGACTGCTCTCTCTCTCTCTCTCTCTCTCTCTCTCTCTCTCTCTCTCTCTCATGTTTTTCTGGTTTAAAATTTTGTGGAATCATCAAAATCTCTCACTCCTATCCTTACAGAAGAACTTTAAAAATGAAAAGAGCTGGCAATTTGTAGAGCCAAATACTCCCATTTCGATTAAACAACAAAGCAATCCATCCACATTGTTTCAATAAAAATATCTTAAATCGGATTTAGATCTTATGATGGCCCTTTAGTTCATTTTAGGAACATCCACATTAATGATAATATTAATAATATTAAGAGATTTGAACCCTAAATCATGGATTGGGGTTTGGTTGAAAGATGCTTCCAAGTTAAGCTTTGTTTTATTTGCATTATGTTTTCATAGACATGCACTCCATATTCTAATATTTATTATATTACAAAAATACAGCCATTGCAATGGAGGAAATAAATACTTTGAAAATTGAACATTTCCTATGCTCTATAGATTACTACAAAGTTCCAATATAGTACACAATGATTAGTAACAAGTGTCATTTCAATGGGAGATGTTCAGATTTACATACAGTGACTAAGACCTCTCATCTTCCTTTTTCTTCCCATCTCACTCTATCAACCGCAAACCAATGTCCTCCATTTTTTACCCTACCATTTCTTTGTTCACAACCACTCGTAGTGCTACAGAACAGGGATAGTCATTGGATCAATAGTTGTTTCCACTAATTACCAAGGAGTAACTGGCTCCTAGTCTCACCTCACCACTACTTGTATGGTTTTTTTTTTTTTTCACAAAAATTTAATTCTAAAATCAGGAGAAGGGTTTGTATCACTAAACTGTTTTCTTGGGGACAGTCTTGTAGAAGTGAATTATCACAATTTACAATTTGATGTTTTTTCCATACTAGTGGCATCCAGAACTTTATTCCTTTCTTTTTTCATAATAATCAAAAAAACACTCTAAACGAATATGTTGAGAAATATGTAACAACTCACTTATATATATTTTTGACTTCGAAAACCAATAATTCAAATGGGATTTATTTTCTGATTTTGGTCATAATTTATACTACAGTATTGAAATTATGCCATTATAATTGCCATGCGAAGATAATGGCATTTGGTAGTCAAAATACCAAAGAGAAAAGATAATGATCGATGATAATCCAAAGACCTCGAAATAGTTGGGAATAACCAAGGTTGTGAATAAAATAGTATGAAAAGTAAAAGGAACAAATCAAAGAGGTGAAGGGGCAAGATCCATCAGTAGATGGAGGAACTGTGAGGGAGCATGGGGTCAGATTCAGCGAACACACGACAGAATATAATGGACCTTCTAATCTAAGGGACAAAACCTATCTGTCATTGTTTCTTCTCCTTCTGTGTGGATCAGATAAACCACTGTTTCACTAACTGCCACGTGGACGACTACTAAAGGACTGATTTCATAACCTTTTTATTGGGCCCACTTGGGATATTCTAGTATTTGCAGTTGTGGCAGACCAACCAAAGTACTCCAATCAATACAGTCAAGGTTAAATAATAAGTTTTTAAATATTCAAAGCCCATATCTGATATCCATAACTGCTACTGTGAATCTGCAGCCCTCAGATTAATAGATTCTCTGATTTTCTTAATATTTTTTCCCTTCATTCTCTTCTTGATCTATATCAGTATTCAAATGTGCACCAAATCTTCCCATGATCCTCTGCAAGAAAATCAACTGACATAAAGTATAATAAATCATAGAGAAACCTGGAGACAGTCAAATAAACGAAGGGCAAAAAGAAAAAAAAATGAAGTTAACTCCAATCTTTTACAAAAACTCACAACATCACAAGAGTTTCAACATATAAAATGCAAAAGTCAGTTAGTACGATATGGTTCTGTAATTGAAAATATGGGGTTCCAGTACTATTAGTTTAATTTTCAGATTTAAATGACAATATCCATTAGATTGTAACCAAGTGTATGGGGGAAGAAGTTTGGCGATCCATCGATCTTGATCGTATCTTGTGTAGCTTCACCAAATTTAACAAATATATGTACCCAAAAGCATTGTATGCAAGCAAAAAAAAAAAAAAAAGGATAGAGATCTCTGATTTTGATTTGCAGGTGAAGATTTTGATTTGGAAGTGAACTAATAGTAGTTGTAGTAGATAAGTAATGCAGTGCAAATTGCTTATAATTAAAGAAATGTGGTTTCTAGTAAGTTTTGCAAGAATGGAAAACCGTGCTTAAAAGAGATGGGTCATGCTACTAGGTTTCTTGAACACAAAGGCAATACCTAAAATGCCCTAATAGAGAAAAGCAAGAGAGAGCTTTATGGAAAATGGCGAAAAAGAAAACGCGAAGCAAAAGCATCCCCAACAACTAAAATTGACTTCTCCACTCAAAGAACCCTTCAGGGGCATTTTTTTTTTCACCATTTCACTTTTTTTCTAATGCTCTCTTGAGTAATGAGAGACATTGCTTTAGTCCTACTCTTTTCACTCCCCCATGATTTCTTCCTTCTGTCACTGTGACTGCGAGGTTGCTGCACTCATGGTTATGTTCACAAAACCAAACACTGCCAAAAGTACCATGACATGCCAAAGCATGAGAAGCAAAAATAATTATGCCCCCGTGCCTAGCACCTGCACTACCATTTGCAAACACTGCACCATCCAACAGATGGGCCATCCTTCAGAGAGAGAAAAGTGAGAACAAATCAGATAGTTTGGAGTATCCTACAGTGTCAACCAGGGTTCAAAATATTGACCACCATGCACTTCCATATCTTTGCAGTCAAAGAGAATCAATATGCTCATAAGATAAATCCAATACTAAGCTATACAACACCATTATTATGTCGAGTATTATATAGAAGGAAACAAAAATAAGAATCTGTATATATCAACAAAAACCCATTACCTTTGCTAATTCAATTCCGACAGAAAGTATAGAAAACTATCTATAGACAATGCCCACCAGGCATCAACTTCACATAGAATGATTTAAATACCCGATGAACATTTTATGGGTGTTTGATTATAGCATGTTAATGGAGTAAAATGTCAGGCATATGCGAATCATTTTAACATATAAATTATGGCAAAGCATTGAATCCATTTTTGAACCCCAATCAATAGGTTAAAATTCAATCTGTTCGCAATAATTTCATTTTGTTCACCATGACCATCAAAACTCTGATTTCTCACTTTCGCACTCAATGTACACATTGCAAAACGAAGATAGGTCCCCTCACGTTAGCCTAGTTCAGACAATATCCAAATCCCATTCCCAAGCAGCCAAATTCAATATAAAATAAGAGTTCGGCCAAGTGATGAGATAAAAGTTCAAGGAGCCAAAAGCACTTTTGCCCATAGTTTGAAGGCCAAAATCGCATAGAAAATAATGGAAGTGATGGCTAATTATACCAGCAACAGATGGATTCTGGATTTTTTGAGATGGAAGAATTGTCCAATAGCGACACAAAATGAAATTGTTGATATCATATATATATAAAAAGAGAAAAGAATACAACAAAAACAATAATAACAGAGTAGCATTTTATCACCAAGGCAAATGAATCACATATCATTAGACCAATTTAATCCTTTTTCTCCCCTTTTGTCGGTAGAGGGAACAGAATGTTAGAAACAGTATTGCATGCTCAGGGATCTTATATGGTACAAACAAATATGACTAAGAATTATAGTGGACTATAATTCTTTTTCTGTACTATTTTGACTGAAAACCACCCATAGTTGAGCCACTTCCCTGCTTTTGAAAGCAGCTTTAACGCCAGAACTAGTGTTTCATAAAATGTGCCAAGAAAATATACCAACCAACTGGGACTTTCACCCAGTCAGGACTGAGTGGTTATGTTGGTGAGCCGATAATCGTCTATTCACAGAATATGAAAACTTATGCCAATAGGTCATTACCCGTGCACTTTCAAGAAATTTGATCACCGGAGGTCAATGACATCAAACTTTAGAGTGGGACTCATATAGACATCTGTACATTGTTTGTAAATTGGGCTACCATCTGTAGGTGGATCATGAGGATGAAAGCCTCGTCGGTGGCAGTGCCTTATAACTGACATGCCCCCTGGGTTTGTAAGCCGAAAGATACCATGCTTTCTGCAACAAAGAAAAATCTATAGATCACACACAGCTAATCCAAGAGAGCTATCAAACTTGCTAGTTCTTGCAATTATAGGAGTATTGAGATGATACAAGGATCATTTTTGAAAAAACCTAGCTCATATCAAGCACACTAATATTTTCAGCTTACTGTTTTTCCCTTTTTCTTATTCTAATCAGCAATATACATAGAATATATATATGATAAAATTTGCGCCTAAACCGTGACTCTTACCTTGAAGCATCTCTTGGTGCCATAACAATTGCAATTGCTTCGGGCAACATAATCTAAAGAGAACAGGAGAAATTGTGAGAAAACATTGCACTTTGTATCATAAATGAGATCTAGTCTATGTGATGCAGTAAACCTTATGCTCACATGGAAAGAAATCTATGCAGACATGCATCCAAACATGGAAAAAAGATTAGAACCATAGTTCCATAATACACCAAAAGATATTTCTGCAATCATGTGTTTCGCCTCTTCACACATGGATAAAAAATGTGGAAATTTTTTTTAAGTGTCTAAGTATATTAATCATTAAACCAACCAGGAAAAACTGACAAACTGCTATCTCCTAAGATTCGGAAGTTGCTAACGCAACCAACAGATTCCTTAGGTTGTCACAAACATATAAGTAAATATAGAATCAAAAGAAGGTTGATTAGGGAGAAAAACACACCTGATATGAGTAATGTGTGTGCACATCAATGGAAGACATGAAACACGATTGAGTAGGATGTGTCTGGAAAAAAAAAAAAAAATTAGCAAGCAAAGAGAGATTCTACTTCAATGAATAAAATGATAAAGTAGTGTCTCCAAGCGGATAGCCTAGTGATCACATCACCCTCCCCCAACCCTGTGATCCGGGGGTTCAAATCTTGTTGTAATAAAAAAAAATGATAAAGCAGCATGGGCAACAATCAGAAGCAGTCGCCACTGGTATAAATGTCATTTAGGAGGTATAAATGTCATTTAGGAGAGCATAATAAAGATATCATCTATTCCAATGACTTTGAGCATATTGAATGGTCTATTCTACTGCAGTATAAGGAGCTAGTTATTTCCCTTTCCATTTGAAAAAAAAAAGTACAAGAAAATGGAGAAGCAATCCAGTTTCTCTCTCCCAGTCTAGGATTTTGTTGCTGCGAGTAAACTCAACTAAGTAGTCCATAATTAGTTGCTGCCCACATGAACTCATCTCTACAGCTCTATTAAACGTCAGACCATGCATTAAGCTAAAAGAGCACAAGTCATAAGCCACTACCTTTTCCAAGTTTATTAAAGAAAAAGAAAATAAGAACAGTAAAAAATTCAAGTTTGAAAAACACAGAATAGGATGCAGATCCGCTGTAGTGCCAACAAGTTACCACAATGAGGAGAAGATGGCATCAAACTAAAATACAATAAGAATATGCTAATTCCCCCTTCTGCAGCATGCACTCAATCTTTCATTACAGTGTCTTTATTCTCCTATGGAGTTTCTGTGTAAAATAGTTTGGGTAATTATTATTACAGAATTTAATAACTACCAAAATCAAGTAATTGAATAACAAAAGTGCTCATGGCATCATTCTTAGATCAGAAACAGATATGAACATCACATGTTATTCAAAACCAAATCTGAAAGCTACACTATTTCCTTGCTTTGAACCAAACCTGGGGGATTTGAAATTTTTGCAATATTTGTACCATTTGATCCAATATGAATACTTACAAATTCAGGACAAAATGTTTATGGTTTACTTCAACGTGGCAACTGTAAATGTCATTTGCACTCGTCAATTTATTGAGCAAAATGTTTACAATTGTTGTTATAGATATCTCAAAAAATCCTAACAGTAACAGTGTGAGAATGTGTAACAAAACACAGGTTAATCAGAGTACCAAAATATAAGTGCTTGGAAATTTTATTAGACTTCCTAAAAATTGATATGTCACCAATTAATCATAAGCCTCCTGGTTATATTCACACATGCTATACAATTTGCAGCCGGATCTTAATCTAGATGCACCATACAATTGTGGCATGTCTTTCTTTATCAGCACTAGCTGAAATACTGCCAAATGCATATTCAGAAAAGCTTTATGGGCCTTCATGTACCAAAACCTCATATTCTCTAAATCAACACTCATACACATATTCTCCACCCTCTTGAAATCCATTCAAATAAGAGAAAACAAACTCTCTAATCTCACATGTTTCCTCCAAACATGAAAAGCAAAATTTTTATTCTTTTCCTTATTCAATGTGCATCCAAACACTTTTTAGATAGAAATCCAAACACATTATTAACCCATCAATTCATACTCACATGAATCCACCCAAGAGGAAAGAGCGATTGCTTATCCTGCACTTCGAATATCTCCTCTTCATTTGTTGTCTGACACTGAAAAACAAGCACATGCAAAATTAAATCATGGAAAATAAATGCAGGTAAGAAAGGCAATAGTTTCAAGACATCAATTAGACCAAGCTACCTGATCTGATGTCGACTCCTGCTTTGGAATTATGAGAGCAGTAACATAGAATTTTCGGTTTTTCTGTTGAGCATAATTAACCATGTATATTAAATAACAGCTTCATGTGGGCTAACAAAGCAGAGCACAATAATGTCATTATTATTGAGTGCTTACAAGTAAACCTGCAAGAACTCCACATGTTTCCAAGTTTTTGTCAGTGTTTGATTTAGCCAGTTTCATGAAGCTCTCCATCAAAGAGGTTGACTGCAAAAAAACAGCAAAATGTTCAGGACAAGAGCATTCCCATTACTTCCAAAGTCAAATGGGAAGAGGAAGAAAGAAACAAGTCTCAACCAAAGAAATTTTACTAGAGACAGTTAAGAATCTCACAATGTGCAACTGCAGGGGTGCATCAGAACCAACCAAACCATCCAAGGAAGTATTTTCCATTTTACATTCTGGCTCAGATACTTGGTTGGATGGCTCAACAATTAAATCTTGGACCTCTGCAAGAACAGGTGGAGGAGAAGGTTGCCTGATGATATCTGGAACAGAATCTTCCGTTGTATCGAATGAAATCATGGGCTGAGGTTCCTCTGGCTTGACTACATTAGTATCATCATTTGGTCTAGCAACTGGTTCTGAGATTAATATTTCAGAGTCTGAGGAAATGTTGTCCTTAGTACATGTAAAACCATCCTCCGCATGCTGTGGAAACCTGGGTCACAATAAGACAAAATTAATCCTTGTACTGTAAAACCATTATTTCTGAAACTAAGACTATAAACCTCAATAATAATAATTAATGGCCCAACCATTTTTTCTTACCAACTCCCCACCCCCTCCAACAGAAGGGGAAAAAAAAAAGATAGAAGAAATAAAAGAAAGAGAAACAAAAACCCCTTTCCATTTTCCAAGCTATTAAACCGCTATCAGGTGTTAAATAAAAACGTTTCACATAGATTATCTTGTTTCTTATTTTGAGCATACATGACTCATGACTCAAAAAAACTTGATGCTGAAACATTAAAGTGCACTGATACAACCCTAACCTTGGAATTTCAACTGGAGTCAAGTCTAAATTTCTTGGGTATTGGATCTGCATTATTCAGAAAATGTAAGCAAGATCCAGCTAGGAAGAACCAAACAAAAATGCCAAGCATTACAATACCCCTTTATCTGCAATAGGTGGCTGCCACTGGCCCCGGAGACCATTTGGACCCAGTATAGAATGCCTGGACAATGTTTCCTGCTTTGGCCATGGGAAGCTTATTGACCTACAAGAACCAGCAAGAAACAGAAAGATAAATATAAGTTACCAAGTATTGTTTTGCACTCGCAGAACCTCTTGATATTTTACCATCTGAAACAATAACTCTTAACTTAGATTCTGGCCCTAAAAATCAAATTAGCAAAGGAAAAAGCTAACAGAGTAGAAAAGAACAAGCATTTGCTTCCTAAGAGCCAAGACTATGAATAGTGCTTTACACGACGGTATCACAATCAGATAATATCACTTCCAAGCAACAACTTAATGCACAAAGGTGCCTATAAAAAAAAATAAAAAAAAAAAGATCACATTTACTTATATATAAGTTTTCATAATAATATGGTTTAAGTTTCAGAAAAACAGGAGGGGGCAGCGTGAGAGAGAGAGGCAGACACCTGTCTTCAGAGAGAGAGAGGCAGGAACCTGTCTTTTCCGGTTAAGGTACAAGGAAAAGTTCATTATTCCCATTTAAAGAGGTAATAACAAGCTTTTGGCTTGACAGTGGCAGGCAGAATTGTCAACCTCAATTGCATTTCTGCATGACCCCTGATTCCAGTTGGCATTTCCTTGGCTGTACTATCATGTTCATTTGTTTCTTAGCCTCCTCTAGGAGTAGTTTGATTTTGAATCTACGTTGCCTAGCTCTTTTGTGCTATCTTGAAAGGGCAACTCTGTGGACGGGATAAATCTTATTTCTTGATACTTTATGGAACACTGACCCTAAAGACAGTTTTGACTTACATTTTGGGAAGTCATAGCTGTGCTAAAATCTTTTGTTAAATTACTTTGACTAGAAACTTTTCTAACACTTCACAAACACAAGGACATATTGATCTAGAAAATTGTAATAACATAATTAACTTGCAAGAATGAATAGAACTTGAAAAGGCATAAAATTCAAAATGAAGCTATTTCCATATATGAAGACCTACAAAACATTGAACACAGTTCAGATTTGTCAATACAAAGCACACAACCATGCCATTGCAATGTAATTTCTTATAATGTAATCATGTCAATGCTATTCATTCATTAAATTCTCTTTTTTAAAACAGTTCTTTTGTATCTAGGTTGAAAACCTTGGTATTTTAGCAATGACTTTCCCTAGTTTACAGAAAACTAAAATTAAAGAAGTATGTAAGGAAAGCACAATTAACCAAATAACCAAAATTTTCATTTCTGTAACTAATGGATGGAACAGAAATATATAATAATCACCATTTTTCACACAACCCAGAAAAAAAAACCTCAAATCCACTTAAAAATAACCATAGAAGTATTTGAAATTCAATGATATTCAGGATTATATAACTGTAAAACATGAACAGCCCACTTACATTCTACAAAAATGCTCATCCACTGGCCTGGAATGTAAAGCTTGTTGGTTCCTTGAACCTTGAAAGGAAAATTCTTGTGCTGTAGATTGTGGCATCTGTCATATATAATTTCATAGCAAGAACCAAATTAACCGGGTAAATAACTTGCAAGAGCAGAAATTTAGAGCACCAAGAGGGAAAAGAGTACAGGAGACAAGCATGCATGGTTACAACACAGGCACTACTGTCTAATCGCACAGTTGATCAGTTAACTAAGACAAAGTTAAACTCCAAAGGAGGTCGAGATAATAAAACACAAACTTCCAAGTCATAGAAATAAAATTTCTTTTCAGATTTTCCAAGAAGTTGAACCTTCTGGATCTTCTACTTATGCATGATCCACACAAGATTACAATGTTACCAACAGTGGTCAAGTAATCACTCCATATGAAGAAGAAATCATGCCAATTAATCAGCTTCAAAAGGTGACACAGATCGCAAGGGCAAGGTTGAACAACAATATTCTATTATCAGCTCCAAAAGGTGACACAAATGCCAAGGGCAAAGTTGAAAAACAATCTCCTATTAAATGCAAGCAATGAAATATTCACCTTTGTTATCACAGAATTCGTCGAAATTCTGTTTCTAACAGAAGGCCACTCTGGGGAGGAATCAAAAGAAACATTCTGATTATGATTGGTCCATCTTTTTCTGTTCAGCTCGTCGACCTTCTGTTGCACTGCTGGCTTCAACTCTTCGAGCTCAGTCAGGGCAGTCAATAATTTCTACAGGCACAGTGACTGATTTTATATAATCACTTAATAGAATTTGGCTTTCAGGGTAAAGCATACATCCAATGCAATAATTGTTACCTTCTTAAGATAATTCTTTTGGCTTTGTGGCAACAGCCTGTAATCTTGATGGCGTGGTATTGTCTCCGTCGTCAAACTGAAAGGGATAAAAAGAACACACTAATGAAGTAAACTGGAATCAGATCATAACAGGTCAATAGAACGAAAGGATATACCTAGATCTATAGGTTATAAATAACCATAAATGAGCTCAAAACTTAGTGCTCAAGTCCAAGGTTAATGCGAGTGAAAGTAATGTGATTAAATGTCCAGAACTCACCTTGAAAATCTTAAAAGCATAACATATAGATCAACAATGTTTTGCTCTGCTCGAAAGATATCAGCCTACAATGTTAACATTATTTTAGCAACCGAAAGTCTAGCAAAATAATAAAGGAAAGAGCAAAAGAAACAAATCAAAATTTTCAGCAAAAGATTACACGTACACAAGGGAACACCGAAAGATCAAAGGAACCAAAGTATAGTCATAGGTTGGGTACAAATGGATGAGGGCAATTTTGCTTCGAATTCATTCAGTCCTCTAAATTAGACAGCCAGACTAAGCACATAGTAAAGCTAAGTTTTTTGTATGCAAAGATTGAGATCCCTATAGAGAATTACAATGAGAATGTGACTGTGAAGTGACAATGATGTAACATAGCAATACAAGAACAGAGAGATGTAGTGGAAGAAGAGAGAGAAGAAACCAAAGGGAGAGATAGAAACATAGGGAGAGGGACTATAAAAATCCACAGACAATTTAGATACAAAATTCAACTTATTAATTAAAGCATATCACATAATAAACCCTAAGGCATAAAATATATAGTAAAATCCCAAAAACAAATATGAAAATACAATCAAACTACAATTATTAGAAATTAAAAATAAACCAACAATGGAATAATTCCAAAATCCTAATTACTGAATAACCGTATTCTGCATCAATTCTACTTCACTGAATGATCCGCCTCCAAAGAGTCAAAACATGTTCATCAAGGTGGGTGAATCCAAGTGACAAGAAAACTTTATAGTGGAGCTCCTCTTGAAAACAAGCAACAAACAAAAATTCACGATAACATTGACAATGGTGAAAATTCTCATCAAAGAAAACAACACTTATAATTCTATTTGAAGCTAAAATAAATAAATTAGCATAAAATCCATACCTGCAAATTATATGCAAATAGTGCTCAAGAACAATGGAAGAAAACCTAGGTTGAGAATCGCTTACAATTCAGAAGAAAAGTATCTTTTCAATATTAGAATTAAAACAAATTTGTCTGACATCCTTAGAGAACTTTCTCAAACTATTCCCTTTTTTTGGCAAAATTTTCAAATTTCTCAATGAGCTCCGTTTCAGACTTCCCTTCTCCTTTGCATAAAGATGAAAGGAGAACATGATCAACAACAATAAGGCCCCATCATCTAGAGTGGATTCTTCGTCAACCACATAAGAAAACATGTAATTTGGGAAGACTCTTAATGATTCTTAATATGTTGGATTCAAGCACATGGTCAAGTTTTGGTTCAGCATCCTGGAATTAGAATTTAATTAATTCTTCCTGAATTTGTCTAAGCTCACTTTTGAATTCATAAGTGTAGTGCATACATGTTTGACTTCATACATGCAATCCATTCAGATTATGATTTAAAAACTTGAGATTGAACTTCTCCATTTGGTTTGGCAGGCTATCCAAATCATGGCAATTTGAGCAATGGCCATCATATTAATGAGAGTCAATATAAGAGTAATCATGATTTATGGTCCCCATATACAGGTATTCTCTATAATTAAATGCATTATAATTATAATTACCACAATGAGAACCACAACTATGATAATAATCATATGTTTGATGATAATGCATGTCCCTACAATGAGTGGCATAGGATTGGACATGATTATAAGACATATATTCTTCATGGGCATATTTATCATGATAAGAATTATCACAGTAATATCAATTACAAATGAAATATACCCCTGTCAGATTATTCAATTTATGCACAAACAAAATTGTAATCCTAATTTTTAAATTAAGAACGTTTCCCAAATCAACTATGGCACATCAAATTTGCATAAGCTAAGTGAGAACAGCAAAGAACCAGTTATGTAAGTGCACAAAGTCCGAAAAATATGCTGAATAAATGCCAACAAGAGCTGCATGTGCCCAAAAATTCTAAAAGTAATATTGAACCAGATCAAAGACACAGAGATAGGGCTAAAGCAGACTGAAAACTGAAGCAGCTAAATGAAAGCAAAACTGACTCGGCAGGTCTAGGATAGGAAAACCACTCAGAAGCTTCGAACCAGGTTGAAAACCAAACCAAAAAGTACTGAATGAGACTGAAGACTGTATCTGAATTGCAAAACCAGGTTAAAAATCTAACCAAGAAGGCTCAACATGGCTTTACCATGCACAAGACGCAGCCAAAACCAAAGGAAATCATAGTTTGCAACTTGTGAACAGTAACTCAGTATTGCATGGATAGTGATTGCTGAACAGTATCAGGTAAATAGTAACTTTTGTATGGGTTGGCAGGGAAGAAGGTGCCTTTTGGGGCAAACCCAAGATACCAACTACTGTAGGAGAACAATAGGAGAACAGAGACAGAAATAGAGGAGAGACAAGAGAAACCAAAGAAAAGAGTGAAAAAAATAAGCCGAGGAAGTATCAAAATTCACAGATAATTTATAGACAAAACTCAATGTTATTAATTGAAGCATAACAAATAATAAACTTCATTGTTTAAATAGACACACAAGATCCTAAAATATTGTGGAATTAAAATCAAACTACATTTTATAAGAAATAATATAATAAACTAACAACAGAGTTTTCTAAAACTCTAACTAGCTAGTGATTACAAATGTTAGCCCCTGCCACAATCTATTTGAACCATGAAACAGCTCTGCACAACCGGTTTTATATAGGTCCGGTGTGAACCTGCACCATGACATGCAGGGTCCGGTTATGTTCGTGATTCTGTGGAACTGTAAGGAACCTCAGAACTGGAATTGAACCGGCGGTTTATTTGATTTTCTCTTCATTCGGTCTTCTTTCTCTCTCTCTCTCTCTCTCTCTCTCCCCCCCCCCCCCGAATCTGCTCTCTCTCCCCTAGTTGTAAAGCCCTCTCTACTCTCCAAGTCAAAACCCTCACCTCCTCTCTCTCTCCTCTCTAATTGCAAACTCTGTCGTCTCTGTCCTTCTTCAATTCACAACCCCAACGAAAACCCTCTAGACCCTCCATCAATCTTGAGAGAGACTGCAAAAGGCCGAAGACTGAAGCAGTCAAGTGATTATTATTATTATTATTATTTTTTTTTGCATCAAAACTAAAATTGGAACAGTACCAAACCGGTATGAATTAGAACCGCTATTAATTGCAACCAGAACTGGAACCATGAATACGGTTCTGGTTTTTCTTCTCTTAGAACTGGAACAGCCGGTCAAGAATCTGAACCATGGTCCAGTCTAACCAAAGGAGATCTTGGTAAACCTTCGAGACCTGGCACCTTTAGGGCATGAAAAACTTCCTCCTTATTGTATTTCCAACCATGCAGCATTCTCCTCCACAATAGAATAAAATGGATCCCATTTCCTTGAAGTTAGTAACCTGCTCACTCTTTGTTGAGCTCTTATTACACCCACATATTACCTCTTCCAGATTGTTTCCCTCTTAAGAAAACACTCCTTGTTGACCTCTATACAACCAATATAGTTAGCTAGGAAGTGCAGATTTTCCAATTTGAATATTTCCCATGTTTCTTGTCTGCTTCATTAAGCCAAAGCACTCCACATTCGTGATGCCATGAGATCCCCACCAGGCCTATTGTATGAACTACCTTCTACATTAGCAGCATCCTCCTCTATAAATCAAAAACATGTTAATTACGGAGAGGCTTGTGTTATAATGTAAATCATGGCATACCTCCTGCCACCCCCTCTATTTTCATATTTCATGTTCCATTTTCTCTCACGTGGGCAGTTGCAAAGATTATTTTTCAGACAACCACACCACCTGACCTAATCTAAGCTTGATGGGTATTATAAAGCATGGAGACACCATCGTGTCCAACCATGACACATTGCTAACACTCCTATGACACATTAAGGACACATGTCCATATATGTCTAATAAGAATCAATTAATTTAACCTTGGACACGGCAAGCCTAGAGAAAGAAATCTTATTTTCAAAGAAGCTAAATATATATGATAAAATTAAACTCTATTATGCGAATCTAACTATATAACAAATTAGATTTTGCTGCTGAATTTCATATTTCTTATTATGTTAGTAATATATGTTTACATTAATTTTGATCTTATACTCATAAATATTAGCATTTATATAATATATATAATAAGAATAACATCACCACGCATTGGAAATTCCTTTATTACGCACATGGGAAGTGAAGTAAATATAACTCTAGCAATATAGACCGGGCCTGTAATAATACTAATGTTTATAATAATAATAATAATAATAATAATAAAATAACAACAAACTGAGTCTTAATCTAAATATTTAGGGTCGACCATTTGAGAGACAAATTTGATAAAGATAAAGAAAAGAAAAATAAAATAAAAAAAAAATATATATATAAAATAAAAAGAAAATAAAAATAAATAAAAATAAATAAATAAATCAATAGATAAATATCTAAAATTTATTGGTTTAATTTTTACGGATTTTTCTACGCCATCCATTCCTATCCAAGATCATGTCCTCTTATAAACCCTTAACTTCTATATTTTTACGGATAATTTGTATCCAAGTTTTCAACGGTCTATTTCTACGTTTTACTAGATCTCCTATATTTAAATTCTCGATTCTCCGAACCGATATATCTTTGGGTCTTCTTTGCACATGCCCAAACCATCTCAGACGACACTCTCGCATCTTATCAGCAATTGAACTAACTCTCAACTTCTTACGAATTTCTTCGTTTCTAATTTTATCTCTTCTAGTTTTTCTACACATCTACCTAAATATTTTCCTTTTTGCTACAGCCATCTTTTGTTTTTGTTATTGTTTAATAGCTCAACATTTAGTACCATACAATAGTGTAGATTTATTCGCGATTCTATAGAACTTTCCTTTCAAATGCAATGGTATCATGCAATCGCAAAAAACTCCGGATGCCCTTCTCCATTTCATCCAATCTGTTTGAATCTTATGATTCACATCTCCATCTATATTGCTATCATTTTGAATGATAGAATCTAGATATCTAAATCGTTCATTTTTGAGTACATTTTGCCCATATAATCTAATCGTTTTTTCATCATTTCTATATCTGTCGCTAAACCTACATCTCATATATTCGATTTTCGATATACTCAATTTAAACCCTCTGGATTCTAGTTTGAGTCTCTATAACTCTAATTTACCACTAACACTCTCTAATTTTATTAACTAGCACTATATCATCTGCAAAAAGCATACACTATAATATTTTATGTTGAATATTTTTTGTGATCTCGTCTATTATTATTGCAAAAAAGAAGGGATTTCATGTCGATCCTTGATCAAGTGCAATGTTAATGGGGAAACTATCACTCAAATTCTCACAAGTTCTTACTCCAGTTATAGCTCCCTCATATATATCGCTAATAAGATTAATGTATCTCAAGCATATCTCTTTTTTCATCTGCGCGTACCACAATAAGTCTCTAGAAACCCTATTATATGCTTTTTCTAGGTCAATGAATACTATATGTAGGTCTCTCTTCTGTACTCTATATGTTTTCATCAAATATCTTAACAAGTGGATTGTTTCGGTGGTAGATCTTCTAAACATAAATCCAAATTGATTTTGAGATACATTTAACTCCAATCTCAATTTATACTCTATCACTCTCTCCCATAGTATCATGGTATGGCTCATAAGTTTAATTCCTCTATAATTGGAATAATATTGTATATCTCATTTATTCTTACATAGCGGTACAATTACACTTTTCCTCCATATATGGAGCATTATCTTTGTTTGTCAAATTTTATTAAAAATATCTGTTAACACTTTAATACCAAATTCAGCCAAACATTTCCACACTTCTATAGGAATGCCATCAGATCCTATGGTTTTATTATTCTTCATTCTTTTTAGAGCCTCTTTCATTTCGTGAGGGCGGATTTTACGTTTAAAATCTTTATTAATCTCTTCTACAGATATCTCGATATTTCCTATATGTGTTGTACTCTTAATATTAAAGAAATCGTCAAAACAATCACGCCAACGCTTTCTTATATCCTCATCAGTATATTATTAGTGTCACTCTTAATGCACCTAACACCATTTAAATCTTTAACATTTTTTTTCTTAACTTGGCAATTTTGTAGATCTCTCTCTCTCCGTCTTTAGTCTCCAATCTGTTGTGTAGTTCATTATACACCTTGCTATTTGACTCTTGGATACTCCTTTTCATCTCTTTTTTTGTATTTTTGTATATGTCATATATATCGCTACTACTATTATTTTTAAGATTCCTATAACACTCTCGTTTGGTGCGGATAACCGTTTGAATATTTTCATTCCACCATCATGATTCTTTGCCTATTGGGACCTGACCCTTACATACACCAAGAACCTCCTAACCTATGCTCATAATGTTATTAGATACCTCTTTCTACATTGTTTCCAAATCATCATTAGTGGACCAATTTGTCATTTGAATCAATTTATCTCCAAAAACCGTCACATTTTCTCTTTTCAGATTTCACTACTTAATTCTTGACTCTACAAATGGACAATACTTTTTTTACCTTTTAGACACACGTATATCTAAAACTAAGAGTTTATGTTGAATTGCTACACTCTCTTCCGATATAACCTTATAATCCTTGCATTTCATTCTATCATCTCTCTTAATGAGAAAAAAATCTATTTGATTAGCATTAGACCCACTTCTATATGTAACTAAGTGTGTTTTTTTTTTCTTAAAAATGGTGTTTATAAGTACTAGATCGAATGCCATGACGAACTCTAAAATAGTACCTTCTGCTTCATTTCTACAACCAAATCCAAAGTTTCCATGTACTGTTTTAAATCCCTCATTCCTCTTTCCTACATGTCTATTTAAATCTCCTCCAATAAATAGCTTCTCTCTACTAAGTATGACTTGTATAAATTTATCTAGCTACTCCCAAAATTATCTTTTATTAGTTGTATGTATACCTATTTGAGTTTTCCTATATCATGTGATGCGTCATGTCTAGTGTCCCATACCTTGTCGCTGCTACATAGCTTGGGAATGATCCTTTACAGCTGAACCATTTATCCAACAACAGCAACCGTGATCAAGAGCTCATGATTTATCCACACTCTGGTTCCTCTTACCTTGGGAACCAAGAACACTGGGGTACAAGGATCAATGAGTACCAAAGAAGTCCTCGTTGCAAGCTTACTATTGCAAAGGACATAAAATCATGAACCCTGTCAGGGCAGACAATGCTTCAGTCAAGAAGAGTCCAGCATATTACATCTAAACCCTAAATTAGCAGTTACAAGCTCACAGCAGCTTCCTTGCAAACCAAGCAGAACAATACCAAGTCAAAGTCCAGTTGAAACATCAAATCTTCGAACACAAAATCAACACACAATCTCTTTAGCCAGGCTTTTACCATGTATAAAGCCCTAAAATTTCATTTCCACAGCCTTTTGCCTCCAATCTTGACACTGAACTAGGTTTTTCAAAACTACATCCCAAAATTAATCAAAGAAAAACACGATTCCTTAAAAAAGTTATACCTCCTATATACACAATTGAGAATTGAAAATTGAACGAATTAGGCATTGGAATCAAGTTAAACCTAATTAAAGAACTATGCAAGAATAAGAATTGACTTCAATAAAAAAAAATACAGAATTCAAGAAAAGAAGAAATACCTGTTTAAGAATATTATCAGCGATCCGATAGTAAAACCGGAGAGAAATTCGATTATCAACCTCGAGTCTCTGCGCACTCGCGGCGATGTTGATTCCTCCAGTACCGGACGACCTCATCTTCTTCTTCTACTTCTTCTCTCTTCTTTTCTTCTCTTCTTGCCTAGAATTTCTTTCTATCTCTCTCTCTCTCTGTCTAGAAAAAGAACATTTTGTGAGATCAGAGAGTTTCTATGGAAGAAAGGACTGAATTCATGGGAGCCGACAGCACCGGCGACTCGAGAGAGAGAGAGAGTGAAACGGAGAAAAAAATGCGACGAGACAACAAGGAGGCCTTTTAGATTTGAATGGAGGGCAAATTTGGAAGTTGACATTAGATAGGAAGGGCTTGTCTGGTAGATGGGAAGGCCGGTAGTTCAGCTTCATAATTTGATTTTCCATGTTTTGGATCGAGAAAACAACAGCCAAAGTTTTTGGACAAAATAATAATAATAATAATAATAATAATAATAATAATAATAATAATATAACAATCAATTAAAATATATATCAACTTCTTAATCTTTTGTTATGTTCCAATTCTCCCTAAAATGTTATAATTTCTAATACCCAACCATGTAGGTAATTTTTTTTTTCTTCTATAAGGGGGAAAAAAAAGCAAAATCATTATTTGGCATCTTGACTAACCCTGCATCAAGTCTGACTAACTTGGCGGAGACGTCCATCATAATGATTCAATCTATCAAGGACGTAATAGTGGAGTCATATACGGATATATACAAAAAAAAATTTAAAACAACCTCAACAAAAATTAATTCTGTTTCAAATCCCTATATGTCACGGGTTCAACCTGCGACATTTTGTGTCGTATCTTAAACTCGCGACATGGGGTTCCCCCACCACCTGCGGCTTTCTCCCTCCCTCCCTCCCCTGCGTGGCTCTCTCTCTCCCTTTCCTGCCCGTAGCGCTCTCCCTCCCTCCCCCGCCCGTAGGTCTCTCTCTCATTCCCCTACCTGCGACTTTTCTCTCTCTATCTCCTCCGCCACTGCCTGCAGCACTCCTCTCTCCCTCCCTCCCCCGCTCGCGGCGCTCTCCCTCCCTCCCCTGCTTGTGGCGCTCTCTCTCCCTCCCCCGCCCACTGCTCTCGCTCTCTCTCCTCCCCCGCCGCCCGCGACGCCCCTCTCTCCCTCCATCCCCCTCCCCCACGGCTCTCTCTCTCCTTCCCCTGCTTGCGGCAGTCCTCCCTCCCTCTCTCTCCCCCCGCAGCTCTCTCTCTCTCTCTCTCTCCCCCTTGCGGCACTCCTCCCCCTCCGTGGCTCATAGTCCTCCCTCCCTCCCTCCCCCCGCTGCAGTCCTCCTTCCATCTCTCTCCCCCCGGCGGCTCTCTCTCTCTCTCTCTCTCTCCCCCCACAGCACTCCTCCTCCTCTACAGCGGAGTGTCGTAGGAGCCACGGGTAGGGGGATGTCGCGTCTTGGAGACGCGAAACCCTGTGTTGCGTCTTGGAGATGCCACACGCTGCGCCCTCTGTTATGGCGACACAACACTATGTCACGAGTTCAACCTACGACATAGCTTGTCGCGGGTAGTACTTGTGACAAATGGAAGTCACTTCTGGAATTATTTTGATCTGGAGGTCATTTAAATTTTTTTTTTTGGATTCCAATCGGTACATGTCTCCGCAACAGTGTGCAAGGTAACCTTGAAATCCCAAGCGTAGGTTTGTAAAGAACACATTTACATGACCTTGGTGTAGGATGAGCTTGTGTTCTAGAAGGATCTAGTTATATGGGTAGAGGTGATAAATAGTGGAGTAGCCACCCAAAAGTGGCACAATTATTGGTTAAGTAACATTCTCTCTCTCTCTCTCTCTCTCTCTCTCTCTGATATCAGAGGACTAGCACCAATAATCCACGTCTTGTCTCTTCCTTTCCAAAAGCCGTGATCCTCACACCATGAGGCTGGAACAACATGACATGACATCACATCAACATATTGTGCTGAAGGATGGGATTTGACATGAGATTATAGATCTCTTCTGATTGGATAAGAGATGACAAGCAAAGCCAGAGTACCAATACTTGATTAAAATTCTTCGTTTAACAAGGTAAACCAACTCGGCCACAAGATCTATCTTCAACCATTCACATGAGAATCACACAAGACAAGATGTCGTAGATAATATAGAAAACCTAAAAGCCAAAAAGAACTTCAAGTATCAAAAGAAAACAATGAGAAAGGTGGATGAGAAAGGTAATAAATTTTGTCAAAAGACTAAATGGAGATAGGTAAGAGCAGAGTAAGAGTAAGGGTTAAAGACATTAGAATCAAATGATGATAATAGAACTTCTATGGCTCAAGTAATAAACATGATACAAATAAAGGTCAAAAGCAAAATCAAGAATAGATTTAAGGCATGAGAAGGGAAATATGCGAAAATTTTGAGCCACAAAATAGATAAATAGGTAAAACAACTTTCCCAAGAGGTTTTGGAGTCTTTTGTACTATTGGAGTTGGGTTGGTTTCACAAATAGAACTGCTCTACCAACTCGAATGAGGAACTAGCGTGATGTATCCGTTGGGCCCTCGTAGATGAAAAGACCTACAAATGCCTACAGGAAATGGTTTGACGAAGAAAACCCCAACATTCAAATCAGAAAGAGCGGTGATGAAATATAAAATAGACTGAATAGAGTCTTATATATAGTATGTGCATGTATGGCTAATCTCTTGCTTGAGAGTGCAAAAATCTTAGTTACCTTATAGAGAAATCGTTAAAGATCTACCGAAATTATAGGAGGTCATAATAAATTTTTTTTAAGAGATTTAGAATCTTACGGATTAAGGAAAATTTGAGTTTTTATGAAAATTCCCTACCTTATCGGATAAGATTATGAAAATTTTCTTCCTTATCGAGAGAGATTATTCTTGAGATTAGGGACGATTCAAATTTTAGGTGATCATGATCTTAATTTTGCTAGTAGATATATTACTCAGTGGGAGACCATTCGGTAGTAACCAAGAGGTCGACAGTAGTCGAGTGGTTTAACTGAGACATAGTTAAGAGATATAAGCAAGAGTGTTTGACCAAGAGAGCATTCGATCGACCAATGGTCAAGAGTGTTTGACTGACCACTTGCTTGGTTGCCTCGGGGTCCTACCGAGAAGTTGTTATTCAACTAGAGGGGAGGGGTGAAAGTTGAATATAGACTGTTTTTCACTTTTTTTGAGTTTTAAAAGTTTATGGCAGTAAATGAAAATAAGTAAACAATACACAAATAATTTTTATAGTGGTTTCACCAAACTCAGTATACGTCCACTCCCAAACTCCCATGGATTTTTCACTAAATGCTTAGTTTTGATAGAAAAGGAAATATTTCAGGAATCGAAGAAAGTATGGGTTCATCAGATTCAAAAATGTTTCCCAGATCTGGTTTCTGACACACGCTGGTCGACAAGTCTATTGTGAATATCGACCTGACTTTGAATTATTTCTAGTGTATTTCTATACAAACAGATCGACAAGAAACTATTCTAGGTCGACAAGGAACTATACCAAATGAAATTGGTGGACATGAAATTTTTAATTAGTCGATGTGTTCCTCTGTGTCGACAACATTTCAACCGTGTTGTTGTTTGATCTTTCTGACATTGTGAGAGGTAGGTCGACAAGTCTAATTTGGTGCATCGACATGTTATTATTCATGTAACAAATTGATTGATGTGTGGAAATTAATTGGTTGATGTGTGGAAATTAATTGGTTGATGTGCATATATTGTGTCAACATGAAACTAATAGGTCGATGTATATTTTAATGAGCAATTGAACATCAGGTTGACAAGACTCACTATGTATATCGAAATCTTACTGTGCAAATAAAAATTGGTGAACCTAAAGAAATGAATTGATTGATGTGTTTTCTTGGATCGACAAATATTTTGCTATGTCGATGTGCAGTATTTAAGAAATATAATGGCCGGGTCGACATGTGCTCATCAAAGGTTGATGTGTTACTATTCATTTGTCAAATTAGTCGATGTGATGAAATAAATTGGTTGATATGTTTAAGCTAAGTCAACAAGCATGATCCGGGTTGATGTGCGTATATCTCAACCAAGTACTGACAGGTTGATGCGTCAACCATCAGGTTAATGTGTTACTATTTGATCTTTAAATTGGTCGACACAGTATATGAAATTGGTGGACATAACATTGTTCAGGTTGATGTATTGCAAAGCAGGTTGATGTGTTTTTGCAAGATAGGTTGATGTGTAGAGAACATATTGATGTGTCATTGTTCACAAAAACAATTGGTTGATGTGTTGAGATAAATTGGTTGATGTGCTAGTGTTCTTATAGCTTTGTGTCAACAAGGTTTGTGCAAACATCGATGTCCTAATGTATTCTCCTTTCTTAGTATCAATGTCTAATATGTTCAGGTTACGTGCTTGAGCAATTGGTCTATGTATAATTTTAAATTAGTCCATCTGACTACCTAGGTCGATGTGCGCTTGTGTGAGTCGAGGTGTTCAGACTTTTGTTTCTAATAGAAAACATTTGGTTTAGGTCGACAAGAGCATCAAACAGGTCGATGTGTGTGTGTGAATGTCACAGGTTGATATGTTTTCCAAGCAGGTCGACCTATACTGTAGGATTCTGAATTTTCTTATATTCTTAAACTATTTTCATTCTAGCCACTGATCATCAAAACTCTATTAGGTCAACAGAAGTCATTTGATAGTTTGTGGGTTTCGACGATTATTGGTCTAGTGGGCTTTATGGTTATAGGCTGTTGGATCTTTTACCATCATTTGCCCCCTACTCCTAGTATTTGTTCGAAAAAGTGACATTAGAAATAGATTTAAAAGGGTGAGAATTGGGGAAGTGGAATAAGCGCGAAAGCGAAGCATTAAATATAGGACGTGCCACCTTGATTTTTACAAAGTGTATTCGATACACTTTTTATCGTGTAATTTGTAATTAGTTATAGATAGTGTGGTGTTTGAGACATATTCGTTAATTTGCTTTTTGAGAGAGAATTTGGGAATTTAGGTTTACAAAATTTGTCAAAATTGGAGATTGCAAAGGGGTTCTTCATCGCACACTCACTGTGCTATTAGTGAGATTAGAAGTACGATGTCAGCGGAGGATTTGTAAGGGATGGTGAAGGAAATGTTGTTGGGCGTTTATTATTGGTTGCGATTGCCAACAGAGGAAGAAAGGGTGAATGAAATGGTATCTTCCTATGTATAAGAAGTACGGGTTTTGAATACCCTACTTAAGCCCTTTGGCCAACGTTTTGAAAGGTTAGAACATCTTTTTGACTATGTTGATCCCTACCTAGCATTTGGTTGTGGTAGTAGCGAACATGTTAAGCTAATCATTTGAATTTTGATTTTGAAATTTTGGCATCGATTTTTTCTTTGAGGAGGTATACTTCTAGAGGTCCCATGGAGGGTTGGTTTTCCCTCTAGACCAGGCAAGAGTTAGGGTGGAAATTATTCTATAAAGAGACTATCGATAAGGCATTGATGGAAAAGTTCTTTTTTGTCAAGTTTGTGAACAAAGAGTTGATGTCGGTGCTGCAAAAGGTTAAGGCAGAGCATTTTGTGGGATTCAAGTCTTTAAAACCTTCTCAGCATTCGAGATTTGTACATTCTATGAGCACTTTTGTTCTGCAAGAAATATGGCCATTTGCATAGAAACCCTCCTGGACGACGAAGTATTGAAGTTGGCGGGACTGTTGGTGGGTGAGAAGGTACAAATCGAGAGGTCTTTCCTGGTAATGAAGAGAGTAATGGAGCTCATTGATGTCCTTGCTTTCGTGAGGGGGAGGATCTTATGGAGGTGACCACCAAGAGGCTAATGAGAGCAAGTCCTAAAGAAGCATCGAGGAATGGGAAAGCATATTAAAGTGAGGTGTTCCGTTAGTAGATGTTCTCCCCATTTAGACTCTAAGGAGGAAGAGAAGAAAAGTGTGAGCCCAGAAAGTGAAGAAGTGGAGAAGAACAGAAAAAGGGGCTCGATGAACTCATTTGCAGGCCTTCGGCCAGAGGCAACCGAGCAAATAAGGGAAAAAGAGGGAGAGATTGAGGCGGCACTTCCTTGGTCGCCAATATTGGTTCTTGAGTGGGCGTCGAGAGAGGACACTGAGAGGGTTGCTCTCGGTGAACCCGGGCGTATATCTCCCAAGTGTATGGCTTGGGGATTTGTAGCTGAGCCATCTTATACCTTTCTTGAGTGTTTGTATGTGCGGACAGGCACAAGGATCATGTCTAAGAAAATGGCTCCCCTCCCCCTTGTTTTTGTCACATCCTTCAATTGTAGAAAGGATCAAAAGGAGAAAGGCACTGCAACAGTTAGTGTTGACAATAATTGTTATGCCCCGATCCTCAATCGAAGGCAGTGAACAGCCGCCCGTTACCTCGTATGCTGCCTATCACACGACACACAAACTGAGGCAATGCAAGGCTAACAATTTCACCTGTTTAAAACCTATTTTTTCTCAAAATATAATTTTCCAAGTAAGAAAATTTTAAAATGCAACACTGAGCCTCAATGCATGAATATGCAACGAGTTCAAGAGTTTTAATTTACATTTTACAATAACATAATTACAACCATTCCATAAAATATACGTTGTCATTCTATGAACCTCAAGTATACATCATCAACTTTCATCATGGAAGAATAGTTGGTAACATACCCAAAACTCGACGTCTCCAAAATATATGTCAAGTGTGTCGAAAGTGTCTCGACACGTCTCCCTGCCAAGTCTGTCATCATAGGAAAGTGAAGGGTGAGTAATAAGGAAAATACTCAGTGAGCGAGGGGATCGACATTATGTTATCAACAGTAGGTGTGAACACAGATTGTCAAAACGTATATTTTTTTAAACATGATGATATTATAAATCGAGTATGACAATTCTACAAATCAGTGATCATGTATCATACATCATAATATCAACATATGCAACCCTTTATACTTCAAAAAATTATTTAGAGTTTGCCAATAAAATATTCCAGGTAATGGTCTACCGCGACCAATGACAGGCGCATTGGGGTTTATATGCAAGTATAAAACCATTTAACTCTATACCCTAATGTTGGCCATGAGCCTCACCAAGGGCTATCCCATGTCTACGTTTACATATATAATCAATCATATATAGAATCTCGTTCGGTGTTAGACAGTGGCGTTACACATGTCCTTCCCGATTTGGTTCAACTAAGCGCAACTAGGCATTTAATTACATATTCAGTTATATTCCTTTTCATTCTAGGCCACCAATAGCTCTCTCAAAAGGTCTGATACATTTTCGTACTCACTGGAGACATAACATAAGTTGAATTATGAGCTTCCTCTAATACGGCCTTTTGAAGATCACTATCCTTTGGAACATAAATTCTATCTTTAAGCACCTTTATACCATAATCTCTCGACTTGAACTCGGTTTCTTTCTCCGTTTGCATATTTTCAAGTTCTAATTTCAACTCCTCATCGAATGCATGTAGTTCTTGAATTTATCTATCAAAGTTGACCTTACCTCAAATCTCGTCGCAAGAGCACTATGTCCATCACTAGCTAATCGTACTCCTATGGACCGAATGCTAATAAGATGGGAGAGATAACTACTTCTAATGCTTGCCAAACTAGTTAATGACTATTGACTTAAAACGTCTGCCACAACATTAGCTTTGCTCAGATGGTAGTCAATAATAAGGTCGTAATTCTTAATAAGTTCCAACCATTTTAATTGTCTCAAAATTAACTCCTTTTGAGTATACAAATACTTTAGACTTTTATGATTTGTATAGATTCAGAATGTCTCACCATATAAGTAATATCTCCATATTTTCAAAACAACCACTGCAGCAAACTCCAAATCATGGGTTGGATAATTTACCTCATGATTCTTTAGTTGCCTAGAGGTATTGCCTATCACTTTGTCTCCTTGTATCAACACATACTTCAACCCTTGCTTACTAGCATCATTATACATAACAAATCCACCACCACTCATAGGGAGTAAGACAATAGTAGTATAAGTCAATTTCTTCTTGAGCTCTTGGAAACTTGCCTTATACTCTTCATCTCATTCAAATTAGACACCTTTCTAAGTTAACCTTAACAATTGAGCTGCTATCAATGAGAACCCCTTGACAAATCTTTGATAGTAACTGCTAGTCCTAGAAAATTTTGAATTTTAGTAATATTCCTAGATTGCTCCCACTTAAGGATCGTTTATACCTTTTTAGGATCTATAAAAATTCATTTATTGAATACAATGTGATCAAGAAAACCAACCTCTCTCTACCAATACTCACATTTGGAGAGGTTTGCATATAACTACTTTTCTCGAAGTATATGAAATACGAAGATGCCTTGCATGCTCTTCATCACTCTTAGAATACACCAGAATATCATCTATGAAAACAATCACAAATTTATCCAAATATTGGTGGAAGACTCGATTCATAAGATCCATAAAAGCAGTTAGAGCATTTGTTAGACCAAAATGCATTACTAAGAACTCATAATGACTATACCTAGTGCGAAAAACAGTTTTATGGATGTTTTTCTTCTCGATTTTGAGTTGATGATACACCGATCAAAGATTAATATCTGAAAATAAACATGCTCCTTGCAATTGGTAGAAAAGATCATCGATCTTAGGAAGAGGGTATTTGTTCTTAATTGTCACCTGATTTAATTGCCCATAATCAATACAAAACCTCGAGTTACCATCCTTCTTTTTAACAAAGAAAACTAGTACTCCCCACGGTGAAGAACTCAGTCTCAAAAACTTGACATGTAATTAACCTATACAAAAAAAACATGTGTCTTTCCCATAAGCTCAAATACTTGTCTAATTAGCTTATTTTAGAGAGGGTAAATGACAAAAGCAACAAAAACCAGCTAAAGTGATAATAAATATTACAAACGCCACAATAAATCAAAAAGCAAAATATAACAGATAAATTATCAAACCTCTCATCCAAACTTAATTTAATACATCTCACTCATTTGACATAATAGATTATATAAAACTGATGTTGAAATACAAACTGTAATGCCGACTCTGTGGTGCTGTACTTTTGTACTCCCGTTTCTAAATTAAATAAAATATTCCTCAGTTTATATACATAGAGAGATTTTAATTTTATTGATTTTTGATTTTCGGGTATTTAAATTGAATTTTGATATATTTTAAATTTTGTCGTATCTGCGAATTTTAGTGTAAAATGAATATAAAAATAGATATAAATAATCATAAGAATAAGAGTGTAAAAAAAAAAAAAACAGCGGAGTGTTGTGTTTTGAGGCAAAACGTAGCACCCCCTCACCTAAATCAGATTAGGGCTTTTAGCCATAATCTTTCTTTCTCTCTCTCTCTCTCTCCGCCTCTTACCCTTCCCGCGGCCGCCTCACCTTCTTCCCCCTTCACTGCTGCTCTCCCTCTCCTCCGCCACCCTCCGTCGTCACTCTCTCTCCACCGCTACTCCTCCCTCCCGCAAGCACAGCCTTGCGCGAGCGCGTGCCTCAGCTTGCGAGCTCGCCAGCTTGCAGCGCGATCCTCCTTGCGCGAGCGCGCCACTGCGCATGACCTTTTGCCAGTGCGCCACAGTACAAGCGCGAGTGTGCAACTGCTCGAGTGTACCACAGCGTGAGCACGTTTGCTCGAGAGCATACCTGCGCACGAGCGCGGGCCTGTGCATGAGCGTGCGCTAGCCCGCCAGAGAGCGCAACCCCCCAGCATGCGTAGGCCGCTAGCCTGCTGACCCGTGAAGCCCATTGTGGCCCATAAGCCTGCTGACCCGCGAGCCCACGAATCTCTGTGCAGGTAACTGACTTAGGGTTTTGATCCAAATCTAAATGTTTATGACCTAGCTAATAAATCTTGTCTTGATAGGGAGTAGTACAGATTTTGGAGTGGTCGAGCAGACATTCGGACGAAGGTCAGCGCTCTGGGAAAACCCTAGGTGAGAGAAATGATATCTCTTTAACATTTGAAATAAATTTTATCAAATTTAGGTTTCAATACCTTTAAGATGACATTGGTGTATATTTATATATTGAGGAATTAAGATTTATACAAACTTAGGGAATATGATAAACCCTAAGAATAATTGGAAATTTGATGACAATTGTGATAATTTGATTATGTTGACTTTCTTGAAGATTCGAGAAGTCGATTTGGTTTGATTTTGTAAAATGGGAAGTGACCACCCTCCCTAGGAAGATGAATGGGATACTAATCTCTTGTATGAAATAGTGAAACATGATTTTATCATATTTTTAATAAAACATGCTTTTGATATGTATTGTCTCGACGTATGGAATTGAAATTCAAATATTTTTTATGATTATTGGAGTGTCGTACTTATGTTTCTACGATTATGCATCCATGTTTGAAATGAAATGAAATTGTGCCATGATTTAAGAAATGGAATGTTTTCTATTCTACCATTGCATTGGTTTATTGAATTTAAATGATTTCGATGAAATATATTGGCACACGGATTTGAATTGTTTTGAGGATATGATGAGATGATTGGCTATGTGGGTTGGATGCCTACTAGCTTGAGATGATATGATGATATGGTATTATTTGATAAATTCCGTAGCTACGAAGGACGTTTGTAGAGGCACGGGTTGCCCGGATACGCTTCTACAGGAGGTATCCACAAACGTCATATGTCTAATGGCTATAGGCGCGGCCGGTTGAACCCACGTAAGGGGGAGGACGTGTGTGACGCCACCGTCTAGCACTGAGCAGGGTCCTATACACGATGATGAGCTAGCCCTAGCGAACTCATGGCCAACGTTGGGGTAAAGAGCGATTTTTGAACTTTATACATAATAAAACCCCCGATGCGCTTATCCTTGGTCATGGTTGACCTTTGCTAGGATCCTTTCGGCTTGCTCTATGATTTACTTGATTTTGAGTGGATGCATATATGTATATTATCGTGTGAATGATTTAATGAGTTCATTTTAGCGAACATATCATGATTTACTGTAAAATTTGAATTATTGGTTATGAATGATATTATTTGACATTCCAATGTTGACCTACACTATTAGTACTTGAGATTAATCCCCTCACTCACTGGGTATCTTCCTTGATACTCACCCCTCTTCTTTACCTCCTCAGACGGGATTATTGTGCTAGAGTGACGCTTTGGCTCTTGAGGAATTAGTAGCTTGTTGGCGGATTTGAGTGTTTTTCGATGGTGAGATTTAAATTAAGTTGAGATATGAGCTCCGCACTTTATTTTCGACTCTGTGAGGTCTTGACCTTGGGTCCGTAGTTGACCGTATATTTATTTGGGATTGACTATATAATTTATGTACATTAAATTGCGAAACTCTTATATTTCATTTGCATTGAGACAAATTGTAGTATTTGAATGTTAACTTGGGAAAATTGATTGTAAATTGTATAAAACTTAGGCCCGCTCAGTGTGGCGGCTGCTCATACTCTAATTGAGCATGACAGTAGAGATCTGTGGCTAGGATTGTTGGTAATTTACTTAGTTTGGCGTTGTTCTAGATGTCTACTGTGGTTGATGGGTTGTTGTGAATTCGGGATGACCATTTTATTTTATTTATAAGATGGTTTTAAATTATACAGATTTAAACATGTTTAATTGTATATGAGAGAACTCCAATTTATGGGGAGATTTTACTCGATTTTCTGTAAAATTACAACCGACATTCAGGGAAACGGGTGACTGTTCACGACTCCGGTTTGGGGCGTGACACAAACATTCTATTGACTCACAAGATTAAGATCAGGCTCTTTGGTCAATGTTGCAATCTCTACAAAAAAAGGTTATTTTATACATTTGATATACAAAAAATATAATGATATTGTAGAGTAGTGAACAATACCAATCTAAGCCCTTGAATGGTATCCATACTTTCTTCAACTTGAAGTGGAAGTGGTTGAGCTCGCAACCAATCGTGCGTACATATAAGTGACTCCATTTATTTTGGAGTTAATTTTGAAATGTATCAGACTCCAAAGTAACAATGGGAATTGGAATAGCTAATACATCTGTTGCTAATTCAGAGAGAAGATATAGAGAATGGTTAGCTTTCCATTTTTTTTTAATGTCAAATGATGGATCATCTTTCTCACAAATAACGTCCAGATAAGTTTCAACTTCAGGCTTGCCATTATCATCCTCCTCTTCCATAATTCTTTTCAATGGAGTAAAGGTCTCTCTTGTTGTTCAACTTCATTTTCTTGTGAACTTTTACCTTTAGTAGATTGATTAATTGGCTTGGAGAGAAAAATAATATTAATTTTCATGCAACCGAATCAAAGTGTTCTTAACTTTCTGAATCATATGATTAGTAAGTTCATATTCATAAACTTCATTAAATCAAGATTTCAAGTATTTTTGTCTGTACATTTCATCCAATACAATGCATGCATTGTCAATTTTAATAATATAAATCTTCCCTTATTGGCACTCTAACAAACACCCTTCAACCTTTTTGACTAAAAATTGGACAAAAGTTAAATCCCTTTATGCAACTTCAAATAACTAAGAGATATGCAATGAGACAAATATAACTAAGGTTTTGCAAAGAAGTCCATGTGTCCCCAGGTGTCCGTAGTGTTACAAACCCTTTGGGAAGTCCTCATATAATCTTTTTCTTCATGTTAGATTTTAATACAATATCTTGCAACAATTGTTCCAGAAGGAATATAAAACTTGGGTTGTGTATGTATCACAAAATTTCTAAAACCTGTAGGTTCAGGCAGACATCAATGATTATCATTTTAGCGAGCATACCATAAAGCATAACATTGAAAAGAAAAAGTAATGGTCATACCACAAAATGGGGGTTGAGACTTGGAAGGGCTTTGCATTAAGTTTCTACCAAATATTTCATATTTGTGAAAGAAAAAACTAGGATTTATGTGAAAGATTGACAGAAAGCTTGAAAAGGAGACTAAGATGATGCAAATGTTGCGTAAGAGTTCAGAGGGATCTTGATCTTGTTGGTAGAAGAGTAGAAGTAAACAAACCAACTAAAAAAGAGGCAACCGTGATTTTAGGATTTGCAAATTCATAAGAATAATGATTCTCATTGTGTAACTCTTTATACGTATTAAAAATAATACAATAAGATGATCTTATTTGAGAAGTTCGTCCATGTTTTTTCACTCTACTAAGAAGGAATTTCAGGATATTACTATATATTTTTTTATAGATTTTATTTTAGTTAATATTTCATGCTAATTTCATAAGTTATGATTTGATTGATTTTTACTGAATTCATATAACTCATCTCTTTCTTTCCCCACTTTTTTCCCCATAAAATTAAGATGATATGTAAAATATAGTCATGAAGATACATTTGAGTGGACCAAGAGTCATGAAGAAATGATTAGTTAATTAGTTCCAGCAGGAGATACCTTTTTCCGTTATCTCACTTTGCCCGAGGAGCCCCAACAAGGTTGAGGACTCAGAGATATAGTGAAATATATGCTGTTTTGAAAATTTTAATTTTTGAGAATTTACTTTTAAGAAATGTACAGAACTTTCCATGGATTTTTATGGACTAGGTTTAATTTTTATTTTTAGTGGGTTAAACGTTTAGTACGATACCTAATCTAGTGATCTTAAGACAATATTTTTTCTTGTAGGAACCATGCCGCCTAAATGAAGGATGAGGAACATTAGTGAGATTCCTCCTCCTGAGCGCGAGAATGAATCATTCTCACATGCTCCAACTTCTCTTCCAACTGCCACAAGCACATACTCGGCTCCTTCCACCGGTATTCCCCCACCTCCTATAACCGCCCTCCAGCAAGTGATGGAGTGGTGGAGCTCTTTCGAGCACAATATCAAGCTCTGCCTCAACCTTCTATTCCTTCGCCGGTTCCTCCTTTTACAATGGCTATAGCACCTAGTGTTCCCATAGCAGTTGCTCTACAGGTTGTTGTGTCGTCCGATCGTCCTATGGTTGAGTTGTCAAAGCTACTCAAAGAGGCGAGGCAGCTCGGATGTGAAACTTTTTCTGGCACCTATGACGCCTCAGTGGCTAAGGAATGGATTGGCCAAATATAGGAAACTGTCACAGATATGAGGTTAACCGATGATATGAAGTTGTTGGTGGCAATGAAATTGCAGGATAAGGGAGCCAGAATCTGGTGGGAAAATGAGAAGGTCAGGGCAACCACACCTCTCTCTTGGGCAGATTTTCTAAAGGTTTTTGAAGAAAAATATTAAACTCGGTTTTATAAGGACCAGAAGAAAAAGGAGTTCTTTAAGCTTGTTCAGGGAAATAAAACAGTGTCCGAGTATGAGGCAGAGTTGAGAGAACTTGCTACCTATGTTCTGGAGTTTGTGAACTCCAAGGAGTCCCTATGAAGTTGTTGGTGGCAGTGAAATTGCAGGATAAGGGAGCTAGAACCTGGTAGGAAAATGAGAAGGTCAGGGCAACCACACCTCTCTCTTGGGCATATTTTCTAAAGGTTTTTGAAGAAAAATATTAAACTCGGCTTTATAGGGACTAGAAGAAAGAGGAGTTCTTTAAGCTTGTTTAGGGAAATAAAACGGTGTTCGAGTACGAGGCAGAGTTGAGAGAACTTGCTACGTATGTTCTGGAGTTTGTGAACTTTGAGGAGTCCCTATGTGAAAATTTTGAATCAGGACTGAATCTGAGTATAAAGAAGAAAATGTCAATCACAAAAGGGCATACTTTTCAAAATATCTCAGATTTGGCTTTAAGGGCCAAGAAAATGGTGATAGAAAGGGGAAAAGTTCGAGAGCATGGGAAGAGGAAAAGGCCCAGTGGTTTTATACCGGGCAAAGGTCCCAAGAAGAACAGGAGTGTAGGCTCTTTTAGTATTAGATTTGTTTCAAGACTGGCTGGCTCTTCACAACGCCAATGCATGTCCCAATTTAAAATTCCTACTTTCGACACTGTTTCGGGAAGCCAATCAACGGGAAATAGGAAGGAAAAATATAAGAATTGTGGCAAGTTTCATTTTGTGGTTGCCAAGCTTCCAAGAGGTGCTACCACTGTGGAAAGGAAGGCCATTTCTGCAATGTTTGTCTGGAATTGGTACGAGGAGGCCAAGCAAGTAGGGATTGCTCTAATGGATCTATGGGCAGCCAAGCAAACACTTATATTCCACCTGCAGCTGGCACACCACGGACGGGGACTGGGAGCAACACTTAGCTACTCCAACCCAACGACCCCAAATGAGGGCACAGACTAGGATCGATGCTATAACCAATGAGGATGCCCAGAACAACCCTGATATAGTCACAGATAAATTTTCTAGAACTTGAATTTGGTGATTTAGGAATTTGAATGTGAATATAATGAAATTATGATTGCTTGACTTTGAATTTGTGAAATATTAGTGATGTTGCATGATATTAAGGTGAATATAGGTGATTTTGATAATTGATGGTGATTTGATGACATTGAGGATTTTAAATTCTGATTGTGTTCGGTTAATTTAAGAATTGATCCTTATTTTTCGTATGTATGTGTATGATGAAAATTTTTGGAGTTGATACTTGTGTTTTAATTGATACTGAGTCTAATAACTCTTTTGTGAGTACTGAGTTTGCCAAGCACTCAAATAGACCCTTAACCCCACTTGAAGATGAGTTATTGGTTGTCACTCTATTGGAGGAATGGTTGTATAGAAATACCGTGTTCAAGGCTAGTAAAGTAGAGGTAGAAAGGAAAATTCTTGAAGCAGACTAGACTCCGTTAGAAATGAGGGACTTCGTGTAACACCAAGCTAAAAAAAAAAAAAAAAGGGAGAGCCAAAACGCAGCGTTTTGGCCCTCCCCCAACTGAATTAGGGCTAAAGCCCTAATTCGTCTTTCTCTCTCTCTCTCTTTCTCTCTCTCTCTCCCTCTCTCCGCCGACCCTTCGTCTCCCTCCCCCACCGCGGCGCTGCTTTTCCCTGCGAGCTCCGCCGACATCTTCTTCTTCTTCTCCTTCTTCTTCTTCCCTCGCAGTTTCTCTCTCTACCTTACTCCGTTTTCTCTCCCTCTCGCGATCTCCCACGATCGCCCCCTTTCTGCCTCACCGCACACCGCCGCGAGCCACGATCGAGCACCACCACACGCCGCGAGCATCGTCTTCAGTCATAGCGCGCGACTGCAGCACCTTCTGCAGCGCAATCCCCTAGCCCGAGCCCGCAACGCGAGCCCAGGCCGCTAGTGCGAGCCCAGGCCGCGAGCAGGACCCAGCCGTAGCGCGAACCCAGGCCGCGAGCGCGAGGCCAGGCCGTGAGCGTGAGCCCAGGCCGCGAGCAGGAACTAGGCCGCGGGAGTGAGCGACTAGCGTGCGCGGCCCAGCATGCACGGGCGCGCGGCCCAGCGCACGAGCGTGCATGGGAGCGCGGCCCAGGGCACGGGAGCGCGGCCCAGCGCACGGGAGCGCGGCCCAGTGCACGGGAGCGCGGCCCAGCGAGCGGCAGTGCACAAGCACGCGCGAGCCGGCGCACGAGCGTGCACCAGCACAGCGCACGGTCGAGCACCAGCCCGCAGGCCCATCAGCAGCAAGCCCACGGGCCCACTAGGCCCATTGGCCTGTCAACCGTAGACCCATCGGCCCGCCAGCGCGCAGGCCCATCAGCCGCAGGCCCGTCGACCCGCTAGCCCGTTAGCCCACTGGCCCGCAGACCAGCGAGCCAGCTAGCTGTAGCCCACGAGCCCGCGACGGCCCGTGACGGCCCGTGAGCCCGTGACAGCCCACGAACCTCCACGCAGGTAAATGACTTAGGGTTTTGTTTCGGATCTATCTGTTTAGATTTACTAAATAAACCTTGTTTTGATAGGAAACCCTACAGACTTTGGAGTGACCGAAGCGACTTTCGAACGAGACTCGGCGCTTCGAGAAAACCCTAGGTGAGGAGATTTCGGCTCTAATTGATAAATTGGTTGAATTTAGGATTGAATCCAAGATGAAAGATTTTGTATATGTTTAGAGTGTAAGTGGAATGCGAATAGAATACAATTTCTGAAATGATTATATGTGACTTTGAAAGTTAAGTATAGAATGTTACAGAAATTAAATGATCTGATACGAAAGAAGCGTATTATAGAATCACAAAATCATGTCGAGTAAATTCGTATAGTTTCTTTAGAGTTAAACTTTGGAATATGTATGAAAGTATCTGAGTTTTAGGGTTGGAATGAAATGAGCCGTAAAGTGGAAGATATTGTACATTTTAGGTCTTTCGGATAAACCCTAAAAATGCTTGAGAAATTGATATTCAAATTTTGATAATTTGATTTAGGTTGATCTTTTTGGAGACTCGAGAATTCAGATTGGAATTGTTTTGAAAATAGGGAGTGACCACCCTCTCTAGAACGGTGAGTGGGATTTTGACATTCGCTATTGATTGAAAATCATGTTTCAAAAATACTTTTAAATGACATATTTTTGCAAATGTCTGATTGTTAGAATTTTCGAATATTTGATAAATGTTTTGTGACCTTTGGAGTGTCTAAATTTCTGACTTTATTGATATGCATCCATGAGTTTTGATAACTGTATATTGTGCCACATTTTCGACATATTGATATGTTTTAATGTTTTCACTGTATTGGCACATGGTTTAAAATAAATTTACTTATATTTGGGCTGTATGCCCGGCCGACGTTATGATATTATGCATGGGGCTATATGCCCGGCCGATCTGGTGATGGGATGCATGGGGTTACGTGCCCGGCTAATATGATATTGTGATTCGTAGCTATGAAGGACATCTGGTAGAGGCACCCCTTGTGCCCGGATACGCTTCAGCCGGAGGTATCCGCCAGATCGTCGTGTGTATGGGTGTCCCAGGTTGACCCTCATCGGAGAGGACGTTGAGTATGGCTCCGTCTAGCACCAGGCGGGGGCACCATACACGGCTGACTAGTTATATGTACATTATTATTATTTACAGGCTAGTTGGGGTAGTCTGTGGCCAACATTGGGGCAGAGAGCCATTCTTTAATACTTGCATTTGGAAAAACCCCCAATGCGCCGTCCTTGGTCGAGGTAGACCATTGCCGAAAATATTTCATTGGCCGGCTCTTCATGACATTGATGTGAATATTGGATGCATATCTTGTTTTTTGATGTGTGCGTATGATATATGATTTTGGAAATAACATGATCAGTTTGCACACTGTGGATATTTTCTTATCTTATGCTTTGACACTCCAAGTTCACCCTCGATATTGATAGTATGATGTCAATCCCCTCACTTACTGAGTATCCTCCCATAGATACTCATCCCTCACTTTCTTTCCTACAGGATTAGTGTTGGATCGAGGAGATACCACTGGGATTGGGTATGGATATTTTCCATCTCTTCCGCTACGATGATTGGTGATATTGTTATGTATTGGAGATTTTAGTTTGACCATTCCATTTATCTAAATTTTTGGGATGACTGTATAAATTATAGACTTTTATTCGTAAAACTTTCGTATTGATTATTTTATTGCATTGAGGCATTTGTAAATATTTAAAAATAATTTGGGAATTTATTTTATATATGCGTAGAATTTAAATCCGCTCGGTGTGGCGACTGCTCATGCTCTAGTTGGGCATGACAGTAGAGGTCTGTTGCTAGGACTGTTAGAAACTTATAGCCTTGCGTTGTTCTGGATGTTGGCTGTGGTATTTGTTGATTTTAGAGAGACCGGGATGGCCATTTACTTATTTTTTAGAATGAATATGATATACAGGTGAAATTGTACTTGGGAAACCTCCGATTTATGGGGAGACTCTGCCCGATTTTCTGTAAAAATACAGCCGGCATCTAGGGACAACGGGCGGCTGTCACGATCCCGGTTCGGGGCGTGACACTTCGATGCTATATTGGGCATGGATTGGTTACACCCTTATAGGGCTTCTGTAAACTGCCATACTAAGGAGATAGAGTTCCGTAGACCGAAATATCCTCCGCTTATGGCGAGTCTTACCGAGTTATGTAATCTTGGCACTGAAGGCACACAAATTAGTGCACAAGGGTTGTGAAGCTTACTTATTCCATATCATCGACACTACTACGTAGAGTCCAGAACTGATGAATGTTCCGGTAGTGAATAAATTTCCAGATGTTTTCCCGGATGAGTTGCTAGGTTTACCTCCAGTTCAAGAATTCGACTTTGCTATTGATTTGACTCCTAGCACAGCACCTATTTCCATTCCTCCATATAGGATGGCACTTGTGGAACTGAAGGAGTTAAAGGTCCAACTACAAGAATTGTTGGACAAGAGATTTTTTCGACCGAGTATCTCATTTGGGGTGCTCCAGTTTTATTCATGAAAAAAAAAGATGGCACGTTTCGGTTGTATATCGATTACCAGCAGCTAAACAAAGTGACCATCAAGAATAAATACCCCTTACCGAGAATTGATAATTTATTCAATCAACTCCAAGGGGCAAGTGTCTTTTCGAAGATTGATTTGAGGTCTGGCTATCACCAATTGCGGATAAAAGAAAATAATGTTTCCAAGATGACATTTAAAATGCAGTATGGGCACTATGAGTTTCTGGTGATGCCTTTCAGTGTAATGAATGCTCCGGCAACTTTCATAGATCTCATGAACCGAGTCTTCCATTCCTATCTAGACAAGTTCATCATTGTCTTCATTAATGACATCTTGGTGTATTCCAAGAATGATGAAAAACATGCAGAACATCTTTAGATTGTTTTATAGACTCTCCGAGATAAGCAATTGTATGCTAAGTTCTCAAAGTGTGAATTTTGGTTAAAGGAAATTGGGTTCTTGGGGTACGTTGTCTCTGGAGATGGAATATTTGTTGTCTCGAAGAAGGTAGAGGCTATTCTAAAATGGGAACAACTCAAGAACGTCACCGAAGTGAGAAGCTTCCTTGCATTGATAGGTTATTACCGGAGATTTGTCGAAAGATTTTCCAAAATTGCAGCTCCATTGTCTGGTTTGACACGGAAGGGAATTAAATTTGAATGGAATGATAAATGTGAGCAGAGTTTTCAAGAACTCAAAAGGAGACTCACGTCGGGTCCAATACTTGCTCTACCAACTGCTGGTGGTGATTATATAGTTTATGGTGATGCCAGTAAACAAGAGTTAGGGTGTGTTTTAATGCAAGGCGATAGAGTCATCGCTTATACTTCTCGACAGTTGAAGAAGCATGAATTGAATTACCCTATCCATGATTTAGAATTTGCTGCCAATGTGTTCGCTTTGAAAATATGGCGACATTACTTATACAAAGCTACATGCAAAATTTTCACCAATAATAAGAGTTTCAAGTATTTGCTTACCCAAAAAGAGCACAACTTGAGGCAAAGGAGATGGATAGAGCTGGTTAAAAACTATGCTCTGGTGATTGATTATCACCCGGGTAAGGCAAACGTAGTTGCGGATGCTCTAAGCCGTAAGTCCTCATCTTTTTCTCCAACTCAGGGAAATTCTTACCTTTTATGTCTAGTGGGCTTCGTGCTCATGGAGCCAAATTTTCTTATGATGACAATGGTGCATTATTAGTGAAGTTTGAAGTTCGACCAATCCTGATAGACCGTATTAAAGAGCTCCAAACCACTGATGAGGAGCTAAAGGAGATAGCGGAAAGGGTTCGTAAGGGTGAAACTGGTAATTTCCATATTTGGGAGGATGGCATAGTAATGTATGGGAAACAGATTTGTGTTCCCAAGAATGATGAGCTCCGAAATACCATACTTGAAGAAGTGCACTTTTTGACTTATGCTATGCATCCCGGAAGCACTAAAATATACCAGACCATCAAAGAAACTTACTGGTGGTCAGGATTGAAGTGGGAAATAGCTGAATTTGTAGTAAGGTATCTCGTATGCCAATAAATCAAGGCGAACATCAGAAGCTGACCAGGATACTTCAACCATTGCTTATACCTGAATGGAAATGGGAGTACATCACTATGGATTTCGTGGTGGCATTGTCACGTACTCTAAGTCGTCATGATGTTATTTAGGTGATAGTTGACAGACTCACAAAATCAGCATATTTCTTCCCGATTTAGAATACCTACTCTTTAGAGAGATTAGCAAAACTGTATCTTGATGAGATTATTCAACTCCACGGGGTTCTGGTATCAATTATATTAGATCATGATTCTCGATTTATATCCAGATTTTGGCCTAAGTTACAAGAGACCTTAGGCATTAAGTTGAAATTCAGCATTGCATTTCATCTACAAATGGATGGATAGTCAGTGCGTACAATCCAGACATTGAATGACATGTTGAGGGCACAGTTGATGGACTTCCAAGGGAGTTGGGATAGACATCTACTATTTGATCGAATTTCCATACAATAATAGCTATCAATCTAGTATTGAGATGCCTCCCTATGAACCTCTCTATGGAAGGAAATATCGAACTCCGCTTTGTTGGGATGAAGTAGGAGAGCGGAAGATTAAAAGTGTAGAACTAATTGAAACAATGATAGAGAAAGTGAAGGTGATTCGGATGAGAATGAAAGTAGTTCAGAATAGATAGGAGAGCTATGCCAATAAAAGAAGAAGACATTTGGAATTTGAGGTAAGAGACATGGTATTCCTGAAAGTTTCACCTTGGAAAGGTGTAATCCGATTTAAAAAACGAGGTAAATTGAATCCAAGGTACATTGGACCATTTAAGATCCTTAAGAGGGTTGGAAATGTGGCCGATCGATTGGAGTTACCTCTAGATTTAGAGAAAATTCATGATCTAATCCATGTCTCAATGCTAAAGAAGTATTTGTCGGATCCCTCTCATGTAATTAAAGCTCCTCTGGTAGAGTTGAATCAAGACTTGAGTTTCAAAGTGTAGCCAGTACAAGTCATAGATCGACAACTCAAGAAAATAAGGACTAAGCAAATCCCAATGGTGAAAGTATTATGGAGAAACAACCGAGTAGAAAAACAGACTTAAGAGATTGAAGAATCAATGCGGAAACAACACCTGTAATTTTTTGATGTATGAATTTTAATTTAAATTTCGAGAACGAAATTTTTTTGAGTGGGTTAAGTGTTGCAGTACCGAGAAAGTTCAAAAAAAAAGAGAGAAAAGAAAAGTCAAATTATTTTTTTTGCTCTCCCCTCTCCACTTTCCCAATCTCATTACCCGAAACCCATTTCTCCCCTCTCTCATTCTCACTCTTTCCCTCTCTTGATTTCCTCATCCCTCTCTCTCTGCTTCTCTGCTTTCTCATTTCGTTGAAGACAACCGGACAATGGTGAAGTGGACAATCTCTCTCTTCGACTACCGATGATTGACCTTGAATCTTTGAGCTAGGTTTGCATCTCAAGGTACAAATCTCATCTCTCTCTCTAGTCTCTACTCTCTTGTCTCTCTCTCTCTCTATGCCCCAGTGTTTCCATTTCTTCTAATATGCAAGGAAAATATTTTGATGTCTGTCTTATGCACTGTGAGTGAACATGATTTTCATGTTTGCAGTAACTATGATTCATGAGACACCATGGGTAGTTGATTTCATCTTGGGTTTATTAGCAACAAGGAAAATAAGAGAAATGAAAAAGGAAAAAGTATACGAGTATTCAATGGGATAAGAGAGCAGCGCCCAGAATGATTTTGATTTAGTTGCTACCCAAAAACTGGAACAGGTTTGAGGGTTTTAGAGAATGGAGATACGAACTCTAATATTAGATTCTTTCTCCTGCAAAATGACCCGCTTATGTGAATAATAAAATATAAGTCTTTTTGTCCCTACGTCCACCATTTTGATCTCTGTGCTTAGGGCGTAAACATTTGATTGTACTATTTTTATACAAATGTTTTTTTAATCCCTTTATGTTTTCATCACTATTCCATTTGAATGACTATTATTTGCCCATAGAATAATGACTTTCAGCATTTAAAAGCCTCTCATGCCTTATTGTGATTGCTGTTCTGTTATTATAATGTTAAGATTAAGTTGTTTGTTAGCAAAGTAACTAAGTAAAAGAGACAATTTCATCAAATGTATTGACCTAAATGCTGTTAGAGTTAATAGTTTTATGATGGCAAGCTTATGAGAAGTAGAAAATATACCAGGTTTAGGATAATCTATTAGAGCCTGAAAGGAATTTCTTTGGAGCCAATAATGCCTCGAGAGTGAATACCCTTTTCAGATGATTGGATGACTATGTTTCATATGAATGAGAAATTACTTTCAACCATGGTTTCTGAATTGAATTTTTAAATAAGTTTGTGGAATAGATTTATAAATGTTTTGTGATTGTGGTGGGCCTTGAAATGGATTTTGTGATAAAGCCATGTCTCTTGAATTTGAATGATAATTTATTTGCATCATGTTATGATTGAATATTTATATGAATTGTGAAATGTTGCTCTATTTTATACGTTGAGTCTGAATTGATTATGAAATTGAATGTGGTAACATGTACTACTAGAAAACAGCCCTTCAGCGATGGAAAAATTCATCGCTGATAGCCTAAAATCTGTCACTGAAGGGTATTTACGACGGAAAAAAATCAGTCGCTGAAATTGAAAAAAAAATCAGCGACGGACCTCGTCGCTGATTTTTGAGTTATGAAGAAAAAAATTGTACAACAGCTCCAGCCTCTGGCCCACCCACACGGCTCCCCTTTAATTAGTGCAAATTGCTGTTGCACAAAGAAAAATATAAGAACATGCTAACCACTAGACCAAGAAAATTATTTAACAATACTTCTTTTTTATTTATTTATTATCTTTATTTATTATTTTTTTAATAATATTAAAATAATATAAAATTATAATTTATTATAAAATAATAAAATAATTTTATTTTTACTTAAAATAAAATAATAAAAAATTTGAAAAAATAAAATAAAATAATTCTTTGCAACATAAAATAAAAATAATAAGAATTATTAAAAAATTTAAAAAAAATAATAAAATAATAAAATAATAAAATAATAAAAAAATCCATCGCTAATTCGTCAGTAATTTTCTATCAGTAATCCGTCGCTAATTTTTTATCACTAATGCATTGCTAATAACTATACATATATATTTTTTTATTTTTTTTTCTTCACCAAATCAGCGACGGAATATTTCTGTCAGTAAAAATTTCATCGTCGATAATTTTATAATTTTTTTTTAATATTTTATTTTTTAGGATTTAGCGACAGAAATATTTCCGTTGCTAATTTCCGTCACTAATCCGTCGGTATTGCGTCCGATATTAATCCATTGAAAATCCGTCGCTATTACCGACAGAATTTTTTCCGTCAGTAAAAATCCGTTACTGATATTGGTTTTTCTAATAGTGATGGTGCTGGAAACGAAATGACTATAGTCTAAATTTTGTCACGAACTAGGTCTCGGAGCGGCGTGGTTAAGGTTTGTTAAATTGGCTTAGGGGTAAGTGGGTTGGAGAGCCTCCACTAGCGGCCGGATAACGTGGTAGCACCCAACGGAGTTCTGGGCTAACGCCAAGGAAAAAGAGGATTTTATAAAAGCTGTGGAAAACCCTTGGCGAATTCTGTCAACGGCTATTGGTAGAATAATATTTTCGGCATACCTCAAAATTGTGAAAAAAAATGAATATAGACTGTTTGATTCGATTATATGAGTTATGGTAGTTTGATATGAATGATTTTATGTAAATGAATTTTTTCATTGTATTAAATTATATTTGATACATGTATTTGGTATTACCATCTTCACCCCTCATTTATACGCTGCATACCATTGCATTCCACTCACTGGATATTTAAAATATTCACCTCCTCATTTTTAAAAATTCTTTCCAGAGGAAGTATAGAGTGTTCGAGTAAGTATTGGAAAAATCCAAATGACTATAATTGAGATTTCATTCTTTTACATAAAATTATTTTTGAGAAAATGTTTTATCATGTAATAGGATATTTGGATTGTAATGATATATTTCGATATATTATTCCGGTTTTATGAGTTTTATGAACTGTCTGAGAATTCTGATGTATGCATGTACAGGGATTCCCCGATTGTGTGCCGATGCATGCATGTGTGTACAGGGATGGGCTGGATGGATCCCTTACATGAGTGTTGTGTATATGATTTTTTATTTGATGGATTTTATATTTTGAAAGATTTATTCTACAATTGTAATGTCTTGTGCTATCCCGATATATCAGGAGGTCATGTCTATATACCTAGATAATGCGGCGATTGATACATGCTCAAAGGGAGAGTCGAGGCGTGACAAATACTGTAGTGATTTCTTGGCCCTCATGGACTGGGTCGTTACAAGTGATATGAGAGACCTAACTTCATGATCTTTGGGTTAGAAGTTATTAGGTTCAAAATCACTTACATTAATTATCACTTATTAGAAGGCCATTGAATGGGGAGGGCGGGAAGTTTAAAAATGGTGCATCACAAAATCTCACGTTTTATATCCTCAATCACCAAACATAACGGGGATGTTTGATTTAGTAAACACGGACAGCATACGAGTTGAGTTGTAACCTAATCCTTGGCAGAGTGAGGTCAGAATAGTACGATGGAGGAATGATGAGACAAATGATAGAATTCATGAATCCACGATGTGACAATCTTAAACGACAAGAGTTGTTATGGTAAATCCAAAAAGGATTAACATGACAACACTCCAAGCAGGATCTTCCGAACCAAAGGAAAGCATGAGTTTCAATAAATTGTGATAAAATTCCATGGAGAAGCAGATCCAATTGACTCCGAAATGTGGATTTTAGAACTTGAATTGGCTTTTGTCTTCCCTAATGAGTTGAAGTTTTGTTTGGTCATGGATTTGTTGGTTAATGACTCAGTTTTCTAGTGGGAGATAGTGTTCAGAGTTCAATTTTAGAATCACCCACTCTTTGTGTCTTGAGGGTAGTGCCTAAAACTTTTACTTGTAGAGTTTCTCCATTTAACACAAAAGATGCCTTCGTGAAACTTCTAGAGATTGACTTACTATGCCTCTTTCTATATCAGCACACGAAGAGAGAAATCTGAAAGCTTCATTTTAGGACTTAAAGCTGGGTTGAGGAGTAAGATAATGGGTGGCAATATGCTTGCTTACAAGGATGATGTGGAATGAGCTAAACATGTGAAATCTGATGAGTTAGCTCACTCACCAAGGAATGAGACTCATATTGAGAAGAGGTCATAAAAATGTGATGAGAGTCATATTCCCAAATGTCAAACTTATGGTAAGTCGCATAAAAGGGAATGTTATTGGAACATTGGGGGATGCTTTGGTTGTGGAAATTTGAATAATAGATTCATGATTGTCCAGGAAGAAAAGGCTTGGGCACGACACAAGTTAACATGAATGTGGGAAGACAGCCAACAAAGGGCAATAATAGAAATGGTGCATCATCAGAAGTACCAGTTAATATTCTTCCAAAATATGTCACCACATAAGGCTGAGTTTACGTGCTATCTCGTTATGAGGCTACACCAGATAAAGAGATTCAAATCATGCCTCGATTCTAGCCATTCATTTAATCCACCGATCGAAATCCAACGCAAGTTTTGATCGAAACCATATGGGTATCGCCATCTCTCCACTGATATTTATTCATCACGAGCTAACAATGTCCTCTTCGACTTGAGCAATATACTTGTGATGCACGTAAACTCTTAACTCTATAGTTGTCATCGTTTGCAACAACACTTGGTTCCATTTTCACGATTAATTTGTTTCTTACATGCAAGATCACAACTAAAAAAGGAGTTGACGTCCTAGCATTTGAACTCATCCCTCTCTTAGTTGGAGTTGTAGAGATCAAAAGTATGATACAAAGGAAGAGAGGGGGAGAAAAAAAGAGATTATTTGGAAAAAAATAATAAGACAGGGAGAAAGGTTTTGCAAAAATAAATAAATAAGTCAATTCTAAGTTTTGGTCATATCCTTTTTTGAAATTAATTTTGAAAATTTATCTATTTTTAACATCACCCTCTTTCATAATTATCTTTGCATGAAAATTTACAAAAAAAAAAAAAACATTGAAATATTCATTTTCTTCTAAAAAATGTTGCTCATAGACATTTCTACAAAAATTTTTAAAGTTCCATGACGCAAAAGTGCAAATTTTGAGAGTTTCAGGGTAAAAGTGTAATTTTCAAAGATTTCACTAATTTTGAAATATATTCTTTAGGTAAGAACTATTATTAATAAATTATATATTTTAGAAAATTATATCCAAATTTGGTTAAAGATATGAATCGGTTCAAGAATCGAAAGTTCTGGGAAAATGTGTAACTCTCTAGAAAATAGTTATCAAGCAGTCCTCTTTTTGTTTGTCTCTGTTTGTATAAGCATTAAACGATACATTTTTGTTTGTTTGATTTAACTTTGATTTTGAATTTGTGTAATTATGTTTCTGTTTTTGTTTCTCTTTATACTTCTGCTTGTTTTTAGACTTCAATTAATTTTTGCAATTTTATTAATTATGAAAATTTCAGTAAGTTTTTAATATTTTGTGATTCTATGGACTTCTACTAACTCTAGGAATATTTGTTAAAGTTTGAATCTTTATTAGTATTCAAACTTCTAAATATCGAGCGTAATTATCATTTGTATCAGTTTGGTTTGACCTTCGATAAAGAATAAATTGTGATAATTTTGATAAATCGGTATTTTTTTAATAATTTATTATTTATTATTTTTTGACATACTTTAAGTTATCGTTTTGTTGGGTGTCAATCAAATAAAAATAAATTTTTGTATTTCAAACAATATGGGTATAAAGTGAGTAAAGTCGTCTCCATAGAAAATTGTAGATTTATTTTTTTGAATTCTACTAAATAATAAAATAATCTAAAAAAAGAATTGATTGACTAAAAATAAATAACTAAATAACTAAAAAATTAAAGAAATAAAATCCAATGAAAATCAATTTCTAGTCAAAGAAATTATATGTGTCTCGATTTCGTGTGATTGATCATCAATTTACGTAAAGATTTCAATAACTATAAACAAATTGGTTATACTCATCCAACAAATGCCGAACAGTCAATCTTTACTTGATTGGTCGATAATTAAGAGAATATAATCTTACAAAAACTTTTAAAATTTAAAGTTTTTACAGCGTTAAGATTTAAAAAGATCAAATTTTAATAAAAAAACACATAATGAGTTTATTTAAATTAAATTATTTAATTCTATGACAAATATTAGACTATTAATAAAACCATATATTTATGTCCTTCAGTACTATATTAAAATAAATAAATAAAATATGGATTTACAATTTTAATCGGTAATAGATTATTCTCGAATTATTAAATATTGGTCACTATTTAATAAAACTTAAAAAATTATAATAAATAAAGTATAAAAATTAATTAAATATTTATAATATGTTAATTTGATATATTCAATTAGATTTCATAATTATTAAAAATCAATATTCAATAATCTTTCGACTAGAAAATAAATTTAGAATGAAAGCAAAGAGAAAAAGAACTCATAAAATAAATGAAAATTCTGGTGGAATACATAAATGAATGTGCGCTGGAGAAATACTACAGGGACGTGACTGTTGCTCCTACTATCCTAGGGAAAATGTGCTGAGAAGCCAAGCGTACAATATATATGACTATCAGTTGCCTCCTGTATACGTTGATCTTCCTATTTTCTAAAAAGGCCGGCCCTTCTAAACCCTAAGCAACTATTAAAATAAATAAAAGGAAGTTTCTCTTACCTAAATATCTTATTTGACTTGGCAAAGATATGGACTAGCTAAAATAGAAAATTATAAAATTGAAGTTTTTAAAATTTTTTATTTTTAAATATTAGGAATGAAATAAATTTTTAAACTTTTCAATATTTTTAATATAAACTCCATCATTCCTTGAATTTTCGTACAACTAAAAAGGGAATATGTTGATTTGATTTTCAAAAAAATCTTACAATATCTTCTAAAATCCACATGTTCATGTGTTAACGAAAGAATATTACTGTCTATTTTTTTCTTCTTTGCATAAATACTCCAGCTTGGCTCTTTTTCCCCCACTTTCCTTCATAGGCCCCTCCATCAATTATAGTATATCAAATACCATAAATTATAGATATTATTATAATATTTATTCAAAAATAAAATAAAATCAATTATAAATATTATATTAATTTATGTCTTATCATATTTATTTAGATATTTCGAATTATTCTAATTTTATCAGTTTTACTGACAGTGCCAATATTTCACAGTAAGTTTGTAAGTTACGATTTGATTAGTATTTTTATCTTTGTTTTTCTGTTTGAGTTGTTGTAACTCACTCATTTCTTTCCCCACCTTCCGTACCTTCAATTCCTTTGGTACACAAATCGGGTAAAAACGTGAAGATTTAGTGACTATGAGTTTATAAAAAATGATTAGTTAATTAGTTAATTCAAATAGTCAGGGAGATAGCTTAGTTGTATAACTCGTTGTCTTTGTTCTAGAGTCCCTCTTGCAAGTACCCAAGAACATTGTCAATATGAGAATCAGGGTTTTTGTTTAAAAGTCTATTCATTAATGACTCTTTTGTATGGCATTTTTCTTTAATATAAAAAAACTTTTAAAATTTTCGGTCCGACTTGACATCCGTTGCTATTTCCTAACCTTCACGCATAGGGCTTAAAAACAAAACCAAAAGAGATAGGAAACACCAAGCATGCTTTGATACTAACAAAAGTTTAAAAATAAACCAACAAACATAATTATCATGCAAAAATTTTAAGATTTTTAATGTGTTACAATCATTTATCTCTTTCCAACAATTAGATATTCCAGGTTGAGAAAATATCACAAAATCAAATCATCTTCTATTATTCATAATCCAAATATTACGATGACAAATGATTACCAAACCTTTCTTCGAAAATCTCTCTCTTCTTTCCTGTTGGTCCCAAAGACAACCAAGAAGGGGGTTAATTGGTTGTCTAAAATTTAGTTTTTCAAAATTTTATCTAACTCCACTTAGATCTAAACAAATCTATGGTCAATTTATAGAATATAAGACAAAAATAAAAGAGAAAGTAAGGAGACAAATTTGGTTTATAGTGGTCGACCTTGTGCCTACACCCACTCTTCCAGCCAAGTAAGTCGGGCTCTAACAACCTACTAGTTTCCACAATGATTCAAGACAACATAGTACATCCACTTATTGACTTTTGATGTTCACTTCATGAAAATTGTTTCGTTCAACAATGGAAGACAAATCACACAAATACTCAATCAAAAATTATAAGATAAGTAAATAAAAATGACAGTAGTAGTGCTCAGAATTGCAGAGGTTTTTCTTGAGTTTTTTGGTGATATGAAGTCTCAAAAATTGATAGTCATTCAGCCTCTCATGTCCTCTATTCTCACACCATGAAAAACCTGCTGATAGCTGCTGCATTTGATAGCAAAGAAACTCAACAAACAATAGTAAAAATTCCTAAAGTTACTACAATAGTTTTCAACAACCATTCTGGAAAAATAGCCTCCGAATTCTTTTGAATTTTGAAGTTTATTAAGAGTAAATATTTTTCTTCTGAACTTTAAACATCCCTCTAACATATTCAAAAGTTGTTTTGATGATATCCAGATTATTGTTTTTCCAAAAAATTTGAAAACAGCTCTAAAAAATATACCCCCCAGTTCTGAATTTTTCAGAATAACTAACCAATTTTGTCCATTTATTTCTCCACAAAAATCTCAAGATAAATGTGTCACGGATTATTATATTTGCTGTTCAATTGTAGTACTATAATATAGCATAATCAAATTCAAAAATTCAAAACCAGTGGTGAAATTATCGAAGACCAAATATCCATTCAGAACCATTTTTTGACAAGTGATTTTGCTATATAAAATGAGTAACCAACCAATTTCTAGTTGATTTTTCTATAACATATCTACAAAATATTTAAACTATAAATGCTTGAAATTGAAGTTCCACACACATTCTTTGAAACATAATTTTCGATTTTGGAAATATTTCAACACATAAGAAAATATAACTATCCAAATATTTTTAAATGATCACACTTCAACACTTAGAAAAATTTATAAGTGGTGGAATATGAATTGTTCTCATATTGGGGTATTTTTTATGTACATCTAGTATCAATTATAGGTTAAGTTTAGTACCCAAGTTATACTTACCTTGCTAGCTGTGTCTTCAACAGATATAAAAAAATCTTACTTTTATGACCAAATAAGTCTTACTTCTATGATCGATTCTATAACTGGTTCTATCACTTTTATATTGAATAAAAAAATTATTTACACTAAATAGATTGATTAGAATCAAATGAGAGATTTTGTTATTATCAAAACTAAAAAAACAACAATTTCCTTAATATTCTCCATCTTTTTGATAATAACAAAACTTTTAAAAAATAAATGTACAAAAATTGTTCAATTAAGCATATTCTCAAATAATCATGTAAGTCATATGAACACAATATCAATTGATGCAAGCAAATACATTATTTAGTGTTCACCAATGTTCATCCAATTTAAAGATTGTTTGTTTTATTTAAATTGTGAGTTTCAAAGTTCAAAGTGTAGTCATTAGTAATCTACAAAGTTTCAAAAGACAGTCAAGTCATTGTGCAAACATTAGTAATCTTCTAAGTTTCAAAGTGCAATCAAGTCATTGTTTGGTTTTGAACTTTATTATTTGTTGCATAATTTTTTCAATGTTCTCCCCCTCAATGTGTACAGTTTCTTTTGATTTTTGTTATTACATTTTATTTTATTATCCCCCTTTTTGTTGTATAAAAAAGAAATACAGCATTAAAACATTGAAGCATTGAAGTATTGAAATACATAAAAGAAGACATCGATTTTATTGAAATCTGACAGGAATACAAGAAAGATACAATATCGAAATACAAAAGATATGTATTTGTCAAAACATAGAAGTGAATGACAGAGTATAGAGACAACCAATTTCAGAGAGTCAGAACAGGAAATGATTAAGTTTAAGATGTATTCTTGGATAACAATTTCAGAATTTCAGAAATCTGTGATTAAGTTTCTTTTTGTCTTTCTATACACTCATCAATTTTCTTTTCAATTCTTTGTTTCTAGTCATCTTCATTAGTTGCCTTAACTTGCTTTTTCTTTCTTTTTGAAGATTCACCATGATCAAATGTAGATCTTAGAGGTCTTTCATTTGCTCTTTTTGCAAATGGACAGGTTATATCTCCATTTCCTTGAAATTTTCCTTTCCAAAAGGGATCATCTTTGCCTCTCTAGACATTATCATCAGAAATAGTTATTCTCATGTGAGATACCATTGATTCTCCTAAAACTGATGGCTCTAAGACAGGATCCCTTAAACATGAAAAATCAAATCCTTTTTACTCAAATAGCCTCATTAGAACATTGCCATATGGTTTGCTGCTCTTATTCCTATGAATGTGATTGATAAAGACATTCAACATATCAATTTGTCTGTTCAATAGCAGGGCAACCAAAATTCTATCGTTTTCTACAGTCACAGTGGTAGAGCTTCCATATCTTGGAATGAGGCACATCAACACAATCTTGTGCAGAATTCTAACAATGAGAGAAAAGTCTTTTTTCATACAAGTATCCTATCCAGAGTTAGAATTTGCATGAAACAATTTAAAACATCTCTTTTCTTCATGTTTTCAAGTGGCTTGTCTTTTAATTGTTTAAGTTCTAAACATTGAACAACATCATTCTTGGTAATCTCAACTCTAATACCCAATATTCTTGATCTCAAAATATCAGAATGTTCAGCATCTAAGTTCTTGTAGAAATAAAAAATTACCTTCCTTATGCAGTTCCAATTGCTGTCACACAATCCAACACTTTCAATCCTCTCAAGAATAGTTCGCATTTCCAAATCCATTTACTCAAAATAGTTAAAATTTATGAATCTACAGGAACCAACTTCGAACATGATTGGACATGACGAAATATAAGGAAGTTGGATTTGAAGGGGTTGAAGAATCTGGTTTTCTAATAACTTTTAATGGGATTCTTAATTCGAGAGATGAGTTTGATTTTCAGTTGATTGAGAATCAAAATCACGAATGGGTACCGAATTTGATCTTGAGTTCTGAGGATATGCATTGAAACCGAAATGAAAACTTAAAGAATCAGAAGTTGAAGAATCAGAGCTTGGAGAATCAAAACTTGAGATGTTAATATGTGAAAAATATGGATTATTTGTTGTTCTTCCCGTGATTTTTGAAGATTTACGCGAAGCCATTCTAAGTTTGAATTTAGGGTTCTTTGTTAGAGCTTTTGAAGAGAGAGAGGGATTGTTTTGTTGTAGAGGCTCTATGTGCTTTGTCAGCTTTAAGCTCTATGTGCTGAATTTTTTTTTTATTGAAAAATCTTAAAATGGGAAGCACACTCCTATTTCATTTCTAATGTTTTCACATTTTTCTTTGTCTAAAGGTTTTGTAAAAATATCGGCAAGTTGATTTTGTATTTCTACATATTCCAAAATTACATCTCCATTTAAAACATGATTTCTAATAAAATGGTGCCTAATCTCTGTGTTTTGATCTTAAATGATTTATGAGATTTTTGATAAAACAAATGATACTTGTATTGTCACATTTTATGATAATATTTATAATCTAACCTATAGTCTCTAAATTGTTGTTTTAACCACGAAATTTGAACACAACAATTTCTTATTGAGACATATTCCGATTCGGCTGTTGACAATACAACTGAAATTTGTTTCTTAGATACGCAACCTATGATTTTGTCACATAAAAATTGACAAGTATCTGAGATACTTTTTTGGTCAATTTTGCAATCGGTATAATCGACATCCGGATATCTAATTAATTCAAAATTTGAATTCTTTGGATACCATATTTCTAAATTTTTGGTACCGACTATATACTTTAAAATTTTTTTGGTGGTTTTAAGATGAGATTCCTTACATTTGCTTTGAAATCTAGCACACAAACATACACTAAGTATAATATTGGGTTTAGAAGCGATCAAGTATAACAATGATTTTATCATACTTCTATAGAGTTTTTCATTCACATTTTTCCCTTCTTCATCTAGATTTAATTTAATAAAGGTAGACATAGGGGTACTAACATATTTCAAATTTTCTATACCAAAATTTTAATTAATTTTTTTATATACTTTTCTTGACTTATAAATATACTATGAGGAGATTGTTTAATTTGCAATCCAAGAAAAAAATTTAATTCATCCATCATTGACATTTCAAATTCACCCTTCATGATTTTGCTAAAATTATCACACAAATGTTTATTTGTAAATCCAAACATAATATCATCAACATATATTTGAACAACAAGAATATCATCATCAACATGATTGATAAATAAAGTAATGTCAATATTTCCCTTTTTGAAATTATTTTGCACAAGATATTCACTTAATCTATCATACCATACCATTGGTGCTTGTTTTAGACCAACAATACTTTTTATAATTTATAGACATAATCTTTCTTATTATATTCTTCAAAACCGGGTAGTTGACTAATATATATTTCTTCTTTTATGTAACCATTTAAAAATACATTTTTAACATCCATTTGATATAATTTAAAATATTTAAAATATACAAAAATTAAAAGTAGTCGTATTGCCTCTAATCTAGCTACGGGTGCAAAATTTTCATTATAATCAATTCCTTCCTCTTGTGAATATTTTTTTGCAACTAGTCTAACTTTGTTTCTTACAACATTTCCATTTTCATCCAATTTATTTTGAAAAACAAATTTAGTTCCAATTATTGATTTATTTTTCGGTTCGGTTCTAAAGTCCAAACATTATTTCTTTTAAATTGATTTATTTCTTCTTACATAGCCTCTATCCAACTTTCATTTTCTACGGCTTCTTCTATGGTTTTCGGTTCTATGATAGAGATTAATAAGAATTGATTTTCAATATTTCTATAACTTGATCTAGTTTTTATTCGTTCACTTACATCTCCCATTACATCATTAGGTGAATGACTAGGTAAGAATTTTCAATTTTTAACTATTTCTTCTCTCTGTTCACTTTGATTTATTTCATTTTCATTATCTTGTTTTGCATTTTGTTTTTCAAGAGGGATTTCAATTTGAATAACATGATCATCTTCTATTTTGGAGGTGGTGGTGGCATCTGCACCCCATACTGACTATACCACTCCTGCCACTACCTCAAAACCTCTAGTGGTGGTAGTGGAATCCCTACCGTAGTTGTCGAATGGGGTGGTGCTGGTGTAGGCACCAGTGACGAGGAAGCATCCTCAGGTACTCTAAGGGTCTCAGGCTCCCTTGAAGTATCAGGTGCTAAAGGAGTCTCAGGTGGCACGAGTCTAGCTCCACGTCCTACTGATCTACTATATCTACGCAGCTTAATTCTGCAAAAAGAATTCTCCATGAGATATATTTCAGGAATTAGAGTTAGTTACGAGTAACTAACCTCCTAAAATGAATGAACTCAATTCTTAAGACCATATGTAGTGATATATATGACTGTATGAAACTCTAATACATCGAGAACTTTAAATATATTCATACTTGGGAAACGTCTTACATAGACATACAACTCTCAACCTAGACGCTCTGATACCGACCGAACTGTCACGCTCTAGACCGGGATCGTGAGTAGCCGTCCGTTACCCTAGATGTCGGTGATATTATAAAAAAAATCGGAAAGAACCTCCCCATATTTTGGAGGTCTCCCATATACCAATCAACCTGTATATCAAATGATCATCCAACCACTTAAATAAATGGGCCAACACGACCTCACAACAAATCAATCACATTCATATAATACCCATCAATCCATCCCGTACAAACCACGACAACGTAAGGTTATCATGAAATACTATCAGTCTTAGCCACAGACTTCTACTGCCATACCCCCATCAAAGGCATGAACAGTCACCAGTTACCCCTCCTGTAATTCAGAGATGGCACCGAACGAACCTAAAGGACACTTCTAGCATGAGAAGTTTCCCAAAGTAAATATACACAATAGTACATTTCATACCTCAATGCAATAGAATAGAATTTAGAGTTTCAATAAGATGCATGTACATTTTCATACAGTCATCCCTTTTTATACACAATGGTCTATCTACAACCCCAATAAATAATTATGCAATTTCATTGGCAAATCATTCCCAATATCACATTGAGTACCAAATCAACGGCCTTGTCTCCAACCAAAAGTCTCATGCGCTAATAAATCTTAACGCGTCCCACTATAGCTATCTTTGTACACAATAGAAAATGATGGGTGAGTATTAAGGAAGATACTCGGTGAGTGAGAGGGTATATATCATGTGTTCAATGAGTCGGTGAAAAATGGAGTATCAAAATTCTCAATAATACCACAAATTGTAGGAAATCATGTAAAATGCTCAATTTATCATAAATAATTCTTTCACATACATTTCAAACATATATGTATCTATATCATCAAATCATGCTAGAATAGAGTGTACCAAAATCAGTTCTGGCAAGGGTTAACCGCGACCAATGACAGCCACATCGAGGGTTTTGTATGCAACAGGTTAGAAAAGCTCTCTACCCCGACGTTGGTGACAGAGCTCATCATGTGCTAGACTACGGCGCGCCATAGCCCTCTCCCTTATGGGTTCAACTTGACTAGTACAGTGTCGAATCACAATACATTTACCCTTTTCTGAAGTCATGTGGGATACCTTCCGTAGAAGCGTATCGGGTGCAAGTATGGATCACGCTACACATGCATCCTTCGTAACTACGGAATGGGATTTACCCATCACAAAGTTATCATCATCACATGCTAGGGCCCTCGGCCCATGTAAAATATCATTATCAAATCAATCACGTGTCATGCTATATTTCTCAAGTAATGTCAATCATTTCCGCAAGAGTGATTTCATAAAACATGTATAAATCAAATACGATGGCATGGTTTCGTATATTAAAATTCGTTTGGATGCATACATAACACGTATAAACATGTTTAGGGATACTCCATGAATTCACAAAATCATTTCATAATTCATTGAAAATTTCACATCACATATTCATTAAATCATGCTTGCATCAAAAAATATTTTAAGACATAATATTGTACATCAGACACATAATATAATAAATTCGACTCACAGTATGCTAGAGGGTACACCACTCCCAGCACGAATCTCAAGGTATACACAAAAATATGTTTCCCTCAATATCAACAACGAGCCTCTATAAACATAATGTAGAATATGTGTCACTTAAGAGATCATATGATACGTACATAATAATGTAAATGTGATATAACCCTAGTTATAGACAAATTTAGGGTTTTCAAGTTCTATTCTTGCGCCATTTTAGGGAATTGACCACTAGTTTCTCAACCAGGGTCGGAATTTGGGAAATTTCAATTTCTATGGCTGACTCACAGAAAAACACACTTTTCGTGTTGAACGTATCTACAAAATCTCGGTGGAAGATTCCTTAAAGTCTACATTTTCAAACCAATTTAAATCTCACTCTCCATTCTGTCATGTTTTAGCAAATTTCCCTTATCTCACAATCTATTCGTTCTAAAACTCTGATATTTGATTATGTTGTAGTTATGACACAAGGCTACAACTTCTTGGTTGGGCACTTTCTCAGATTCCTAATACAAGTCCCTAAAATATCACCATTTTGCCCACATTACATTTTAGAAGTCTGTTCTGACCAATTTTTAACTCAACCATCAGAACGTTTAATATAGAACTCCAAATTACCTGAACTTTTTATAGTTTCTAGAAGACACAAAACCTTACATTTTTCATGTTTTGGGTTTATTCTAATTTTGCCTAGAAGGGGTTTGAAATTGACCATCAAAATCTCTTTTCAGTTTTGGTTGAGAAACAGAATCGTTTCTGTACAGTTTTGAGAGATTTTGTATAACTCTTGATTCCCTTGGCTGAATTGTCTGACATTTTCACAGTAGGTGGATAAGAAGGAGATCTACAATCTTTCTTCTTTGAGATTTTGCAAATAAGGGTTGGAAAAGGGTTGTGCAATGCTACTGTTTTTAGTATTGGAAAATGGATGACCCTCTAATGAGTTTCAGTTGAATGGTTGTAACTTTTGGCACTAGGATCAGACTGAGGTGATCTTTATCTCTTTGGAGCGCTAAGACATGGGTCTACAATTCTTTCAACTAGCCCAAGATCTAAATCTGTCAGGAAGGGGCTTGAAAACTTAGGTTAGTGTTACTGCCGAAATCAGGACAAATTGCAGGACTGAACAGGGAATTAGTGTAGAACACCTAACTTTGAAAAATCATATATAATCCATCTCTACTCAAAATTGGAGCACCGAGCATTTTTGTGTTATGGCTTAAATTTCAGTTTCGCTCCCTGACCCTTCACTTTTAAAATGAATTTAGCATATATATTTCTCACGGCATCAAATTTGCATGTGTGGTTGTCATTTTAGCATGGTAGGGTCAATTTCCATTCATTTTTGCAATTTTGGCAATTTCGTGAAATTATGGTTTAACTTGATAAAACATAAATTTAGCCTAATTTAGACTTCCTAGCAAAATGTTAGCAGTTTTGCATGGGTAGAATTAAATTTCGCTCGGTGAGGACAAATTTTCATCTCCGACGATTAAGTATCAGGCGTTTTTTCGTAAACGATTAAGAATTACCCAAAATCAAGTTCCATTAACTTTTTAATTTAATTTAGCACGTGTGATTTCATCGGGGACAAAATTGCATGCGTAGGTTTTAAAATGGCACGGAGGGAAAAATTTTTAGCTCTCGGCAATCTTGCCAAAATTTTTCAAGAGCATTATAAATCGGAAAAAGTTCTGAGTGACTTTTCTTTATGTGAAAATGAAAATAAATTATATATGAGATAATGAGGAGTACAATATACTGTACATCGAGTATTGGTGTTATATTTCCTAACCTCCTAAAAATAAGTCTCGTCCTCGAGACTAAAAGAAACTATATAGAGAAAAGTTGGGGGTGTTGTCTCCTCATGGCCACCTCGGGCTCCCAAGTCTCTTCCTTGACCTGATCGCTCCTCCACAAAACTCTAACAAGAGGAACCTTTTGGCTCCATAACTTTCTGACCTGTCGATCCTAGATAGCCACGGGCTGAACAGGTAAACTCAAGTCCCCTAAAAACTCAACTCGCGGAGCCTCTAAAATGTGTGAGGGATCTGACTGATATCTCCTAAGCACTGAGACATGAAATACATCATGAATACTCGATAGGTCTGTTGGCAGCTCTAATTTATACACCACACTTCTGACCCTCTCAAGGATATGAAAGGGTCCAATATACCTGGGGCTCAACTTCTCCCGCTGCCCAAATCGAATGACTTCCTTCAGGGGAGATATCCTCAAGAATACCATGTCTCTCACAGTGAATTCTAGAGGTCGTCGCCTACGATCTGCATAGTGTCTATCCTGGGCGGCTTTTATCCGCGTACGGATAATTTTCACTTTCTCATTCATCTCCTCTACCAATTTAACATTGGTGAGTCGTCGCTTACCAACCTCATCCCAGCACAACGGGGACGACACTTCCTCCCATATAATGCCTCATAAGGTGTCATGCAAATGCTCACCTGATAGCTATTATTATAGGCGAATTCCACTAACGGAAGATGCCGATCCCAACTCCCCCGAAAATCCATTACATATACCCTAAGCATGTCCTTTAAAGTTTGAATAGTCAGCTCTGACTGACCATCTGTCTGGGAGTGATACGCTGTGCTGAAATTCAGTTTAGTACCTAAGGCCTCCTACAGACTAGGCCAAAAACGGGAAGTAAATCTAGGGTCTCGATCTTATACTATCGATACTGGAACCCCATGAAGTCTTACAATCGTATCAATATAGAGGTGTGCCAATGCTTCAAGTGAGTAATCACTCCTGATCGGGATGAAGTGTGCGGACTTAGTAAGTCAGTTGACTATCACACAAATGACATCATGTTGTGCCGAAGTCCGTGGCAACCCCACTACGAAATCTATCGTGATATGCTCCCACTTCCACTCAGGAATGGGAAGGGGCTATAAAGTACCAGTTGGACGTTGGTGCTCGGCCTTTACTTGCTGACATACAAGGCAACGAGCAATAAACTCTACAATCTCCCGTTTCATACTCGACCGCCAATAACTATCTCTAATGGTGTGGTACATTTTGGTATTGCCAGGATGTAAAGCATAGGCAGATGAATGGGCCTCCTCAAGAATAGCCCTGCGGAGATCACTATTTGCTGGTATACATATCCAATCTCGGAAAACCAACAGTCCATCCTTGTGGACTCTAAAGTCATTGATATCACCTCTACTGGCTTTTTCATAAATATCTCGGAGCTCTTCATCACTTTACTAAAGCTCCAGGATACAGTCGAGCAAACTCAGCCGAATCTCAATTTGGCTAGTATAGCTCCCAGATTATCACTAGCCAACCTGACTCCCAAAACTCGAAGTCCCAATAAATACAAGAGATAAGTACTCTCGATAGTCTGAGAAGAAGAATATGACTTCCGGCTCAAGGCATCAGCCACTACATTAGCTTTGCCCGGATGATAGTCAATGATGAGGTCATAATCCTTTAGCTGCTCTAACTATCTCCGCTGTCTCAAATTCAGTTCCCGCTGAGTGAACAGATACTTCAGGCTCTTGTGATCTATAAACACCCTGCATGTGACCCCATATATATACTAGCACCATATCTTTAGGGTAAAGACTTTGGTCACCAACTCCAAATCGTGCATAGGATAGTTTACCTCATACTTCTTTAACTGTTGCAAAGTATAGACGATAACTCTATCATCCTGTATCAATACACAGCTCAATCTCTACCTGCTGGTATCACTGGATATCACATACTCTTGACTACTTGTGGGAAGGGTTAGAATCAAAGCGGACGTCAATCGCTGTTTGAGCTCCTGAAAACTTACCTCACAACGGTCATCCCATATAAATTTAACGTCCTTCCACGTCAATCTAGATAATGGAGTAGTAATTCGGAAAAATCCCTCTACAAATCTACAGTAATACCCGGCTAGACCAAGAAAACTCCTAATTTCTGTCACTATCTATGGTTGCTCCCATCTCAATATAGCCTTAACTTTCTACGGATCAACAAAGATACCCTCCACAGAAATTATGTGGCTAAGAAAATCAATTTGCCGCAGCTAAAATTCACACTTGGTGAACTTGGCATAAAGCTGTCTCTCACGAAGAGTTTGCAGAATCACCCTAAGGTACTGAGCATGCTCATCATCACTCCGCAAGTAGACTAAGATATCATCAATAAAAATAATAACGAACCGGTCCATATAATCGTGGAAAACTCGGTTCATAAGGTCCATAAATGCGACAGGGGCGTTAGTTAGCCCAAACAGCATGACTAAAAACTCATAATGTCCGTATCGGGTGTGGAAAGCTGTCTTAGGTACATCCTCAACCCTAATCCGCAGCTAATGGTAACTCGACCGGAGATCTATCTTTGAGAATACCTTGGTATCCTATAACTAATCAGAGAGATCATCAAAACGTAGTAGTAGGTACTGATTTTTAATGGTAACTTTGTTCAGCTATTTATAATCCACACATAACCGAAATGTGCTGTCCTTCTTTTTCATTTCTAATGTTTTCACATCTTTTTTTGTCTAAAAGTTTTGTAAAAATATCGGCAAGTTGATTTTGTGTTTCTACATATTCTAAAATGACATCTCCATTTAAAACATGATTTCTAATAAAATGGTGCCTAATCTCTGTGTTTTGATCTTAAATGATTTATGAGATTTTTGGTAAGACAAATTACACTTGTATTGTCACATTTTATGACAATATTTTTATAATCGAACCTATAGTCTCTAAGTTGTTGTTTTAACTACAAAATTTGAGTACAACAATTTCTTATTGAGACATATTCCGATTCGGCTGTCGACAATATAACTGGATTTTATTTTTTAGATAGACAACTTATGATTTTGTCACCCAAAAAGTGACAAATATCTGAGATACTTTTTTGGTTAATTTTGTAACTGGTATAATTAATTTAAAATTTGAATTCTTTGGATACCATTTTCCTAAATTTTTGGTACCGATTATATATTTTAAAATTCTTTTGGTAACTTTAAGATGAGATTCTTTAAGTTTGTTTTGAAATTTAGCACACAAACATACACTAAATATAATATCGGGTTTAGAAGCGATCAAGTATAACAATGATTCTATCATGCTTCTATAGAGTTTTTCATTCATATGTTTTCCTTCTTTATCTAGATTTAATTTAATAAAGGTAGACATAGGGGTACTAACATGTTTCGAATTTTCTATACCAAATTTTTTAATTAATTCTTTTGTATACTTTTCTTGATTTATAAATATACTACGAGGAGATTGTTTAATTTGCAATCCAAGAAAAAAATTTAATTCATCCATCATTGACATTTCAAACTCACATTTCATGATATTGCTAAAATCATCACACAAATGTTCATTTGTAGATCCAAATACAATATCATCAACATATATTTGAACAACAAGAATATCATCATCAACATGCTTGATAAATAAAATAATATCTACATTTCCTTTTTTGAAATTATTTTGCACAACATATTCACTTAGTCTATCAAACCATACCATTGGTGCTTGTTTTCGACTATACAATACTTTTTACAATTTATAGACATAATCTTTTTTATTATATTTTTCAAAACCGGGAAATTGACTAATATATATTTCTTCTTTTATGTAACCATTTAAAAATGCACTTTTAATATCCATTCGATATAATTCAAAATCTTTAAAATATACAAAAACTAAAAGTAGTCGTATTGTCTCTAATGTAGCAACGAGTGCAAAAATTTCATTATAGTCAATTCCTTACTTTTGTGAATATCTTTTTGCAACTAGTCTAACTTTGTTTCTTACAACATTTCCATTTTCATCCAATTTATTTCGAAAAACCCATTTAGTTCCAATTATTGGTTTATTTTTTGGTTTCGTTTCTAAAGTCCAAACATTATTTCTTTTAAATTGATTTAATTCTTCTTACATAGCCTCTATCCAACTTTCATTTTCTACGGCTTCTTCTATGGTTTTTGGTTCTATGGTAGAGATTAATAAGAATTGATTTTCAATATTTCTATAACTTGATTTAGTTATTATTCCTTCACTTACATCTCCCATTACATCATTAGGAGAATGACTAGGTAAGAATTTCCAATTTTTAACTATTTCCTCGCTTTGTTCATTTTGATAATTTCATTTTCATTATCTTGTTTTGTATTTTTGTTTTTCAAGGGGGATTTCAATTTGAATAACATGATCATCTTCTATTTTGGAGATGGTGGTGGCATCTGCACCCCATAGTAACTATACCGCTCCTGCCACTACCTCAAAGCCTCTAGTGGTGGTGGTGGAATCTCTACTGTAGTCGTCGGCTGGGGTGGTGCTGGTGTAGGCACCCGTGACGAGGAAGCATCCTCAGGTACTCTAAGGGTCTCAGGCTCCCTCGAAGTATCAGGTGTTGGAGGAGTCTTAGGTGGCATGAGTCTAGCTCCACGTCCCACTGATCTACACGTCCAAGCGGCTTAATTCTGCAAAACGAATTCTCCATGAGGTATGTTTCAGGAATTAGGGTTATTAACTAACCCCCTAAAATGAATGAACTTAATTCCTAAGACCATATGCAGGGATATATATGACTGTATGAAACTCTCATGCATTGAGGACTTTAAATATATTCATACTTGGGAAACATCTTACATAGACATACAACTCTCAACATAGATGCTCTGATACCAAATGAACTGTCACGACCCGGACCGGAATCGTGAGCAGCCGTAATTTACCCTAGATATCGACGATATTTTAAAAAAAATTGGGCAGAACCTCCCCATATTTTGGAGATCTTTTATATACCAATCAACCTATATATCAAATGATCATCCAACAGCTTAAATAAATGGGCCAACACGGCCTCACAACAAAGCAATCACATTCATATAATACCCATCAATCCAACCCGTACAAACTAGGACAATGTAAAGCTATCATGAAATACTATTAGTTTTAGCCACAGACCTCTACTGTATGCCCCTATCAAAGGCATGAAGAGTCACTAGTTACCCCTCCTGTGATTTAGAGATGGCACCGAACGAAACTAAAGGACACTTCTAGAATATGACACGTTTCCCAAAGTAAATGTACACAATAGTACATTTCATGCTTCAATGCAATATAATAGAATTTAGAGTTTCAATAAGATGTACGTACATTTTCATACAGTTATCCCTTTTTATATACAATGGCCTATCTACAACCCCAATAAATAATTATACAATTTCATTGGAAAATCATTCCCAATATCATATTGAGTACCAAATCAACGGCCTCGTCTCCAACCAAAAGTTTCGTGCGCTGGTAAATCTCAACGCATCCCACTATAGTTATCTCTGTACACAATAGGAAATGATGGGTGAGTATCAAGGAAGATACCCGGTGAGTGAGAGAGTATATATCATGTATTCAATGAGTCAGTGAAAAATGAAGGATCAAAATTCTCAATAATACCACAAATTGTAGGAAATCATGTAAAATGCTCAATTTATCATAAATCATTCTTTTTACATACATTTCAAATATATATGCATTCATGTCATCAAATCAAGCTGGAATAGAGTGTGCCGAAATCAGTCCTGGCAAGGGTCAACCGCAACTAATGACAGACGCATCGGGGGTTTTGTTTGCAACATGTTAGAAAAGCTCTCCATCCCGACGTTGGTGACGGACCTCATCAGGTACTAAACTACGGCGCACCATAGCCCTCCCCCTTATGGGTTCAACCTGACTAGTATAGTATCGAATCACAATACATTTATCATTTTCCGATATCATGTGGGAAACCTTCCGCAGAAGCGTATCTGGTGCAAGTATGGATCACCCTACACATGCATCCTTCATAACTATAGAATGGGATTTACCCATCACAAATTTATCATCATCACATGCTAGGGCCCTCAGCTCATGTAAAATATCATTATGAAATCAATTACGTGCCATGCCACATTTCTCAAGTAATGTCAGTCATTTCCATAAGGATGATTTCATAAAATATGTATAAATCAAATACGATGGCATGGTTTCGTATATTAAAACTCTTTTGGATGCATACATAACACGTATAAACATGTTTGGGGATACTCCATGAATTCACAAAATTATTTCATAATTCATTGAAAATTTCACATCACATATTCATTAAATTATGCTTACGTCAGAAAATATTTTAAGACATGATATTGTACATAAGACACATAATATAATAAATCCCACTCACAGTATGCGGGAGGGTACACCACTCCCAACACGAATCTCGAGACACACACAAAAAATATGCTTCCCTCAATATCACCAACGAGACTCTATAAACATAATGTAGAATATGTGTCACTTAAGAGATCATATGATGCGTATATAATAATGTAAATGTGATGCAACCGTAGTTATAGATAAATATAGGGTTTTCAAGTTCTATTCTTGTACCATTTTAGGGAATTGACTACAAGTTTCTCAACTAGGGTCAGAATTTGGAAAATTTCAATTTTTATGGCTGACTCACATAAAAATACACACTTTTCGTGTTGAACGTATCTCCAAAATCTCGGTGGAAGATTCCTTAAAGTCCACATTTTCAAACCAATTTAAATTTCACTCTCCATTCTATCATGTTTTAGCAAATTTCCCTTGTCCTACAATCTATTCGTGCTAAGACTCTGATTTTTGACTATGTTGTAGTTATGACACAAGGCTACAACTTTTTAGTTCGGCACTTTCTCAGATTCCTTGTGTAAGTCCCTGAAATATCACCATTTTGCCCACATTACATTTTAGAAGTCTGTTCTGACCAATTTTTAACTCAACCATCACAACGTTTAACATAGAACTCCAAATTAACTGAACTCTTATAGTACCTAGAAGATACAAAACCTTATATTTTTCTTGTTTTGGATTTCTTCCAATTTTACCTAGAAGGGGTCTGAAATTGACCATCAAAATCTCTTTTCAATTTTGACCAAGAAACAGAATCGTTTCTGCACAGTTTTGGGAGATTTTGTATAACTCTTGATTCCCTTTGTCACGCTCCGAACCGGGATCATGAATAGCCGCCCGTTGTCCCTGGATGCCGGCTATATTTTTACAGAAAATCAGGCAGAATCTTCCCATAAATTGGAGGTTTTCCATGTACAATTTCACCTGTATATCACATTCATCCTGTAAAAATAAACAATTGGCCATCCCGATTTCTCGAAAATCAACAAATACCACAGCCAACATCCAGAACAACGCAAGACTATAAAGTTTCTAGTAGTCCTAGCAACAGACCTCTACTGTCATGCCCAACTAGAGCATGAGCAGCCGCCACACCGAATGGATTTAAATTCTACACATATATAAAATAAATTCCTAAGTTATTTTTAAATATTTACAAATACCTCAATGCAATGAAATAATTCAATACGAGGGTTCCACGAATAAATGTTCATAATTTATACAGTCATCCCATAAAACTTGATAAATATATTGGTCAAACTAAAATCTCTAATGCATAATAATATCACCAATCATCGTAGCGGAAGAGATGGAAAATAACCATACCCAAGCCCAGTGATATCTTCTCGGTCTAACACTAATCCTGTAGGAAAGAAAGCGAGAGGTGAGTATCTATGGGAGGATATTCAGTAAGTGAGGGGATTGACATCATATTATCAATATTGAGGGTGAACTTGGAGTGTCAAAGTCTAAGATAAAAAAAAAATATCCACAGTGTGCAAATCGATCATGTTATTTCAAAATCATATATCATACACACACATCAGAAAGCAAGATATGCATCCCAAAATTTACATCAATGTCATGAAGAGCTGGCCAATGAAATATTCCCGGCAATGGTCTACCTCGACCAAGGACGGCGCATTGGGGGGTTTTTCCAAATGCAAGTATTAAATAATGGCTCTCTACCCTAATGTTGGCTACAGACTATCCCAACTAGCCTGTAAATAATCATAATGTACATATAACTAGTTGGCCATGTATGGTGCCTCCGCCTGGTGCTAGACGGAGCCGTACTCAACGTCCTCTCCGATGAGAGTCAACCTGGGACACCCATACACATGATGATCTGGTGGATACCTCCGGCCGAAGCATATCCGGACAGAAAGGGTACCTCTACCAGATGTCTTTCGTAGCTACAGATCACAATATCATATCGGCCGGGCACGTAGCCCCATGCATCCCATCACCATATCGGCCGGGCATATAGCCCCATGCATCATATCATAACGTCGGCCGGGCATACAGCCCAAATATATAAGTAAATCCATTTCAAACCATGTGCCAATGCAGTGGAAACATTTAAAACATATCAATATGTCGAAAATGTGGCACAATATACAATTATCAAAATTCATGAATGCATATCAATAAAGTCAGAATTTAAGACACTCCAAAGGTCACAAAACATTTCATAAAATATTTAAAAATTCTAACAATCATACATTTTGCAGAAACATGTCATTCAAAAAGTATTTTTGAAATATGGTTTTCAATCAATAGTGAATGTCAAAGTCTCACTCACAGTTCTAGGGAGGGTGGTCACTCCCTATTTTCAAAACCAATCAAATCTGATCTGCTCTCTCGAGTCTCCAAAAAGATCAACCTAATCAGATCATCAAAATTGAATATCAATTTCTCAAGCATCTTTAGGGTTAATCCGAAAGACATGAAATGTATAATATCCTCCACTTTACGGCTCATTTCAATCCAACCCTACAATCTAGATACTTTCATGCATATTTCGAAGTTTAACTCTAAGGAAACTATTCGAATTCACTCGACATGATTTTATGATTCTATAATACGTTTCTTTCGTATCAGATCATTTAATTTCTGTAACATTCTATACTTAACTTTTAAAGTCACATATAATCATTTCAGAAATTGTATTCTATTCGCATTCCACTTATACTCTAAACATATACAGAACCTTTCATCTTAGATTCAATCCTAGATTCATTCAATTTATCAATTAGAGCCGAAATCTCCTCACCTAGGGTTTTCTCGAAGCGCCGAGTCTCGTCCGAAAGTCATTTCGGTCACTCCAAAGTCTGTTGGGTTTCCTATCAAAACAAGATTTATTTGTTAGATCTAAACACTTAGATCCGAAGCAAAACCCTAAGTCATTTACCTGCATGGAGGTTCGTGGGTTGTTACAAGCTTACGGGCTGTCGCGGGCTCGTGGGCTACAGCTAGCTGGCTCGCTGGTTTGCGGGCCAGTGGGCTGATGGGCTAGTGGGCCGGCAGGCCGGCGGGCCTACGGCTAGTGGGCTTGCAGGTTGGCGGGCCTGCGGACTAGCGGGCCTCTGGCTGATGGGTCTGTGGGCTGGTGGGCCGATGGGCTGATGGGCCTGCGGCCAATAGGCCTGCGGGCTGGTGCTTGCCCGTACGCTGGTGTGCCCTCGTGCGCTGGTGTGCTGCGCTGGTGCGCGCTCATGCCCCGGCTCGCGAGCGTGTGCGCGCTCCTGTGCTGGCTTGCGCGCGATCGTGCGCTGGCTCGAGCGTGCTCACGTCCTCGCTCGCGCTCGCGGCCTGGGTCCTGCTTGCGGCCTGGGCTCATGCTGCGGGCTGGGTCCTACTCGTGGCCTGGGCTCATGCTGTTGGCTGGGTCCTGCTCAGGGCCTGGCTCGCGCTGTGGGCTGGGGGATCGTGCTGCGAGCTGGGGGATCGCGCTGCGGGCTCGAGCTGTGGCGGAAGGCGGTGCTCGCGGAGGCTCGCGGCGGAGGAAGGCGAGGCAGAGAGAGTGCGATCGCGATGCGAGATCACGAGGAAATGAGCCGCGGGAGGAAGAAGAAGAAGTAGAAAAAGAAGAAGAAGAAGAAGAAGAAGAAGAAGAAGAAGAAGAAGAAGGAGAAGAAGGTGGCGATGGTGGTGGAACACGCGGCGAAGGAGGGCGGCGCCGCGGTGGGAGATGAAAGGTCGGGAGAGAGAGAGAGAGAGAGAGAGAGATGAAGGGACGAATTAGGGCTTTAGCCCTAATTCGATTTGGGGAGGGCCAAAACGCTGCGTTTTGACTCTCCCTTATTTTTATTTTTATTTTTATTTTTATTTTTATACACTACAAAAAAACAGCCTTTTAGCCACAAATTTAGCGACGAAAATTTTAAAAAAATTCTTTGCTAAAAACATTAGCGACGGATTTAGCGACGAAAAATTTTTCGTCGCTAATAACGCGTCGCAAAAATTTAGCGACGGAAATTAGAAATCCGTCGCTAAATTTAGCGACGAAAATCGAAATTCGTCGCTAATTTTAGCGACAAATAATTTTTCGTCGCTAAAATTCGTCACAAACTTTAGCGACGAAAAATTATCCATCGCTAAATTAGCGACATAAAAAAAATCCGTTGCTAAATTTAACGACGAAAATCTAAAATTCGTCGCTAAATTTAGCGACAGATAATTTTTTTCGCTAAAATCCGTCACTAATTAAGGGGAAAAAAAATCTGTAATAATTAAAAAATCCGTCGCTAAATTCAGCGACGGATTCAAATCCGTCGCTGATTTCAAATTCCAGCGACGGATTCAAATCCGTCGCTGATTTTAAATTCCGTCAAATGAAATGTTCAAGGAGGGCACGTGTCACCCGAGCCCACCCCGCACCCCGCCCGCCCTAGCGCGTGCCACCTGAGCCAGCCGCACCCCGCGCATGCACTCTTAATTTTCTGGAAAATGACTTCTGCCTCCTGCCTCCACCGTGTTTCGAACTCCGAACTCCGCACTCCTCCGAACTCCTGCATGCAACCTGTAAACCACCGAGTCAAATATATTATTATGATATAAATTTCTTTTTTTATTATTTATTACCTTTATTTCACATTTTTCTAATAATAATAAAATAATATATAATAATAATTTAAAATAATAAATATAATAACTTTTTTTATTTATACCACCAACCTAAAATAATATTAATTAAAAATAATAAATATGATAATTTTTAATAAAATAAAAAATAATAAAATACTAATTTAAAATAAAATAATAAATTAATTAAAAAATATGTTTATATTATATTTTGATTTCTTCTTTTCTCTTTTATCTTATTATCTTATTATTTTTTTTCATTTTTATTTTATTTTTTTAATTCATAATTTAAAAATGGATTACAATATCTCAAAACTATAAAATTATAATTATCAATAAATTATAATATATTAATAATTTAAAAAATCTATATATTTAATTATAAAATATTTTTATTCGTTATAATAAAATTATTATATATTATAATAAAATTATTATATATAAGAAATGACAGTAGAAAGAAAAAAAAAAGAGATAAGGAAAACAAAGTGAGAATAGAAAACAAAGAGCAGGAAAAAAGTCACACAACAACACATGTGGTGCAGTGGTAACATGTCTTTGAGATCGAGATCCAAGTTCAAGGTTTGAATCCCTTCAACTACAGATTTATTTAAATTTTTTGTGACACGCCCCAGGCAGGCGCGCGGGCGCCCGCGCTTGCCCGCTTGGGCGCCTGCCTGGGCGCCCGCGCTTGCCCGCTTGGGCGCCTGCCTGGGCGCCCGCGCTTGCCCGCTTGGGCGCCTGCCTAGGCGCCCAGGCAGGCACGCCCCAGCACGTGCAGGGCGCGGGCGCCCAGGCAGGCAGGCGCCCGTGCGTGCAAGGGCCGGCGCCCGTGCTAGATTAATATTTAATTAAAAAATTTATATTATTAAATAAAATAAAACAAATAAAATAAAATTACCTATACAATAATAAAAAATATTAAATCAAAAAAAAAATAATAAATTAATTAAAATATATATATAATTTAAATAAAATAAAATATATGGTTTTTTTTAAAATGTAAATTAAAATATTATAAAATAATAATATGATTTGTTAATATAAAATAATAAAAATAAAATAAAATTATAATTAAAAGAAGATAAAATTAAGCGACGGATTTCCAAATCCGTCGCTGAATTTATTAAAATAAAATAAAAATAAAACAAAATTCTAATTATTGAGCGACGGAAATCCGTCGCTAAATTAAATTCGGTTGTTAAATTAATTTTTTAATTTAAATATTATATTAATATTATATTTTATTTAATTATATATAAAAAACCTATTTAGCGACGGATTTCGAATCCGTCGCTGAATCAGCCACGGATTTAGAAATCCGTCGCTAAACCATGGTTGTTAAATTAATTTTTTAATTTAAATATTATATTAATATTTTATTTTATTTTATTATATATAAAAAACTTATTTAGCGACGAAATTTGCAATGAAAAATTTTTTCGTCCCCAATTAGCGACGAATTTAGTCACGAAAATTTTTTCGTCACTAATTAGCGATGAATTTAGCCATAAAAATTTTTTCGTCACTAATTTGCGACGAATTTTGCTACGAATGATGTGTCCGTCGCTAATTTAGCCACGACTTCCTTTTCGTTGCAAATTTTGTGGCAAATTAGCGACGAAAAAATTTTTGTCGCTAAATTCGTCTTAAAATAGCGACGAATTTTTTCCGTCACGAAAATCCGTGGCTAAAACCGTGTTTTTTTGTAGTGATATTTGGTGTTACACCCTTGGCTAAATTGGCTGACATTTTCACAGTTGGTGGATAAGAGTGAGATCTACAACTTTTCGTCTTTGAGATTTTGCAAACAAGGGTTGAAAGAGGGTCGTACAATACTATTGTTTTTAGTGTTGGAAAAAGGATAACCCTCTGATGAGTTTCAATAGAATGATTGTAACTTTTGGCACATGAATCGGATTGAGGTGATCCTTACCTCGTTGGAACGCTAAGACATGGGTCTACAATTCTTTCAACTAGCCCAAGATCTGAATCTATCAGAAAAGGGGTCGAAAACTTAGGTTAGTGTTACTACCAAAATCAGGGTAAAATGTAAGACTAAAGAGGGAATTAGTGCAGAACACCTAACTTTGAAAAATCATATATAGTCCATCTCTACTCATAATTAGAGCACCGAGCATTTTTGTGCTATGCCTTCAATTTTAGTTTCGCTCCTTGACCCTTCACTTTTAAAGTGAATTTAGCATTTATATTTCTCACAACATCAAATTTGCATGTGTGATTGTCATTTTGGCACGGTAGGGTCAATTTCCATTCATTTCGGATAATTTTGGCAATTTCGTGAAATTGTGGTTTAACTTGATAAAACATAAATTTAGCCTAATTTAGGGTTCCTAGCAAAATGTTAGCAGTTTTACATGGGTAGAATTAAATTTCGCTCGGTAAGAACAAATTTTCATCTCTGATAATTAAGTATCAGACATTTTTCGCAAACAATTAAGAATTACCAAAAATCAAGTTCCATTAACTTTGTAAGTTAATTTAGCACGTGTAATTTCATCGGGGTCAAAATTGCACGCGTAGGTTTTAAAATGGCACGGAGGGAAAAATTTTTAGCTCTCGGTAATCTCGCCAAAATTTTTCAAGAGCATTATAAATCAGAAAAAGTTTTGAGTGATTTTTCTCTATATGAAAATGAAAATAAATCATATATGAGACAATGAGGAGTACCATATAGTACACCGAGTGTCGGTGTTACATAAGGTGTTGAAAAGTTTTAATTTATTCCCCTTTTATCACAATAGTTTATAAATTCTAATTTATCAAATTATTTTTCATGGTCAGTTTTTAAACTAACTATTTTTAAATATTTTTCATTTTGAATTTTCTTTACAAAAATTTTAAATATTTCAAAGGTTTCACTTTTGTGGGCTAAAAATAAACTTTAAGTGAATCTAGAAAAATTATCAACAATAACTAATCCATATTTGTTTCCTCCGAGGCTAAGATTCCTAACTGGTCCAAATAAATTCATATACAACATTTCTAGTAGTCTAGATATGGAAATGTGATCTTTATTTTTAAATGATATTTTTACTTGTTTATTCGAAGAGCATGTACTACATGTTATAGGTTCTTTCAATGAAAATTCAGAAATTCCTCTAATCATATTTTCTTTGGACAATTTTTCTAATTCTTTGAAATTTATGTGATCTAGTTTTTTATGCCATGTAAAAATATCATTATTAAAGGATATTAAACAATTTTCTTTTAAACTATTTAACATTATAGAGTCTACTATATAAATATTACCTAATTTTTTTCCTTCAAGAATTTGTTCATGTGACTTACTATCACATACTATGTATTTATCTATTTTAAATAACATATCATAACCTAAATCACACAATTGGTTTACACTCAACAAATTATGTATCAATTTATCAACAAAAAGCACATTCTTTATAGAGATAGAATTTATATCTACTGTATCTTTTCTAATTATCTTTCATTTTTTATTATCTCTAAAGGTCACCACTTCATGGGTTTTTCTTTCGAGCTTCTTGAACAATGAGACATCGCCGGTCATATGTCTCGAGTATCCACTATCAACATACTATTTTTCTTTATTTTTGCCTCTTGTTCTTACATATAAAGGAAAACTATTATCTGTTATTGGGAACTCAAACATATTTGTATAGGAATTAAATTTACCTTGATGTGCACTAAGTTTGTTCAAAAAATAACTTCCAGCAACATGACCAATTTTATGACATAAGTAGCAAGAACCAATATTATTTTTATTTTTTATATAATAAGGTTTATAATTGAAATAATTCTGCATATTGTCAAATTTATTATATCCAAATCCAGAATAAAATTTTCTATAAAATTTTGATTTCTGCCTAAGACTTCTATGGGTGCTTTTATATGAATTTCTGTATGGCACTTTATGATATTTTTTTGCAGTTTGTGAAAAATTTCTGTGTATATTTTGTGTAGACTGTGAGGGAGTTTTATGCAGGTTTTGTGCAGTTTATTGGACAATTTTTTAAGCAAGATTTTGATTTTTCTGTGCAGACTTTTGTGTGGTTCTGTGAGTATTTTCTGCAGACTGAAATATGATTTTATCTCCTATTTTTATAACTTTAACAAAACAGCTATTGTTAAAACTTGAAGACTTCTCATGATCATTAACATACCTAAAGCTCTTTTGGAAAAATCTATTATTTGTATGGAAAGCAACTTAGTTAATTTCTCATCACTTTCATGAAAATTTTGGAATGTATTTTCTTTTGATTTTGATAGTTCAGCTATTCTATTTTTCAGAATATGTATTTCATTTTTCAGTCCATAGTTTTCACTTTTTAGTGTTCATTTTCAGCTCTAATGGTTTCATTTTCAGAGTTCAACAAGTCATTGGTTTGTCTCAATAAATTCTTCTCATTTTCTAATATGTTAACTCTATTTTTTAGTTCTGAAAATTTTCTTAATAAGTTATCAGATTCAGCAATATCAAATGAGTTTTTAGAGATCACCTCATCCTTTGCCATAAGACAAAGATTAATTTCTTCTGATATTTCTGAACTTTCATCATCTGAATCTTCTTTTTTTGAATTATTCCATGTAACCATCATTGCTTTGCTTTTCTTCTTGAATGCTTTAATCTTTTTCAGCTGCACTGGACACTCATATTTAATGTGTCCCTTCTTTTTGCATTCATAACAGATTTTTTCATCTTTTTGTTCTGATTTTCTGCTGCCTTTTCTTGCATTGAACTTAAACTTTTGTGAGTTCTGAAAGTTGTTAGATTTAAAGCATTTTTTAGCCTTTTTCTTGAAGACATGGGAGAGTTTTTTGGTCAGCATATTGATGTTTTGATCACTGCTGTCATCTGCTGTAGAATCTTCATTCTTTTCAATAGCAAAAGCAATAGACTTCTTCTTGTTTTCAGATTCAGCAGTGTGAAATATTTCAGTTTCATAAGATATCAATTTTCCTCTCAATTTATTGAGAGACAGCTTGTTCAAGTCTTGGGTTTCCTCAATAGCAGTATTCTTGGCATCCCAAGTTCTTGGCAATACTCGAAAAACCTTTCTCACTTGATCAGAATCTGAAATTTTTTTTCCAAGAGAATCAAGCTCATTAGTAATTATAGAAAATCTATTGAACATGTCTTTTACACTTTCTCCTTACTGAAAACGAAAGAGCTCATATTCTTACTTCAATAAGTTGATTCAAGTCTCTTTCATAGTGCTGGTTCCTTCATGTGTAATACACAACCTATCCCAGATTTCTTTTGTTGTTACACAATAAGAAACTAAGTTAAACTCAGTTGGTGAAATAGCACATAAAAGTAATTGTTTAACACGAGAATTAATAGACATTTTTCTCTTGTCATCCTCTGTGATAATTGGTAATTTAACTTTTACATTTCCAGAATTTATCACTTCCCAAGTCTCATAATCAGTGGCTTGAATGAATGTCTCCGTCCTACATTTCCAATGGAAAAAGTTTGTACTATCAAAATATGGTATTATGTTCACAGTCTAACCATAGTTATAGTGAAAAGCCATGGATTAAACACTTTAAAGAAGTCTCTTTAATGGAGTAGATAATCAGTTATGATACTAATTGTTGGTTCTAAAGACAACCAAGAAGGGGGAGTTGAATTTGTTGTCTAAAATTTGTCTTTTCAAAATTTTATCTAACTCTATTTAGATCTAAACAAACCTATGGTCAATCTATAGAATATAAGACAAAAATAAAAGAGAAAGTAAGGAGACAAATCTAGTTTATAGTAGTTCAGTTTTGTGCCTACATCCACTCTTACAGCCAAACAAGCCGGGCTCTAGCAACCTGCTAGTTTCCACTATGATCCAAGACAACATAGTACATCCACTTGTTGACTTCTAATATTCACTCCATGAAAATTGATTCGTCCAACAATGGAAGACAAATCACACAAATGTTTAATCAGAAATTACAAGATAAGTAAATAAAAATGACAGCAGTAGTGCTCAGAATTGCAGAGGTTCTTCTTGAGTTTTTTGGTGCTATGAAGTCTCAAAAATTGATAGTCATTCAGCCTCTCACATCCTCTATTCTCACACCATGAAAAACATGCTGATAGCTGCTACATTTGATAGCAAAGAGGCTCAACAAACAGCAGTAAAAATTCCCAAAGTTAGTGCAATAGTTTTCAGCAACAATTCTGGAAAAATAGCCTCCAAATTCTCTTGAATTTTGAAATTTACTGGGAGTAAAATTTTTTTTTCTGAAGTTTAAACATCCCTCTAACATATTCAAGAGTTGTTTTGATTATATCTAGATGATTGCTTTTCCAAAAAATTCAAAAACAGCTCCAGAAAATCTGCCCCATAGTTCTAAATTTTTCAGAATAACTATCCAACTATGTCTATTTATTTCTCCACCAAAATCTCAAGGTAAATGTGCCATGAATCATCATATTTGTTCTTCACTGTAGTACTATAGCATAATCAAATTCAAAAATCCAAGACCAGTAGTGAAGTTATCAAAGGTCAAATATCCCTTTAGAACCATTTTTTGACAAGTGATTCTGTTATATAAAATGAGTAACCAACCAACTTCCAGCTGATTTTTCTCCAACATATCTGCAAAAATATTTGAACTGTAAATACTTGAAATTGTAGTTCCTCACACCTTCTTTGAAACATAATTTTCGGTTTTGAAAATATTTCAACACATAAAAAGATATAGCTATCCAAATATGTCAAAATGATCATACTTCAACACTTAGAAAAATTTCTAAGTGGTGAAATATGAATTGTTTTCGTATTGGGGTATTTTTTATGTACATTTAGGATCAATTATAGGTTAAGTGTAGTATCCAAACTATATTTACCTTGCTCGCTGAGTTTTCAACAGATATAAAAAAATCTTGTTTCTATGACCAAATAAATTTTGCTTCTATGATCGATTTTATGACTAGTTTTATCACTTTTATATTGAATAAAAAAATTTTGCATACTAAATAAATTGATTAAAATCACATGAGAGATTTTGTTATTATCAAAATTAAGAAAACAACATTTTCCTTAACATTTCCAATGTGTGAGGAATCCCTTTTTTTCACTTACAAAAAGTTCCCTTCTCCCATTTTCATGTTTTCTCGACCACAAAAAATGGCATCTCCCTATTATCACTTTTTTATTCTTTACTCATGTATAATTTTTTTTTTTGTTTTTTGTTTTTATGTAGGAGAGAACAATGCACACACCATCTGGGAGCATGTCTTTTTTTTTTTATTCTAAAATTAATGTATCGTGCATGTCTTATTCTAAGTGTACACGACACTCTGAATTTTCTATCTTTCAAGTCCTCTAAACTCTCATAATATCAAGAAAAACTCACAATTGATCATTAGACAAGTTTAATAGATTGTGGAGAATTAATTTCGATTACCATATATATGGTATGTACAATCAGTAATCTCATCTTAGTATCTTACTAAGCCAACTTGTATGTTAATCCATCACAAATAAATATTATCTCATCTTTACATATCACACAGACATTAGAGGCAATTGCTCATGTGAGAGAACTAATCTCCAAAACTTGTCCGACATAACTTTGGATGTAGATACAAAAAATTTGGATACAAAACAAAATTCAAATATCAATAAATATGAATATTATATCATATATACTCTGTATATGATAATAATCACAATCACAATCACAAATATTGGCATAACCTGTACAAACAAAGAGATCTAACATGTCTCACAAATATGTCTCTAGATATTGAATTCGTAAAATGACCACCACCATCAAATTTATAGGCATATTATTTGGTGCGTTTTCCCTTTTTTCATCATGACTCCGATAAAATTGAACTTTATGTTTATATATTTGATTTTGCTGCATATTTGGGGTTCTAACGTAACAACAATTGACTTATTGTCACACACTCATAACTCTCACTAAATTGCTTACTACTCCTAAATATTGCAAAATCTATTCAAACAAACTTCTTCCTAAACTATGAAAGTATAAGTCACAAATTCTGCTTCCATTGTAGAAAGAGATACATAGGTTTATTTCTTGCTACTCTATGAAATGGTGCTATCATTGAGCAAGAAAACATAACTAGGGGTAGATTTTCTCTCATATAAATCATCACCTCAATCAACATTTGTAATATTGCAAAATCTATTCAAACAAACTTCTTCTTGAACTATGAAAGTATAAGTCACAAATTCTGCTTCCATTGTAGAAAGAGATACTTAAGTTTATTTCTTGCTACTTTATGAAATGACATCATCATTGAACAAGAAAATATAACTATGGGTAGATTTTCTTTCATTTAAATCGCCCCCTCAATTAGCGTTCGTGCATCTTTTCAATACTAGATCATTTTCTTGATAACAAAGAAAATAATCTGTAATTATGTTAAGGTATCTCAATATCCTTTTCGCATTAATCCAATCACTCTTCACTTGTTTGGACAGATACCTGTTGGCTAAACCTATAGCATGACAAATGTGGGATGAGTACACATCATAGCATACATCAAACTCCCAATCATGCCAGAATATGATACTCTGAACATTTCATCTATTTTTCAGAAGATTTTAGGGCATATGTTATCGTTTGAATTATTGTCTATAGCCACAGAAATATCAATGGGTTTGTAGTTTTCAAATTTGTATTATTTTAGAGCCTTTATAATATAAAACTTTGAGATAATTCCAATAATTTCTTAGAACAATCTCTATGAGTTTTAATTCCCAATTTGGCTCGTCCATATTCTTCATTTTAAAATTTGAAAACAACGATTTCAAAATTTGAAGGACATAGTCATTATCATTCACGGCTAATAACATGTCCTTGATATATATGGATAAATTACAAGCTTATCATCGGACTTTTCAACATAGTACAATAGTTTTTGTTTATCATGATAAGATCACAAGAGATCATAGCTTAGTGAGATCTCAAATACCATTGTCTCGAAAATTGTTTAAAACCATAAATTGATCTACTCAACTTATATACTCTGTTTTCCTAGATTTTAAGGACAAAACCATATGATTGTGCAATATAAACTTCTTTATCAATTTCTCTATTGAGAAAGTCAATTTTCATATCTATCTGACGTAATTCTAAATTCAAATTGGCTACTATTGCCAACAATAGACAAATGAAGTTAAATCTCACTATTGAAAAACGATTTTCTCATAATTAATACTCTTTTACTGATTATAAACTTTTTGCTACCAATCAAGTTTTATACCTCTCAATAGTTCCATCTACCCTACGTTTCGTTTTGAGAATCCACTTATTTTCAATAACCTTACACCCTATTAGAAGTTTAATCAATTCCTAAAATATGGTTGGATCTCATTGACTCCAATTCTTCTTCTATTGTCTTTTCCATTCATTCTTGACAGGATAAGATGCATCATCTATGTTCTTAGACTTTTTTCATTTTCTGGAAAAATAATAAATGCATGCCCTTCAATCTCAAAGTGACACTTGTGTACGATTTTCCTAACACTTTTCTGAATTTGTAACTCAATTGGATCATTAGAAATTAAATCCGTCCTACTGGGATCAACATTTAACTCAGTTTCTTACAATTCTAGTGATCCAATATAGACAGAGCTATCTTTTGAATTAACTAATTTAAATAACAAGATCCTATGTCTTTCACATCACCTTACTAGAGAAATCATTCTCTAGAAATGTGACATTCCGTGATTTAATTTCTCATATAATTTATCAATGAATACTTAATCCTTAGAGTGGTTAGAGTATCTTATAAGATACTTTGATTTCTATGGGGACCCAATTTTTCAAAATTGTTGGAAAAATCTAGAATATATACGATCGATCTCCAAGATTTGAGATCACTTAGATACGATTTTCTACTAGTACAAAGTTCATATAAAGTCGTTGGTACTGATTTTGAAGATATTTTGTTCAAAATATAAGCCTTAGTCAATAAGGCATCTCCCAAAAAAAATTGACAAGTTAGCTACCGTCAGTGTATAAGGAATAGTCAAATGTTAGATTATGTCTCTTTCATTACATAGATACTTAATTGGTCCGATAGATATTCACACCCTCTATTTGTTCTAAAGGCCTTGATTGTCCTATTCATTTAATTCCCAATCTTGTCCATATAACATCTAAAACATTGAAGTGTTTCAGACTTGTGAGAAAACAAACAGACTTGTGAGAAAACCACTAGACTTGTCCAAATCGCATGAAATTATCTATAAACGAAATGAAATACAAAACTCCATGTCTAGTCTTCGTACTTATCGGATCACGTATGTCTGAATGGACTAATTGCAATGGAAGTTCAGCATGTATGGTTTTTCCAAATGATTTTCTTATCATTTTGCAGGCATGATAATGTTCAACACAATAGTTAAGCATTCGTCCATCACATTGCAAAACCATAAAACCATAAAACCATTTACTAGTTATCCAAAATCAATATACATATCATTCAATACAAATTAACTCTCTCTCTTTAAAATTTCAAAAAATATCCAAGTTTCAAAAGAACAAGAATAGATATTAATTCCATTAAATTTCTGGCACATAGAAAGTATCATACAAAATGAGAGTTCGGTCATTTTCTAATTCCAATTTACAAGTGTCGATTCATCTAATCTCCACTTTTGTACTGTTCCCCACATTAAAGATGGGACCAGTCCGGTTCAGTCGCGATTCTGAGGCCATCCAGGGCTAGTCTAGGCCAATTCCAAAAAAAAAAATTTCTTGGAACTGGCCCAGCCCGCTGAACCAAGCTAGCTAAATTGGGCTATGTCGGGCCGGTCCGACTCGATAATATTTCAAAGTGAAAATTTTCAAAAAATAAAAAAATTGGCCATTGGAACCAGCCGAATAGGTTTCGTATTGGTTTGGTTAAAAAAAAATAGGAACTGGATCGGCCTCGTTACTGTAGCTGGCCGGTCTGGTTCCGAGTTATTGTTAGCCTGGGCCGATTTCTGATCTGGGTTATAGCGGGGTGGCTGGGCCAATTTTAGTGTCGAAACTAGCCCAGTCCCATCTCTACCCCATATAGATCCATCTCCTACTAGAAGGAATTCGATGAAAATTCACAAATAACTTTCGATCTGTTCTTATATTCAAGGATGTTTTTTTGTGATCCATCTCTAGTCTCATTTCCTCACTTACTTTTGTTCCAGTTTCTCTCACGCCTAGAGCCCAAAGTTGACAAGCAATTTCTATGGAGCAAAAAAAAACTGTTGAAAAAACTTGGACTTGAGTATGAGAAGATTCATATTTATAAAAATTATTACATGCTATATTATTAAGAAAATTGGGATAAGGCTAAGGGTGTGGTATGTGGTCATTCTCAATAAAAAATAAGAAATGTAGGTAGTGGAAGACCAAAAAAAGTATCAAATAAGGTGTTACGATACTTGTCTCTAGCACCAAGAATTTAAAGGCTTTACATGTCAAAAGTTACATCAGAGCACATGCAATGGCATGTTAGAATCAACATAGTGACAATGAAGTTGCTACATATTTGGCCCATAGTGAAGCGTGGGAGTATTTTGATTGTATTCATCCATCATGTGCCTTTGAATCTCGAAATGTGTGCTTAGGGTTATGCACATATGGATTTATTCATTTTGGTCAATCAACCATTCCTTACTCTTGTTGGCTAATATTTATCACTGTATACAATTTGTTTTCTTCTATGTGTATGAAATAGCCCTTCATTTATCTAAGTTTGATTATCCCTGATCCAAGAAATCCGAATAAGCATATTGATGTCTTTTTGAGACCTTTGATTGAATAATTGAAAATGTTATGAATTGAACGTGTTAACACTTATGATATTTTAAGAAAACAAAACTTTCATATGAGGGCAACACTTTTATAAACAATAAGTAACTTTCCTGCTTATGCGATATTGTTTGGATGGAGCACTCATGGAAAGTTATTGCATGGAGCACACAAAATCTTTTATTCTTGCTAATGGTCGAAAGATTTCACTTTTTGATTGTCGTCATCAATTTCTTTCTATTGATCATTCATATCGAGAGCAAAGGGATAAATTTCAAAAAGGAAAAGTTGAGATTGATGAGCCTCCTCCTCGATTATCTGGCGAAAAGATATTTTATCGAGTATATTATCCTTCTGATATTATTTTTGGTACAAAATGCGTTAAACAGACTATTCAAGAATGTGGGATCGAACACAACTGGGCCAAAAAAAGTATATTTTGGGAGTTACCTTATTGGAAAACACTTTTTATTTGTCATAACTTGGATGTGATGCATTTTGAGAAAAATGTATTTGACAATATCTTTAACACTGTTATGGATGTTAAAGGAAAAACCAAGGACAATGTTAAGGTGAGGCTCGATTTCAGATTGTATTGCAAATGCTTTGAATTAAAATTGAAAGAAATGAATGGGAGGACTTGGAAGCCAAAAAATTTATACATATTAAATAAAGATTAAATATTAGATGTATGTTGCTAAGTGAAAATTTTGAAGTTTCCTGACAGATATACTTCAAACTTGGCTCAATGTGTTAGCTTAGAGGAATGCAAATTTTATGGAATGAAAAGTCATGACTGCCACATCTTTACGCAGACATTGTTCTCTATTGCCTTTTGTGACCTTGTGCCTAATACTGTTTGAGATGCTTTAAAAGAATTCACTAATTTCTTTAGAGATTTATATGTGACTGAGTTACATATTAAGCATATATAGTTATTGGAAAGAAATATAGTTGAGACGCTATGCAAACTTGAGATAATGTCTAGAATTTTTATTCAATTTACATTATATATTTATTTTATAATTATAGTGAATTAATTTTTAGCTATATGTTTCGATTAAAGAAGAAAGTGCAAAATCGAGCATGCGTTGAAGGTTTCATATGTGAGGACTATATTATTGAGAAGATTTCAATATTTTGCTCATTTTATTTTGATCCGCATATTAAAACAAAGTTGAATCGAGTTTTTCAAAATGATGATGGGGAGCTGTTCAATCTATGGAGAGATTATCAATATTTTCTCTCTCAGGTCAAGCAATTGGGGAATATCATCGGAGATTTCTATCTAAATTAGAATACAAGGCTATAGTGATATATGTTATTGAATTGTATTGGACTCAATGAATTTATAGAATAACTATCTTAATAACTGTTGATAACCATTTACCTTTTATATCGATTGGAATTGAAAACCTATTGTGTGTTATATCATTGTTTTCAGTAGGATATTTGATAATATTGTTAGGCAACAAAAACATCACAGATGAGCAACTAGAGAAAAGATATGAACAAGAATTTTAAAGTTGGTTGAGGTGATTTGTATGTAGAGCATTCTCTTTCCAAGTAATGACTCATTTCAATGTATATGTATACAATTATTTTATCTAACTGTATTCTATTTCTTTCTTTTATTAATAGGTAACAGATGAGAGAAATTCTGTAAATAAAAATATAAAGGATATAGCACAAGAGACATCACGCTCAGTGAAATGTTACAAGAGATATTTTGTTAATGGTTTCAAGTTTCACACACACGAGTATGGACATGATAAATCAACAATGAATAGCGATATATGTGTGAAAGTGAGTAGTTACAATAATTTTGAACGTGACTTCTATGACATGTTGCTTGATATCATAGAGTTGGAGCACTTTGGAGTTGATAACAGAATTGTGTTATTTAAATACATTTGGTATGATACTGAAAAAGGAGTTAGGGCACCCTCGTCACGATTTTGTTGAACTTAATCATAAATCAATACTGTATTCTAATGAACCTTTTGTCATAACAAGTTTACTACACATCATACCATTCTAAAAAGAGAGAGAGAAGTGACTAGTGGATTATATTAAAACTAAAGCTCAAGGGTCAGCTAATGATATTGCTATGCTTTTGATTGTAGCTAAAAGCTTTTATCAAGAAGATGAACTATCAATTCCTATAGTTGTTGATCGTACAACTGAACTTGATGATTATAAGATTCTAATTGTTGGTGATATGGAAGAGGTAAATCCAACTGAAGTACCCCAAGAAGATGACAACCGCTTTGATTTGTCAGTGGATGTTAAAGAAGAAGAAGAAGAAGAAAAGTTTTATCCTTCAAAAACAAAGCAAAATGAAAAAATTGATTCTGATGGTAGTGATGATGACATGGAATAATTAAATATTTGTTTGACTTATGTATTTGTAGGTATTGATTTTATAGCATAGACTAATATTTTGGGTTTTGATTTTATCGTGTATTTATTTCTTAATGATTTTATGATGCATTTATTTCTTATTGATATTTGTATTTCTTTATTTTTGTTTCGTTCATTTGTATGTCTCATTGAAAAGTTGTCTAGAACTTCAAATATGAAATATTTAGGAAATCGTATTGTTAGATTTTGATAAAAATACAATTTTTATAATATCATGATTTTATCTCTAGGTTTTGTTGTTTAGTTTATCTTAAAAGATCTATTTCAGATAAACAAATATGGTATGAAACAGAAGATCTAACTTTAGGAGAAGCTCTAGGAGAGACAGTGATAGCAGTCGAGAGTCTTTGCATGTAAATAATATTGCGGAGACCATTGTTCAACATGTAAATAATGTGGGTTCCTCTTCCGCACAAGGTTAAAGGCCTAAACCATGGAACAGAGGTGCCGATCAATCCAAAGGGTAGACCATTTATTAAAGCGGCTAATCATTCGTAAGACAAATAGTTTTTTTAATTTTATATTCATGTGTTTATACTATTTTATGTGTAAAATTAATACTAAATCAATAACTTTTTTGGAAATAGTTTTTTTGATTTTAAAATTCTTCGTTCTATTACTGAGGATATCAAGGGACATCTTGATGCTTGTGGATTAGAATTTATTTGAAAAAAATTATGTTTATTATTGATACTCGTGGATTTCTATAAACTTTGTCTTCTTTATCATGCATAAATAAGAGTTCAATTATACTATTGCTTGTATGATTGATGTTAAATTGCATTTGATAAGTATTTCTTATTGCTTGAAACTTTGACATGTTCAATCACCATATAGCTAGGTAAGATATTGAAGTTGAACACCATTGTCATTTTAAGCATATACAGACTAATAACACCAAAAAGGGGGGGGGAACACACATGAATGCATGATAAGTACACAGGATAGAGCATGTCATGTAAAACTTGTTGCTGCATTTCATATTCAGAAACTAATTGCTCAAATTTAATATCATATGGTTTAACTAATGCTTGTAATTTTTTTTTAAAGTACAGTTGGTTTCTAGGATATTACTTTTTTTTTGGTTAAGTTCCCTGTCTAGCATATGGGATGACATAGAGGTTATTTCAGGTAGCTCTATCGACATGTGCTGGGTTTCAGTATTTTGATTTCCATTGAAGATAGCTTTTTTTTGGGGGGGGGGGGGACAGAAGGGTGGGAAGGACCAAACCTCCTGGGGTAACTGTGGGATTCACTGTATTGTTGAAATTTTTGTATTGAGTGATAATTCCTGCCCAAAAATTTTGTGTCGTTTACCATATGACACTAATGTATTGAGTAACTTTTGACTAGGTCTGCAACTGCATCCTCTTAACCATGTGGTTGTTATAGGTTGTCAGACACGATGGAGCTCATTTCTCGTGGCTCTCTTCATAGTGGAGAAATTTCTTCTTCAAACTAGTTTTAGACGAATTCTTCATGATTAGGGTTCTAGACCTTGGTGAATTGCAATTATAAACTAGGGTGTGCACAAAACAAAACCAAACTGAACTAGTGATTAATGCTCGACATGAGACAATTTCTTGTTAAGGTACAAGAACTATAAGAAAAAACTTCCAAGCAAAATTTCTGAAGGAAGGACATATAAACAAACAAACAGAAAAATTTATGCTCCCATGGTCAAGCTCCTTATATAGTAATCATGGATGACCGCTGTACCTTAGGTGTACAGCCAAGGAAATTGCATGCGTAAAATTACAAACATGTGAGCTGTACTTCATGATCTTTGTGCTGCACTTTAAAAAAAAATGTTAAAAAAATTATAATTTTTTCAAAGAAAAAAATAGATGGAGAGAGAAAAAAATGGGTTGAGCAGGGAAGAGGAGAGGAGAAATCTGGAGTAAAATGGTTGTTTCAATATTTATGAATGAGAAAGAAATGGGAAACTAAACCAAAATTCAAAGTGCATCGATAATTGAGAGAAAATGGATCGATTCTAACCCATAATAAGTCATTAGGATTGTGACTAAGAACCCATTATTAAAAAATAATTATAATTTAAAATAAATGGTTATCCCATTATCCTCCAAAGAAACTTTGTCCTTCTTTGCCACACTCCTAAGCCCTGCAAGCAAGTGGGATGCCATATTTGTGCTTTGCTTCTCCCGTTCAGTTTTGCTACAAACCAACCTCACACTCAACCGCACCAACTGAAGCAACAACTATGAGAACGATACAAAAAGAACCTCAAAAAGTTCCCTGAGCAAAGCATAAAAGCACAAGAGCTAATCTCAAACTCTTAATTGGCAGAAAAGAACAATCATGCCTTAGACAAAGGAAACCATCAATAATCGATCAATTTATTTAAATCCACGTTATGTGTGTGGATTTTTGGAGCAACTTGAATCTTAAAAATGAACAATCTGCGCACACCAACATTAATCAAAATTTACGAAGTTTTTCAGAAATGGGTAACAAAATTTGTCCTTGGACAGACTGCTGTGGTTTCTGTTTGTTGGTACGTGTTGGGACTGGGAGAACAAATGGAGGAGTGGGGTGGTGGGGGACTATGAATAACTGCTATTTCTGCGGTGGCACTGCTGCTTATTTTGTCATCTGAGAAGTAGACAGAGGCAATAATATCTGGATTTTGTTTCTGCAGTTAGAGGCAGGGGTCCCCCACCCTTCACACTCACACATCCAAACCCTTCTCCTCCTTCATCATCAGATTCTCTGTATGTCCCACCCCACCCCACCCCCCCCCCCAAAAAAAAAAACTCATTATCACTTCTTACTGCTACATCCCCCATCACACCCCTTTAATTCTATTAACTCTGCCTCATACATAGGCAAAATGGTTACGAATTTCTTTTCAAGTACTCGTTTTTCTTTGTTTGTTTGTTTGATGATGCAGACAAATCTCCATTACTTTTTAAAATTTAAAAAACACCACAACAAATGATTGATTGTCATGAGATTTATAGAAATAACTTACCGAGTGATGAAGAGCATTTAGCTTTTTTATGGTATCAAATTTTGTTTATTAGCCAACAGAATATCAAGGTAAGTAATTTGAGATGCCATGAATAAACTCAAAGCTGTGTACGTTAATGAGAAAATATAAAGAAGTAGATACAATGTCAAAGAAAATACTGTTATTATGTACTTTCTCCCATAAATGTGGCAAATCTCAACTAACATAAAGAGCTAAGACTTGACACCCGGATGCCATCCTTTTACATACTCAACAAAAATATCCCTCAATATCTGCTTGCTGAAGGGATAAGATACCATCTTATGCATACTAATATATTGTTGAGTGATTTCCTTCTCACTACAAAAAAACAGCCTTTTAGCCACAAATTTAGCGACGAAAATTTTAAAAAAATTCGTCGCTAAAAACATTAGCGACGAAAAATTTTTCGTCGCAAATAACGCGTCGCAAAAATTTAGCGACGAAAATTAGAAATCCGTCGCTAAATTTAGCGACGAAAATTGAAATCCGTCGCTAAATTTAGCGACAAATAATTTTTCGTCGCTAAAATTCGTCACTAACTTTAGCGACGAAAAATTATCCGTCGCTAAATTAGCGATATAAAAAAATCCGTTGCTAAATTTAGCAACGAAAATTTAAAATTCGTCGCTAAATTTAGCGACAAATAATTTTTGTCGCTAAAATCCGTCACTAATTTAGGGGAAAAAAAATTTGTAATAAAAAAAAAATCCGTCGCTAAATTCAGCGACGGATTTGGAATCCGTCACAAAAATCTGTCGCTAAATTCAGTGACGGATTCAAATCCGTCGCTGAAATTCCCACCCGCCCGAGCACGTGCCACCTAAGCCAATACCCCGAGCCCGCCCGCCCGCCCGAGCACGTGCCACCTGAGCCAGCACCCCGAGCCCGCCCGCCCGAGCACGCCCAGCACCCTGAGCCCGCCCGCCCGAGCACGTGCCACCTGAGCCAGCACCCCGCACCCCGCGCAGCCACTCTTAATTGTTGGAAAATGCCTTTTGCCTCCACCGTGTTTCGAACTCCAAACTCCGCACTCTTCCGAACTCCTGCATGCAACCTGTAAACTACCGAGCCAAAGATATTATTATGATATAAATTTCTTTTTTATTATTTATTATCTTTATTTCACATTTTTCTAATAATAATAAAATAATATATAATAATAATTTAAAATAATAAATATAATAACTTTTTTTATTTATACCACCCACCTAAAATAATATTAATTAAAAATAATAAATATGATAATTTTTAATAAAATAAAAAATAATAAATTAATTAAAAAATATGTTTATATTATATTTTGATTTCTTCTTTTTTCTTTTATCTTATTATCTTATTATTTTTTTCATTTTTATTTTATTTTTTTAATCCATAATTTATAATTTAAAAATGGATTACAAATATCTCAAAACTATAAAATTATAATTATCAATAAATTATAATATATTAATATTTTAAAAAATCTATATATTTAATTATAAAATATTTTTATTCGTTATAATAAAATTATTATATATTATAATAAAATTATTATATATAAGAAATGAGAGTAGAAAGAAAAAAAAACCCAAAAATAGAGATAAGGAAAACAAAAGTGAGAATAGAAAACAAAGCGGAGGAAGTAAGTCACACAACAACACCCGTTATAATATTTTTTGTAGCACGCCCGAGGCAGTGCCTGCCTGCTCAGGCGCCCAGGCAGGCAGGCGCAGCGGCACGCCCCAGGCAGCGCCTGCCTGCTCAGGCACGCCCCATGCAGTGCCTGCCTGCTCAGGCGCGCCCCAGCAGGCGCACCCAGGGTGTGGGCGCCCAGGCAGGCAGGCGCCCGTGCGTGCACGGGCCGGCGCCCGCGAGATTAATATTTAATAAAAAAATTTATATTATTAAATAAAATAATATAAATAAAATAAAATTACCTAAAAAAAGAAAAAAAATAATAAATTAATTAAAAAATATATATAATTTAAATAAAATAAAATACATGGTTTTTTTTAAGAATTAAGAAATATAATATAATAAAATAAAATGTAAATTAAAATATTATAAAATAATAATATGATTTGTTAATATAAAATAATAAAAAAAATAAAAATAAAATAAAATTATAATTAAAAGAAGATAAAATTCAGTGACGGATTTGGAATCCGTCGCTAAATCAGCCACGGATTTGGAAATCCGTCGCTAAATTAAATTCGGTTGTTAAATTAATTTTTTAATTTAAATATTATATTAATATTATATTTTATTTAATTATATATAAAAAACTTATTTAGCGACGAAATTTGTAACGAAAAAATTTTTTGTCGCCAATTAGCGACGAATTTAGTCACAAAAATTTTTTCGTCACTAATTAGCGACGAATTTAGCCATGAAAATTTTTTCGTCACTAATTAACAACGAATTTAGCTACGAATGATGTGTCCGTCGCTAATTTAGCCACGACTTCTTTTTCATTGCAAATTTTGTGGCAAATTAGCGACGAAAAAGTTTTTGTCGCTAAATTCGTCGCAAAATAGCGACGAATTTTTTCCGTCGCGAAAATCCGTGGCTAAAACCGTGTTTTTTTGTAGTGATCTATTTTATGATATCTTTAACAAAATTGTACATAGTGTTTTTGTTTGCCCTGCCATGATATTTAGCGTCCCTAGTATAGGCTGTAGCTACTTGGCTGTCACAATGAAGCAACATTTGTTTGTCCTTATGTTGGTAGTTGTCATTTGATATGTATAGTTATCATATTAAGTATCTAATTCACTTGCTTATTTTCACTTTAGTTAATAGGTGAAGCAAAAATTTACATGGCAAGACAAACATTCACTTTCGATATATCATACGTAGAAAGCTTCATGCACAGGGAGATATTCTGATATGCTTGCGGCAACAATAAAGCAACCAATGCAAGCTAATGCTACTACAAATATAGCTGAAACCAAATGTCATCCCCTTATATTTTGTTAATTGATAAACACTGAAGTACACCAAAATAGCAATAGAAGTCAAATGCTGCAAAACAAAACCGAAATACAAAAAAAAGAGAAATTACAAAGCACACATTCGGTTCAATTCCATTTTCGACACACATGAAAAGAATGGTTTGTATTTATATTTCTTTACAAATTGTGTTGATAATTTTTGTACTAATAAATTACTAATGATTTTATTATTTTCAGCCTGAAGAATCCAGCCACTCAGTTTCCCATCTCGAATTCTTTAATCGCACTCACATGCATGATAAAGGAAAATGACAATATATTGACAAGAAATCAGAAACAATTACTGTAAGGAAAATTCATTATTATTTAATTATAGATAACATTAAAATATTAATAATTTCACAAATTTAATTATATATGTTTATTGTAGCGCAAGTACAAAAAATTGCTTGAGGAAAAATATTATTCAAAATAGCAATTCTCAATCAGATTTGACATGGATCATGGTGTGAGATGACCGAGGGTCCAATGAAATGATGTTTATATGGTTTTGGAGAGAGAGTTGATGACGTACTAACCTTAAATTCCCCTGGTGCCACTTCATCTCCATGCATGAGTTCCTCTCATATATATACTAAGGAAGAGATAGATAGAATGATAGAGGAAATGAGAAGTCAAATGATAGAGAACATACAAAGCCAAATTTTGGAATAAGTGCAAAGTCAAGTGAGAGAGCAAACTGAGACACAAATTCGTGACATACTCACACAAATATAACATACACCACCTAGCCTAGATAGCTCTCTGTCACCAGATTCTAATCACCCATCTCTGTGACATAGATGATTTTATTTTTATGTACTTGACTTTTATGGTGTTGAACGCTATGGATTATTATTCATTTTATAGAGTTATTTGACATATATACTATAATTGGTAACTTGAGATTTTATATATTGTATGCAACTAATATAGTTTCTTTTTATATCAATCAAATGGAGTTGTATGAATATAGTTCGTAATATAAACATTACGATGAAATGGGTTGATCGAATTATAGGTTAACAGGTCGATCAAATTGATTTCAATGGAACAAAGTAGGGAAATTAGACTCAGCGACGGAAAATTTCCATATCTAAACTTTCCGTTACTGAATTGGCTGATCTTGCGGAGATATTAACGACGGATTAAAGACAGAAACTTTCCGTTGCTTAAGTTATCCGTCGCTGAGAAATTAATCGCTAATCCGTCACTAATAGTTTTATATAATATGTGAAATATGCAACGGATTATTGACGGATTTCTCACTGACGGAAATTATCTGTCTCTAATTTACTACGATTTACTAACGGAATTTTTAGCAACGGAAACTGTCCTTGCAAATCTATCGGAAAAATTAGCGATAGACTTCTTTCTGTCACTAATATTTAGCGATCATGTTTTCAATAACGGAATTAGCGACGAAAATTTCCATTGCTAATTCTCTTTACTAATGGAATTTTTGCTTTCAGCGATGGATATCTCTCTCGTTAATACCATGTTTTCTAAAAGTGCTTTGTGGGTCTTAGGTTGTAGGTTTACCCTCATGGGCAAACCACATGCATTTTCCAACAACTATGGTCTTGTAGCAAAAATTAAGATGATTATTTGGAATTTGTCATAGATCCAAGTAATGGACTCAATCCCAATAGGAGAACTCAACTCAAAAGATCGACCTGTTGGGTGAGAAAGTCTATTAGACTAAATACTATTTTATGATTTCTTAGAGATCCGATATGAGATTCGTAACATTACCCTCCCCTTGAGAAGCCGGATGTCCACGGACGGCTCTCACTCTGGCGGGTAGCCCTTTTCCTCTTCGGACGACTCTCACTCCGACACCAGGTAGCCCTTTTCCATTTTGGACGGCTTCCATGTTAGACTAGAGGCTCTAATACCAATTTGTCACGGACCCAAGTAATGGACTCAAACCCAATAGGAGAATTCAGCCTAAAAAGATCGATCTATTAGGTAAGAGAGACTATTGGACTTCAGTTCTATTTTATGATTTCTTGGAGATCCAATGTGGGATTCGTAACAGAATTGAACAGATCTTACCGAACTACATCTTGTGTTTTTATTTCTTTTATTTTTTTTTATTTTTTTAAATACCACAACTTCCACCATGTGTATCCCTTATGTAGTTTTATTAAAGTATACAAATTTGAGTCTAGCAAAATAGCAACCAAAGATAATAAAACAAATGAAAAGAGCAAATAAAAAATTACACAACATCCAAATGAGGAAAGCGCAGCCCATCATCCTTTAGAAGCATAGCAAATCGCAAACCCAAAATTGGAGCATGGGAGATTTTGAGACTCATGAGACCCGTCAGTCACAAGCAAGATTAGCTAAGTAATCAAAAGGTGATTCCCTTCATCAAAAACATGGACAATAGCAAAAGAACAATCACTTAATTTATATTAATACGATCTATGAGATCTCTCAAGCATGCAAAGGCAAGGAAATAAAACCCAGAAATCCATCAACAAGAACCTTCAAATTAGCTTAAATATGAAATGGAAAAGCTTGATTGAGCAAGCTAAATCAATCCCATCCTCCAAGGTTCAAACCTCATTTTAATACTTGACTAAATCTGAGTGAATTAATTGTTGATCAAAGGACAACAGGCTGTATCAAATTAGCATAAAAAAGATGTATCGGTGATGGATGCAAGCAATTTTTTCTAGAAAATAAAATAATATATTGTACTTACTTTGCGTCGAGTTCTCTAATGCATAATACAAGAATACTTGTCTTAAACCAACAAATAACTCGAAGGTGTAATGATCGTTACAATTAGAAAGATGTCATCCCTATACTCAAAAATAATAAATCAATGAATTTTCAAATATATTTGGAACTCTAATGCATGAAGGGAGGGGAGTTCCTAGAATTAGGTCTCAATGTTTTCAATTTTTCCTACATAGAAAGCTATAGTAGTATTATGAAGTAAGCCCAATACTCTTTGCTTTATTATTATTATTATTAAGTCATAAGAATGTTTCAAACTCAATTTTATGACAAATGAATCTATGCAAGGAGGCAAGTTAAGGCTAAGGTGAATGGTCTGGCCATTCTCAGCTCATGTCTAGTTAGAAATAGTACTAACTTTTTCTTGATTATATATATTTGTATAGATTATCATATTTTTATTTGTCTAAACCAAAATGAGAAATCAAAATAAGAAATTCATTAGGGCATTCTCTTCTCAGTGACGCATTGCATTAGATCTCGAGTGTAGCAACAAGTTAACAAGAATCTCTAAAGCATCGTCCGAGAGCGACGTGTCACATCACCATCTGGATATGGTGTCAAGTAGACAAGGGTTCCCATATTTATGTGGACGAATGTGGGTAAAGAATTTAGTCCATGAAAATAAGATTTGCCTAACCACTTAGAATATAGGATCCTTAACTCATAAGTTAGGAGAGATGTGAAAAGTGATTATTAGACAAAAAAAATTAATATTATGTATGTTCAAGAAACTAAGTGGGTGGGGGAGAAAGTTAGAGAAATAAAGTCTTATGGCTATAGGTTTTAATATATAGGTAAGAATAAAACTAAAAATGGGATAACAATAATTGTCCATAAGAAATTATGAGAAGATGTATTGGAGATTAGAAGGAACATAAGTACAATTTTGCTTATCAAACTAGTTAGTGGAATAGATATAATTAATATAATCAATATTTATGTAAGTCAAATAGGCGTAAATGCAATTAGTAAATAACAGTTTTGGAAAATTTTGGATTAATTTATAGAAGTGATACATAATGGGAAGAAGTTATTTATTAGATGAAATCTAAATAAACATGCAGATGAGAATAATGAGGGATTTAAAACCGTATATAGAAATTTTTGCTTTGGCAGTAGAAATAAGGTGGGTGTAATACTTTAAAGTTGTCACAATATTTGATTTGATACTCATAAACAATTTCTTCGAAAAAAATAAAGTTGCACATAGTTATATACACAAGTGAGTCAAATGTCAATCAAATAGTTTTCTTCCTCACTAAGAGGGCCAATAGAATGACTTGTTGAGATTATAAGGTTATATCAAGAGAGATGTAGCAATTCAATATAGTCTTTTAGCTTTAAATGTACGTGTGCATAAAATGTAAAAAAAATGATCGCAAATTTATAAAGCCAAGATCTAAGTGGTTAGACTTGAAAGAGAAAAAGATCGCAACTTTTAGAGACAAGTTAATTTAAGTAGCTACCTGGACTGTTAATGATAATTTTGAAACCATATGAGTAGAAATGTCTAATAATATTAAGAATTTATATAAGGAAATTCTTAGTGTACTAGGGGTCAAGCACCAACAGGCAAGGAGTCTTGGTAGTAGAATGAGAAAATCCAACATGTTGTACAAACAAAACGAATCTTCAAAGTAAGAAAAGTAGCGATGCGTCTAACAAGTACATGATTGAAAAAAAAAGGATAACGATTATTATTCGAGAATCGAAAATCAAGGTGTATAACGAATTATATAAGAAATTAGAAATTAATGACAAAGAAAAAGAGTTTTACAGAATTATCAAATTAAGGGAAAAAATGAGAAAAAATTTATATAGTGTTAGCTGTATTAAGAGTGAGACTAATAGTGTTTTTGTAAGGAATGAGTGCATTAGAAAGCATTTGAAGGATTATTTTGATAACCTCTTTAACGTTGAGAGGGACAAGAAATATCGGTGATATTATGATTTATGTAAAAGAGATCAAAAGTGATTTTAAACACAAGTTTTATCATCAAGAAATAAGGGAGGTTTCAAAGGAAATGAAGAATAATAAAAGCATAGGGTCCAATAGCATCCCTATTGAGTATGGAAGTATTTGAGTGAAATGAGAATAGAACTGTTAACGAATTTTTTTAATAAAATTTGACAAAATAAGAAAATGTCTCAAATATGGAGGAGAGTAAAGTTGTACCACTATATAAGAATAAATGTAACATATAAAATTGTTATAATTATAGATGAATTAAATATATTACTCATACTATAAAGTTGTGGGAGAGAGTAATACAACATAGATTGAAATTAGAAATAAATATATTTCATAATCAATTTGAGTTTATATTAAATGATCTACCACTGAAATTATTCACTTACTCAAATATTTGATTGAGAAGTTTAGAATACAGAAGAGAAATTTATATATGTTATTCATTAATCTAGAAAAAAATATAATAGAATTTTCAGAGATATACTATGTCGGACATTGATGAAAAAGGAAATCTTTTTGCAATATATTGATCTTACAAAAATATATATGAGAGAGTTGTTACCAATATAAAAATCTATGGGGGTTTAAGTGATAACTTTCAAATCAATATTGAATTTCACTAAGATTCGATATTAAATCCATTTCATTTTTTAATAGTGATGGATGAAATAACAAAAAATATCTAAAAATGAAATACCATTATGTGTAATTTTTACAAATTATATAGTGCTAGTCGATGAATCAGAAAGCGTATTAGTACTAAATTAGAGTTTTGGAGAGAATATTAGAATCCAAAGGATTGTGATTGAGTTGCTCAGAAACTGAGTATGTTTGGTGATAATCATTAGAATAATGAAAAAACGATCAAGTTAGAAAAATATGACATATCAAAGAGCGAACATTTTAGATATTTTGGGTCAATTATTTAATGCGATGACAACATAAATGAGAATGTGAATCATATGATTCAAGCAGATTTGATGAAATGGAGAAATGCATTTGGTGTTTTTTGCGTTTGTACGACACCATTGCAGTTGAAAGAAAAGTTTTATTGAATTATAGTAAAATCTATATTATTGTATAGCATTGAATGTTGGACCATTAAACAACGATAAAAATAAAAAATTATTATAGCTAAAATCAAGATATTCAGATAGAAATATGATAAAATTAGGAAAAATAAGATTAACCGATGGATAGTCAATCCAATGGGTAAGCATGTTAGATCTCTTAACTAAGTTTCGAATTCAAAATTTAGAAATAGAAAAAGGTTATGTTGAGAGAACTTCCTCCAAAATTGAGCTAAACAATGATCGGATCGAATTAATTAAAATATAGTTCTAAATATCAGTTGATTATTAAAAAGATAAAAACAAAAAAAATAATAAAAAAGATAAAATTAAAAATGAAGAGATACATATGAAATTGGAAATGAATCTAATCGTAGATAAAATAAGAGAATATCGTTTAAAATGATTTGAACATATACATTGAAGATTAAAAAATGTACCAGTTAGGAGAAGCAAAATCTTAAATATAGGAAATTTAGTTAAAAAAATAATTTTAAATAGGAATGAATAACGTACGAGAACTCAAACTAATTGAATTGATGTACTTTTATTATTATTATTATTATTATTTTATGATAATCATCATCGTCATCATCTCTCATTTCTCCGATATTGGTCTCTTAAACTTTCGACTTTAAAATTTATGATTAAATCTCAATTTGTTGGTGGTATTGTTATATAGATTATCATTTAAAAAATAATTAAATAATTTAAGAAGTGCAACTATAGGATTTCCCCATTTGGAAAATTAAAATTTCATTCAGTTAAAATGGGACTAAATTTTTCAAAATAAGATTAAAAAATACTTATAAATATAAGTTTTATTTTAGTTGCTTTGATTGACAAATTTGATTTTTACTTATAAATTTATTATTTAAATAAAAATTCAATTGTTAATTAATAATAATCAAACTTGAGTTCAATTTAAGACGAATTGACGACGGTTATAATAACCGATCATATTACTTCTGCTCATAAATCCCTGACTTTGGGTACAATCAAAATTTAATTCCATAATTTATGACATCATTTAAGAGGCTTTTTTCCATATGGTAGGTCATGTGCCTGGGCTGTCTCCATCTTTAGAACACAAAAAAAGTTATGGTGCTTAACATGCCTAGAAGAATTAAAACCTTTCCATCCTAGAATCCCAAACAAAACAGGTTGAAAAAAAGTTGGCTCATGACACATTGATAAGATATCTCATGTTGTTAGATTTAATTGTCACAAAAGCGAAAATATGGTATTTTTTGGAATAATTAAAAGATCAAGATTTATTGGTATAGCTCAGTGAATAAATGTTGACAATCCAGGTACCACGATACTTTTCTCATCGATCTCGCAATTAGGGTGATAATTACGTCAAACGAATTATTACGACAATATCACAATGTCGTAACCCTCAATCTGGTGACGAAAGTGACGTGAAAAAATTCCCTGCTTGGAATTTCTTAAGCCCTTAATACTCTCACTCTCTAGAGATTAATGTGTGCTAATTCAATGTGTGTTCAACCTCTCTGTAATTCATTCTTCAATTAACTCTAATTCAAGAAGACACACATGCGTAGGATAAATGGGGACGGAAGCTAGGGATAGTGATATCCATTATCTCCTAATTTTAAATTTAAACTTAATTTAACTTTTTATTATGTATGGTAAAAGCCTCTTCGTAGGCATTTTTTATCAACATCTTCTATTTACACATGAGAGTATTTTAGATCCTTCATAAGATCACAACTCATGCGATATTCTACATCACGTTGTTGGACTTTCATATAAGATTAAGCGTCGTCTGGCTGGCGAGTACACCTGCAAGCAAAGAGTTCTCGATGCAATTGTTAAGATGATTGAGAAGTCACTGTTAGTAACAAAAAGAACTCGTTGTACCCCAAAATCAATACAATTACATCTATCAAGTCACTTTTCGCATTGAAAGTGATCTCCAATAATTGCTCAACCGTGTATTTATTATTATATTGAATCTCAATATGGATAAACTTAACAAATCGGTCGGTAAATACTACACAATGATATAATGTCAATTGGTGTTTTTTTCCCAAAAATTGAATTCATCAGCCTCAATTCAGCTGCTTTTCTAGACTTGCTCCTTAGACCTCAATTTAGGTTTCAAGTTATAGGTAAACAGATTAAAATAGCAAATACTAAATCTAGATTTCAAAAAACTGTCGAAAGTAATAAGGTTACAAGAGATCCCACCCATCGGATTTCGAGTCTCACACAGTGGGAACGGGGATCATGATCATAATATTGTCTCAAGTAATAGCTCTCACTATCTCATAGTCATTTTATCGCATGTGATATGAAATACATACTACAGTGTTATTCCTCTATCTCTCAAAAGGGCATATGTCAGATTTCTCTAATACTGTATAGATATGAGATTCAGTTTAAATATAAGATTTTATCTAGAGATCTTAGAGAGAGTATTTCAGAAACAATATCACTAGACACAAGTGATATCTGAGATCTCAAATCTGGCTACTTATAGACAACATGGATGTGGGTATGTTCATGTTGGTCATAACATATAAGACCTCATTCTGAACACATATCAGGTGATTTATGTTCTAGTAGGACTACTCTCAAAACCACTTATAACTAGAAACCGTCTCATCTCCGCTTACTCAGAGCTGGAGGTGGTCACTCGTGTGAGAAAGTCGAGTTTACCTGCCTGACATATTTTTTTAATTACATCAAAATATATATGATCAGAAACAAGTGCATTAAAGTAAAGAATATAATCTCATGTGTGACTGAATAATGCACCAAGAATCATATATATAAAGGTAATAAGCATCAATATCGTCAATCCAGTACAAATTGAGAAATGTCAAATTATATGCAAACCCAATATATCTCTATGTCGTACAAAAGAGTCTCTAGCAATGAGTTTGGTGAATGGGTCACCTACCATGCTGTGTGTAGAAATGTACTTGATAGTCACTTCACCCTTCTCAATGATATTTCTCACGAACTTATATCTAATATCAGTGTATTTGATCCTACTATGACACTTAGGGTCTTGAGTATAGACGATAGCGACCTGATTATTATATTAGATTATCACTGGTCTCCCACTATCTGCCACAATCCCTAAATTATCCAATAGTTTTCGAAACCAAACACTTTCCTAAACTGTGACTTAGCAAGCCACGAATTCAACCTTTATCGTAGATAAAGCTACACAGGTTTGCTTTTTGTTGTTCCAAGAAATTGCACCACCATTGCGCAAGAAAGCAAAACCTGAGTCCCATATGCGGACTTTATTGGAGTACGATTGAGAATATAGGTAGCAGTCAATAATGCATCTCTTTAATGGGAGATTGGCAAATTGACCTGTGCCATCATAGATCTCACAATCTCTAACAAAGTCATATTTCTTCTCTCGACTACTCCATTCTGCTAGGGACTAACAGGAATAGTCAACTATTTCGTAATACTATTTTCAAAATAGAGCTCTTTGAATTGCATAGAGAGATATTCGCGCCTTCGATCGGTTTTGAGAGTTTTCACTCTCAACTCTAACTGTTTCTCAACCATGCTGATAAATCTCGTGAAACACTCAAATACCTCAGACTTGTGCAAGATCAGATAGATATAACCGAAATGCATGTAATTGTCTATAAACATAATAAAATATGTGGCCCTGTTTTGGACTCTCACTTTCATAGGCCCACAAATATCGAAATAAACTAATTGTAATGGAATCCTAACTCTCATTGCCTTTCCAAATGGTTTTCTTGTTGCTTTGCCAGCCAGGAAAAATTCACATAAGGACAACTGGACCCTAGTTAGCAGGCCCAATAGGCCACTCGTAGCTAACCAGTCTTGGCAGATGGTTTCTTCTTACCTTGGCCTCTGGTCTTCCTATCATGCTTGCGCCACTTGCACTTAGAACCCCGGAAGCCCTTACTTGACTCCGCAATATAAGCATGACTCGAAACAGACCTAGCCACCTCTTGACGCTCCTCCTCAAGCTCACAATACCCACTCACATCCATGAAAATACGAATACTTTCAGTGTATGTGTGATCGGTTTTAACAACCTCCCAATAAAGACTGGATCACTTCCAATACATGAAAGTCATCAGATAGTAGCTCCCCCATATTTTTCAAAGAAGTAAACATACTAGATATTTGCATGAGATACTGTTTCATGGTATGATCCGGCCTCTTCTTATAGGTAATAAACCTATAGGTCAACATTCTCAGCTCATGAGCTGATCGGGAGCCAAAATGCTCTTTGAGAGTATTCCAAACCGACGTCGCAATAGGATACTACTTATAAACAGGGATCATACCGTCGTGCAAACTACTCAAGACTATTACCCTAGCCTGGTCATCCTTCCTCTTCCATGCACGATACGCCTCCTAATCCCGTCTCATCTGAGGCGTGGTACCCTCCCAGGGGTGCATCATTTTATGCTTTAGAACCTCTGCTAGATCATGTTTCTTGAAAACAAACTGAACCTTCCGGTACCAAATCTTATAATTATCACTATTCAATTTGTCTCCCTTCACGAGATCAAGTACGACAGTCTTTGTAGCGCCATTGTTTCTGTCATACAGAAAAGAGAGACGTTAGTGTCATATGATACTTATGTTTACAATTTTGCACACCCTACAAATCAACAAATCCTAAATAATTTGAGTATAAACCGCAAAACGAGCGTATAAGTCTACGGATACCTTACACCATAACCCGGAATCCCATCTTACCATTTGAATTTGGATTCGACGAACAAAAACCCATAAATAGTCACATATTTGGACATGAGACCCTAAAAAAATTGGAAAACTTCAATCCAGGATGACCCGACGTGCCGCCAGGAGTCCCATGTGCTGCCACATGCCTCTATGTGTCGAAAGTAGTTTGGTGCACGCGCAGCACATCTCTCACTTGCCCGACCCACGTCACCCAAGTCGCAGATCGGGTCGAGACGCGGGTCGGACATGGACCAGGATCTGAACTGACCTAGTCCCACAAACCTTCTCACGCGCCTCATCGCATGTGATGGACATTCTCCTGCACCCTGCCTGCATGACGTGCCTCTATGTGTGTGAGTCTTATGCACCTGCGGGTTTGTAGCAGTTCTTCTTTGCCTGACAGGCCTGCAACTGGGTCCTCACGACCTGGCTACTGAAAAATACTTTTCTCACCTATTTTTGACTGCGATCTCATCGAAAAAATGTAATTAGACTTTCCCAAGTCGTCCTTAACTCGATTTTTAGGAGATTCAAACCTTAATCTCGGCGAATCAAGTGTCTAAAAATTTTGGCCCTCTTATCCATGTCGGAAAACCCAATTTTCGATGACATCGATATGCAATATATATGTCAAAATGTAGATCAGACCATGAGAAATACACATATATCAATTTTATGGGTCAATTTGTCTTATACCGCGACAAATCTAGAGTTTTAAATTTTGGGTTCCATTTAGCATCGAAAACTTTGAACTCAAATTTCATGATCTTAACATAATCGAAAAATTACGAAAAAATTATTTTTGTGATCTACATATTATAGGTAATATCGTGGTATAATCGGATTCACGAAATTCATCCGTGATCCAAACCCCAATTTTTTTTTACCCAAAATTTTTATACCTAAAAATTCCAAAAAAAAAATTATTAAATCTAACTATTGCTCTGATATCAATGTTAGACTTAATTGTCACAAAAGCGGAAGCATAAGATTTTTTCAGAATAATTAAAAGATCAAGATTTATGGGTATATTTTAGTGAATAAATGTTGACAATCTGAGAATTACGATACTTTTCTTGTTGATCTCACAGTCGGGATGATAATCGTGTCAAATGAATTATCACTATAATATTACAACGCTGTAATGCTCAATCTGATGACGAAAGTGACATAAAAAAAATTCCCTGCTAGGAATTTTCTTAAGCCCCTCTATAATCTCTCTAGAGATTAATGTGTGCTAATTCAAGAAGACACATGCGTTGGATAAATGGGGAGGGAAGTTAGGGGGAGTGGAGATAATGGGTAACTGCCCATTATCTCTTAATTTTAAATTTAAACTTAATTTAACTTTTTACTATGTGTGGTAAAAGTATTTTTATGGGCATTTTTTACCAACACATGCAAATAGAATAATTTGACTCGAAACAAAAGAGGAAAAAATCAGAATAGTATTGGCATTGAGGGGGCTCGTAGTGCCATGGCACCCTAAAAAGTTTTCAATTTTTTTCCTTTAATAAGGAAAGGCCATAAAAATGCTCTGAACCCCCCTTCTTTGATTCCTTTGGCCCCCTCCTCTTCTCCAATATTTTTAAAACCAAAACAATAAGCAACTTGATCAATCAACCAATTCATTGATTCATTGGTTGGATCCATCTCAGTGTTTTATGAATCGAATGACATCATCATGATATCATATATATATATAATTTATATATTATATATTTTAAAATAAAATAAAATTCATATTTTTTATCTGTTTGAACGGTTCACCAATTTTACTATTTTTGATCGATTTTAAATGATTTTAATCGAATTTAATTTCATTTGATTTAACAATAAAAATTAAATCAAATTATAGAATGGTTCCTGGTGAACCGGTCGAACCGACCAGTTTGGTCCAGTTTTAAAAACTCTACTTTTCTCTCGTGTATATATCTCTCTCTCCGCCACCTTTTTTGCAATTTTGACGTGGAAATGTTTGGGGTTTGGGGCATTTTAAAGGGGTTCATTGGAAGAACCAATACAATTGCTGGTGGTGGGGTTGGTTGTTTTAAGACTATTTAGATCATGATGGTGGTATAATATTTATTTATTTATTTATTTATTTTGGTTACAGAGGTATAATATTTATTGCTCTTCAAGTCTTAAATTTTAGAATCAATGAGGGTAACATGCCAACAAAACTTATGGCCGCAATTGCTGAATTTATTTTTCCAAATCTAAGCACTTGAGTTTCGACCCCTCCAGACTGAAATAAGCTTATTCTAGGAATTTGAAATAGCAGGCAAAGCAGATGGTACCGGATAGAATCAGATGTAAAGAAATCTCGAGGGCAAAAGTGAAGCATGAGCTTCTTTTCTTTTTCTCCTATGATTGCGAGTGTGCATATATTATGATGCATGAAAATTTCTTAATATTAATATTTTTATATTTTAAAAATATTTTCCAATTGTAAAACATCTCAACATGTGAATTAATTGATATTAACATAAAAGTTATTATATTTTTTTCCCATATTTAATAAATTATTTATTTATTTAATTATAAATTTTATGATTAATAATTAATTATTTAATCATTTTAGATTTTTATTAGGAAATGTAGTTATTCAATTATTTTTATAAAATAATTAATATTTACATAAAATTTTTTATATTTTTTATATTTATATATTTCTCTACTTGTTGATGTACTGTTTCATATCTATTTCTGTTTCTCTGTTTTTATTTATGTGCAACCTTGTGGTGTGTGCGTGTGTGTGTGTGTTGATAATTTATTTTTGATTGAGTCTATTTGTTGATGATTAAATATTTGTGCAATTATTCATCCTAATCAATTTGAGTGATTTTAAACTAACTATTTTGTTAAATTAGTCCTTTTTTTTTTGTAATTCGAAATATAATTCTCTAGTACCCTGTTCCTTAATTTAAATAATTTCTTCTATTTTGATTTAAATATTTTTTGCTAAAAGATGAATCAGGACACCTAAGGATATGGTGAAGAGTACATTCTACCCAACCAGAATCACTCTAGGGAGAAGTGCTTAAAACTATAGCCTATGTCCCAGAAGTGGATTGGTTGCAAATAGATAATTGGTGGAGAGATATAAAACTTGTCTTACCATAAAAAGTTTTACACAGAAAGAAAGTATTGATTATAAAAAGACTTTCTTTTCAATTTTTTCAAAAGACACTTTCAGAACTATAATGGCATTGGTGGCGCATTTCGATCTTGACTACATCAAATGAGTATAAAGATAGGATTTCTAAATGACGACATGATGAAATGATTTATATGGTACAACCAAAAAACTTTGTATTGGGAGATCCAAAAAAATATAGTCTGCAAACTCAAGAAATTCATCTATGAGCTCAAGTAGGCATCTCGACAATAGTATTTCAAATTTTAGCAAGTGTCATCTCATTTATTTTTGAGATGAATTTGATCGAAGATTGCATATACTATAAATTTTATAGGAGTAAGTATATTTTTTATGTCAATAAAATTTTGCTTGCTAGTAATGCTATTGGCTTATCACATAAAACTAAGAGATTTCTGGTTAAGAATTTTCAAATGAAAGATCTTGATAATGCCTCTTTTGTTCTAGGCATTTAGATTCATCGGGATCGCTCCAAAGGTATTCTTAGATTATCATAGAAGGGCTATATCGAACCCTCTATAGTTAAAGAAGACAAGTTATTCTCAGTGAGTGCTTTAAGAATGATTTTGAGGAAAATGTAATACAAAAGATTCCTTCAACATTAGCAGTAGAAAGTCTGATATATGCTCAGATTTGTATGCATCCGTATATTGTGTTTGTCACGGGGACGTTGGGTAGACATTTAAGCAATCCAAGAGCAGACCATTGGAAAACAACCAAACGGGTTTTGTGATACTTACAGAGAATAAAAGACCACATACTCACGTATTAGAGATCAGATCAGATTGAAATCATTAGGTATACTGACTCCAATTTTGATGGATACTAGAATAATATGAAATCTATGTTAGGCTATATTTACCTTCTAGCTAGGGGTACTATCTCTTGGAAGAGTGTTAAACAGTCTTTTATAGCCTCTTCTATCATGGCGGCAAAGTTCACAGCATGCTATGAAACGTCCAATCACAGAATATGGCTGCAAAATTTTGTCACGAGGTTATACATAGTGGATGGAATTGATAGACTACTCAAATTACTTTGTGATAATAAATAGACAGTCTTATATTCTAATGACAATGGGAGCTTGATGAAGTCAAAGTATATGGACATCAAGTTCCTAGTTGTTATGAAAAGAGTTCACAATGGACAACTATACATAGAGCACGTTAATATAAACTCCATGATTATAGATCCGTTTACTAGGGGATTGTTTCCAAAATGTTTTATGAGCACACTACTCGAATGGGTATTATATCATTTGAGAATATTCAATTTTAGGAGGGGTTTGTAATTTTTGAATGTTTTTCTAATATGGACACATTTTATATCAGTTTATAGATATTTTGTTATTTTTCAGAAATAAAGTTTTAATTTATTCACACTTAGATTTTGGTATCGTTTTTTTCTTACTAAGGTTTAAGATAGATCAGTTAGAAATAGACGTGTTAAAATCACATTATATGAAATTTTTATGCTATACATCCATATCATGTTCCTTGTCATTCAATTATATCAGTATATATGATCATTGATGGGTTGAGTTGTGACAAAGTAACAAAGACTACTTTGATCCTATATTGATATGATTGACGACTGAGATTAGTTATATATACATTTTGATAGTGATAGCAAAGTTAAACATATATGACTATTTTTGCAATACATAATTATAAGGTTGCACATATAGTCCAAGCGGGAGAATGTTGGATCTTTACTCCAAGATTGGGTTTATATGTGAATAATTATGTGTTACATACTATCATATACGTTTGAATCCATTTAAAAGTGATTTATTAAAGTTTTAGATAATTTGGATTGTAATGTATCTGATAGGGTGCGGGTTTTAAATGTGTAAAGATTTAAGGAGTAATTTCTATTTTTATGATTGGATAAAATAGGAATATCGAAAGATAACAAAATTATCCATATGTAGTGGTTATGGTCCCTATGGTCCCCAAATTACATGTAATCTTCATTCTTTTTGGTATTCAATTATCAAGAGAGAAAACGAAGAGAAAAGATAAAGGATTCTCTTGGGAATGCATGTTGATTTAAAGGCCAAACACACGGCTCTAAATAGCAACTAGTCATTATGGATTTAGGTATGCTTCTGCTTGTTGATCTAATAATTTCTTGATGGTTTAACATATGATTTTGGATGTATAGATGATGGGGTTATTTTTTAACACCTAAAACATAATACTACATTTTTTTAATTGACACCTGAAAAAGAAAATCTTTAATAAAAGTTATTCAAAAAATGCAAAAGTCAAATATGTCCTAAAATCCAAAAACAAAAGAGAAAAGGGGCAGATTTTGCCAACAGGATTCTCGAAGATGGCTGCTTTGAATCAAAGATGGCAAACAAAGGTTGATGATGTAATTGAAAATGAAAGTGGCGATTCAAGATAAAGATGAAGCAAAGAAGTTGAATCGATAAAGATAGTGACTGACATTGGTAAAGAACTCGAAGAATGACGATAAAAGAGTGAAGAAGAAGAAGAAGAAGAAGAGGGTGAGAGGAATTGGCGATTGAAAAGATATATAAAGGTTGTTACCATTTTTGAAGATCGTGTAGAGAGAGAGAAACCTTAAACCCAAGTAGAAAGGACCTTAGCCGTTAGTGAGGTGTCTAGATTATCTTTTTTCGTCATTGACGAAAACGTTGAGGTTCGACAATCTTCAAGATTCGAGCATCTTCGATCGTCTTCGAGTCAACCGTCTTTGATCGTGCGATGGAAGTAAAGAGAGAGAAGGAGAGACCATCTTTGATTGTCTTTGAGGAAGGGGAGAGATCTTCTCTTTCAGAAATGGAGAGAGAGAGAGAGATGTGAATGGGTGCAGAAAGAGCTAACCCTTCAAAACCCTGATCTTGTGAAGCGGAGACCTTTTTTGGGGCCTGCCGGGATAGGCCCGCCTCGTCCTATGAGAAATCTGGGCCTGGCCTCATTAGTCCCTACAATTATAAATTAAGGTCCACAAAAACAAGGATATGAAAACGGAAACGAATATAAAATGATATGAGTAAGCAATACTTTGAAAAAATAAATGAAACAAATATGGATAAACACGTAAATATAAAAATATATAATTTTTTAATTAAATATTAATAATGAAATAATAGAGTAACTATCTTTTGTAATAAAAATATAAAATGATCAAATATGTAATTAAATCATATGATAAATAATATAAATAAATATAAATAAATAAATAAATAAATCATTAAAAATAAAAAATGTGTAAATATAGAAAATATAAGTATTTTTGTTAATTTAACATGTTCAAATGTTTTAACCAGAAAATTATTAATGTTGAGAAATTTTCGTATATCATAAATTATAAGGATTGGAAATCTAGACCGGTCCATCCCTTACTGAAGAATGGATGGAAGGTAGCATGGAATGACTATAGCAAAAATCTTTTAATAAAATCAAAAGAGTTAATTTAAGTAGTTATTAATAACATGTTCAAAAATAAAATAACAAATAAATAACCAACAAAATTCAGAGAGTAATTATAAGACTAATAAGACAACTACAATATATAACTTCAAAAAAGTATGCTGCTTGATCTTTACACTTGTTAAAGGACTGTTGGAGTTTCCGGTTTTTGCTATTTGTCATCAAACATTTGATTCGAGTATAAACTTCTATAAATTAATAATAGTTATTCAAATTTTTCTGAAAATATATTTTTAAAGATACAATATGGCTCTTCAATATTTTAAAAATTGCTAATGAAACCCTAAACCTTTGATAAATTACCGTTTGACCATTCAAATTTCAAATATGAAGATTTCGCCCACGAAATTTTTATTTTCTTTCGTTTCGGTTCTTTTCCATAAAAAAATATTGATGTATTATAAGGTTATATGGCTTCTATAGGAAAAAAATTTAAATCCTAACCATATTTGGGCATTATATCATATCTAGGATTTCTATTAATACCAATTTTAATATGTATTTAGCTATATAGGTTGGAAAGTTATTTATTTCCAAATCAAGTTATTTAAATGCTATTCTTTCGCTCTTTCTATTTAACTGTATAAATAGTTATATTCCCCGATTGAAAATAATAATAATAAGAGAAAAAGAGCATAAGTAGCTTCACAAACATCATCAACATGTTGCACAAATTTCATGTCCTCTATCCAGCTTTGGTCCTTGTGCTTTGTATGATTAGTACAATCGTTTTAAGCCAATCGAATGCAAATGATGATAGTGGCATCAGTGCTCCTCACGAACACTATACAGTTCATGTGATGAATGGATTGAGTAGTGATCAGAATTTATTGTACCTTGAGTGTCAATCCAAAGACAATCATCTTGGCCAGCATTACCTTCATGTGGGTCAAGAATTTAATTTTCACTTCGGGGTCAATTGGTGGAAAACCACTCTTTTCTGGTGTCATTTTATATGGGGAAATCATAACAAAAGTTTTGATATTTTTAATGCCAAGGTAGATGACAAGACATGCGGGGAGAGTGGCCAATGCTACTGGCAAGCAAGAGATGATGGATTTTATTTTAGTGACAATAACAAAGATTGGAAACTGCGACAACGATGGGAGCCATAGTTATACTCTCTATTCAAAACGCTCGAATTAAGAATCTCTTTGTTTTAATTCTCCTATAATAAGATTTTCAAAATCATAGGAATAGTGATTCTTATTGTGTGACTCTTTATACTTTTTAAAAATAATATGATAAAATGATCTTATTTGAAAAGTTTGTTCATGTTTTTCGCTCTTCGGAGAAGGAATTTAGGGTATTGCTTTTTTCTTGTTGGTAGTTGTGCCGACGTTGGGGCATTTTTTTTGGAGGGCAAGATTTCTTTTATAACCCCTTAACAAAACAATAATTTGAACTTCTGCCCTCATTGGTTCACCAATTTTGTGCGGCAACTTCTTCCCAAAACAAGGAAATTGATAACGATTCTTGCATTCTCATCCACTGCTATGACTCCAGGATCTCTCTGAAAAATTGCTCTCTTTTTCCCAATGTGAGATGGACTAGATTCTTTGAGAGAACATTGTCAAGAGAGAAAGTGAGGGATCATATTGCCTTGAGAGAGAAAAATTGAGGGTTTGAGGAATTTTTGCGTAAAAAAATTTCTTCCATCATTTAGGTCATCAGGACGGTTGAGACGTCGTGGATCCATGGTCGTGGTTCATTTCATGATCACCATCCTGACCGAACGATCCGTATGAGAGAGTTCACGGATCGGTTGATTTCTTAGAAACTTATACATCGCGGTATTTACTTGAAAATTTTAAACTTTTAATTTATACGCTTGCATATGCATATGTAGTGAAATAAATCTAACAATGGTATCAGAACGATATTAGATTTATTAAAAAAAAAATTTGGACTTTTTTGGGTATAAAATATGTAGGGTAAAAATTTAGGGTTCAGATCATGGATAAGTTTTGTAAATCCGAGGATACCATGAGAATACCAATAGCTCAAGGATCATGAGAATAGTTTTTGTTGCATTTTTTGATCACATTAAAGCCATGAGAAATCCGGTCGCAATTTTCGACCCTACGGACATAAAACCTTAGATCTATCAAGTTTAAGAACAAATCGATCTGTAAAAATGGTCTAGAAATATTTATCATCCTCAGATCTACATTTCAATATATTAATTGTGAATTTTGGTTACAAAAAATTAAGTTTCTAAACTGGCCATGAAGGCCAAAACTTTTAACGTCTGATTTACCGAGATTAGAGCCTAAATCCAACTAAAATCAAGTCAAGAATGGTTGGATGATATTTAATTATAATTTTTTGATGAAAATTGCATTAGAAATTGACCGGAAATGAGATTTCTAGTACTTGGGTCAAGAGGACCCAGTTGCAGACCGGTCGGGTGAAAAATAACTGGCCCAACTTGTGGGTGAGTGGAGAACACACGTGAGAAAGTGTGTGACGCGCAAAATAGTGAGCGCATACAGTTCATAAGTGAGAGGGGCATGTGAACAACAGAGACAGTTTCTGGGTCGAGTTGACTCGAATCTGAGCTCGACCCACTCTGTAGCCCCGGGTTGGACCCTCTCCATGTGTATTGGCACATGTCGGATGCGCTAAGCATCCTACTTGTGCACCAGCTTGCTACCCTGCGCATATAGGTACGTGCCAGACGTGCTGCACTTCTAGCACATGCAGCAGGCTGCTGCCAGCATGTGAAGGCATCTGGCTGTGTGCGGTCGGTGCGTGGGATCTTCGGCGGCACTTGATGATTCCGAATTATTTTTTTTTCAAATTTCTAACAGTTTCACGTCCATATTTGTGACTTTTTGTGGATTTTTGTATGCCGAATCCAAGTCCAAATGATAAGATGTGATTTTGAGTTGTAGTGTATGATATCCGTTAACTCATACGTTTGTTTTAGGGTCTATACTCGAATCATTTGGGATTTGTTGATTGGAAGGGTGTACAAAATGTGTGAATAACTATCAATAAGTCATTGAAATCTCTATGGCTGCAATGAAAACTGTTGTATCAAATCTTTGTAAGAAAGATAAACCGAATGATGATAACTGTGAGATTTTACACTTGAAGATTCAGTTTGTCCTTGAGGAGTAAAATCTATATGAGATTTTGAGGCACAGATGGTGGGCCCCAGGGAGGGTACCACACCTCCGGTTAAATGAGATAAGGAGGTATATCGTGCATTGAAAAAAAAAATAACAAAATTAGGACAATCCTTATCAATGGGATTCATGATGACATAATCCCGATTTATAAGCAGTATTCGATAGTTATGCCGTTGGGCTCGCCGTAAAAGAGTATTATGGTGCTCTTTTCAGCTCCTATGGTTAAGATGCTGAAGAAAATGGCCGATCATATAATGACGAAATATTTGATACAAATGTCGAGTATTGCTGCCGTTTTCAAGAATCCGAATGAGCCCATTTTAGATGAATTTCAGGTACTGAGTGTGATCCAATCTTTTACTGATTCATGGGAGACCATGAAAGCCTATCACACGCACGATGAGAGTATTCGTATTTTTGCTAATGTGAGTGGGTACAGTGAGCTCTAGGAAGAGCATCTAGAGAGAAATAGGCCGCACTCGGGTCATGCTTATGCAATGGAGTCGAGTAAAGGCTTTTGTGGCGCCAAACAAATATCATAAACATGAGAAGGAGACTCAAGGTCCAAACAAGAAGAAACCATCTGAGAAATTCGATAGCGAAGTACAGATGGTGACGATTAAGTATATTTTTACACATATCATGGTGACTGATTCTATCACCAAACCCAATTGTGAGAGATTCTTTTGTGAGACATATGGAATCATTGGGTTTATATATATTTTGACATTTCTCATTTGTACTATGTTGATGTTTTTGATACTTATCGATATACATGACATATGTGCATTAATCAATCACAAATTTATTTATTGTGCTTGTTTATTGTCATATATTATGTAGTGAGTTATGATAAAAGATATGCCGACAAGGGTGGTCGACTCTCTCATACGAGTGATAACCTCCAACTCTAAGTGAGCGGGAATGAGATAGTTTTTAGCTATAAAAGGTTTTGAGAGTGGCCCTACTACAATATAAGTCACTTTGATATAAGTTCATGATGAGATCATATGCGATATTGTAACACCGACACCTTGGTATACTCACTATTGTGTTCCTCTTTATTTTATATATGATATTATTCATATTTCTAAGTAAAAAATCAACTAAGAAATTTTTTCAATAAAACCACTCCTGAAAAATTTCAGCCCAATCGCTGGAAATTAAAAAATTTCCAAAATGACCATCGATGGTCCAATAATAATGAGAATGACTCTAAAATGTATAAGAATCTCAAATTTGGATAGATTTTATATTATAGAGTTAAATCACAAATTTTTCAAAAAATTACTGATAAAACCCCAGCCGGGTCGATGTGTCTCGGAAAGGTTAAACGACCACGTTTTGACACGGGAGAAATTAAATTAGGTCTAATACGAGATTTTGGGTCTAACTTAAATTTATAAAAAAATTTCGGGATCAAAATATAATTTTCATAAGTCAATGGACTTATTTGAAATTAATAAGCAAATAATGGAGTTGTGGTATGAGTAGAATAATTAGGAACTTGATTTTGGTTGTGACTAGAATATTAACCATTGGATAAAGAGAGTGAGAGAAAATGAGTCTTGGGTTGGTACAAAAATGATCCAATGGTGAGAAATAAACTTTGAAATGATCAATGGAAGAGATTGAAGCAAACTAACACATTTATGCCTTCCCCAAACTGTGACCCAGCAAGAGGGAAATGAGTAGGAAGAGAGAGAGAGAGAGAGAGAAGAAATTTGATTTTTTTTGAGTTTTTGAGAAGTTAATCCAAGGGTAGAAATTGAGTTGGTTTGAAATAAATTAATTTGTGCCATTGGATTTAAACTAGTGGGAGACAAGACACTATTTATTGTGTGGAAGAATGGGTTTTCTTGGAAACAAACCAGTAGTGAGGATTTTATTTGAAATAAGATCAAAATTGTGAGCCCTTGGATCTTGGTTGGTGGGAGACATTCAATTAATGAAGATTTGAGTATAGTGTGAGAAAAGGGTTTATAGTGGGAGAAAGCCAAAACAGTGAAGAGAGGAGAGGGAATTCTTGCTTGTGATTAAGTAATCCAATGGCTTAAAATTGATCTTGAAAATATTTGATGGTTAAGATTAAATGGGGCAAGTTAAATAAGTAAACATTAGCTTCTTTTTTTTCGCAAAACCGTGAGAAGTACAAAATCAAAGAACACAAAGAGCTCTCCACATTTTCTCTTATGGCTGTGAGCTTCATGGTAGGGGAAATAAAAAATTTTCTACTACACTACCATAATATTTTTACATAAATCAATTTTTCACAAATTCAACTACAATATATCCAAAAATTAGAGCAAAAGGAGGAGTTTTGCATGGTGAAGAACAAGAGGGAACCGTGAGAATCACCATTGAAGAAAGGTAGGATTTCTTCAAACATTATTTTGAGATTTTTTTTTGTAGATTCATCCCTCTCAAACCTTAATATAACATACTTTGTTTTGGAGTCAAAAGAAGGAGGCTAAGTTGGTAAACACATGTTGTCCGAGAGCTAGGTGCAAGGGGGAGATGGAGACTTTGTGAAGAAAAATCTTCGTTAGGCTTGAAATATCAAATTTTGAGGTAAGAAAATTTCTGCACTTGCTGAAATTGAAAAATCCTTATGTGAATGTGTTAATGTGATGTTTGTAGCATGTTTTTGTAACCTAGAGCCTAGGAGGAATCCAAGTGAACTATTGAAAATGTGTACAGAAAAATTTGAACATTGTATGGCCTAGAATTGGGATGAAAAACCCTAACTTTTGGTGAGTTAAATGTAGTTTTCAAAAGGCAATCATGTATGCTGAATTCTAGTGCAAAAGTGATCAATGTTGGTGTATGATTGTTGATTTGAAATGATGGGAAAATGGTGCATTAGTGAGTTGAGAATTTGTTATTCATTTTGTAAATTTTGTGTATAGGATTTTGAATGAGAATTATGAGTATGTAAAAGTGCAGAAATTTTGGTAAGGTGGAAAATGTGTGTTCGTGCATTTGGAGGCCAAGAGATGTGGTATAATATGTATAGAATTTTTGGACAAGTGGTGATGAATGTGCATATGCATATATAAGTTGTATATGTGTGCTAAAGTGATGTGATAAAATGTGTATATATAATGATTTTAGAATGGGAAATCTTATGAAGGAGTGATGAATTCAATTGATATGTAAATATGCAGAATATTTATGGAGGAATTGTGTAATGTGCAATGTGAATGTGAACTAATTTGTACATAAATGAGGTGAGATTTTGAGTATACTAAATTCTGAAATTTTGTGGACTGTTTGGGTATACAAAGAGATAGAATGTGGGAGTGATAGTTTGAGTAGTTTAAAGTGACATTGTTTTGTTAGAAAGGTTTGGAATGCACACTGTGTAAAAGGGAATTGAAATCTTGAAAATTTTATACATATTATGTGTTGCCATTGCAGTGTCACGTTTGGCGATCGAACGAGGGGAACACATTTCTTACATATTGTGGTACATTTTAGGGAGTGACATATCCTCCCATATACAATGAGTGAGACTTTGATGCTATATGCTTAATGGAGCAAAAATTTATGTTTTATAACATTTCAAAATGACATATTTTATGACGTGTGTGAAAACATGAGATTTGATCTATATTAATAAATACTTCTTTTTGTGGTCATTGGAGTATCCCAAATAATTGATTCAAGTGATATACATCCATGAATTGTGTTGAAATGATATCGTGCCACTCTTTGAAAATTTGATATAATTTATATGGTTCCATTACATTGGCACACGGATTTGAAATGTGTGGGCCGGATGCCTACTTATGATGTGATGATGTGATAATGTCCTTGGTGGACTTGATGTGATGATGTCCTTGAGGGACTCTGTAGGTAGGAAGGGCGTTTGTAGAGGCACCCATTGTGTTCGGATACACTTCTACAAGAGGTATGCTCAAACATCATTTGTATAGTTACATCCGGTTGAACCAAATTGGGGAGGACATGTGTGACGTCACTGTCTAGTATCGGACGAGATTTTGTACATGGTTGATTATGTATGTGTACGTAAACACGGGCTACCTTTGATGAGACTCATGGTCAATATTGAGGTATAGAGTTAAATGTTTTATACTTGCATATGAAACCCCAATGCGCTCGTCATTAGTTGTGGTAAACCATTGTTGGGGATATTTTATTGGCAAACTCTGAATGATTTTCGAAATATAAAGGGATACATATGTTGTTATTATGATGTATGATACATGATTACATGATTGATAGAAATGCCATGTTCGATTTATAATGATTGATAGAAATGTCATGTTTGATTTATAATATCATCATGTTTTAAAATGTGCTTTAACACTCCGTGCTCACACCTTCTATTGATAACATAATGTCGATCTCCTCACTCACTGAATATTTTCTCTTAATACTCACCCCTTACTTTCCTATGATAACAGATATAGATTTGGTAGGGCGACGTGTCGAGAGACTTCCGACACACTTGACATATCTTTGGAGACGACGAGTGTTGGGTATGGTACCAACCATTCTTCCGTGATGAAATTGGATAATGTATATATTTGAGATTTATATAATGATCAATGTATATTTTATGGGATGACTATAATTACATTATTATAAATATAAATTGAAACTCTCGAATTTGTTGTATATTCATGCATTGAGATACAGTGTTGCATTTTAAAAATTTTTTACTTGGAAAAATTATATTTTGTGGAAAAATTATATTTTATGGAAAAATATGTTTTAAACAGGTGAAGATATTATCCTTACATTACCTCTGTATATGTGTCATGTGATGGGCAGCATACGGGGTAACGACGGCTGTTCATAACTTTCGATTGAGGATCGGGGCGTGACAGTTGGGTTGGTATCGGAGTCTAAGTTGAGAGCTATGTTTTATGAAATGAGTTTTTAAAATATTCTCAATTATATTTTCAAAAGTTTTCAATGCATATGAGAGTTTCTTTATAGTCATGAGATCCCAGTACATGATCTTAGGCATATGAGTTCCTTTATTTTTAAGAGGTTAGATACAACTCGTATCTAACCTAGTATATCATTTCCATGGGTTCTTAAACCGATAACTTCATTTATTTTAGGGGGTTAGTTTTTTCGTAACTAACCTTAATTTTTGAATCATGTCTAATGAAAATATATTCCTTTACAGAACTATGACGACTAGGCGGGGCACTAGATTTGCGCCCCCTAAGTGACCTAGAGTGCTCGAGGATACATCCTCATCACGTGAGCCCCCTCCAGCGCCTTCTCAGTCGGCTACTACAGCCGCGGTTCCACCACCACTACTCGATGCATAGAGGCTGGTGTATGAGTAGTACAGCACACACGGGGTTAGATGCCACCCCCACTAGCACGGATGGCCGTGCCGACTCCAACGGTAGTGCCAACTACTATAGTAGTTCTTACTCTTGCAGCACCGAATCCTCCACCAGTGGCCAGTCCTTCTTCAGTATATGGTCTGAGTGATACCACATCACCTATACTTGGTGCATCTACGAGTTGACTCAGCTAGTTAAGGAAGCTTGGCAATTGGGATGCACAGATTTTGCGGGACTCGGTGATGCCACTGCGGCTAAGCACTGGATCAACCGGACCTGTCGGATCTTGACGGACTTGGGATTGAGTGAGGAGTATAAGCTGCGAGTAGTAGAGAGATTCTTAAATGAGGATGCTCTCACTTGGTGGGAGGCTATCTGTGATGATGCTACCAAACCATTGCGGTGGGAGGATTTCTTAAAGGAGTTTGACTGCATATACTTCTCAGAGTTTCAGTAAGACCGCAAGAGGGCAGAGTTCCTCCACTTGCGGAAGGGGACTAGGTCAGTTCTGAAGTATAAGACGGAATTAAGGAGATTCGAAACTTTTACCCTCGGCTTAGCGATACCGAAACAGTTGAGGTTCAAGTTTGAGGACGGTTTTAGCTTGAACATTAAGATGTATATGACGGTCACACCCAGCTTCTCCTTCTTGAAGATAGTCAATTCAGCCTACCATGCGGAGGAGATTGTCCGCGCCGAGATTAAGCAGAGGGAGAGTAGAAATCAGAGGAAGAAGAGGGCTAGGACCCATGTGAGTCAGAGCTTAAAGCGGGGTAAGACTTTTGGTTTTCATGGAGACCCCTCTCACTTTAGACCAGCACACTTTGGGCAGGGACCACGTCCCCAGGAGTTTGAAGCACCAGCCCCCAATGCCATGAGTCAACCACAGTTCAGTGACACCCTCATTGCCACAGATATAGCAGGCACCATCCTCCGGGAGCTTGCCGGGTACCTATCACGTGCTTCCAGTGTGGGAAGCCAGGACATATCAAGAGTTTGTGCCCTGATTTAAGACTTGGAGGTCAGGTGACTTTGAGTCATCCAAGTGGTCCGCGGGTTGGATAGCAGGGAAAACCTGCATATTCTAGTAATACTGCTCCATGGACTATAATTGGGAGCAACACTGTACCCGGTCCTTCACGACAACAGCCGAGGGCACAGGCTCACGTGTATGGTATGACGCAGGAGTATGCTCAAGAGAACCCAAATGTGATCTTGGCTCTCCCACGGATTCCCATTTTTAGGAGTATTTATGTACTCTTCTTTTTGAAATTATGTATACAATGATGATTATGTATAGTCATGACTAGTTAAAGCCCTAGAGGTTTACTATTTTGATATATATATATATATATATATATATATATATCTTTTGCGCACCCTAAATTAATTCCTCATTCAATTTCTCGTATCTAGGTACCATGAAAATATTCAGAATTGATGCCCGTGATCTTGTAGACACTGGGTTGAATTATTCTTATGTGAGAGCTTCTTTCGATCAATAGTCGGATAGTCCCTTATCGCCACTAGATGAGGAGTTAATGGTTATCACTCTTCTTGGTGAACAATTGATCAAGGATTTCGTATATAGAAGGAGCGATGTCATGATTGGGAGATAGTGTTAAAAGCAGACTTGATCCCACTCGACTTGATAGGCTTCGATGCCATCCTAGGGATGGATTGACCGAGTACTCATAGGGTTTTCATGGACTATTTTACCAAGGAGTTAGAGTTTCGGAGGTCTTAAGGGTCACCACTGACATTTGCGGGTGAGAGACGAGTATTACTCCGTTATATAGTGTCAGTGATGGAGGCTAGACGGATGATACGCCGATGATGCACGACATATCTGGCCCACGTGGTAGATACCACCATAGAGGGTCCGAGGATTGATGAGGTCCCGGTGGTACAGGAGTTTCCCGACATATTCTCCGAGGAGTTATCCAGATTACCACCGGTTTAGGATTTTGATTTTAAGATTGATTTGGATCAGGGACTATTTCTATCTCTATTCTACCATATAGGATGGCACCAGCCGAACTGAGAGAGCTTAAAGTTCAGCTGCAGGAATTGTTGGACAAGGGGTTTATCCGTCCAAACACTTCACCATGGGGTGTTCCGGTGTTATTTGTGAAAAAAAGGACGGCACCCTTCGACTTTGTGTAGATTATCGACAATTAAATGAATTCACTATCAAGAACCGATATCTGTTACCCCACATTGATGATCTGTTTGATTAGCTTCAGGGTGCAAGGGTTTTCTCAAAGATAGATCTCCGATTCGGTTATCACCAGTTGCGGATTAGGGCCGAGGATGTACCAAAGACCGCATTCTGTACTCGATATGGACATTTTGAGTTCTTGGTCATGCCATTTGAGTTGACCAATGCACTAACCGCATTCATGGATTTGATGAATCGGGTCTTCCACGATTACTTGGATCATTTTGTAATCGTGTTTATCGATAATATCCTACTATACTCGTGGAGTGATGAGGAGTATGCTCAACACCTTCAGGTTGTTTTACAAATCCTTTGCGAGAGACAGTTATATGCGAAATTCACCAAGCATGAATGTTGGTTAAAGCAGATTGGTTTTTCGGGACTTATAGTCTTTGCAGAATGTATTTTCGTTGATTAGTAGAAAGTCAAAGCTATGTTGAGATGGGAACAGTCGCAAACCGTGACTGAGATCCTAAGTTTCCTTGGTCTTGCAGGTTATTATCGGCAGTTTATACAAATCCATTGGGATGATCATTGTGAGGTGAGCTTTTAGGAATTCAAACAACAATTGACATCTGTACCAATATTGGCCCTTCCCATTAGTAGTCGGGAGTATGTGGTATAAGTGATGCCAACCGATAGGGATTGGGTTGTGTATTGATACAGGATGGTCGGATTATTGTATATGCTTCTTGACAGTTGAAGAAGCGCGAGTTGAACTACCCGACACATGATCTCGAGTTAGCTATCATAGTTTTTGCTTTGAAATATGGCGACATTACTTATGTGAAGTAACCTGTAGGGTATTCACAGATCATAAAAGTCTAATATATTTGTTTACCTTGCGGGAATTGAACCTCAAATAGAGGAGATGGTTAGAGTTATTGAAAGACTACGACCTTATCATCAATTATCATCCGGGAAAGACAAATGTTGTAGCAAATACCTTGAGCCAGAAGTCGACAAAGAATGCTTATCTCTCTTGTTTGGTGGAACTTCGCGCAATAGGAGTCATCTTGGCTAGTGATGATCAGGGAGCACTACTAGCTCGATTTGAGGTGAGACCGACCTTGCTCGACCATATACCAAGAGCGGGTTTGCAATCCCACTGACAGTGACTTTCGGGGAGTTATTATTAAGGATGCTCATTCCTCTGCTTATGCTATGCATCTGGGTAGTACGAAGATGTATCGGACTATCCGATATAGTTATTGGTGGCCCGTTATAAAGAAAGAGATCGTAGAATTTGTTGCTCGATGCCTAGTTTGTCAGCAGGTGAAGGTCGAGTATCAGTGACCCACCGGCACTTTACAGCCTCTTCCCATTCCTGAGTGAAAGTATGAACACATCACGATGGATTTTGTGATGAGGCTACCGTGGACTTCGGTATGGCATGATACTATATAGGTGATCTTGAAAATGTTTGATGGCTAGGATTAAATAGGACAAGTTAAATAAGTAAACATCAACTTCTTTTTCTTCCCAAAACCATGGGAAGTGCAAAACCAAAGAATACAAAGAGCTCTCCACATTTTCTCTCATGGTCGTGAGCTTCATGGTAGGGGAAATAAAAAATTTTCTACTACACTACCCCAATATTTTTACATAAATCAATTCCTCACAAACCCAACTACAATATATCCAAAAATTTGAGCAAAAGGAGGAGTTTTGCATTGTGAAGAACAAGAGGGAACCGTGAACATTACCATTAAAGAAAGGTAGGATTTCTTCAAACATTACTTTGAGATTTTTGTGTAGATTTATCCCCCTCAGACCCTAATATAACATACTTTGTTTTGGAGTCAAAAGAAGGAAGCTAAGTTGGTGAACACATGTAGGCCGAGAGCTAGGAGCAAGGGGGAGATGGAGACTTTGTGAAAAAAAAATCTTTGTTTGGCTTGAAATATCAAATTTTGAGGTAAGAAAAATTATGCACTTGCTAAAATTGAAAAACCCTTATATGAATGTGTTAATGTGATGTTTGTAGCATGTTTTTTTAACCTAGAGCCTAGGAGGAATCCAAGTGAACTATTGGAAATGTGTGCGGAAAAATTTGAACATTGCATGGCTTAGAATTGGGATGAAAAACCCTATATTTTGGTGAGTTAAATGTAGTTTTTAAAAGGTAATCATGTGTGCTAAATTCTAGTGCAAAAGTGATCAACATGGGTGTATGATTGTTGATTTAAAATGATGGGAAAAATGTGTATTAGCGAGTTGAGAATTTGTAATTCATTTTGTAAATTTTGTGTATAGAATTTTGAATGAGAATTATGAGTATGTAAATGTGCAGAAATTTTGGTAACACGAAAAATGTGTGTTTGTGCATTTGGAGGCCAAGGGATGTGGTATAATATGTGCAGAATTTTTGGACAAGTGGTGATGAATGTATGTGTGCATATATAAGTTGTATACGTGTGCTAAAATAATGTGATAAAATGTGTATATGTAATGATTTTAGAATGGCAAATCATATGAAGGAACGATGAATTAATTAATACGTAAATATGCAGAATTTTTATAGAGAAATTGTGCAATTTTGCACTATGAATGTGTACTATTTTGTGCATAAAGGGTGTGAGATTTTGAGTAAACTAAATTCTAAAATTTTGCGGATTGTTTGGGTATACAAAGAGATAGAATGTGGGAGTGATAGTTTTGCTAGTTTAAAGTGGCATTGTTTTGTTAGAAAGGTTTGGAATGCACAATGTGTAAAAGGAAATTGAAATCTTAAACATGCAAAAATTTTGAAACATATGGGCTGAATTGTATGCCTTTGGAAATGAATATTTGAAATCTTGAAAATTTTATACATATTTTGTGTTGCCATAGTAGTACCACGTTTGGTGATCGAACGAGGGAGCACGTTTCTTACATATTGTGGTACATTTTAGGGAGTGATATACCCTTTCATATACAGTGAGTGAGACTTTGACATTATATATTCTTGATTGAGCAAAAATTTATATTTTACACCGTTTCAAAATGACATGTTTTATAACATGTGTGAAAATATGAGATTTGATCTATATTTATAAATATATCTCTTTGTGATCATTGGAGTGTCCCAAATGATTGATTCAAGTGATATGCATCCATGAATTGTGTTGAAATAATATCGTGCCACTCTTTGAAAACTTGATATGATTTATATGGTTCCATTGCATTGGCATACGGATTTGAAATTGTTTAATTGAAATGTGTGGGTCGAATGCCTACTTATGATGCAATGATGTGATGATGTGATGATATTCTTGGTGGATTTGATGTGATGATATCCTTGAGAGACTCCGTAGCTACGAAGGGCATTTGTAGAGACACCTATTATGTTCGGATACGGTTCTGCTGGAGGTATCCCCAAACGTCATATGTATAATTACGGCCAGTTGAACCAAATCTGGGAGAACATGTATGACACCACTGTCTAGTACCGGGCATGATTTTATACATGATTGATTATGTATGTGTACGTAAACATAGGCTAACTTTGGTGAGGCTCGTGACCAACATTGGGGTATAAAGTTAAATGTTTTTATACTTGCATATGAAACCCCAATGTACTCGTCATTGGTCGTGGTAGACCATTGCCAAGGATATTTTATTTGCAAGCTCTGAATGATTTTTGAAATGTAAAGTGATGCATATATTGATATTATGATGTATGACACATAATTACATGATTGATACAAATGGCATGCTCGATTTATAATATCATCATATTTAAAAATGTGTTTTGACACTCTATGCCCATACCTTCAATTGATTACATAATGTCGATCCCCTTACTTATTGAGTATTTTCCCTTAATACTCACCCCTCACTTTCCCATGATGACAGATATAGATTTGGTAGGGAGAAGTATCAAGAGACTTCCGACACACTTGACAAACCTTTGGAGACGACGAGTGTTGGGTATGGTACCAACCATTCTTCCGTGATAAAATTGGATAATGTATATATTTGAGATCTGTAGAATGACCAATGTACATTTTATGGGATGAGTGTAATTATATTATTGTAAATGTAAATTGAAACTCTCGAATTTATTATATATTTATGCATTAGGGCACAGTGTTGCATTTTAAATTTCTTTTACTTGGAAAAATTATATTTTGAGGAAAAATAGAATTTAAACAGGTGAAGATATTAGTTTTGCGTTGTCTCGATATACGTGCATGTGATGGGCAGCATATGGGGTAATGGACAGCTGTTCATGGTCTTCGATTAAGGATTGGGGCGTAACAGATATGACCAACATTGACATACCCACATCCATGTTGTCTGTGAGTAGCCAAATTTGAGATTTCAGATATTACCTGCGTCTAGTGATATCGCATCTGAGATACTCTCTTTGAGATTTCTGGATAAAATCTTATGTGTAGACTGAGATTCATATTGCACAGTGTTCAAAAAAATCAAATATATACCCCTTTTGAGAAATAAGGGAATAATACTGTCGCACGTGTTTCATATCGCATGTGTAGACTAAGATTCGACTGTTTTTATAAATTTTGATTCAGTGTTTAATATTTTAGTCTATTTACTTTTGATCTGGAGGATAAATTGAGTCTAAGGAGGCAAGTTTAGGAAAGCAGCTGAATTAAAACTGATAGATTCGAGTTTGAAAAAAGGAAAATCAATCAACATTATAACTTTGTGTAGTATTTATCGGTCGACGTGTTATATTAATCCATGTTGAAATTCAAACATAATAGTGAATACACAACAGAGCAAAAGATTGAGAATCACTTTCAATGAGAAAACTGAATCGATGGATATAAATGCGTTGACTCTGGGGTACAGCGAGTTTTTTTTAATACTATTTGTGGCTTCTCGGTCATTCTAACAGGTGTATCAAGAAATCTTTACTTGCAGGTGTACATGTCGGTCGCACGATGTTCAATCCTGTATGAAAGTTTAATAGGGTGATATGATAGATCGTGTAAGTTGTGATCTTGTGTTGGACGTAAGCCCTCATATACAAGTAGGAGATATTGATAATTGTATCCACGTTGGGGCATGTTTTTTTTTTTAGGGTTAGGTTTTTTTTTATAACCCCTTAACAAAACAATAATTTGAACTCCTGCCCACATTGGTTCACCAGCTTTGTGTAGCAACTTCATCCCAAAACAAGGAAATTGAAAAAGGTTCTTGCATTCTCATCCACTGTCATGACTCCAAGATCTCTCTGAAAAATTGCTCTCTTTTTCCCAAACATGAGATGGACTGGATTCTTTGAGAGAACATTGTCAAGAAAAAATGAGGATTTGAGGAATTTTCGCGTAAGAAAATTTTTTCTGTCATTTGGGTCATCGGGACTTGGGTTGAGGTGTCGTGAATTTGTGGTAGTGGTTTATTTTGGGATCACTATCCCGACCGAGCGATTTGTATGAGGGAGTTCACAGATCGGTTGATTTCTTGGAAGCCCACACATCGCGGTATTTATTCGAAAATTATGAATTTTTAATTTATACTCTTTCGCATGCGTATGCAATGAAATAAATCTAACATTTCTTTTAGATTTTATTTTAATTAGAATTATGAACTAAAGTACAATGTCATTAAAATAGCTATATTATCAATTTCAATTTGTGGGACAAAAGTATAATTACCGTTGTTATATATAAAAAAATAATAATATAAGTGAGCATGCAATATAAAATAGAATACAATAGCATAAAAGAATTTATATATTCGACCCCACTTATTAAGACAAATGTTTAATTATTATTGTTGTTGTAGTTATTATTTATTGTAGGTTTATAACCTTAGACAAAAAGAGAAAAAAATGAAAAAAAAGGGGTAAAGGTCAAGCAAGCTTACTAAATCAAGACATTTTTTCCAAAAAACAATTACTATAATGTTTATTACAAAGAAAAGTAAAAAAAAAAAAAAGCGAGACTTTGTTATGTTTGCTGATATTATTAGAAAAGATCAATGAGATTGCATTTTATTTGCAAGAAAAATTTACCTTTCAACGGTGTTTAGCCCCTAAATTACTTTTCTAATATAATTCAAAACTTGTCAAAGTACCACCAATAGTTTAACATATTATCAAAACCCACCCAGGGCATTTGGGCACATCTAATTTTAGAGTGTTAAATATCATATATTCATATCTTATTATGAAATGGTAAAATTAAAATAAATAATAAAAGAAAAACAAAACATGATTTTTAAGTGCCATGACCCATTACCCAAGTATCAAAATACAAAAATCACAAAGTTATAAAAGAGATTTTCTTTTTAATTTTTTCAAAAGACATTTTCAGAACTATAATGGCATTGATGATACATTTTGATCTTGACTTACATCAGATGAATGTAAAGACAACATTTCTAAATGATGACAATGATGAAACGATTTCTATGGTGTAGTCAGAAAACTTTGTATCAAGAGATCCAAATAACTTGGTCTGCAAATTCAAGAAATTCATCTATAAGTTCAAGTTGGCATCTCAACAATGGTATTTCAAATTTTATCAAGTGTCATCTCATTCAATTTTGAGATAAATTTGTTCGATGATTGTATATACCATAAATTTTATAGGAAAAATTATATTTTTTTATTTTATATGTCAATGATATTTTTCTTGCTAGTAATGATATTGACTTATCACACAAAGTTAAGAGATTTCTAATTAAGAATTTTGAGATAAAAGATCTTGATGATATCTCTTTTGTTTTAGGCATTCAGATTCAGCAGGATCGCTCCAACGGTATTCTTAGACTATCATTAAAGGGCTATATTGAGAAGGTACTCAAGAGATTTGGCATGTAAAATTGCAAATCAAATGATACTTCTATAGTTAAAGAAGACAAGTTATTCTTAGTCAGTATCTTAAGAATGATTTTGAGGAAAAGATAATGCAAAAAATTCCTTATACATTAGTAATTGGGAGCATAATGTATGTTCAGATTTGTACGTATCCATATATTGTGTATGTTATAGGGTTGTTGGGTAGATATTTAAGCAATCCAGGAACAGACTATTGAAAAATAGCCAAACGGGTCTTGTAGTACCTACAGAGAACAAAAGACTACATGTTTACATATTAGAAGTCAAATCAGTTTGAAATCATTAGATATATTGACTCTAATTTTGATGGATGGCAAGATAGTATAAAATCTACATTAATATTTACCTGCAAGCTAGGGGTACTAGCTCCTGCAAAAGTATTAAACAGTCTCTTATAGCCTCTTCTATCATAGCGACAGAGTTCATAGCGTGCTATGAAGCATCCAATCAAATGCAAAAATTTGTCACTAGATTACACATAATGGATGGTATTAATAGATCACTCAAATTACTTTGTGTTAATAAATCGATAGTCTTATATTCTAATAACAATGGGAGCTTGATGAAGTCAACGCATATAGATATTAAGTTACTATTTGTCAAGGAAAGAGTTCATAGTGGACAACTGTCCATAAAACACGTTAATACAAACTCCATGATTATAGATCCATTTACTAAGGGATTGTTACCAAAATGTTTCATGAGCACACTACTCGTATGGATATTATATCATTTAAGAATATTCAATTTTAGTAGGGGTTTGTAATTTTTGAGTGCTTTTCTAATATAGACACATTTTTTATATCAGTTTATAAATAGTTTTATATTATTTTCTACACAAATAACGTTTTAATTTATTCACACTTTGATATCCTTTTTATCTCACTAATGTTTAAGATAGATCAGTTAGAAATAGGCATGTTAAGATCATATTATATGAAAATTTTATGCTATGCATCCATATCATGTTCCATGTCATTCAATTATATTGGCATAAATAATCGTTGATGGGTTAAGTTGTGACAAATGTAATGAAGGCTACTTTGATCCTATATTGGTATAATTAACGAACCAAATTAGTTATAAATACTTTTCAATAATGATAGCAAAGTTAAGCTTATATGACTATTTTCGCAATACATAATTATAAGATTACACATATAGTCCAAATGGGAGAATGTTGGATCCTTACTCCAACGTTGGGTTTATATGTGAATAATTATGTATTACACATTATCATATAAATTTGAGTTCATTTAAAAGTGATCTACTAAAATGTTAGAGAATTTGGATTCTAATGTATCTAATAGGGTGTGGGTTTTTAATGTTTAAAGATTCAAGGAGTAATTCCAATTTTTATGATGGGATAAGATAGGAATATTGAGAGATAACAAAATTATCCATATATAGTAATGGTCTTCAAATCACACGAAATCTTCATTCTTTCTGGTATTCAATCATCAAGAGAGAAAACTAAGAGAAGAGATTCTCTTAGGAATACGTGTTGATTTAAAGGCCAATCATACTACTCTAAATAGCAACCGGTCGTTAAGGATTTATGTATGCTTCCGTTTGTTGAACTAATAATTTCTTGATGGTTTAATATATAATTTTGGATATATAGAAGATGACTTTCACCATAGCGTTATTTTTTAACACCAAAAACATAATACTATATATTTTTTAATTGACACTTGAAAAAGAAAATCTTTAATAAAAATAATTCAAGAAAATGCAAAAGCCAAATATGTCCTAAAACCAAAAAACAAAAGAGAAAATCTTTAATAAATTTTCTTTTCCATAAAAAAATGATTGATGTATTATAAGGTCATATGGCTTCTATAGGAAATAAATTTAATTGCTAACCATATTTGGGCATTATATCATATCTAGGATTTCTATTAACACCAATTTTAATATGTATTTAGCTATATAGGTTGGAAAGTTATTTATTTCCAAATCAAGTTATTTAAATGCTATTCTTTTGCTCTTTCTATTAACTGTATAAATAGTTATATACCCCAATTGAAAATAATAATAATAAGAAGAAGAGAAAAAGAGCATAAGTATCTTCACAAACATCATCAACATGTTGCACAAATTTCATGTCCTTTATCCAGCTTTGGTCCTTGTGCTTTGTATGATTAGTACAATCGTTTTAAGCCAGTCGAATGCAAATGATGATAGTGGCATCAGTGCTCCTCACGAACACTATACAGTTCATGTGATGAATGGATTGAGTAGTGATCAGAATTTATTGTACCTTGAGTGTCAATCCAAAGACAATCATCTTGGCCAGCATTACCTTCATGTGGGTCAAGAATTTAATTTTCACTTCGGAGTCAATTGGTGGAAAACCACTCTTTTCTGGTGTCATTTTATATGGGGAAATCATAACAAAAGTTTTGAGATTTTTAATGCCAAGGTAGATGACAAGACATGCGGGGAGAGTGGCCAATGCTACTGGCAAGCAAGAGATGATGGATTTTATTTTAGTGACAATAACAAAGATTGGAAACTGCGACAACGATGGGAGCCATAGTTATACTCTCTATTCAAAACGCTTGATCTTATGAATAGTGATTCTTATTGTGTGACTCTTTATACTTTTTAAAAATAATATGATAAAATGATGTTATTTGAAAAGTTTGTTCATGTTTTTCGCTCTTGGGAGAAGGAATTTAGGGTATTGCTTTTTTCTTTTAGATTTTATTTTAATTGGAATTATGAGTTAAAATACAATAACGTAAAGATATCTATATTATCGCATAAATATGATTTGAAATAGAATACAATAGTATACAACAATCTCACTTATTGAGACAAATGTTTGATAATTATTATTGTTATAGTTATTATTTATTGTAGGTTTATGAGCTCAGACAAAACAGAAAAAAACAAAAGAAATAAAAAACAAAAGGGTAAAGGTCAAGCAAGCTTAAAACTAAATCAAGACAAATTTTCCCAAAACAATTACTATAATGTTTATTCCAAAGAAAAGAAAGAAAAAGGAGAGACATTGTTATGTTTGCTGATATTATTAGAAAAGATCAATGAGATTGCATTGTACTTGCAGGAAAAAATTACCTTTTAATGGTGTTTTGCCCCTAAATTACCTTTTAGAGTGTTAAATATCATATATTATTATGAACTGGTAAAATTAAAATAAATAATAAAAGTCAATAATATTTAATTTGGCTGCATTATATCATCAAAATCCCAGTCCACCTTTTTATGGTCAAAACCATGAGGTTTTCGGGGCCAAACAAACAATGCTTCCTGGCAAAACAAACCAGACTTCATGCATTGCGGCCGTCATGGGCCCATGCTATGCTAGCCTTTTTGAAACCTAATTAAACCAAGATGACTTTGGTGCTCACTTGTTGGACTTTTGGCTTAGATCTTTTTGAACTAGTGCTCATAAACCTTGGAACCTTCGGTATTTGTGTTTATTTCATGTAACGCTTATATTTAGTCAAACACATCTCGAACTATAGGTAAGTGTTACACCATGTACGAGTGTCAGGCTTGGCACTTAAACCCTTTTGGTCCAAAAGTATAATGTGGACTCCATACATGAATTGAACCCTAAGAGGACTGCATTAGTGTAGTTGATATGATAATTTTTATATTATTCAATTATTTAACTGAGGACTTTGGAATGAAACATTACAATTGTATGAATTGTAAACACACAAATATTATCTATGCAATGAAATATTATTTTCATTTACTTTAATAATTCCAACAAGATTCCCATGACTAAATCGATCGTAGTACATCTTGTACACCCAAACTATTGGATCACATAATTATCATTAATTTTTGCAAGTCATATTACTGAATAAGGAGGTGCAGGTCTCTTTTCTAATGATTTTTTTTTCACATGCAAACAATTGTCTTCCTCTTGTACAATAGCAAAATAACTACCCAGGTGTCACTTCTAAGAACTCCATTGATTACGATTGCTCCTTCAGAACATGAGTGTCATCTCCTTCTCGGTCATTCATTTTCATTGTGATAATTGACATATCATGCAAATTATACACAATATATTTCATGATCGCACCAAAGACATTAAGATTGATTATCACCTTGTGTAACATCATGTGCTTATCGGAGTCATATTCCGAAATAATCCTAAACAATATATATTTTAAAATAACTTTGAGAGTAAGCAAATTCCGAATATAACCTCCTTTTCTTGTGGGTTAGACACGCGACATCACGTGGTAGCATCTGGTTGACCGAAGCCTGCATGTCGTGCCTTGAAAACGCGACAAGCATCCGCCGCCACCCGCAGCTCCCCGCGGCCCCTCCCTCCGCCGCCTGCCGCTCTACTTCACTCCCCCTCCCTCCCCCCGTGGCTCTCTCTCCCTCCCTCCCCTCACGGCTCTCTATCTCCCTCCCTTGCCCGCGACTGTCTCTCTCTCTCTCCCCTACGAGGAATATAGCCGCGGACGGGGGAGGGAGAGAGGCAAGATCACCACGGGTGGGGGAGGGAGAGAGAAAGAGCCACGGGCGGGAGGGAGGGGGAGCGGAGCAGTGCCGCGGGCGGGGGAGGGAAGGAGAGAGAGAGTTGCGGGGGGAGGGTGGGGGAGTGGAGCAAAGCCGCTGGCGACAAAGGGAGGTAGGGAGGGAGAGAGAGCCACGGGGGGAGGAAGGGAGGGAGAGAGAGCCGCGGGGGGAGGGAGGGGGAGAGGAGCAGAGCTGCGGGCAGTGGAGGGAGGGGCCACGGGGCACCGCGGGGGGAGGCTTGTCGCGTCTTCAAGATGCGACACACGGGTTTCGGCCAATCGGGTACTGCTATATGGTGTCGCGTGTTCAATCCATGAAAAAAAGGGGATTATATGTGGAATTTGTTTGGTCCCAAGATTATTTTAATTTTTTTTTTGTAGAGTTATTTGGAGCATGACCCGTGCTTATTGCATCATTCAACTTATTGTCATCTCCTTCTAATCTCAAATTATAGATATTTTTATTAAATTGTACTCAATTCGGCGATTTCAAATTTTAATTGGTAAACTCAAGATGACACACTTCTCTCCATCTTAAATTTAAGAAGATGTTAACATATGAATTTTTTCGAAGAATACAAATAACACTATATATAGCTATTATGTTAGACATTTATTACTATTACCAATATTTTTATATATATATATCCAGATATGTTACTCCAAATATCTTAACATTCTGTCGCAATATGTTAATATACCATATATTTGTGAGAATATTTAATTATCTTGAGTTTAGAGCTTGTCTTTTATATATATACCCCAACTTATATAACTTGCTTTATTCAATATATTAAATACATAATAAATTATAAAGAATTTTTTTCTCACATTATCTCTAGATTTTCTTCTATCATAATGCAAGTATGATATTTATTTCTCTTCATGTCTTAAAGTTTAGAATCAACGAGGGTAACATGCCAACCAAACTTATGTCCACAATTGTTGAGTTTCAAATCCTCCAGACTGAAATAAGCTTAATCCAGGAATTTGAAATAATAGTAGGCAAAGCAGATGGAAATAGATAGAATCAAATGAAAAGAAATCCAGAGGGCAAAAGTGAACCACGAGATTGTTTTTTCCCTATAAAGGGCATTTTTGTCAACGGGTTTCGGCCGCTGATAAAGGGCATTCTTTTTGCAGCGGTGGTTCTTTGCGATTTGATAGGGAAAAGGGATATTAAATCCATGGGGCCAAGTTCTTCCCAACAAGTGGGGGATACTGATTCAAAATAGAGAACCATGAAGTCCAAGATGTACATCGTCAAGGTCAAGGTCAAGGTCAAGGATAGTATCACAAATGTAGTTTCATTGGAGCAACAGCGCAAAGAAGCTTAATAAGGCATGAAAGTGAAGTCGGAGACAAGTCAAGCTGAGCATGTGATGGTGCCTCAACGGTGCTGCAGTACAACTCTCGGACTCTATTGAGAGTAGAGAGCACTCCGGGGCCCTTTCTAAGTGCCGTGGCTTCGTAGCAAAGCTCTACATGGGGATTTTAATTTCTAATTTCTAATTTCTAATTTTTAATTTTTAATTTTAAATTTTTTGTTTAATTGTCATTTCTATCTTTTAGTCTTCTAAACTTTAACATAAACTTTAAGATTTATGCTAGATAAATATCGTTATGGTTTTTCTGTTTTACGTTCGAAATAAAGCTTTGTTATCTATGGAAGCTATTCGGGACCTCTTTGATCCGTGAATGATCATTTTGTGCAGGGCGATTCATTAGCATTGGCCATACGTGTCTTCTAATTTGGCTGTAATTCTATGCGATTGGTCAAATTTAAAAATGCCAAACCAAAAATACCAAACGAACGTTTAATTTCCAAGTGATTAATTTTGGGACATCCTTTCACATACATTAAAAACCAAAATCTCACGCACTAATAGTTATAAGACACTCTACCCCTTAATTAGACCCCTTAATTAGAGATCTCGAATTTGAGTTTTAAAAATAGTGAAAAAGGATTTAGGAGAGTCACCCCTTAAAATGAATCCTACAGTACTTAGATTAATCGGATAAAAATTCAGATATCGATGGTGAAAACTAAAAAAAAAATAAAATAGTTATGATTCAAGCATTTAGTATACGACTATAAATTAACAACATTTAATAGCTTCTCCAATTGAGCTATAGTTGCATCCGTACAATAATCCACTTCTACTCTTTCCTATTAACCGCACGGATAATGTTTTCTAAAAATTTTCTTTTCTTCTTCTTTCTTAAATAATAGCAAATTCATTGATAGGGTATAAATTAATATAATAATTGTAATTGATTTTATTTTATTTTGAATAAATATTATATTAATAGTTATGTTTTGTGATATTTGTTGATATATAATTGATGGAAAAGGTTTATAAAAGAAAATAGAGAAAAAAGAGTTAAATTGAAACATTTATATAAAGAATGAAACAATGGACAACAATGATTTTTCGTTAGCACGTGGGTATAGGGATCATGGGAATTACTGCAGAATTTTTTGGACAGTCAACAATATTTTCTCATTGTTTGCATAAAAATTTTAAAGAAATTTGAGACTAATTTGGAAGTATGAAAGATTTTCAAGAGAATAATTTATTCAGGGATAAATTTTAGAAATTTAGCTTTTAAAAATTTTTCTCTCTCAGCAAGTTTACATTTTTTTTTAAAAAAAAAAAAACAATTTGAATACTTTCTTTAGGTTATCGTTTTCTTTTTTTTTTTTGTTATCAAAATTTAGAAAATTCCACTATGTATAAGGAGGTAGCTAACGGTGCAAGACAAAATGGTTTTGTATTGGTTCTTGGCACATTATTTATAGGAAAATAGGAGTAGCAGTCACGAGTTCTTGTAGTTCATTCTATCATTGCTTTTTCATTAGCAACATTCAATTTATTTCAGTAATATTTTATTATTTTGTGAGTTTTTCCTTTCTCGTGTCTTCTTTCTAAATTAATTTTCTAGTGAAAGGTTATTGAAATCTTAATTTCTAATAATTGTGAGATCTAATTGAATATATTAATTCAACATATCATAAATATTTATTTAATTCATATATTTCATGGATTATGATTTTCTAGATTTTATTGAATAGTGACCAATATTTAATAGTTATAAATAATTTATAACCAATTAAAATAACAAATCCGTAATTATTTATTTGTTTTAATTTAGTGGTAAATGACATAAATATAAATCTTTGTTAATAGTCTAATCTATATCATGGAATTGAATGATCTAATTAAAAAAAAAACCATTATATGTTTGTTAATTAGAATTGAATCTCTTTCGATTTTAATGTTTTTGAAATTTTAAATCATAAGAGCCTTTCTAGAATTGTCTTTCTATTAAGAAAATAATTAAAGATTTTCTCTTAATTATCAACGAAATAAAGAGAGATTGATTGTTCGACGTTTATTGAGCAATTATAACCAATTTATTTATGATTGTTGATATGTTTAAATAAATCGATGATCAATTACATAAAATCAAGATGGATATAATTCGTTTGAATAGAAATTGATTTTCTATTGAATTTTCTTCTTTTAATTTCGAGTTGTTTAGTTATTTATCTTTAGTCGATTCTTGTTTTTGATAGAGTAATTTATTGGTTTAGTTAAATTCAAACCCCCACACTTTTATTTTTACTTTTTACTTTTTAAAACAAATAAATCTATTATTTCCCGTTGAGACGACTCTACTCACGTTAAACTCATCTTTTGTAAAGTAAGCATTTTTTTTATTGGACTGACACCCACCAAATTTTGACGCTGCTATCAGGAAATAGTATTAAGTTATTTATTTTTTAAAATTTTACTTTCATTTTTTTTTTTGTATATGCCTCGTTCTTCTCATACAGGTGGACTTGTGTTTAACCCGGAGATTGAGAAAACAGTTTGGAGACTTACGAAGGAGACCAAACAAACAATACAACTTACATCTTCATTGTTTGAACTCACTTTGGATGACGACTTACAGGATCAAACAATTGATAATGAGGAGCAACACATTAAAGACGAGAACATGGCTGCACCAAGAACATTAAGGGAGTTAGATACACCCGATATTAACTAAGATCCTCTGTGCATTAATCTTTCTTAAATTGAGACTCCATCTGAATTAAAATCTAGACTTATTCACTTACTTACTAAATTTCATGGACTTACATGAAAGAACCCAACAAGCATGTTAAGAAGTTTCATATCGTGTGTTCCACAATAAGGCCACAAGGTGTAACCAAGGAGAAATTGAAGTTAAGAGTTTTTTCATTCTCTTTAATAGATAAGGATAAAGATAGGTTATTTTATTTCCTCTCTGAGTCAATTACTAATTGGAATGATTTGAAAAACTTGTTTTTGGATAAATTTTTCCCAACTTCACGTGTAGCAAACATTTGGAAGGAAATTTGTGGTATAAGGCAATTTAGTAGGGAGACTTTGTATGAATATTGAGAAAGATTCAAGTAACTTTGTGCTAATTGTCTACAGTACAAATTCCCGAATAATTGCTCTTCCAATATTTTTATGAAGGCCTTTTATCATCAAAGAGAAATATGATCGATGCAACAAATGGTAGTGTGATGATGAACAAAACACCCTGAACAAAACACCCGAGGAGGCATGAAATTTGATCTCCAACATGGCAGCAAACGTGCAACAATTTGGGGGAAGGCAAGATGCTCCGAAAATGGTCAATGAGATGAGTATTTCTTCCCTTGAACATAAATTAGACTCCTTAATTTCTATTATGAAAAGGTTGGTTGTAGGACAAATACAATAAGTGAAGGCATGTGGAATTCGCTCGAGTATGGGTCACCCAACCGACATGTGTCCTACTCTTTAAGAGGAGTCTAACGAATAATTGAATATTATAGGTCGATTTTCAGGGTAGCTCCAAAGAAAATATGATCTTTATTCAAACACTTACAACCAAAGTTGGAGAGACCACCCAAATCTAAACTATGGGGTCGACCACAAGGATTTCTACAGCAATTTTTTGGAAAACCACCCTTTCAGCCTTAGTAACCTCCACAAAACCAAGCACCATCCTTTAAAGATCCTGTAAAAAAATTTATACAGAATATGCAAAAATTCCAGTAAGAAACAAGAGCAAGCATTCAAAATATTAGCACCTAAGTGTCACAATTGACAACGGTGATAAGTAAGATCAAAACTAATCATGGAAAATTGTCGTCTCAAGTGGAAATTAAGCCAAGGGAGAATGCAAATGCTATACTGCTTAGAAGTGGAAAAGAAGTGCAAAAGTTTTCACCAAAAGAGGTATACAAAGAGGAAGAAAACAAGAAGGAAACCATGCCTCCTGAAGTTACACCACAAAGGGTAAGTGAGGTACCAAAGGATGCATTACAAGAAGCAAAAGGATGAGAAGGAAATTTTGGAAACCTTCCGAAAAGTGGAGACAAACATTCCTCTAATTGAAACCATTCGACAAGTGCCAAGATATAGGAAATTTCTCAAGAAATTATGCACTAGAAAACCGAAGTTGGAGGCCAACGACAAAATTATTGTGAGTGAGAATGTCCTCGCAATCATCCAAAGAAAATTGCGTCCAAAGTGCAAGGATTCAGGTATATTTACTCTACCAATCATCATAGACGACAAGAGCGTTAAAAAGACAATGCTTGACCTAAGTGATTCTATAAATGTCATGCCCTTAACCATATTTAGGTATTTGAATTTAGGATCTTTAAAAGAGACCAATATGATTATTCAATTAGCCGATAAGTTCAATTCATACCCCGAGAGAATCATTGAGAATGTCTTGATTAAGGTTAACGAGTTGATTTTTTCCATCGATTTTTATATCATTGACATGGATGATACATGCTCACCAAATTCTGCTCTCATTTTGTTAGGTAGACCTTTCATGAAAATGGCAAAAACTAAGATTGATGTGGATTTAGGAATCTTGTCATTTGAATTTGATGGCGAAATTGTTACATTCAATATTTTTGATGCCATGTGATACCCTAATGATTCGGAATCCATTTTTTCTATTAGCATAGTTGACTCAATTGTGCATGAGAATTTTGAACAAAATGTGATGTTTAATAAATTTGATTTTGTGCTGAAAAAGGGTTAGATAGATAAAGAAGCGAAATCAACATAAGACTAAGAGGCAAAGGAAGCCATTACGACCTTGCAGCCTACATCAGAACTACCCCAAAAGTTTGAAAACAACTTTCTACCTTTACCTCTTTCTAATGAAAAAATTCTTCCTTCTATAATGCAAAATCCGAAACTCGAGTTAAAGCACTTGCCCGAACATCTCAAGTATGCCTATTTGGGTGACAATAAGACCTTGCCGATGATCATCGCGAAACACCTAATGGAGAGTCAAGAAGGAAGCTTGATAAGGATGTTAAGAGAGTACAAAACAACCATTGGATGGATCTTGGTAGATATAAAAAGTATAAGCCCTTTCATGTGTATGCATCTAATTTTGCTAGAGTCTAACTCCAAACTGGTAAGAGAACTTCAACACAAATTGAATCCTACCATAAAAAAAAGTCATTTTGAAAGAGATTTTGAAACTATTAAAGTGAGAGATCATCTATCCCATTTCTGATAGTCGTTGGGTGAGTCCAGTTCATGTAGTTCCCAAAAAGAGTAGATTCCAATTGGTAAAGAATGAGAACAATGAATTGATCCCAATGAGACTACAAACGGGGTGGCAATGTGCATTAATTTTAGGAAATTAAAGGAAGGATCATTTTTCTTTATCTTTCATTGATTAAATAATAGAAAAGTTAGTAGGTAAATTATATTTTTGTTTCTTGGATGGGTATTCAAGATACAACCAAATGGTTGTAGGTCAAGAATATCAAGAAAAGACTACTTTTACTTACCTATTTGAAATATTTGTATATCATAGGATGCCCTTTGGTCTTTATAATACACGGAGAACTTTTAAAAGATACATGATGAGTATTTTTTTGATTAAATTGAAAATTGTATCGAGATTTTCATTGATGATTTTATGGCGTATGGAGATTCATTCAACCAATGCCTGACAATTTGTGTAAGGTTTTTAAGAGATGCATTGACATTAATCTAGTCCTTAATTATGAGAAATATCATTTTATAGTTAAGGAATGGATAGTGTTAGGTCATGTAATATCATCAAGAGGCATTGAGGTTGATAAGGCCAAAGTTGATTTAATTGCTAATTTCTCGTGTCCTATTAATGTACGGGAAGTCTGTAGTTTTCTTGGTCATGTAGGTTTCTATCGAAGATTCATCAAGAACTTTTCAAAAATAGTTCAACCACTCTCAAGATTGTTGCAAAATAATGTTCCATTTGATTTTGGAAAAGAGTGTAATGTAGCTTTTGAAAAATTGAAACTTTTGCTAACATCAGCACCAATTTTGTAATCATCTAATTGGAATCTACTATTTGAGTTGATGTGCGATGCAAGTCGCTATGCTATAGGAGTTGTTCTTTGACAAAGGGAGGAGAAACAATCTCATGCTATTTACTATACATCAAATACACTTAATCCTACCCAATGCATCTGTACTACAACAGAGTAGGAGCTTTTTGCCATAGTCTTTTCTTTTGAAAAATTTAGATCTTAGTTGTTGGGCTCTAAAGTTGTTTATTCTAATCACGTAACCTTGAAGTACCTCCTTTTGAAGAAGGAATCAAACTGCATCTTATTCATTAGATCTTGTTGCTACAAGAGTTCAATTAGGAAATTCAAGACCGAAAGGGTTCCAAAAATTCAGTAGCGGATGATCTCAACCGATTGCTACGAGAGCAGGAAAATATGTCCATATCCGAGACATTTCCGGATGAGCAATTGTTGGCTCTTCAATGTAAGGGAGGTAAAGAACCTTGATTTGTTGATATTGTGAATTTTCTAGTCACGGGTGATTTGCCTCATGGATTGACCACTGCTCAAAAGAACAAAATTAGAAGTGACTCTAAGTACTACATTTGGGATGAACCTTACTTGTGGAAAATTGGGTCAAACCAAGTTATTCGTAGTGTGTTCCGAATGATGAAATTCAATCCATACTTATAGTTACACTTATGCATATGGTAGGCATTTCGACCCCAAGAGAATAGCCAAAAAAATTTTAGATAGTGGTTTTTATTGGAATACAATCTTTAGGGATGCATACCATTTTTGTAAAAATTATGAAAATGCCAAAAAGTTGATGACATATCTTTTAGAAATGAGATGCCACAAACCCCTATTTTAATTTGTGAAATCTTTGATATTTGGGGTATAGATTTTGTTCCTTTCCTAGTTCTTTTGGTCTTTTATATATTTTGCTCACCATTGATTATGTTTCCAAATAGGTAAAGGCAAAAGCTAACCAAACTAATGATACTAAGTTTGTTATAGGGTTTCTTAAATTTAACATCTTTAGTAGGTTTGGGATTCTCAAAGCCATCATCAGCGACCAAGATACCCATTTTTGCAATAAAACGATGGAGGCATTAATGCAAAAATACGAAGTAGATCACCATGTAGCTACAGCCTATCATCCACAAACAAATGGGTAAACTGAAGTATCAAACCGTGAGATCAAAAGTATCTTGGAGAAAACAATAAATCTCAACTGCAAAGATTGGAGTTTGTGCTTAGAAGACGCCTCGTGGGCTTACAGGACACGCATACAAAACTCCAATCGGAATGTCACCTTATTGGCTAATTTTTGGCAAGTTATGTCACCTTTCGGTTGAACTCGAAAACAAGGCATTTTGGGCTATCAAACAATGCAATTTAGATGCAAAAGCAACAGGAATGGAGAAGAAGTTTCAACTTCAAGAATTGGAGAAAATTTAGCTAGAGGCATATGACAATGCGAGAATGTATAAAGAGTGAACCAAATACCTTCATGACAAGTTTTTGCTTCGAAACAATTTTCAGTAAGCCAAAAAATTCTCCTCCATAATTCGAGATTGAAACTTATGTTATGTAAGTTTAAGTCTCGCTCGACGGGTCCATATGTGTCCATATGTTATTGTAAGTATCTCTTCATATAATGCGATTCAAATTCAAAGCCTTGAAACTAATCAGATTTTTCAGGTTAATGACCATAGACTAAATCTTTTGTTGAAGGTATTGATGTTTCCACCATGGAGGAGATTAATTTAACATACCACCTTTATGTCGAAAGATGACATGAGGAGACTATGTCAAACCAAAAACATTAAACAAAGGTGCTTATTGTAAGGCAACCCAATATTTTTTTTTATTTTTATTTAATATTTCTTTTTATTTATTTGATTTGAATTTAAGTTTCTTTTATGGTAATTTTTTTAGGTAAATAAAGGCTAGAAATTTTGATGTCTAAAAGTGCTTTGCCGTTAAGGTATGCTCACGAGTTACAAAAAGTTTGTTACTGCCATTCAAGCAACACCCTCAGTAATAGACAAAAATGTTTGATGTTTAAGGCGTGCCCATGCCTTAAACAACTTTAGTTACTGCCCATAACAGGAGAATTCAATGAAACCGGCCAGAAATGCTTAATGATTAGGGTGTGCCCACGCCCTAAACAACTTTTGTTATTGCCAAATGCAAAAAAAAAAAAAGGTAAAAACAAAACAACATAAATAAAATAAAAAAAGAGGGAGAGACTTTGAAAATTACTTTCTAACTCTTCAATTTTCATCTTGTTCAAGGGTTTTCTTTGCCCCTTTCTCTCTCTGCCTTCAGAGCAATGCCTCTTCACCACTTTATCTTCCTCAACTTCCACAATTGTTGGCAACCATGGGGAAGAAAAAGGTTCCTAAGCACCGCTATGGCCTCCCGTGATCGTTGGCCCTCCTGTTCGCGTCCTCCCATGTCGAATCGCATGTCTCTCTCTTACGACAATGAGGAAGCTCCTTTGTCTTCTCCAACAAATCCGATGCCCTCCTCCTCTCAGTCGCCATCCTCTTCACCGATTCATCCATCCAACATCAACTGGCCACAAGATGCAATCTTCAACATCTTCAAGCAATCAATGAGCATCTTTCTCACACGAAGCAAAACATGATTTTTTTGAGTTTATTAGCTTCATCCCTCCTTTCCCACCTGCACTCTAGGAGAGTATTCTTCTACCTTACTGTTTATTTCTTTTCTTTGCTTTTGCCTTGTTTTAGTGGTTATATGCATTTCTCTTATCTCATATTCGCATACATTGGGGACAATGTATTGTTTAGATATGGGGGGATGTTAGGTATTTTCTTCCTTGTTTTGGTTCTTGACTTTATATTTGTTTTCTTTGTTTCATTAGTTTAGGTTTTGTTTCTTCAAAGAAAAAAATAAAAAATAAAAAATTTCAAACTTTCTGAGTTGATGTGTGATATTTGATTGGTTGGAGAATTATGAGAAATAACTTGTATTAATAGGTTTTGTGCTTGTAATGATTGTTCTTATCTTTAATAGTTTTCTTCGAATGATAAATATGCAAAATTTGACACAAAACCTACTTAAAAGTAAGGTTTTGAGTTTAAAATAAGCAAATTCATTATTTGTATTCGAGATTGTCTTTCTTGTAGAGTAATTATCACACGTGGAGTGAACATTCTAGATCATACTCTATTATGCACATCGAGACTATATTTTAGAATTTCATGCATCGAAATGAAAAAGGTATCTAGGTTTGGCTTTCATAAAAAAAAAAAAAAAAAAAAAAAAAAAAAATCCTACCTTGATTTTAAAACCGCTAGTTAACCAAATTGAGTCCATGACCCATTTTCTTCTTTTATAACCCCATTAATACAACACTTAACCTCTTAATTTGTTATTTGTTTTAAACCCAGGTATATGTAGTTAATTGTATGGTTTCGGTTATTTGTTTGCCTCAAAAGAAAAGACGAAGATTTAAATTTTGGTTTTTATACTTTCATGAATACGAAATTGAAGTTTGTGATCATGCCAAAAAGAAGTTTGGTCAATCTCTTAACTATTCTATTGTAAGTGATTGCTTGAAACGAAAGAAAATGGGGACAGTGAGAATGTGTCAAAAGCCAAAAAAAAAAAAAAAGGAAAAAATGTTGTATATTGTTGAAATTTCATTCATTTACTTTCCTAGAGATGATGGAAAAAAAGTTAACAAGACTACAACAAGACAACAAAAGAAGACACATTTTATCTTTTGTACTGTTTGTTGGAGCAAAAGTGTTCAATACAGAAAAATTATGTGGTTAATTATATATATTTTCTTTGATATGTTTTAACTCTTAAAACCCCCTTTTATCTTATCCTTAACCCTAATACTATTATAACTAAATGAAAGACATTTAGATTAATGTATGGAATTCAAATTTGTAAGTGATGGAGATTTAATATATTTATAAGCATATGGTAATGCCAATTCCAATGTATTGATTTGAGTGATATATTTTTTTTACAACCCATTTTGAGTGAAATCTTGAAGAGAATTGTTGAATTTTGTAGTTTTGATTTCATAAAGAGCTGTTAAAATATGTAATGGTTGTTTTTATATAAAATACTATGAAATATTTATTGTTTTCATTAAATTTTCAGTTTGATTTTGTTGGATTTATATGCACATACACATGCGGAAGCGTGCAAAATATTTCGGAATCATAAAAGAATAGGATTTTCGGGCATACCTCAAAAGTAGATTGCAAAATCTGGGAACGACGAATCTCGATCAATCGACCTCGCAGTCGGGATGATAACCACAAAAGATGAGCTATCAACGCAGCACCACGACCCCTCAATCGAAATCCGGTGACGCAATTCTCTTCGCAGAATTTTTCCCTCTCTCTCTCAATTGTCTCCTCACAATTGTTTGTTCAACCTTGGAATCAAAAATGTGCCTCCTAGGGTTTACCCTAGTTTCCATATGTCTCCATCACCACAAATGGTAGGGAATTCAAATCCCATAAGTTACCATTTGTGCATATGGAAAGTGGGATATTTCCTTTTTCCCAATATGGAAAGATGCCCCACGTGGGCATTTATTCCTTCATCTCCCACTTGCACACGAAGGCATTTTCATCCATCACGAGATCACAGCTCATGCAATCTCCTGTATCACCCTTCTGGATTTTCATACTAGATTGGGTGTCGTGCGACTGGCGAGTACATCTGCAAATAAAGACTTCTCGATGCACCTGTTAGGATGTTCGAGTAGTCGTCGTTAATAATAAAAAATCTCGCTGTACCCCAGACTCATCACATTTACATCCTTCGAGTCACTTTCCTCATCGAAAGTCATCCCCAATATATTCTCGAATGTGTATTCACTATTACGTTTTTATCCCAACGTGGATATACGTAACAGACCGGTCGGTGAATACTACACAACGATGTAATGTAAATTGGTCTTCCTTTCCCAAACTCGAATCCATCGATCTCAATTCAGCTGCTTTCCTAGACCTGCCCCTTAGACCTCAATTTATCTTTCGGGCCACAGGTAAACAGACTAAAGTAGCAAACACTGAATCAAGACTTCTAGAGACAGTCGAAAGTAAAATAAGGGTACTTGAGATCCCACCCAATGGATCTCGGGTCTCACACAGTGGGTACGGGGATCATGAATAGATCATCGTCTCATATAATTGCTCCCACTATCCCTAGTCGTCATCACACGCGGTATGAAACGCGTGCCACAGTGTTAATCCCTTATTTCTCAAAAGGGCATATGTCAGATTTCTTAACACTGTACAGATACGGGACTCAGTCTACACATAAGACGCTACCCAGAGATCTCAGAGAGAGTGTCTCAGAGACAATATCACTATCGCAGGTGATTTCTGAAATCTCAAATCTGGCTACTCACAGGCAACATGGATGTGGGTATTTCCATGTCGGTCATATCGCAAATGACCTCATCCTGAACACGTATCAGGGCGACTTTTGTTCTAGTTGGGCCACTCTCATGCCTCTTACGACTAGAAACTGTCTCATCTCCACTCACTTAGAGTTGGAGGTGGTCGCTCGTGTGAGAGAATCGACCTCACCTGCCTGATATATATTTTATCACATCAAATATACATGATATAAATAAGTGCATTATTTAAGAAAATATAAATGTGACTGAATAATGCACAAAATCATATATAAAAATATAATAAGCATCACATCGTCGGTTTAGTACAATGAGAAAAATCAAAATATTCCCAAACCCAAAGACTCTCTATGTGCTATAAATGAGTCTCTAGTGATGGATTTGGTGAAGGGGTCAGCCACCATGCAATGTGTCGAGATGTACTTGACGGTCACTTCACCCTTCTCGATGATGTCTCTAACAAAATTATATCTGGTGTCTATGTGTTTGGTCCTACTATGATACTTAGGGTCTCGAGTATAGGCGATAGCAGCCTGATTATCACAGTAAATCATCACTGGCCTCCCACTATCAGCCACAACCCCTAAGTCATCTAATAGTCTCCGGAGCCAAACACTCTCCTGAACTGCGACTGAGCAAGCCACGAACTCAGCCTCCATCGTAGATAAAGCTACACAGGTCTGCTTCTTGCTCCTCCAAGAAATGGCACCGCCATTGAGCAAGAAGGCAAAACCTGATGTCGATTTGCGCTTATCCAGATCACCACCCCAGTCGGCGTCTGAATATCCTATGAGGCGCAAATCCCCTCTCCCATAACACAAGGAGTAGCTCGCAGTTCCCTTGAGATATCTAAAAATCCTTTTCACTGCTCTCCAGTGACCCCTTCCAGGATTTGATTGATATCTACTCACCAGACCGACTGCGTAACATATGTCTGGTCGTGTACACAACATCGCATACATTAGACTTCCCACTGCGCTGGCATAAGGGATTTTACGCATCTCCCTTATATCTTCCTGAGTTTTCGGGCACATCTCAAGACTCAGACCATCACACTTGGCAATTGGAGTATCAATGGGATTACAATCACTCATCCCAAAGCGCTCGAGAATTTTCTTAATGTAGGTCTCTTGTGTAAGAGCCAACATTCTTCTCGATTGATCTCTCTGGATCTTCACTCCAAGGATGAACTCAGCTTCACCCATGTCGATCATGTCGAAGCGCAATGACAACCAAGCCTTGATCGTCATCATATACTGAATGTTGTTCCCAGCCAACAGTATATCGTCCACATACAGGGACAGAATCACAAAAGAGTTATCAGATCGTATCATGTAAACACAATGATCCTCCCCGATCACTGTAAAACCATAAGATATCACCTCCTTGTGGAATCTTAGGTACCACCGCCTGGATGATTGCTTTAGGCCATATATCGACTTCCGAAGTCGACAGACCTTGTCCTCATGACCTACTAGAACGAACCCAGAGGGCTGCTCCATGTAGATCTCCTCATCCAGATTTCCATTAAGGAAAGCGGTTTTTACATCCATCTGATGCAACTCTAGATCCATGCTCGTGACAATCGCCAAGAGTAGACGGATCGATGTAAATTTGACTACGGGGGAGAAAGTCTCCTCGTAATCAATGCCCTTTGTCTGTGTGTAACCCTTGGCTACTAGACGGGTTTTGTATCTTTCCACCGATCCGTCGGCCTTTCTCTTGATTTTGAGAACCCACTTGTTCCCTATGGTCCTTCTATCCTCAGGTATGTCAACTAGGTCCCAGACCCCGTTGACCCTCATTGATTCCATCTCCTCTTTCATGGCCTCTAGCCATTGGTCCCTCATAGGACTCTCGAGAGCCTTCTCAAAGGTTTGAGGTTCTTCATCATCCTCAGGAGTCACGATGAGGATCTAATCCTCTATCGGAAAATGACGTCGGGGTACATGTCCCCGACTACTCCTACGAGGAGGAGAAGCCTCCTCACCTCGAGATGGGTTACTCCCACTAGGACCAAGATCCATTGTAGGCTCTTGGGTCCCTCCCCTGGGCTCAGTTGGGCCGTCAAGCTCACCCATCTCATAAAAAGTGAAATCCTGGTCGATTTCGCCTCTCTTAGGGAAATCATTTTCCAGGAACGTAGCATTACGAGATTCGATCTCGGAGACCGTGCCATCCGTACGTTAACCTAGGAACACATGTCCCTTAGAATGTTTAGAGTACCTTACAAAGATACATTTCTTTCCTCGTGGGCCTAACTTGCCGTGTGGGTGCGAGGAATCGTGAACGTATGCGGCACAACCCCATGGTCTCAAATGGCTAAGGTCAGGCTGCCTCCCTGTCCAAAGCTCGTATGGGGTACTGACTACGGACTTGGTTGGAACACGGTTAAGAACGTAGGCGGCAGTCAACAATGCGTCTCCCCAATGGGAGATAGCCAAATTGGCCTGCGCCATCATCGATCTTACCATCTCCAACAAAGTCCTATTCCTTCTCTCAGCTACCCCGTTCTGCTGGGGAGTAGCAGGAATAGTCAACTGTCTCGTAATGCCCTTCTCGAAACAGAGCTCTTTAAACTCCTCAGACAAGTACTCGCGTCCTCTATCGGTTCTGAGAGTTTTAATTCTCAAGTCTAACTGGTTTTCTACCTCGCTGATATACCTCCTGAAGCAATTTAATGCCTCAGACTTGTGCGAGATAAGGTAGACGTAACCGAAACGCGTGTAATCATCTATAAACGTAATGAAATACGTGGCTCCGTTTCGGGCTCTCACATTCATAGGTCCACAAATATCGGAGTGAATCAATTGCAATGGGGTCCCAGCCCTCATTGCTTTTCCAAATGGTTTCCTCGTCGCTTTGCCGGCTAGGCAAAACTCACATAAGGGCAACTCGATCCGGGTTAGCGGGCCCAACAAGCCACTCGTAGCTAACCGGTTCATTCTCTCTTGCCCTATGTGGCCAAGTCTACTATGCCAAATAGAAACATCATCAACTACGCTATCAGATGTATACGCAATAGAAGACAAATCAAAAATTTTATTAAAGGAAACCAAATCCAATGCATAAAGTCCATCATGGACTAAACCAATACACAAAACAGAGTTATCGTAAATGACAGAAACACTCAAATTTCTGAAAATGACAGAGTATCCTAAACGATCTAAACAAAGGACAGAAATGAGATTCCGCCGAATCTCAGGAGCATACAGCACATGATGCAGGTATAGGACTTGGTTACTTGGCAGCATCAGCTTGCATGTACCAATCCCCTTCACAACCACAAATGCTCCGTTCCCCACGTACAGCCTTCTCGCTTGGGGACTCAACCGGCGGAACTCCACATATGCGCTCCTATCTCGAGTTACATGGTCGGTGGCTCCTGAGTCTACAATCCACAAAGGAGAAGCGTTAGTAAGCATCACAGTGGATGAAACATAACTCATACCATGTATAGAAGAAGGACATACCTTTCGCTCGCCACACTCGCGAGCGAAATGCCCAGATTTGCCACAAACGTAGCATCGGACTTTGCTCTTATCGAGCTCCTTCTTCTTTCGTGTCTGCCCTCTATCAACGGTTTTCGCTGCTGGCTTCCTCTTAGCCTGGCTAGGTTTCTTGTCATATCTGCGCCATTTACGCTTGACGCCCTTGGAGCCCTTACTCGACTCCGCCACATAGGTATGACCAGAAACCGACCTAGCCACCTCCTGGCGCTCCTCCTCGAGCTCACAATGCCTACGCACGTCCATGAAAGTACGAATACTCTCAGTGTGCGTGAGGTAGGTCTTTATAACATCCTAGGAGTCAGGCAAGGACTGGATTACTCCCAGTACCTAAAGCTCATCAGACATTGGCTCCCCCATGTTCTTTAGAGAAGCGATCATACTTGACATATGCATTAAATGTTGTTTCATGGTATGATCGGGTCTCTTCTTATAGGTGATAAACCTATAAGTCAGCATCCTCAGCTTAGGAGCTGACCGGGAGCCAAGGTGCTCTCTCAGAGCACTCCAAACCGACATCGCAGTAGGATACTGCTCGTACACTGGAATCAGATCATCGTGCATGCTGCTAAGGAGGATGACCCTAGCTTGGCCATCCTTCTTCTTCCATGCACGATACGCCTCCTCATCCAGTTTCGCCTGAGGCGTATCACCCACCCCGGGGTCTGTCATCTCGTGTAAGAGAACCTCCGCTAGGTCCTGCTCCTCGAAGACAAATTGAACTTTACGGTGCCAAATCTCATAATTGTCACCGTTCAACTTGTCTCCCTTAACGAGATCAAGTACGATACTCTTTGTCGCAGCCATTGTCTCTGTCACACAGAAAGAAAGAGACGTTAGTGACTAATAATGCTTATTTTCACAATTTCGTACATCCTACGAATTAACAATCCAAAATGAATCGAGTATTGACCCCAAAGTGAGCATATGAGTCAACGGACACCATACACCACAACCCGGGATCTCATCTCATCATCCGGACTTTAATTCGGTGCACAAAATCCCACAAATAGTCACAAATATGCACATAGAACCCCCAAAAAAATTGAAAAAATCAATTTTGGACGACCTGACGCGCCGCCGGGGTTCCCCACGCGCCGCCGTTCGTCGGCGGTGCACTTCACGCGCCGCCACGTGCCGCCACGCGCCTCCACGCGCCGGCGGCAGCCTGCTGCACGCGCCAGACGCGCGGCGCGCTGCTCACGCGCGGCCACGCGCCACGCGCGGCCACGCGCCACGCTCGGCTCGGCTCAGGCGCGCCCAGTCGCGGCGCGTGGCTCACGCGCCTCACGCGCTAAGCCGCGCCCTGAGCCGGGTCAGACCGGGTCGGTCAAACGGGGTCAGGGTTGACCCGACCGACCCGGTCAACGGTCCGGGTCTGACCCCCCGGTCGGGTCGGTAGCGGGTCGGTCCGGGTCAGGGTCCGACCCGCCCGCCACGGCCTCCCGCTTCACGCGCCTGTGTGGCGCGTACACTGCACGCGCCTGCTGGACGCGCCCTCTGGCGCGTGCTCGTCACGCGCCCGCGGGTCTAGGCTTCTTCTTCTTCTTCGCCCGACGGGTCCTGCAACGGGTTTTTTTTTTTTTTTTTTTTTTTTTGACCCGATTCTCCTAAAACCCATTTCCGGCTAATTTTTTTACGACGATTTCTGCCGGAAAATATATTTGGACTTCCCAAAAATATTTCGCACTCGTTTTTTTTTAATGATTCAAGCCCTAAACACGGTGAATCATATATCCAAATTTTGGCCCTCTGCGGCCTCGCCGGAAATCCCAGTTTCCGGACGCCAATCAATGCAAAATGCATGTCAAAACGTAGATCAATGCACATGGAACACTAATATGCCATTTATTTAGATCAACAATCTCTCTACATGGATAGATCTAGGTTTTTAAGTTTTGGGCACCCTTAGGGCCGAAAACTTCAACTTTAATTTTCATGGCTTAAACATGCTCCAAAAATTCAGAAAAAATTATATTTTGCCATCTACGTGACTTGGGTAACGTCACGGTATATTCGGATTCACGAAACTCATCCGTGATCCGAAACCCATTTTTGCAACCCCATATTTTTTATACCCAAAAAAATATTCCGAAAATAATTTTAATATATCCAACTCTAGCTTTGATACCAATGTTGGATTTATATGTACATACACATGCGGAAGCGTGCAAAATATTTCGGAATCATAAAAGAATAGGATTTTCGGGCATACCTCAAAAGTAGATTGCAAAATCTGGGAACGACGAATCTCGATCAATCGACCTCGCAGTCGGGATGATAACCACAAAAGATGAGCTATCACCGCAGCACCACGACCCCTCAATCGAAATCCGGTGACGCAATTCTCTTCGCAGAATTTTTCCCTCTCTCTCTCAATTGTCTCCTCACAATTGTTTGTTCAACCTTGGAATCAAAAATGTGCCTCCTAGGGTTTACCCTAGTTTCCATATGTCTCCATCACCACAAATGATAGGGAATTCAAATCCCATAAGTTACCATTTGTGTATATGGAAAGTGGGATATTTCCTTTTTCCCAATATGGAAAGATACCCCACGTGGGCATTTATTCCTTCAGATTTTTATGGTACATGTTAGCTTAGGGGTTTGGAAGAAAGATGGGTTGGTTTAGAAGTAATTTTGGATTTAATTGAGTGAGAAATGCTTGAGGGCAAGTATTGTTTAGGTGTGGAGAATTTGATAGGATATAAATTAGTGTAATAATTGTGATTGATTTTATTTTATTTTGAATAAATATTACACTAATAATTATATTTTGTAATATTTGTTATTCTAGAACTAATGGAGTAAGTTCATAAAAGAAAATGAAGAAAAAATAACTAATTGGAACATTTATATAATGAATGGAAAAAATGGACAGCACTGATCTCTCGTTAGCATGTGGGGCGGATCATGGGAACTATTGCATAATTTTTTGGAGGTCAAGTCAACAATATTTCCTCTTTGCTTGTATGAAACTTTCAAGGAAATTTGAGTTTAATTCGGAAGTGTAGAAGATTTTTAAAATATTGATTTATTCCTAATATTTAAAGATAAATTTTAGAAATTTAATTTTAAAAAATTTTTATCTTTTAGGAAGTTTACTCCAAAAAAAAGACAATTTGGACACTTTTTTAAGTTATCCTTTTCTTTTTTTTAGTTATCAATATTTAAAAAACTCCACTATGTATAAGGAGGCAGCCGACAATGCAAGACAAAATTTTGTCTTGCATTGCCGGCTGCCTCCTTATAAAACCGTTTAAACGGTTTTGTATTACCTCTTAGCACATTATTCCTAGGAAAATAGGAGCAGCAATCATGAGTCCTTGTAGTTCATTCTATCATTGCTTTTCCAATGGCAACATTCAATTAATTTCAACAATATTTCATTATTTTGTGACAATAATGATATTATGAGAAATTATAACATATTTTTGTGTTTATTTGGAATATACATGGAAGAGATTGATTACAAATTTCGCTTTCTAGAGTTCAAGAATATGAAAAATAGAATTATATTTTACAATCTCTTTAACAATTCGTTATCAAGAATTTTTGAATGGACAATCACTAGTCCAAAAGATCATCTTCTTACTCATGTCTATAATTAGTATGTAATGCCATTGAGAAAGCCGTTGTGAGTCTCATACTAAATGTAAAATGACACTTATTAGATAGGCAGGCCGAACTTCAGTATCGAATGATGCTGTGTTGTCATTACCTTGAAGTTAATAAAAATCATAATTTATATCAAAGTAATGTATATAATTCTTAGATCTGAGAAGACACGATTACCTTTTGCATAAGTGATTAACATTTGCTAATGCCTGTGCATTTGAACTATATGGGGATACTCACATCTATTGGATCTAATTAGTTATGCGTGGAGATGGATCATCTCATATATGCAATTTTTTACCCTACATAAAATGAGGATAATTTCCTATGGTTATCTAAGTCAAAACTTGGTGGAAATTCTATTGCCAAGATAAACCAAATTAGAAAAAAGTTTCTACAATTAAATCTTCCATTTTCGCTTGGTGCAAAACATGATGGTGTTTTCTTGAGTTTATTAGCTTTATCCCTCCTTTCCCACATCCATTCTAGGAGAGTATTCTTCTACCTTACTTTTTATTTCTTTTTTTTTTTTTTACTTTTGGCTTGTTTGAGTGGTTATATGCATTTCTCTTATCTCATCTTCGCATACACTGGGGAACAATGTATTGTTTAGGTGTAGGGGGTGTTAGGTGTTTTCATACTTGTTTTAATTCTTGACATTATATTTATTTTCTTTGTTATATTAGTTTAGGTTTTGCTTCTTCAAAGAAAAAAGAAGAAAAATAAAAAATAAAAAATAAAAAATTTTGAACCTTCTGAGTTAATTTGTGTTATTTGGTTGACTGGACATTTATGAAAAATAGTTTATATTAATGAGTTTTGTGCTTGTAATGGTCATTCTTATCTTTAATAATTTTCTTTGAATAATAAAAATGTAAGATTTGGTACAATTTTTACTTAAAAAGTGAGGTTTTGAGTGTAAAACAAGTAAATTCATTCTTTGTATTCAGAATTATCTTTCTGGTAGAGTGATCATCAGACTTGGAGTGAACATTCTAGAACTGAATTATCTTTCTAGTAGAGTGATCATCAGACTTGGAGTGAACATTCTAGAACATACTTTATTATGTATATTGAGACAATATTTTAAAATTTCATGTATTGAAGTGATAAAAGTATTTAGGTTTTATCTCCTTTGGGCTTTTATAAAACAATCCCTACCTTGATTTTAAAACCCCTAGTTAACCAAATTAAGTCTATGATCCATTTTCTTCTTTTATAACCCCCTCAGTACAATATGTAACCTCTTATTTTGTCATTCGTTTTAAACCCTTGTACCAATTGCATTGTTTCAGTTATTTGTTTGGCTCAGAGGAAAGACGGTGATCGAAATTTTGGTTTTCATATTTTCATGAATATGAAATTGAAATTTGTAATCATGCAAGAAAGAAAGAAGTTTGGTTATTCTTTTACTATTCTATTGTGAGTGATTGTTTGAAAAAAAAAATGAACAGTGAGAAAGTGTCAAAAGCTAAAAAAAAAAAAAGAAAAAAAAGAAAAAAGTACCGTATATTGTTGAAATTTCATTCATTTACTTTCATGGAAATAATGGAAAATAGTTGACAAGAGTACAGGAAGATAATAAAAGAAGACATATTTTATTTTTTTTTGTTGTATGTTGAGACAAAAGTACTTAATACGGAAGAATTATGTGGTTAATTATATATATTTTATTTGGTATGATTTAACCCTTAACCACCCCATTTATTCTACTCTTAACCCTAACCAATTACAACTAAATGAAAGACTTTTAGATTGATATATGGAATTCAAATTTATAAGTGGTGTAGATTTGATATATTTGCAAACATATGGTAATACCAATTCCAATGTATTGATTTGAGTGATATATACATTTTACACCCCCTTTTGAGTGAATTTGAGTAGACTCTTGGAGATGATTCACTGCTAGAAAAAATGTATCAGCGATGAAAATATCCGTCCCTAATAGTAAAATATCCGCCGCTAAAGAGTATTACCGACAAAAAATTCCATCGATAAATCTGTCGCTGAAAACCTTCCCGCTAAATATTACCAACGGAATATTATCCGTCACTGATAGAATACAATATGTAAAAATATTAGTGATAGAAAATTTTCGTCACTAATAGCAGACAATATGTAACACTATCGGTGACGAAAAATTTTTGTTATTGATTCTTGGCACCTGCTTGTACGTGCAAGCACCTAGCCACGCACCCTCCTGTACCCGCACGCGCCCGCCCCCTTTCTATCTTTTTTTTTGAGAAAATTACCTTCACCTAGATTCGAATCTCAGTATCATATTGATTTTTAAGTTGTCATAACCACAATACCACAATCCATTTTGTGAAGTCCTTTTTTCCTTTTTTATTATCTCAATCTCATTTTTTTTTAATATTTACCTCACTGTCACTTTTTTTATCACACTCTCATCTCAATTCATTTTTTCTTTACCTTGGGGTAATTTTTTTTCATTGAATATTCTTATTGAATTTTTCTAACTGTTTAAATTTGATTGTGATTAAATTGGCACTAAATAAAGAAATAAAATATTTTTTGAGTAAAAAACATAAATTTGATTAATTAAAATAGAATAACAAATTATTTTTCTTGATTTAACCAATAAAATAATAAAATAAAAAAGAAAAAGAATTATCAAATAATAATAAAATAAATAAAATAAAATAAAATAAAAATCCGTCGTTAAAAATTTCGTCGCTAATCCGTCACTAATAGGTTTATATAAAATTTTTTCTTCCTAAATCACATCAGCGATGGATTAGCGATAGAAAAATTCCGTCGTTAAAAAATCCGTCGCTAATCTGTCACTAATAGCAGACAACAAGTATCAACAACAGATTAGCGACGAAAATTTTTCGTCACTAAAAATTCCATCGTTAATCTATTGCTGATAGATTTACATAATTATTTTTACCCTATACCATTACATCGATAGATTAACGACGGAAATATTTTCGTAGCTAATTTCTGTTGCTGATAGGTTTACATAAAATTTTTTTTTTACCCTAGATGAATTACTGACGGAAATATTTCTATAACTAATTTCCGTCGCTGATAGGTTTACTTTTTTTTACCCTAAACTATTACACCAACGGATTATTGACGGAAATATTTTCATAGCTAATTTTCGTCACTAATCCGTCGCTAGTCTTTCGGTAATTTTTGTTGACGTTAATCTGTCGCTATTATCGACGGATTTTTTCCCGTCGCTAATATTTCGTCACTGATACCCTGTTTTCTTGTAGTGATTATTAAATCTTATAGTTTTGATTTTATAAAAAGCTGTTAGGATATGTAATGGATGTTCTCGTACAAAATACTATAAAATACTTGTTGTTTTGATTAAGCTTCCGGTTTGATTTTTATGACATATGTTGATTTAGGGGTTTGGAAGAAAAATTGGTTGATTTAGAAGTAGTTTTGGATTTAATTGAGCAAGAAATGTTTGAGAGCAACCATTGTTTACGTGTGTAGGAATTTGATAGAGTATTATTTAGTGTAATAATTATAATTGATTTTATTTTATTTTGAATAAATATTGCATTAATAGTTATGTATTGCAATATTTGTTGTCCTAGAATTGATGAATGAGATTCATAAAAGAAAATGGAATGGGGAAAAAATAGTTAAATTCGAACATTTATACAAAGAATGGAAAAAATGGATAGCACTGATCTTTCGTTAGTACGTGTGCATGCGGATCACGGGAACTATTGTAGAATTTTCTAAAAGCCAAGTCAATAACATTTCCTCCTTATTTTTACAAAAATTTCAAAGAAGTTTGAGCCTAATTTGAAAATATGGAAAATTTTTAAAATATTGATTTATTCATAATATTTAGGGATAAATTTTAGATAACTTTAAAAAAATTTATCTTATAGGAAATTTACTTTAAAAAAAAAACAATTTGGATACTTTCTTTAAGTTATCATTTTCTATTTTTTTAGTTATCAATATTTAGGAAACTCCACTATATAAGAAGACAGCCGGTAGTGCAAGACAAAATGGCTTTGTTTTGGCTTTTAGCACATTATTCTTATGAAAATAGGAGCATCAATCATGAGTTCTCGTGGTTCATTCTATCATATCATTTCCAGTAGCAACATTCAATTTATTTCAGCACTTTCTAAATTAATTTTTTAGTGAAAGGTTATTAAAATTTTGATTTCTAATGATTGCGATATCTAATTGAATATATGAATTTAATATATCGTAGGTATTGATTTAATTTCTACACTTCATGGATTATAATTTTTTAGATTTTATTGAATAGTAGTCAATATTTAATAATTCTAAAATAATTTATAATTAATTAAAACAATAAATCTATAATTTTTTATTTGATTTAATTTAGTGATAAATGACATAAATATAAAATTTTGTCAATAGTCTAATCTATATCAAAGAATTGAATGATTTAATTTAAATAACTCGTTATATGTTTGTTTATTAGAATTTGTTATCTCTCGATTTTAATACTATCGAAATTTTAAATCTTAAGGGACTATCTAGGGTTATCTTTCGATTAGGAAAATAATTAAAGTGTTTTTCTTAATTATTGACGAAATAAAAAGAAATTGGTTGTTCGGCATTTATTGAGCAACTATAACCAATTATTATGGTTGTTGAAATGTTTAAATAGATTGATGATCAATCATATGAAATCAAGGTTGATATAATATTTTTGGTTATAAATTGATTTTCTATTGAATTTTCTTCTTATAATTTAGAGCTATTTAGTTATTTATTTTTAATCGATTATTTTTTTTGTTAGATTAATTAATTAGTTTAGTTAAATTCAAACTCACACCATTTTATTTTTATTTTTACTTTTTAAAATAAATAAATCTATCATTCCCGATAGAGACAACTCTACTCATATAAAATTTATCTTTTATGAAATAAATATTTTTATTTTTGTTGGATCGACACCCACCACTCATGCACCTAACAAATTTTTGTTGTTAAATTCGGTCTATGCATAAGTGCAATCTTTTTAAATTTTGGTGGAAAAAAGTAATTCTCCATTTGGAACTTCCTACCCTATGATATGTATTAATTCTCTTAAAGTTGGCGGTCAATAGATCGCCAAGCAAGAGCCACCGTTCCTTGAATAAAAGATTACTTTTTATAATTATTTTATTTTCTGGTCAAAATGGTGAGTCTAAAGTTATAAATAAGAAAAGATTACTTTTCATAATTATTAAATAAATTAAAATTATCATAAAAAATTAAATTTACTTTCTTAAATAAAATTATTAAATATACTCACTATTAAATTAATGAATATTTAAATAAAAATTCCTCTTTTCACCCAAAATTTTTAGTAAAAGTAATAGCTTAAGCCAGAGAGAGTATTTAATAATAAAATCATTTACGTCACGTTACCGAGTCGACCAGAAAAGTCAAAAAAAAAAAAAAAAAAAGTTATAAAGAAGGGCTTGATTGGACCCAACCACGACCGCAGGAGAAGACTTTCAAAGGCAGTTCCGAAATACAAACCAACCTCTTCTTCCTCGAGAAACTCCTGAGATTTTTGATTGATGAGCTCGTTGATGGGGGTTTTCTCTCTCTTCTGTGGCTGTTTAGAGAAGAGGCAGAAACAAGGGGATAGCTCTGTTGCTAATAATCAAGATGGAGATGAAGGAAGAGGAGATTACTCTGAACTGTTTTTCGAGCTCAGAACTCTGCAGATTGCTACTAATTTCTTCTCCGACTTGAACCAGCTTGGTCATGGAGGTTTTGGTCCTGTTTACAAGGTACCCCCTTTCTACCCGTAATTTCAGTCTTCCTGCAAGGCCAATTTCGTAAAATAACCTTAATACTAATAATCCAACATTCTCTTTGGTATCTGGCTAGTAAAGTATTTGTAATTAAGAATTGAATTATCTTATTTTTATTTTTATTGTTATTTTTTTTGTCAATTCATGTACTTATGCTTTCATTATTTTTTAGTAAGTTGAATTTAGCACTTAAATCAATTTTATCAAAAAGATCCTTTTTGGGTTGTTTTTCATTTTTTCGATGGAATTTGTCAGTATGCATCTTTTAGCCCTGTTTTTAAGGGAATTTACGGAATTGGGAATTGTGGTTTTTCTTGCTACTGCTGGGGTTCTTGGGAAAGCATTAGACTAATTAAAATTCATAAAAATATTTATAATTAATTTAGTTGATATGATAATTTTATATTATTCAATTATTTGACTGTGGACCTTGGAATGAAATATAAATTAACTATTGTTATCCTAATCTGAGCCAAAAGAGAGAAGAAACGTATGATTCGTGCAGTAATATTATGTTCATCAAAGATTAATCTTGAGTGAACCATTAATAGTTTGTCAAAAATCTTTTAATTTTCTCAATGGAATTCCATAGGTTAGTTAATTTCGTCCAAATTTCGTCAGCAAGTGGACGGATGATAAAGTTGAGGTTAGGTGGTGTTTTAAAAATAATTATCAATAAAATAAATAATTTTAATTATCAATTTTTACTTATAGAACTCTATAATATATATAATATTTTACTTTAGTTTGAAAAATGTTACCGATAGAGTCAAAGTAGTGATAAGTTGAGAATACATAGATATTGCCTAATATGTGCAGAAAACACTTCTAAAATAAAAATGGGTTCATTTCAACATTTCATTACAGCATATAACACTTGATAACTTGAACTAATCTTTTTTTCTTTTTTTTTTTTTTGATAATTTTATTGCATTGTTGTGTGACCCATGTTCTGTGTTTTTTGTATCTCTCCGTTCCCCATAGCTTTTTATGGCATGTGTATTAGTTCATAGTCCTTTTGAATAGTTTGGAATATTGGAATTTTGTTTGCTCAAATAAAATGGTGAAAAGATCATGAGGAAAAATACAAGAGAAGTGAGACACAAATGCAAATTTAGAGTGGTAAAATTGTCCTGGGAAATAATGTGGAGGATTAAGGTTTTTTTTTTTCAAACCAGGAGATGGCAGCATCATGTCAGGTGATTTGGTTCTGGAGAATCTTTTAAACCCTGTATGACTTGTTAAGAATCATCTGACCACAATGTGGACCATGAGCATACTTGTGGCTTGTCAAAGAAGGGTTAAGTCTGGCACAACCTGTTTTAGGTTAGAAAACTGGATATGCAATTCATTTGTCACCGGCTCATAAGCATATAGAGTGGAATAAAGGTAGGAAGCATCAGTCACTAGACCTTCTTATATACCATTGTTTCTGGTTGTTTATGGGAAATATGCTCTATTTCAAGATGGATGCTGGTGAGAATTTTATGGACCAAACGGGAGGGTAATTGATTGGAAGAATCTCATAGTCATTACACATGGAAAATGCTTAGTGGAATTTTGTCATGATGACTGAAGAATTCAGACGCTATTGTTGTTTAAGTTCTATCAGAGTAGAGAGAATTTGAGGTGAAAAGACTAAAGAAAAAAATTACTGTAGATAATATACAAGGAAAATACAACTAATTCTGTAGCTAGCTAATCACTAATCAAATCATCAGTTACTGGAAATGGAAATTTAACTAATACAGTCAACTAGCTCTCAACTCGCATTTCTTTCCTCCGCTTCTTGTTGTTTTCTTCTTTTTGCTGACACTCCCCCTCAAGATATATGTGAATATCTAACATGCTCATCTTGCTCAAAAGATAAACAAACTGATTTGGGTGTAGATCTTCTGTAGAAACATCAGCCAGCTGTTCTTTGGTCTTCAAATGCTCAGGCTTGATGATTCCATAGAATAACTTTTCTCTATCATGTTGAATATACTTTATCCTCTCATGAAACACTAGGTTTTTGGAGATATTCAAGGTTGAGATGTAATCACAATACATGTTCATATGCTGTACATGGATTATGTGGAAATCCTTTAAAAGTTGAAGAAGCCATAGCAACTTGCATGCTGTCACTGCCATTGCTTTTGTACTCGGCTTCTACAGGACTCTTTGAGCCTGTGTTTTCCTTCTTTGACATCTAGCTAACAAGAGAATTTCCTAAGAAATTGTATTTTTGAATCATAGAACATGAATATTCCCTTTACTGAAGAACCTTTGATATACCTCAATACCTCTGTATGCAGCATCTAAATGAACTGAGGCTTGTTGGTTTATCTATGGATTGAGTTGAAAACTAGACAGTATACCTTATATCTAGTCTGTTTAGAGTCCAGTACTATAATTTGCCAACATGTTGTCTATACTTTGTAAGATTCTGAAGAAAACCTTCATTTGTGTGCATTAACTTTTGACCCACATCAATAGGCATTGCACTCGGCTTGACTACAAGTAACCCTTCTCTTGTAACAATTCCAAACAAATTTCCTCTCGCATACTGAAATACCTTCCTTAGATATCAAACGTCTAAACCATTTACTGTTCCCAAGTCTTTTAATTTGAAACGTCCCAAGTCTTTTAATTTGAAACGTCTACTCAGTCTATTCTTCTAGTAAGGATAAATGATGGCTTGTTCTAGCAATTACCATCTCATCAACATAAACTAATAAGCAACATATTTAGCCCCAATTTTTTTTGTAAACAATGAATTGTCTTCCTTTTATTGAATAAGGCCATTCCTCAACAAGCATTCTGTAAAATTGGCAGTGCGTTGCCTTGAAGCTTGTTTTAATCACTATAAAAACTAATTTCTGCAGTCTGCAGACAAGCTTCCGAGATCTTGTGGCAGAATCAGATTCACTTTTGTTCAACTCCCCTTGAATCTGGTGCAAGCTGAGTTCATAGGTATCAAGGATACTGATGCATTGGTATCAGAAAAAATCTTTTGAACTTATGATATGGTCTCCTGCTTCAGTATTAACACAAGTGAATCTGATTCTACCACTAGTTCTGGAAGTTTGTTTGGGAACTGCTGAAGTTCTTATATTGATTAAAACAAGCTTTAATGCAATGGAATGCCAAGCTTCATCATTTTGGGCAATGTCTTTGGAGGATCCCAGTTCAATAGATCTTATTTGATACCATTTTGTCATCGCCCAGAATGATGAAGATAAGCTGGGTCCTCTTAAGGATTTGTGTGAATCACTCGTTCTGAGCTTGATCTTCCAAGGGTCAAATCACAACAAATTTGAGAGTGAGATGAAGAATAATCAGAGATTTATTTGAATTAGGAAGTGAAAAGTTGCCTAGAACTGAAATAAGAGATTCAGGAAAAGAGGAAGAAAATCATAGAGGGTAAAGTCCTAATTGATTTCACCTCTCTTAGGGAAATCACTCTCAATGAACGTGGTATCACCAGACTCAATCTCGATAACAGTACCGTCTGTGTATTCATCTAAGAACACATACTTTCTCGCAGGCCTAACTCACCTTTTGGATGCGAGAAATCGCGGCACAAACCCATAACCACTAGTGGCTAAAGTCAGTCTACCTCCTTGTCCAAATCTCAAATGGGGTACCGACTGTGGACTTTAATGAGACACGGTTGAGGATGTAAGTAGCAGTTAATAAAACATCTCCCCAATGAGAGACGGACATATTGATTTGCGTCATCATAGATCTCACCATTTTCAACAAAGTCCTATTCTTTATCTCGGCTATTCCACTCTATTGAGAAACAACAGGAATAGTCAGTTAATCTCGTAATACTCTTTTCGAAACAAAGCTCTTTGTGTAGTTTAGAGGAATACTCGCGCCCCTGATCAGTTCTGAGAGAGGTCACTTTCAAGTCTAACTGATTCCCAATCTCACTGGTGAATCTCCAGAAGCATTCTAATGTCTCAGACTTGTGTGAGATCAGATAAACGAACCGAAATGCGTGTAAGCGTCCTTGAAGATCATAATGTACAAAGCTCCATTTTAGGCTCTCATGTTCATAAGGCCACAAATATCGCAGTGGACCAACTGCAATGGAGTCCTGGCTCTCATTGCGTTGCTAAATAGTTTTCTTATCATTTTTTGTTGGCTTGACAAAACTCACATACGGGTAACTCGAATCTGGTCAGCGGGTCCAACAAACCACCTGCTGCTAACCGATTCATTATCTCTTGCCCTATGTATCTAAGTCAACTATGTCACTCATTTACATCATCATCTACGCAATCAAATGTAAAGGCAATAGAAGAATGACAAGAAACCATTAGAAAGAGTAGCATCCGGTGCATACTATCCATCATGGGTTAAAACAAAAACAAATCAAAAGGGTGTCGTATTAAAGAAATGATTTTCTTGCATATCCTAGGCAATCTTAAATGAGGTACCAAAATTCAAATTCCGTCAAATGCTTGGAACATAAAGAACGTCATAGCAAGTGCTAGTCCCTCTAACGATGACAAATGCTCTGTCCCTAACGTAAATCCTCCTAATTTGAGGATTCACTTTGCGGAACTCTATTTATGCGTTCCTGTCTCGAGCTACATGATCGGTGGCTCCTGAATTTATAATTCACAATGGAAAGAAATCAACGAGCATCATCATAAATGAGACAAAGCTTAAGCCACGTAAAGAAGAAGGATACTATTTTCTGCTCATCACACTCACTAGCGAAATGACCAAATCTACCTCAAACGTAGCACTTCGCATTGGTCTTATCAAATTCTTTTTTCCGGCGCTTTTTACCTTGTCGGTTTTCTCGGATGATTTTTATTGCCTATATCTCGAGTCTTCTTCACATGCTTACGCTATTGGATTGACGCCATGGGAGTCCTTACTCGACTCCATTGAATAAGCATGACTCGAGTACGGCCTACTTGTCTCCAAGAGCTCTTTCATGAGCTCACAATACCTGCTCACATTAGCGAAAGTACGAATACTCTCGTCACGCGTGAGATAGGTTTTTATGGTTCCCCATGAATCAGATAAAAACTTGACCACACCCAATACCTGAATACAATCCAAAATTGGCTCGTCCGTATTCCTCAACGTAGTGATCGATCAAATATTGCATCATTGTATGATCAATCATTTTCTTTTGCATCCTCACACTAGGAGCTGAAGAGAGCAACACAATACTCTTTTAGGTCGAGCCTAACCGACATATCCGTAGGATATCGCTTGTAGAATGAGATCAAGTCATCGTGCATGCCACTGATAAGATTGCCTTGGCAATTCTTTTCTTCTACGCACGATCGACCTCATTATCTCGTTTATTCTAAGGTGAGATGCCCTCCCTGGGGTCCACCATCTTGTGCCTCAAAATCTCAAATAGATTTTGCTCCTCGAGAATAAACCGAATCTACTTGTGTGAAATCTCGCAGATCACATCATTCGGCTTGCTCTCTTTGCAAAAATCTAATACGACAGTTCTCTATGCAGTAAGAGAGACATTTGTGACATGATGATACTTATTATTATATTTTGTGTGCCCTACGAATCAACAAGTCCAAAATGATTCGAATATACACCCCAAAATGAGCGTATGGGTCAGCGGACACTATACACCACAACCAGAAATCGCATCTTACCATTCGGAATTGGATTCGACACACAAAAACCCATAAATAATCATAAATATGGATGTGGAACCCTCGAAAAATTGAAAAAATTCAATTTCGGACTACCTGATGCGCCATCGAGGCTCACACTCGTCGTCACGCACTAGCGGCGCGTCTCCACGAGCTGCACGTGCTGGCAGCAGCCTGGCGCGGCGCGGCTCGGCTCGGCTCACGTACGCCCAGTCACGGCGCGCGGCGTGTGGCTCATGCACCTTCATGTGCCGAGCTGTGTCTCCCGGGTCGGACGCGGGTCGGTCAACAGGTCAGGGTCCGACCCAGTTGTGAACTCACCCACTTCACGCGCCTGGCTCACGCGTGAAGCACGCATGCCTATTGCTTGCCTTCTGACACGCCTCAGTGCGTGTGAGAAGCACATGCTCGCGGGTCTTGGCTGGGTCTTCTTCGCCTGACGGGTTCTGCAACGGGTCTTTCGACCCGGTTGCCGAAAAACTCATTTTCGGCCAATTTTTCTCGCATTTTTCGACTGGAAATGATTATTGGGTATCCTTCAAACATCCTAACTCGATTTTAGGAGGATTTAACCCCCAAAAATTGGTGGATCTAACCACACAGTCGCGGCCCTCCGCGGCTATTTTTGAAACTCTGTTCCGGCAACTCAAACTCACAATAAAATGCATCAAAATATAGATCTATGTATGAGGAACATGTTTAAACCATTTTCACAAAATAGTTTGCCCTCTAAAACCATAGATTTAAGGTTTAAAGTCCGTACGGTCATAAATTTCGACCGAGCTTTTCATGGCCTAAATATGCTCAGAAAATTCAACAAAAATTATTTTTGTAATCTCTGGGCTATGGGTATTCATACGGTATACTCGGATTCACGAAATTCATCCGTGATCTGGACACTAAAATTTTTTGCACCCAAAAATTCTGAAATTTTTTTTTTTAAATTAAATCCAATGACCGCTCTGATACAAATGTTAGATTTAATTCACACAGCGTGAGCATGCGAAAGCGTAGTAAAAAAATCTAAATTTTCGAGTTACCTCAATGTGTAGGATCGATCTCCAAAAATTCAGCCGGATCACGAAATCCCTCGAAACGGATCGCTCGGTCGGATGGTGATCACAAAATCGAACCACCACCGCAAGTCCACGACACCTCAACCCCAGTCCGGTGAATCCTCTGACAAGGAAAATTTTCCTACACGAAAATTCCCAAACCCTTCGTAGTGTTCTCTCTTTAAAGATGTGTGTATCAATCAAGAAACCCTAGCCGTCTCACTCTCTATAGAAGAAGAAAAGAGAGAGCCCTCTCGTAGGCCTTTTACTAAGGTTAATTAAGAGGGAGTTAGGGAGAGTAATTAGTGGGATAATGGGAGTTATCCCATTATCTCAATTAGTGTTTTTACCTATGGTAAAATGCCCCATCGTGGGCATTTACCAACACCTGGAAACCCATTACCTGATACCATGTCAGAGTGGAGAGAATTTGCTCTATATTTATACAAAGAGAATACCTCATTAACTAACTAATAACTATCTAATCATAATTAGTTACTCTAAAACCGGAAACTTAACTAATACTATCAACTAACTCTAACTCTCCTTTCTATTCTTGGCTTCTTTTTTGCTGACAAGTTCAGAAAGTCCCTCCTCATTTGCAAAACACAGCATGTAATGGAAACTCGAGGATGCCCAAGCCCACCCATTGTTACAATGGTGCCTCTGTGATCTGGGCCAATTCAAGGCACTCTTTTTATTTATTGCAAGAAGCAGCTCTCTTATGGCCTAGAAAGTATGTCAATCACCTAGTTTATTTAACCATAGATCAAGGGCTAATTTTGTTAATGACTAATTCATCTGTAAAGCTGACTCTTAGGGCACATCTGAATGATCTTTTAAGAAACATTCTCTAGTTTGCCTCCCTTCTCTGATGCTCATTACTTTGGATCAATATCTTGATTCTATTAGGCACAAATGTGGTTGTTTTGATAAGTGCCATGCAATATAAAACTATTCTTTATAGTGAAACGTAGAAAGAAAACAAAGGATAACATGAGGACTTATATGGTGGTGAAACCTTTTTCTTGATTTGTTCTGCAATGAAGTTAAAATTATGCGAGTATGTAAAATACGATAGTTTTAGGGGTTATGTCTCCTACTTGTCTTCTTGAGATCAAAGCCAAGGAGGGAAATTTTTTTTGTGCCTCACTTGATATCTATCTTTTCAATGTGCATTGATTTATATCACATAGGGATTGATGCCTAATGGTCAAGAAATAGCTGTGAAGAAGCTCTCGCTCTATTCACGACAGGGAGTCAGAGAATTCACAAATGAGGTGAAAGTTTTGTTAAAAATTCAGCACAAAAACTTGGTTACATTGTTGGGATGTTGCACAGAAGGTCCTGAGAAAATGCTTGTCTATGAGTTTCTGCCAAATAGGAGCCTGGACTACTTTCTATTTGGTAAAGACCTATACTTTGTATTTCTCTAAGCAAAAATGTTTCACTACAATGACTAGTTCTAAAAGCAAATATGTGGTTTGGAGAATCTTGATTCCGACATAAATGAAATGGCAATTTTCAGATGAAAGAAAGTCTGCAGCCTTGGAGTGGCCGAAGCGTTTCCAAATAATTGTAGGTATAGCAAGAGGTCTCCTATACCTGCATGAAGAGGCCCCTATAAAGATAATTCATCGAGACATTAAAGCCAGCAATATATTGCTGGATGACTTCATGAATCCAAAAATCTCTGATTTTGGCTTGGCAAGGCTGTTTCCAGAGGATGAGACTCACTTACACACCATGCGGATATCTGGTACTCGGTGAGTAGCTTCTTCTCTTTCAAGTTTATTTTCCTTTTAAACCCCAAAAGTTGTCTTGTACGAATAATTCCAGTAATGTGCATGTCCTCTATCATCTCCTTAGGACACGACATGATTTATTGTTAGTGCGAAAGTCTTTGTCCGAGACATGTTGCATCCTGTTTCCATGTTTCATAACTCAAAATTTTCTCTACATTCTAACCTTTGTCTTAAATTGTTCCAATGTTACTAAAAAAAAAGCTTTTTCCTTTTTCTATACAGTGGTTACATGTCTCCTGAGTATGCGACACATGGATATTTATCAGTCAAAACAGATGTTTTCAGTTTTGGAGTTTTAATATTGGAAATAGTGAGTGGGAGAAAAAATCAGGATCAGCCAGTCAGTGGACAAAAGATAGAACTCTTAGCCTTTGTAAGTGTTCAATTATCCTTGTACATGAATGAATCATAGCTGCTCTCAACATTCTATGCATAGCCTCTCTGAGTAGCCATACCCAAATTATCTTGCACATTTGCCATAATAATTTGTTGAGTACCCAATTTTCCACAGGCATGGTTACTACATCAGGAAGGAAGATCATTAGATTTGGTTGATCCAAAGCTTGCTAAGTACAATCACAACGAGGCAGCAATGTGCATTCAGTTAGGGCTGCTATGTTGTCAGGCAAGCTTCCATGCGAGACCTGATATGAATTCAATTCATCTTATGTTATCTAGTGACTCATTTAATCTGCCACGGCCTGGAAGACCCGGACTACAAGGCCGTAGAGGAAGATGGAGTACTTCTACTTCTGCTCTAACTAATACAAAAGGTAGTAGCAGCCAAAGTACCAGCAATGCCAAAGATTCAGTAGGTAGCAGTGTAGTTGAGGAGTACTCCAAGAATTCTATTTCTGTTTCTTCTCTAGATGAAGGTAGATGACCTCAATATGTCAATTTTTTGAATCACACAATTATACAACATGGATATAGACATGAGACCCGATACAACACGGATACATTTATGCCTTACAGCATGGACATTGGTATGGGACACTACAACACAGATACAACAATGCATCAGAGTTATGAACCTACTTGGATCACTTCTAGGCAAATAGAAGCAGGATGACGAGCAATGACCTCCCATCTTCCACTCCGTCCCGAAGGGTAACTTTCATGTCATTATTTTTTGATTGAATTACTTGTTGATTCCGGTGTATATTACGAATAGAGAAGTTGTAGAAAGTAGATTTGTAAAAATCTTGTTAATCTATTGGTGTTCAAAGGGCAGAACAATGAAGTTGAAATTTTTGTAATAGGGTATTTAATTGTATTGATTATGTTTAATAAATTGAAATTTTGCTATTGTGAACATGGACACAAACCATTGAATTCACTGTATGGCCCCCCCTACTCTCCCTTATGGTTAGGGAATCAGCTCTCACCTCAAAACAAACCTACCCGGATCCCAAGGAGCAAAACATACATAATCTTTTGTTGCCCCACCATTTGGGCGGTGAAAATGCAGGCGATAGTCAATGGAATAATGAATATTCGTAAAAATAATGTGATTTAATGGAGTGTTTGAAATTTGAAAAAAAAAAATTATGTTGTTGAAAGAATCATTTTCTTAATAAGATTCTCTTTGAATTAAATTAATCGAAATATAATTTTAAATACGGATAAAACAAATAATGGGATTTAGGTGGGAGTATCCCTCAATGTTGGGAGAGTCCTTTTTAACATTTGGAGGACATCTTGTTTATATTGACAGAAGAGACACATTTTAATCTTTGGCCAAATTTAAATAAAGGAGAAAGAAGTGGACTGTCCATTTCCTAAGGAGAATGCGTCCCAAGAGAATCCAATTTTGAGTGAAAGAAAATTTTGAAATTAAGGAAAACAAAGGTGTTTCTGGAAAATATTTTTTAAGAAAATGAAATATGTTTAAATATTTTAATTTTCAATCTTAGAAAATAATAATTAGAAAATATGATTTTTTTTTTTAATTTACAAAAGGAAATATAAAATAGTATTAAAGTTGTTTTCTATTATTTTTCATTATAAATAAAATATATGTTTTCTAAATTATTCCAACTTTAGAGAGTTGAAAAATATGGAGGGTGGGTGGGCTCATTTTATTCGAAAGGTCGGATATAAAAATTTGCTTTTATTTGTAAATACATGTTTCTTCTCCATCTTCATATTTTAGGTATGGCTCTCTCTCTCTCTTCTTCGTCTCTTCCGTGTCTTATACTTCAATCTTCACTTTCCCTTTCTCATTTTTGTTTTTTTTTTTTTGTTATTATAATCTCTATCTTTTATTTGAAAATTCGTAAGTTGAAGATAAGAAGAGAGATTTGAGAAAATTAGGGTTTTGATTTATATGAACTTTCACCTTTTGATTTTATCATTAAACTAGAATAAATTATTGACTAAAGTTTTGATTTTTATAAAATTCTTTATTGAAAAAATGGGCCAAGGCATCAAGAAAACATAAAAATGATATTAATTAGTTATTTATTTTAGAAAAAAAAATCAAACAAATTTTTATCGTATTAAAATTTTTATTCCAATATTTTCTCCCTTCCTTAGTAGCTTGGTTTTGCATATATAATTTAAATTTGGTTTTTATATAAACAAAAACGATTGAAAACATCTATACGTTAGAATTGGTTTTACATATTATTCATATATATTAAGTAAAATAGTTTGTTGATTTCATAGTTTCGATGGAACATACCAATATTTATATTTATATTCATGTTAATTTCATACTAGCATTGATTGGGAGTATATTTATATTTATGTTAAGATTCGTAACTTTTTTTTAATAATATATTCTATTTTATTAAAGAAATAGAAAATTTGTTATATTTGGATATATTTAAGTTTTCTGAATTAGAAAAATACATATATTTTGAATATATTTTTTAATTTTTTAATTTTTTAGAGAAAAAAATATGAAAAATATTTAAGAAATAATAAATTAGGGAAGTTGCGACTTTGACTTTTCAAACTAATAGGATCAATTCACGTATTGTTCCTCAACCTAACTTTTCTGTTTCTTTTGTTACCCTTTTTTTTCTTTTTTTTTTCCCTCTCTCTCTCTCTCTCTCTCTCTCTCTCGCTCTCTTTTCTCTTTTCTTTCCTTTTTTTTTTCTCCCTCTCCTTATTTTTTTTCTATTTTTTCTTGTTTCAAGCTATTTCTCTCTCTCTCTCTCTGTCTCTCTCCTCTCTCAAGCTCTTTTCCATCTCTGCATCGCACGTCCATCGCCAGAATTAATGAATTTAAATTCAAAATAAAAATAAATATATACTAAATATATAAATAAATATATAGATAAATAAAATATGCGAGGGGAGAACATGAAGCTTCGATCTTGGGAGACTGTGATTCCTCTATAATTTGCTTGAAAAAAAAAAAAAAGGTTTTTCATCAACTTCCAAAATATTTCTCGAACTCAAATTGAACTTTGTAAGTTTTTCATTGGAATTCATGGTTGCTATCACTAGAATTCATGAACTTTCCGGTAACAGTGCTCAAATTGACAAAAAAAAAAAAAAAAAAAAAATACATTTTTTCGTCTTCTGTAACTCTTTTAAACTCTTTATGATCAACGGTAACCCTCTCTTATGCTTTCTCCGTCAAGTATTTCCTTTCTCTCCCTATGGATTTTTCATTTCCTTTCAAAATTTTGGAAGAAATAAAATTCTCACTATCTCTATCTCCTTTTTTATTCTTCTTTTTAGTCTAAACCCTTTGGTCTTTAATATTTTCCTCTCAAAATTTCTCAGGTTTAGAATTTAGGAGTTAAAATGTTTGATCCCGCCAATGATTTCAGAATCAAGAATGGAAATTTGGCTTTAAAATACTTTTTCTTGAACTAATTATCAAGCTAAGAGCTTTAGAATTTGGGAAAACAACAAACCATAAAGAAAGGGATATCAAACAAATGCATGGGATATCAACCCGTGAGCGCAAGAGCATCGCAAGGGATATCAAACAAATGCAACAAAAAGAGAGCATATTATATTATATCTATAGTTATATCCACGTGGACATTATGGTAAAATATCAAATTTTAATAATTTAAAATTTGAATTAAGGGGAGCGATTATAATATTTCTCTTATCTCCTTAACTCCCTCTCCCATGTTGATCTTCTAATATTGAGACAACTTCGCTTGCTTGTAGATGCACCAACATGAGATCATTTTCTTGAAAAAATCTGAGTGCATATATCATTTTTTCTAAGAGAGAAAAATTGAGAGGGTGACGATAAAATTTTGAGAAGGAAATTTCATGCTATTTTCTTTATCGGGTTTTTGGGTTGTGACGTGGTGATATATGGTAATGACTCGATTTGTGTGGTTATCATCCCGACTGCAAGATTGTTCGAGAAAAATTTCGTTGTTCCCAAATATTCTACACTTATTCGCTGTGATACACCTAAAATTTAATTTTTAAATTTTTCAAAAAATTACCATGCTTTCCGCTAGTGTGAAATGAAACTAACATTGATATCAGAATCTAATTCGATTTATTAAAAAAAATTTTGAGATTTTTTCGAATATAAAATGTGTATGGTGAAATTAGTGTTCAGATCATTGATAAATTTCATGAATCCAATTATATCACGACATTACGTATGACTTGTAGATCACGAATATAATTTTTTTGTAATTTTCTAAGCATCTTAGGGTCATCAAAACCACGGTCAAACTTCTTGACCAAAAAAAAAAAAACGACCGGCTACTTTAGAACTTAAATCGGTCAATTTTGACAACGAATTCATCTATAAAAATTGTTCAAACATGTTCCTGATGATCTAATACTCATGTTTAACATATTTATTGTGTGGTTTGATTGCCAGAAATTGAGTTTAAAAATGACCACAAAGGGCTGAGACATTGGACACTTGATTTGCCATGATCAGGGCTTTAATCCTTCAAAAAATTGAGTTTAGGATGATGGAGGAGGTCCAAATTGCAATTTCCGATCGAAATCCATGCCAAAATTCAGTCAAAAATGGGTTTTTCGATAGTTAGGTCAAAACAACTTAGTTGCAGATCTGTCGGATAGAGAAGAATTGACCTAACCCCTGGGCCTGTGAAGCACACGCGCACTGAGGTGCGTGATGCGCACAGGGAGTAGGCGCATGAGATTCACGTACGTTGAGGCAAGTGAACAAGGTTGGGCAGTCCGCGGCGCATGCAGGTAGCCTGTGTAGGCACGTAGGGAGTCACTGCTAGCACATTGGACACCGGGCGGCACATTAGGCCATTTTGGATGAAACTTTTTCACCTTTTTGAGGGTCCCATTCCATTAAATGTAATTTTTTGTGGGATTTTGTGTGTTGAATTCAAACTCGAATGGTAATATGTAATCCCAAATCGTGGTGTATGATATTCGTTTATTCATACGCTCGCTTTGAAGTCTACACTCGAATTATTTAAGAGTTGTTGATTCGTAGAGTGTACAAAATTATGAGAATAAACATTATATGCCACTAATGTCTCTGTTTTTTGTGTAATAGAGATATAGTTGTAACAAAAATTGTCGTATTTAATATCATAAAAGGAGATAAACTGAACAGTAATAACTATGAGAGTAGGCACTGTGAACTCGAATTATTTATACTTTCATTGATGTGAGTAGGTACTGTGAACTCGAGGAGGAGTGCCAGAAGGTGGTAAGATCTGTTTCAGATCATGCTTTTGTGGTGAAGTTGAGTAAGAATTCCCGAATACCAAGCATAAATGGTGCAAGTATGACAAGAAGACAAGAGGCCATAGCAAGAAGAAGTCATCTGTCAAGACTGATGACAAGGGATAAAAACACAAGAAGAAGGAGCTTGACAAGAGTAAGGTCAAGTGCTATGTATGTGGTAAGTTTGGGCATTTCGCTTGCGAGTGTGATGAGAGAAATGTATGTCCTTCTTTTTTACATGGTTTGAGTTTGTTTCATTTACTTTGATGTTCACTGACTCTTCTCCTTTGTAAATTGTAGAATCAGGAGTTACCGACTATGTAGCTCGCGACAGGAGCATATATGTGGAATTTTATCGATCGAGTCCCTAGGCAAGGAGGTTGTACGTAGGGAATGGAGCATTTGTGACTATCAGAGGGATTTGTATATATAAACTGGTACTGCAAAGTAACCAAATCCTATACTTACATGATATTTTGTATGTTGTTGAGATCTAGTAGAATCTCATATCTATACTTTTTCTAGATTGTTTACGATATTCTGTTTCTTTAGGAAACTCTAGTGTTTCTGTTTTCTTTGATACTTTTTTAGTTTGTTCTGGTTTAGTCCATGATAGATTGTATGTATTGGATGTGATTTCTTTAGTGGTATTTCTTGTTTATCTTCTGTTACCTTTACATTTAAGAGCGTAGTTGATAATGTTACCTTATGGCGTAGTAGGATTGGCTACATAGGGCAAGAGAGAGTAAACCGATTAGCTGCAAGTGGCCTATTGTGCCTGTTAACCAAGGTTGAGTTATCCTTGTATGAGTTTTGCCTAATTGGCAAAGCCACAAGGAAACCGTTTGGAAAGACAATAAGAGCTAGGACTCTATTATAGTTAGTTTACTCCGATATTTATGAGTCTATGAATGTAAAAGTTCAAAATGAAGTTATGTACTTTATTATGTTTATAGAAAATTATATGTGTTTCAGCTATGTCTATCTGGTCTCGCATAAGTCTGAGGTATTAAAATATTTTAGAAGATTCTTTAGTGAGGTAGAGAATCAGCTAAACTTGAGGGATAACCTTCAGAATCCATTGAGGGCATAAGTATCTGTTTAAATAGTTCAAAAGGCTTTGCTTCGAGAATGACATTACGAAATAGTTGACTATTCCTGCTACTCCGCAGTAGAACGGAGTAACCAAGGGAAGGAATAAAGCCTTGTTGGAGATAGTGAGGTCTATGATGACACATACCAATTTGCCCATCTTCTATTGGAAAGACGTATTATTGACTGCTGGTTACATCCTCAATCGTGTTCCAACAAAGTTTGTAGTTAGTATCCCATATGAGCTTTGGACATAAAGGTAGTCTAAGCTTAACCACTTGAGAGGATGGGGTTGTACTGCATATATTCACAATTTCTCACATCCACACAACAAGTTAGGCTCGCGAGATAAGAAGTGTATCTTTATAAGATATTTAGAATACTTCAAGGGGTATGTGTTCATAGATGAACAAATAGATGGCACTATCACTAAAATCGAGTATTGTGATGTCATGTTCCTGAAGAATGATTTCCTTAGGAGAGGTCAAATCGATAAAGATCTTACCTTTTATAAGATGAATGAGCGTGACAGTCCAACTGAGCCTAGTGGTGGGATCCAAGAACCCATTATAGAACTTGGTCCTAGTAGAAGTGACATATCTAGAGATGAGGAGACTCCCCCTCCTCGTAGGAGTAATCGGGGACATGTATCTCGACTTCATTTCTTAATTGAGAATGAGATTCTTATTATAACTCCTGAGCATGATGAAGAGCCCAAGACATTCCAAGAGGATCTTAAAAGTCTTATGAAGGACTAATGGTTAAAGGCCATGCATAAGGAGATGGAATCCATGAAAATCAATGGCGTCTAGGATCTAGTTAACTTATCTGGGGATAGAAAGGTCATTGGAAATGAGTGGATTTTCAAAATCAAAAGAAAGACTGACAGATCGATAGAGAGATATAAGACCTATCCGGTAGCCAAAAGTTATATGCAACAAAGGGTATTGACTACAAGGAGAATTTCCCTCATGTAGTCAAATTTATATCGATCCGTTTACTGTCGGTGATTGTCACAAATATGGATATGGAGTTATATTAGATAAACATAAAGATTGTATTGTAATCCTTAACGGAAATTTGGACGAGAAGATCAACATGAAACAACTCTCTGAGTTCGTTTTGATAGGTCAGGAGGATAAAATCTATTGATTTTGAAAGTCAATATATGGTCCAAAGCAATCATCTAAACGATGGTACTTGAAATTTTATGAGCAGGTGATATCTTATGGTTTTATAATGATCAAAGAGGATCATTGTATCTATTTGATATGTTCTGATGCATCTTTTATAATTCTGTCTCTATATATGGACGATATAATGTTGGTTGGGAACAATATTGAGTATTTGATCATCATTAAAATATGGTTATCGTCATGTTTTGATATGAAAGACATAAGTGAAACTGAATTCATTTTTGGAGTTAAGAATCAGAGAGATCACTCGAGACGGAGTTGACTCTTTCACAAGAGACCTATATTAGAAAGATTTTTGAACGCTTTGAAATGAACGATGACAATCCTATAAATACTTCTATCGCCAAATGTGATGGCTTGAGCTTGACTTGTGTCATAAAACTCAGGAAGAAGTATGAGAAATGAGCAAAATCTCTTATTTCAGCGTAGTGGGAAGTTTAACGTACGCGAGTTGTGTACATGATCAGACATTTGATATACAGTCAGTTTGGTGAGTAGATATCAATCAAATCCGTAAAGGGGTCACTGGAGAGAGTGAAAAGGATTTTAAAATATTTTAATGGAATTGCGAGCCTTTTCTTGTATTGTAGAGGAGTTGATTTGTGTCTTATTGGATATTTAGATGTCGATTGGGGCGGTATCTAGATAGGTGCAAATCGAGATCAAGTTTTGCTTCTTGCTCAATGGTGATACCATTTTTTGGAACAATAAGTGTGTACCTCTATTTATGATAGAGACTAAGTTTGTGGATTACTCTATTGTAATTCAAGAGAGTGTTTGACTCTGAAAACTATTAAATGATTTAACGATTGTAGTAGATAGTAGGAGGTCAGTGATAATTTACTGTGACAATTGGCCACTATCGCCTACATTCGAAATTCTAAATATCATAATAGAATCAAACACATTGATATCATATATAATTTTGTGAAAGATATCATCAAAAAGGGTAAAGCAACTGTCAATTACATTTTGACATACAACATAGTGGCTGATCTCTTCACAAAACCCATTACTAAAATCTCATTTGTAGGATATAGAAAGTTATTGGATTTACGTGTATTTTGACATTTCTCATTGTGTATTGGATTGACGTTATTGATACTTATCCCTTTTATAGTAGGTAGTAAAATTGATATAACAGGTAGTAAATTTGTTATAAAATAAAGGTAGTAAAATTATGAGTAGTGATAACTTATTCTTAGTTTGCATGACACCGGAGTCAAATGCACATAATTATATGGTTATTAGTAACATGTAGTAATACATGGTAATATTGTGTACATTGGTAAGAATTTTACCATTATAGTAATATTATTAATATATTATTATTAGAATTGTTAATATAAATTATTATTGTTCCAAATAAGTTAAAAAAAATTATTTTGAATGTTCTTATCTAATTTGGGGTGGGTTGCTATAGTAGGTAGTAAGTAATAATAAATTGTGGTAAGTTAACTAACGATAATAGTTATCGGATAACTAGTGGTAATACAGAAGTGTGATAACTTATGATAACAGTTATTAGATAACTGCATGGTTACTTTATGACAATAGTGCTCGGAGTGCAACAGATTTCAATATCTTAATTTCTTTATTTTTGTTTACACAACACTAATATATTAATAATTTAAAAAATCTATATATTTAATCACAAATTTTTACTTATTCAAAATATATAATATTAATAATTTATAATTCATTCATTTATTTAACAAAAAATATCATTCAAATATATCAAAGTATAATTCAAATAAATAATAGATGGTTTGAATATATCGAGTTGAATTTAAATAGTAAGAAAATTCAATAAAAATAGAAAAGCAAAAAAAAAAAAAAACATAAACCCAAGGTGAAGAAGAAAAATAGAGGTAAGAGTGAGATAAGGAAAAAAAAAAGGTGAGAGTGAGATGGGAAAAAAAAAGAGTAAGACAAAGAGGAAAGAAGAGAAAAAGAAATAAAAAAATAAACACAACAAGAAATTGTGGCACACCGGTTGATACAACTCATGTTGGTTCAAAGTCTCAAGTCGCAAGTTTAAACCTATATACTAACATTTTTTGCAACAAAAAAATAGGACCATGTGCGGTGCATGCCTGACATGTGTTTGGCAGGCCTGTATGGCTGAACCGTGCACACCGCACACGTGTAGGGCTCAAGCGGGCATGCCCACACTCGCGTAGCTCAACCACGCGCACCGGGCATGTGCGGGCCCTCGCGGCTCAACTGCGCATGCCCGCGCGGCTGAACTGCATGCATGTACAGGGTGTGAGCGGGCATGCGCGGTGCATCTTGCCCACGCGGCTCTACCGCACAGGCAAGCGCTGCAATAAAAAAAGGTCCATGTGCAGTGCAAGCCCACGCATGTGTTGGGCGCTGACGGGCCCGTGTAGCATGCTCAGTGCATGCCCGCGCGGCTCTACTGTGCATGCCCGCATGACGGAACCGTGCACACCACGCATGTGTAGGGGCGTGAATGGGCATGTGCGGTGCATGCCCGCGCAACACATGCGCTTGTCTACATGACTCTACCACGCAGGCAAGCGCTGCAACAAAAAAGAGGGCCATGCGCGGTGCATGCCCGTGCATGTGCTGGGCACGGATGAGCCCCCGTGGCACGTGTAGTTCATGCCCACACGACTTTACCATGCTTGCCCGCATGGCGGAACCGTGCGCACCGCGCATGTATGGGGCCCAAACAGGCATACGCAGTGCATGCCCGCACGACACATGCGCTTGCCCATGCGACTCTACCACGCAAGAAAGCGCCCTGCCCACGCGGGCAAGCGCCCTGCCCAGACGGCTCTACTGCACAGGCAACCTTGGGGCGCTGGCAAGCGAAGTACGCATGCTGTGCAATTAGCACGGTTTGTACTATCTTGAACACCATATTATTAATTTAAATAATATAATGATAAGAAATTGTTAATTTAAATTATTTAATGCCAGATAAACCAATTTAAGGAATTACATGAAAATGCTAAAAAGGAAATACATTTTGCTTATAGCTACTATGCACTTATAGTGTGCATCCTATCTCATAAAAAAATTAGGTTTTTTAATTAGGTTTTGTGATTTTAATTAAGTTTTGATGATGAAATTTAGTAAATACTAGATTTGAAAATATTCTGTTGCAAATAATAAAAATTGTATGAAATATAATAACACTAAGATAACAAAGTAATAAGTGTATGAAATGTAGTAACAATAAAATAAGAAAATAACAAGTCACTAAGATAACATGGTAATAATTGTATGAAATATAGTAACAGTAAGATAAGAATATAACAAGTCATTCGAACAACGTAAATAACACACATAGCAAATAACACACATGGCAAAGATATGAGAATGATACGTCATGGGTATTAAGTAAGTATGAAAAAACATGAGAAATTAAGAGTAACGCATGTGTGTGATGAAAAAAGAGGCAAGAAAAGAGTAAACTTTGAAAAATTGTTAAAAAAATGTGTAATAAAAAAAGTGGATTTTAAAAATTATTTGTGAAAATGATAATTAAATGATATTATTCGATTGGATTAATTGGTGATATCTGACAACATACAAAAAATTTGGGATTCGTTTCATGTCATTGGCATTGTTTTTGAGATTGCATTATTTTTTAATAATATAATAATATTAATTTTGTATTACGATATAATATATTACTTTCTATGTATTACTATGACATTGTAATTTACAATTCAACCATTGAATCTCGCATTATTAATATTAATTTAAATAACATAATTATCGTTACATAAATTAATAACTTAATTAATTATCTAGTTATTTAAATAATGTTGAGCAATATTATGTTAGAGGATTATTAGTAATTTTAAATAATATTACATATGAAATATTAGTGATTGAGGTGTGTTACAGGTGGTCTCAATAAATGGTAATGGTACATGTGTGAAAGTCGTGTGTGGAAGTTGTGTGGAGTATGAAATTGTTTGTGATTATAAATGCAAAGGAGATATTGGTCCTATCTAGATAAAAACTCTGCCAATACAACAACAAATACAAGTGTTCTTCATTAATTATACCATTATCATAATTTTAAATTATAATATTATATTATCTATATTATCGATAATTGGTTAATAAATTTTCAAAACTTTAATACTATATTATATAAATTATTAATTTTATATCATTATATTATTTAAATTAATAATGTTGATAATTTTATATTATTTAAATTAATAATATTAATAACTTTATATTGAGTTATCATGTGATTAATCAAATGGACAATAGCACAGAGTTCATGGTAGGGACCATGCAGACATGTGTTATGTAGTAAATGTAGTAATAGCAAGATAATAAATAGTAAAACTTATATAAAATGAAATAAAATGTAGTAAGTGATTTTTTCAACTAGAAAGACAGTGGCAGTATTAATTAAAATTATAAAAAAATTGAGAAATTAAGAACAACGCGGTTAATGAAAATGAGACGGGAAAAAAAGTGTAAAAGAAAAAATGGGTGGATTTTGAAAATATTTTGAAAATTTATTTATGAACATGATATATTACATAAATCATACGTAGAGAAAGCTTCACTATTAAAGTTTTTCCTTTCCTCCAAAGCTCTCCTCTCCTAAACCATCTAAATCTCTCACCCACTAGCATGAGATGCTAGGAGTGTATATAAAATCTAACCATCATCATCACTACCATTGACTATACTCATTCACTACTACCATCCAGATCAATCACTTTTTGACTCCACTCACTCATTACCATCCATATGCTGGGATTGTACAAAAAATTGTGGATAAAGATGCCTTCAAATTGTGATGATGATAACATTTTTTGTAAGTGAATATTTTTTGTTTGAAACATCTCAAAAGACAAATAGTTATGGGAAATGCAATCTTTTCTTTTCTTTCTTTTTAGCCATATATGTATCTGTCATTATATTTAGAAATCAACGTATCAATTATTATTACATTTACATTCTTTCTGTTATTTTTTTATTTTTAGTAATTCAAATCTATATCATCTTAAAAAAAACAGTTACTATTGATATCATGTAATAGTACGTAGTAAGTAGTAACATTTCTATCCATTATTATTGATCACGTAGTGAGTAGTAATATTTTGTATCAATTACTATTGATATCATGTGGTAACACGTAATAAATAGTAACATTTTCCATGCAATAAATTTTCTTAACACTTACGATAACCAATAGTAACTTCTTCTAATACTTGTAATAATCGACGATGAAAGAGAATAATATTTTCTAATACTTGTGGTAACCAATAATATAAGATAGTAACTATTACTAACACGTCTTAACCAATAATAAATGACTTTAACCCTTTCCAATGCTTTTCTATCAGATGATAAAAGTCAGTAATTTTTTTTAACATTTAACCGACGATAAAAGATAATAACATTTGCTAACACTTGTGTAAAAAACAATACAAGTAGTATCTTATACTAACATATATAATAACCGACAATAAAAGATAGTTCCTAATACCAATGGTACCCGATAATAAAAAGTAGTAACATTTACTAACATTTATGATAATTGATGATAAATAGCAAAACATGTCTTAATGGTTGTGGTAATTGACGATAAAAAATAGTAACATTTTTTAACAGTTGTGGTAAACAACGAGAAGAGATAGTAACATTTTTTAACAAATGTGATAACTGATGAAAAAAGGTAGTAACATTTTCTAATATATATAGTAACTGATGATAAATAGTAACAACATTTCTTAATACTTGTGGTAACCGATGATAAAATGTAATAACATTTATCAATACTTTTAAAACCGATAATAAAATATAGTAATTTTATTAACACCTTTTTAACGGTCAGTATAAATTCAGAGCATGATTCAACGACGACCAAAACTATCGGAATAGATCTATCCCGACCGGTGTATAGCCAATTAAAGGCTCATGTGTTGGAGAAGTTTCTGTTAACAATTTTAGTGGGTTTAACAGATGGTTTTTGTCTGTTTGGATAGGACATTTGTTTTGTAGTAGAAGAAAATAACATTTATTTAGTGCAAGTACTATATTCAAGGATAAAATGTAACACCAAGCTAAAAAAAAAAAAAAAAAAAAAAAAAAAACAAAACAAAAACACCCCAAATTTGATTTAGGGATAAAGCCCCAAATTCCCTTCACTCTCTATCTCTCTCTCACTCTCTCCCCCGACCTTTCCTCTTCCCGCGGCTCTCCTTCGGCTGCTGCCCCGCGCCTTCCACCGCCACCGCCGCCGCCGCCGGCATCTTCTCCTTCACCTTCTTCTCCTCCTCCTTCTTCTTCTTCTTCTTCTTCTTCTTCTTCTTCTTCTTCTTCTTCTTCTTCTTCTTCTCCTCCTTCTTCTTCCCTCTCGGTTTCTCTCTCTACCTCACTCTGTCTTCTCTCCCTCTCGCGATCTCCCACGATCGCCTTCTCTCCGCCTCGCCGCACACCGCCGCGAGCCACGATCGAGCACCACCGTAGGCCGCGAGCGCGAGCCCAGGCCACGAGCGTGAGCCAGCGCACGAGCGTGCGTGGCCCAGCGTACACGGGCGCTGTGCGGCCCAGCGTGCACGGGCGCTGTGTGGCCCAGCGTGCACGGGCGCTGTGCGGCCCAGCATGCTTGGGCGCGCAGCCCAGCGTGCACGGGCGCGCTGCCCAGTGCACGAGTGTGCACGGGCGCGCGGCCCAGCGCGCAGCAGCACACGAGCGCGAGCGAGCCGGCGCACAAGCACGCACCAGCACAGCGCACCAGCGCACGGGTGAGCACCAGCCCGCGAGCCACTGCCAGCCTGCAGGCCCATCAGCCGCCGGCCCGTCGACCCGCTAGCCCGTTAGCACACTGGCCCGCAGACCAACGAGCTCGCTAACTGTAGCCCACGAGCCCGCGACGGCCCGTGAGCTCGTGACAGCCCACAAATCTCCACACAGGTAAATGACATAGGGTTTTGCTTCGGATCTATGTGTTTAGATCTAACAAATAAATTTTGTTTTGATAGGAAACCCTACAGACTTTGGAGTGATCGAAACGACTTTCGGACGAGACTCAACGCTTCGAGAAAACCCTAGGTGAGGAGATTTCGACTCTAATTGATAAATTGGACGAATCTAGGATTGAATTTAAGATGAAAGGTTTTGTATATGTTTAGAGTGTAAGTGGAATGCGAATAAAATACAATTTCTGAAATGATTTTTGTGACTTTGAAAGTTAAGTATAGAATGTTACAGAAATTAAATGATCTGATACGAAAGAAGCGTATTATAGAATCATAAAATCATGTCGAGTAAATTCGAATAGTTTCTTTAGAGTTAAACTTTGGAATATGCATGAAAGTATCTGAGTTGTAGGGTTGGAATGAGAAGAGCCGTAAAGTGGAAGATATTGTACATTTTAGGTCTTTCGAATAAACCCTAAAAATGCTTGAGAAATTGATATTCAAATTTTGATAATCTGAATTAGGTTGATTTTTTTGGAGACTCGAGGATTCAGATTGGAATTGTTTTGAAAATAGGGAGTGACCACCCTCCCTAGAACTGTGAGTGGGATTTTGACGTTCGCTATTGATTGAAAACCATGTTTCAAAAATACTTTTAAATGATATGTTTCTACAAATGTATGATTGTTAGACCTTTCCAATATTTGATAAAATGTTTTGTGACCTTTGGAGTGTCTTAACTGCCGATTTTATTGATATGCATCCATGAGTTTTGATAAACGTATATTGTGCCACATTTTCGACATATTGATATGTTTTAATGCTTCCACTGCATTGGCACATGGTTTTAAATGGATTTACTTACACATTTGGGCTGTATGCCCGGCCGACTTTATGATATTATGTTTTGGGCTGTATGCCCGGCCGACTTTATGATATTATGTATTGAGCTGTATGCCCGGACGACGTTATGATATTATGCATAGGGCTATATGCCTGACTGATCTGGTGATGGGATGCATGGGGCTACGTGCCCGGCTGATATGATATTGTGATCCATAGCTACGAAGGACATCTGGTAGAGGCACCCCTTGTGTCCGGATACGCTTCGACCGGAGGTATCCGCCAGATTGTCGTGTGTATGGGTGCCCCACGTTGACCCTCATCGGAGAGGACGTTGAGTACGGCTCCGCTTAGCACCAGGCGGGGGCACCATACACGGCTGACTAGTTATATGTATATTATTATTATTTACAGGCTAGTTGGGGTAGTTTGTGGCCAACATTGGGGCAGAGAGCCATTCTTTAATACTTGCATTTGGAAAAAAAACCCCCAATGCGCCGTGCTTGGTCGAGGTAGACCATTGCCGGGAATATTTCATTGGCCGGTTCTTCATGACATTGATGTGAATATTGGATGCATATCTTGCTTTCTGATGTGTGCGTATTATATATGATTTTGAAATAACATGATCGGTTTGCACACTGTGGATATTTTCTTATCTTATGCTTTGACACTCCAAATTCACCTCGATATTGATAGTATGATGTCAATCCCCTCACTTACTGATTATCCCCCCGTAGATACTCACCCCTCACTTTCTTTCCCACAGGATTAGTGTTGGATCGAGGAGATACCACTGGGCTTGGGTATGGATATTTTCCATCTCTTCCGCTACGATGATTGGTGATATTGTTATGTATTGGAGATTTTAGTTTGACCATTCCATTTATCAAAATTTTTGGGATGACTGTATAAATTATGGACTTTTATTCGTGAAACTTTCGTGTTGATTATTTCATTACATTGAGGCATTTGTAAATATTTAAAAATAACTTGGGAATTTATTTTATATATGCGTAGAATTTAAATCCGCTCGGTGTGGCGGCTGCTCATGCTCTAGTTGGGCATGACAGTAGAGGTCTGTTGCTAGGACTGCTAGAAACTTATAGCCTTGCATTGTTCTGGATGTTGGCTGTGGTATTTATTGATTTTGGAGAGGCAGGGATGGCCATTTACTTATTTTTCAGGATAAATATGATATACAGGTGAAATTGTATTTGGGAAACCTCCGATTTATGGGGAGATTCTGCCCGATTTTCTATAAAAATACAGCCGACATCCAGGGACAACGGGCGGCTGTTCACGATCCCGGTTCGGGGCGTGACAGTTTGGTTGGTATCAGAGATCTTGGTTTAGAGCTATATTTTATAAAATGATTTGAAAACATTCCCAAGTAACTTGATTTTAAAAGTCCTCAATGCATAAGAGTTTCATACAGTCATTTATATCCCTGCATATGGTCTTCGACATATGAGTTTATCTATTTTAGGGGGGTTAGATACTAATTTTTATCTAACCTAGCATTTCTTCATTTTCAAAGAAGGAACCAATGGAGATGGTTCTTAAATTGATAATTTTATTCATTTTAGGGGGTTAGTTGTACTAACCCTAATCCTTGAACAATGCCTAATGAGAATTCTTATATTGCGGAACCATGACGAGTACATGGAGCGCTAGATATGTACTCCCTGATTTACTTAAAGAGAGCGAGGATATTTCCTCATTTCAGGCGCCCCTTTCAGTGCCGAAGAATACATCCTCTGTGTGTGTTTTCTCCAGCACCTTCTCAGCCGGCTATTATACCAACGTCTCCACCATTTACTCTTGATATTTTCGGGTAAGAGTACAAGTGGTACACGACACATGGGGCCCAGATGTCACCCCATCACCTTTGATAGCGATGCCGATATCTACGGCTGCACTTATTTCTCCGACAGTAGTTCTTACTCAAGCGGCACCAAATCGTCTAGCGGTGGCCGTTCTTCTTACAGTTTCAAATCTGAGTGATAATAATTGCGCCATACTTGGGTGCATCCCCGAGATGACCCAGCTAGTCACAGTAGCTCGACAGTTGGGATACATAGATTTTTGGACTTGGTGATGCTACGGTAGCACAGCACTGAGTCAACTGAACCCGACGAATCTTGATAGATCTAGGCTTGCGCAAGGAGTATAGTCTACGAGTTATTGAGAGACTATTCGATAAGGAAGCCCTCACTTGATGGGAGGCTATTTTGCGATGAGACTATAAGCCATTGCGGCAAAGCGATTTCCTAATGGAATTCGACCGTAGATATTTCACGGAGTTTTAGCAGGACCATATCTCCGGTGGTTATATCACCAGTCCTAGTGCCATGAGCTAGACTACTGATCAGCGACCTTTTCTTTGCCGCATATGTGGCAAGCACCACGCTCAAATAAATATGTAGAGCATTTATTACATGCTTCCACTATGAGAAGCCGAGGCATTTCAGGAGTTTATGCCCTGATCTGTGACTTGGAGGTTAGTTGGCTTCGAGTCATCAGAATACACCACATGTAGGACAGCAGGGAACACCTGCGCATCCTAGTGATACTGCTCCACGGACTGCAGCCGGGAGCAATATAGTATTAGGCTTTCACGAGAGTAGTTGAGGGTGTAGGCCCTTGTGTATGCGATGACTCAGGAGGACGCTCTGGCGAACCCATATATGATCATGGGTAATCCTCCTGTGGATCCTTCCGTTTAGAGGTCTTTATGCACTGTTTCTTTTGAAATCGTGAATTTTGTGATGATATGTACGGACATGATTGTTACACTACTAGAGGCTTAACTATTTTGATATACAGGTGTATATCCCTATTATTTCCGTACTCTTAGTAAATTCTTTTTATTTTAATTTATTTTATTTTATTTTATTTGAATCTTGGTGCTATGGAAATACATGGAGTAGACGTTTGTGTTCTTGTTGGCACAAGGTCGAACTATTTCTATGTGAGAGTTTCTTTCGCTCAACAGTCGGATTGGCTGTTATCGTTACTTGATGAGGAGCTATTAGTTGTCGCTCCTCTTGGTGAGCAGTTGGTTAGAGAATTCATATATAGAGAGTATGATGTCATGGCAGGTGGGACAGTGCTGAGAGCAAATCTGATCCCACTGGATATGACAGGTTTCGATGCTATTTTAGAGATAGATTAATTGTATATTTATAGAGTTTCCTTAGACTGTTTTATCAAGAAAGACGATTTTTGGAGGCCTGAAGGGCTACTGACATTTGCGAGTGAGTGACGGGTGTTATCCCGTGGTATTATATTAGTGAGGAAAGCCAGACGTATAATACGTTGAGGAGGTAGGACAGATCTGACACATATGATCGATACCACCATACAGAATCCGAGACTTGATGAGATTCTGGTGGTATAGAAGTTTCCTGAAGTATTCCCGAGGAGTTACCCGGACTACCCCAAGTTTGGGAGTGTGATTTCGAGATTGACCTAACTCCAGGGATCACTCATATATTTATTCTGCCATACAGAATGGCACCAGTGGAGTTTAGAGAGCTCTAGGTCTAGTTACGGGAATTACTGGACAACGGTTTTATCCATTTGAGCACTTCGCCTTAGGGTGCTCCGGTGATTATTCGTAAAGTAGAAAGACGGGATTCTAAGATTGTGTGTGAACTATAGACAGTTAAACAAGGTTTTCATCAAGAATCGGAACACTTTGCCGCATATTGATGATTTATTTGAGCAGTTCCAGGGTGCGCGTGTTTTTCTCAAAGATTGATCTTTGATTTGGATATCATTAGTTGCGGATCAGGGCTGAGGATGTGCCCAAGACCACATTCCGCAATCAATATGGATATTACGAGTTCGTGGTCATGCCATTTGGGCTGACCAACACACCAACAGCCACAGACAGCGACCGAGGTGCGAAGTTTCCTTGGTCTTGCGGGGTGTTATCGGCGATTCATAGAAGGATTTTCCCGGGTCGCCGCTCTACATACCAGATTGATACGAAGGGTGTCAAATTCTTGTGGGACGATCGTTGTGAGACGAGCTTTCAAGAGCTCAAACAACGGCTGACGAGGGACGGCCAGACAGAGAGGATTTTAGTGCTTTAGCTCAGCACGTAGCTATTCTAGATTGATAGGTCAGAAAGCTACGGAGCAAAGAACTTTCATTGGTCAGAGTTTTGGGGAGGAGTGACCAGGTCGAGGAAGAGACCTGAGAGCTCGAAGAGACTACTAAGAGACTTAAGAGACAGTACCCCCACTTGTTCAGCGTATTACTTTCTTTTAGTTTCGAGGACGAAACTTGTTTTTAGGGGGTTAGAAAATGTAACACCAAGCTAAAAAAAAAAAAAAAAAAAAAAGCCCCAAATTTGATTTAGGGCTAAAGCCCCAAATTCCCTTCACCCTCTCTCTCTCTCTCTCTCTCTCTCTCTCCCCCGACCTTTCCTCTTCCCGCGGCTCTCCTTCGGCTGCTGCCCCGCTCCTTCCACCGCCACCGCCGCCACCACCGGCATCTTCTCCTTCACCTTCTTCTCCTTCTTCTTCTTCTTCTTCTTCTTCTTCTTCTTCTTCTTCTTCTTCTTCTCCTCCTTCTTCTTCCCTCTCGGTTTCTCTCTCTACCTCACTCTGTCTTCTCTCCCTCTCGCGATCTCCCACGATCGCCTTCTCTCCGCCTCGCCGCACACCGCCGCGAGCCACGATCGAGCACCACCGCAGGCTGCGAGCGCGAGCCCAGGCCACGAGCGCGAGCCAGCGCACGAGCGTGCGCGGACCCAGCGCACGAGCGTGCGCGGCCCAGCGTGCGCGGCCCAGCGTGCACGAGCGCTGCGCGGCCCAGCGTGCACGGGCGCATTGCCCAGCGTGCACGGGTGCGCTGCCCAGTGCACGAGTGTGCACGGGCGCGCGGCCCAGCGCGCAGCAGCGCACGAGCGCGAGGGAGCCGTCGCACGAGCACGCACCAGCATAGCGCACAAGAGCACGGGCGAGCACTAGCCCGCGAGCCACTGCGGCCCGCAAGCCACTGCCAGCCTGCAGGCCCATCAGCCGCCGGCCCGTCGACCCGCTAGTCCGTTAGCCCACTGGCCCGCAGACCAGCGAGTTCGCTCGCTGTAACCCACGAGCCCGCGACGGCCCGTGAGCTCGTGACAGCCCACAAATCTCCACACACGTAAATGACTTAGGGTTTTGCTTCGGATCTATGTGTTTAGATCTAACAAATAAATCTTGTTTTGATAGGAAACCCTACAGACTTTGGAGTGATCGAAACGACTTTCGGACGAGACTCGATGCTTTGAGAAAACCCTAGGTGAGGAGATTTCGACACTAATTGATAAATTGGACGAATCTAGGATTGAATTTAAGATGAAAGGTTTTGTATATGTTTAGAGTGTAAGTGGAATGCGAATAGAATACAATTTCTGAAATGATTTTTGTGACTTTGAAAGTTAAGTATAGAATGTTACAGAAATTAAATGATCTGATACGAAAGAAGCGTATTATAGAATCACAAAATCATGTCGAGTAAATTCGAATAGTTTCTTTAGAGTTAAACTTTGGAATATGCATGAAAGTATCTGAGTTGTAGGGTTAGAATGAGAAGAGTCGTAAAGTGGAAGATATTGTACATTTTAGGTCTTTCGGATAAACCCTAAAAATTCTTGAGAAATTGATATTCAAATTTTGATAATCTGAATTAGGTTGATTTTTTTAGAGACTCGAGGATTCAGATTGGAATTGTTTTGAAAATAGGGAGTGACCACCCTCCCTAGAACTGTGAGTGAGATTTTGACGTTCGCTATTGATTGAAAACCATGTTTCAAAAATACTTTTAAATGACATGTTTCTACAAATGTATGATTGTTAGACTTTTCCAATATTTGATGAAATGTTTTGTGACCTTTGGAGTGTCTTAACTGCCGACTTTATTGATATGCATCCATGAGTTTTGATAAACGTATATTGTGCCACATTTTCGACATATTGATATGTTTTAATACTTCCACTGTATTGGCACATGGTTTTAAATGGATTTACTTACACATTTGAGCTGTATGCCCGGCCGACTTTATGATATTATGTTTTGGGCTGTATGCCCGGCCGACTTTATGATATTATGCATTGGGCTGTATGCCCGGCCGACGTTATGATATTATGCATGGGGCTATATGCCCGGCTGATCTGGTGATGGGATGCATGGGGCTACGTGCCCGGCTGATATGATATTGTGATCTGTAGCTACAAAGGATATCTGGTAGAGGCACCCCTTGTGTCCGGATACGTTTCGGCCGGAGGTATCCGCCAGATTGTCGTGTGTATGGGTGTCCCAGGTTGACCCTCATCGGAGAGGACGTTGAGTACGGCTCCGTCTAGCACCAGGCGGGGGCACCATACACGGCTGACTAGTTATATGTATATTATTATTATTTACAGGCTAGTTGGGGTAATCTGTGGCCAACATTGGGGCAGAGAGCCATTTTTTAATACTTGCATTTGAAAAAAAAACCCCAATGCGCCGTCCTTGATCGAGGTAGACCATTGTCGGGAATATTTCATTGGCCGGTTCTTCATGACATTGATGTGAATATTGGATGCATATCTTACTTTCTGATGTGTGCGTATTATATATGATTTTGAAATAACATGATCGGTTTGCACACTGTAGATATTTTTTTATCTTATGCTTTGACACTCCAAATTCACCTCGATATTGATAGTATGATGTCAATCCCCTCACTTACTGAGTATCCCCCATAGATACTCACCCCTCACTTTCTTTCCCACAGGATTAGTGTTGGATCGAGGAGATACCACTGGGCTTGGATATGGATATTTTCCATCTCTTCCGCTACGATGATTGGTAATATTATTATGTATTGGAGATTTTAGTTTGACCATTCCATTTATCTAAATTTTTGGGATGACTGTATAAATTATGGACTTTTATTCATGAAACTTTCGTGTTGATTATTTCATTACATTGAGGCATTTGTAAATATTTAAAAATAACTTGGGAATTTATTTTATATATGCGTAGAATTTAAATCCGCTCGGTGTGGCGGCTGCTCATACTCTAATTGGGCATGATAGTAGAGGTCTGTTGCTAGGACTGCTAGAAACTTATAGCCTTGCGTTGTTCTGGATGTTGGCTGTGGTATTTATTGATTTTGGAGAGGCCGGGATGACCATTTACTTATTTTTCAGGATAAATATGATATACAGGTGAAATTGTATTTGGGAAACCTCCGATTTATGTGGAGATTCTGTCCGATTTTCTATAAAAATACAGTCGGCATCCAGGGATAACGGGCGGCTGTTCACGATCCCGGTTCGGGGCGTGACATAAAATATGGTATTTAGTATGGGTTAGTTGCGCAATTGCACTTTGGCCATAATAAAATCTCAAACAATGTTACTTATGTGAATAGTAATTTAGTCAATGAGGTAGGTAAAATATGCGCTAATGAAAGTGTACAATACGGAAAATATAAATAATATTTAGCTATTTTTTATTAAATATTAAAAATTTGAATATCGAGCTAAATTAGTATTGATTTGATGTTAAAAATATTTGAGTTTTTTATATTCTTATTTGTATTCATGAATATTTTATAAATACATGATTTTTGTAGTAGTTTAATTACAGTAATAATTTTTTTGGTTTTCCTATTTTATATTGCTTTCAATTCTCAATTTCTTTAACATGATATTTGCATTATTGAATTTTAATGATTTTTGTATCGTTGCTCTTATTAGAGTTATTTTCATTCTGTTATTATGCATCTCTGTATTCTGATTATTCACTTATGCATAATCATTTTAACAAAAATCAGATTTATTATTCGAGTACTTGTTTGATTTTTGCAATTAATTTTTTTTAATTCAAACTTTTAAAATTTGTATCACAAATTAGTATTATTTTAGCACCTAGCGTTTCAAAATTTGTGTTTGAGCAAGCCTCTTCACCTCTTCTCATTTTCTTTTATCACAAATTAGTATTATTCTGAATGGAACTCAACTGAACTAGAAGCAGAACTAGACGATTCTGATTTATCTAGAAAAAGCACAAAAACTGAAATTGGGATTGTGATTCCAGTTTTGCATTCGAATCTCGATGATTCCAATTCAATTATGATTCTTAAGCCGAGTAATTCTAATTTTGATTTAGTTTCAATTCAATTGTTATTTTTTAGTATTTTTGTATGGAGTTTTGTAATTTTTCTATATATATTTTTTTATCATAATTCTCACAATTTTTATAATTTTTTTGTTTAAAGGTTTTAATTCTGGTTGCAACAATAAAATCAGAACCAAATCAATTGCATGAAGACTTAAGTTTCAAAACCATACTATTTTAATTTAGGTGGTCAAGAGTATTCTATCACCTTAACCAGATATAAAAGTATTTTTATAATTTCTTTTATTTTTAATGAAATACGGATATCCAAGAACTCGATTAATTCATTTTGAACAGTTATAAAATCAAATCAAATCAAAAGGTTGACTTTCTCAGTGTTTTTTTTTATAATTTTTAAAACTCAAATTCAAGATTTGAATTTTAGTATTCAATCACTAGATTTATAAATCATTGATACATTTTTATCCTTTCTTCAACTCATAAATAATGCATGGAACATATACATTTGTTTCATGGAAAAAGTGAAATCATTAAAATCATTTGCATTAAAAAGCACAAATGCAAATCTAATTTAATTTGGTTTCTTTCTTGTTTAGAAAGTATTAAAGAAAATATTAGTAAGTGCATTTTATATGATCCCTACTTAGAACAATACAAAAATATAGTTCAATATAATTAATATATATAAGCAGGAAGGAATGATAGCAGATGAATTTGTAAAATAATTTTCTATTAGGAAAATGTAAGAATGTGACCTCTGCCCTGTTGAGAATAGATGAAGCAAATTCATTGATGATGTACCATAAAGAATAAATTAAAAAACAATAGTAAAATCATTACTTAAAAATAGTAAATATAAATCAATTTAAATAATTATAATATATACTTTTTATTTAATAAAAAATCTATAATCAGATTAAAATCTTTTATATAATTATTGAGTAAACTAAAATCAGTAATAGAATTTCAACTTATTTTTATAAAAATGACTATCAAATATATTGAATTGTTAAATTATATTTAGTTATGATATAGAACTTTGAGGCGTTTCAATTATTTTTTAAAATAAAAAAGATCATGTAATAGTAAATCAGGGATAGACCATAGTTATTAAATTCGGATCAATCCATTGGTCAGACCAAGTCGACCATTAACCCACACATTCTATGGGTGTGTTCATAAATTGAAACATTTATGCAATCAACTCTTATAAACCTATAAGTCATGTGACCTACTTGTTTTGTTTTTTTAAAGGTAAAAAACTATTTCAACCATCTATAAATTTGAAAATAATTTTAATTTAGGGTTAAAATTGGAAATATGAAAAAAACTCCTCTTCTTGTTTACGTTTTACTTACTTTTTCTTCTCATTTGTTATTTTGAGATAATGAAAATATGAATTTATAAGTTCTTAATTTTTATTACATGATTATATTATTATTTTTTATAAATATTGTGATCGATATTTTATATTTAAAAATATAATTACATATATTTTATATTTTAAAGTAATAAAAAATCAATAGTTGAATCAGTGAACTAACAATTCAATCGATTGAACCATAAATTTTAGGATATACAAATCAATTTGTGGATCGGATTTAATAAGCATGAGATAGACAATAAAAGGAAGAAAAAAACAAAATAATAGGTGGAGAGCAATTGAAGACGCGGTTGGCATTGGGAACACAAAATTTGGCGCTTGAGAGACAATTTCAAACACTTCTCTCTTTCTCTCTCCTCTTGCTCTAGTCTTAAAACTCCCTTTCTCTAATCGACTTACTTACAAGGAGAAATATTAGATATTTTAATTAAATTTTAAATTTAAAATTTAGAAATAAAAAAAATTATATCGATAGAATCATTCCCTCACAAATGCTCGAATTAGTCGAAATATGATTTAGAGGAAAAAAAACTCTCTTCTCTCTTTCTCTCTTTCTCTCCCTTTCTTGCACATCTAGATCCCAACAATCACTAGACTACCTTATCTACTATCTCAACTCATCCAACTCATAATAATTGCTGAAGAAAAATGAAAGCAAATCGGGAACTGAAGAATTGTTGCAACCATGAGCGAGTGGTTTTCTGTACCACTCTTGGTTTCTATGCCATCGTCATTCTCGTTGTAATCTTCTCTCTCTCTCTCTCTCTCCCTCCCTCCCTCTCTCCATGAACAGAGGATATGAGGGTTCAAGTAAGTCCAATACTAGTAATTTTCATGGGTGTTTAAGTTCATTAGATTGTAGATCTTCCCTGATTTCAAAAATCTAGGTGACCCATTTTCTAATTTATTTGGATGTTTACTTTGTGAAATGACGAAGATATTTAAAGAAGCATATCTCCATTAAAAAGCAACAAATTGAGCATTTTCTTACTAGTTTAACAATGAGGTTTTAAGTTGAAAGATGCTAATTTATGGTGGTGATGATGCATGGCCCATTGGCCCATTATTACAGAACTTGAGCCCATGATCAGTAGCTCGCACAAATGAGATACGATCCTCTCCCTCGGTACTTACCGACTAGACCCTCCTCGATAGTCAACTGATTAGTTTTGACACCTCTTCGGTGCTCAATATTTGGTCAATATTTTCCTAAAATCACGGAAGTAATATTTTTTTATCAATAAGGAGATTCTGAATTCTAATCGATAAGTTCTTCCTTCAGTAACTAAAACTTTTTAATTAAAAGGATCTTAGATTTTATGGAAATCTTTCTTTAAACATCCCCATAATCTCAAGACACTTCTATAAGGAAACTAGAGTTTTAATACCCCAAATGCATATGGAATTCATAGAGACAGTCTATATATACATTATTAAGTCAATCAATCAGGTACACTCTTTGAACTAACACATAGTACACAAAAATATAACAGAGCACTTTTTCAATTTGTCTCTCTTTTCAAAAACTACTCTTTGACTTGAGCGTCGGAATCTCCCTTACTAGGGCACCCTATGGTGGCTTTTTGCAGGTCTCATTAATCAAGATCGATAAACGACTAGTTAACCCGTTCAAGTTAGCAGAGCCATTATTTGTGGAGACAAACCCATCTCTAACAGATTGGTGCCGTCTGTGAGAATAGACTGATTTACTAAGTTTCGACTGCTATCCCTTTCTTTTTACAATAATGGCATCAATTAAGAGAAAAAGGACAACCATCAGTTTCGAGGATGATGATTTGATAGGAGTTGACACAGACCAAAATAATCCATTGATCATCGCTATAGGAATAGGGTCCTACATCGTCAAAAGGACCTTCGTTGAACAAGGAGTAGATCATGACCTCTTCTTTTGGGACGCCTTTTCGTGGATGGGTTTAAACCCATCTCATCTTTAACCCCCTGATGGATCCATAAAAGGTTTTGCTAACAAATGTATACATTCTGAGGGTACCATTTTGCTTATTGTAACCATAGGAATGCCTCCTTACTATGTTGCTGTCAGAACCACTTTTCACATAGTAAAACTCTTGTCCCCCTACAACGTCATCCTAAGTCATCCTAGTTTGGATGGCCTTGAAGCATTACTAAGCACAAGGCACATAAAGATCAAATTCAGGACATGCCTAGGGGTCGCAATGCTTTATGGTGATGTCGACCCTTCGACTGTCCCCACTATCAGAACAGAGAAAGAAATCCTCTTGGTAAAAACGTTGGAACTTAGAGTGATGCCGAGCACCGATCCAAGCCTTAACCCAGAGATAAGGTAATGAAGTTCTCGTTACAAATGTATCTGGCCAAATGGTTCAAATTGGCGCCCATCTACCATCGCCTCTCCAGGATGCAATTGTGGATTGTCTTTGATGATATTCTAAAGTCTTCACTTGGTCCTGAGAAGACATGCCAAGCATTCACCTTTTAGTCATAATCCATAAACTAACTGTAAATGTGAGTCAGAAGCCTGTTAAGTAGAATAAGAGGGTATTCATATTAGAATGTAAGTACGCAATATAGGAAGAAGTTTGAAAACTCCTAGTTAGGATTCATTCAAAGGTAAAATATCTTGAGTGGTTAGCCAATGTGGTTATGGTAAAAAAAACTAATGACAAGTGACAGATATGTATAGACTTCATCGACCTCAACAAGGTATACCAGAAAGATAGTTACCTGCTCCCCAATATTGACAGATTGGAAGACAACTCATTAGGCCACCAACTCTTGAGTTTCATGGATTTATATTTTGGCTACAATCAAATACGTATGGCCCCAAGGATAAGGAAAAAACCAGTTTCATTATAAAGTTTGGGATCACTTCAGGGAAGTTTCTAGGCTTTCTTACAACCAACTGAGAGATTGAAACAAATCCAGAAAAAATACAAGTCTTACTATACATGGCACTATCGAGAATAGTAAAGGAAATGTAATGACTCATGAGGAGGATCGCGACTCTAAATTGATTCGTGTCGAAAGTGAGGGAGATATACAAACGCTTTTACGATACTCTAAAGAAGTTCTAGAAATTTGTATGGTTACCGGAGTGCCAAGCAGCATTCGAACAGCTCAAAGAGTACCTCACATAGTCTCCACTTCTTTCTTGACATGTTCCTGGTGAGAAACTCTTTCTCTACCGCTCTATTGCTAATAGAGCACTCTGCTCTATTCTTGAGAGATAGGAATCTACTGTACAAAAGCCGGTGTACTACATTAGTCATATCCTTTAAGTCTCAGAAGATAACTATTAACCTATCGAGAAATGGCCTTCACCCTAGTCATAACTACTAGATACCTCCAGCCCTTCTTCTAAGCACACACCATTGTAGTACTGATCAATTAGCTTCTAAAGCAAATTTTATAGAAGAGGCTTATTTCATATCAACATCAAGTAGAGTATTGAGTTAAGCAAATTCGACATCGAATACTAGTTGAAACCATCAATCAAAGGCCAAACCCTTGCCAACTTCATCCTTGAATGCACACTCTCACCACTCATCGAACAAATCCCTACTGATCACCAAGAAGAATGCTCACTACCCGAATGGCATGTAGATGGGTCATCAAACTCCTCAAGTAGTGGTGCCAAACTCATTCTTATAGGACCGGATAAGTTTTAAAGTCGAGTACACCCTCTATTTTGGCTTTTAAACAATAAATAATCAGGTCGAATACGAAACTCTTCTAATTGGATTGCGAATTGTGGCATCACTAGGGGTCTAAAACATATGAGTCTTTACCAACAGCCAGTTGGTCGTCAAGCAGATTAAGGGGAACTACAGAACTATAGAATCGACATTGGTGAAATATTTAATCAAGTTACAAGAGGCAATGGACAAATCTGGTAAGCTGGACATACAGTAGATTTCCTGATAAAAAAATGCACAAGCTAACACCCTCTCAAAACTAGCAGCTCTGACTCGGTGGTGACCAATCGAATTGTTTACATAGAGAGTCTGTCATACCCAAGCATTGAAGAGATCGAGCAAATCTTATCGATGAATACCTCACCAAGTTGGAAAGACCCCATAGAGGTCTATTTTAAGCATGGACAACTATCGAGTCTGCTCTCTGAAGTTGCTAAGTTAAAGCGTAAGGCTGTCCACTTTGCCATTATCAACGGAGATTTTTACAAGAAGTCCTACACCGATTCGTACCAAAAATGCTTGATGATCGTGGAAAAGAATTACATGCTCAGAGAAATCCATGAGAGGATATGTGACAGTCATCTAGGTTTTCGAAACCTAGTGAATAAGACTCTCAGACAAGAATATTGTTGCCCATTATGAAGACCGATGTAGATGATTATATAAAAAATGTGACAAGTGTCGACGTTTCTTATTGGTACCTTGTCAACCCTCCATCGAGCTCAACCCAATAGCAAACCCATGGTAATTCACACAATGGGGGATGGACATTCTTAAGCCGTTCCCACCGGTGACCGGATAGTAGAATTCCTAGTCGTGGCCATCGATTACTTCACGAAATGAGTAGAAGCCAAGTCATTGGCCCTGGTTACCTCTGGAAAGATGTAAAATTTCTTATGGACATCCATCATCACCTAGTTTAGAATGTCGAATGTTCTGATTACCAACAACCACAAACAGTTCGACAAAAAAATTTCCAAGATTTCTATGGTAGACCAGAAATCTAGCATCGCTTGTGTTCCTTGTTTATTTCAAGTACCTTGAGCTGAATTGGCGAGTGGGGGATTTATGATTTATGATTTCTGCTGTTAATTTAAAAAACGAAATAATATTTGGGATTAGTTGTGATTGGTGAATGAAGAATGCACTGATACAATCTGATCACATAGTGCTTAATTTCTTAGATTTCAGCTCCATCTTAGACTTTTGATTTTTGTTATTTTTTCGGGGGTTTTCCAAAATTCTTTTCTTTTTCTTCGATCCAATTCATAATAGAAACAACAGCAGTTGTAAAGTCATTTTGCGAAGGTAAATATCTAGTTAGATCGTTATATAAGAATTAAGTCTATATAGTGGAGACATTGAATTGAAGTGATGTTTTTGAAGCCACAATATTAAAACATGGAAAAGGTCTTGGGTTACGGCCTTAAATTTCCTTGTTGCTAATGATTACAGTTAATTCCTTAACATAATTTGAATGATTCTGTAGTTGTGGAGGACATTAGTGTTAATGCCGTTCATGCTTGTCACTGTTTTTCTTCAATGAGTTCACAGATCAGGTTTTTAATTTTGCTTTAGTGTAAGTTTAGTCTGCTTTGTGGATGAAAAAATATAAGGAACGCAAAAGGACAAATATCCCAACTTTTCTGCATCTTGTCTAATCCTTCAAGCTTAGAGTTTATGCAATCATTCAGTCGATCAAAAGGTTTTGGTTCCCTCCTATCCCAAAGAAGATAAAGATGGTATGCAGAGAATTCTTTCCTACCTTTTCCTTCACCAAATACTAGCAGCCATCAAAGATCACCTTTGAAAGACTGAAATGATTCAGAAACTCTATTGCGATTACAAGGTTCTAAAATAGCGTCCTTGCTGCTTGTACCGAGTAAAATGACTGACCTTTTCACTTGTGTCGCCTCAACAAAATTATGTTCTGCTCTATGTGGCAAGAATTTGGAAGCAGAAGACCAATCATCAAACAACATAATTACAAAATTTTTACACTAGTTTAAGTTGCAAAGTGGGTATCTTCAGAAACACTCATTCTTAGAAGTGTCCATGTAGGATAAGTTCTGCTTTTATGGCTGTAATTGTAATCATGAAATATCTTGGGACCAAATTTTAGTTCCAGAACATATTCATATTCAGCAGTTTGAGGTAACTATAACTCACTAAAATGATATTCCGTAGGAGAAAGTAAATTGAAATAGACTTTAAGTATCAAGTTTTTAGACACGTGCCCAAGTTTGTGCCTGTCCTGTGCTTAATTAGAGCAGGTTGAAGGCATCAAGGTACATGCCGACGAAGATGGAGAGATGCAAACACATGGTGGTGTATACCGGTTCATTTTGCCTGCTGGATGTAATACTTTCTTCATAGATGATATGAGTTTTTTTCCTAATTACTTCCTATTTTTTGCTTCTCTTGAGTTACAACAGAAGTACTCCTCAAACATGGAAATATTCAAAAGCCTGTTTTTCATTGGTTTAATACATCCTTAGAACTACATCCACTTGAATTTACAGTGGTTTGCCCTTGTCCTTGTATTGGCGTTAGATGGGGTTTAATCTGGTATGCGTCCTGTTGAGATCATTGATATCAATTGTGAATAACATAGAGCATCCTCACTGAAGTTCAATTGCAGGGGGCTCATATCTTTTTGGTTTCTTTGTGGAGCCATGTACCTTGGACTTGTTATCTTATCTTGAGGTATGATCTGCATTGGGCAGAAGTTTCGATTTCTGTAATTTGAAATGATTGGTTGGCAAAATTTTTGTAACTTTTGGTACTTCTGTGCGGTCTTCATATTTAGAAAGTTAACATAAAAGTTGGTTTGTGGAATATGATCATTAGTATATTACTGAGGGAAGAAATAGTGGGACTGCTGAGGCTCACATTAGGCTTTTAAGGTTATGAATGTTGCGTCATTGGCTGCTTGATCCTTAGCTTCGAGAGGACCTGTGTATGCAGGTTGCTCTTGTATGCTTTTAGTGTTAGGCTATTCCATAAATATACTAATACTAATACACGTTCTAGAATGAACAAAAATAAAATGAAAAGGTAAAGTTAGGAAAGGAAGACGCAGTGAGCATGAATCAGGACCTTCAGATCTTCTGTCTGATGCACTCACAGCTGAGCTCTCCCTGCATGTACCAGCCAGGTACCGAGGAACCGAACACAGGTCTGCTAATCTATCCTCAGACCACTAGAGTTTGTGCACTGTTGAAAAGATTAACATATTGCAAATATACTGTGAAATGTAGCATAAAGTTAAAATTAAATATACAAAATTTCTTATGCTTCATTCCAAGTGATAAGAATGCTGTGGTGACTCTATTTATGACTCAACACTATCAGAGCTCTGCTACATAGTAATTCAGAAGCTCCCCAGCAAACGATTTTACTTTTCCATTCAATCCTAACTACTATCCTTCGAATATGTACGGGGAAGCCTAGCTGACAACGCAATAGCCTGCAAACCACATGCATCGGTAAGCACACAGCACAAACCTACTTCTAGTGTAATTTTTAACTACTGAGCTTAGAATCTCCTACGAGCTTGAATTGGAATTTGAATGCATTAAATACTTCATTTTAATGTTGCTTTCAAAATCTTAAGCAATGATTGCAGTTCATATTCTGGTGAATGTTTTTCCTCGTGCCAATTCAGTTCTATGCCCAGAAATTTTCCCTTTGCTTCGGATCATGCAGGTTTAGTGATCCATAAACTCGAAGACCGTAGGATCGGCCATACAGTGCATGACTTTACAAGCCATTCTCGGAAGCTACAATTTTCAATTGGGCCTCACATTATGTTAATGCTGATATCCATAAGCTTCACTTATTCATCACTTCTTCAACGGTTACCCATTTTAGAGATTTTGTTTTTCTTTTTCTGCAACAAAAGCATAATCTGTTGGAAAATTGAAATGCTGTAGAGACAGAATGAAATTAATAAAATTCTGTTTCAATCCAATTCTGTCATTTGCCGTAGGAATCAAGCTTACGGAAGGGAAGGAAGTCCTGTGAGTGCCTGAATATGCAGCTCCAGTTGTCTATATATGGGATATTAGGGAACAGCAGTCTACCCATTTAGAAAGTGTTGCTTCATAAAAAAGCTTCGTCATTTTCATGTAGTTCCAATGCTTGTGGCCATTCCCTTGTGTAGGAATTTAAGTTTGCATCTAATTATGACCACTCTCTTCACGGAGGCTACTACGACGACCAACCAACACCCACGGCGCTGCGGCGGCGAGATAGAATTTCTACACAAACACAGTCAGTGCCGGCAACGATGACTGAGTACCGTAGCACTTCTTTCAGCTCTTCCTCTTCTTCGTTTTTTGGTTCGCTCGGCAGAGAATGCAATCGCGACTAATTCGTTCGGCAGATTCTGCTCCCATCCCACGATGCTAAAATTCGTTCGGCAGAGGCGCGAATTTGAAGAAGAGAATGCAATCGCGACTAATCCTGAGAATTCGAGTTATTTTTGGGGGAAGGTTTCAGAAGCGGTGCCTGAAAAGTCGAACGAGGAAATTAAGCTTCATTACGAGGCCTTAGTAGAGGATGTGAAGGATCCGTGGGATAGCCTAGGGACAAATCCTCCTTTCCTATCCTAATGATTTAAGAGAGTAGAGGATGTGAAGGCAATCGAGTCTCGTCTTGTTGGTTTGCCTAACTATGATGACGATTCTTCAGATGTAGTAGCTAATTCTTAGTGCATTATGAAATTAAACTTCATTATTATTATTATTATTATTATTATTATTGCATTGTGAAAAATGGATAAATGGTGGTGTACATTTTATCATAAATGCTGCCAATAAAAAAAAAATAGCAATATTTTTTCCACAATATTTCTTTAATAAACAACAATATTTTTCCATTTCATTTTTTTATATATTATTAATAAAAAATAGCAAAATTTTTTATCAAGAGCAATGTTTCTATTTTTTAATATAAAAAAATTTTAAATCATAAAAACATTTTTTATTACGAGCAAAATTAACAATTTCCTAATTCTTATTCCGAAAAATATACAAACCAAAAATCAACAATCAATTCCAGAATTTGAATCAAACAAAGAGTATCAGATTTTGATTTCGATTCATATTTTTAAAGTTTTTTTATTCCGATTCTGATTTAAATTTCCGAGTTCGAATCAAACGCCACCAAACATTTCCTTCGATGTATTGGTTAAAAATTATTCACAAATGGAGTACTGTTTAATTTTCACAAGGTAAATATCTTTAATTGTGGTATGACTTTGCAAATGATAATTCAGCCCTAGAAATTAATACGTGAATGATCAACTCTCTTACATTCATCGTCTAACCATTTTCCAAAAACACAAAATTCAAAGACGAAAGGGAGTAAGAGATGGCTTTTTCAAGAAAACTACTCCCTCCTCTCTCTTATCATTTGAAAATATCATGAATAAGTTTGGCCTAGTTGCATATGAGAGCTAAACCTGCATTTATTTCTATCATTTTCATATATGATCAATTTTATACACATAAATGGATCGTGTGACCAGTAACTATATTAAGCGTTCAAAACTATACACTAATTAAGAATATGTTGCAACTCACCTTTCAACACAATGAAGACATCATATTTTGTTATACTCTAGATTTCTTTTACTACACACAATTAATATATCTTTTATCTCTCAATCAATATAGATAAGAATATACACTACAAAAAAGCAGATTTTAGCGACGAAGTTTAGTAACGAGAAATATTCGTCTCAAATCTGCAACAAATTTAGCAACAAAAAATGTTATCGTCGCCAATTAGCCATAATTTTAGCAACAAAAATATTTTCGTCACAAATTTAGCAACTAAAAACTTTTTCGTTACAAAAATCGTCGCAAATTTGTGATGAAAATTTTTTGAAGCACAATTCGTTGCAAATTTGCGACGAAAAAAAATTTCGTTGCTAAATTTGCAACGAATTTAAAAATTCGTCCCTAAATTTGCGACGAATGTGAAATTCATCCCTAAATTTGCGAATTCGGGACGAAAAAAAAATTTGTTCCAAAATATTGGGACGAACTTCTCAATTCGTCCATAAATTTGGGACTAAAATGAATTTGTCCCTAAATTTGTGACGAATTCCTAAATTCGTTGCAAAGTTAGCGACGAATATTTATATTCGTCGCAACAAATTCGATTATTTATTGCTAAATTTGTTACAAATGAGTGAGAAATATAACATTTGTGGCAAATTTCGTCGCTAAAATTAATTTTTCAGTAATTAGAAACATTTTCATGTATGATAAACATTTTCTAATATAAAAAATGATTTGAAAATGGTGTTATACACTGTTTTCGCGTATAAAAATCTTAAAATGTTCAAAAGATTTTAAATAAAATCTTTCATTCATTGTCTATTTATATAAAAGAATAATAATATAGTATAATCTTTTAAATTGTTACAAAAAATTATTATTAGTATATTCATTTTTTATTCATTATCTGTTTAATTTTCCATTTCTAGTACTGATAACTCTATTTTATAAATTTATTTAAATATTCGATTAACTAAATGAAGAGTTAAAATAGAAATATTTGTTAAGTAATAATCAATACATTGAATATTTTTTTATAATTATATCATAGTACGCCAATATTGTTAATAGTTTATCGATTTAGTTTCTATTTTAGTGTATTCAAAGAGTTATATATCAGAAACCATAAGTATTGTTGCAAAAATGGTTGTAAATTGTAAAGAAAATAATTATTTATCGTTAAATTTACTACAAATTGCTACGAAAACATATATTTATCGGAAATTTAGCGATGAAACCATTCTTTCGTCTTAGATTTTAGCGACAAAAAAAATTTTTCATCCCTGATTCAGGGACAAAAAAAAAATTTCGTCCCTGATGTTGGAAAAAAAAAATTCGGAGGAAAACAATTTTCATCCCTGAATCAGGGAGGAAAAAAAAATTTCTTCCCTGAATCAGGGACGAAAAAAAATTTCGTCCTTGATTCTGGGACGAAAAACTTTTTCGTCCCTAAATCAGCGATGAAAAAATATTTCGTCCCTGATTCTGGGACGAAAAAATTTTTTCATCCCTGATTCAGGGACGAAAAAGTTTTTCGTCCTAGAATCAGGGACGAATTTTGGGACAAAAAGTTTTTTGACGCAAAATTCAAAATATAATGGAATGGTTTCTCGGAAAATCAGTGGGCTACTCAAGTCTGTCTTCGGGAGGAACATTATAGTGTATCATTAATTTCTTCCACTAAACTTAAATTCAATTTTGAATTTGTTTATTTAGTAAAATTTTTGAAAATACTATTAAAAATTGAAGTTTATATTTTTGTAACATAATTGAAGGGTACTAGTGAGTAAGAAAAAAATCGCCAAAAAAATTAAAAACCTATAAGCAAATGCAATATTTTCGTTCCGTTTTGATTTTGTTATTAGTATAATTTTGTTTTAAACTAATTAAACAAATAAAATATATTTAAAACGTTTCCGTCGATAATTGATCGTTGATAATATCAAACATAAAATTGAGTTGTGATATCAAGCGATATATTTAAAACGTTTCCGTTGATAATTGATCGTTGATAAAATCAAACATAAAATTGAGTTGTGATATCAAGCGAGATAATTTTTGTTGTACCTTATTCCATCATCCCCAAAAAACGATTTCATCGCTGAATCAGGGTCGAAAAAAAATTTCGTCATTGAATCAGCGAGAACAAAAATTTGGTCCCTGAATCAGGGACGAAAAAAATTTTCGTCCCTAAATTAGGGACGAAAAAAATTTCGTCCCTGAATCAGAGACAAAAAAAAAAATTCGTCCCTGAATCAGCGAGAACAAAAATTTGGTCCCTGAATCAGGGACGAAAAAAAAATTTCGTCCCTGATTCAGGGACGAAAAAAAATTTCGTCCCTGAAATCCCTGAATCAAGGACGAATTTTGGGACAAAATCTTTTTTGAAGCAAAATTCAAAATATTTTCATTTCCTTCCTTCACTTTAACGCTCTCTCTCTCTCTCTCGGGTTCATCTCATTTGTAAAGAGTAGCCGCGAAGGGGTACCGCGAAGGGGTACTGCAAAGGGATGGCGGAAGGGATGCCGGATTTGCCGGATCTACGATAGTGTTAGGTAATCTCTCTCTCTGTTTCTCTGTCTTGGCCGTAGATGGCAGATCCGGCGGCCAGCCGCTGGATCTGAGTTGTAGAAAGCAGATCGGACTGCCAGCCGCCGGATCTGAGATTTTGAAGGCAGATCCATGTGCAGCCGGGGTGCGCGAAGGCGCCGCCTTCCCTGCGCTGCCCAAGTACACGAAGGGGCCGTCGCCCCTTCGCTGCCCAGACGCGCAAAGGGGCCGCTGTCCCCTTTGCGCCTCCGCCGCGCGAAGGGGCAGCAGCAGCTGCGCGGCCCAGATGAACCTTTGTGCCGGGCAGCCCCTGCGCAGCCCTGCTGCGCGAAGGGGATGCGGCCCCTTCGTGGCCCAGATGCGCAATGGGCCTGCTGGCCCCTTTGCGCCTCCGTCGCGCGAAGGGGCAACAGTGGCTGCGCGGCCCAGACACGGGAAGGTCCCGCGCAGCCCCTTCACGGCCCTGTTGCGCGAAGGGGACGATGGCCCCTGCGTGGCCCATCGTGGCCCATTGGCCTAGGCCATTGATGGGCCCGGCCCGGCCCATTGGGACCGGGCCAGTCCAAAAATTTAATGTAATTGATTTTTTTTTTTAATTTTTAAGAAATGTTATTTAAAAAAATATTTTTATAATATTGTTTTAATAATATATTAGTTAGTTATAAATCTTTTTTATGTGTTAGCTTTTGCGATTCTCGAATATTTGGATTGGAAGCTTTTACTGGTGTTGATATCGGATTCTATCGGTGAGTTATTAATTGGTGGTGAAAAATGTTTTATTATGTACTGTAATGATGTTAAAATGCAATTTATAGTAAATTTTATGTGATAATTGATTATGAAAATTATTAGATTAACAATACTCAGCAATTTATTTTAAATCTTATATCGATTTGTTAAATAATCAATGTTGTTAAATATTTAATATTTGATAATTTATTTAATTTTATGATAATATTTAATGTTATTGTAATAATGTAGTTAATTTGTTTCATATTAATTAAGTTTATAATATTATTTATTATTATATTTAATTTTTGTGAAATTAAGCTTTGTATTAATGATGATTTGAGTTTTGTACCTTTAACGTTATTATTTATTGTTATATGAATTTAGTTGGAAATATTGATTATATTACTTTTGATGATTTAGTAGTTTTGTTTGTAGTTCTTATTAATATTTAAAAAAATTTAAATTTGGAGACAGGGAAAATGCAGAACGAAAGAAGTTGGATGTATAAGAAGAATTTATCTGATCGTCGGGGTTTAACTGATAAATTTATTTTTGGGTTGGAGCAATTTTTAAATTTTGCTTGTACTCAAGTTGATTTTATAGATGGGAATAAGTTAAGGTGTCTGTGTAGAAGGTGTCGGAATGGTAAATTTTTGCAGTGTGATAAAGTTAGGGAATATCTTTGTAGAGTTGGTTTTACCCCGAATTACTATAATTGGACATGCCATGGTGAACCATTCATTTTTGATGAGGAGTTTGGACGAAATAGACAATTCTCAGTTAGTGGGGATCGGAGTTATTATGAACAATTGAATCCGTATCAGAGGATGGTAATTGATGCAGTGGGTCTGAATTTTGTTCCCGATCCAAGCGCTGCAAGTTCTAGTTTGCTCCAACATTTGAACATGGGTATACTAGTTATGCATCACCATTGGAGGAGGTAGAAGTAGTAGGTGTTGATGAAAATGTGTCAATGAATCATCTCTCCAATTTCAGGAAGTCTTAAGAGCTGCAGATGAACCTTTATGGGCTGGTTGTGACAGCCACACTAAATTATCTCTAACCGCAAGATTGTTGAATGTCAAGGCAGAGCATAATGTGTTTGAGAATTGTTTTAATGATTTTGTTCAAGTTATTGGAGAAGTTTTGCCGCGTGATCATATTATGCCCAATGACTTCTATAGTATGAAAAAGCTTGTGAAAGAATTAAGTCTTCCAGTGCAGAGAATAGATGTTTGCAGAGATGCTTGTATGCTATTTTGGGGAGATGATAAAGAAGCAGATTTTTGTAAATTCTGTAATCAAAGTAGATACAAGAGTTCTCGGAGGTTGGGTCGTAATCAGCAGCGTAAATCATACAGACAAATGTTTTATTTGCCTTTAACTCCTAGGTTACAAAGACTTTATGCATCTGAGACCATTGCTAAACACATGACCTAGCATGTAAATCATGAAACAGAAGAGGGGTTAATGTGTTATCCTTCAGATGCAGAAGCGTGGAAATATTTTGATAGAACATATCCTGAGTTCGCGAGAGAGACTCGAATATTAGATTAGGTCTCTGTGCTGATGGATTTGCTCCATTTGGCAAATCAGGATGAAATTATTCATGTTGGTCAGTTATCTTAACTCCGTATAATCTTCCACCCGGTATGTGTATGAAGACACCGTATATGTTTTTAATATTGGTCGTGCCTGGCCCGCAAAATCCAAAGAAATTAATATATGTTTACATGCAACCATTGATTGCGGAGTTGAAACAACTATGGGATGAAGGTATTCTTACATATGATGTTCATAGTAATCAGATGTTTGTAATGAAGGCTGCTCTTCTTTGGACCATTAATGACTTTCCAGCGTATGGTATGTTATCGGGATGGAGTACCACTGGGATTTTAGGATGTCCAATTTGTTTGGAGAGATTAAAATCATTCAGATTGAAACATGGGAAGAAAGCGAGTTATTTTGATTGTCATAGACAATTTTTACCGTTAAGTCATAAATTCAGAAGAAATAAAGAAGAATTCACTAAGAATAGAATTGAAAGAACACCTCCTCCACTGAGATTAACCAGTGAACAAATTTGGCATAGAGTCATTAACTTTCCATCTGTTATTGAAGAGCCACATGGTACAACATATGGCTATGGACATTCGCATAAATTGACTAAACGAAGTTTATTTTGGGATTTACCTATTGGAAGACTCAGTTGATTCATCATAATCTCGATGTAATGGATATCGAGAAGAATGTCTTTGATAATCTGATAAATACAGTGATGGATATCACTAGGAAAACGAAAGACAACTTGAATGCAAGAAAAGATATACGACTCCTTTGTAAACGACCCACTCTTGATGTCGATGAAAGTAGTAGGGGACCAAAACCAAAAGCAGTTTATACATTGAATAAGGATCAGAGACGGCTTGTTTGTGAATGGTTGAAATCATTGAGATTTCCTGATGGTTATGTCTCAAATCTTGGAAGATGTGTCGATTTAAAGGAATGTAAGTTAATTGGTTTGAAAGTTATGATTGTCATATATTTATAGAAAGACTAATTCCTATTGCTTTTAAGGAACTCTTACTGAATTTTGTTTGGGGTGCCATTACGGAGCTAAGCATTTTTCTTCATGATATTTGCTCGACAGTGTTGAAACATTCACACATGGAGATGTTAGAGAGAGAGATTCCAATCATTTTGTGTAATTTAGAAAGGATATTTACATCGTCATTTTTTGATTCCATGGAACATCTTTTGGTTCACTTGCCATATAAGGCGAAAGTTGGAGGTCCTGTCCAATTTAGATGGATGTATCCATTTGAAAGGTGAGTTTTTCATCTTTTTTTCTTCGTTATGAAGGCATATAAATTTTGTAATTTCATTACATATAATTTTCTAAAACATTTTGTTTTATTACAATTAGATTCCTATATCATTTGAAGAAGAAAGTTAAAAATATGGCACGTGTTGAAACCTCTATTGTCAATGCATATATTGTGGAGGAAGTAACAACGTTTGCATCATATTATTTTGAGCCTCACATTCAGTACAAGGGGCGGAGAGCAGGAAGAAATGATGAGGGTCCTATTGATCCCAATTTGAATTCATTCTCAATTTTTAACTACCTTGGTCGACCAAGTGGATCATGTAAGCGTAGATATTTAACTGATCAAGAATGGCGGGCAGCCCACACATATATTTTACTGAACTGTCCAGAAGTGACACCATTTTTCGAGTAAGTGTATAGTTTTTATTTTATGTATTTCTTATGTCGTACATTATGTGTGTTAAAATTTATTTCCTTTGATGGTGGAATTTTCCAAAACGTATATTCTCAACTTTCGAGACATGAGTTTGATCGTTACTGCGATAAAGAATTTGTACCATGGTTCAAAAAATATATAAGTAGACTATCAATTATTTAAATATTTATGTTAAAACATATTAACATATTCATTTAACTTTAGGTCCATGATAATCAAGCTCAACTTCAGCAAGAATTATTAATCCATTTGTCATGGGGTCCAAAAGCAATGGTACGAACTTGGCCATCCTATTTTATAAACGGGTATAATTTTCATACTGAAGAATATGGAGTGGGCAAAACGACAATGAATAGTGGAGTTTGTGTTCAGTCATCCACTGATGGTGGAGGTCAAAATGATTTTTATAGTTTGTTGGATGAAATCGTTGAGGTAGAGTACCCTGGTCCAGCATTACGGGTTGTTTTATTTATGTGTCGCTGGTTTGACCCTGTGAAAGGGATGAAAGTGCATCCACAGTTTAATTTAATTGAAATAAATCATAAGAAATTGTATAAAAGATATGAACCATTTGTGTTGGCACAACAAACGATTCAAGTATTTTATGCTTCATATCCTAATTTGAAACGTGACAAAATTGATTGGTGGGCTGTTTTTAAAATGAAAGCACAGAAAAAAATTGAAGAACATTGGGAAGAGACAGCATATCAACAAGAGCAAGTTGTCAATGCAGTTCAGACCGAGGAATATAATATTCCAACGTTACGAGATCCTAGCGGAGTAGTGATAAATGTGGATGCAAGTGAAATTCATGAAGAAGATGATGAAGAATCTAATTTTGAGACAAATGATGAGGATGAAGATGAGGATTCTGATGAGGATGAGGAAGAGGATGATGAAAATGATGTTGAAGAGTCTAATTTTGAGACGCAGGATGACGATGAGGATGACAATGACGATTTTGATTTTTGATGACGGGTAAATTTTGTTCTCTTCATATAATAAAAATCGGATATTTATCTTGATATATGATAATATATTTTTTTTAAGTGAGTAAGTTAGTCGACACGTATAATTTACAAATTTCTTTACTCAATTTCTTGTTTATTTACTGTCTCATTCTTAAATTTATATATTGGATTTGTTAATATACTATCTTTTTTTTTCTATAGGTCGTTAGAGAAAATTTCTTCACATATTGGAACCTTGTTTCGTCGGAACTAATTTATCAAATTAAATATGGTAAGTTTATTCATGTTCTTCATTATGTATATGATGATTATGCAATTTACATTTTTTTGTTTAAAATGTATTATGGTTGACAGTTTCGACGTGGCGGCCATAGACGCAATTCTGATGGAAATTCACGCTCTTCACATCGCAGTCCGATTCGGCAGCTTCGCAATCACATTCCCTTGCCGGCAATGTACCTTCGCCTCCCCCTTCTGTTGCAGGCCCTTCACATTCTCAACACATCGCTAGCAATGTACCTTCTGCAGTCCCTTCGGTGGAACAGTCGTTTGCCGATAGAGAAAACAATCGAGAGTTAATAGCCCCTTATGGAGATTCGTAAGTACTAAATTTTAAATTTATAGATGTATTATTTCTTTTATTTATGAAATAATTTCTTCTTTTAACTATCATATTTATTTAACATTGTTTGTTTGAAACTTTACGATAGATTTACAAATTCTGTACATGTTATTCACGAGCTGAATAGAATTGTGAATAATCATTGGGGAGGGGCTTCGATGTCTTACACAAACACTCCGGATGAAACAAAAGAACTATGGTGGAACGAGTTCAAGGTAAGTTATCCCAATCAGTTTATATATGAAATTAAGTTAATAACTTTATAAGTTATTGGTTTCTTTCCATTGCAGCGAGTATTCACTTGGGACGAGACTGAAAAGTTGGAAGTAAGAAGGATTTTCAAGAAAAAATGTGGCGATCACATTCGTCACGTTTTAAATCATGCAAAGAGACATGTAAAAAAGCCCAACTGCATCACCGAGCAAAATTGGGGCAGGATTCTGAATTTTTGAGAATCGAAGGAGAGCCAACGAAGGAGTGAGCAAAATAAAAAAAATCGAGCTTATAATTCAGAGGAATCGTCTGCGACGTATGCGGGAGGCTCGATCACTATCGGTGAACATAGAAATAGATTGGTAATTTTATACAAATATTAATTTTTTTTATCTAATTTAAAGTATATCATTATTTCTAATAGTGTTTTTTTATTTTAGGCAAAGGAAATGGGGACCAAGCCTTCATTCATAGAGACTTTCACACGCACATTTCAGAAAAAAGACAAGACTTGGAGCGGGGAGAGAGCTAGAGCAATTAAGGTTTGTAATTTCAAATTTTCCAATTACTTTATGTACATTTTCAATGTTGATATGAACATTTTATGTTGAGCATATCATAACAATGTAGGAAGATGAATTCTTTTATGTTAGTCTCTCTCAAGTTTATTTTTATTGTTGACTTGATTCTTTGATTTCTAATGAATTACTTGCTAGAGATTCTCTTTTATTTTTTTTCCTAAAATTTCAACTTATTCAATGTTAATATGAATGTTCATAATTTAGATCCTATATGGTGTCATGATTTATGTTACAAAATTTTTTATTTTCCTTGATTATGTGTTTGTATTATAATGTTATTGTAAATTTATTTTAATTTTTCTCATGACAATATAGGAGAAATATAATGAGCTAGCATGTAGAAGTTCGAGTGCTAGTGATGATGCTGGCGGATCTGAGCCATCTGTTGAAAACATGAATACATGGCTCGAGGTGACTGGTGGACGAAAAGGGAGTAGAGTAGTTGGGCTAGGTTCTTTGAGCAGAACATACAAAATCGTCGGTTCATCTTCTTTCACACCACCAGCAGTTAGAGCACAAATAAATCAATTGAAGCCATTTGAAGGACTTGCTACTGCAAAGAGATCAGGCATTCAGTGAACTTCAAGCAAAGCACATGCAAGAATTGCACGAGGTCCGCACGCAACAAATGTTAATTATGCAGCATCTTCAGTTAGTCTCCGCTCCGAATCAGATTCCCCCTTCTATTTCTCCTCCTGATAATGCTTGCGATGGTGATGAGGGTGATGATTTCTTTGATGATGATGATGATGATGGTGATGGTGGAGGTCATACTTGAAATTGTGAACTGTTATGTTACTGTTATATTGATTTTTTTTTAATGTATGGTTATTGATATTTCGATATTTAGTTTTGATGTTGCTTTTTTGTTTGATATTATAAATATGATTGCTTGTTAAATTTTTAATTTATTGATTTTATTGAATAGTTAGTTATAATTATGAGTATAGATTGTTTAAATTTTATATTAAAAACGATTTGGATGATAATATTGTTGATGAGGTTGGGTGAGCAGGCAAATTTGTCCAAATATGTTAATAAAATTTGTATTCGTTGTAAAATATATATTCGTGACAAATTTTGTTCCTGAAAATAATGCTCATGGTGATGTAAATTTTGATTTGCGACGAATTTTGCAACGAAAAACATTCGTCGCCGATTTGCGATAAATTATTTTTCGTTGGTGATTTGCGACAAAAAACTTATTCGTTGCAAAATTAGCAACAAATATTGTTTCGTCGCAAAAATTTGGGACGAAATAAGATTTGTCGCAATTTTGTGACGAAATAGTATTCGTCGCACCTTTTGCAACGAAATAATATTCGTAATAATCGTCGCTAAATTTGCGACGACTGTTTTTCGTCGCAACTTTTCCGACGAATTTAGCGACGAATTACTTTTCATTGCAAAGTTTGCAATAAATTTTTTTTCGTTGGAAATTTTGCGACGAAAAATGTATTCGTCGCTAAGTTTGCGACGAAATTGGTTTTGTTGTAGAATTTGCGACGAATATTGTATTAGTGGCAGATTTGCGATGAATATTTTTTTCATCGCAAATGTCGCTGCAAATTTGCGACGAATTTCGCAATATATAAATATTTGTTGCAAATTGTTGCGACGAATAATTAATTTTTCGTCACAAATTTTTGCGACAACTTATTAGCAACGAAAAAATATTTGTTACAAAATTCGTCGCAAATGTGTTTTGCGACGAATTTTTCTTACAATTTCGTCCCAAATTTTGTCGCAAAATTTGTCTTTTTTTGTTGTGATACTTGACTTAACTCAAATTATATATTTATTATTATCTTTTAAAACACTAAGTCAAAATATAATTGACTAACCTGTGAATACAAAATAATGTATTAATTAAAAGACAGTTTTCATTTCACACTATTATCTATCAACTTCATTATAGTTGTTTTCTTAGACATGAATCAGAAAATTGAACCAACTATGATATTTTGGTTACATGTTAAAATAGTAACACTAAAATAAAATTTCAAAAAACAGTTGAAAGTCTTAAGGGATACACAACAACCCATCTTTCAATACAATGAGCACATCATATCTTACTATATCCCAAACTTCTTTTACTACTCTTAGTCAATGTATCTCTTATCCTTCAAACAACATAAGTAAGAGTATACTTGATTTAACTTAAATTATATATTTACAATTATATTTTAAAACACTAAATCAAAATATGGTTGATCGACCCACGAATACAAAAAATGTGTTAGTCACAAGGCAGTCTTTGTTTTCACACTACTATCTATGAACTTCATTATAATTGCTTTCCTAAATATGGATCGTAAAACCGAATCAACTATTATTTCTTGGTGACATATTAAAATAGCAACATAAAAATAAAGTTTCAAAAAATAATTGAAAATTCTAAGGGTATAAAATAAGGTTAAATACAAATTTTAGGATCTCGCAATATGAAGTATAGAAAAATTCATCAACTCATTGCCCATATGGTCACATCAGCACACGAAATATGAAACACATTTTATGATATTTTTTCTTCTCTATTAGAAGCATATGTCTCCTCTTTAAAATAATATATCATACAGATCTTAATCCAAATATATCGCACCACTTAAATTGAGTTTTGTTCTTATAAGTGCTCAAAATATCACAATTTCAAGAAAGCTCGCACTATTTTATTTTTTTTATTGTTACATAATAATATCACCTTAGACTAGCATTTTCATTGTATTTAATTGTTTTATGTAATGTAGGCCAAGTTTACGTGGGACAATGGTCACAGAAGAAAAAAAAAGTTTGGGTGAACTTTAAAGTAAAAACTAGTAAAAACTAGTAAGTTAATGCATGATGCAATGAACAAAGATAGATAGAAAGAAAAAAAAAATAGACTACTCAACAAATTTTGGACAAGCTTACGACGAAATGGACCAAGGAAGAATACAACAAGATGTGTACGAGGAATCTAAAAAATAAGGTTGGGAGTTTAGTGGAGGATCATGCTCTCAATGCTATTGGTTCCAAGAGTTTGAACGCTTATCATATAGAATTTGTAAAATTTTCAGTTTCTTTTTTATCACCTTTTTTCGATTAAATAATAATTTGGATTTATATATTTTCAATTTTTCATTCACTTTATTGTAGGAAATGAGATATGGGAGGGATGACAACTATATCAAGACTTCAACTGCAATTAGCCAAAAAAAAGAAAAAGGATAACATCATTCACTCGGAGGCAGCCTGAGTTAGGGTAATTTTATTTTTCAAGATTTATATAACTTTTGTATCTTATTTTACATATTCTGTAATTCTTATTTGCCAAATTATATTTATTTGTAAGAGGCATATACCTAGAAGTTGGTGGAGAGGAGGAATGTGTCGATACCCACTAATCCAGCATCCGTGGGCATCATAGATTATCCAAACTTGGAGGATGTGTCCGGTGGTATCCGACACAAGAGGAGGCTCGGGGAGGTTTGTCCACGGGTAATGAATGAACATCTTGAAAAGAAAAAAGAAAATGTCATTCTTTTCTCCTCCAAACATCTTGTCTCCAATACCAGCACAATATGAAGAGGTTTTGCTGAACAACGAGGAGATTATGCAGGAGAATATAGATCTATAGGAGTAAGTTAGTGTCTCAATCTTGGCTATAATCATATTCACATGGAATTCAAAGTGATCTTTAGCTTCTCTAACAGCAAGTCCGCATCACCCCGCTTATTGTATTAGATTCTACAGTCCCCTTAGCAACCGCAACCCTAGCTCCACTCTCAAGTCCAAACCTCTATTTGCTAATCCCTACCACCATAAAATTAGAGCATTGAGGTGACGGTAATATTTATAAGAGGTGACATGTAGCGACCGTTTTTTATGGCATATAGCAACACTTGTGACGAAACCGTTAAAAAATATATATATTTTACGACGGTATAATATTATTCGTTAGGAAAAGTTTAGCAATCGTCAGTAATGGTTAGATAACCATTTGTAAAAAGCGATATTGAATTTTCACTGTTATTGTTTGTGGTCAGTAAATATAACACTTTTAGGGATGGTTTGAAAACAGTCAGTATATGACCGTTTTTACTGTCTATCTAACCATATCGTCTGCATAAATTCTACATTTACAGTCTTTAAAAACTATATTCAATTCAAACACTTATTTTTTATAGTTAGTAAATAAGGTATAGTTTTAGAAACGGTCTCGATTTGATTACTTCTACTCACTAGTTAAGCATATCGTCTTCATAAGTTTCATACAAATCTGATGATTATTATTTGTGGTTAGTAAATATGACAAGATTTTAGAGACGGTTTCAAAAATATCTCTAAATAACTCTTCTTTACTATCTAGTTAATCATATCGGGGATATAAGTTGTATATCTATACTAACTTATTGATTGTACAGTTTTTAAAACTTATGTTCAATTTTGACGATTATCATTTGTGGTTAGTAAATATGGCAGAGTGTTAGGGACAGTTTGAAAACAGTTTCGATTTGACTTTTTTTACAGTCTAGTTAAGCATACCAGTTTCGTAAGTTCTATTCAATTCTGACAATTATTATTTGTGATCAGTAGATATGGTAGAGTTTTAGGGACTATTATTTAACTGTCTCTATATGTCTATTATTTACTATCTACGTAATCATACCGTCTGTATATGTTCTTCATCTATCATAACCCATATTTTTTCCAGTCGCTAAAAGTTATGTTCAATTTAAACGCTCATCTTTTATTGTTAGTAAATATTGCAGAGTTTTAGAAAAGATTTAAAAACAGTTTTGATATGACTATTTTTACTCATTACTTAATCATATCGTCTTTATAAGTTCACTTAAATCTAACGATTATTATTTGTGGTTAGTAAAAATGACAGAGTTTTAAAGACGGTTTGAAAAATGTCTGTAAATAACTCTTTTTTATTATCTAGTTAACCATATCGTGGACATAAGTTGTATATCTATACTAACTTATACATTGTACAGTCTTTAAGACACATGTTCAATTATGATACTTATCATTTGTGGTTAGTAGATATGGCAGAATTTTAGGGACGATTTGAAAATAGACTCGATATGACTCTTTTTACAGTCTACGTAAACATACCAGTTTTATAAATTCTATTCAATTCTGACAGTTGTTATTTGTGGTTGGAAGATATAGTAGAGTTTTAGAGACAAAACTGTCTTTATATGTCTATTCTTTACTATCTACTTAACCATATCGTCTGTATAAGTTTTTCATATTTCCTAACTCATATATTATGCAGTCGTTAAAAGTTATATTCAATTGAAATGCTAATCTTTTATAGTTAGTAAATATGTTAGAGTGTCTCGATAAGACTATTTTTGATTGCTACTTAAGCATATTGTCTTCATAAGTTGTACTCAATTCTGACTGTCATTATTTATGATAAATGAATATGACAGAGTTCTAGAGAGGGGTTGAAAAGTGTCTCGATATGACTCATATTTTACAATCTAGTTAACCATACCGTCGAGATAAATTCTATATCTATGCTAACTTATATATTGTGCAGTATTTAATACCTATATTCAATTTTGACGCATATCATTTGTGGTTAGTAAAAATGACAGAGTTTTAAGGACGGTTTGAAAAATAGTCTCGATATTTTTCTTTTTTCTGTCTATTTAAGCATACAAATTTTATAAGTTCTATTCAATTGTAAGAGTTATTATATGGAGATTGAGAGACGATTTGAAAACGGTCACTATATAACTATTTTTATTGTCAACTTAATCAAATTGTCTGTATAAATTCTATATCAATACGAATTCAAATATTATACGGTCTTTAAATGCTATGCCCAATTCAGACGTTTATCTTTTGTAATCGGTAAATATGCAGAGTTTTAGAAACGGTTTAAGAACATTTTCATTATAACTATTTTAACTCATTACTTAAGCATATCATTTTCATAAAGTTCTACTCAATTCTGATAGTTATTATTTTTTATGACTACAAGAGTTTCGAAGTCTAATTTGTCATTTTGTAGTGTGATCACTGATATTTTAAAAAGTGTTGGGATAAGTTTAATAAGAGAAAATAGAGTAGAACTAAGTTCGAGAGATAGAAGTATAAATCTACGAATGCTACAAAGAGCACAATGGATTTTGCAAGATGATGTGTGGTTTCATCCGAAGAACAGATTTCTTAGGGAGGATAGGGAAGAAGAAGCAAGGAATGAAGAAGAATTGAATGAAGGAGGAATTGGTAACGAAGCTGAAGAAGAAGAAGAAGAAGATCAAGGGAATGAAGGAGGAGATGGGAATGAAAATGAAGGAAACGAGGGAGGAGATGGAGGATGGAATGACTACCATCGGAATGCCAATGACGAGGCAAGGTGGAATGATTTGTTTCAATGTATTTATGGTCTGAAAACAGACATTGGCATGCTTAATGAGTAAGTTGGAGGACTTGGGATGGAAATACGAGAACATAGGATAGAAATGGGAGAAACAAGGACATAAATGGGTCGACTGAGTAGTGAAGTAGATGAAATTGAGAGACGACTGTTTGGAATGCAACAATATACATATGAATTTGTAGATCAGAATGCAGAGCAGCATCGCAAAATGATATGTCAGAACATCAGAGCTGACCTTGGGGCAAATTCCAAATCTATTGAATGCATCAGAGACCATTTGCAGATAAGCAACCTGGCCCGACCTTCATGCTCTACTGCTCAGCCTTCTTTATCTCCTAGTCCTGCCACTCAACCTTTTTCTGCCACTCCTACACCACCACGTCGCTTTGGATTTACCCACCCATTTGTTTTACACCCACCTTCTACATTTGGTTCTCTTGCTCCTGATACTCACCCTCGTGCTCCTGACACTCAGCCTAGCCGTGACAATCCTGCCCCTAGGCATCCATTTCTGACATTTGGTTCTCCTCATACACCCACAACAACTACCTGGGGTAACACTCCTACCCCTATTACTACTCCTAATTCTTTTACCATTGAGCAAGTTGTTAATACTGTAATAGCAAATCCGGAGTCGAATGATGCTACAAGAAAGAGTGCCAAAAAATTTAGACCAAAAGTTAAAAATAACAATTTGAAATAATTATGTGTACTTGTTTCCCTTCCCTTGCTTTTTGCATTTGTATTTGTAGTTTTGTTCATTTTGTATTTTCATTTGTATTTCAATGTTGATATGTTGATCTTTTCTGTTTTTCAATGTTAAAAAATTCTAGTAATTATGTTTATTTTGTATTTTTCTATTTGTATTTTGATATGTTTTGTAATTTTTTTATTCTCATTGTATTTTGATTTGTAATGTAATGTTTAGTTGTATTTATAAGTATTTGAATTTTAATTTTTTAATGTAATGATATGTTGTAGTTGTAATGTTTATTAAGAACGTGAGATTGGTCGTGGTTAAATTTTCTTGATCAACCAAACTGTTAGATCAGTTATGACAGTAAAGAGTGTTAAACAAAATGTATAAAAATGGGTAAACTCTAGAAGAAAGAGGGAAAAAGGATTGATTCTTTAATTTGTTCCGAGTCTTCTCTCTGTCTCTCTATCTCTCTCCCTATCTGTCTCTATCTCTCATCTTTATCTCTCATCTTCTCCATCTCTGCAACTCCTTTATGCTCTCCTAAAATTTTCCTTTCAATCTCTAACCTTTCTTCTATGGCCCCTATGAACTCTATCAGAATGCACAAAACAACCGTGCTCTGTTTTGATTTCTTACTTTGTTTTTCGGTTCCATTTCATGTGTATAGGTGCTCTTTTTTTTATTTCCATTTGGGTTTGAAACCAATATCTTTAATGTTCCAGTCCTATGCCACCTAAGCAATGGGTAGCAGGGTGAGCACCCGTGCAAACCGTCGTGCTTCCATGACCATGGGCGGAGGCCCCTGTTAGCCGTACAAGCCCGGAATCCCTCACGGGAGCAATCTCCTCTCATACGAGCGCAGTCTCCTGCTCATGCTACCCCCGCCCAAGTATGGGCATAAGCCTGGGAACCCCTTTGCGGGCGCAGCCTCCTGATCATGTTGTCCCCGCCCAGGCATGGGTATAAGCCCGACAACCCCTACCAGGCGTAGCCTCGCGCTCATGCTGCCCCCACCCAGGCATGGGCATAAGCCCGGCAACCCCTACCGGGCACAGCCTCATGCTCATGCTGCCCCCACCTAGTCATGGACATAAACCCTGCAATAATAATCAGCAGTAGTGGCAAGTATGATAAGTAGTGGTAAGTAATTATAAATAATGGTAAGTAGTGGTAAGTAATTTCAATTTTCATCTGAATACTTCTCATCAATACAATCTGAATTCCATACATCTCAATTCTATCTGTTCAAGGTTTATTTATGATTTTTTTGGCTTTGCTTTGATTAGTTTGCTTTGCGGTGCTGATGGTCATGAAATCTTCTCCATAATATCGCTTCGAACACTATTATGGTCAAACATTAAAAGTTTCAAAAAATATTCCTTTCTCAAAAAATTTATCTCATGAATCCATCCAGCCATGAAAATTCATAAATTAATCATATCAGTCCAATTCAAATAAAAATGATGAAATGCAATAAGAAAATATATATACTTCCTGAGTTGGTGTAGTCCAATTCAAGTTCTTCTTATGTACCAAATAATAATACTATGTATAGATGACAAAATAAAAAGTGAATAAGAGACTGATAGTATGGCAATTAGTGTTCATTAGTGTTCAGTCAGCAAGATTCATGCGTGTGCACTCAGGAAGAGTAAATATATATACATTTGTAAGGTGTAAAGTGATGTGTGTGCACTCAGGAAGAGCATATGCATATGCATTTGTAAGGTTTAAAGTAATGACTATGGAGAAATCAAATATTGCTAATTCCTACGTGTATTGAAACACTAAACAACTCGAATTAAGAACAATATAAAGATTAAAGATTAAAGATTGTAAATATTAAGAATGGTGACAAAAGATAAATTAATAAAAATTTACCAAAAACCATAGGGGAAAAATACATCTCGAGAAAAATGGAGATGAGTTCCGATTGTAGGTATTAAGAAACCTGATATAGTAATCCATCGTCTACAAATATAACCAAAATCATTACAATCATTAAGTCAACTATTGCAAATATAGCCAAAGTCATTATCATTATGAAAGCTATTGCAAATATAACCAAATTCATTAGTAGCATTATGTAATTCTATTTGAAGGTAATAGTAAGAAAAAAAAATTTCTTACACTAGGTTAAATATTTCAAATAATTAAAGATAAGATCAAAATTTTTTAATTTAAAAATTTTGATACATACCAATATCCCAACCCACTGAGGGGGCACGAACTCATGAGCATCAGTCCATATGATTTAATTTCCACCGATATTACACAAAATTGTTCTATCATTCTCAATAATTTTATATATCAGTAATAATCAAAGTTAAAAATTTTCTTGAAATTATATAACTTGTATAGATAAACCATAACTTGCCTGGCTTTATTTGGTATGAGTTTTCTTTGTTTCTTTCACTTTGTTGTAGTTGTCCCTATCCCCTTCCTTTAATTTCGTCCATTCTTTAATACTTTGACTCTATTCTTGTAATAATTTTTACATTATTGATAGTAATAATAATAAAATTATTAATATATGCAAACAATATTAGATTTTATTACCTTACTTGCACGCAAGGCACTCCTCTTCTTCTTGTTCTTAGTCACTCCTTTCTTCTTCTCTTTTGTATTTAGAAACGTAAATAACGTATATTAAATTTCTAGAATTTATAACATAAATCACTAAATCTCAAATCAATTACTAAAAATCTCTAAATACTCTAATAACCAATAATCATAAATAAGCTCAAATAAAGGATAAATATATTGACGGACGAACCTGCAAAAGCCTCATTGTCGGAATAAACTTCCATTTGTAGTTCTGGTTCAAAATTTTCAAAATATTAAAAAATAATATTTTCAAATCTCTTCTCTTGGCCTCTCTGTTTTCAAAAAAAGTCTTCGATTCTTCTTCTCTGTCCTATCCTTATCTTCACTCTTCAGTCTTCACTTTTTACTCACTTTTTACTCCTCTTACTTTTTTGTTCTCCTCCTCCTCGCTCGTTCTCTCTTTCTCCTCCTTCGTTGTTCTCTCTTTCTCATCTTCCTCCCTCGTTCTCTCCCTCTCTCTGACTCAGTTCTTGCAACAAGTATTCTTCTACAAATCTAACTTCGATGAACCATCAAAGTGAGTAATTTCATGAAGAAATGGTAGAAAATGCCGAAAAAAACTAAAATGGTGACAACATATTACCGAGAAATGCTGAGCAATGCGGAGACATTACCATTATTTCACCGCCATTGGATGAAATGCCTTTCACCGGATCAAATGCCTATCATTGATGGTGTTCATAGGGTGTTGTACTCGTGGGTGTTGTGAGCTGTGACTGTTTTGGAACTCATTGTTGAAAAGACGTGTGAGTGACATGTCTCCTCTTCTGATGATTTTGAATCCCGACCATTGGATCAAGCAAGATAATCAACAACCAACCCTAACCGTCGATACTTTGCCCACCAACTTACCACCCATTATCATGACTTACCATCAATTAATACCAACCATCAATTACCATCAATTGCCCCATCCATCAATTGCTATTGCATAATTGCATAATGTCTAAAACAAATATTTTAGTTTCAATTTACTATATTTAATTACTATATATATGTAATACTATAATTTGTTTAATTTTATATTTTATATTTAAATAAAACTATATTTATGTAATTACAATTATTTTATCATTAATCTACTATATGAAAATAATGATAATGTTAAGGTTAAGTGAGGAAAATAGAGTTGGATCGGACAACTGCAATATACACCAAACATTACTCTATTAGTGTAATTTAAAATGTTTGATATTTACTGATTAAATAATACTACATTATTATTATTAACTATTTTTTAATACTATATTTATTTAATAACAAATTACAAAAAAATTTTATCCAATTATAAACATGACAATTACTAATTATGAAGATGACAATTATCAAGACAACCAAAGAAATCGAGTTTGATTGAATGCCAAATTACAGTAGTCTGTTTACAAACCAAAAACTTTTTTAAAGAGTAAAATGTGGCTACAAATACTTTGTACTTATTTAATCTTAACTTTCTGATATGTTGATATGGACAAAGTTTCTTGGCGTGAATATTGGCGCACCATTGCATTTTGGCATTTTGGCATTTTGGCATGCTCGCAGGGCGCACGATTGCAACACAGCCACATGCATTTTACCTCGCGGTTGCAACCAGTGTGGGCACAGTAAAAATTGTGGTGAAAGTGAGATAGGAAAAAAAAAGAGAGAGTGAGATAGAGAGGAAGGAAGAGATGGAAAAAAAAAGCCAAAAATGGAATAAATTGTCGTAGTGGAAGTGGTAAGCGGTAAGTGGTAAGTTATTATGTAATTTTGTGATAAGTGATAAGTTTGCGTTAATCATGGTAACTTCGTAGTAAGTTCGCATTCAACCAATTTACCCTCCTTGTGTTCATGATTTTCAATATTAATTTAAATTATAATATATTAACAATTTAAAATATATATATTTAATCACAAATACTACTATATTCAAAATATATAATATTAAAAACTCATAATTCATTCAGTATATAAATACACCAAATAGAAAAGAAAAAAAATAAAAAGAAGAAAAAAATAGAGGCAAGGGAAAAAAAAGGGTAAAAGTGAGATGGGAAAAAAAAAGAGAGGGATAGAGAGGAAGGAAGAGATGAAAATAAAAAAAGACAAAAAAAAATCTCAGAAATAGAAGTGGTAAGTGGTAAGTGGTAAATGGTAAGTGGTAATAAGTGGTAAGTTCGTCGGTAATTTTGTGATGGATAACAGTAAGATAAAAAAAAATGGTCCACAAGGTAGAGAGGAAAAATATATATATATATATATATGTATATATATATATATATATAATATTAATAAGAATTTTTATGGACGAGAGTAAGATAGGAAAAAGAAAAAGAAAAAAAGTGCGGAAGGTAGAGAAGAAAAAAAGAAAACAAAAAGAAAAAGAAGATGAGGTGAACATGTGTGGCATAGTGGTTTGTGTTACATTTTATCTTCCACAACCAAGTTCGAATCCGCTACTTTGCAAATTTTTGCAAAAAAAAACCAGTGGCTTCAACCGTGTGCTACCAAGCATGCCCAGACCCTACGCCCGTGCGCATACCCAGCATCCCTGTGCGCGGTTGCAGCCGTGCACCCGCAGTTGTAACCGTGTGTGGGGGCATGCCCATTGCGCCTACACGCAGTTTCAACCGCAAGTCCCATGGTTGCAATTGTGGACATGCAAATCATAATAATAAATTAATTAATAATATTAAATAATTTTATATAAATTTCAAAAAATAATTATTAATAATAATGATAATAATACATTAATTATAATTATTATATAATTTTCAAAAAATAACAGTTATTTAATTATCAATATTATATAATTTTATATAAATTTCGAAAAACAACAATTATTTAATTTACAAATTATCATTTTAATATTTTGAAATAAAATCTTTAAAATGTTCATGCCAAAATCAATTTTCTATTTTGGTCCAATTTAATCAAATTTCTCTTTTTTCCGTCAAAATATTTTATTTTTGCCAATTTAATTATATTTTTTGTGCCAAAAACAATTTCTCTTTTATTTTGCTCTGTAATTTGTACAAAATATTTGATTTGTCTCCACAATAGAATATGTTCGCGCCAAAATCAATTTTCTATTTCCCCCTATTTTTACGCCAAAAATATTTTGTTTCTTTATTGCCAACAATATTAAATAATTTTATATAAATATCAAAAAAATATTTAATAATAATGATAACAATACATTAATTATCATTATTATATAATTTTATATAATTTTCAAAAAAACAACAGTTATTTAATTATCAATATTATATAATTTCATAAAAATTAAAAAAATAATAATTATTTAATTTACAAATTACTATTTTAATATTTTTCAATAAAATCTTTAAAATGTTCACTCCAAAATCAATTTTCTATTTTGGCTCCAATTTAATCAAATTTCTTTTTTTCCCGCAAAAAATATATTTTATTTCTGCCAATTTAATTATATTTTTTTGTGCCAAAAACAATTTGTCTTTTATTTTGCTTTGTGATTTGTACAAAATATTTGATTTGTCTCCACAATAAAATCTCTAATATTCGCACCAAAATCAATTTCCTATTTCCCATCCAATTTAATCAAATTTCTCTTTTTTTGTGTCAAAAATATTTTGTTTCTTTATTGTCAATTTAATTATATTTTTTGTGTCAAAAATAATTTCTCTTTTGTTTTTGTTACGTATATTTGTTTCAATGTAAATTTATAAAAAACATTTGATTTATATTTAATATAATAGACAAGTCATAGTATTCTAAGCGGAAGTGATGAATATATTATTGAGTTAATGCAAGTGTTAGAGTTTTCAATCACTTATTAGGATATATCATCACACATAGTTACATGATTTATGACCATTTTTAGATAAGTTTCATGAAGCCAAAATTAGTATATATATATAGTCGTAAAAATATTGAAAATGGTTGTTATATAGTCTTAAGTTATTGAAAATATTTGGTATATAGTTTTAAGATGGTTGTATGTCATAAGTTGTAATAATTTTAGGATAGTTGCATGTAATAAGTTGTAACAGGATATATGAATAATGTAATAATAGGTAATAGGTGATGTTATGATAATAATAATATCATAACAAAGTGGTAAATTATAGTAATCTTGAGAGTGATAAGAAACGGTAACTTTTGTGAGAGTGTGATAAGTTAGTGTTGAGTGTTAAGTTTGACATATGACGGTAGAAAGTAAGTGGTAAGTTGGTGGGTGAAGATATTATTATTGGAGTATACTAAATGAGCAATGATAAAGAGTGTAAAATTATAACGAGATATTATCTGTGCAGTTGGTATGTCACAATTTTACAATTTTTTCGTTATTTTCACAAATTTCCTTTCTCCTTTTATCTCAATTTTTTATTCTGGTTCATTTCTCTGAACTTCTTCAAACTTTTTTCTCTTTGTTTCCTACATCTTCATCTTCATCCCGGATATGATCTCAGTACTACACCGCACAGAAGTATTATGATACATTTTTTTATTATTAGATAGTATAGTGTTATATATATCATACAAGTTTATATAAATTAAAAAAAAAACTAACTATATTAATAATATCAAGACATTTAATTCATTTAGACAATTTAGACAATGATATTTGTTTTTGCACCAAAAATAATTTTTTACTTATAGAGTTAATTTAATCAAATTTTCAAATTTTTTTGCCAAAAACATTTTCTTTAACTAACAAGCGCAAAAAAACATTGGATAAATCATGATTTGTATTCTAAATTAATCAAGCAGGTTAATAAATGATAACAAATGATTCAGTGGTATTCAATCACTTTGTTACTACTAACTTTACATATATACCAAAAAACCAAAATTATACTTCCAACTATTGTACTTATACCATTTATAGTATGTGGGTGGATCAATTGCATGCTATCTCCTAAAAATACAGGTATTAATTTATAGTATGCGGGTGGATGAAGTGCATCCTATCTCCTAAAAATGCTGATGTTATTGGTGTTAATAATTGTATCTTATTTCATAAAAATTAGATTTTGATAATAAAAATTTAAGTAAAACAAGATAAAAACTGCATGAAATACAATAATAGTAAGTTAATAAATCCCACAAATTGCATGAAATGTAATAAGTGATTTTTTGAATAACACTAGGAAAGACACATGGTATTAACTACAAAAAAATGTGAAAATTAAGAATAAAAGGCAGGGACTGGTAATATAGGTGTAATAGGTAGTTAGTGATTTTTTTTAACAACCTAAATAACATAATGCATATGAAAGACACGTGGTCATATTGATTAAAAGTATAATAAGGAATTAAGAGTAACGCGGCTAATGAAAAAATAGGCGAGAAAAAAGTGCAAAAAAATGGGCAAGTATTTAAAATTTATTTATGAAAATGATATATTATAAATTATACGCACGAAAAGCTTTACCATTAAATTTCTCCTTCCCCCGAAAGCTTTTCTACTTTGACCATCCCTCCTCTAACCATCTAAACCTCTCACTCAACAAATAAAAGTATACATACTATTTAACAGTAACTCAATTGGCTCCCTTAGAGTGTAAGTATACATTGTAGTATATTTATAAATATTAAACTCTAATATTATATTATGTAATGATATAATTATATATGTATTGTTTCTATTTGATATATGGAACATGGTTTACTCATCGTGTAACTATCAATAATTAATTTTTTTTATTATTAATTTCTTCTATTTATGTATATCAATAGTTAATCTTAAATATTATTAATTTTTTCATTTCTTTTTTCAGGTTACGAATCCAAAATATCCTAAAGAGATTATTGATGAAATAAAATGGATTGCTCGTGAACAAAATCGATTAGTTAGAAATTACAATGGGTATGTAATCAATGGATATCTATTCAATATAAAAGATTGGGAGAAATACCTTCAGACTCAGAATTCAGGCGTTGTGATAGTGGTGGATGATATTGTTATGCAAGTGCCAGGTATAAAACACTCATTCAAGCTAAAGTTAATTATCATGGAATATTACGATAAATTATTGAAATAAACTATAATGGAATGTATATATTTGTATTCGGTGTGATTGGGTTGGCCTACATGAGGATGCAAGAAGGATAGATTTGGTTCAACACTTGTGAATTTTTCATATCTCAATCTTATGGGTGTGGATTTGTTGGATGATCCTTATGTGTTGGCATTTCAGGCAAAGAAGGTATTTTATGTAATGGATAAAAAAACAAAGGATGGTTTGTTGTAAAACATGTTAAAGTTAGAGATGAATTTGACATTAGTGACGAAGTAAACCTGAATTCAGAAAGTAACCCTTCAAACAATCAGCAGGTGTGGGTTCGAAGTAATATTGATGAAGACGAAGGGAATGTATCAATAGACATGAATGATGATGATGATATTGATAGAGTAGGATGGGATGAATATTTGTATGAAATATAATTTTGTTAGATTATATAATTATTGTTTTGTTTTCTCCATCTGATATACTATAATAAATGGTAATAGTAATATGTAGTGTACTAATATGGTAATAAGTGATAAAAAAGTGATATTGATCATATGAAGTGATATGGGTATAATAAATGGTAACAAGTGGTAATAAGTAATAAATGATATTTCTCAATAAGTGTGCCTGGTAACAAGTGATATATTCAAATTGTAAGAAGTGATAATAAGTAATAACTGATATTTGTCAAACAAGTGTACATGATAACGAGTGCTGACAAGTGGTATATTCAAGTTGTAACAAATGATAACAAGTTCGAACAATAATACAAATATTGTTATTACAAAATATTCAGTTTTTATATAAATATTTAAGTGAAAACTATATTTAATCTTTGTTTAAATTTAGAACCAATGTTGAGATACAAAGTACAAACAACCGCGAGTGCATCAATTATAATTATTAATTATATGTTACGTAGTAATTGAAAGGTGAGAAATCGTAATAATATATAATACATATGGATATATAAAAACAAATGGAAAGTTAACACGTTATGATCATAACATATGTAGAAACATGTGGAACTAAAAATAAGAGTGTGTAAAGAAAAAAGAGAGGATAAACATTTCATTTTTCATTTTTCATTAATATAATAAAATAACTATCAACATAATTAAATAATATTAAATATAATTTAAATAATATTAAATATGATATAACATAATTAATTATATAATTACATTTTATTTCATAATTTCATTCTCAATTATAAAATCTAAAATTAAATAAACACAATATATGGTATAATAAGTATTATTGGTATAGTTATCGCTAGAATAATATAGTAATGATATGGTAACGAAAGATATAATAATAATATATTAATATTATAGTAATAATGTAATAATAAAAGAATGTAATAATAAAGTAAAAATGTAGTAACAAATAAAAAGATATGTATGTGTATGTGTAATAATGATAATGATAAAATGGAGGTAAAGGAAAAGGGGGTAAAGAGAATGATAATATTTTTCAAATTACATATATGCATATATGTGTCAAGTAGTCATCCACACATGTGCACATGTGCACCTCTCCTCTAATCCTTAGCCAAAATCTCATTTCTATAAAAAAAAAAAATAAAATATGAGTTAGGGAAATCCAAAATTACATTTCTATAAAAAATTAAAATATGAGTTAGGTAAATGATGATACAATTAATATTATTAATTTAAATAATGAAATAACAATAATGTAGTAACAATGGAGTAACACTATTATAATAGGAGGTAAGAAATGTTGTGCTAATCATCAAAACCAAAGTTTTTTAAAATAGTAAAATATTGAAAAATGAGGGTAATAAATAAAAGTGTGAAAAAAGCAGAAAAAATTGCGTTATAAATTATTATACAAAATATCAAAACTTCTCTTTCGCTTCAAAATCTTTCTAAATATATTATAAATCATTCATCTCTTTCCCTCCAAAACTCTCCAAATATTCATTCTGTCATCCAAAAGCTCTCTAAATATATATTAGAAATCATTCCGACTTGTTCCCTAAAAAAAACTCTCATCTCCTTAAAATCTCTCCTTCTCTCAAAACTTTTAAAACTTCTAATTTAACCAAAATTTTATTCCTACCAAATAGGTCCCTAATCACTCAAATTTTCACTGAAACACTTTATAATATATCTCCAAAGTTTACTGAAAAGGTAATCATTTTTTTCAATAAAAAGTTGGTTGTACTGTATTTTAAAACTTTAAAATTTTTCTAGATTGTGAGCTGACCATGAAGAATTACAACCATCCCAATAACAGGTTGAGTCTAAAGAACCCCAATCATCATCCCAGGATGTTACTCTAAGTTTGGTTTAAAAATAAATATAACATTTTCTTGTGAGGTGATTAATAATTATCTATTTCTAATTTTGTATTTTGAACAGTTATAAAAAAATATAGAGGGCCAACACGCTGTCAAGATGTTTGGGATTTAAAAAAAGGAAAACGCATAATGGTTGAAATAAATGAATTAAATCAACCAATAGGAATTGATGGTATGATATTTTATAACTATTTTTTACAATGTACCAATATTCATTTCACTATTTCACTGATTACTGGTTTTTATGAATAGATTGAAAGAATTTGCATCAAGTTAGTCTTATGAATAGATTGTGCTAAATGTTGGGATTCAATTTTCAAATTGTGTGATGGTAATATTTTTGGCGATGCAAGTTCGTCACATACTACTGCTGCTGGTGGTGCTGGTAGATTATGTTTTCAAATTATGAAGATGACATTTTTTATGAGAACAACATCTTAGAAAAGGACATGTAATCTTTTATTTTTAATTATATGTATCCATTATTCTCATATGTTTTATATTATTTTTATGATCAGTGTTATTCCTTATGATAATCGAAAGGTTAATTTTCCTACAAAAATATTTGTCTAAGCAATGATGATGATAACTGATCCCAATACTTTTTTTCCCTAACCGACAATATTAATAATAAAAATAGTAATTTTTTCTAACATTTCGTAGTGATGATAAATTCATTAACATTTTCAAACACTTGTATATAACCGACAATAAAAACTTAATTCGTAACACCTACGTATCCGATGATAAATAATAACATTTACGAACATTTGTGATAACCGATGATAAATAGCAATAACAATTCTTAATATATGGTGACCGACGATAAATATAGTAATATTTTTAACATGTGATAATCAACGATAATAGTAGTAACTTTTATTAATATTTTTTAAACCGATACAAGAAAATAACAATTCTTAATATTTATGATGACCGACGATAAATGTAATAACATTTTCTAACACATGCGATAACCGACGATAATAGGTAGTAAATTTTACCAACATTTTTTAAACTGATACAAGATAATAACAATTCTTAACACTTATGTGACCGACGATAAATCTAGTATTATTTCCAAACACATGTGATAACCGACGATAATAGGTAATAACATTTATCAATATTTTTTAAATCGATACTAGTCAAGACAATTTTCCAACACTTCTCTAACTATCTGTATAGGTCGGTACATGTTCGAATGGTGACTAGAACCATCAGGAGAAACCAATCCCAACTGGTGTATACCCAGCCGAAGGTGCATCCGTTGGAGAAAGTTCTCTCGACGGTTTTATTAGGTTTACCATACAGTGTTCTACTTCTGCATAGAGCATTTATTTTGTAGTGTTGGTAGTCGCTTGGTAGAAGATCACTTAGGGATTTTGGGGTTTGCAAAATTCATGAAAAAGTAAAGATGGCCAAGTGTTCTAAATCACAAGCTCATCGCAACATTGGCAAGATTTGGAGTACAATAACGGGGAAGCTATTATGAGAAATGGTGAATGAGATGGGGTTAGGTGATGATTACTGGCTACAGTTATCAACAGATAAAGCAAGGGTTAATGAAGCGTTGGAAGGGTGAATCCCCACATATAGAGAGTACATGAGGTATGGCCTTCGAGTACCATATTTGGGTCCTTTGGCTAGGGTTTTGAAAGGTTGGAATATATTTTCAACCTTATTGATTCCTAGCACTTAGCGCTTGTTGGTGGAAGTGGCTAGCTTGCTAAACTACTATCATTTAAGTTTTGATTTTGAGATTTATCATCTGTTTTTTCTTTGAAGTGTATTTTTAGGGGTCTTACAAAGAGCTGATTTTGTACTTAGAAAAAACCGAATTCAAGGTGGAATTTCTTCTACAAAGAGACTATTGATAAGATGTGGATGGAGAACCTCTTTTTTGTTGAGTTCAAAAACAAGAAGTTAATGCTAGTGTTGCCAAAGGCTACGGTAGAGCCTTTTATGGGGTTAAAGCCTTCAAAATCTTCTCAACATTTGAGTTTTGTGTACTTCATTAGGAATTTCTATTCTACGAGAAACATGGCCATCTACATGGAAGCCCTCTAAGATGATGAAATGCTAGAGTTGGTGGGCTTGCTGGTGAGTGAGAAGATGCGAATTGAGAGGCCCCTTTTGGTGAAAAATGGAGTAGTGAGGCATCTTGACGTCATTGCTTTTGCTAGAGGTGAACTTATGGGAATAACCACTAACAGGTTAATGAGGGCCAAGTCTAAGAGAAGTGCGGAGCAGAGGGATAGTGCGTCGTAGTAAGGTGCCCCATCAATAAACACTCTTCCCACTATTATTTTGTAGAGGAAGAGGAGGAAAACACAGATACCAAGTCCAGGAAGTGGAGGAGGATAGGGAAGAACACTTGGTGGATGCATTTGTTATGCATTTAGAGACAACCAAAGAGCCAAGGGGAAGAGAGAGTGAGGTTGTAGGGACCCTTCCTCAGATATAATATTGGCTCTCGATGAGGGTGTCAAGAGGGAAGATATCAAGAGTGGGGCACTCGGTGGACATGGGTGTGTGTTTCCTGAGCATGAGGCTCAGGGGCTCAGAGTTGGACTATCTTGTGCCCTTTTGAGGACTTATACGCACGGAAGGGCAAAGGGATCGTGTTAGAGCAAATGGGTCCTCCTCTTGTTTTTGTGAGATCCTTTTATGATCGAAAAGTGATAAGAGAGAGAGGTATTGTTGTGATAAGTGCGGGAAATAATTGTTTCAGTTATGTTGACATTGTTGAGGTAGGAAAGTTTGCCAACCAGCTAGATTACCACTGCTCCATGTTGGAGTTGAATGGTTTAACTATGGAGCAAGAGGATGAAGCTCTCATAGCTGTTGGAATTCAAGTAGGATGTTTCTCTTAGAGGTGTTTTTTTTTTTGAGTTCTCAATTGTGGTGAACTAATCTAATGTGTTTCGTACAGATTATTATTTTGGCTGAGTTCCAGAGGTTAAAGAGAAACTGGATTGTAAGGCACCTAGAGCATTTGATGAGCCAAAACCATGAGTAGATTTCCCAATTACGTTTTGCTTTGATTCAAAGGGAGAGGGAAGTCATGGAAAAGAGGGCTATAATAGAGTGCACGATTGTTGCTTTAAGCGGCAAAAATAAAGAGATAAGGGATCTGAAGTCTGGCATAGAGTTCACATATTGGCAGCATGATGCATCCATCATGAAATGTGAAAGGTTAGAAGTCAAAGCGAGGGAGGTGAGGTTGCAGGCTGCCGAGTGGTTGGTTTATGGGCAAGAGCAATCATGCCTTGGCATGAAACAAATGCAAGTCAATCTGCGGAACAAATTCGTGAAAGTTGTTGAAAGTCACAAGTGAAGTTAGCATGAGTTATTTGAAAAATTGCGGCAGGCAGAGGAAGCTCTTTGTAGGGTGGGACTGAAAAAGAGTGTAGCTATAAGTACTAGTAGTGTTGACTTCGAGATGTTCAGTTCGAGCCTAGTCGATGCTCCTAGTAGTGACATTTCTCGCAAAGTAGTTGATGTGAGCTCTCATGTTGGAGCTCTCTAAGCCAACTTTAAATCCTTGCAGCGAAAGACTCTTCTCCCTCCTCTACTTCCCTTGTAATGATCCCTCCTCTGAGCACTGTGTGGAAGCCCTCTTTTTCTCATGTGCTCTGCTCTTATGTACCTGCCCTAATTTGTAAGAACCTTGTTTCTTTTTGTCGTATATGTGTAATATTTGAAAATTGGAATGAAAGATTGGAGAATTGTTTTCTTGTTGCCATTGCCTTCTCATTACCTTAACGATCATGTGTTGAAACAAATTGAATTGAGTACTGACTTGTCTTTGAAAGCATTATAACCGAGAGAGTAGGTACGCCTACCCGATCAATTGCTAGAACCCGTATAAGGAGCAATGCCAATAGAGACCGAGAAAATAGAAGTATGATCTTGCTCGGGTGTTAGGGACCCATATGAGGTGTAGAAACGAGATAGTGAGTATGCCAGTTCACTCGGGTGCTAGGACATGTATAAGTGCGAAGTTGAGAGAGACTAAAAGAGTGGGAGCATGATTACGCTAGAGTGCTGGGGACCCGTATGAGGTGTGAAGCCGAGAGAATGGATGCGCCTACCTGCTTGGGTGCTTGAACCCATATAGAGAGCAGTGCTGAGAGAATGTGTACCGCCAACCCGCTCGAACATTTTGACCCATATAAAGCACGATGTTATGAGAATGGGTGTGCCAAGCCGCTTGGGTGCTAGGACCCATATAACGTACAAAGTCGAGAGAGGTCAAGAAAATGGATGTTACTTTCTAAACTATTGACTACCAGATGCAAGGGCCGAGTCGCATAGTTGCTCAACAAAGTCAATTTCCGAAGCTACTTACTACCAGGTGTAATGGCCGAGTCTTGCTATTGCTTAAGAGAATTGGATTCTGGAGTGGTTCAATAGGATTGATCTGTGGAGCTACTCAACAAAAAGGTGTCTCTAATCATGTTAGCATCAACTGAAAGTTGTTTTTGATTGTCGTACGATCAATATGATCAAAGCATTACAATGAATTTGTAGAGCATGTAAAATAGAATTATTATTGTTATGATAAATTGGGACAACTAATTAGCAATATTAAAACACTAACAAAGTAGTTGTGGGCAGTGGACAGAAATTATTAGACAGAGACATTCGATGGATCTGGATTACAGCTAAGTACTCCACTGTCAAGAGGTGTTCGGAACTTGACTTTCATGTGCTTCATACTCAGCAATGCTTCCAAAGCATCCAGACTAGGCTAACCCAAAATGGCAATGTAAGGGGATAACAGTTTGGTTATATTAAAGGTAGTTATGGTAGTAGCGTGGTTAGGTGGTATTCCCAAAATTACTGAAAGTAAGATAGTGCTCTCGGGGTATAGCTACTTGCTCGAGAGTTTTCTCAAAATTCTGGCATGAGGTTGAAGTGTGCTTGGCTCAAACCCATTTGTTGGAAGGTATCTCAATAGAAGAGATCGCAACTTGTCCTTTGATCTATGAAAACTCTTTTCACGATATATTGGCTTTTCTTGGCGGTGATGACCAGTAGGTCATGTCGGTTTTGAATTGACTCCTACTAGATTGTCGTTACCTGAATCAATCATTGGAATTTTCCTCTTCTTTGATACTAGCAGTGAAAATCTCTTTAAAAGCAAATGCCTCTGTCATATGCAATCTAGGATGACCATTTGTTTGACTTGGCATTGTCGTGTTGCCGCTTGGTCAACCGAACTCTTGGCTTGAGGAGAATAATCAAGAGTGGGGGTGCCGAAGAGTCACATAGCAAGGGATTTTCGCTTTGTATGTGAAACATTACTCCATTTACGTGGTTCTAGATAGCTTTTGCAACCGGTGGCTCAACTAGTTCTGTGGGGTTAGCTTCCGTCGGCCCTCTTGTGTTTGGTCCCTAAGGGGGTTGCATTCTCATTGTGTGCCAATGAATTTCTGGAGTTTTCCATCTCGAACTTAGGCCTCAAGCTCATCTTTCAACCTTCAATATTCATCTGTCAAGTGGCCATAGTCTTTATAGAAGTGGCAGTATCGGGTTTTGTTATTTTTGGAATTGTTGCCTGTTAGTCGAGAGGGCCAGTTAATGTAGGGCTTGTCAGCTTTAGAATCTAGCTAGGTGTGTCGTTCAGAGGAGCGCAATTGGTGAATTTGCAATGGGGCATAGGTCTTGCTCGACTCTTCTTAGGTGAGGATTTGTACCATAGGAAGTGGCTGCTCATTTCTTTTTATTCTGTTTCGGTGCCTATCGAGCACCTCAGCCTCTTCTGCAGTGATGTACTTTTCTGTCTGGGCATAGAATTCTTGGATAGTGGTCAAAGAATTCTTCGTGATTGAGATCTTCATTCTCGAAGTCTGCAATTCATTGAGCAGCACTACCAAAGCAATTCATTGAACAGCACTACCAAAGCAACAAAGTAAGTCGCATGATCATGACATTTTGCGGTTTCGGCTCGGTGGAGACTTTTGGATCAAATGGCGACAATTAGTGGCTTGTTGGAAGGTATTATCCCACCTTGCACTAACAAATATAAGTTCAGCGGGCACAAACTCTTCAACTTGTTTGTTCAAGTCGTTAAGGGTTTTCAGAGTCTTTGAGCATGAGACCTACATGAGCATGAGTGCCTTGACCTCTTGGAGAAGGATGAAACCTCTTGTCTGAGGGTGTGGTTAAATTCTTCCTATTGTTTACTCATGCCCTACACCTAGGATTCTAGCCTTTCTATTTGGGAGTGATTGACTCGATTGGGAGAGGCTGGAATAGGGGGAAGATTTGAACAGTCTTGAGGTTGGGTAGTAGATGACTGAGGATCTCCTTGTGAGGGTTGCTCTTCCTAATGTTGCGAGCGGACGATGGTAGTATCCGACTGATTAGCCGAAGCTTCTGGTAGAGGAGGGTTTATGGAGTTAGACGTTTGTCCTCCTACCTTATACATGACTTTGCAAGTGTTATTTCCGTTCTTTCTCTTTGGCGGCATTGCGATGGGAGAGACGGTGAAATAGGGCATGAAGTTTCTTTGCCTAAACAGTCAATTTGTTTCTCACGGACAGTACCAATCTAGTAGAGGTGGGTTTGCTCTATAGATAAACTATTTTACAGACTCGAATGGGGAATTGGTGCTAATGCATCCATTGGATATTCGTAAATGGAAAGACTAGCAAAATACTCGCCATAAGTGGTTCGGCCGAAGAAATTCCAATAATCAAGTCAGAAAGAGCAATAATAAAAGAGAGAATAAACCAAGAGTTATAGTTTTTGCCCTGTGTTGCCTCTGCATAATGTGTGACCTTTGCTTAGTATATATAGCACCTATATGCATGACAAGTCTCTTATTTACGGGTATAAAAACTGTAATTATCTTATGGAGAGATTGTTAGAAATTTTCTATGATTACGGGGATTGATCATCTTATGGAGAGATTGTTAGAAATTTTCTATAATTACGGGGATTGATCGGAGAGATCATTAGAAATCTTTCGAAAATTATAGAGATTGTAATCAAAGATTTTTAGGAGAATTAAAATCTTATGGGATTAAGAAAAGTTCTAGTTGTTATGGAGATTTCTTTTCTCGTCTGGCAAGATTATAAGAGATTCATATCTTGTATGATCATGATTTTGATTCACTTGATAAAGACGTTGCTCAGTGGAAAATCATTTGGTAGTAGTCGAGAAGCTTAATCGAGAGAGTTTAACCAATTAATGGCCAAGAGACTTAACTGAGAGAGCTTGACTGAGTAGTGACTGAGAGATTTAACTGAGAGAGTTTGACCGAATACTTGCTTGGTTGTCTCAGTTGCCTATCGAGTGGTCACTTGGTAGTTTGTGAGTTTTGCGATTAGGGTCAGTGGACTCAGTAATCTTTGACCTTTATGATTATGGACTGTTCGGACCAATACCATCGTTAAATTTCATGTATTTAATAGTGTTTAATTTTAAAATCAAGTTCAATTTATAAATTTATTTACATAATTTAAATATTTTTAAAATAAAAAAAATCAAGTAACATAGTGTACGCAGCAGCAATATAACCTTTGACTTTAGTGTCCAATGTATAACACGCTAAAGTCGAATGTCATTCTTTTTTGGTTACATTGAGATTTGAACTCGGGATTAGCGACTTGGATGAGAAGGATTGTGATCATTAAACTGTCCCCTTGAAAACAGTCGAATGTCATACTATGACCCCACAAGTGACGCCATATAGCGATGCCATATGTGTCGCTACCTCCTCCACCCGTCGTATATTTGCAGAAAAATATTGACATTGTTAAATTGTGTGCTTATTCCATATGCATCGTAAATAACTTTCCTCTTTTGCGATGCATCGCTAAGGTCATCACAAATTGATTTGTAAAAAAAAAAAGAAATAATAGCATTGCTGGTATGTTCTTTTCGTAGTGTGATAACATATATATATGCGCTTCAATTTTGTTCTAACTATTGATACGCAGACAATCACCTCACATATGTCTCCAAATAATCTTCCTCTTATGTGTGAATGCATGACCATTCACTGTCCTTCAACTTTAATCATAGAATTCACCCCGTAGGAAATTTTAATTTCGATATTAAGCTTCTCAACTGGTGGAGAGTCGATCGCACGAGGAAAATCTCCAAAAAAGTGGAGTCAAATGGTCTCACTTAAAAATCCCTTTCCTTAGACAAGACATCCCTAGACATGCAATCTCAAACCACTCTACGCAGGAGAATTATATCAACACAAGATTGAAGGTTTTGGAATCAAAAGTTTGAGATAAACTCAAGGTGTTTGCAAAAATTTTTGTGAAAATGATTGAGATTAAATTCAAAGGGTTTTTGAAAGAATGAAGGAAGGACTTGGGAAGGAGTTGAAGAATAATAAGAGGCTATGATTTTGAGAGAATAATCTTAACAAAATACTTTGATTATGTATCAAAAAAAGTGCATAAAATTGTGTACAAAGTTTGGTGAGATGATGCTCAAAAATGTTTTATAAGTGAAGGTGTGAGAATTGCCCACGACAAAGCAACGATTGCCCTAAAAAAATGTGGGTTAATTGTTCAAAGAAAGTCACTTGGGACAATACCCTAAATGTGAGTGGTTGAGTGGGAAGTGTAGAGAACATTCCAACCAGAGAAAAATGTTTTTTAGTTCTTTGATCCATCTCCAACATTCTCACAGATCAATCCTACTCTTTCAAACTCTTTAATGCTCTCAACTTCTCTCTACTCTTTTCCATACTTCAAGTGAGAAACGAGGTACTTATTTACAAAGGAAGGAGGGTCACTAGCCAGTAGGAAGAGCCTTCAACCTGTTGGAAGAGTGAGAGAGAACTTCTGGCCATTGCAAAGTACAGCGGGTACTCTCCAACAGTTATTTTTTGAATTTCTGGAAGATAAACTACCCATTCTGCCCTTGCTTGTTTAGGCTATCTTCTTGGGCTTCTTGGGTGGCTTTTGGGCTTCCTCGGACTAGATCTTCAATACTCTTTGGATCTTAAATAGCTTGCGCAAGGCTGGATTAAGTTGGACGACACTACAAGGCCTTGAAAGAATTTAGCTCTCGATGTCTTGGATTCTGGGCCACCTATCTGCCCGTTTTTGCGTCAAGCTGGGGAGACCTCTTGAACCTTGTTTAGCGCTTGATGCTGAGGTCTTGGGAGCACCTTTTCATGGGTCGAACATGGGCTGCTCATGCTCTTTGGGCCGGATTAGGTTATGGCAAGAATAGGCCAGAACCTTGGGCCGATTTTTGGGCTTCATTATGGGAAGTCTCTTGAGCAGCCTGCCTTCTTTTTCTTGACTTCCGACACACCCAAAAGGTATTTAACGAAACCATGGGAAAAGATCCACAATGGAAGTCCGCCAGAAGTACGGGGGCCCATGCCGCTCAATCTTTTTGGCAGCTTTGCGCTGTCGAATTAGTGGGAGAAATGCCTTACGAGTGTATATATACAAAATCAGAGACAAGGCTGATCTTATATATATTTTTTTAAATTAGATTCTTAGAAAATCTAATAATATATATATTTCTATTTTAGGTTGAGGACCCTTTTTATTCTTTCCTTTGTAAATTATAGTGCAAAAAAGTTTATTAGCATAATGATAATTTAGATTTTTTTTAAAAAGTATTTATTTATAATTGTGGCATGTATTTGTAATTTTATTTATAATTTAGGTTTTTTATTTTGTGTCATTAGCTGAGAACCATATGTGGGCCGTCCACGGGACGTCATAAAAATAAAAAAGTTAATGTAAAAGTTCAATTTCAATAACACTTAAAGAAAGACATTCGGTCCACCTAGAAAAAAAAAAAAGATATTCTATTATTAGACAGTTGGCCTAATGGAATATGGTGTTAGACCACTTAACCAAATTCTCGAGTTTGACTCATGGATTAGGTATGAAAAAAATTATGTTAGGAGGGTAGGCTTCTTAAATGGATCACTGTAAGTTCCAAAACTGATTAATCAAAATATGATTATGAATACCAAATTCTAGTCTCTTTTTTTTTGGGGAGGGGATAATTATGTAAATTTATTTTTTTTATGGAAAAAAGAATCACTGAGGATGTACTGGACATGACCACCATTTAGATTCATGATCGAACCAGAATTATGAAAGCCAATTTAAGTTTAGTTTTGAAACTTGAATCAAAATCTTTAAATAGTTATGGTGTCAAAAACGTAAAAAGGCCCATAAGAATTGTAAAAAAATAAAAGTACAAATAAAAATAGAAAATAAAAATCAAAGATCGTAAAAAATATAACCTAACCAGAATCGCTAGTTCTAGATGAGAATCTTCTAGTTCTATGGCGAGAAGCTAATTAGAACCATATTCGATTTTGGAAGCAGAATCGGACCGTCATACCAGTCCGCTTCCGAATTCGGTTCGGTGACATAAACATGGCTTGTCTAGCGCATACATAAGATGTCATGTCACTCGGGAGAAAAAAAAGAAAGATAAATCATAAATCATACTAGGAAAATGGAATAAAATTAGCAGCCCTGGTGGATAGGTGTGATAGCCTTGACCCAGCTGTGGCGATGACTTTGAAAATCTATTTTTAGGAAGACAAAATTTCTCCATGTGCAAATTCAAAACTATGACTCTTCTACAACTTGATCACTCTAAAACGACAAAACAGACATGCATATGCCGTGCTTTGTAGGATAGATCATCTCAACCACGCACGTACAAGGCTCTCAAATTTTAAAGAAAGCCAGGTATTTCCACAAATAGATTAGGACTATAGATTGATTTATATGAAGAAACCCAGTAGCAAATTAAATCTTGTCCACGTACTTGAGCTTTCTTTGAACCCATGGTTGTTATTTAATGTTTGGTGCTCATTGTCTATTTCAGAAGCTCCAAAAGTCTTTGTTGGAGGTGGATCTGCCTCCACCGATAATGACTCTGTTAATTCGAATGGGATGAGTTGACTGTCTGGTGATCTCGGTTGAATAGACATGCAAAAGACCATTGGAAGGTGCTTCGGCGGGGAAAGCTCCGACACTCAAGTTAGAGAGCGATTTCAAAAAAAAAAAGAAACAGACTGATACCGAAAGAGAAAGAGAGCGAGAGAGCTCTGTATGCCGTGTCTGCTCTGTGTAGATCTAGAGGACTTATCTTAGCAGTCGGCGCATTGATGCTTATATATCTTTTGCTCATGAGAGACGTGTATATGCGGGGTGATAAAAAGTTAGTTTTCTTTTAAGAGTTTTCCGAAATTTCAGGAAATCAAATTGTAAAATTATCAAAGATTTCGAAATTTTACCCGTTTAGAAAGTCCAGATCATAGTGGGAATTCCTTTCCTTATCCGCTATTTTTCCATTTACGTAATATTTTTCCCGTCTTTTTAGGAAGTGAATATATCCTTAGCAAATTGAGTAGTTTACACCGAACACCGGGAAAGTCTAGGGACCAATTGGTCGAGGTGCCGAGCAGTTGGCCGTCGAGAGAGAAAAATGATATGCGAGTACCGAGAGGGTCTATTGATATTCATGGGCTCGACTGCCTCTGGACCTTACATGATTTGGACCACGTACTATTATTTGCCCACTACTCCTTCGGTCACTTCGTAGGAGAGACGTAAGAAGTAAGCCAAGTGTTGATATTAGGAAAGTTGCGAGGGCATTAACGCGTTTAACTCCTAAGTAAATGATCCCAAAATAAATGTTTCATGGGGAGTTGAAGAGGTTGAGATTCCTCATTCATTGCACACGTTTCTCACTTGATCGTTTCGTCTACTCAAGATCATGAGGATCATGTCTCCGTAGCTATAAATAGGGGCTGTATAACCCCTCATCATTCTAGAGAGATTTTGTGTATTTTCATGAGTGATTTTGTGAATTCCTATTCTAAGAGTCTATATTTTTTAGTGATACATTGATCATGGGTTTTGAACCACAAAACCCTGTGGCTTAAGCAACTTCTATCGATGCGACGTTCCATTAGAGATGGGGCTACTAACACGAAGTTCCAACATGTCGTTCGGTATTCGGGCATTGTGGTGTAAACTATCGAGGCTCTCATCAATGTTCTCAACCTTGTGAAGGGAGAGATATTTGCTCATAGAAAGCTCTCTTCCCAAGGTCAGAACCATCATCCGGCTACTCGGTGTAGTAAAGGTTGTTTGGGATACTTCTTAGTGCTCTATTAGGTCGGATGATAAAAGGAGTGGGGAAATAGAGGAGTCTGGGTATGGCAAAGGGTTTGAAACCTGATACATCCTTTCAGTCTGTTTTTCACCCACTCCTACATTCTCGAACTCCTTTCTAGCTTTTGCTGGAAAAGGTTTGTAATTTTTATCTTCCTCAATTCCATCGCTCAATTGTGGTTTGGCAAATTGTAGAGACTTCTACGATCTTCTGGTCCAGATTGTGCAATGTTGTTAGGTTGTAGAACTTTCTTCGGTTCTCAGCTTGTGTTTGATTAGCTTCCTATTGTAGATTCCTCATGTATTTCTTTCGATGTGACTCGATCCGACTTAGAAACTTGTAGATTCTCTTCGCATTGTATCTGAGTATATATTTTGATATCGTTCATCGTACTGAAATAAAAGAAGAGTTTTTTATTACTTATTTGTTAATCTTGTTTTTGAATGATCATCTCATCATTAACATTGTGTTAATGTGTGTAACGAGCATTGGAATGTTGAGCAAATGACTTAACTGATAGAATCTGACTAATAGGAGGCTTCATGGCCAACTGGTTTTCTTGCTGGGAGGATGTTGTCTTTTTATCCTTCATGTATCCTTTGATTGAGAGAGTGAGCTTACTTGAGTAGGGGGTTTTATTCGTTTGAGAGCTTAACCAAGTGAGAGGGTCATGTACATCTTGTTCAAGAGACTCATCCTTTAACATGCTTGTCGGTTAGACGGGCGACACTTGCTTACTTAGGGAGATAGATCTCAATGACAGACTCCGTTCAAGAGAACTAGGTGATATTTGTCCGTTTTGACAGATAGATCCCAATGACAAGACTCCATTTCAGAGGATGGGGTGACATGGGCCTGTTCTAGGAGATAAATAACTACCAAGAGACTCAGTTTGGGAGGACAGGGTAATTCGGGGTGATAAAGCCCCAATGATGGACTCCGTTTGAGAGGATGGGGCGACACTTGCCTGTTCGGAGAAATATATCCCTAATAATGGACTCTATTTGTGAGAATAGGGCAACTCTTACCTATTGGGGGAAATAGATCCAAACGATAGGATTCTATTCAGGAGGATAGGGCGATACTGGCTTATTTGGAGAGATATATCCCAAGCAATGGACTCGGTTTGGGTATGCGAGGTAATATTTGCCCATTCGGGGAGATAGATCCCAAAGATAGGTTTCCGTTAGGGAGGACGGGGCGACACTGGCCCATTTGAGTAGATAGATCCCTTATTGTTGGTATGTCCAAGGAAAAACAAGAGTAAATCAGTAGGTTAGCATAGCAAGATAGAGGTTCGCAAGGGTTTTACGAGATTATTTGATTACGCATGGAATGGAGTGTGTTCACGCGATGGAGTGTGTTCGTGCGATAAAGTGTTGACTTGATACACAGGTTCTTAGAGATCCACGTTTTGGGTTTGATCGAGCAATTTAGGTGGTCAAGGCGATAAGTGTCTAGGTAAACTTCTGAGTGTATCTTGTAAGGACCTTCCCAATTGGGCGTTAGCTTGCCCCCTGCTTAGGGTTGACTGGTGGCTTCCACCTTCCTGAGTACCAAGTTACCTGATTTAAAAGTTCTAGTTCTAACCCATTGGTTGTAGTACCTTGTCGTCTACTCCGGATAAGTGGCCATTCGAATGGATGTAGTTTCCCTCAGTTCAGGAAGTAGGTCTAGGTGTTCGCATAGTGCAGATTCATTCTACCCTGCTTTGTATTGGTTTACCCTTAGTGAATGAATCCCAATTTTGACTGGTATGACTGCCTCGCAACCATATGTTAGGTTGAACGGTGTCTCCCTTGTCACCCTTCGGGGTACCATTCAATAAGCCTAAAGAATACTATAAATCTCATCTACGCAGCGGCTTTTGACTTCGTTTGGCACGACTTTTAGTCCTTGTAGGATTGTTGATTGGTTATCTCCGCAAGACTATTGGTTTGTAGGTAGGTGACAGAAGTAAAGTGATGTTAGATCTCCAACTTACTGTAGAAGTCTTGGAACGTTCTATTGTTAAACTACTTGCTGTTGTCCATGATTAGGACATGAGGTATGCCAAACCTGGTGATGATGGATGTGCACATGAAATGTTATATCATGCAAGTGGTGATATGAGCTAGTGGTTCAGCTTCCACCCACTTTGTGAAATAGTCTATGGACACGATTAAGAACTTTTATTATCCAATCGCTAGGGGAAATGGTCTAGAAGGCAAACGGCCATGGGTTGGTGACTAGGCGGAGCTCAGTAGAGGGTTGGTGTTGCATCGATGAGAAACACTGACACCTGTTACATCTTTTGACATAGTCGTCCACATTGGCTTTCATGGTTAGCTAGCAGCACCTTTGATAAAGGGCCTTATTCGCTAGACTTCTGAGGATGTAGTCCCCTTTTTGGGATATCAGACACTTCAGATACGGATAAGTGTAAGACTTGTTATAGAAGTCATCGTGGATGATGGTATAATGGGCAGCCTTGTACCTTAACTTGTTGGCTTCGGAGGGTGAGCTTTGTAGTTGCTTGTGCTTCAGATAAGCCTCTATATGGGGCATGATAGGCTCTCTAGATAGACGGTGTAGTTGGTCACCACTAAGTCAGTGTTGGTTAACTTCGAGAGTGTATTGACTCATGCGTTTTCGTATCTAAGGATTTGTTGTATGTCTATTTTGTCGAATTTATCCACTGCTTGGTGTATATTGAATAGATATTTTGCCATCGTTGGCTCTTTAGTTTCGTAGACTCCCTTGATCTACTTGACGACCAACTGGCTATCAAAAAAGACCTATATGCTTTGGGCCTCTAATGACACTACGATCCATAACCCGATCAGAATTCATATTTGGCCTAGTTATGGTTACTCGAAAGTCAAAATAGAGAGCATTTTCAGTTTTAAAATTATCTGGTCCTATTAGGATGTGGAGGGTCTATTTGGGTTATAAGTGTTCTTCTTTGTCATCGGTGAGGGTTTGCTTGATGGATGTCAAGAATGTGCATTTGAGGATAAAGTCTACGAGGGCTTGACCCTTGATAGCCGGTCTCGGTTGGTATTCAATGTCGAACTCACATAATTCAATGCTTTACTGGATGAGTTGACTTGAGATATTCCTCTCCTGTAGGATCTACTTTAGGGGCTGGTTGGTTAACACCATGATGGTATGGCTTCAAAGTAAGTCTGAAGACGCCTGGCGGTGATGACCAAGGCAAAAGCTATATTCTCAATGGGTATGTAGTTTACCTCAGAGTCATGGAGTTTGCGGTTGACATAGTATATCAGATTTTGTATGATGGATTTTTGTCTCACAAGGACAAAGCTGAACGCATGGTCAAAGATAGAAAGGTGAATTTATAGTTTCTCACTAAGGATTGGTTGGGAGAGAGTAGGGACAACATGAGATATTCTTTGAGTTTTTCAAATGCAGCCCGACACTCAAGTGTCTATGCAAATTTCTAAGACTTCTTTAGAGCATCATAGACGGGTTTATTCTTTTCTCCCACTTTTCGATATGAATTAGTTCAGGGGTAAAATCCTCTCATGAGACATTGTATGTCTTTTGCTATTCTCGGCTCTATCATGTCGAATATGACTTGAATATTCCCTGGATTCATCTCAATTCCCTAGTAGGTAATTAGAAAGCTCAAGAACTTCCCAATGGGAACCCGAAAGTGCACTTTGCGGGGTTCAACCTCATGTTGTATCATTTTAGCATTTGGAATGTCTCTCTAGAACTGCAATGTGATCGTGACAATAAAGCTTTTGACAAGCATATCGTCGACATAAGTCTTTACATTTCTTTCGACTTATTCGCTAAAGACTTTATTGACCGGGCATTGAAAGATTGCCCTGGCGTTCTTGAGGTCAAATGGCATGACTTTGTAACAATAGGTACCGAACTTTATAATAAAACTGGTTTTTCCTCATCTTTAGGGGTCATACGTATTTGATTGTAACTAGAATTTACATCCATGAAACTCAAGAGCTGATAGCCACATAAATTGTCTACTTGCTTGTCGATATTAGGAAGAGAATAGCTGTCCTTTGGACATGCCTTATTGAGATCTATGAAATCTACGCACATTCTCTACTTTCTATTTGTTTTTTCACCCTGACCATGTTGTTCGACCACTCGGGGTATTCTATCTCTCATATGAACCCCGCTGTTAAAAGCTTTTGAACCTCTTCTTGTATTGCATGTTAGCATTCCAGTGCGAACATCCTTTTCTTTTGCTTGACGGGTATGCTACTGGTATCTACAAATAGCTTGTGAACTATGACCAAGGAGTGAATGCCTAGCATGTCTTCGGGGGACCACGCGAAGACTTTGGGATAGCATCACAGACAATCCACGATTGCCTTCTGAAGAGAAGTAGGTAAGTAGGTACTAACTTGGATGGTTTGACTAGGCATGTCAATGATGGGAACTGCAATTATTTCCTCCCCTGGTTGTGGTTTCACTTGTTGGTTAGTGTTATCTCTGAGTTCCATAGTGTTTATTGTTAAGATTTCCCATTTTTCTCCTACTATAGGGACGATCAATGGATCGGGGTCATAGTGAGTGTCACAATCCCTAAGGGCATTTTGAATTTGACTTTCATGTGTCTAGTGCTCGGTAGTGCTTCAAGGCCATTTAGGTTAGGATGACCCAGGATGGCATTGTAGGGGGACAAAAGTTTTATCACGTAAACAGTGGTTCTAGTAGCAGTATGAAGGGGAGGTATTCCTAGTGATACAATGAGCGAGATAAGGCCTTCTAATTGTATGCATTCACCAGTAATCCTTCTAATGGCCTGATCGGAGGATTGAAGTTGAGATGAGACAAAGCCCATCTATTAAAAGGCATCCTATAAAAGGATGTCGCGTTCGCTCCTTGATCGACAATGGTTCTCTTGATGAGATAAGAGCCAATTATTGCTATGATGATTAACGGATCATTTCAGTGGGTATCACCTCCTATCAAATCATCGTCATTGAGACCAATTGTTAGTCTCTTTCTTTGGACTGATGTCAAGATAGAGAGAAGAAGATAGTAGAAATGGCTAATTTTGTCTGGAAATTAGTCTGTTCTCACGAACGGCGCCAATTTGTTGGAGATAAGTTTGGCCCTACCGATAATGGCTCTGCTAACTTGAATGGGATAGCTTAGCCATCTGGTGATTTTAGTTGAGCAGAATTGCAAAAGACCACCGGAGGGTACTTCGCCGGGGAGATTTCGACACTCAAGTTAGAGAGCGATTTTTAAAAGGAAAGAAACAGATTGATATCGAAAGAGAAAGAGAGCGAAGGCCTAGAGGACTTACCTGGGTAGTAAGCATATTGATACTTATATATCTTTCGTTCATGAGAGTCGTGTGCATGTGGGGTGATAAAACCCTAGTTTTCTTATGAGAGTGTTCCAAAATTTTGGGAAATCAAATCATAGGATTCTCAAAGATTGTGAAATCTTACCATTTTAGAAGTCTATATCATAGTGGGAATTCCTTTCCTTGTCGGCTACGGTTACAGATCTCTTTTCTATTTACGTAAGATTCTCCCCATCTTTTTAGGGAAGCAAATATGTCTTTAGCAAATCGAGTAGTTTACACCGAACACCGGGGAGGTCTTGGGACCAATTGGTCGAGGTGTCAAGCAATTGGCCATTGAGAGAGAGAAGTGATTGGTGAGCACTGAGAGGGTCTGTTGACATTCATGGGCTCAGCTGCCTCTAGGTCTCACATGATTTGGGCCACGTATTATCAATCTCCAATCCCATACATGCAAAGACGGAAAAGCCCACATCTGAGAGAGATTAATGAGATCTTCTTTGATTCTTTGTTGTGTCTAGGTATACTTTAGGTTTAAATCACACATATAAGGGGAGCATTTGCTTGAATTAAGTACCCAATTCATTTTTTGCAAGTTGGGAATTCTAAAATTACATTGTTAAGACATATATCTCTTAACACAATTCTTTTTGCACAATATTTTTACAATTTTAAACTAACTTATATTAATTTTGGAGAATTATGACTAATCTTGTAACACAACATGTAGAATTTTTATTATTAAAATAAATCTCAGCTCTCAGTATTATTGTGATACGGGGATTGATGGTACATGGCCGAAATGGTCCAAACCACATTGGACTCAAGACTGGCCCAGAATGACTCCCAGTATCCCTTTTGCCCCTCAGTCGGCAACCACCTGATTGATCAACCGTTTAGTTTGATGACCTGTAGTTTTTACAAGTTTTGAAACCCTCCGGATCCTTAACCCAAGGGACACATTAACTGAAGCGTGTCTTGCTTGGTTACAACACCTCTTTGGCCCTTTGGCAATCATTATTTGGCCCTATGAGGTAAATATTCACTTCTTTTGAAGATACAGATAGAATCTTTTGTAAATAGAAAGGACACTTCAAATCATGGAGAGGAATCTCTACAACATCAAAACTTTCCTAATTGATAGCATTTGAGATCTTTCGGAGTCCTTTCATCATTATCCAAGTAATCTTGGGATCTTCCTTAAGGAAACTAGGATTTTAACATGTCGTGTGCATATGTCTCTCATCCCAGGTAATTATATATACCCCGTTAAATCAACTAGTTAGGTACACAGACTCTTGCACTTACCTCTATGCATTCTCTTGTCTTTGGTACAACGAAAGCTTTCTTTCAATCTATTTTCTCTCTTTCAAAAACCACTCTCTAACTTGAGTATCAGAATCTCCCCCATTAGAACACCCTCTGGCAGTCTTTTGTAGGTCTCATCGATTGAGATCACCAGATGGCTAGATTTTCCTATTCAGGTTAGCAGAACCATCATCTGTGGAGCCTAACTACCTTTAATAGATTGGCGTCATCCGTAGGAATAAACTATAAAGAAACCCATCCTACACAGTTTTATCAATAGAAGATGCCTCCTAGAGAATGACCAGAGCTGCTTCCAGAGCCACATTCTTGATGGAAAGGCACACCGCCTCCCCAACGAATACTGACAGCATGTGGCAAACAACCCTGCAAGACCTCGTATCATCACTGATTTGCCTAATGTCCAATCCTGAATGATCACCTAAATCACCTGACACCCCTTGTCGCTCCCGGTTCTCCTGCAAGGGTCACTCGACCTCGGGTAGAGAGAAAGGCTAGAATCTAAAATACATAGTATGAGTAAGCAGTTAGAATAACTCAGTCATACTCTTCAACCAAGAGCCCAATCATTTTCTTATGGATCGAGCCACATGCACACATGGAGGCTCGAGCCCAGAGAGCACCGAGAACCCTCTGTGACATCCTGACATGACTCAGACGACCTAAGAAAATAGGTCGAGGAGCTTGTAGCAAACGAGCTAAAGTGAGTAAACATGAGGAGAGATAAGCTAGCTCAGTATCCTACCGATCTCTCGCCATTTGATCCCAAGATCTCTTCGAAATCAATGCCTAGCGATATGCTTCTCCCTCCTTTGGAGAGATATGATGGTACCACCGATCCAAGGGATCACGTTGCTCACTTCATCATTGTAATGATCTCGAGAGATATGTCAAACGCTGCATGTGCAAACACTTCCGAACAACTTTGAAGGGTAATGCATTGATATAGTTCAATTCACTTCTCGTATTCAATATCAAGAGTTTTTCTCAACTCTGACAACAGCTCAAGGCATACTTTGTCATTAGTAGAGGGACCAAGAGAAGTCCACATCACTCCTCTTGTTATGATAGAGGGAGGATGAGCTGTTGAGAGAATTCCTCAAGAAGTTCAAGATAAAGATGATGAAGGTCTCTGGAATAGACCATTTTATCACTTTGGCAGTGTTGCTCATAGGACTGTGGCCATCCGGAATAAAGACTTTCATTACTAAGAATCTGCTGTCCACTATTCAGTAATTTTATACTCGAGCGGAGAAATACATAGTTGCTGAAGACATAGAAGCCTTTGACAAGTGACACAACCTACCTGCTCAGAAAGAGCATAAACAATCACCTTGATGGTCTTTACCTAAGAAGGCCTACCAAAAGCACCCACAACAACGAAGGTTCACTCGTTACACCCCTCTAAACGAGACTCCTAACCAAGTGCTCCTCTAGATTCAGAACAATCCCTATGTCAGGTGCCTTCCTTGCCCTATGGAGGATGATCCTAAGAAGGACAAGACTTAATATTGCCACTTCTATTGGGACCATAACCACCTCACTGATGAGTACAAAAAGTTAAGAGATGAACTCGAGTTTCTCATCCAAAGTGGTCGACGCCAATGATTCATCAATGTGGAAAGAGAGGGTGTCATGCCCCAACCCGTGGGTCCAAGCACGCGACAACCACCATATGATCTAGGAGTACATACAATTACCAATACACATCCTAAGATCCTACAAGGCTATAAAAATACACATTTTCAAGAAATCAAGCTCATAAAACATTTAAATCCAATAACATAAAAGAAACAAATAAAAATTTAACATTTTAAAATATAAGTTTTCAACTTTAATAAGACACATAAGTAAAATATATTATATAGAGAATTTCAATTTTAAAATGTCCTCTAATGGGTCCATCTACATGCCTTAAAATCCATATCCAAGAAGGATAAATACCAAAGGCTGGTCCCCTACTCAACTGAATCTAGCTAATAGTAGAGTGATTTCTATCTTTACACTTGCTCCGAAAAGAATGGAAATAAAGGGGTGAATATAAAAATATTCAGTAAGTGGAGTGCAATGATATAATTGTGTAAGTGAGTGAGTGGTGAGTGTGATAGTGTCAAACAACGATTTCAAAATCACATTTCCGTTTCAACAAACATAATGTAGTCACCAAAGCATTTCTCAACAATTGTCATAGTTTCAATGAAATGTAATAAGCATCCATTATACACTTTTATTTTTAAAATCCATGAGGTTGCCTCAAAATCTCTCCACCAATGATTTAGCTCGGACTAATAGTGGAACCACCAAGAGATTTTCAATTATTATTAGTTATAAATATCACCAGTAACCTTGGGGTTAGCTTGTAGCCTCCTCAGTCATGCAATCGAATAGCCCGATGGGATATGGAGGCATCTATCTACTGCACCTGCGCCCCTCAAGTCTAACAAGCTCTCCATGCCTCCCCCTTGAATTGGTCCGTGGAAGCTTAGACCGGTCAACACATGGTTGCTCACACCCCACACATGCAAATTAAAAATCTAGTAGGAAATATAACATGGCACAAAATATATTTGCAAGTGTATAAATTTTCATAGCTCAAATCAAAACATTTTTAAGGATACTTCACATTCACAAAACATTATATAAATCCAAATTAAAAATCATTTTAGAAAATCAAGGAAAACAATTTTTCATTCACAAACACAACAAACCATCCATTCACAATTTTTGAAAGGATAGTCACTCCCAAACTTTTCTACAGCAAAAGTCTTGTTTCGATCATCTTTATTTAACCTCTAAGAGATATCATCAATTAACCAAAATCATTAATATTTATTAATTCAAGTCAACCCATAAACCTTTACACTCAAAACCTAATTTTTCTCTCACTACAAAGACTTAGAATCCTTCAAATCCAAATGGACGGGTAATTAAATAAATTAAAACTTGGGTTAATATGATTTTAATACCTTGATTTCATCTCTAAAAGAATCTGTCCAGTTCGGCTTACACAAAGTCCTAGGATTCTTTCTTTTTGTGACGGCACTAGATTCTCAACCTCTTCTTCAAAACCAAGACTAGAATCTAACTTTGGAGAGTTGAATAAGCAGTCTAGAACCTTTGATCTTGAGTTTTGCTAGTGAATAAAGTTGGGTTTCGGTGAGTAGAATGGTTTAAAGAGAGAGAGACAGAAGTGAAGCTCTTAGATCTTCGTATGTTCTGGAGTCTCAATCCTCCCTTTTATCATTAAACCCATTTCCAATATTTAGTTAGTGGTACTCTTGCACCCTAAATTGCACAAATTCCTAATGTGTCTTTTTTAGGTTATTGAGAAAATCAATCCAATGAATTTAACTACTTGGAGTTTTAGTTTTGTTGGGAAAATGAGTTTGGAGTTGAATAAAAATTGGAATGAGATGCAATATAAATTTTGCACTATTAATTTATGAGAAATAAATTAAAAATATTAAAAATTTGAAAAATTCAAGAATATGAGATGCAATATAAATTTTGCACTATATAATTGAAGAGATTGAGTGGTATGGTGGTAATAAGATTTTTTAGGACTTCTTGGACTAACGTTCAAATCTCCAACTCAGGCCTACATATCGGCGGGCAAATGCAATTGTCGAGCAAGTATGTAAATCACATGTGCATATTGCCGGCAAGTAAATGCAAGTGCCGAGAGGAAAATTGGTTAAGGCAAGTACATTCTAGCAATGCACCAAGAAGGTAAATGGAAGAAAGAAATACCATGACTACTGACAAATACAAATTCGCAATGGAAGGTGCATACCGAGAGGTTTAATTAAAATGAAAATATTCCAACACTAAGAAGTGAAATAGAAGATGCGTGTGCCTAAGAGGCGAAATACTGAGGAGGTTCACAACCTTATCTTGCTTGGAACGGGTGTACCGAGAGATATATGGAAATTGTAAAACAATTGGATGTACTGATAGGCTACAAGTCTCACAATATACCATAAGTATACCAATAGGGTCCCCATTTGCATACCGAGAGATAATGGAAATTGTAAAACACTTAAAAATTAGAAACTCATCAACCGAGAACCTAAGGTAGTTCCTATGAAATCTAGAGAACAAAATCTACTTTTATATTAAAAAGTTTAATTATTTTTCTACATTTTTACATGGCACAATAAATCTCAAATAGTCACTTTTGTGTCAATATCATAACCGAATTTTTCTGGTATTAGAATTCTTACCCTCCAAAAAAATTTTGTCTTCAAACTTTTATTATATAATTATCCAACAAATTGCTGGAGGTATTGTTTCTTCATTGTCTCTTTGGATTCTCAAGTCATCTTCTTGATATTGTTGTTCTTTTATAGAATCTTAACAATTGAAATTTACTTATTTCTCAACATCTTTACCTGCTTCTCTAGAATAACTACCATTAGACTTCAAAATTGAAATTTTCCCTCACCTCAATTGGAGGAACTTCAAGAACATGAGAGGAATCGGATAAATATTTCTTTTGTTTCCATAAATGGAGGTTAGTCTAAGTCAATTGAAAGTAAACTTTATAAGTCATATCCAAAGATCAAACTACCTCAACTTCATATTTCACATAGTGTATAATTTCCTAAATTCCCAAAGTTTTTCTATAATATCAAGTGCTCTAGAATGACAAAACGCATTCAGACCATGAACCAGAAAATTATTTCTCTTAACTATTCATTCATTTCTCACATTTCTCCAAATTATCCACATAACTTGCTTAGCACATTTTAATACAATTAATCAGTTTCTCTCATTATTACTTCTTATATCTGATTCATCTATCCTATTATTAAAGAAGTTCAGAGCTTTTAGTAGATGTGACACAATATTCCTTTAGACAAATTTATCTCTATGAATTGAGACTCTAAAATGATAATTTTTTCTATATCACTACCTACTCTTCCTCATTTTATTTCCTATCAAAACCACAAATATCCCCTCAAAATTTATACCTATTTCCAATTTAACACTCGAACAAATATTGAGATCAATTAACCCTTAAACTTTCTAAAACAAAATCCAATGTCCCCTGCTTCTAACATATACAAGTTGTACATCACAGTCTCTGTAAATTGTACTTTTAACCAACTGCTCACTCAAAGGTGTAGTCATCAATAACTCTTCCTCAAGTAGGGTTAGGGGTCTATCAACATGACTAGCAAAACTTGTACTAACAAATGAATTGTTGGGCCCCGTGTTAATGAGTATGCGGATATCGATACCAAAGGTTTTCATCATCCTTATTAATATAAACTATCAAGTTATCATTAATCAAACCTAATAATATATATTCCACATATGATTCCTATAATATTGTATCAAATCATACATAGGCATCAATCATTTTAAATATTCTCCTAGAATAAATATCAATACCTTCAATATTATGCAACATACCCGATGAAACTCACATATTCATCAATTTACCTCTACTGGGGATGATTAATACCATTAGCAAATATCAAAGATCATGTAACATCAATAACATGCTTTATAAATCAATAACTCATGCATAACTAAATTTACCTGTGACAATATCGGGATTGTTTGGTGTCTCTTCGTTGGTCATAGCATAGATCGTAGTTTGGACTCGAGTTTGAGATCTTTGGGGATTGGTAGCCATAGTGTTGCTGTCGGTCCCCGTCATTGGAGTAATGTTGGAGGGAGGTGTGGAAGTTTTTACTGGTACGCCTTGGGACCCACTAGGAAAGTCTTTGTTTTGTTGACTTCCTTACCCTCTCAAACCCAATTTGGTGCAAGCATTTCAGAGATGACCTCTTGCCCATAACGGTAGCACTTCCTAGACTCATTGTAGGGGCCGAAATGGAATTTGTTGCAATTCATGCATGGGTCTTTCTCGTTTCCCTTCGACTTAGTTCTAGACACAGCACTAACCTTTGGGGCATCTTCTTTGAAAAAGTGTTAGCCTTGGGAAGGCCAATAGATCCCGTGATGGAGGCAACACTATAAGAACTTGTACTCTTACTTTTCTTGAAACTTTGATCCGAAGTGGACTCGGTCCCCTTTTCCGTCCATAAGCTTTTCTAGCCTTTCCTCTTTTTATGATCATTTTCTCAACTCTCAAGGCTAATTGCAAGATATCTTTAAAAGTATGTGACTTGGTAACCAACATCTTTTATCTAATACTCAAATTCAACCCTTCTTCAAACTTAATACACAAATATTTTTCAAAGGCCACAAACTCTGGAACAAACAAAGATAACTCTCTCAGCTTAGTTTTATACTCCTTCATTGATTTGTTCCCTTGCCTAGGATAGAAACATTCATTCCTCTTTAAATCTCGGTAAAATTTAGTGTAGTACTTTTCCTCAAATTTCCTAAGAAATTCACTCTATGTGATGGGGGTAGAGAATCTCTTCTTTAAGTTCTCTCACCATGTGCGGGCATTCTTGTCAAGCAATTTTACCACCACCATAGGTTTCATCTCATCATTCAATCTCACATCGGTTACGGTTTCTTGCACTCCATTGATCTAACCTTTGCTACAGTAGTATCACTAGTGCCCGAGAAGCTCTTACAGCAAGTTGTCTTGCTTCCTTGATCAACTTAGACAATTCAATGGTTGGATGGGTAGTTTGTGCAACTAGCGGTGGAGGAGGAACTACAGGTGTTAGGGGACTGTTTGTTGTGGTGGTTGTGTTTGGTGGAGGAGAAGTCAACATTTGAGTTTGAGTATGGGTTTGGAATTGAGTACCATACTTGCTCCACCATTCCATACATTGTTGGAATGTAGCAAAAGGCAGTGGAGGAATCTAGGATGGAACAACCGAAAGGTTCGGTTGCATTAAAGGGAAGAGCATGGGAAGATGATGTAGTCTCGTGCTCAGATATAGGAATCTTAGTCAAAGTCCTTATTTTTCAATGCGGAGCCATTGTATTCTACAAGAAGAGACTAATCTTAGCTTACTAAATTGGATAAACTAATAATATACTTATACCTCAATAGGATTCCATTTCCTAGGACCCATAGGAAGTTTTTTGAATTTGCTCAAAACATTTAGCAAAACTAAGACTTTCAAAAACACACGAAAATATTTAGAAACATTTAAAAATCATTTTTAAAATAAAATATTTCAAAACCTTGACTCTAACACCAATAGAATTGTCACATCTCGACCTATGGGTCCAAACACGTGACAACAACTACGTGATTTAGGAGTACATACAATTATCAACACGCATCCCAAGATCCGCAAGATTATGAAAATACTCTTTTTCATGAAATCTAGCTCATAAAATATTTAAATCCATTAATATGTAAGAAACAAATACATATTTAATGTTTCTAAAAATAAGTTTCCAACTTTAGTAAGACACAAAAGTAAAATATATTACATAAAGAGTTTCAACTTTAAAATGTCCTCCAATGGATCAATCTACATGCCTCAAAATCCAGACCCAAGAAGATCAATACCAAAAGCTGGTCTTGGAAAGCTCTCTTCTTGACCAGAGCTAACTAACAGTGAAGTGATTTCTATTTTTACATTTCATCTGAAAAGAATGGAAATAAATGAGTGGTATAAAAATACTTAATGAGTGGAATGCAATGACATAGTTATGCAAGTGATTGAGTGGTGAGTGTGAAAGTGTCAAATAAAGATTTCAAAATCACATTTCTAGTTCAACAAACATAATGTAGTCACCAAGTCATTTCTCAACAAATGTCATTGTTTCAGTGAAACGTAATAAACATCTACTATGTACTTTAATTTTTAAAATCCATGAGGTTGGCTCAAAATCTCTCCTCCAATGGCTTGGCCAGGACCAATGATGAAACCGTCAAGAGGTTTTCAATTATTATTAGTCATAAACATCTGTCCTAACCTTGGCGTTACCTCATGGCCTCATCGATGATGCAACCAAATAGCCTGATGAGATTTGGGGGGCATCTCTCTACCGCGCCTATCCCCTCTAATCTAACAAGCTCTCCACGCCGCCTCCTCTAATCGGTCCGTGGAAGCTTAGACTGGTTATCACATGGGTGCTCACACTCCGCACATGCATCATTTCACAAACATCATATCATATGGCATCGAGAATCAAAACAACTCATAATCCATATATTTAACAATAAAAATCCAGCTGGAAATATAACATGACATAAAGTATATTAGCAAGTGCACAAATTTTCATAACTCAAATCAAAGCATTTTTAGGGACACTCCACATTCACAAAACATTATATAAATTAAAATTAAAAATCATTTTATAAAAATCAAGGAAAATAATTTTTCGTTCACAAACACAACAAATCATTCACTCACAACTTTTAGGAGGATAGTCATTCCCAAACTTCTCTACAACAAAAGTCTATCTTTTTCAGCTTTGTCTTACCCCTAAGAGATATCATCAATTAACCAAAATCATCAATATCTATTAATACAAGTCAACCTATAAACCGTTACACTTAAAACCTAATTTTTCTCTCACTTACAGTAACTTAGAATCCTCCAAATCCAAATGGACAATTATTTAAATGAATTAAAACTTGGGTTAGTAAGATTTTAATACCTTGATTTTTTTTTCTAAAAGAATTTGTCTAGTTCGGGTTACACCAAACCCCTAGGATTTTTTCCTTTTGTGACAGCACTAAATTCTAAAGCTCTTCTTCAAAACCAAGAAAGAATCTAACTTTGGAGAGTTGAATGAGTAGTCTAGAACCTTTGATCTTGAGTTTTGCTCATGAATAAAGTTGGGTTTGGGTGAGTAGAGAAGAATAGTCTAGAGAGAGAGAGAAAGAAAGAGAGGGGAAAAGTTCATGGGTCGTCATATGTTCTGGAATCTTAATCCTCTGTTTTATCATCAAACTCATTTCTAATATTTGCTTAGTGGTCCTCTTGTGCTCCTCAATTGCACAAATGCTCAATGTGACCTTTTTGAGTTATTGGGAAAATCAATCCAATGACTTTAAGTAGTCAGAGTTTTGATTTTGTTGTGAAAATAAGTTCGGTGCTGAGCAAAAGAAGGTTGGAATGAAAATACAATTTATGAGAAATAAATTAGAAATATTAAAAATTTAGAATATTCAAGAATATGGGATATAATATGAATTTTGTACAATATAATTGAAGACATTGAAAGACATGGTGGTAATGAGCTTTTTGAGGACTCCTTGGACCAAGGTTCAAATCTCCAACTCTACAATTCTCACACAACCAAGAGGTATGCATATTGGCAGGCAAATGCAAGTGCCAAGCAGGTATGTAAATCACATTTGCATATTGTTGGCAAGTAAATGCAAGTGCCAAGAGGAAAAATGCTTAAAGCAAGTTCATTCTAGCAATGCACCAAGAAGGTAAATAGAAGAAAGAAATGCCATGACTACCGACAAGTACAACTTCACAATGGAAGGTGCATACTAAGAGGTTTAATGAAAATGAAAATATTCCAACACCGTGAAGTGAAATGGAAGATGCGTGTGCCGAGGAGGTGAAATACCGAGGAGGTTCACAGCCTTCTCTTGCTTGGAACAGGTGTACTGAGAGCCCATTTGCAAAACAACAGACAATTACCGAGAGGTAAATGGAAATTGCAAAATAATGGACGTACCGACAGAGATATAGAAAAATATTTACCAAATGGTAGAAATCACCTAGAGATGGCGGAATGTACGAAGAGATAGTCACCACCAACCAAGAAATCAAAATTTGAATAAGTAGTCTACAAAATTAAAATTCTATCAAGCAACTCAATTTGTTTCAAAGAAACCAAATTCTGTGGAATACCAAGCACGAATTAAATTCTATCAACCATCGAGTACTCTAATAACAGAACACTTAAAAATTAGAGACTCTTCAATCGAGAGCCTAAGGTAATTCTTGTGAAATCCAAAGAACAAAATCTACTTTTACATCAAAAAAATTAATTATTTTTCTACATTTTTACAAAGCACAGTAAATCTTAAATAGTCACTTTAGTGTCAATACCAAAATTGAATTTTTTCGATGTTATAAAGGGCCTCCCTTAGAGTTCGCATAGTTTAAAGTGAGAGAATAAAAGAGTCAACCAGCCAATCCAAGGAGACACCACGACCGACTAGATAGAGTGATCCTCCAAGAGCAAGGCAGGTATGACCCCTCGTAGCCTTACCTCCCGGCCCACATCTTACGAACGTTATATCGATACAATCGAATATACACATAAATGAATGAATAGGGGCACTTAATAGCCTAATCTTCTAGAAGATGTAGCCATCTGGCTCCATATCTAAGGAGGTTTTCACCACCCGTGCTGGGGAACCATCCAAAAAGTAGAGGCCTATGATCGGTGTCAACAATGATGACTTAGTGGGGATCAATCCAGATCGACACAATTCCCTCATTATCACAACTAAGATTTTACAATATGAAGTCAGAAGAGTTTTTGTTGACCAAGGGACTAGCTGTAACCTCCTTTATTGGAATGCCTTTTAGTATATGGGTTTTTCCCCCGCATACCTGTAGCCTCATGCCAAACCCATTAAGGGACTCTCAAGCGAATGGACTTACCCTAAAGGTATTATCTCACTACCCATGACCCTTGGGACTTTCCCCGATCACGCAATAGCCTCAACCATGTTCAATATGGTTAAGCTCCTCTCACTCTATAATGCTATCTTAGGATGACTCGGCTTGAACGTTCTTAAGGCACTATTGAGTACTAAGCATATGAAGGTCAAGTTCAAAACCTCCAACGGCATTGGGACCTCTGACATTTCCTCTTAAGTAAACTCTAAACCTCTCTCTTTTTTCCAATTGCATTCATAGTACCCCTTGACGGGTGGCCTATAGTATCTAGCCTTAGCGCTTAATCTGTTAATCATTGTTTCATTTTAACTATGTCTCATTTCTCTTAACAAGCGGATGCTAAGCACGGGTCGCCTAGTCCTCCCGAATGCAACCTTTCATTAGGGATTTATTTCCCTAAACAAGCCAATCATGCCCAGTCCTCTTGAATGGAGCCTATCAAATTTATCTTCCCAAACGAGCTAATGTCGTCCAGTCTTCCCGAATGGAGTCTATCGATAGGAATTTATTTTCTCGAACGGGCCAAAGTCATCCGGTCATCCCGAATGAAGCTTGTCGTTTGGGATCTCCCTGAACGAGTCAATGTCACTCGGTCCTCCTGAACAGAGCCTATCAATAGGGATTTATCTTCCCGAACATGTCTGTATTACTCAGTCCTCCCGAACGGAGCCTATCATTAGGGATTTATCTCCCCAAATGAGCAAGTATCACCTGACCTACCTAACGAACGTAGATTGTTACCAACAAGGAATCTACCTTCCTGTTAAGTACCTGTGGCCCATCTTATCGAGTGGCTTATCAACAAAACTTGCTATGAGACAAACGCCTAACCAGCTAAGGATATGCCTCCTTGATAATACTCTATCTATTGAGAAGTACTATTATCAACATGAAGTACAAGTCATAGTAAGAACAAAAGATCACATCATTGATAAACTCAAAGAAAGATACAAAATGAGAGAGTTACAAAAGAAAATAGAAACTCCGATAAGGGGGTAGGAGGTATATTGGGCTCAACAAGAGCAGGAACAACCTCTAGCTTGGAAGTTGTGTCCACAACATTTGGGGGCATGGCGCTCACCAACCTTACTTGATGGATAATCTCCATAGCACACTAGAGCCTCTCAAACTACTTGTATTGAGTGCGCGCATGTTGATTTATAACGGCCCCCAGCTCGACTATCTATCACTCAATAGCTTGAAGAGATTGATCGTACATGTCAACCAGTCTCCTAATAGCATGCAGGGGTACCTCACGAACCTTGGCCTCTACATTCAACTCTTTGTACTAACGAAGGGCCATATCCCATTCAACCCTCAATTGCTACTTTGCTTTATTATGAGCACTCATGGCAATCGCAAAAGACCTCACCTCCTTGAGCTCCCTCTCTTTCTACAAAAGGGCCTTCTCCAATCAAGAGACATCATTTACCGTTTGGGCAGAACGATGCCTCATGTGACTCAACGTCTGCTCCCTCCATCATTTTTTAAAGTCTACTAGGACCATGGTCTGAGCAAATGAGTATTAGTTAGTAGACTAAACAAGGAAAAGCAGACGACTGTTAAGAAAAGAAAAATAGCGTCATGGCTACGGAGAACAAGGCCTCATTGCCTTGCTCGAGTGAGAGCTTGTTTAGCTCCAGATCCGAATGGTAAAAGTCTAACCAATCAGTTATCCGCTTCTCTTCAACAATGTCCACGTAGCAATGACAATTGTTCCCAGTACTGATTGTCACTATTCCAGGCTCCTTTGAACCTCGGCACCTGTCAAAAGATCGAACAAAGATAGCATAAGGAAACACCTCCTCCTCGAGCTCCACACGCTTGCCTTTGTCCAAGGACAACAGCGACACTACAGAAGATGGCCCTGCACTGAACCCCTCTGCCAACTTGGGGCCAGCATCCTCAAAATGCCCTGGGAAGGGTCCCCCTGACTCCGCTAAAGCCCTGGAACATAACCTTCTCCTCTAAATGAGGAGCCCTCACCAGTTCCACCAATAAAATACTCACCTCTAAGTCCGCTATTGCCAACCTCTACCGACTTATCAATAACCGGTTGATCAAGTTCTTGTGCAACAGGGGACCTCTTTTCCGGACTCTTACCGGTCTTCTCCTCAAGTAGCTCTTGTAATTGCACTCGCCTCCTTTTGACCTTTAACAAAGTGAGTGGAGACGAATTAGGCAAGCAAGCCCTTAAAGCAACTTTGGTCTCTCTTGGGGCTCCCTTTGATTTCTCCCTCATCCGTCAAACAATAGGATCTCTCTCAAGTCCTCCTTTGTAGAGGAACGCAAAAATTCCACAAGCTTCTTTTTCTTCCGCTCAAGCAACAAGGGCCTTTCGATTATCCTTTTTTCCCCAAGCAATAGACCTGCTACGACAACATTTCATCGTCTAGGAGGCGCTCGACCCAAACGCTTCTTTGTGAGGACTCGCAAAATTCACTTACAGATCGGACAAAACTTGAATTACAATAATCCTGACAAGGCTTTAACTCTATAAACCGATTAGTGTTAGGTGCTAGAAACTCTGGCATTAGGCCTTCCTGCAAGAACTCAAAAAAGAGGTATTTGTATATCCAACTCTTATCAATGGTCTCACTATAGAATAACTTTCGGTTTGGCTCTGACGCGATCTACAAACAAAACAAACCTTTAGTGGATCCCTTCTTCCTACACCTTTTCAGCTAAAATATAGATGCCAAAACTTCAAAATCGAAGCACAAAAGGCAAAAACTCATCACAGAGATAACCGTAACCATTAAATGCCAAGCACCAGAAATCAGTAAGGTGGAAAAAATATTCCAACATAATAGAACCCTAACGATGGGGTTGGTGTATGGCACCATCAAACCATACTTCACTGATTGTTTGTACATTGGAATATAATTCTGTAAGGCGATAATGGCTTTGTCGGCGTTAGTCGCTGACACAATCTCAAAGTTATCACCCAATAGTATGATGCTGGTGCAACTCCCCCTATGACATAGAACATATAATATCTCTAATGCCGGGAAAAGAACCAGACGATGAACCTTTGGCCATTTCTCTTAGAAAATCTTCACGAAAGGCTAAATCGCTAAGAAGCCTAACTATTGAAAAGTAAAGGCGGTAGTAGAGAACCAATCAACAGATGAGTAGAATAAAAAGCATGTTGGAGATGGTTCATGGTAATTGAAGCGCCATGTACCGTATTAAATTCTTTGGTTCGCAAGATCTGAAAAGTCTCCACTACGCTATACTCCTGAACCCCCTTCTTTGAAGTGACAACAGGAGTGGGGGTAAGTGATAGTGCATGACCAAAATGGTCCAAACCATATTGGGCTCAAGGCTGGCCTAGAACGACTCCCAGCATCCCTATTGCCTGCTCAGTCGGTAGCCACCTAATCGATCAACCATTTAGTTTGAAAACTTATCATATTATTACGAGACTTGATACCCTTTGAACCCCTAACCCAAGAGATACATCGATTGAAATGCGTCGTCAACATGAAATTTATCTCCCAAACGAGTAGACACGACACATACCTACTCGAAGTTCATCAACCAAATTCTGATCAATAAACAGTTGATCGATCAAAACACCTCCATGGTGTTCGGTGATTATCATTCACCCTACAAGGTAAATATTCACTTCTCCTTAAAATATGGATAGAATCTTTTGTAAACAGAAAAAAGACTTCAAATCATGGAAAGAAATCTCTACAGCCAATCGATAGCATTTGAGATCTTTTGGAATCCTTTCCCTTTGATCCCAGTAATCTCAAGGATCTTCCATAAGAAAACTAGAGTTTTAACACATTGCATGCATACAACTCTTGTCCCAGATAGTTATATACACCGCGTTAAGTCAACTGGCCAAGTATGCAGACTCTTGCGTTTACGCATATGCATTCTTTTGTCTTGCACACAACAAATGCTTTCTTTCGGTCTGTTTCGTTTATTTTGAAAACCGCTCTCTAACTTGAACATCAGAATCTTCTCCGTCAGAGCACCATCTGTCGATTTTTTGCAAGTCCCATCGATCGAGATCACCGGACGGCTAGATCTTTCCGTTCGAGTTAATAGAGCCATCATCGGTTGAGGTTAACCCACCTCCAACAGGGACATAGAATTAATACTTTTATTACATTCATTTTATACAAAAAAAAAAATGAGTATCTACATTCTAGTATGGCCAAAGAATGTTGTCTTAGATCAAATCATTCTTTCTTTTGGGTATAGAGGCGGAGGACCCTTTTTTTAATTCCAGCAAATATTTGGAGTTCTAGTCCGGTCCGGACATCAATTATTATTTATGAAGAACTTTTTTAATATAATTTTTTTTTTTTAAGTTTAAAATTTAAAATTTGATTAAAAAATTTAATATTATTATCCATTAATCAATTTTCCGTTGATATTGGACCCTTTGTTATGTATTAACGGCGCCTTGCTTTGTATAAGCCTTCTATTGTGCTAATGGTGCATGTGCAGATATCATCCCACCCAGAAAACCCATTTAAAGTCCAAAACGTGAGTCAAGGGAGTTACCTTTACTTTGAGATTATTGCCGACAAGAGTGAGTTTTCAAAGTGCTGGCTTCCACATGTATAACGTGATCATAATGAGGTACGTCCGAGGGAGGTGTGCGCATGCCAGTGTGACTTGGATTTGATGGCTCCTAGGTCAATCCAATCTTTGGAGATTACATCAAGACAAGAGAGAGAGTTCAGTTCTTTCACGTGTCTGCATGACAAGGACAGTGATATGGGGAATAATCTATATTATCTTATGCCAAGCATCCTTGTGTAGAAATACGCACCTCTTCGATGGTGATAGAGACTATGTTTTAATATAAATGCATAATCTCCTAACGTAATAAAAAATTCTCTAGAAATCCATATTTTATTATGTAAAATTAGATACCAAATTTTCACTTAAAAAATTAATTTATTATATATATGTACACACTCCGCATTGTTTTCCATCAAATCAGATATATAATTACAATTCATATATAAAACTCTAAGATTATGCTTATTATATTGTGATAAGAGAAAGTATGATGAAATTTTAAATCTTATGGGGTTGTTTGGGAAATCTCAATTTATCTCAACTTATTTTTATTTTATCTTACTTTACATAAAACATTTTTCAATAAAATTGGTATTTAAAAAAATTTTTGAATTTTGCAAATAGAAATAAAAAATTTCTATATAAAAAACTAAAACTATTATTTTATTGATAATTTTTTATATTAAAAACTCTAACCAATTTCACTTAATGCCGATATCAATTTTTCAAAATAGAAAAAATTCTTTGTCCAATTCTTGAGCTATAGGATTATCTCATAGTTAGCTACTTGAATTTCAAAATGCAATAAGTGAGTAATTAAATTTATTAAAAGTGCAAAACATCAACACGCTAAGCATTAAAAACTATGCTGGCTTGACATGATTTCAAATGTGAAACAATAATTATTGATTTGGTAACATTTGGTCCAATTTGCTGATGTGGCAAGCACCACATCAACAAGTTTGACATTCACACCTGCCAGGTTAGCAATTTGTTGGCGTGCACTTAAAAAAAAAAGGTTTTTAGGGATGGAGATATTTTGATCACTAAAGGCCCAAATGTCATCACTAAAGTGTTTTAGTGACCAAAAAAATATCTTCACTCAATGATCACCAAAACTCTGCCACCAAAGATCGTTGGTGACGGAGTGCAAAAAATCATCATTAAAGGGTCACTTGACCAAAATTTATTATTTTTCACATTCATTATTATAATAATAAATATTAATATTTTATAGTAAATGTTATTATATTTTATTATGATTACATAATAAATATTACTATATGTTATTGTCTGTTAATTTGACTATTATGGTTTACTTAATAGTAAATGTTGCTATGAAATTTTTATTAAAATGTTAAAATTGAAATGTTAAAATAGAATATTATTAAATTAAATGTGAGTTAAAATAAATTAATGTAAAAACCGAAGATTCATGCTTCATGCCGACGGATCATTATAGTTTTTATAGTAAATGTTACTATATTTTATTGTAGTTACATAATAAATGTACTATATATTATTATCTGTTAATGGGACAATTGCAGTTAGATTAATAATAAATGTTACTATCATTTTATCATGAGAAACAAATAAATTTACTATTTTTCACATCTGTTATTATAATAGTAAATGTTATTATTTTATAGTAAATATTACTATATTTTATTGTTATTATATAGTAAATGTTACTATATGCTATTATCTGTAAATTTCACTATTGTGGTTAGTTTAATAGTAAATGTTACTATGGACTTCTCGTTGAAATATTAAAATTGAGATATTAAAATGGTATATTGTTAAATTAAATGTGAATTAAAATAAAGTAATGTTAAAACTGGCAGTTCATGCCTCATGTCGACGGTTTATTGTATAAAATATAATAAATGTTATTATATTTTATTGTGATTGTATAATAAATGTTATTATATATTATTATTTGTTAATTTAACTATTGTGATTATATTAATAGTAAATGTTACTATTCTTTTATCATGAGAAAAAAAATATATTATTTTTCACATTCGTTATTATAAGAGTAAATGATACTATATTTTGTTGTGGTTACATTGTAAATGTTATTATATGTTATTATATATTATTATATATTATTATCTGTTAATTTGACTATTGTAGTTAGTTTAATAGTAAATGTTACTATAGAGTTTTCGTTAAAATGTTAAAATTGAAATATTAAAATGGTATATTGTTAAATTAAATGTGAATTAAAATAATTAAATGTTAAAACTGGTTGTTCATACCTCATGCCGGCTGTTTATTGTATAAAATATAGTAAATATTACTATATTTTATTGTGGTTACATAGTAGATGTTACTATATGTTATTATTTGTTAATTGAACTATTGTGGTTAGTTTAATAGTAAAATGTTATTATTTTTTTATCATGAGAAAAATAAATTTACTAATTTTCACATCCGTTATTATAATAATAAATGTTACTATATTTTTTTATGGTTACATAACAAATGTTGTTATATGTTATTATCTACTTAATAGTAAATGTTACTATAGAGTTCTCGTTGAAATGTTAAAATTGAAATATTAAAATGGTTTATTGTGAAATTAAATGTGAATTAAAATAAATTAATGTTAAAATCGGCGGTTCATGTCTCATGTCGACGATTATTGTAGTTTTTATAGCAAATATTACTATATTTGTGTTAATATGACTATTATGGTTAGTTTAACAGTAAATATTACTATCATTTTATCATGAGAGACAAATAAATTTATTATCTTTTATATCCGTTATTATAATAGTAAATGTTACTTTTTTTATAGTAAATTTTTCTATATTTTATTGTGGTTATATATTAAAGTTAGTATATGTTATTATCTGTTAATTTGACTATTATGTTTAGTTTAATAGTAAATGTAACTATTCTTTTATCATGAGAGAGAAATAAATTTTATAACTTTTATATCTGTTATTATAATAGTAAATGTTACTATTTTATAGTAAATGTTACTATCATGCGTATTCACGCCTGGACGGTTGTGCTGTGGAGGTAAGAGCAGTGGTGCCGCTCATACAATAACGCATGCGTGGATACTCTTGGACGGCTGTACCACGGAGGCAAGCGCGGTTGTGCAGCTTATGCAATAATGCATGCGTGGGTACGCCTAGACGGCTGTACCGTGGAATCTAGCGTGGTTGTGCCGTGCATGCGATAATGCATGCGTATGTACGCCTGGACGGCTGTATCGTGGGCGGCGGCGTGGCTGTACGATGCAGGCATTATCCATATACGGTTTTGAAAATTGAATTATGCCAGCAGTCACATGGCCAGAGGAAGCCCCGCATCTTTAGCAAAGTACAAGTTTTTTGGTTTAAGTGCCAACTATTTCACCTCAACAACCGCGTACTCGGTTAAGGAGCCAAATTACTTGGGATACTTCAATGTTTTCTCACTGATATCACTGTAGAATTCATTGCCACCTTTTAGTTTCTTCACTTGGCTGCTCATCTTTACCACCACACCAACAACATAAATGCCTGAAACAGTTAATAGAACAACAAGAATTATTACAATGCTTGAAATTGGCAACTAACGCAAGATTTGGTATAAGGAAGAGTGTACAAGGAGTTATATTGCGATACTTCTCATATTAAATGAAATATCGTTCTATAATTCCTCCATAAATAGCGCCAAACAAAATAATGAAAAATGAAAACATATATCGCAGCTGACGGCTCATTATAAGATGAAAGTGCTGTTGATTAACAACCATAAATGGGACAACCCAGGACCTTTTTAGTGAACATTACTATGATAATTTTCACTTTAAATCATGCATCAATTACTGCATAGAGACTGAAATAGAAATCATGTTTTCTCTTTGAATATTGGAAACTTAACCCCACGTATAGAATTTCATGTTTCCCTCTTAATCCTCCCCCACAAACAAAAACTAAGAAAATGTAGTTAGTCATAAAAGAAATGATCAATGATTAGTTAATCATAAAAGAAATGAATGATGCAACTAAAATATAGACGAAAATGGTGCTTTATTTATAACAAATATGAATGTAAGATAAAGAAAAGGGGAACCAGATCTGACCTTTGAAAGGCCTTAAACATTGACTCGCAAGCAGTGAGAAAGAGTGTATCTGTAGAGGCCAATGAAAAAAGCTGAATGGACAATTGAAAAACAAAGAAAAAATTGTTCCGTTGAGAACAATCATAGTCACGGACATGAGAGAGAAAAAATATGCAACAAAACATAATTAAAAAACAGATCGAAGAGGAGAAAACACAGTGAGATCTAAATCGACGAAAAAACCATCAGATCAATGCTTCACATGTGAAAAAAGATCAAAAGAAAGGTGGAGAAGAGAAGAGAGAGGATGAACCTGTGAGATGGGCCGAAGAGAGAAAAACCTTCGTCAATTTGTACGGAGACAAGTCGTTCTTTGTCGATTTGTATGAGATGAGCAGTTGTCCCAGCCATGGTAAAGGGGCCGCTGGTAAATTGTGCATTTTTTGTAGTGCTTCCTCCCACTTCCTCCTCCTCTTACGTATTTGGCGCCATTTCTTGGCTTCAAATAAAGAGGCGCCAAAAGTTTGGCGTTAATACTATTACGTATTGGTTTTGTTGAATATTTAGATTTTGTTATCATCAAGAAAATATTTTCTATTAATTAATTTTTCTCCTTCTATCATTCTCTCTTTATTTCATTTACTTCACTCTTCTCATATTTCATTTATTTCTTTGCTTTATTTTTGTAATGGATAAGAGATGTATATATTTTTATATTTTTAATCACTCTATTTTCATTCTTCTTTTTCATATTATATATTGTGATGTGGTATGGTATGGTAACAAGTGGTAAGAAATAGTAATAACAACTAAATCCTCTTCTTATAAATAGTAACAAATGGTAAAAATTACTTTTATTTTCTATTTATATCATAACATGGAAACAATGGTAAAATATGATAATAAGTGATTTATAACAAATAACAATTATAAACTCAATGTGTACTTTTATTATAGTTTAATAACAAATAATATGGTAACTTTTATTTTTTATCTACAAGTGATAGCTAACAAAGAATAAATGGTAACATGGATTGGTCCAACGTATCAAGTGGTAAGTAAATAATTATATAAAATTTGTATAATATAACATGGTAACAATTTGTAACAAGTGGGTGGCATGATAACAAATGATAAATGATAAGAAATAATAATAACAAGTACTTTCGCTCAAGCAAGAGAGTATACGTGCTCATGCCTGCGTAGCTATACCGCGGGGGCCCACATGACAGTACCGCGCAAGCAAGAGAGGATGAGTGCTCATGCCTACGCGGCTATACCGCGGGGGTCCACATGGCAGTACCGTGCAAGCAAGAGAGCATGCTTGCGCGGCTATGCCGCGGGGGCCATGCGGCTGTATCATGCAGGCGCACTGCCCGTGTTGCGAACCCCGCGTAACCCACATGATGATATAATTGATATTATTATTTTAAATAATATAATTATATCAAATTATCTAAAGATAAAATTATATAATTAAAATTATGTGACAATATAATAATAATAATAAAATAAGAAATATACTAACAGTAATATAATAGTAATATTTACTAGTACTTAACGTAATTATATAGTAATAAAGGTAAAAATTTTCTATTAATCGTAAAACAAAAACAATGATAAAAGGGTAAAAAGCATATGATAATCAAAATTTCAAAAACTAAAAGTATGAAAAAGCGAGAAAAATAACGGGTTTTGAAAAATTTGTTTGACGGTAAACAAAATATATATACTATAAACCCTCCCTCTTTCGAAAATATCAAAACTTATCATTCCCTTTAAAAACTCTTCTCCCTCAAACCTCTCAAAATTTCTAATTCAAACAAAATTTCATTCTCATCGGATAATATAATTAATATTATTATTTTAAATAATATAATCATATCAAATTTTTAATTCAAACAAAATCTTATTCCCTTTTGCTTTATTTTGGTATGATTGAGTTGATCTATAATGGGGATGCAAGAAGAATGGATTTGGTTTAACACTCGTAAATTTCTCCTATCTCAATCATACGGATGTTGATTTGCTGGATGATTTTTATGTCTTGGCATCCCAAGTAAGGAAGGTATTTTATGTAGCTGACGAAAGATATAAATGATGGCTTGTTGTAAAACATGTGAAAGTTAGAGACAAATTTGACGTGGATGATGTATCGATCAATCAACATATGAATTCAGAAAGTAACCCCTCAACTCAAGTGTGGGTTCGAGCTAATATAGATGAAGATGAAGGAAATGTATCAATATAAATGAATAATGATGAAGGTGTTGATAGAGTAGGATGGAATGCATATACGTATGACATGTAATTTCCTATATATATTTATCTTCTTATCTTCCGTATTTTTTTTATTTTTAATCACTCTATTTTCATTTTTTTTCTTTATTGTGACGTGACATGATAAAAAGTGGTAAGAAATAGTAAATATAACTACTTCCTCATCCTACAAATGCTAACCAATGGTAAGATTTAATTTTATTCTCTATCGATATCTTTGGTAAAAAGTGATTTATAACAAATAACAAATATAAACTCTACGTTTACTTTTATTATAGTATAATAAAAATTAAAATGGTAACTTTTATTCTGTATGCACACGGTAACAAGTGATAACTAACAAAAAAATAAATGGTAACAAGTGAAAAAAATTACTACTTCCTCTTCGTATAAATGATAACAAATGGTAACAATAATTTTTATTGTGATAACAATGATAATAAGTAGTAATAAGTGATTTTGGTCCAATATAACAAGTGGTAAAACAATAATTATATAAATATTATATAATATAATATCGTAACAATAGTAACAATTAGTAACAAGTGGGTCATGTGGTAACAAATAGTAAAAATTACTACTTCATTTTCATACAAATGGTAACAATTATTTTAATTTTGATAACAATAATTTTTATTATGATAACAATGATAATAAGTGGTAATAAGTGATTTTGATCTAATATAACAAGTGGTAAGACAATAATTATATAAATTGTGTATAATATAACATCGTAACAAGCGGGTCGCATGGTAATAAGCGGGTCGCGTGATAACAAACGTTAACAATTACTTTAATTCTAGTAACAATGATTTTTATTGTGGTAACAATAATAATAAGTGGTAACAAATGATGTTGATCCAATATAATAAGTGGTAAGACAATAATTATATAAATTTTGTATAATATAATATCATAACAATGGTAACAATTGGTAATAAGCGGGTCGCGTGATAACAAATGGTAACAATTACTACTTTCTCTTCGTACAACTGGTAACAATTTCTTTAATTCCGGTAACAATGATAATAAGTGGTAACAAGTGATTTTGATCCAATGTAAAAGTAACAAGTGGTGAGACAATAATTATATAAATTTTGTATAATAGAATATCGTAACAATGATAACAATTGAACAAGCGGATCGCGTGATAATAAGTGGTAAGAATTACTATTTCCTTTTCTTACAAATAGTAACAAATAGTAACAAGTATGGTAATAAATATTTTTTAAAACTGAAATTTATATAAATAGAGAAAATAATACTAATGAAAATATGTAATGTTAAAAATTACATACGTAATAATAAAATAACACATATAAAACATTACTCCAAGAGTATTCACTATAACCATTCTATTCCAAACTATAACCATATGGTAAAAATTTTAAAAACCCTATTAAAAATTTACTACCTCCCAATAAATTTGTAAATGAGGAAAAAAACGAGTGTATAGATTTTCAACATATCTCGCGGCTTTGCTTGAAATATTTGAATATGAATGGCAGTATAATACAAGCGCGCAAAGCACAAATATATTGTTTACCAAATATAATATAACTATAAATTATATTATTTCATAATATACATTTATAAATTATAAATTATATTGTTTCATAATATACATTTATAAATTTATTATAATTATGATTATCAAAATTATTTGATTAACATTGTATTACTATAATTTAATATTATTATTCAATACAACTTAATTACTTATCAATATTAATATTACTAAATAATACTACTTACTAATTTCAATAATCATATTCTATTACTAATATCAAATAATTATTAAATTTAATTATTGTTATTAAGGTAGGGCAACATTTTATATAAGGTATTGGCATATATACTCATAATATTTTTATGGTAACTTCCTTAATTTTTTTCATATCTTATTTAATTATTTTAGCTTTTTATTATTATTATTTTCAATTAAAATATTACTAATTTAAATAATTTCGATAATATTATGGATCGTAAAGTTTGCTATCATATATTTTGATTTCAATTCCTTACCTTTTTAAATAAATAATATTAAATATAATTATCAAATTCCTTAATTATAAAATTTAAAATATAAATTAGATATTGACATATCTAATTAATATTATTAATTTAAATAACTCATACTCATATATCATATGCAATCCATCTAAACCACATTATCCATAAAATTTAAATTATAAATTAAGTGTCAAATGTTATTATTTTAAATAATATGATTATATAAAATTATGCAAATAATGTAGTAATAATAAGATAAACAATATATGACTTTTTATAATATATGATTTTTTTCAAAATTATATATTCATAAAAAATATAATAAATGTATTATGATACTATATAATATAAATTATTAATTTAAAATATTTAATGATTGTATATAACAAAATTTAGTAACATAATTTCATAATTTAATATAACAAATTTAGTGATATAATTTAAAGATTTCATATAATAATATACATATTTTGTTATTTAAAATAATACAATTATTATTTTAAATTACGTTGCCCGGTTGAGCCACAGGTTGTTCCGCGATGGCATTTGTGCGCCCTTGCCTGGGTGGTTCAGCCCGTGGTTCTGCCGTCTAGGCATTTTCGGGAGCACTTGCTTGGGCAGCTCTGCTGGCGGTTGTGCCGCACAGGCATTTGCCTGAGAATTAGTATTATTTCGTATAACAAATTTAATAATATAATTTAAAATTTTCATATAATAATTTACATGTTTTGTTATTTAAAATAATACAATTATTATTTTAAATTACACTGCCCAGTTGCCCGATTGATCCACAGGTTGTGTCGTGATGGCATTTGCGCGCGGTAGCGCAGCCAGCAGTTGTGCCATCTAGGCATTTCCGCACGCTTTAGCCAGGAGGCTCTGCCGGCGGTTGTGCCGCGCAAGCATTCCCTTGAAATCTAGTAATATGGTAGTAATATTTACTACTATTTCATGGAGTCATATATGTAAAAGTCAAAACTTTTTTGTTAATTGCTCAAACTAAAATGAGAGGTAAACAGCAAAAAATTTAAAAACTAAAATGTGAAAAATAGGGCAAAATGACATGTATATTTCATGCTAAACAAATTATATATACTACAAACCAAATTTTATTTGGTGCTAAACAAAATATATATACCACAAACCCTTCTTCCCTTCACAAACATCGAAATTTCTCATTTCCTTCAAAAACTTTTCACCCTCATCTCTCTCAAAATTTTTAACTCAAATAAAATCTCATTCCATCAAATATTTTCAACCAAAAATTTTCAACGAAGAATATGGGATGAACATATAACTGTTATGATGAAACGATTAATAAAACAAAATCAGAATTTTACTAATCTAGTGAGTAATGTTCTTATGCATATTGCTATGCATGTCGGAAGTGGATAATGAGATGAATTGTTGAACTTCGTTAATGAAGCGAGACTCATTGCTGGTGTTGAGATACAAATATCATTTTTTTACTTCTTACCATAATCTAACTACTTTTATTTCTGAACAATAATCCACATTATTTGCATTTGTATTGTTAGCTTCCTCCGATACAAGATACTATGAGTGCATATCGAAACCAACCATCATCATCATCATCACCATCTCCTCAGTCCATCCCGAAAGGTGATATTTAAATGTACAAGTTTTTATAATATATCTTATAATTATATTAATTTCATTACTATATAACGATACCACACATCACGCTGGATCCTAGAACCGGATGGCACGGACGATGAAATATTTTGGGTGATCCAAATCAACATTTTTGGTATGAACATTTCATTTCAGAAGATATGAAGATATGTACTGATCAAAAGTTACAATCTTTTTCTTTCTCTTGTAATGTGTATGTAATCTTATTATCTTTTTCTTTCTCTATCTGTAACATTATTATATATATTTCATGATGATATAAAAGGTACTTCATTTCCTAAGATACGGTATTTATAATTTTTCCTGACTCTTTGTATTATTTGTATTGACATATCCTAACATTCACCAATCTTGTGATAACCAACCCAATAGAGTAGTAATATTTGGTTATCAATATTAAGTAACAAACAACATATGCTCAGTTAGTAAAATTTACTCACCAACAACAATTCTGTAAAAAGTAGTAATATTTACTATCCAACGATAATAAATATAGTAACATTTACTAACAAATTATTTCTGTAACCGATATCAAACGTAATAACATTTACTGACTCATAATTTTGTAAGTGATAATAAAATAGTAACATTTACTGATCAATGACTCTGTAAGTGACAATAACAATAAAAATAATAATATTTACTAATCCAATAAGCGACAATAAAGGTAGTAGTATTTACTAACTTAATATTTTTGTAAGCGATAATAAAGATAATAATATTTACTAACCTAACAGTAAACGTGTGACAATAAAGAATTCACATTTCCTATATTCTAAGATCCAACGGTATTGTAGTAATGTTTACTAATATTTGTATTTATCGACAATAAAAGTTATAATATTTTTTAACATACTATTATTTCATTGGCGACAATAAATAGTTATACCAATTTTAACAGTTATATTGAGTTATTGAGTGATGATAAAGGTAAAAACTTTTACTAACCCTTAAACTGATAAAAAAAATAGTAATTTTTACTAACCCTTTACAAGGTGACAATAAAAATTATAATTTTTACTAACCCTTTACAACCGATGATAAATGTAGTAATTCTTACTAACCCCTTTGCAAAAGTGACGATAAATGTAATAACTCTTACTATCCTTTACAAAAGTGATAATAAATGTAATAACTCTTACTACCTTTTTACAATCGATGAGAAATGTAGTAACTCTTACTATCCCTTTACAATCGATGATATAACGTTGATTTTTATCGGTACTTTTCTAACCATTCGGATGTTGAACATGCTCCAACAGTCAGTGTCGGGATAGTTCTATCCCGACCCATTTTTAGCCAACTAAATCTTTATATGTTGGAGAAGACTTTATCGATAGATTTATCACATTTTCCTCATAGTTTTCGTCCAACTCCATAAGCCATTTCCGTTGTAGTGGTGGCACCTACGACATCAGCCTTGGACTACAATAAGGAAAAAAACTCTAATTTTCTTTCTCCTCTCTTTCACCATAGCAGCTCTCATTCTCTCTTTCTCCTCTCCCGCACTGCAATAGTCATGGCCGTTGTTGGCCTTGGCCTCCTAGCGATAGCAGATCATTCCTCATCACCACGTTGTCGGCTTTTATCTATGGTGGGTGAAGAGAGGCCATCAGCTGGGAGCAACACTCGCTGCTAAACCTCTCCCACCAAAGAGAGAAGATGATTGGACTGATGATGATGATCGGACAAAAACTTTAAATGTTGGATCCTAATAAAATTCGATGATGATGGTTGGGAAGATTATTGGACCGGCGGTTAAGGCAAATCAAGGTGATGGATCGATGGTGAACGGTTTTAGAGTACTTCAATTTAAAACTTTAGTCTTTGTCACCTTTAAGTCACAGGTATCTAGACAACTTTGCCATCAGCCATCCATCAATTTGCCTTCAAGTTTGTTCTTCACCATTCTTCATTTTCGAAGCCACAATCTGTTCTTTCAATCTTCACCAAATCTGCCACTTGTTGCCTAACCCTCCATCGAATCACCTTCTGTCTTCGCTTACCACCACCCTTCGATTCATCGAACACAACCACCGTCTCATTCATCATTTGTTGCTGTCCATCCAATTGCTATCAATCTCTTCATGTTCGCTTTTGATCTCTATCTTTGATAGTTCAATTCTCCATAGTGTTCAAGTCTCGAGTTGATTATATCACCTCTTCAGCTTTATCATTTTCTATAGTCTTCTGTTTGAATCCACCACCACCGTCTGGTTCGATCATCGCCAATCACCATTGCCTGCCTTCAAAATTGACCGCATTGCCATCTTTGAACCTTCATGTGTTTGCTTTCTTCATCTTTATCGCTTTCCGTAGTCTTCAATTTGAATCTGCCTCCGCCATTTGGTTCCATTATCGCCGATCGCCATTGCTTGCCTCCAAAATTGACTACATCGCCATCTTTGAACATTCCTTGTTTTGTTTTCTTCAATTTTGAATTGCATATTTAACAATATTTTTTTATTTTTATTTTTATTTTTAACGCACCATGTGTGCTGCAACTTGAAGGAAGGAGGGAGGGAAAGAGAGAGAGAAAAACAAGAGGGAGAGAGGAGAGGGGATTGACCATGGTGTCTCATGTTAGCATGAAGTTGAGGTGGCATTGCCATATTACTAATTTGGGATCAAAATTTGACCAACCTCGCTGATGTGTTATGTGCCACATCAACAATTCATCCGATATGGCTTGACTATGTTGGCATGTTATGTGCCATGTGAGCAAGTTGCTTATGTGGAATATGTGAATGTCAAATTTGCTAACGTGACATCTACTGTGTTATCAATTTAGACTAAATATAATGCCAAATCAACATCTGTTGTTATATGTTTAATGCCACATCAAGCCAGATCAATTTTTAACGACCAATGTGTCGACATTATTAATAGAGTGATCAATTTGTTTCACTTTTCAAAATTTGAGTACTTAATCGTTACATTTTGAAGTTTATGGAGTTAATTGTAAGCTAACGATACACTTCTGGATTGGATAAGTAATTTTGTCTTTCAAAATACTATAATGGGTTTGACTAAAATAACTCTCTAAGGTTTGCAAACAGTATAATACAATGGCGAATTTTGTTACTAGCCATTGATCTAAGCCTGTGAGTATGTTTTTTGAATGTAAGTTGCCACTCTAGTAAAATTGGTAAAATTTCTTTGGCCTTGCCTTTAAGCTTTGGACTTGGTCTTAAAAGAACTATAAGGAGGGACGACCAAATTGCTCCTGCAAACTTAATAGTTTTTTAATTATATTAACTTATGCAATTTCTTCCCATAATCTTAATAATATTACTGGTAAGATCAGGATAATTTTGTATGATGTCAATTCATAAAATCTGTGGGGAAAAAAATGGAATAGCAATTCGTCGTAAAAACCTGTGGAGATGATTTTGCTCCTAATGAACATAAGGTCCTATTTGGTACCAAATGAACTCTATTTTTCTTTTGGACAAAATTTATCTTTAACTCTGAATTTTCTTATTTGAAGTCAAAAATAAAATGTAGAGTCCTTTTTGAATTTCAAAAAAATTTGGATTTTTGAATCAGTTAAAAATGTGGAGTTTGGAAATGAAATAAGACGGACTCTATACGAATGTTACATCTTCTAACAAAAGAAGAAAAAATATGCGCGGAAATGAAATTTAAATCCTTATAAAAGATACAATAATCGATATAAGGATTTCTGAATCACTATTTACACGCGTAAAAACACGCATTTCAAACCCGAATGCCCTCTTTGGGCTTGTTTTCGCTCTTGTCGAGCGTTGTTGGCCTTGTTCTTGTAGCGTTGCCATTATTCTTGTATTCGCCATGACCCCCTTCTTCACTCAGAAATAGAGGGGCACGACATGCTTGGAATTTTGAGATAGTTAATTGATTTCGGGTCAAATTAAATATGTAAAATGAATTTCTCCCTTATTTTAGTGTAGAGGAAAGAGAATTTGGTGCTCATACCGTGTCCCTAATTTTCCTACTAAACGGCTAAAGTCCTCATAACATCATCACATATAAAAATTCTACTTACGGAGAGTTGATTTGGTGGAAAAAACCTTTAAATCTCTTAATCAAAATTTAGATTCAGATTTTGAGAATAGAAAGAACTAGTTTGGGAGATCTCTTTTTTATAAAGGATTCAATAATAACTTGAGATGAATTAATCAGAATATAATTTTGAATATCGGTTGGTCAAATACAAATATATATATCTACAAAAATTCTTCAATGGCGGTAGAAATATGTGTCAACTCATTTTATGTAATAAACTTATGTCAATGGTGCGTTTCGAGTGCGCTTCTATGTCTGCAGTAGAAAGCACTGCATTGATTCAACTTCTATTTTCCAATCAAAGAATGCTTCAAGTTGGTCTAAAAGATAACCATGAATACATATTTTCCATTTGATGATTTTTCTTTTTTCTAGTCTAAATACCAGAACCACTTCCCATTTGAATCCATATTGGAGGATTCAACAATTTTGACAAAATTTTCCCAATAATGGTTGGCAAAATATTTTAGTTTTTTTGGGTCAAAATGAATAAAATTATGGAAAAATTTGAGAATTTGACCTTTGGATCCTCATGGAAAACCATTCTTCTTTTGTGAAATATCAAATATAATTTTTAATTACTTGTTTATTGATTTGGGGCTGGGCAACAAATCATCATTTGTATTGACAAAAAAAAAAAAATTAAATATAACTCTGATATGATATCAAGAATGTGAAATAATAAAAATACGAACCATATTACTCCGTTATTTCAATAAATTATTACAATAAACGAAGTTTATATTAAAAAAAAAAACCTACTGTAATACAAAAATAAAAAATTTAAATATTTTCAAAATCAAATCAATAATTAATTTGATTTCTATTCGTAATATTTTCTAACATCCATAATCTATAACTTTCATACTCTTTAAAATTTGTCTAGAATATGTTGACTTAAAAATATTTTTCATTGATATAATATTTCTGGGCGTTCAAATTTTTGTTTTCTTTTAACAAAGCACAAGTTCAAAGTAGTGGTAATTGGAGGACCATTTGGCGGATGGGTTGGTGCAGAAAGGTGTTTCCTTCATTCCAAGTGTTAAGTTTCAACATGGTTGAATTTTACTCGAGTCCAAGGGCACAATCACCTTTTTCTTGTTCATTAATCAAACCACGAGCTCTTTGATTCTTAAAGAAATAAAAAAAAAAAAAAAAAAAAAAAAGGGTTCTGGTTGGGGTGGGGCGAGGAGGCTATTGTAGCAAAATAAAGTCAAGGGCATCGTCATTCTGAGCTATGTTTTCTAGAACTCGCTCATTTTGTTAGTGGGGAATCTCTACAATAATCATGGGGTTCCTTCAGAAATGTTAAAATTAAATTAATTAAAATTTAAGTTCTATTTCTAATATTAAAATTATTGGTAATAATAATAATAATTTTCTTTTTTATAGAAATTTGTAAAATATATATATATATATATATATATTTTTTATGCAAATTACATTTTAATTAAAAATATTATAAATAAATAAAATTCCTTTGGATTGAATAGTCGAGTACTCTATCCCTTTAATGGTCTCGAGTTTAAATCCTGTGAATAGAGAAAAATGATTTGGGAAAGCCGACCTCTTAATGGATCTCATAATATTCGAATCGAATTAATTGAGTGAATCTGGAATAATGGTCGGTCGAAAGTTATCCGCTTACAAAAAAAAAATATATATATATATATATATATAGTATAAAATAAAATAAAATAAAATAAGTTGAAAGGGTTAAAATTTTCTTGTTAAGCCCAGCCCACCTCTGGTTAGAGGTTGATGATACCTTCTTTGATTTTTTGTTGTGTCTGGTTATACTTTAGGATTAAATCACACATGTAAGGAGAGCATTTCCATGAATTAAGTACTTAATTTGTTTTCTGCAACTTGGGAATTCTAAAATCACAATGTTAAGGCATATTATCTCTTAAGACAATTCTTTCTGCACAACATTTTTACGATTTTAAACTAACTTATATTATTTTTGGAGTCTTATGACTAATCTTGTAATACATGTAAAATTTTCATTATCGAAATAAATCTGAGTTCTTAGTATTATTGTGATACGAGGATATACAATTAATACTTTTATTACATTCATTTTATACAAAAAAAAAAGGTGTATTGACATTTTAGTTGGACCAAAGAATGTTGTCTTGGATCAAAATCATTCTTCCTTTTGGGTTTGAAACAGAAGGGCCTCTTTTTTTTTATAACCAGTAGATATCTATAATTATATTTCGAATAATTCGATCTAAATATTATTGAGTCCAATTTAAAAAAAAAAAACTCTCCCACCTATGGTTGGCATTGATCGCCCCTTTCTTTGTATATGCCTTCTTTTGTGCCAATGGTACATGTGCAAATACCATGCCACACCTAGAAAACTCATTTTAAGGTCCAAAATGTATGTCCAAGGAGTTACCTTTACTTTGAGATTATTGCCGACAAAAGTGAGTTTTCAAAGTGTTGGCTTCCATGGACATAACATCATCATCAAGAAGGTAGGTCCGAGGGAGGTGCGCGCTTGCAAGTATGACTTGGATTTGATGACACCTTGCTCAATCCGATTCTGGAGATTACATCAAGACAAGAGAAACAGTTCCGTTCTTACACGTGTCAGCATGACAAGGACAGTGATATGGGGAATAATCTATATTATCTTCTACCAGGCCTCCTTGTGGAGAAATACACACCACTTCCGCTTCGATAATGATAGAGAATCTGTTTAAATATAAATATAATCGAACATAATTTAATTATTGTATTTTTTTAGCGTAAAGAGTTTAAATTTTCGTAATTTTATTTTATTTAATAATTATATGAGAAAATAATTATTTCTATTATGAAACATTAAATTCATAATCTCCTAACATAATAAAAAATGGGTACTGTGCAATTGATGCAAAGCAATCGAGGGTCAAGAAATGCATATTTTATTATGTGAAATTAGATATTAAATTTTCACTTAAAAAATTATTTTATTTATATATATACTCCTTTTTTTTTCCATCTATCATATATATAATACCTATTCATATATAAAACTCTAAGATTAAGCTTATTTATTGCTGTAAGAGAAATTACAATAAAAATTTATAAACCTTTAGGGGTATTTAGAAAATCTGGATTTATCTCAATTTATTTTTATTTTGTTTATTTTACATATAATATTGATAATTTAAAAAAAAAAATTGAATTTTGCAAATGGAAATCGAATTCGTCTATATATAAAAAAACTAAAACTATTATTTTATTAATATTTTTTATATTAAAAACTCTAACCAATTTCACTTGATATGCTAATATCAACCTTTCAAAATTTGTCTCTAAGGTTTGCAAACAGCATAAAACAATGGTGAATTTTGTGAGTAGCCATTGATCTAAGCCTGCAAGTTCCTTTTTTTGAATGTAAGTTGCAACTCTAGTAAAATTGGTAAAATTTTTGGCCTTGTCCTTAAAGCTTTAGACCAATTACAAGGAGAGACGACCAAAGTGTTCCTGCACACTTAATAGCTATTTAATTATCATTACTTATGCAATTGCGTCTGATAAACTTCATTAAAATTTTCATGATTTTATTTTACTTGTAAGAATAGGATAATTTTTTATCACCTTCGTTTAATGAAATACGTGAAAAAATTGGAATAGCAATTGGTCGTAAAAACCTGCTAGAAGATTTTGCTCATAATGAATACGAGGTCCTATTTCAAACCAAATAAACTCTATATTTTTTTCATAACTTTTTTTTTAGCTCCATATTTTTTTTTATTTTAATTCAAAAATAAAATATAGAGTTAGTTTCGAATAACACCAAAAATTTGATATTAGAAAAATTTCACCAAATTTTTTGTTAAGTAATTGATTTCGATTCATTAATGATGGATTTATAAAATTTTATTTGGAGAAAAATATGTTTTGGTGATAATTTGGGATAATCAAAACTTATTTGGATTCAATTGAATGAAAACGAACTGGTTTGCTCCATGAGAAGATGACTTAGGGCTCAAAATTTTCATTTTTTGTTAAGTATCGAATTCACCAAAACGACCTAAGAAAGTTACAAGGCTACTTGAGAAAATTAGGACTTAGAATTCTTAACTCTGCACAAAGGCATGTCGACTTACCAGAATGACAAGTCGACTTATGCTTCCAAAACATATAGGTAAGCAGCCTTGCCCCAGTGACAGGTCGACTTGTGTTTCCTTACTATGTGTCTATAAGGCCACTTATGACCGGCACAAGTCAATCCGCTAGATTTAAGTTACAGAGAAACATGTCTGCAGTTAAGTAAGGCGACTTACCAAAGAAGCGAGGCGACATGTAGGTTACAAAATAAGAAATTTGGATTGCCTTGAGATAATTTTGAATCGACTTGAGGGCTCAACGAAACAAAGAGCAAGACGACTTGTTGGACAACAACGGAACTTGGACTCTGAAAACTTTAGACAAATAAGGCGAGTTGTGCTATTTGCCGGTCGACTTATGAGTGCAAAAAGTTACGAAATGACTAAAAGGAACAACCAAATGTAAACAAAACATAAACGTAATGAGGGACAAGATTGAAATTTCACACTCCATTATTAAAAAGGGCTTAAAGAAGCCTTCATTCTCATTTCTTCTCTCCCAAACTCACTCTCTGCTTTCTCTCTCGACTCTCATTCTCCCTCTTGACACTCTCTCACTCTTTCAATCTCTCTTGAAATCTATTTCATCCTCACTAAACCTACTCCCTAAACCTCACAAACCTTCAAGTAAACACATGAATGAAGGTGATTTTAGGATAAAAGCTAGGATTTGCTCAAAAGAGAAAAAATCTAGGGTTTTTAAAACCTAATATTCAAGATTCAATCAAACAACAAAATTGAGATAATTTCTTCTTTCTAAATATGGATTTAGTTCCATTACTCTTAAATTTGATTCTTATGTTTGGATTTAGGAAATTTATAGAGAGAGAAAATTAAGGTTTTTGACAAGTTAATTCCGGACAAAATTTGTTGAATTCTTTTGAGATAATCTTGCTCTCTCAAACTAGATTTATGTTTTCTGGCATGAATTTAGATTATTAAATTTGGATTGTGAGATTTGACTTTGGAAAATTAAATTTAGGGTTTATAAATGTGAGATTTGAGGAAATTATGTATGAAAATGGTATACAAATGCAAATGGCATGTGATTGATGAAATAAAAATATAGATTCATGGATTTTAGAAATTCAGGTTGTGACGTGTTTGGGGGAAAACTCATAAACTCTAATTATGGCATAATTTAACGTCGAATTTTTGTTTATTGCTTTAAGATAAATTAATTGGAATCCAAGAAGGGATTGTCTTGGATTGATTGTAGATTTGGAGTGTTTACCCTTTTAAAATGTGAGTGATTTCATGATTGTATTTAAATAAAAAAATGATTTTATTGAATTTTCTAAATAATTTTTAAAACTTAGATTTAAATACTTTCGTGTGTGTGGAATATTCCAAGAATTAGATTTTGAATTATTATGCATCCTATATGTTTTGAATGAATAAATGTGTCATGTGAATTTATTAATGTTGAACCTATTGGTTTGATGATTACTTTTGAGAAATTGATAAAATTGATGGCACATAAATTTGATTTATGATTTTGTGAAATGGTACATATGATTGGCTTGGGGTGAGAGCCTGAACCCCTATTAGATGACTAGTCATTTTTCACCACGGAACAACCCAACGGGGTGACGTAGTGAGGTTGGTAGATCATGGGATGTAGCCGAGCGTGTATGGTATGCTGAGGCACGTGGGGTATATTCATGGCTGGATCTATTACCCACAGGTATGGGATAGTTGGACGCACCTCCAATGAGATCCCACAAACAACGTCAAGAATTGGGATATTTTTAAAACGTGAAAATTATTAAAACCCTTGACGACTCCACCCTAGGTCGTGGTAGACCTCTGTTGCGAACAGTAATTTTGGTTTGCTCTATATTAAATTGTTAGATGCATAGAGATTGAATTTTTAAAATTATGAATTATGATGAATTTGGAAATAATGGTTTGAATTTATTTATTTATTGGATAAAATTGCAAATGACATGATGGTTTGAACTATATGCATTTGATATATCCACCACACAAATTTTATTTTTGTACAACTTGTATATCACTCACCGGATATATTATATACTCACTCCTCCTGTTTCCATTTTCACAGAGGAAGCATAGTCGAGACTTATGGATGTATAGTGCTGGACTCATAGAAAGTTGTTTTTGTCAGACTTTTTGGGGTTATAGTTTTCATTTGGAATTAAAGTATTAATGAATCCAAGTGGAGACAAATCGTGTATTTATTTTGAAAACTTATTTTCTACATGTTTAGTTGGGTTTGGAACCTGATTATGGTTTGTATACTTAAAATGAGGACCCTTTTTCTTTATTTTCTTGAATTTTCTTTGAGAATTATTTTGGAGGAATTTTATGTGGATTCCTTGACTAGAAACTTGTTTATACTTTGTGGATTTGATTTGAATGGTCGGGTTAGCCCGATGCATGCAGGTTTTTGAGCAGAGATGGATCAACTGGTCTTTTGATTTTGCAAATGAATGTATGCTGGTTTATTTTGATAGATTGATTATTTTGAAAAATAATAGAATATTGGAATGCTTTGCGGTATTTCGGAATACGAAGTGGGTTTCACACGTGTTTCGGGATAATATGGCGATTGTCACATGCTCGACGGGCAGGTTGGGCGTGACAATTCTAATGGTATCAAAAGTCAGGTTTTCGATTTGAAAATGTGTTAAAATGTTTGAAAAATTTTACAAATATTATAAAGATTCTCATTTGTTTTCAAATTATTTTCAAAAGTTTGATATGTAGAGTCTTTCGAATGATTTTAGAAGTCTCATATGGGTTCTAGGAAGTTGAAATGTTATTTTAGGGGGTTAAACATCTAGTTTAATTGTTATTGCAATTGTTAAGTTTAGATTTTTTTTATAAAGCTATATCTCCTTGATAAAGAATGAGTAACCCAAATGATATTTCTCTTACTCTTTCTTCCTAACCCGAGGCTGCATCGTCTTCATGTGTGCCTCTTACGACACCAATACATTTGGCTCTTCTGATTGAGATTCCTACTCCTCCCTTAGCTATCATCCAAAAGATGATGGAGTGATGGAACACTTATGGAGCTCTGTTACAAGCTCCACATCAAACCTTAGTTCTTCCATCGGCTTTTCCTTCTAAATCTTCTTCTCCTTTGAATTGGGACAAGTCTCTTAGGGAATTCAACGAGAAGTACTACACCCACTTTTATAGATACCAAAAGCAGAAGAAATTTTTTAGGATTGTGCAAGGAAACAGAACAATGACTGAATATGAGACAGGGTTTAGAAAATTGTCTAGATATATCCCAAAGTTCCTAAATTTCGAAGAGATCTTATGTGTTAAATTTGGGTTTGAATCTGAAGATAAGGAAAAAGATATCAGTGATTGAAAAGCATACATACAAGGGTATATTGCAATTGGCCTTGCGGGTACAGAAAATGATGGTTAAGCGGGGAAATTTTGAAGAAATGTATGGCAAAAGAAGGAATTTCAAATTCACTTCAAGCCAAGACCCTAAGAAGAATATGAGCATAGACCCCTATAGTGGTTTATGGAGGTAATGGTGACTATATACCTTGACTGACAATTGGTTGAATTTGTTATTTCTCGGAATCATATAGGTGCTACTCACATATGATTAGGCTGTTGAAATGTTAAGCCAATTTGTTTTTAGATTTGGAAATATGATGGTATGAAATAAAATTTGAGATGATGTGCTATGAATATTGTCAAGTGCCTTCCCTAAGAATAATAAAGGATCATACATTGTTGTTAGTAGATTTTAGTTCAAAAAGTGAGTTGATGATTATGTTGAATGTGGATAATAAAATATTTTCAATTATTATTTGTAAATTGAATTTTGAAAGGAATTTGAAATGAATTAGAACTGTTATGTGATTGTGGTGTACTCAAATGGAATTATTGATAAATTTATAATTCTTTTATTGATCTTTGAATTGTTTGCATTATGTTACAATAGAATATTGATTGTGAATTGTGAAATTTGTTCTCCTTTATATTTGAGCACAAATGTTGAATGATGAAATGAAATTTTTTGTAACATGGTGTTGGGAAAAAGACTATAGTCTTATAAGTCTTCCATGGATCGGGCCATCGGGGTGGCGTGGTAAAGGCTGAGTTGAAATTTAGCTTGGTGATAGGTGGGATAGAGAGCCTCCTCAAATTATTCCCGTGATAATGTGGTGGCACCCTATTGAACTTCGGGGCAACACCAAGGAGGGATATTTTTTGAAAATTATAGAAAACTCCTTGGCAGATCCTACCATTGACCATTGGTGGGATAGTCGTTTTGGCAACCCCAAAGAAAAATTTGGAAGGACAATTTATGAGTCATGAGAGATTTATTTTGAAATTTAACTTATACAATTGATTTTCATAATTGCATTGAAATATATTTGATATATGAATTTGGCACCACCACTCTTACTCCTCATTCATATTCAGTATTCTATCGCACTCCACTCACTATAAGATGGCACTATACGCAGCTGTGAAAGTTGCTTTCCCTATTAAAATTTAGGAACTTGCAATTTTAGGAACATGAGTATAAGAAACTATATTGATATTGTAAGACATTGAAATTGACCATGGTACAATCTTAGAGGCTATAGTGGATGAAAATGTGGTTATGAATTTGATAATACACAAGCAACAATGATTGTTGGATGGAGACTTGCATGGAAAAATAAGACATCTATGCTCACTTACTTTTGAGATCTGTGATACTAAAAGTTAGTGGTTGTAATCATATATTTGGCCACATTATATATGATAGATTCATATAAAGCAGAATTTGGAGTCCTGGAACTAGGTGTTAGTTTACACCATTAGAAACGTGGGAAACCAAAAAATCAATGTAAGAAAACAATACCCCCACATAATAGGAAGTATAATTTTATTTTAAATTTCGAGGACAAAATTTTTTTTAAGGGGTTAAGTATTGTAATACCGAAAATTCGGTATTAGAAAACTTTCACCAAATTTTTAGTTAAGTAACTGATTTTGATATATCAATGATAGTTTTATAAAATTTTTATTGGGAGAAAAATATGTTTTGGTAAAATTTGAGACAATTAAAACTTATTTGGAGTCAATTGAATGAAGATGAGTCAACTTGTCCCATAAGAAGACGACTTAGGGCGCAAAAATTTCATTTTTGGTTAAGTAAAGAATTCACCAAGACGACCTGAGGAAGTTCCAAGACGATTTAACGAGATTAGGCCTCAGAATCCTTAACTTTGCACAAATGCCGGTCGACTTGCCCTAATGACAGGTTGACTTATGCTTCCAAAACACATAGACAAGTCGTCTTGCCCAATCAAAGTCGACTTGTGCTTCCTGACTATGTGTTTATAAGGCCATTTGTGGCCAACACAAGCCAACCCGTCAGATTTAAGTCATAAAAAAACATGCCTGAAGTTAAGCAAGGCGACTTACCAAAGAAGTGAGGTGACTTGTGGGTTACAAAATAAGAAATTTGAATCACTTTGAGACAATTTTGAGTTGATTTGAGGGTTCGATAAAACAAACAACAAGGCGACTTGTTGGACGACAAGGGGACTTGACCTCTGAAAACTTTAGACACATAAGGCGACTTGTGCTATTTGCAAGTGCGAAAAGTTACAAATGACTAAAAGGGATAATCAAATTTGAACAAAAGTTACAAGTAATGAGGAACAAGATTAAGATTTCACACTCCACTATTAAAAAGGGTTTAAAGAAGCCTTCATTCTCATTTCTTGTCTTCCGAACTCACTCTCTGCTTTCTCTCTCGACTTTCATCTCTCGACTCTCATTCTCCCTCTCGACACTCTCTCACTCTCTCAATCTCTCTTGAAATCCATTTCACCCTCACTAAATCCACTCCCTAAATCTCACAAACTTCACGTAAGCATGTGAATGAAGGTGATTTTTGGAGAAAACTTAGGGTTTGTGAGAAAGGGAAAAATCTAGGGTTTTTGAAACTCAATTTTCAACGTTCAATCCAATCATAAAATTGAAATAATTTCTTCATTCTAAACATGGATTTAGTTCCTTTACTCTTGAATTTGATTCTCATGTTTAGATTTAGGAAATTTGTAGAGAGAGAAAATTAAGGTTTTTGACAAGTTAATTCCGGATGAAATTTGTTGAATTCTTTTGAGGTAATCTTTCTTTCTCAACCTAAATTTATATTTTCTAGTATGAATTTGGATTATCAAATTTGGATCGTGAGATTTGATTTGGAAAAATTAAATTTAGGGTTTATAAATGTGAGATTTGGGGAAATTACGTATGAAAATGGTATATAGATATAAATGGCATATGATTAATGAAATGAAAACATAGATTCATGGATTTTAGAAATTAAGATTGTTATGTGTTTGGGGGAAAACTCATAAACCCTAATTATAGACGTGATTTAATGTCGAATTTATATTTATTGATTTAGGATAAACCAATTGGAATCTAAGAAGGAATTGTCTTGGATTGATTGTGGATTGCGATTGTATACCCTCCTAAGAGGTGAGTTATTTCATGATTGTACTTAAATAAGAAAAAAATGATTTTATTAAATTTTTTAAATGATTTTCAAAACTTAGATTTAAATACTTTCGTGTGTGTGGAATATCCCAAGAATTGGATTTTGAATTATTATGCATCCTATATGTTTTGAATGAATAAATGTGTTATGTGAATTTGTTGATATTGAATCCATTGATATGATAATTACTTTTAAGAAATTGTTAAAATTGATGGCATATGAATTAGATTTATGATTTTGTGAAATTGTGTATATGATTGGTTTGGGTGAGAGTCTGAACCTCTATTAGATGACTAGTTATTTTCCATTACGGAGCAACCCGACGAGGTGACGTAGTGAAGTTGGTAGACCATGGGATATAGCCGAGCGTGTATGGTACGTCGAGGCACGTGGAGTACATTCATGGTTGGATATAGTACCCACGGGCGTGGTTGGTAGACCATGGGATGTAGCCAAACGTATATGGTATGCTAAAGCACGTGGGATATATTCATGGCTGGATATAGTGTCCATGGTCGTGGGATAGTTGGATGCACCTCCAATGAGAGCTCACAGATAATGTCAAGGATAGGGCATTTTTAATACGTAAAAATTATTAAAACTCTTGATAGTTCCACCCTAAGTCGTGGTAGACCTTTGTGGGAATAGTGATTTTGGTTGGCTCATGTTTAAAAATATGAAATTATTGGATGCATATGAGATTGAATTTTGATAATTGTGAATTATGACGAATTTGGAAACAATAGTTTGAATTTATTTATTTATTGAATGAAATTGCGAACGGCATGATGGTTTGAACTATATGTATTTTATATATGCACCACACAAATTTTATTATTGTATAACTTGTATATCATTCACTCGGTATATTATATATTCACTCTTTCTGCTTTCATTTTCACAGAGAAAGTTTAGTCGAGACTTGTGGATACATAGTGCTGGATTCGTAGAAAGTTATTTTTGTCAGACTTTTTCGAGTAATAGTTTTCATTTGGAATTGAGGTATTAGTAGATTCAAGTGGAGACAAATCGTGTATTCATTTTGAAAACTTATTTTCTATTATATTTACTTGGGTTTGGAACTTTATTATAGTTTGTATACTTAAAATGAGAACGTTTTTTTTTTTATTTTCTTGAATTTTCTTTGAGAATTGTTTTGGTGGAATTTTATATGAATCCCTTGAGTAAGAATTTGTTTATATTTTATGGATTTGATTTGAATGGAAGGATAAACCGAGCTGATTCTTTGATTATGCGAAAGAATGCATATTGGTTTATTTTAATGAATTGATTATTTTGGAAAATAGGTGGTAATTGGAATGTCTTGTGGTATCTCAGACACACGTGTTTTGGGACAATGTCACGGTTATTGTGCGGTCGACAGGCGGGTCAAGGCATGACATTTTTGAATTAGTAAAAAATATAAAATTTGCAAATGAAATATGACAACCCGCTATTCAAAAGTTACAACCTCCGATGAAAGAAGGAAAATTATGAACGAAAATGAAAATTAAATCATTATAAAATATACCATATTCAAAATAACAGTTTTTTAATCATTGTCGATGTGTGTAAATATGAAAATTTGAAGCCCGAATGCCCTCTTCGGGCGTGTTTTCATTCTTGTTGGGCATTGTTCGCCTTGTTATTGTAGTGTTTTCGTTATTCTTCCATTGCCCGAATCTTCACTCAAAATTAGAGGAAAGAGATCGGAACGCCACACAACCAAATCAGGGATTGAAGAATGGTCATAGTAAAATCAATCTAAAGTCATTGTCCTCCAATTTGGTGCTCATACCGTGTCCCTAATTTTCCTACCAAACGGCTAAGTCCTCAAAGCATCATCACATATAAAAATTCTTCGATGGCAGCAGAAATATGCAGTCAACTCATTTTACGCAATACATTTATGTCAAAGGTGTGTTTCCAGTGCGCTTCTATTTCCGCAGTGGGAAGCACTTCATTGATTCAACTTCTATTTTTCAATCAAAGAATGCTTCGAGTTGGTCTAAAAGATAACCATGAACACATCTTTTCCATTTGATGATTTCTTTTTTCTAGTCTAAAATCCAGAAGCACTTCCTATTTGATTCCATATTGGAGGACACAACAATTTTGACAAAATTTTCCCAATAAATATGGTCAGCAAAATATTTTAGTTATTTTGGGTCAAAATGAATAAAATTATGGAAAACTTTGAGAATTTGACCTTTGGATCCTCATGGGAAACCACTGTTCTTTGGTGAAAAATCAATTGTAATTATTTATTACTTGCTTATTGATCTGGGGCTCCGTAACAAATCATCATTTGCATTTACAAAGAAATTTTAGTATATTCTGATAGCATACTAAGGATGAGAAGTAATAATAAAAATATAAATCCATGAATTATTATAACAAATTTTGGGTCTTTTATATTATAAATATGAAAATATAAAAATAAAAAAATTAAATATTCTTAAAATCAAATCGATAATTGATTTAAAATTGATGCATAATATATTCTAACATATATAATTTATAACGTTCGTACTCCTTAAAATTTTTCTAGACCAGGATGACTTAAAAATAATTTTCATTTATATAATATTTCTAGGTGGTCAAAACTAGAAAAATAGAGTAATCTTCAAAGCACAAGTTCGAACCAGTGGTAATGGGTCATTGGAGGACCATTTGGTGGATGGGGTGGGTGCAGAAAAGTGTTTTGCTTCATTCCAAGTGTGAAGTATCAACATGGTTGAATTTAAAGCTCTTTGATTCTCACCACCAAAAAAAAAAAAAAAAAAAAAATGGGGTGGTTGAGGCGAGGAGGCTACTGTAGCATAATAAAGTCTGGAGGATTGCAGTTCTGAGCTGTGTTTCTTAGAACTAGGTCATTTTGTTGGTGGGGGAATCTCTACAATAATCATGGGGTTCCTTTAGAAAAGTTAAAATTAAATTAATTAAATTTAAGTTCTATTTCTAATATAAAACTATTGGTGTTAATAATAATTATATTCCTTTTATAGAAATTTGAAAAATATATATTTTTATGCAAATTACATTTTAATTAAATAAAAGCATTATCCTTATTCGATTTTCCATTATCCTACTTACAATGGTCATTAAATATATATTTTTATGCAAATTACATTTTAATTACCAAGTAGGCTTCTTATGCAAAAAATGGAAAATGAATTCAAATGAGAAAGTTATGAAGGGTCAAGGTTAGCCATTTGGAATGAAATTAAAAATCTAGATTATATTTTTATAATTTTGGTTTGGGATAGAGGTTTTTCAAGTGTGTTTTTCTTAGTGATTTAGAGGGTTTAAAGTCTAACATTTTAAAGGTCAATTAATTTATGAAATACCAATTTTAAAATGGTCTAAAAATATTATAAAAAGGTTTACTATAGAGTAAGAAATCAAAACTCGAATATAGTATCTTGAAACTGTCCAGAAATAGAGGAAGGATGAATTTTCAAATTCAGATGATTTTTTTCTCCGGTTTCCAACAACTCTTCCCTTTGGGTTTTGTTTTCTCAAAATTAAATCTTCCTAAAAGTATTTTAACTATAAGAATTGCTCATGAATTGCTCTCAATTTTTCAAATTTTTTTCTCACATCTCCTAATCTCTATCTCTCTCTTCTTCCTCTCTATCTCTCTCTTCTCCCTCAATTTAACCCCAATTGAAGCGTGAAAAACTCGAATAACTTTCATTAACACAAATCTAATAGAAATTTTAGAGATTATAATGATTTGAAGAAGTTTTCATCGTGGAGGATTCGGGAAAGAGATGATGGTGCACGGTAGTTTACGATAGGACGTATTGCATGGAATTTCAGCATTTTGGTTGACGGAACCTACGGTGATCCGCGTCGAAGTGAATCGTATCTTTTTTATTAATTTTAATTTTTATTAATTTGTTAATTATTTTTTTTAAAAAAATCTTTTCATTAATTGGAGCAACTTTTACGAAATAAGTGGAATCAAAATAAGTCTAAAAAAATTTATAAAAATCCCTCTTTTTTTGAGTCAAGAAAATAATTGCATATGAAAATAAAAAGGAAAAAGAGCAAGACCCTCACAAAAATAGAATAAAATTAGCTGCCCTGGTGGAGAGGTAGTGATGGTAAATGATCCAACAACCTGGTCCAACAAGCTCATTACCATAAGACCGAGATTACTCAATCCCATTGGGCCATACCGTCTTTAAAATCGCTAAAAACGCCTACAGTATCTCAGTTGAGTAACATCTTGTTAAAGCACTGTTCGTGACCCTCTTGGTCATCCCAATCCTCGGTGCTCAAACTCCCCCGTTACTCTATTTCCTGATGGACGCGTTCCATTACTATAAGCGTAATTTATTCTATTATACGATAGACACAAATTGAAGCCAACCATTAAGGAACTAAAACTTAAATTTTTAGCGCATCTAAATCTTTTTTAATCGGATAGGCATCTTCTTTGCTCCTGAAAAAATCACTTTTAATAAGCAAATATATCTCGGTGGTCATTCCTAATAAGGTAGGAAGTCTGCACGGCAATTCAAGTTTCCTTTAATCAACAGGATACCAAATCTCTTACGGATCTTTGACCACAATCCTTGCAATTTTGGACAATTTTCAGCAATCTTTATAAGGAAACTAAGGTTTCTACCCCTAAACTCATGCGGGACTTAGCATACATACATGCTATATATATCCGGCATTGGCAATTAGCCAGGAATGTTCTTAGACCCTACACAAAAGCATACAAGAATAATAGAGGGTGAGGATACGGGTATCTCTCTAACATGTTTCTCTCTTTTTACATACAACCCCTTTTAACTTCAGCATCGGAGTCTTCTTCGTAAAACCAAACCCCAGCGACCTTATTATCTATGGAGTCTAAACCCACATTCAATAGATTGGTACCGTATATGAGAATAGATTAGGAATAGACTCATTTCGTACTCGGTCCTTCATCACTGTTGTTACCATACCGTAAAAGAGAAAGGGACCATCAATCGGTTTTGATGATGATGATCTGGTTGGAGTTACTTCAGATCACCATGATCCATTAGTCATCACGACCAAGATAGGTTCATACACCATAAGGAGAGTTCTCATTGATTAGAGAGCATATCATGATCTTCTTTATTGGAATACTTTTTAATAAATGGGTTTTGTCTTCACAAATCTATAACCCCAGATGACTCTGTTAAATGGACTCTCCAGCGAATCACTATACGCAAAAGAACATTATTTCACTCCCCGTAACTTTGGGGACACCCCCTAATCATGCCGCCATAGTGACCACATTTAGTGTGATCAATTCCCTATCTCTTTACAAAGTCATTCTCAGCCGCCCTAGTTTAAACGAATTGAAGGCTTTACCATGTACCAAACACATGAAGGTCAAATTCAGAATGGCTGAAGGGAGTAGAGAAAACCTCTCGGTAGAAATGGCTGAATTTAGGGATGATGCTGTATAGACAGACAAACCACAACCTGTATAGGAGGTAGTTGAGATCCAAATCACTGATATCTCTAAACAAACTATTCATGTTGGAGCTTACATATCCTCACCGTTGCGCGAGGCTATTATTGATTGCCTCCATTGCCATTTCAAAATCCTCATGTGGTCACTAAAAGACATACCAGCGATCCATGCTTTGGTAATTATCCACAATTAACTAAAACACCAATGAACAATTCAAGTAGAAATGCAAAAGCTTTTGGCAATGTGCTTCATCAAAGAAGTAAATTATCCCGAATGGTTGGCCAATATGGTCATGGTAAAGAAGGCAAGCAGCAAGTGAAAGATGTGCGTCGATTTCACTGATCTCAACAAAACGTACCCGAAAGATAGTTATCCGATCCCAAACATCAATAAACCTGTAGACAACTCCTCAAGTCATCAGTTCTTAAGTTTTATGGATGCATATTTCGGTTACAATCAAATTTGCATTGCCCCAGATGATGAAGAGAAGACGAGCTTCATTATAGAATTTGGTACTTACTGCTATAGAGTTATGCCATTCCGTTTGAAAAACGTGACAGCAACTTTTCAAAGATTGGTCAATAAAGTTTTTAGTGAGCTGCTTGGCAGGTATGTAGAAGTCTATGTAAATGACATGCTCGTCAAAAGCGCCAGCCTAGAATCTCATATAGCAGACCTGGAGGAAACATTTCGGACACTAAAACATTACAACATGTACCTGAACTAGACAATGTGCACCTTCAGGATCATATCGGGTAACTTTCTCGGCTTTTTAAACACAAATCAAGGGATTGAAGCCAACTTAGAAAAGATTCAAGCCATCATGAACATGGCGTCATCCAGAATGCTGAAGGAGGTGCAACATCACATAGGGCAAATCACTGCCTTGAGCCGAATCATGTGTAAAGTTAGAGAAAAGTACAAACCCTTTTTCAATAATTTGAAGAGGTCCTAAAAGTTTGTATGGACATCAGAATGTTAGGTTGCTTTTGATAAGCTTAAAGAGTATCTCTCATCGCCTTTATTGCTTTCTCGACTTATCTCCAGTGAGAAACTTTATCTCTACCTCTCTGTTTTTGACCATGCGTTATCTTCTATATTAGTACAATAGGAGGTTGACACGTAAAGGCCTGTATACTATGTTAGCTGAGTTCTCCAAGAAGTAGAAATAAACTATAGAGCTATTGATCAGAAAATGGCCTATGCTCTTGTTATAACCGTTCGGTGCCTTCACCCATACTTCCAAGTACATACAATCATGGTATTAACTGATCAACTACTGAAACAAATTCCACAAAAGAGGGATACCTCAAGTTGACTCACCAAATGGAGCATCAAATTTGGCGAATTGAACATTGAGTACTGGCCAAGGCCCGCCATCAAAAGTCAGGTACTTGTCGATTCCATTCTCAAATGCACACTTCAAAACTACACGGACCAGACACTTGCTAGCTCACAAGAAGAATGCACATTGCCAACTTGGACATTACACGTAGATGGATCCTCCAACTGGTCGGGAACTAGCGCTATACTCATTCTCATGGGGCTTGATAACTTAAAGGCCGAATATGCCCTTTGTTTTGACTTACGAGCCACAAATGACTAGGCCAAATATGCAGCGCTCTTGACTGGACTACAAATCGCAGTATCATTGGGGGCCCGAGACATAAGAGTATTCACTAACAATCAGTGTGTAGTCAAACAAATTAAAGAAACCTACGAAACAAAAGAATCAGTAATGACAAAATATCTGACGAAATTACAAGAAGTAATACATAAATTCGACAAGACAGACATATAATAGATCTCTAGATTAGAGAATGCTAGAGCTAACACACTCTTTAAGTTGGCCAATTTAGATTTGGTTGCTACAAGATGGACAGTATACATTGAAAGCCTACCCTATTCAAGCATCAATGAACCAGAATAGATTTTGTCAACACATAACTCATCGAGTTAGAAAGATCCCAAGCTTATTTAAACAATGGCCAAATCCCGAAGTCAGCCACAGAAGCAATAAAGATTAAATGAAAAGTTATACAATACGCCATCATCAATGCAGTTCTCTATAGGAAATCTTTCACTCACCCATACCTCAAGTGCCTAACTCCCAAGGAAGGAGACTATGATCTCAGGGAAATTCATGAAGGAATATGCAGTAATCACCTGGGTACAAGGAACCTGGCCAACAAAGCCTTGAGACAAGGATTTTCTGGCATACTATGAAAGCTTGTGCAAGCGCATTTATTAAAAGGTGCGACAAGCGTCAATGTTTCTCTTCGGTACCTCATCAACCTTCCACCGATCTCTCCCCAATAACAAGTCTCTCGCCATTCGTACAATGGGGGATAGATATATTGAGTCCATTCCCATGCACCACAGGGCAAGAAAATTCCACATTATCGCGATTGATTAGTTTACAAAGTAGATAGAAGCGAAACCATTTGCTCAAATTACAATCAAGAAGACACAAAAATTCATGTGGTCCTTAATAATCACCAAATTTGGGTTACCTCGTGTCCTGATTACTAACAACGGTAAACAATTTGACAATAAATAGTTCAAGGATTTCTGTGACAAGTTGGAAATTCAACATCGCTTAACATCAGTCACCTACCCATAATCTAATAGACTTGTCGAGATAACAAATAGGACAATCTTTTAAGGGTTAAAAACAACACTGGACAAGGCAAAAGGTCATTGGGCAGATGAACTCTACAGAATTCTATGGGCATATCGTACTACACCAAGAAAGGCCACAGAGGAGATGTTATTCAGCATAACCTACGAAGTGTTACTAGTTGAAATATAATTCACTCTTTCCAAGTAAAATGGTACCAACCAGAGCTGAATGAGACCACTCTATGAGAACCATTAGACTTCTTGTCAAAATCAAGAGACACCAAGTATACATGAATGGCTGCATACCAACAACAAACGACTTTGTACTATAATAGGAGAGTCAAGGCTAAGATCTTTAGGCCAGAAGACCTGATACTCCGAAAGGTAGAGGCTACTGGACAATCCTAGTAGGGAGACTAACTCGCACCTAACTAGGAAGGCCTATACCAAATAGGCTTGGTGTTTCACCATGGAACTTATCAACTCCACCACTTAGACAACTCAGCTATACCCCGCTCATGGAACTCAAAGAATTTACGTATTTACTATCAATAGATTTTATGACTTTCTTAATCTGAACATTTGTTGTTTTACAATTTATCAATGATAACATTATGGTTTTCTTGCATCGAGCAATTCATCCTTTTGCCCAAAGTTTATCATTTTCCTTGTAGCAGAATCACCCTTGCTTGACACAACGAAACAATAGCTTCTCAGCACATTGCCCTAGTTATACAAACCTAAGGCACAACCCCTCTGAGTATCATTAGCGCAACACTCAATACACTATACAAATATAAGGCACAATGCCTCTGAATATCATCGGTGCAATGCCCAATACGCTATCCCCATACAAAACGCAACGCCTTCGAGTATCATTGGTTCAATACCTTATATACTATACAAATCTAAGGCACAACACCAACGAATATTGTTGTCACAATGCCTGATACGTTATCCACATCTAAGGTGCAACACCTTTGAGTATTGTCGGGCACAGCGCCCGATACCCTATCCACATCCAAGGTGCAACATTTTCGAGTATCTTCGGCACAATGCCTAATATACTATACGAACCTAATGTTCAATGCCTCTAAGTATTGTCAGCGTAACATTCGATACGCTATCCACATCCAAGATGCAATGCCTCTGAGTATCATCGGTGTAATGCCTCCAAGTATCATTCGTGTAACGCCCGATACGTTATCTTTACTCCAGGGCACAATGGCTCCGAATATCATCGACGTAATACCCAATATATTATCCAAATCTGAGGCTCAACGACTCCAAATATCGTCCGCACAATAAGCAGCCTCGGCATAATGCCCTCGAATTCTCTCTCAGGCCAACACCAATAAATCCATCAAGCTTCTCGATAACACCATGCCCATGGGTAATTCTATGACAAAGGCCACACGAGGCTAGCACACAGTTTCTAATTACTGAGCCATTATACAAGAGGCAACAAGCAGTTTCGATAAACCGTGAGAGCATGACAAAGCTCATAAGGAATAGAAGCCAAGGAATTAGACATCCAAATCTACCAACAGAACCGAGCAACAAAATGATCCGATACAAGGAAAACTCTTTCATTTATTCATCAATAGCTTTTTTACATAACGACTCAGAATTCATACAAAATTATAGTCACCAAGTCTTTACACATATTAAGAATATAGAGATTGGGGTATTAGAAATGTACAGAGAACAAAATGTAGAGAAAAAGGAAGCACTCAATAAGAGTAGGTCTATACACCACCTCTTCAAGTTCTCTTCTCAACATCAATTTCACCCATTCTCTTTATGCTCCCAAAGAATGACCGACGCTAAGCCTAGCTCCCTCATTCTCTTTACGCTTGGGTACAAAGATACTGAGAATAATCAAACGAGAATTATCAACTACTTGTTGTGCCCAATGCCCAGCCATCTCTGTCTGACCTCACATAGGATAGACACTTCCTCCTCCCAATTTGAAATACAAAAAGGAGAAGACACATACACCCACTGCAAGGTCTCTTGAAACCACCAACATAGGCTACCACCGTATTAGATTCTCAGATATCGTGATGGGACCTTGCGTCAGCAGTCCCAATGATTGATGGAATCTCGTGTCAACAACACCTATATGTTCTCGGTAGGGCATAGAAGAGCCACCATACAAAACCCCCATCTTCAAATAGCTGATAGTAAAGCGCTAATGCGATGAATAACCTCTTACAATCTCAATTTTTCATATACTCTATGACCTATGAATCAAATATTCTCTCTAAGCTCATTCGATGGGTCGAAGAAACTCTATCATCGTACTTTGCTATTTATAGCCAGTCTCAAAAGATAAACTGGCATGCTTCAAAGCTGAAGCAATCTGTCCTCCCATTTAATGCCACTCACACAACCGTCCCACTCCATTACAATATCAATGTTGCATGTCCTACTTTTTTGCTTCGAAACATCAATGTAAACTACATTTAATGCACTTACTTTTGTGATGGTTCCACTTTTGCACCTTTTCCACTAATCCAAAATTGTTTCCATTTATCCATACCTTGTCTTTTGCGTTACATAATTCTCAACATCCTAACTTTACTCCTAACGCTACTTCTTCGAACTAGCCTTAGGAGTGGTGGACAAATGATAGTATAAGGTCTAGCAGCTTGGTCCAGCAAGCCTATTACCATAAGATCGTGATTACTCGAGCCCATTGGGCCATACAACCTTTAAACTCGCTAAACATGATTTCAATCTCTTAGCTGAGTACCCCCTTGGTCAAGCACTCTTTGTGACCCTCTTAGTCATCTTAGTCCTTAGTGCTCGAGCTCATCGATTACTTTGTTTCTCAGTGGACACGTTCTATTACTGAATGCATAATTTATTCTATTATGCGACAGACACAAATTGAAGCCAACTGTTAAGGAAGTAAAATGTAAATTTTTTGCGAATTTAAACTTTTTTTAATCAGATATGTATCTTCTTTGCTCTCGAAAAAATCTCTTTCAATAAGAAAATATATCTTGATGGTCACTCCTAATAAGGCAGAAAACCCCCACGGAATTCGAGCCTATCTTAATCAACAAGATACCAAATCTTCTACGGATCTTTGACCACAACCCTTATAATCTCAAAAAATTCTCAGTAATTTTTATAAGAAAATTAGGATTTTTATCCCTAAATTCATAGGAAACATATCATACATACATGTTGTATATACCCAACATTGGCAACTAGCTAGGTACCCTTCAAAAAAGCACACAAGAACTATAGAGGGCAAGGGCACAGCTCTCTCTCTCTCTCTCTCTCTCTCTCTCTCTCTCTCTCTCTTTCTCTCTCTCTCTATCATATTTCTCTCTTTTTACATACAATTCTTTTGACCTGAGCGTTAGAGTCTTCTCTGTCAGACCAACCTCCGGTAGCCTTTTGCAAGTACTATTATCTGGAACGAGTGAAGAACTGCATTGACATTGCTTCCACTCTCAAGCTGAAGGAGCAATTATCTGTGGAGTCTGAACCCAACTCCAACATGTAGGATAGCCTTGACCAAGCTATGGCGATGGCTTTGAATGTCTATTTTTAAGAAGACAAAATTCCTCCATATGCAAAATCAAAACTATGACTCTTCTACACATTGATCACTCTAAAACGACAAAAGAGACATACATCTGCTGTGCTTTATAGGGTAAATCATCTCAACCACGCATGTCCTTGGTAAACATTTATAGAATTCTCCCGAATATGCAAGGTTGATCATTGTGAAGAAAGCAAGGAATTTCCACAATAGATTAAGATTATAGTGTCATTTGTATTAAGGGACCCCAGTTGCAAATCAAATCTTGTCTACGTACTTGAGCTTTCTTTGACTCCAAGGTTGTTGTTTAAACTTTTATGTTCGTTGTCTAACCTTTTATGTTCGTTGTCTATTTCAAAAGTTCCAAAAGTCTCCAATCCCATCCATGCAAAGACAGAAAGGCACACCTAGGAATAGAGATTGATGAGACTTTCGTTGATTCTTTGATGTGTCTAGGTATGCTTTAGGTTTAAATCACACATGTAAGGAGAGCATTTGCATGAATTGTGTGGTTTTCTGCAACTTGGGAATTCTAAAATCACAATGTTAAGACATATTATCTCTTAGGACAATTCTTTCCGTACAACATTTCTACCATTTTAAACCAACTTATATTAATTTTGGAGTGTTATGATTAATCTTGTAACATGATGTGTAAAATTTTCATTATTGAAATAAATCACAATTCTCAGTATTATTATGATATAGTGATATGGAATCACTATAAAAAAAACTTGATTTTAGCCACGAATTTTCGCGACGGAAAAAATTCGTCACTATTTTACAACAAATTTAGTGACAAAAACTTTTTCGTCACTAATTTGTCACAAAATTTACTACGAAAAGAAAGTCGTGACTAAATTAGTAACTAACATATCATTCGGGGCTAAATTTGTCGCTAATTAATGACGAAAAAATTTTCGTGACTAAATTCGTCGCTAATTAGAGACAAAAAATTTTTCGTTGTAAATTTCGTTGCTAATTAGCGACGAATAATATTTCGTGGCTAAATTTTTTCACGATTTTAGCCACAAATTTAAAATCCATAGCAAAATTTAATCTTTTTTAAATAGAATTTTATTTTTTTATTTTTCTTTTTATTTTATTATTATGTTATATTTAATTTAAAATTTAATTTAGCGACGGATTTGTTTTCCGTCACTAAATTTAGCGACGAAAATCCCAATCCGTCGTTAAATATTTTATATATAATAAAATAAAATAAAATATTAATATAATATTTGAATTAAAAAATTAATTTAGCAATGATGAAATTTATCCGTTGGTAATTTAGCGACGGATTTTCAACTCCATCACTGAATCAGCGACGGATTTCCAAATCCGTCGCTGAATTTATTTATTTTTTAATTAGAATTTTATTTTATTTTTTATTTTATTTTATTAGTTTATATTAACAAATCATATTATTATTTTATAATATTTTAATTTACATTTTATTTTATTATATTATATTTCATTTTTTAAAAGAATAATATTATTTAAATCTAAAAAAAACATATATTTTATTTTATTTAAATTATATATTTTTTTAATTTATTTATTTTTTTCTTTTCTTGTTTGATTTAATATTTTTTATTATTGTATAGGTAACTTTTATTTTATTTATATTATTTTATTCAATAATACAAATTTTTTAATTAAATATTAATCTGGGGCGTGTGCCTGCCTAGGCGCCCGCACCCGCCCTTCATTGTTTTAATACTATAAAAATGTTATCGAAGGGATTCGAATCTTGGATCTCGGATTTGAACAGAAAACATGTCATCACTGCACCACCACTTAGTGTTGTATAATAATATTTTATTTTCTTTCTTTCTCCTCATTTTTTTCTATTCTCACTTTTTTTTCCTTCCTGGGGGCCCGCGTCCGCCCTTCATTGTTTTAATACTATAAAAAATACTATCAAAGGGATTCGAACCTTAGATCTCAGATTTGAACGAAAAACATGTCACCACTACACCACCACTTAGTATTGTATGATAATATTTTTTTTTCTTTTTTCCTCCTCACTGTTTTTCTATTCTCATTTTTTTTCCTTCCTCTTACTCTCATCTCTATTTTTGGGTTTTTTTCCCTTTCTATTCTCATTATTGAAATTTCTTTTATATAATAATTATATTGAAATTTCTTATATATTCAAACGAATAAAAATATTTTGTGATTAAATATATAGATTTTTTAAATTATTAATATATTATAATTCATTGATAATTATAATTTTATATTATTAAGATACTATAATCCATTTTTAAACTATGGATTAAAAAAATAAAATAAAAATGAAAAAGAATAATTAAATAATTAAATAAAAGAAAAAAGAAGAAAAAAATATATAATATTAATATAGTTTTTAATTAATTTATTATTTTATTTTAAATTAATATTTTATTATTTTTTATTTTATTAAAAATTATTATATTTATTATTTTTAATTAATATTATTTTAGGTTGGTGGTTTAAAAAAAGTTATTATATTTATTATTTTAAATTGTTATTATATATTATTTTATTATTATTAGAAAAATGTGAAAAAAGATAATAAGTAAAGAAAGTTATTATATTTATTATTTTAAATTGTTATTATATATTATTTTATTATTATTAGAAAAATGTAAAGAAAAAATAATAAGTAAAAAAAATATATTTATATCACATACTAATATTTGGTTTGGTGGTTTACAGATTTATGCTTATACGTGTACATGCAGGTATGCAAGAGTTCGAACCACGGTGGAGGCAAAGCAACATTTTCCAACAATTAAGTGAGGAGGGCGCTGACGCTGAAGCAAGCTTGTGTTGGCTCAGGTGGATGGGTGGGGCCCATCCAGGCACGTGGCTTCTAGGCTAGTGTTGGCTCAGGTGGGCGGGGCCATCCAGGCACATGCTGGCTCGGGTGGGCAAGGGCAAGGGCCCGTCCAGGCACGTGTGTGCTTCCTTGGCATTCCGACGAATTTAGAATCAGCGACGGATTCCAAATCCGTCGCTAATTCAATGACGGATTTTTTTGTTCGTCTCTAAATTAGGGACGGATAATTTTTCGACGGACTTTTTTTTTTCCTAAATTATTGACTGATTTTAATAACAAAAATTATCTATCGCTAAATTTAGAGATGAATTTTAGATTTTCATCGATAATGTTTTTAGCGATTAATTTTTTTAAAATTTTTGTCGTTAAATTTGAGACTAAAAGTTTGTTTTTTTTTTTTGTAGTGAATTAATACTTTTATTATATTCGTATAATACAGAAAAAGAGTATTTACATTTTAGTCGGACCAAAGAATCTTGTATCAAAATCATTCTTTCTTTTGGGTATGGAATAGGAGGACCCTTTGTTTTGCTGGGTTTAAGGTGTTGTACTAATGGCGGCTTACTTTGGATAAGGCTTCTTTTGTGCTAATGGTACATATGCAGATATCATCCCCCACCTAGAAAACCCATTTTAAGGTCCAAAATGTAAGTCAGGGGAGTTACCTTTGAGATTATTGCCGACAAAAGTGAGTTTTCATAGTATTGGCTTCCACATACATGACATGACCATCAAGAAGGTACGTCCGAGGGAGGTGTGCACATGCCAAAGTGACTTGGATTTGATGGCTCCTTGGTCGATCCCATCTCTGGAGATTACATCAAGACAGGAGAGAGAGTTCAGTTCTTTCACGTGTCTGCAGGACAAGGACAGTGATGTGGTGAAAAATCTATATTATCTCATCCCAAGCTTCCTTGTGTAGAAATACACACCCCTTTGATAGTGATAGAGAATATGTTTAAATATAAATATAATCGAGCATAATTTAATTGTTGTATATTTTTTTTAGGGTAATGAGTTTAAATTTTTGTAATTTTAATTTATTTAATAATTATATGAGAAAAGAATTATTTCTATTATGAAACATTAAATGCATAATCTCCTAACGTAATAAAAAATGGTTCTTGACCTTTACCTTTTTATCCTGTACAATTGATGCAAAGCAATCGAGAGTTTTGAAAATTTCTCTTGAAATGCATATTTATTATGTAAAATTAGAAACTAAATTTTCACTAAAAAAATTAATTTATTATATATAGACTCTGCATTTTTGTTCCTTCTATCATATATATATCATACCATATATTAAATTCTAAGATTATGCTAATATCAACTTTTCAATAATTTGACTAAAATATCTCTCCAAGGTTTGCAAACAGTATAATACAATGGTGAATTTTGTGAGTAGCCATTTATCTATTGACCGATGACCCCATCTTCACTCAAAATTAGAGGAAAGAGATCGGAACGCCACACAACCAAATCAGGGATTGAAGAATGGTCATAGTAAAATCAATCTAAAGTCATTGTCCTCCAATTTGGTGCTCATACCGTGTCCCTAATTTTCCTACCAAACGGCTAAGTCCTCAAAGCATCATCACATATAAAAATTCTTCGATGGCAGCAGAAATATGCAGTCAACTCATTTTACGCAATACATTTATGTCAAAGGTGTGTTTCCAGTGCGCTTCTATTTCCGCAGTGGGAAGCACTTCATTGATTCAACTTCTATTTTTCAATCAAAGAATGCTTCGAGTTGGTCTAAAAGATAACCATGAACACATCTTTTCCATTTGATGATTTCTTTTTTCTAGTCTAAAATCCAGAAGCACTTCCTATTTGATTCCATATTGGAGGACACAACAATTTTGACAAAATTTTCCCAATAAATATGGTCAGCAAAATATTTTAGTTATTTTGGGTCAAAATGAATAAAATTATGGAAAACTTTGAGAATTTGACCTTTGGATCCTCATGGGAAACCACTGTTCTTTGGTGAAAAATCAATTGTAATTATTTATTACTTGCTTATTGATCTGGGGCTCCGTAACAAATCATCATTTGCATTTACAAAGAAATTTTAGTATATTCTGATAGCATACTAAGGATGAGAAGTAATAATAAAAATATAAATCCATGAATTATTATAACAAATTTTGGGTCTTTTATATTATAAATATGAAAATATAAAAATAAAAAAATTAAATATTCTTAAAATCAAATCGATAATTGATTTAAAATTGATGCATAATATATTCTAACATATATAATTTATAACGTTCGTACTCCTTAAAATTTTTCTAGACCAGGATGACTTAAAAATAATTTTCATTTATATAATATTTCTAGGTGGTCAAAACTAGAAAAATAGAGTAATCTTCAAAGCACAAGTTCGAACCAGTGGTAATGGGTCATTGGAGGACCATTTGGTGGATGGGGTGGGTGCAGAAAAGTGTTTTGCTTCATTCCAAGTGTGAAGTATCAACATGGTTGAATTTAAAGCTCTTTGATTCTCACCACCAAAAAAAAAAAAAAAAAAAAAATGGGGTGGTTGAGGCGAGGAGGCTACTGTAGCATAATAAAGTCTGGAGGATTGCAGTTCTGAGCTGTGTTTCTTAGAACTAGGTCATTTTGTTGGTGGGGGAATCTCTACAATAATCATGGGGTTCCTTTAGAAAAGTTAAAATTAAATTAATTAAATTTAAGTTCTATTTCTAATATAAAACTATTGGTGTTAATAATAATTATATTCCTTTTATAGAAATTTGAAAAATATATATTTTTATGCAAATTACATTTTAATTATATGAATCCCTTGAGTAAGAATCTGTTTATATTTTATGGATTTGATTTGAATGGAAGGATAAACCGAGCTGATTCTTTGATTATGCGAATGAATGCATATTGGTTTATTTTAATGAATTGATTATTTTGGAAAATAGGTGGTAATTGGAATGTCTTGTGGTATCTCAGACACACGTGTTTTGGGACAATGTGACGGTTATTGTGCGGTCGACAGGCGGGTCAAGGCATGACATTTTTGAATTAATAAAAAATATAAAATTTGCAAATGAAATATGACAACCCGCTATTCAAAAGTTACAACCTCCGATGAAAGAAGGAAAATTATGAACGAAAATGAAAATTAAATCATTATAAAATATACCATATTCAAAATAACAGTTTTTTAATCATTGTCGATGTGTGTAAATATGAAAATTTGAAGCCCGAATGCCCTCTTCGGGCGTGTTTTCATTCTTGTTGGGCATTGTTCGCCTTGTTATTGTAGTGTTTTCGTTATTCTTCCATTGCCCGAATCTTCACTCAAAATTAGAGGAAAGAGATCGGAACGCCACACAACCAAATCAGGGATTGAAGAATGGTCATAGTAAAATCAATCTAAAGTCATTGTCCTCCAATTTGGTGCTCATACCGTGTCCCTAATTTTCCTACCAAACGGCTAAGTCCTCAAAGCATCATCACATATAAAAATTCTTCGATGGCAGCAGAAATATGCAGTCAACTCATTTTACGCAATACATTTATGTCAAAGGTGTGTTTCCAGTGCGCTTCTATTTCCGCAGTGGGAAGCACTTCATTGATTCAACTTCTATTTTTCAATCAAAGAATGCTTCGAGTTGGTCTAAAAGATAACCATGAACACATCTTTTCCATTTGATGATTTCTTTGTTCTAGTCTAAAATCCAGAAGCACTTCCTATTTGATTCCATATTGGAGGACACAACAATTTTGAAAAAATTTTCCCAATAAATATGGTCAGCAAAATATTTTAGTTATTTTGGGTCAAAATGAATAAAATTATGGAAAACTTTGAGAATTTGACCTTTGGATCCTCATGGGAAACCACTGTTCTTTGATTAAATATCAAGTATGATTTTTTATTGGTCGTTTATTGATTAAAAATAAAAATTCAAATATTTTCAAAATCAAATTAATAATCAATTTTATTTATGTACATAACATATCCTAATATGCATAATCTATAACTTTCATACTCCTTTTAATAAAGCACAAGTTCAAACCAGTGGTAATGGGTCATTCGAGGACCATTTGGAGGACGGGGTCGGTGCAGAAAAGTGTTTTGCATCATTGCAAGTGTGAAGTTTCAACATGGCTGAATTTTACTCGAGTCCGAAGACACAAACACCTTTTTCTTGTTCATTAATCAAACCACAAGCTCTTTGATTCTTTAAAAAAAATAAATAAATAAAACTATTGGAATTAATAATAATTATATTCTTTTTACAGAAAATTGTGAAATATATTTTTACGCAAATTACATTTTAATTTATAATATTATAAATAAAATAAGTTGAATTTGCTAGTTTTGATGCTGAAAAGGGAATGTGAAAGCAAAATCGACAGCATTTGATCAGTAATTGTCTTGTCCCACTTTTGGGCCATAACAAATTCACAATCACAATTAATAATGTAAACAGGGTTAACGGAAAGGCATCTAAGGTTTGCTCAAACTTTAAAAACTGTTTGTGATATGTCCTAAAAGAGTACAAAAGGCTTTATTTTTGCTTCTTCTACTGAATGTTCCTAAACTGTTGCCAGAATTCATCCGTATTCACCATCCCATCTACCAAGTCACCGCCGAACCAGTTGTTCTCCATCACGTGGCAATACTCCATTGGATTTTTGATGTACCCACTTGCTGTGTCAGATGCTAGACTCAAATTTTCTATGTCATTGTAGCAATTAGTGTACGTTGTGTTGTAGTCACCATTAACCATGGCACTGTAAGGACTTGTTGGGTATTCTGAAATTGTTTGAGGTATTTGTGACATGCTGAAAGATTGAATAGAAGAATTTGTGCTTGTGCTTTTCTCTGAGCTTGAATTACTCTCATGTTGTATGCCAAGAGACTGATCTAGTGAAGGAACTTGTGGTTGGGGTGAAGTATGTTGAGAGGATAGATTTTGAGTATGCATATTGAGAGGTTGAGGAAACACAATACTCTGACGTGAGGATAAAGATGATGATGATGATCCTCCAATCTTTTGGAGCAATCTCGGCATCCAAACATATCGAATAATGTCTTGAAAATTTGCACTATTTGAGTCCATCTTAAGATGCCTTGCTTGCTTTTGCACTCGAGTTCGCCAATAGTTCTTGATCTCATTGTCCGTTCGCCCCGGCAAATGTTGTGCAATCTTCGACCACCTAGAAATAACAAGGTAAGATGAAAAACGTATTCATCGTATAGATAATTGTTCTACTGAGAAAGGTAGTTATCCTGGTGCTCCCTCTCTTTTTTCTTATTGAAAGAATAATTAAATGGTAATTAAAAATATCATTAGGGGATAAAAAAAAAACACGTCTAAAACACTAGCAGAAAAGATCGGAGGCTTGACAAATAATTAAAGCATATAAAATTTGAAGTGGAGGGATTTGTTAACCATGGAGTGCTTTGCACTGCATATTGGATTATCCATCACTAAATGGCGCTGGCTTCCCTGGACTATGACTGGGTCAAAAAGGTTTAGTTTCTCTACAGAGAAAAAAGAGAGATTAATTTGAAAATCTCACCTGTTCCCCCACTTGGAATGGAGTTCAAGAATCAAGATTTGCTCTTGAGGAGTGAGATTACCGCGCTTGACATCTGGTTTCAAGTAATTTAGCCATCTCAGTCTGCAACTCTTTCCGGTCCTCTTCAATCCTATACCAATTGAAATTTAAGATGAAAATTATGACTCATTAAAGATTAAATCAATCTTAGGATGTTGTTTGTGCCATACCGGACCGTTTTGCTACCAAGTTCCACCGCCCTTCACCATGACAAGCAATGTCTTGCGTAAGAAGAGTATCTTCTTCTGGAGTCCATGGTCCTCTTCTAAGCTCACCTTCATCTTCACTTGAACTGCTTGCACTTTTGCTTGAAGAAGACATAGCCAAACGCATAGAGATATTGAAGACCTCAAAAGACCATGTAACATAAAAGGTCTTCTTATGTGCTGTTAAATGCTGAAGTAATGAAACAAACAACTACAAACCCCAAAATTTTATAGACTACGGGGTCCAAAGGTTCATCTAATATAAACTAAAGTGGAAGTACAACTTTTCAAAAGTTTCCTAACCCCATAAAGAAATTAAAAAAAGAAATTGGGTTTTCAGTTATTTATTAGTTGGGTTCGTGGACTAGCTAAACAGAAAATTTTGCGTCTAAAATAGACAATAACAAGTACAGTCCATGTTTTCGGTGGCTGTGTCTTGCTGAGATCAGTTTCCAGTCAAATTAAGACCAGGGAGTTGCTTGATATTACTCTCGTCTAATCAGTCCTCTTCTCTTAAAAAATCTTCGAGTCTAACCGGGTGATTGGCCTTCAGGGGTATTGAACATAACCATATATTTATATACTCTCTTCTAGTTCGATTATGTTTTCTGATTAAAAAATAATGGCTTAACCCTATTTAAATTGGTCTGTCTTAGAGTGTGACATAAGTAATTCGAATGTGCCACATATATACTGCATTAACCCATTTTCAAATTAAATTTGATCAAGGGGGTTTGATCATCATCGTGTGTGATGTTACTATGGCCAGTCAAAACCTTAATTTATAGATAATCCCAACAAAGGTTTATTTATGTTTGAAACCCCATAATTTAGGGAAAAGAATTTTGCCTACATATCAATATAAACTTTAAAAATAATTGATTTTTGAAAGTGGGATTCTTGGACATGGACTCTCTGCAATTTAGATCTGGGGATGGTGTAGAAGTTCCATGTGAACGCACAGAAAAATGTCCTTGCCACTACGTAAGTAAAAGAACTAAATAGCTTGATTGGTCCAAAATTTCCACAAATCAAGCCAAGGTCAAGGACTTGTAAGATAAGTTTCTCATTTAAAATGCCATTAGGGTCTTGATAAGATAAATGTGTTACATTATAATATTATGAATGTTCCCCTCTAGATTCCTTAACATGAAACGTGCTTGACCGTACAAAAGAAAGGGTATTTAAGGAACAAGAATTGTGGTGGAAAACGTGTGATTCTTAGTACTTGTGGTTGGCTATGGGGGCGGCATTTGAAAAGAGGTTACTTGGAATTGTAAAACAAGTTGCCCTTGTTTGCTAGGTCACTGTCATATGATGTCTGGTCGGCAACAAAACGGTGAACTTCCCCATGTGGTTCTTGTTTCTTCGAACCCCATCACAGAGATAATAGAGAAATTTTTTTTTGCAGCTAAATTTGACTCTTAAGTATACTGTTCTCTTCATGGTATTAGGTGCCCAATGTTTTTCCATTTTTTTATTTTTTTATTTTTATAAATTATTAATATTCGATAATCACATTAACTCTAATTAAATATGATTCAATACATGTTAATCTTTTAAATGATAAAATTTTTTCAATATATTTTTTTTTGTTATACACAACAATCGAATTTAAGATTTTATTTAAATGATATCAATATTCAATCATTCGATTAGTCAAGGGCGAGTGAAAGCTAAGCATCATTGTGCAATAAACCTAGGGCATCTCTTTTGAAGGGCAAGACTTGGTATGACACTTTTAACAGAAGTTATACAAATCTTTTAATAATCCCTTTATACATATTATCCAACAGTGATTTTCTTTTAAAAAAAAAATCTAGTAACTTTAAATCTCATATACTTAACTTTGGCGAATCATCAAATTTAGGATGACCATAATATAAAATAAACAATTTTAGAGAATTAGAGTTTGTCGCTTCTTCTTTTGTTGTACAACGTACCATCTAGGTGTATACCCGAATTATCCCTTGACATAAAATGAACAAATTAGTAGGAGATCACTGAACAATCTTGCATGGATTAACAGAATCTAAATCGGCTTTGGTAGAAAGCATTTTCATATATTTATAGTGCTGTAAGTGAAAATTCAGCAGAATTTGTAACAAAATGAAGTGGGTCTACTAAATAAAAGTGATAAAGAAAAGGACATAAGATCTTTCTCATTTCTAGTATGGATGAACGTCATGGGGACCTACATGAGCTTGAGCCAGAGCTAGATTCCTATCTCGGCCGGTTAATAATTGGTACGGGTCTATGGGACACTAATTTTGGTTTAGAACACTGATCCGTGGGTTGTGTGTCATACGAAGGTTTCATAGTAAAAGCAATGTCGCACCGTTGCCATTAGCATGAATATCTCAAAGCAGTCCAAAAGTAGAACTCCAGATTGACCCCAACAGAGACATGGGTTTGCCATCAAAAAATTATAACGTCGACCTATCCATTACAAGTTGTATTCCTTATTTCCAAGATAAATTTCTAGTTTTGGTCATATTAGAAGGAGAAAATTAGTATTTCATTGACTTATAAAAATATGTGACGTGTAACTTTAGTTCTTATGCAAGAATTTCTCCAATTCAATGAAAACAATGAGGATGACCGCAAGCACGATCAAATGTAAGTCATGAGGAATCATACCAGGGAAAAAGGACTTACGACAAAGACAAGGGAAGATGATGATGTTAAAATCGTATTAGTCAAACGGAATCGGTGACCATCATTCAGGAAAAAAAAAAAAAAAACTTGGAATTACTTGTCCAATCGGTAATTGTGAATTGATAGGTACATTGGCATGCCATTGATTATGCAGTTGATGATGTTATTTTAAGTTTAATATATATTTTTTATTTTAAGGTTAAAAGAATTTTAGACGGTCCGACTAGAGTTTTATGTAAAAAGAAAATAGGTATCGAAAAAATTTTACATCTTAAAGTCCAACCTGAATCGAGTCATATTTAATTAGACCAACGTAATTATTAGAAACCTGTGATTTATAAAAATAAATTAAAAAAAGAGTTAAAAAGTTTTAATAAAAAAATATATAATTTTTTCAATAAAATTTAGAAATTTCTTCTAAAAGTTAAATTGTTATTAATATTATGTGCAGGAAGGTAGAAGAAATTAATCGATGTAAGGAAAAGTATGCGCATCAGGGTGAAACCGGAATTTTGTATTTGGTAAACTTAACACTAAAGAGAGTAATTAATTATTTTTTGGCTGATAATACCAAGAAAAAGCATTGTATTCACAATAATTATGATTAAATCGAATATTTTATAATAAATTTAAATTTTTAAAGAAATATTATGTTTATAATTACCTTTCTGCCCCCAATGATTTTCTCTATGAGAGAAAGAGGAGTTGGCCAAATTATGATTTAGTAGTGCTTATAAGAGTTTTGTATCAAAATATATATTTTTAAACAGAGTAAAATAATTACAGATCTAACCTATATTTATCGCGGATTGAAACCGCGACAGGATATGTTGCAGGTTGAACCCGCAACAAGGCGACGTGGCAGCATCCGCAGTATCGGATGTCGAAATGGTTAGAGATGTGTTCTTCGACTGTTCATCTTCTTCTACTTGTACTTCAACCGAGTCAAGTTTTCGTCAACTCGACCATGTTTTTTTGTAGGTCTGTTATCTGTGTGTGTATTTCCCTCCCTCTCTCTGTCTTTCTTTCAAACATTAAAGTTTTATTTGTTAGTTAACGAATTTTGGTTTCTTTGTTTATCAAATGAGTTAAATGTAATAGAGTGAATTGAGTATCTAATTCAAATCTGACATCCCTCCTTCCCTTTTTGTTTTTACTTTTTTACTTTTTTTTATTATTTAGACAAACAATTAATGTCAAGATGTTTTGTTCTTTTAGATTTTATGATGTCTTACCAAAAAAGAGTTCGGTCCGTTGGCTAGTAGGTCTTTGTTGTGGATTGGGCCCGCGGGTCTCTCCTTTGTGGCCCGACATGCCTTGTCGTGGGTCGTGGGTTCAACTTGAGACAAGGCTTGACACGTCTTCAAGATGCAATACTTCTGATGCTACCACATCGACTTGTCGCATGTTTAACCCGTGACAAATATTAGTTAAATCTAAAATTATTTTGTTTTGCAGATCATTTTAATTTTTTTTTTTTTCAAAAAAGTATATTTCGGTCCAAAGCTCGTGTTTATAATTCCGGTGACCTTTCGACCCGTCTTGTTTTCTCTCTCTTACTTAATTCCAGTATCTCGCATGAGAGTCGCACTTGTGGCAGGCGCACCTGTGGCTTCACCATTACCGCAAAATTAAAAAACAAGAAATTTGACAAAAAATGAAAAAGAAATATAAATGTTGGAACATGTGAAAAACAAATAAAAAAAGTTATGATTTCAAAATTATTTTGTTGATTATTTAAGTTTAAATTAATTACAAAATAGCAACACAAGTCTCACGCTCAAATACAGTGTTGCAAAATCCATTGCTACGAGCGTCGTAGGCTCCACACGAGGCTACAAGAAGGAACTCCGACGAAGTACTGTGCCACAATGGTCGTCTCAAAATTTGCGACACTGAAATGTCGTCGCAAATTTGCTGCGAAGTCATTGCAAATTCCATCACAAATGTCGACGGATTGAACTACACATTTAGATTTAGCGATGGATCCTGTGTCGCAAAAGGGTCACCTATTTACGATGCCTTGATGCGTCACTTGGTGCATCGCAAGGCATCACAAATTTCGTTGATAGAAGCCGACAAACGGTGGTATAGGTGGTGGTACAGGTGGATATGAACATTTTTATTCTTTAATCATATGAGGATTTGAATCTTGACATAAACATGAAAAATCCCTTTTTAGGAAATCCGCTCTCATATAAATGAATCTTAAAATCGATCTATTTAGATTAATTAGAACAAAGTCTCAAATATAAGAAATAATCAAATTAAAATAAAAGAAATAAAAAAAAAATTCGTTCAAAGAACTATTTGCGACTCCCTTTGCAATTGTACACGGCATCACAATTCTGACCTTATTGCTAGCTGCATCACAAAATAAAGATGTCAGCTTTCTGCCACCTGTTTTAAAGCTGTCAGATTTTTCAATGACTGTTAATGTCATTAATGGCATTGCAATCGAGGAGCAAATGTCTTATAAATAGGTCCACGAACTCCGTTGTCCGTCACAACAATGTACACTCTCTGATCTCTTCAAAACCCTCAAACAAAGCCATCCTTTAGGTATATCTTTTTATAGTCATAGCTAAAGTTTGAAATAATCGCAATAGGTTGGTCTTTAGCGCTATCACGAGGAAATTAGTATTTCATTTATTACACGGGATATGTTGTACTTGCGACGGTCTTAGTGGGTAGCCTAATGCATTTTTTTTTTCTTTTTTACATAAACTTTTGAAAATTATTACTATCTAACGAGGAGACTATTTGTCTGGGTTTTGCACTTTATTTTGATAATCGTATGATCATATCTTAACGAGTAGACTATTTCTGTTCACTTTTTTGTCTTCTTTGTCTATCTCTTAACTTGAAAAAAAAATTTCCTCTTAAATATCTAAAAATAAATAAAAAAAAGAAACTAATAACACTAATCAAATACCCATAATTAATTAAGAAATCAAATAACAAACTAATCAAATTTAAAGAGAAAAAAAAATATTGGATTATCTCTCAACAAGCACAATTATTTAACATTTTATGCTTGACGTTCTCCATTTATTTCTCTTCAAGAAAGTTTCAACTTTGGGAGACTCATAATTTTCCTTAATTCAAAATCAATATCACATTTTTCTTCACAAATTTTCTTTATAATTAAATAAAAATATCAGTAGAACAAATTGATTAACACTAATTTGGATGTTTCATAGAATCAAAAATAATAATCTCACAAACTCGCCGTCGAACTCAATGGAGGGAGTACCCATATCCACATCTATTTTAATCTTTGATGTCTTCATGAATGGTCAACCCAATAGAAGTGAAACTGAATATATGATAGTGTCTTCTTCTATTTTCAAGATGTAAAAATCAGTTGGAAAAATTAATTCGTTAACCTATATAAAAACATTTTCAACAATTCCCTCTGAATAAATATAACAGTGGTCAGTTAAGGAAAAGCTAGCACAATTGTATTAGAGTAAATATATTTGGATGCGCATATTTTTTAAGTAGAGTTCTTTTGATGATATCAGATACTTTCTCACTCATCTCATCATCTTTTATCTTCCCTACTTTCTCATCGTATTCTTTCATTTTGAATTTCTCAAACCTATAAGGAAAAGTTAGCACAATTGTATTAGAAGCATTAGACAAAGAAGACTTAGATGTTACCTTAATTGAATTTTCATGCTTACGCTCATCTTCTCTGTCCATATCCTTCCTGTCATCCACTTTCTTAGATGGAGTGAAACTAAAATGAAATTCCTTCTCACTTCTCAACGTTATTGCACTGACATTCTCTTTAGAGTTTACTACCGTTTGTGAAGATAGTTTCCCTAAGGTTTGAGCTTCCAAATTGCTAAACAAGATAAGTGATTTGATTCTCTAAATTCTGTATACTCGCTCTCGTTTTTTGTTGAAATTGTTGAGTGTTAGTCACAAGAGGTTTAACTATATCCTCTAAAGACATACCAGAATTTGAGGGTTGTGTAGGCGCAGGTGCTGGTCTGTTGAAGTATTGAGATAGATATCTCGTCTGTCCTTGGTTTCCATAGCTCAGGTTTGAGTGATCCTTCTATTCAGGATTATAATGGTTAGAGAAAAGATCATACGTACATTGAGGTTGACCAGGGAATCCTCCTACGATATTTACTTGTTGAGGGGAATCTTCTTGTAGGGATGGACACATATCCGTCGAATGTTTGGGAACTGAGCATATGTCACAAATCTTGGTTGATTGAATTTACCCTACAGCTATCTGACGAACCAAAACAATTAGTTCAGAAATTTGATTTTCAAGATTTGAGTGACTTATCTCATTGACATGTTTTATTGCTCCATCCACTCTTATTCCAAATTGTCGAGAATTTTCTGCCATATTCGAAATAAACTATCTAGTCTCTTATGGTGTTTTATTGACCAAAGTTCCACCATTGGCTACATCTACCGTACTTTTATCCATGGGTAGAAGTCCTTCATAAAAATATTGAATCAAGGGCTGATCTGGTATTTGATGATGTGGGCAACTAGTGCAAATTTGTTTGAATATTTCAAAATATTCGTATAGTGACTCTCCGTTAATTTGTCTAATTCTACATATTTCCTTTCTGATGTTGGCAACCTTAGATGCAGGAAAAAAATTTTCTAAAAATAATCTCTGCATTCCATTTCATGTATTGATCGAACCAGAAGGTAGATAGTATAACCAATCTTTTGCCCTATCCTTTAGGGAAAAATGAAAGGTCCTCAATTTGATTTATTTCTTGGTCACACCTTGGGGTTTCATACTCGAACAAACAATATAGAATTCCTGCAAATGTTTATGCAGATCCTTACTTAGAAGACCATGAAAAATAGGAAGTAAGTGAATCGAACCAGATTTGAGTTCCAATGCTAACTCAAGAGTTGGGTACTCAATGCACAAGGATTGTTGGTTCAAAATTGATGTAGCTAACTCCTTTAGAGTCCTTACACGATTTTTCATCTTTTCTTTCTCGTAAAAAATCAGTAAACAAGTGAAAAAGTACAAACAAAGAAATTAATGTCACTACAAAACAAATGCCTTATCTAGACAGACAAAAACTGTCTGCAAAACCCACTAAAACAGTTGCCAGAACCTTCTCCTACGGATGAGCTTTTAGTTGGCTATACACCAGTTGGGATAGATTTATCCCGATAGTTTTGGTCACCGTTGGAGCATGTCTACATTTATACTGATGGCTAGAAAAATGTTGGTAAAAGTCACTAATTTTTATCATCGGTTTCAAAAAGTATTAGTAAAATTTACTACTTTTATTTTCGATTACTACATATATTGGTATAAATTACTACTTTATTATCAATTACTACATATGTTAGGAAATATTACATTTTTATTGTCGGTTACCACCGTTAAGAAATGTTATTATCAATTATCGTCAGTTATCATATGTTGCTTACCACATTTGTTATTATATTTCATCGTAGGTTACCATCTGTTACTACCTTTCATTGTGAGTTACCATAAATATTAGAAAATGTTACTATTTTATCCTCGGTTAAAAAAAGGTTGGAAAAAGTTATAGTTATTTATTATCGGTTATCACATGTTATTATCTTGTATCATCGGTAGTGTTAGAAAATATTACTATATTTTATCATTTGTTAGTACAAGTGATAAAAAATTTTGCTGGTTACCACTGGAAAATAAAAAATTACAAAAATCATTTTTATTAATATGAAAGAATGATTGATACATTGATATAGAATGATAAATACATATAGACAAAAAAAAAAGAGGAAAGATTGTACAACTGCATGTCTTCTGTCTTCTGAAATGTTCTATCACTCACAAAAAATAAAGACATCTTTATCCTCCACAATCTTTGGTGTCAATCTATTCATTAAAAAAACCAAAAAATAGTAAAATGAATATAATTATATGGTGATATTGTCAAGAAATATCAATCATCGTATTACCTTTTGGATAGAGACAAGTGATGATGATGATTGGGTTCTATGTTCACTCCTAACATCCGGCATCTGATACATCTGGTATGGAGAAATCTAACTATAGTGAAATTAGTAAAATTATCCTAAGAACTAGAAAAACCAGACAAAAGTGAACAAATCTCTATATTTTTTGACAATTACTCAAAATAAAAAATTTAAAAATTAAACCGCTATATTTATTTTTAAACCTGGTAAGATCTTGGGATGATTGAGCAAATTCTTGGAATAGTTGAATGGTTGGAATGATTGTGCTCAGCTACCAGTAGTAATAGAACATGGAATCAAGAGTGAAACAAAATATAGAACCCAGAATGACTTTTTTATATTAAAAAAAATTGTAATTAGCTTTTATTTCTTGAGAAGTTTAGATGGTTAGAGAAGAAAAGCTTTCGGGAGAAGGAGAAATTTGATGGTGAAACTTTTCACGCAGATGATTTATAATATATCATTTCCATAAATAAATTTTAAAAACCCGCCTCTCGTGCTTTTTTTCCCGCTTATTTTTTCAGTAGCTAGGATTAATACTCACTACAAAAAAACAGTCTTTTAGTCACAAATTTAGGAACGAAAATTTTAAAAAAATTCGTTACTAAAAACATTAACGACGGATTTAGCGATGAAAAATTTTTTGTCGCTAATAACGCGTCGCAAAAATTTAACAAAGAAAATTAGAAATCCGTCGCTAAATTTAGCGACGAAAATCTAGAATCCATCGCTAAATTTAGCGACAAATAAGTTTACGTCGCTAAAATTCATCATAAAATTTAGCGACGAAAAATTATTCGTCGCTAAATTTAGCGACCGATAATTTTTGTCGCTAAAATCCGTCGCTAATTTAGGGGAAAACAAATCCGTCAAAAAATTACCCGTCGCTGAATCAGCGACGGATTCAAATCCGTCCTTGATTCCGCCCATGAGTCAGCAGAGCCACATGCCCACCCACCCCAGCACCCCCCATGTGCCCACCCACCCCAGCACCAACCTGCCCGCCCAAGCCAGCACCCCCGTGCAGCATCAACTCTTAATTGCTGGAAAATACCGCGCCAACTGCCTCCACCGTAGTTCAAACTCCAAACTCCTGCACGCACACGCGAACTCCTGCACACACACAACCTGTAAACCACCACGCCAAAGATATTATTGTGATATAAATTTTTTTTTTATTATTTATTATCTTTTTTTCATATTTTTCTAATAATAATAAAATAATATATAATAACAATTTAAAATAATAAATATAAAAACTTTTTTAATTTATACCACCAACCTAAAATAATACTAATTAAAAATAATAAATATGATAATTTTTAATAAAATAAAAAATAATAAAATACTAATTTAAAATAAAAGAATAAATTAATTAAAAAATATATTAATATTATATTTTGATTTCTTCTTTTTTCTTTTCTTTTATTATTTTATTATTCTTTTTCATTTTTATTTTATTTTTTTAATCCATAATTTAAAAATGCATCTTAAAACTATAAAATTATAATTATCAATAAATTATAATATATTAATAATTTAAAAAATTTATATATTTAATCACAAAATATTTTTATTCAAATTTCAATAAAATTATTATATATAAGAAATAAAAATGAAAGAAAAAAAAACCAAAGGAAAAAAAAGTACGAATAAGAAACAAAAAGGAGGAAGAAAGAAAACAAAAAAATTATCACACAATACTAAAACTAAGCGGTGCTGCGTAGTGATATGTTTTCTGTTCAAATCCGAAATCCAAATCCGAAATCCAAGATTCGAATCCCTCCACCGGTATGTTTTTTTTTAGTATTAAAACAAAGGGCGTCGCGCTGGCGCCCGCACCTGCTTGGGCGCCCCAGCGCTTGCTTGGGCGCCCCCGCGCCTGCCTAGGCACCCAGGCAGGCAGGCAGGCACGCACGGGCGCCGAGGCAGGAGCGCACAGGGCGCGGGCGCCCAGACAGGCAGGCAGGCGCCCGTGCGTGCATGCGTCGGCGCCTGCGCAGACATTAATATTTAATTAAAAATTTTATATTATTGAATAAAATAATACAAATAAAATAAAATTACCTATACAATAATAAAAAATATTAAATCAAACAAAAAAAGTAAAAAAAATAATAAATTAATTAAAAAATATATATAATTTAAATAAAATAAAATATATGGTTTTTTTAAGAACTAAATAACATTATTCTTCTAAAAAATGAAATATAATATAATAATATAAAATGTAATTTAAAATATTATAAAATAATAATATGATTTGTTAATATAAATTAATAAAATAAAATAAAAATAAAATAAAATTATAATTAAAAGAATATAAAATTCAGCGACGGATTTTGGAATCCGTCGCTGAAATTATTAAAGTAAAATAAAAATAAAATAAAATTCTAATTAAAAAAAGATTAAATTCAGCGATGGATTTTAATCCGTCGCTAAATTACCGGATATTTTTTATTTAATTATATATAAAAAATGATTGGGATTTTCATCTAGCGACGGAAAACAAATCCGTCGCTAAATTAATTTTTAACTTAAATATTACATATTAATAAAATAAAAAGGAAAATAAAAAAATAAAATTCTATTTAAAAAAGATTAAATTTTACGACGAATTTTAAATTCGTGACAAAATTTTTCCATATTTAGCGACGAAATTTGCAATGAAAAATTTTTTGTCCCCAATTAGCGACGAATTTAGCCACGAAAATTTTTTCGTCACTAATTAGCGACGAATTTTGCTACGAATGATGTGTCCGTCACTAATTTAGCCACGACTTTCTTTTCGTTGCAAATTTTGTGGTAAATTAGCGACGAAAAAGTTTTTCGTCGCTAAATCCGTCGCAAAATAGCGATAAATTTTTTCTGTCACGAAAATCCGTAACTAAAATCGTGTTTTTTTGTAGTGATCGCCATATGCGTGATTGTTAAAAAAATCATTTACTGCTTATTTACTACTTATTATACCTGTATTACTATATTTCATGTAAGCACAGTCTTTACCTCTTATTCTTAATTTCTCATATTTTTTCATAGTTAATAAATATGTGTCTTTCCCAGTATTATTAAAAAAATCACTTATTATATTTCATGCAATTTGTAAGATTTATTAATTTACCATTACTACATTTCAAGCAATTTTTATCTTATTTGTATTTTGAAATGGATTATTTTCAAATTTAGCTTATACTTAAATTTTTATTATTAAAAGCTAATTAAAACCTATTTTTTATGAAATAAGATACAATTGTTAACACCATTAACACCTGTATTTTTAGGAGATAGGAGGAACTTGATCTATCCACACACTATAAATGGTATAAATGCAATAGTTGTAAGCATAGTTTTGGTTTTTGAAGATATATGTGAAGTTAGTTTATCTCATAACTCTCTCCATGTTGAAATCCATGACATAACAAAGTGACTGAATACCGTTGAATCATTGAATACAAGGACACGATATCTTATCATCACCGACTAATTGATTTAGAATACAAACCATGACTTGTCCAATACTTTTGGCGAAACAAAAATTATTAAATTGGCGCTAGTTAAAGAAAATGTTTTTAGCAAAAAAATTTAAAATTTTGATTAAATTGATTCTAAAAGTAGAAAATTGTCTTTGGCGCCAAAAAGAGATCATTGTCTAAATTCTCTAAATGAATTATCTAAATTGTATAAATGAATTAAATGTCTTGATATTAATATTAATCTTGTTAGTTGTTCTATTTTTAATTTATATGAAATTATACTATATCATAAAACTCCTGTGCGATCTAGTGCTGAGATCATATCCAGGATGAAGATGGAGATGAAAGAAACCAAGAGAAAAAAAGATTTCATCCGATAATAATATTTTCATCCATCAAATTAGTTACTTACCACCACCACCTGTGCCAAACTTAATACTTAATAACAACTTACCATACTCTCATTACCACAATTTATCACTTTGTTATTACACTATTATTATCACAACAACTCACAATTACTACAACTTACTACTTATTACCTATTATCACATCATACATACTTATCACATGCAACCATATTAAAATTATTGCATGCAATCATCTGTAGAGCTATATAGTAGATATTTTCAGTACCTTAAAACTATATATCAAATATTTTCAATATTTTTATGACTAGATATACACTAGTTTTGGCGTAATTCATGAAAATTTTCTGAAATTGGTTCATCATGAGAAACACCATAGGATCGATCATGAATCATGTGAATGTAACATACGAAACATATCATGTAAAAAAAAAGTATCTAGATTGGATATATATCCACGTTGAAAGCAACAAATGATTAAAACCATGTTGAAGTATTTAATTTAACATCTATATTAACCCTCCAATATATTTATCACTTTCTCTTAATTTAGAAAACTATAACTTGTCTTTTATTAAATACAAATCAAATGTTTTGCATAAATTTAAATTGAAATAAATATATGGAATAAAACAAAAGAGAAATGGTTTTTGGCACAAAAAAAAATAATTAAATTGACAATAAAGAAACAAAATGTTTTTGCGTTAGAATTTGATTAAATTGGAGCTGAAATAGAAAATTGATTTGGGTGCTTAGAGATTTTATTATGGTAAATTTGTAAATTAAATAACTGTTCTTTTTTGGAATTTATATAAAATTATATAATATTCATAATAATTAATAATTAATTACACCAATATATTCCTCCTCGGTTGCACCCGCGGGCTTGCCTTGTTTTATTTTTCACCAATATATTCCTCCCAATTTGTGCATGCTGCGCACACACGCCCTCGCGTGCGGTACCACACACGCCCTCGCACACGGTACCACGCACGCCCTCGCGCATGGTACCACGCACTTGTCTTGTTTTATTTTTCATGCAAAATGTAAAAAGCGTAGTCAATTTTTGGATATCAGATAAATGTAAAGACCTATAACTTGCAAGAGTTGTCATGAGAAAAAAAGAAAGAGTAAAAAATGCAAGTGGGCTGCTGCACGGTTGCAATCGCGCGGATGCCCCAAAATGCAAAATGTAAAATGTGAAAAAAAGAAAAGAAAGCAAAAAATCACACGCAGTATGCCCCAAAATGCAAAATGCCTCATGTAAAATGTAAACTAAAAAAAAAAAAAAAAAGGCCTTTTCATGCAAGCGGTGAAAAAAAAAAACTTTTCATGCAAGCAAAAAAAGCATAAAGAAAAGAAAGAAAAAAATTGCCAAAATGCATATGCCCAAATTGCCTCTCGTAAAATTAAAAAAACTACTTTTATTGCAAGTGGACGGATCATGTAAAAAGGTAAAAAAAAAAAAAGAAAGAAAAAAATCGCATGTGGTGCATATACCTCAAAATTACTTTAGGCCTTTCCATGCAAGCGGATCATGTAAAATGCAAAAAAAAAAAAAAAAAAAAAAGAAAAAAGCCTTTTCATGCAAGCAAAAAAAAAAAAAAAAAGGAAAAGGAAGAAAAAAAATTGCATGTGGCTACCCACACGGTTGTAACCGCGCCTCCCGCGGTTGAAGCTGCACCAAAATGCATGTCCCAAAATGCCTCTTGTAAAATTAAAAAAAAAAATTTCATGTAAACGGATGAATCATGTAAAAAGGTAAAAAAAAAAAAAAAAATAAGAAGACCTAAAAAAAATTGCATATGGGCATTTTGGAGCGGTTGCAACAGCACCAACCTCCTGTAAAATTTAAAAAAGAAAAATTACTTCTCATGCAAGTAAAAAGGTAAAAAATAAGGCAAAAAAAAAAGAAAAAGAAAAAGAGGCCCTCAAGCAAAAAAAAAAAAAAAACAAAAAAATTGAATGTGAGCATTTTGGCGCGGTTGAAACCGCACGAACCTCTTGTAAAATTAAAAAAAAACTAAAAATAAAAATTTACTTCTCATGCAAACTGAATGGATTTGAACCTCTAACCTTGGTGAGAATTTGACATGTTGAACTTCCACGCCTAAGCTCCCATATGTGGTCACATCTTCTTTTGTTTTTATTTTTGTTTTTTCTTTTCCCCATACCCTCCATACATTTCCCTTTCTCTCACATTAATATTATATATTTTGATAAATATTTATAATTAAATATATAAATTGTTTAAATTATTAATATATTATAATTTAAATTAATATTAATAATCATGATTTTATATTATCATACTAACATATATTTTTCATTCAACAATAATATAAATTATAATTTATAGTAATCTATATATAATAATATGTATGTTTTACTGATTGTTATTATTTTATTATTAGAAACTGATACATTTCTATATTAAAATAATTCTAATTTTTTTATAATTTTTTATACTTTCATATATCAATGACTGTAATAATATTTTTCAAATTAAATATACATTTCTCATTACGCAACCTTTTGGATTGCGTTGGCATGCGTAGATGCCCCGCGGTTGATCAGGATTGATCAGTGCTAACTGGTGGTAAGTGATGGTAAGTCACTAGTAAGTGATGAGTGGTGGTAAGTTCACAAACTTACCACTAGCTTACCACACAAAGTTACTTACCATCAATTTACCTACCTATTACATACCATCATTTATCATTATCACCTATTTACCATACTACTACTATTATAAATTTACCAAAAGTTACCGCTTACCATCTAAACTATTTTTAAATATAGTTACTATACTATGACAAAAATATTATATAGTATTTAGAGGGTACATAATACAAAAATGATAATAATCATAGGTTTTTACTTATTTTAGTATAAATAGAATTTATACAAACGATTGATTCTAATAATTTATTTTAATAATGAGAATTGAATTTAATTTTAAAAGACGGTAGAATTTGTGTGTTATTATATATCTAAAACCTATTGAGATATAATATTATTAATTAGATAATAAAAAAAATTTATATTGAGACTGTTTTTAAACCGGGCAAAAAAGACTATCATATTTATTGACCAAAATTTATAACTATCACAATTGAATATTGCTTTACAGACAGTTGTGGTAGTTTTACGACAGTTGGTAAACTTTTTTTCACGGAAATTTTATTCCGTTGGGAAAAGTCTATATTTTCCTGACGATTTCGTCATATACGTCTCTATAACTAATAAAAACTGTCACTAAAAGTTTCCGATCCTAAAAGTTATTGTCAGCATAGCGTTTTAATTTTGTAGTGTATAGTTCCCCGGCAACGACGTTAAAATTTTGATAGATTTGTCAAAATCGTCAAATTAATATTGATTCCCCAATGCAACAAACTTGTAGCAATAATGGTATCATGTCTAATTCCACTGGAACTATATAAACTTAATTTCTTAGTAATTGCCAAAACAAAATGGGGTGGTTTATGAAATAAATTTCTAAATCAAAAATTAAAAACCTAAAATTAAGAGACAAATCAATAATGTGAAAATACTAAAAATTATAAAAAAAACTCAATATGCTAAATTTCGATCCAAGGGTTCACACATTCGATTGTTTCACTGATTATCGGTTAAAAATATTATTTTTACAATTCAAGCATTTAATTTTAGATTTATTAGGATAACCATAATAAATTTTGTATTTTCCTAAATCAATTGACCAAACCCAGCATCCAATCAAAATTTATCATTAATCGAGTGGATACGATAGCGTTGCATAACAATATAATGATAACATTAAATTTTGTGAAAATAGTTAAACCAAAATACAAATAAGTAGGATAAATGTATAATTATTTAATTTAATTTTATTGATTCCTTAAATTAAAATGAATATTGGTAAAAGACCCATAAACTAACCTAGCTACTATTCGTACCATTCATTCATAATAATTACGGATCACTAAAATCTTAACTATTAATAGAAAAATTAATATTGAATTAAATTATCAAATTAACTAATACCAATTTTTCATATAAATAAATCAAGAATCGACATATACCTGAATTAAAAGAGTAGGAAATTAAATGAAACATATAACCTCACAATGAATACAATCAATAAAATTTCCCTTGAATCAAAAGAAAGAACTAACCACTCATGGTGGAAAATATACTCTCGAATTCTTCAAGAAAAGAAAATAAAATTGTTCTTAAAAAAAATGCAAAACCAAAAGGAAAAGGAAGTAGGCAGCCGCCTCTTTTTGTGAATGATGATTTGTGGACGTCCCCCTCTTGGAATATAGGCCACGAGACTCCCTAATAAATTAGAAGTCTTCTCTTATTTACCTATATCTCAAAAATATTCTCTCCAAAAAAAAAAAAAGAAACAATTAACTTTTTTAAACAATTTTATTTAAAGTAAAATTTCTAAAATAAATGTTCCACTCTATAGATTTTCTCCTTTTCTTTATAGTCCCAATTGATATCTTGAACTATTTAACACCAAGATTGATTTGTTAAGCCCATTTTGATCCAATCTCCAATTTTGATCCCCTTAAAAAATAAAAAGTCATAAAACCATTTATTATGATACTAATCAAATTAAAATTAAACCATAATATTAAAAATAAAATAAACATTTTACACATTATCACTATAATTGTTGTTACAAAAATTTAATGGAGTTGCTATTGGCTACTTGTTTTTCTTGAGGGAAGAAAGTTTGATTGTCTTTTATTATGCTGGTCAAATTGTTGTACTTGTGTCAAGAACAATGAGTGGCCAGATGTGGTGCTTCTATATGTTAACTCTCAAGAATTGTTCATATAATTATTGGCAAAATCTAAAAGAAACAAATAAGCTGCTTGTTAATGCTATCACGAGGAATTAATATTTTTTTTCAAATAGGTTACATGATTTTTTTCAAATAGTAGTGATGATATCAATACCTCTGTAGAAAGTGTCATAATTATAAGTTTCTTAATCAAGAAAAAATAATAAAGCACAATTACATAAACGATTTAACCATTAATTAATACAATTTGATTTACCACGGTAAACCAATGTTACAACAAATGCATAAAGTAGGCCAAGTTCTGTTACAACAACGACAACTAATCTTTTATTCCACCAAGTGAAATTGATTATATGAATCATTTTATACTATCATACTATATTTCATATCAGATATAGGAGGCCAAATTCTATTAATAAGGGAATAACAATACCCGAACTATGATCTCCTAAACTTGTACTAGAGAATGGTGACATATGTTACTGCTCTTGAAATTGTTTTCAACCAACCATGGGATTATGGTATCGGTAGCTTTTCTATAACATTTGATACTTGAGGCCTAAGTGCTCCTGTCCCAATAGAGGAAGACGCTAACGAGATTAGAGAGAATGTATATTGTAGCTCACAATTGCCTGATCGTTTCATACATGTCTTAAATTTTACAGATACACCCTTGTATAAAGGTTGTGACAATCAAACAATATTGTCGGTGAGCTCCCAATTGTTAAACATGAAGGTCTAATGCAATGTGTCAGAGGTATACTTTGACCAATTTACAAAGATAATAAATGATAGTCTGCCACAAAACCACCACTTGCCTTCTAACTACTACAATGTCTAAAAATTGGTGCGCGACTTGGATCTTCTAGTTTAATGAATACACTCTCATAGGGAGGGTTGTGTGCCATTCTAAAGTAGTGATGCATCTTTAGAAGTTGCAAGTTTTGTTGGAATCTAAGAAGCAAGAGTTCTAAGAAGCATGTAACACCATTTAAAGAACCATATTATTTGTAGTTGACTCCTAGTTTGCAGTGAATTCAACCCACAATAGAGCGCATGACTTGACATGCATCGCATGACGTAGAATTGAGTTATGTCTCACTCTTGAAGGTAAGGTGGAGGATATTTTACTCAAATTATTCCAATTTTGCGATGAAGCCTCCGAATGTAGGGTTGGGACTTTTTGCAAATAGAATTGCTCCATTTGGTCATTCGGGGAATCATTATTCATGTTGGGCAGTCATTTTGACTCCATATAACTTTCCATTGGCATTTGCATGAATATGGCCACACAGATTCCTAATACTGGTCTTGCCCCGTCCACACAGTCCTAAAAGGTTGCTTGACATGCGACCATTAGTGGAGGAGCTGCAGTTATTGTGGAACGAAGGTGTTCAAACATATGATGCAGCCACATGTGGTTCCTTTTTTATGAGGGCTGCCCTTTGACTTCTTTTTGTATGGAATGTTATCTCGTTGGAGCGCGACAACCTTATTGGCATGTCTAATCAGCACAAAGTGGTCGAAGGCTTTCTACCTATTGTTTGATAAAAAAGGTATCACATTTCGACTACCATAGACATTTTTTGCCTGCTCATTATTGTTTTAGGATGGATAAAAAGCAATTCACCAAAAATTTGGTAGACCAAGATCTGCCACTGTAGCAATGAAGTTTGGCTACACATATCGAAATTTCTAACTACAATAGAAGACTCAAGAGGCACAATCCCAGGATTAGGAACAGATCATAAATGGAAGAATGAAGAAGTTTTTGGGTTTTGCCATACTAGAGGACAAATCTCATGCGGCACAACATTGATGTCATGCTATGCCACAAATGTGCTTGATATTGTGATGGATGTGACGGGTCAAATGAAGGACAACTTGAATGTAAGGAGAAATTTAGGATAAATTTGTTATTGTCCTTTGCTTGCAATTTTTTCGAGCAGCTTGAGCTCCAAATCACAAGCCATTTATTCTCTAAGCAAAGAGTAAAAGCATATTGTTTGCAAGTGGTTCCAAAATTTGTGATGTCCCAATGGTTACACATCAGACATTGGGAGATGAGTCGATACAAGCGAATACATGTTGATGGGAATGAAATTCATGATTATCATGCTTTCACATCCCCATAGTATTCTTGGACTTTCTTCCGAAATATGTATGAAGCACATTGACACAATTCAACAATTTCTTTTATGATATTGTTCAGCAACCTTGATTATATCACACATTTAGAAGTTGATGAAAGACATCCCTATCATCCTTTGCAATCTAGAAATGATATTTTTGCCCCCATTTAGAGCATCTATATCTAGCTGTAGTAGGAGGTCGTGTCCACTGCCGGTGGATATACCCATTTGAAAGGTATTCTCATGCAAAGACTTTGTGTATGCATGTAATTTTCTAAATATATATACATAATTTCAGTTCACATCATGTTACTATGTTTTTTCTTGATTCTATTAGATTCTTACATCATCTAAAGAAAAAGTTGATATTAAGGCAAATGTAGGAACATTAATTGTCAATGCATATATATATGAAGAGATTACAACATTTGCATCATATTATTTTGACTCCAATGTGCCATGTAGAAGAAAAAGTAGAAATGATCAGGATTGCTTTGAATTACCTTGGTCGACCAAGTGAAAAATATAAAGAGCGTTACATTCACGATGAGGAGGAACAACAAGCTAATGCATATGTTCTAGTCAAATGTTTGGAGGTCGAACCATAGAATGAGTAAGCTCATATCTTGTCCAATGACTTCTCTGCTTATATGTCCAAAACACATTTACTAAATACTGATTTCTCATACGAGACACTTTCGAGCATTGATAACTTCCCGAGGATTATCCCAAATAGAGGTGGATTGCACTTGTAATGATTCTTTTGCATCTTGGTTCAAAGAACATGTTATTGACTATGTTTTAAATGTTTATGGATTTCTCCATGTGCTTAATTTACATTGTATAGAAAACCATCGATATGTGATGTTGACTTTATTGTGTTGGTATCTCTTTTTTTTCAGATTTATTGCGATGTGAATCAATTTACAGCAAAGGGAATGTTATACAATTTGGCGTGGGGACTATAGTCTAAGGTTAAATCTTTGCCAAATTATCTTATAAATGGGTATAAATTTTACACTTGACGTGTGGGGGAGGGGCAGTCTGCAATAAACTATGGCATATGAGTTAGCTCATGTAATGGAGATTTTTATAGAATTTTTGAAGAATTTGAGAGATGGAGTATAATAGACTGCCAAAGTGGGTCTACTTGCTCAAGTGCTAATGGTTTGACCTTTCTAAAGGGGCAAGAGTGCATCTGCTGTACAAGTTAGTTGAAATTAATTAGAAACAACTGTACATGGCATCTGATCCACTTACATTAGCACATCAGACCATTCAAGTTTTCTGCACACCTTATCCAAGTCCAAACCATGATAGGGTGGACTTGTAGGTTATATGTAGAACTAATGCCTAAAAAAAGAGAGAGCAACACAGAGAGGAGGAAACAACATATCAGCAGGATGAGGCTACTGATCGGGGTGAACCACTCCTCTATGACATTCTTAACTTGTAAGATCCTACTGGGGTAATGAGCAAAGTAAAAACGGAGACCAAGGTAATTGAGAGAAATGAGACAAATGAAGACCAAGGGTATGGTTCGAGCTATAACATTCTTGAGGATGAGGAGAAGGCTTGGGATGAGTACTTTGATTTCTAAATCAATGTACATAATCACCATTCCAATATGGTTGTCTAGATGAAAATGTATTTCTCCAACTTATTTTAATCCATAAATTACACTTGTTCAATCACTTTGCATTGGAAATTGTCTTCTCATTAAGTTTCAATTTCTTTTTTACTACTTTTTATCATATTCTCTATTTTTGTGAAGAAATTGTACAAAAATAAGCTAAAATATCATTATCCTCTGATAATTTTATTTTGAATTAACACATTTTGCAAAATATAGTTTTGTAACAATAATTGTAGGAACCACCTAGAGCGGGCAAATAGGTGGTTTGGCAATTTTTGAATTTTCTAGGAATTTAAGACTTGAAACACAGAGACTAGCTTCGCAGAAGCTAGCCAACCATACAATTGTTATACCTAAACATTCACAATTGCCTTCCCCGAGAGCAAGTAAACTCAATCTAAAAATTTCTCTCTTCGTTTCTTAGTCCCAAGATCAAGAGTGACAACATTTCAATCTCTTACAATAGATATAGAATGAAAAGAAAATACAAGATGAAGCTAAGATCTTCGAATGTATTCTTGATGTACAATTGAGAGTCAAATAAAAATATAGAAAAATAGAGTATGACTTTGTACTTCAAAGACTTGTTTAAACGTTGCAAAAAATATTTCTTCACTCTCCTTGCAACATATTTATACTCAGAAAAGATGATTTGCGTGTTGAAGTTCATTGAATGTATTGCAGAGTTTGATGATATTGGTAAGTTTTTCATTTAATTTATAATAGATTTTCTAAACAAATGAACGTTACTCACTTACAGTTGACCTATTGGAACTTTGAGTCGACTTCATCTTGAATTTTGAAATATTCATGTCCACTTGTTAAAGGGTCAGGTCTACTTTTCTCTGTGATTTGCAAATTGTTCAAGTCAACTCTGTAGATGCATAGATCAACTTGTGTGTATTTATGTTGTGAGAGGTAGGTCTGCTTGCTTTGCTTTTGGGTTGGCTTGCACCCATTGTAAGTCAACTTACAAATTTGTTGAGTTAACATATTATAGTTTCAAGTTGACTTTCTTAACCCTGGGTTAACTTACAAAGTTATAGACATTAGTTTCTGTGACTTGGATTTCTCAAGTCGACTTGGCTTATGACTGAGTCAACTTGGCTACGTATCTTGCTTTGGGTCAGATCGACTTATTATTTTATCAAGTCAACTTGGTGTCATTTCATCGTGGGATCATGTCGACTTGCATAATGTTTAGGTCGACTCAATTAAAATGCAGAGTGAACTTCTATGATCTTGATTTAACAGTTGACTCGTCAATTCTCTTAGGTCAACTCATGATTTTCTATACTTATAAATATTTTCAACAAAACTATCCAAGTCAATTTGTCATTATATTGGGTCAACTTGTCTGCGTACAAATTGTGTTAACTAGACTTAGGGTTATATTTAGGGGTAGGTCGACAGGATCTAGTGTTTGAGTTGACTCATTTTCTTTAGATGTAAGGCTTAGGTTGACTTAAATTCCTATCAAGTTGACTTACTTAAATTACAGATTTTGTTTTTGTGACTTAAAACTGACAAGTCAATTTATTCTAAGTGTGAGTCAACTTGTGATCTTACGGTCTTGAAATTTAGGTCGACTTGTTACTTGGGCAGGTCGATTTGGCTATATGCAGAGTTAGTCTTGAGACCTAAAATTGATGGGTCAACTTATTTTAAGCGTGAGTCGACTTATGATCTTACAATCTTGAAGTTTGGGTCGACTTGTCATTTGGGCAAGTCGATTTGGTTATGTGCAAACTTAGAGTTCTAAGATCTATATTTCTAGGGTCGACTTGATATTTACTCAGGTCGACTTAACGTGTTTCATACTTAGCACAATTTCAAATTTTCTGAACTTTAGGTTTACTTGGAGCTAAGATGAGGTCGACTTGACACTTAACATGTTGACTTAACATATGTGTGGGTCAACATGTTATATCAAATTCACTCATTCTGGTTATGTATGTTGATCCATTATATGTGCAAGACAACTTGCCTAGACTAGTTTTACTTTTCACAATTTTCCTATTTTATTAGAATTTCAATTAATCAACTCAAATCCATTTTAATTATCACTAATTATTATCAAAACCTATTTTACTCAAAAATAATTCTTTTATGAAATCTTGGTATTTTTAATTTCACCAAACACAATTGGAACCTTAATTCTGTCATCTATGTGACTATTTGCAATGCAAGAAGATGACATTGCTAATTTAGCAATACCACTTGCAATATGAGCCTTCATCACTTAGGGCAATGAAATGATAAAGGAGGCCATTAGCATCTCATATTGCGACGCCAAGGGGACATCACAAATGGCATTGCAAAAGGATTCGCAATACCCTTGGCGAGTCAAATTCGCATCAATAGCAAAGTTCATTTAATGATCTAGCTAGATCGGTTTCCTACTCTAGCATTGCTCCTCACGTTGCTATTATTCATTCCAATTCCATTGCTTCTGGCGTAAGAAAATTCAGGTCTATAACTTTTTATCCTCCTACCAAATAGATGTCTTTCTATTTAGTGACGACGAACAAATGATTAATTCATTCTCTCTTCATCGGTAACATGTTGTTTGTGTCTCTTTGTGAGTCACTTGTTCTCTCTTTGTCTCTCTATTACTTAATTGTTCGACCCCTCTCCGTCTCCTTTCTCTCCTATGCACTTCTTTTATGTTCGCTCCTCTCTCTTTATCTCTATTTCTTTTCTTCCTCATAATAGCTCGAACACTCTCTGTCTCCGACCAAGTTTTATCATGTGTATTCTCTTGCTATATCTCTCCTCCCAAAATGGTAAGTTTTGCAATATTTCTCTCTCATTTGTTTGATTTCTTTTTTGCCTAATTAATTTATAAACAAGTTTTTTGTTATCGAATCACTTCATTAGTATTGTGATTGGGGATACGAATGGACAATCTGTTGATATATCGTTGGTAACATATCCATCTATTCCACAATTTTAATAAAATTTTAAGAATAATTATCAATATAATATCAAATTTATTGTTTTTAAATTTATGGAAACATGCATGCAGAGTGAGACAAGCTAGTTGATCGGTGCTTTGAGATTTGGCTTGTTAGTGAGATGTGAGTATTTATGTATTTCATAAAACAACTTCATTTTTTTTTAGTTTTTTCCAATGCTTCAATCGTCGTAAAAAAACCATACGAAGTTGTACGATCCCATTGGAAAACACCTTTTGATAACCAAAGAATGTTGCTCAGGCGATACAAATACATCATGTTCGAGTACTTTAGGGTAAGTTTATATATTTTCTTCGTTTAATTTCGTATTGAATAACAATTTTTATTGGATATTAGTTACCCATTTTTCTTTTTGATGTAGAACATATTCAGGTGGGATGAATGGTTGACTCATGCTATGAGACAAAATTTGAGCAAGATGGCTGGAATTTTTATACGCGATGCCATGAATAAGGTTAGGCGGTTGAGGAAGAAGCCAGATTTCCTCTTTGTTAAGATCTGGGAGATGCTGTTAGTGAAATGGGATGCAGATGAATTCAAACAAAAACTGAGAGGAACTAGAAGAATAGAAAGGGAAGTGAAGGTAAATATGCCCATATAGAGGCATTTACCTCAATAGTGAAATTTGTTTAAATTTAAATTCTAAATTAAGGGATAATGGGTAGTTAACCCATTATCCCCAATTTCCCCACTTCTCCTTAACTTCTCCCCATTTATCCTATATAAGTGTGTGTTTTCTTCCTTTAATTTGAGTGAATTGAAGAATTATTTATAAAGAGATTGAACATACATTGAGATTACACACAATATTCTCTACAGAGAGAGATTAATCACTACAAAAAAACCAGCTTTTAGCCACAAATTTAGCGACGAAAATTTAATAAAAATTCGTCGCTAAAAACGTTAGGGACGAAAAATTTTTCGTCGCTAATAATGTTTCGCAAAAATTTAGCGACGAAAAATTATTTATTGCTACATTTAGTAACGAAAATAAATAATTCGTCACTAAATTTAGTGACATAAATTTTTGTCGTTAAATTTGCGACGAATTTAGCCAGAAAAAAATATTCGTCGCTAAATTTAGCGACAAAATCTAAAATTCGTCGCTAAATTTAGCGACGGATAATTTTTTGTCACAAATTTAGTTATGAAAAATTATATATCGCTAATTTAGGGACGAAAAAATTCATCGCTAAATTAGCGACAGATATAAATTCGTTGCTAAATTAGCAATGAAAAAAAAATGCGCTCCCGCCAAAACCCGGCCATGAGCCAGCATCCGCCCGCACGCCTGCCTGAGCCGGCGCCCACACACCCTCCCTCACTTAATTCCTGAAAAATGCCTCCGCTTTGCTCTCACCATGGTTTGAACCCCTGCGCTTCCGTAAACCTTTAAGATCTTGTAACCATCAAACTAAATGTCAGTATCTGTTATAAGTTTTTTTTTTTACTTATTATATTTCCTTCACATATTTCTAATAATAATAAAACAATATAAAATATCAATTTATTATAAAATAATAAAATATTAGTTTAAAATAAAATAATAAAATATTAGTTTAAAATAAAATAATAAAAGATATAAAATAATAATAATACTATTTTTAAAAAGATAAAATAAAAATAAAATATAATATATTAATTAAAAATAATAAATGTGATAATTTTTTTAAATAAAAATTAAAAAATATATATTAATATTTTATTTTATTTTATTTAATTATATTTCAAATTTAGTGACGAATATCGAAATTTGTCGCAAAATTAGCGACGAATTCGGAATTTGTCATAAAATTAGCAACGAATTCTGGAATTCGTCGCAAAATTAATTAATTATTTAATAAATATATATTAATATTTTATTTTATTTTATTATTTTTCAAATTTAGCGACGAATTTGAAATTCGTCTCAAAATTAATTAATTATTTAATAAATTTATATTAATATTTTATTTTATTTAATTATTTTTCAAATTTAGCTACGAATTCCGAAATTCATCGCAAAATTAGCGACGAATTTCAAAATTCGTTGCAAAATTAATTACTTATTTAATAAATATATATTAGTATTTTATTTTATTTAATTATTTTTTAAAATTAGCGACGAATTCGGAATTTGTCGCAAAATTAGCGACGAATTTCGAAATTCATCACAAAATTAATTAATTATTTAATAAATATATATTAATATTTTATTTTATTTTATTATTTTTCAAATTAGCAACGAATTTTGGAATTCGTCGCAAAATTAGCGATGAATTCCGGAATTCATCGCAAAATTAATTAATTATTTAATAAATAGATATATTAATATTTTATTTTATTTAATTATTTTTCAAATTTAGCAACGAATTCAAAAATTCGTCATAAAATTAGCGGCGAATTTTCGGTTTTCGTTAAATTAGCTACAATTATTTTTTCATTGCAAATTTCATTGCAAATAGCGATAAAAAATGTTTTCATCACTAAATTCGTTGCAAAATAGCAACGAAAAAACTTTATCGCTAAATTTCGTCACAAAAATCGTGTTTTTTTGTAGTGGATTGAAAGCATAGGAAAAATTTCAAGTAGGGAATTTTAACATCATTTTCATTACCAGATTGAGGGTTATAGCATTGTGATATTACGGTTATAACTCATTTGATGTGCTTATCATCCATATATCGAGTATTTATTCACTAAGGTATTTATTCACTAAGGTATACACATAAACTTGATCTTTTAATTATTCCAAAAAATTACTATACTTCCGCTTGTGATAATTAAATCTAACATTGGTATCAGAGAAATCGTTAGATTTAATAAAAATGTTTTTTAGAATTTTTCGAGTATAAAAATATTGGGTAAAAAATTTTAGTTTCGGATCACAGATAAGTTTCATGAATCCAACTATTCCATGATATTACCCATGATATGTAGATCACGAAAATAATTTAAGACCATAAAATATGAGCTTGAAGTTTTCGGCTCTTAATGACGTTCGAAATTTAAAACTCTAGATTTATTGCGTTAGAGGACAAATTGACCTTTTAAATTTATATATATGTGTTTTTTATGGTTTGATCTACATTTTAGTATATATATTACATATTGTTGTCACTCGAAACAGGGTTTTCTGACATGGCCACGAAGGGCCAAAACTTTGGACACTTGATTCCTTATGATCAGGGCTTGAATCTCCAAAAATCGAGTTAAGAATGACTTGGGGAATTCCAATTTCATTTTCTCGACGAGATCGCCATCAAAAAGTGGCCAGAAAAGTAGTTTTCGACAGTTAAGTCATGATGACTCGGTTACAGGCCCGTCATGTAAGGAAGATCTGCCCCAGACCTATGGAAGCGTGTGTTAAACGCATACAGAGGCACGTCATGCAAGTGGGCTCAGGCACGTGAAGTTCACGAACACTGAGGAGCATGGACAGGGGTAGACGGTCCGGGTCGGATCTGATGCTGATTTGTGTCTGACCTGTATCCCGACTTGGTTCATAACCTGAGGCACGCGGGTCAGGCGCGTGAGAGATGTGTTGTGCATCTGGAGCGTGTGCTAGACTGCTGCTGACACATGGAGGGGCATGGCAACACACCGCTGGCGCGTGGGACTTTGAGAGGCGTGTTAGGTCGTATTGGATCAGTTTTTTTCATTTTTTAGGGTTTTAAGTTTATATTTGTGACTATTTGTGGGTTTTTGTATTCCGAATCCAAATCTGGATGGTAAGATACGATTTCGAGTTATGGTGTATAGTATCCATTGACTCATATACTTGCTTTGGGATCTATGCTTGAAGGATTTAGAATTTATTGATTCATAGGGTATATAAAATTATGAAAATAAGTATCATATGTTACTAACGTCTCTCTTTTCTGAATGACATAGATAATGCTTGTAATAAAAACTATCGTATTAGATCTCGTGAAGGGAGACAGATTGAATAGTGACAATTATGAGATTTGACACCAGAATGTTTAGTTTCTTTTTGAGGAACAAGAACTAGCAGAGGCTTTACAACACGAGATGAAGGAACCCGGGAGGTACCACGCCTAAGGCGAGACAGGATCAGGAGTCGTTTTGTACATGGAAGAGAAAGAATGATCAACCATTTTGAGTAGCATGTATGATGATATGATCCCGATTTATGAGTAGTATCCTACTGCGATGTTGGTTTGACATGCTTTTAAAGAGCATTTTAGCTCCCGATCAACTCTTAAGTTAATGATGATGACCTATAGGTTTATTACCTTCAAGAAGAGGCCGGATCATAGTATAAAACAGTATCTCATGCATATATCGAGTATGATCGTCTCTTTGAAGAATGGGGGAGCCATTATCGGATGAGTTTTAGGTATTGAGAGTGATCTAATCACTACCTGACTTGTGGGAGGTTGTTAAGATCTACCTCACACACACCAAGAGTATTCGTACTTTTATGGATATAAGTACGCACTGTAAACTTAAGGAGGAGCATCAGAAGGTGGCTAGGATTGTTTTAGGTCATGCTTACATGGCGGAGTCGAGTTAGGGTTCCTGGGGTAACAAACGTAAATAGCACAAGAATGACAAGAAGACTAGAGGCCAAGGCAAGAAAAAAACATCTGTCAAGACTGACACAAAGGACAAAAGCATAGGAACCAGGAGCTCGATAAGAGAAAAGTCAAGTGCGATGTATGTAGCAACTTTGGCCATTTCGCTCACGAGTGTGGCAAGCAAAAGGTTTGTTATTCTTCTTTACATAGTTTGAGTTTTGTTTCATCTACTGTAATGCTCACTAACTCCTCTCCTTTGTGGATTGTAGACTCAGAAGCCACCGACTATATCGCTCACGATAGGAGCGCATACGTGGAGTTCCGTCGATTGAGTCCCCATGTGAGGAGGCTGTATATAGGAAATGGAGCATTTGTGGTTGTAAGAGGGATTGGTACATGCAAGCTGGTGCTGTAAAGTAACCAAATCCTATATTTACATGATATTTTGTATGCTCCCGAGATTTGGCAGAATCTCGTATCTGTAATTTGTCTTGATCGGTTAGAATATTTTGTTTTATTGGGAAACTCTAGAGTTTCCATTTCATATGACAATTTTTTGATATGTACTGGTTATGCATTGGATATGGTTTTCTTTAACGATATTTATCATTTATCTCCTATTATCTTTACATCTGATAAGCATAGCTGATGATGTTTCTATTTGGCATAGTATACTTGGCCATCTAGAGTAAGAGAAGATGAACCGATTAGCTACGAATGGCCTATTGGGCTTGCTAACTAGGGTTAAGTTACACTTATGTAAGTTTTGCCTAGCCGGCAAAGCAACGAGAAAACCATTTAGAAAGGCAATGAAAGCTGGGATTCCATTATAGTTAATCTACTCCGATATTTGTGGACCCTTGAATGTGAGACCCCGAAACGGAACCACGTATTTTATTATGTTTGTAAACGATTACATGTATTTTGGTTATATTTATCTGATCTCGCACAAATTTGAGGCATTGGAGTTATTTAGGAGGTATATAAGCGAGCTTGAAAATCAGTTAGATTTGAGAGTGAAAACTCTTATAACCGATCGTGGGCACGAGTATTTGTCTGAGCAGTTCAAAGAACTATATTTTGAGAAGGGTATTACGAGACAATTGACTATTTTTGTTACTCCTGAGCAGAATGGAATAGCCGAGAGAAGGAATAAGACTCTGTTGGAGATTGTGAGGTCTATGATGGCGTAAGCCAATTTACTTATCTCCCGTTAGCGAGATGTATTATTGATTGCTGCCTATGTACTCAACTATGTTTCAACAAAGTTAGTAGTTAATATCCCATATGAGTTTTGGACAGAAAGACAACCTGACCTTAGCTACTTGAGGCCATAGGGTTGTGCCACATATGTTCACGATTTCTCGCATTCACACGACAAATTAGGCTCGTGAAGAAAAAAGTATATTTTTATAAGATACTCTGAATATTTCAAAGGACATGTATTCTTGGTGAGTATATGGATAGTACAGTCACTGAAATTGAGTCTCGTGATACCACGTTCTTGAAAAATGATTTCCCAAAAAGAGGTGAAATCAATCGGGATTTCACGTTCTATGAGATAGGTGAGCCTAACAGCTTAGCTTAACCTAGTTATGGGACTCGAAAACCCATTACATATCTTGGTCCTAGTGGGAGTGGCCCATCTAGGGGTGAAGAGACTCCTTCTCCTCGTAGAAGTAGTCGGGGATAAGTACCCCAACGTCATTTTCTAATTGAGGATAATATTCTCATTATAACTCTTGAGGATAATGATAAACCCAAGACATTTCAGGAGACTCTTGAGGGTCTTATGAATGACCAATGGTTAAAGGCCATGTAAGAGGAGATGAAATCCATAAGAGTCAATGGGGTCTGGGACCTAGTTGACTTACTTGAGGAAAAAAATGCCATTAGAAATAAGTTGGTTCTCAAAATCAAAAGAAAGGCTGATGGATCGGTAGAGAGATATAAGGTCTATCTAGTAGTCAAGGGTTACACGTAGATAAAAGGCATTAATTATGAGTAGACTTTCTCTCCTGTAGTAAAATTTATATCGATACGTTTACTCTTAACGATTGTCGTGAGTATGGATATGGAGTTGCACCAGATGAATGTTAAGATTGCCTTCTTTAATAGAAGTTCAGATGAGAAGATCTACATGAAACAATTCTCTGGGTTCATTCTAATAGGTCAAGAGGATAAAATCTATCGACTTTGAAAGTAGATATACGACCTAAAATAGTCAACTAAGTGGTGGTATTTGAGATTTCATGAGGAGATGATATCTTGTTATATAGATTGTGGCACGTTTGCGATGTCTCGAGACGCAGACACTCCACATGGTTAGGTGGCGTGTTTACATTACTATGTTTCAGACTAGCCAAGTTTAACCGAAAGGGGAGAACTGAATGACGTTTTAGTCTAGCACTTGGGAAGACCCGATGCCAACACCAAGGTTTTGGGGTTGTTTTTCATTTACATACAAAAACCCCTTGATAGCTCGTCATTGGTTGAGGTAGACCTTTGTCGAGAGTATGATTTGGCATGACCCTACGATTTATGATATGAGATTTTGGATGCATATGTTTAGATTGGATGGAAAACTGTGTTAAAATTGCTATGATTTGATAATTTGTCTTGCATGGATATACATATATATATATATATATGACTTTGACACATCCTCACCTTACTTATTAATTACCTGTCACGGATTTCTCACTCACTGAGTATTTGATTATGCTCACCCCTCAATATTTTTAAATCTATACAGAGCTAGTCATTAGAGAGATACGTTGACTTATTTCGACGTACGTAGTATCGGAGACTACTGACGGTAATATCTTTCGCTGTATTTTGAGGATATTAGTTGATCATGTCGGGTTGACTGTATGAAACCAAGGAATTTTTATTTGTATATAATATATATATATATTTGAGAACTTTGTATTTTAAATACTAATAAAATATTTGTAACTGAAATTTTGATTAGTCTTGCGTTATCTTGAAGATACGTGGCAGGGTTGGGTCGGTGTCCGAGGTAACAGATGACTATTCATGGCCTCTGGATCACGGATCGGGACATAACAATATTGATACTTATTACCCTTATATATATGATTCTTGTACATTATTCAGTTATGGATAAGTTATTATATTTTAATGCATTTGTTTCTTATCATGTATTCTGTGATGTTATAAAAAGACATGTTAGGAAAGTGAGGTCTACTCTCTTACATAAATGACCACCTCCAGTTTTGAGTGAGTAGAGATGAGACAGTTTCTAGTTGTAAGAGACTTTGAGAGTAGCCCTGTTACAACATAAGTCGTATTGATATATGTTCAAGATAAGCTCATATGTGTTATAACCGAAATGAACATACCCATATCCATGGTGTCTGTAACTAGCCAGATTTGATATCTCAGATATCACATGCGTCTGGTGATATTGTCTCTAAGATACTCTCTCTGAAATCTTTAAATAAAGTCTTATATGTATATTGAGTCCATATCTATATAGTGTTAGAAAAATCTGTCATATACTCTTTTAAAAAATGGGGGAATAACATTATGACACGTATTTCATACCACGTGTGATAAGACGACTATGAGATAGTAAGAGTTATTATTTGAGATGCCATTATGATCATGCTCCCTGTTCCCACTGTGTGGGATCCGAGATCCATCGGGTGAGATCTCTTGTACCCTTATTATTTTCGACTGTTTCTAGAAGTATAAGTTCAGTGTTTGTTATTTTAATCTGTTTACCTATGACTCGGAAGATATATTGAGGTCTAAGAGGTAGGTCTAAAAATCAACTGAATTGAGATTGATGAATTCAGATTTGGGAAAATGAAGACCAATCGACATTATATCATTGTATAGTATTCATTGACCGGTTTATTGTATTTATTTATGTTGGGATTCAACATAATAGTGAATACACAGTCAAGTATTGATTGGGGATCACTTTCAATGAGAAAAATAGATCGGTGGATGTAATTGCATTGAGTTTACGGTTAACGAGTTTTTTTTATACCAGTGGTGACTTCTTGATCATCCTAACAGGTGCATCTAGAAGTCTTTACTTGTAGGTGTATTTGCCGGTAATAACATTCAATCTTCTATGAAAGTCCAATAGGGTGATGTGAAGATCGCTTGACTTGTGAACTTGTGACGGATATAGAATGCTCTCATGTATAAGTGGGAGATATAGGTAAATATACCCACATAGGGATATTTACATCAATAGTAAAATTTGTTTAAACTTAAATTTTAAATTAAGGGATAATGAGTAGTTAACTCATTATCCTCAACTTCCCCACTTCTCTTTAACTTCTCCCCGTTTATCCTACATGAGTGTGTGTTTTCTTCCTTTAATTTGAGTGAATTGAAGAATTATTGATAGAGAGGTTGAACACACATTGAGATAGCACAATATTCTCTACAGAGAGAGATTGATTGAGGGATTAAGAAAAATTTTGAGCAGAAAATTTTTACGTCATTTTCGTCATCGGATTAAGAGTTGTGATATTATGACACTGCGGTGATAACTCATTTGATGTGGTTATCATTTTGACTATAAGATCTTTGAGAAAGGTATCGTGATTCCCTGATTGTCAGTATTTATTCACTGAGATATACTCATAAATTTAATCTTTTAATTATTCTAAAAAATTACCATAATTCCGTTTGTGATAATTAAATTCCTAAAAGGGGTTTGCAACATATGTTGGGGGATCAGGGGATATAAAGTCACATAAAATGACATTTGTAAGTATCTTTTTATTTTTCAGATTTATATTCTCTATAAATTAAATAATTCGTTTTAGTGATTTTTAATACAATTTTTGTACTATTTTTCAGATTTATATTCTCAAAGACATTTATGCTGGGTTATAGGAAAAAAGTTAACATTATGCATCCACACCAGCCCGAGCAGAGGTATTAAAGATTACACACTTTTTTATAATAATTTATTCCTTTTATTGCTTTTTATATAAGTGATTTTGATGGTTTTCTAATGTGTCTAATAACGCAGGAGTGGTACATGTAGCTTTGTGATCAGTGTGCCAATGATAATGGGCGCAGGCATTAGCTTTCTTATAATGCAGGGTAGCTTTATTTTCACCAATTGAACTTCTCAGGATAACATCAACCTGTGGGCCTAGGCATCTGGTTCACTTATTTGCAATGCTAGTGGTACATGGAAATTGTAACGACATATATTTTTCAATGATAGTGGCACGCAAAAGTTGAAACCATGGATATTCAGACTGAGGAGTGTACAATTACTTGAGCACATCAAGAAGAACAAGAAGTTCAGATTTGCTGCTTCCAGCTCCTCTTGGACCTCCCAATGGTCGTTAATGGATGAGAGGAATGACGCATTTGTCGAAGAGAACTCAAAACAGAGTTTAACTGGAGTGGGTGACTCATAATCTAAGCTACACATTCAACCAATATGGGTGTGACCCCACCATCAGTCTCACTGGAAGCCCACCCCGAGGTCCCAGTCCTAACTCCCCCAGCCCCTTAGCCTGACTCCCCTTGTATCTAGCTTATTTTGATATAGCTCGTGATGATGGCTCACGATCCTTCATTTTTTTTGTTCTTTCTGGGATTTTTTTTTTAAATAATTGAATCTAAATATTTATTTTAAATTTGAAGAAGAAATTTTTTCATATAGTTTTTCTCATCTTTGGAATTCTTTACGATATACGATACCATTATAATTGAAGGGAAAATTTTATAAATTTATAGTAAAACCTGTATTATTATATGACACCAACTGTTAGATCATTAAATAACAATAAAAATATAAAATGGTAGTAATTGAAATGAAAATATTCATATAAATGTGTGGTAAAATTAGAAAAAATAGAATTCAAAATTAAAAGATATATATAATGTTAGGAGCGACTTCAATTACGGATAAAATAAGAAAATATCTGATTGGACATAAATTATTATAATAATTGTGATTGATTTTGCTTTATTTTGAGTAAATATTACACTAATAATTATGTTTTTTTATATTTGTTGTCTAAAATTGATAAAAGAGGTTCATAAAAGAAAATGAAGAAAGATAAGCTAAATCGGAACATTTATATAAAGAATGAAAAAAATAGACAATAGTGATCTTTCATTAGTGTGTGGGCATGTGGATCATAGGAATTATTGCAGAATTTTATGGAAGTCAAGTTAACAATATCTCCTCCTTGTTTGCACGAAAATTTCAAAGAAATTTGAGTTTAATTTGGAAGTATGGAAAATTTTCAAAATATTGATTTATTCCTAATATTTAAGCATAAATTTTAAAATTTTAACTTTGAAAAACCTTTATCTTTAAGGATTTTTTTTTAATAAAAGAATAACTAATTTGAATATTTTCTTTGATTTATCCTTTTCCTTTTTTGTAGTTATCAATTTTTAGGAAACTCCGCAATGTATAAGGGGCAACAGGCAGTGCAAGACAAAAAGGGTTTTGTATTCGCTCTTAGCACATTATTCTTAGGTTAATTGGAGCAGTAGCCATCAAAATCCTTGTAGTTCATTCTATCATTGCTTTTCCAACAGCAACATTCAATTTATTTAAGTAATATTTCATTATTTTGTGAGTTCTTCCTTTCTCATGTCTTCTCTCTAAATTGATTTTCTAATTGAAAAATTATTGAAATCTTGATTTCCAATGATTATGAGATATAATTGAACCTATTAAATCAACATATTATATGTATTTATTTAATTTTTATACTTCATGGATTATGATTTTTTAGACTTTATTGAATAGTGACCGATATTTAATAGTTTTATAATAATATACAATCAATTAAAACGAAAAATTCATAATTGTTTGTTTGTTTTAATATAGTGGTGAATAATATAAACATAAGACCTTGTTGGAATTGAATAATTTAATTTAAATAAGTTCGTTATGTATTTGTTAATTATAGTTGGGTATCTATCGATCTTTATGCTATGAAACTTCTAGGGTTGTCTTTCGGTTAGAGACATAATTAAAGAGTTTCTCTAATTATCGATAAAATAAGGAGAGATTGGTTATTCGGCGTTTGTTAAACAACTATAACCAATTTATTTATAATTATTGAAATTTTTAGGTAAATCGATGATGATCAATTACATGAAATTAAAGTGGAAATAATTCTTTTGCTAGAAATTGATTTCCCATTGAATTTTATTCTCTTAATTTTGAGTTGCTTAATTATTTACCTTTAGTTGATTATTTCTTTGTTAGATTAATTTATTAGTTTAGTTAAACTTAAACTCCCTCACATCTTTATTTTTATTTTTACTTTTTAAAAGAAATAAATCTACCATTCCATATAGAGAAAACACTACTCATCCTAAACTCATCTTTTGTGAAATAGATATATTTATTTTTATTGGTTTGACACCCACCAAATTTTGACGTTATTGGTGGGGAACGGTGTTAAGTGATTTATTATTATTAAATTTTAATTTCACTTTTTTGGTGGTATATGTCTCATTTTTCTCATATAAGTAAACTTATGCTTGACCTGAAAATTGAAAAAATAGCTTAGAGACTTACGAAGGAGACCAAGCAAACAAATTCTTCCTTGCTTGAACTCACTTTGGCCGAGGATTTGCAGGATCAAACAATTGACATTGAGAAGTAATACATTAAAGATGAGAACATGATTGCACCTAAAACATCAAGGGAGTTAATTACACCAGATGTTAACTAGCAAACTCTGTGCATTAATCTTTCTGAAATTGAGACTTCATTTGAACTGAAATATGGATTTATTCAATTTCTTCCTAAATTTCATTGACTTGCCGGAGAAGATCCCAACAAGCATATTAAGGATTTTCATATCATGTGTTTCACAATGAGGCCACAAGTTGTAATCGAGGAGCAATTGAAGTTAAGGGTTTTTCTATTTTCTTTAGTAAATAAAGCTAAGAATTGGTTATTTTATTTATCCTCGGATTCAATTACTAATTGGATTGTTTTTGGAGAAAATTTTCCCACCTTCTCGTATAGTAAACATCTGAAACAAGATTTGTGGATTAAGGCAACTCAGTAGGAAGACTTTGTACTAATATTGGGAAAGATTTAAGTAGATTTGTGCAAGTTGTCCTCAATATCAAATTCTCGACCAACTGTTCATCCAATATTTTTATGAAGGTCTTTTGTTGGAAAGATTTAACTAGTTAGCGGTGGTTCGATGATGAACAAAAACGCCCGAGGAAGCACAAAATTTGATCTTTAATGTGGTAGCAAATAGAGCTGTTATGACACTCGAGTAGTGTCACGGGTTCCCATCATAGGTGACGTGAACAACGTTGTCATCATATAAACCGTTGCAAAAAAAAAAAAAAAAAACTCATTCCAAAAAGCCACGACATTGTCTGTGATACCATATGCATCACAACATTGAGCATGAGATCATGCAAAGACACAACATCATAAGGTGCATCATGCAAGGCATCGTTCATTTTAGTACAAGATGGTGCAAAAAGCCTATATCACAAAAGGCGATGCTCGTAGCATCACTAAACTCACCGTGACTTAGCCAGAACATCAGTGATGAACACCGCAACACTAAAACTACAATGCATCTTTCAGGGTTGTAGAAGGCATCCTTAAATATGGCGATGCTGCAAAGGGCATGGCTAAAGTTTTCACACTGTCCTTTTTCAGTGCCTTGTCATCATAGGTTTCAAAAGTCATTGTCTAACACTCACTTTTGGTGTCATAATGGGCATCACAAAGTGGCTTTTTCAGTAATCTATAAATTTAAAGTCATCGCACAATTCCTATAGAATGCATTGCAAAAACCATTTTTAGTATTCCATTACTTCAAATCTGAAAAGTAATTTTGGAATGCCATGTCGAGGCATCACTTACGGCGTCACAAATGGCCCTTTTTAGTGATCTATTGTGTCAATGCAAATACTGTTTTGTGATGGATGTCTTTTTGTGTCACCATTGGCATTGCACGTGACCTTTTTCTGATACATGTTGTCACATTATGTACATATTTCATTGATGGCATCAGAAATGGTGTCGCTGTTTACACTACAAAATTCTCTCTCTCTCTCTCTCTCTCTGTCTCTCTGTCTCTCTCTCTCTCATTTGATATGCTTATTATATTTTTGATACTACAAAAAGATAGCAATTTTTTAGATTTTTATAAAAAAAATCTTATCATAATTCTTTAAAGGCCAATTTTTTACTAACATATAAGGCAAATCATTTTTTGTTAATTAGTATATTTATATAATCAATATAATTACAATTAATTGAAGAAACAATTGTGAACAACGTCGAGGGGGTTAAATAGGTTGTTCTCAGCTCTTTTAGGTTTTTTTGGATTTTGAGGAAAGATTAAAGAGAGAGAGAAAAAATGAAAACTCTCAATTTGTAGGGATTCCAATCTGTCCCGTATACTCCACTCTTAAACTATACCAAGATTTTCTAATTTACTATTTTCTTAAAAAATAGTACAATCAACTAGTTTATATAGATGTTAGTTGAGCCTTATAGTGTTTCTATCACTACAAAAAAAGCGGAATTTAGCGACGAAAATTATTCGTCGCCAATCTGCAACAAATTTAGCAACAAAAAATCTTATCATCGCTAATTAGCCATAATTTTAGCAACAAAAATATTTTTGTCGCAAATTTAGCAACAAAAAACTTTTTCGTTACAAAATTCGTCGCAAATTTGTGACGAAAATTATTTGAAGCAAAATTCGTTGCACATTTGCGACGAAAAAATATTTCGTTGCTACATTTGCGACGAATATCAAAATTCGTCGCAAATTTTGCCACGAATTTCAAAAATCGTCCCAAAATTAGGGACGAAGACGAAATTCGTCCCAAAATTAGGGATGAAAACGCAATTCGTCCCTAAATTAGGGACGAAAACGAAATTCGTCCCTAAATTCGGGACGAATTAAAAATTTGTCCAAAATTATTGGGACGAACTTCTCAATTCGTCGCTAAATTTGGGACGAAAATGATTTTGTCCCTAAATTTGCGACGAATTTCTAAATTCGTTGCAAAATTAGCGATTAAAATTTATATTCATCGCAAGAAATTTGATTATTTGTTGCTAATTTTGTTGCAAATGAGTGGGAAATATAACATTTAGGACAAAATTCGTCGTTAAAATTTATTTTTCAGTAATTAGATATATTTTCTAGTATGATAAACATTTTCTAATATAAAAAATGATTTGAAAACGGTGTTATACACTTAGAGCGTATAACAATCTTAAAATGTTCAAAAAATATTAAATAAAATCTTTTATTCATTGTCTATTTATATAAAAGAGTCATAATATAGTATCTTTTAATTTGTTACAAAAAATTATTATTAGTATATTCATTTTTTTATTCATTATCTGTTAAATTTTTTATTTATAACACTGATAACTTTATTTTATATATTTGTTTAAATATTCGATTAAGTAAATGAAGAGTTAAAGTAAAAATACTTGTTAAATAATAATCAATACATTGAATATTTTTTTATAATTATATCATAATACGCCAATATTATTAATAATTTATCGATTTAGTTTCTATTTTAGTGTATTCAAAGAGTTTAATTATCAGAAACCATAAGTATTGTTGCAAAAATCGTAAAGAAAAAAATTATTTTTCGTTAAATTTATTACAAATTGCTACGAAAACATATATTTATCGAAAATTTAGCGATTAAATCATTATTTCGTCGTAGATTGTAGCGAAAAAAAAAATATTTCATCCCAGATTCAGGGACGAAAAAAAAATTTCATCCCTGATTCTGGGACGAAAAACTTTTTCGTCCCTGAATCAAGGACGAAATTTTTTTTTGTCCCTGATTCTGGGACGAAAAATAAATTTCGTCCCTGATTCAGGGACGAAAAGGTTTTTCGTCCCAGAATCCGGGACGAATTTTGGGACAAAATGGTGTTTGAAGCAAAATTCAAAATATAAGGGAATGGTTTCTGGGAAAATTAGTGGACTACTAAAGTCTATCTTCGGGAGGAACATTATAGTGTATCATTAATTTCCTCTACTAAACTTAAATTCAATTTTGAATTTGTTTATTTAGTAAAATTTTTAAAAATACTATTACAATTTGAAATTTATATTTTCATAACATAATTGAAGGGTTAGTGAGTAAGAAAATAACTTGTCGAAAAAATTAAAAATCTATAAGCAAGTTCGATATTTTCGTTCCGTTTTGAATTTGTTATTAGTATAATTTTGCTTTAAACTAAATTAAACAAATAAAATATATTTAAAATGATTCCGTCGATAAATGATTATTGATAAAATCAAACATAAATTTGAGTTGTGATATCAAGCGAGATAATTTTTGTTGTACCTTTTTCCATCATCCTCAAAAAACAATTTTGTCGCTGAATTACGGTCGAAAAAAAATTTTCAGAAGAAAAAATTTGGTCCCTGAATCAGGGACGAAAAAGAAATTTGTCCCTGAATCAGGGATGAAAAAGAAATTCATCCCTGAATCAGGGACGAAAAAGATATTCGTCCCTGAATCAGGGACAAAAAAACAATTCGTCCCTGAATCAGGGACGAAAATAAAATTCGTCCCTGATTCAGGGACGAAAATAAAATTCGTCCCTGATTCAGGGACGAAAAACAAATTCGTCCCTGAATCAGGGACGAAAAAAAATTTCGTCCTTGAATCAGGGACGAAAAAAATTTCGTCCCTGAATTAGGGACGAATTTTGGGACAAATTTGTTTTTGAATCAAAAGTGAAGATATTTCATATGAAAAAAAAAAAAACCATCTCTCCCATGACAAATTCTTGGCCATGTTGAAAAACAGAATATGCGTACGAATCTATTAGAACAAAGATCTATTTTTCATTTATCGGGTCTTTTTCAAGCCCCTTTTCGATCTGAATTTATTCCAATCTACACTATAAACTCTCTAATCTTCCCACTGCAAAAGGCATATAATTTACTCTCATTCCCTTCTTTACAATGTACATTTTGTGATATGTTATCAGATTAGCTGTACAAGAACTGATAGTTAAGGTCTTATGCTTTTGAACAAGAAAGCGTAAGCATAAATCATATCTTTCAATTAATCAAAAATAGTAGACTCGATATTGTTTGATTGCTTTCAATATTTTTCCTTCAACTTTGATTTGAAAAACCATGTTAATATAGTTGAGATGGCACGAAAAAGATATTCGTCCCTGAATCACGGACGAAAAAAGATATGCGTCCCGGATTCAGGGACGAAAAACAAATTCGTCCTGGAATCAGGGACGAAAAACAAATTCATCCCGGAATCAGGGACGAAAAAAAAATTCGTCCCTGAATCAGGGACGAAAAAAAATTTCATCCCTGCACGAAAAAGATATTCGTCCCTGAATCACGGACGAAAAAGATATTCGTCCCGGCTTCAGGGACGAAAAACAAATTCGTCCCGGAATCAGGGACGAAAAACAAATTCGTCCCGGAATTAGGGACGAAAAAAAAATTCGTCCCTGAATCAGGGACGAAAAAAAATTTCGTCCCTGAATCAGGGACGAAAAAAAAATTCGTCCTTGAATCAGGGACGAATAAAAATTTCGTCCCTCAATCAGGGACGAAAAAAAATTTCGTCCCTGAATCAGGGACGAATTTTGGGACTAATTTGATTTTGAAGCAAAATTGAAGATATTTCATACCTTTCTTTGACGCTCTCTCTGTCTCTGTCTCTGTCTCTGTCTCTCTCTCTCTCTCTCGGGTTCATCTCGTTTGTGAAGAGCAGCCGCGAAGGGGTACTGTGAAGGGATGGCGGAAGGGATGCCGGATCTACGATAGTGTTAGGTAATCTCTCTCTCTCATTCTCTCTCTTGGCCGTAGACGGCAGATCCGGCAGCCAGCCGCCGGATTTGAGTTTTTGATGGCAGATCCATGAAGGGCGAGGTGCGCGAAGGCGCTGCCTCCCCTGCGCTGCCCAGGTGCGCGAAGGGGCCTTCGCCCCTTCGCTGTCCAGACGCCGAATGGGGCCGTCGCCCCTTCGCTGCCCAGAGGCTCAAAGGGGCCGCTGTCCCCTTTGCGCCTCCGCCGCGATAATGGGCATCAGGGGCTGCGCGGCAATGTTTAATATTTTGACTTGTTTTCTCCATTCTGCTGCCCATTCGCAGATATTCTGAGATGAACTTTGGACAATAATTTTGTAGATAAGATTGAGCTAGACGAATAAAGAGATAAAGGTAACTTTTGCTTGATCAGATCTTTGCAGTGGTTTTCTGTTATGAACTCTGAATTATACTGTTTTGATGCTGCAGGCCTTCTTTCAAGGCCCTCTGTATTTTCCAGTTTTTGTTCTGGAGCACTGTGGCCAACAATATTATCCATGATACTGTAGGTAATTTGCCTTTTCCATCTGTCTTGTTATCCTGTTTCATTTAGCATGTTATATATTCAATTGTTAAGAAAACTAAAGATCATGATCTCTCTAAATTTCTTGACATGTAAAGGAATCGAGAATGCAGCATCCTGTTACCATTATTAATGCCAACTGTTTGTTGACACCTTTCGAGTTTCACTGGTCATTGCACTGTGAGTTGCACAGGAGTATATTAAGAACATTTCAGTGTAAAAGACTTTTGAAAATTAATCTGACCGGCATGAAATTTTTAGCTGATTTTGAACCATTGTCATGTAAATTATAACCAATTTTGTTAAAAAAAAAAAAGGGAATAGATTTTCAAATACAAACGTCTTTCAGGGTGGGTGTATGTTGCTTCTTTTCTGGTAATAAATTAATAATAATCCTATGCACATTATTTCTCAAGAGCAGTACTGAAGTAGGTAGTCAAACAATATTTGGGAACCAATATATTTATGAATAGACTTAATGAAAAAGAAATTTATCCACCTTTGAATGCAATTCATAAAACAAACGCTCTGAAGGAAATTTTGTAGATCTATGACAGAAACTAAACCAACAATTTCTTTTGAGATTTTTTTTAATTTTTAATTTTTACTTTTATAATTCAATAGGAGGCCCATGCTTACAGCTGTACAATTAATTAGTTTACTCTAGAGAGCTCCATTTGTGAAGAGTCTTTTCCTTTGATACAAAGGAAAAAAATTAATTAGTTTAAAAGACATCAGCAAAATAGCCAAAAAAAGAATGTAAAATTTAATTCTTGAGCTTTTTTTTTAATGTTAATAATTTTTAGCACTTCAACCAACAGACATCCTTTAAATTGCAATTTTAAGACAACTTGTGAAATAATATGTTGCATAATCTTTGCTGTTATTTCAGAGCATTTAGCTCAATCTTATCTACAAAATATTTATCTTGATATATGATAATATATTTCTTTTAAGTGGGTAAGTTAGTCGATACGTATAATTTGCAAATTTCTTTAAAAAAATTCTTGTTTATTTACATTCTTATTCTTAAATTTATATATTGAATTTGTTAATATACTATCTTTTTTTTGTATAGGTCATTCAAGAAAATTTCTTCACATATTGGTACCTTGTTTCGTCGGAAATAATTTATCAAATTAAATATGGTAAGTTTATTCATGTTCTTAATTATGTATATGATGAATATGCAGTTTACTTTTTTTTGTTTAAAATGTATTATGGTTGACAGTTACGACGTGGCGGCCAGAGACGCAATTCGGATGGAAATTCACGGTCTTCACCATCGCAGTCCCCTTCGGCAGCTTCGCAATCGCATTCCCTTGCCGGCAACGTACCTTCGCCTCCCCCTTCTGTTGCAGGCCCTTCACATTCTCAACACATCACTAGCAATGTACCTTCAGCAGTCCCTTCGGTGGAACAGTCGCATGCCGATAGAGAAGACAATCGAGAGATAATAGCCCCATATGGAGATTCGTAAGTACTAAATTTTAAATTTATAGATGTATTATTTCTTTTATTTATGAAATAATTTCTTCTTTTAACTATCATATTTATTTAACATTGTTTGTTTGAAATTTTACGATAGATTTACAAATTCTGTACATGTTATTTACGAGCTGAATAGAATTGTGAATAATCATTGGGGAGGGGCTTCGATGTCTTACACAAGCACTCCGGATGAAACAAAAGAACTATGGTGGAACGAATTCATGGTAAGTTATCACAATCAGTTTATATATGAAATGAAGTTAATAGCTTTATAAGTTATTGCTTGCTTTCCATTGCAGCGAGTATTCACTTGGGACGAAACTGAAGAATTGGAAGTAAGAAGGATTTGGAAGAAAAAATGTGGCGATCACATTCGACACGTTTTAAATCATGCAAAGAGACATGCAAAAAAGCCCAACTGCATCACCGAGCAAAATTGGGGCAGGATTCTTAATTTTTGGGAATCGGAGGAGAGTCAACGAAGGAGTGAGCAAAATAAAAAAAATCGAGCTTATAATTCAGGGGAATCGTTTGCGACGTATGCGGGAGGCTCGATCACTATCGGTGAACATAGAAATAGATTGGTAATTTTATACAAATATTAATTTTTTTTTAGATTGGTAATTTTATACAAATATTAATTTTTTTTATCTAATTTAAAGTATATCATTATTTGTAATAGTGTTTTTTTATTTTAGGCAAAGGAAATAGGGACGGAGCCTTCATTCATAGATACTTTCACGCGCATATTTCAGAAAAAAGACAAGATTTGGAGTGGGGAGAGAGCTAGAGCAATTAAGATTTGTAATTTCAATTTTTCCAATTACTTTATGTACATTTTCAATGTTCGTATGAATATTTTATGTTGAGCATATCATAACGATGTATGAAGATGATTTCTTTATGTTAGTCTCTCCCAAGTTTATTTTTATTGTTGACTTGATTCTTTGATTTCTAATGAATTACTTGCTAGAGATTCTCTTTTATTTTTTTTTCCTAAAATTTCAACTTATTCAATGTTAATATGAATGTTCATAATTTAGATCCTATATGGTGTCATGATTTATGTTACAAAATTTTTTATTTTCCTTGATTATGTGTTTGAATTATAATGTTATTGTAAATTTATTTTAATTTTTCTCATGACAATGTAGGAGAAATATGACGAGCTAGCATGTAGAAATTCGAGTGCTAGTGATGATGCTGGCGGATCTGAGCCATCTGTTGATAACATGAATACATGGCTTGAGGTGACTGGTGGACGAAAAGGGAGTAGAGTAGTTGGGCTAGGTTCTTTGAGCAGAACATACAAAAACGCCGATTTATCTTCTTCCACACCACCAGCAGTTAGAGCACAAATAAATCAATTGAATGAAGAGGTGAGCCAATTGAAGGACTTGCTACTGCAAAGAGATCAGGCATTCAGTGCACTTCAAGCAAAGTACACGCAAGAATTGCACGAGGTCCGCACGCAACAAATGTTAATCATGCAGCATCTTCAGTTATTCTCCGCTCCAAATCAGATTCCCCCTTCTATTTCTCCTCCTGATAATGCTTGCGATGGTGATGAGGGTGTTGGTGATGAGGGTGATGATTTCTTTGATGATGATGATGATGATGGTGATGGTGATGGTGGAGGTCATACTTGAAATTGTGAACTGTTATGTTACTGTTATATTGGTTTTTTTTTTAGTGTATGGTTATTGATAATTCGATATTTAGTTTTGATGTTGCTTTTTGGTTTGATATTATAAATATGATTGCTTGTTACATTTTTAATTTTTTGATCTTATTGAATAGGTAGTTATAATTATGAGTATAGATTGTTTAAATTTTATATTATAAATGATTTGGATGATAATATTGTTGATGAGGTTGGGTGAACACGCAAATTTTGTCCAAATATTATAATAAAATTTGTATTCGTTGTAAAACATATATTATTCGTGACAAATTTTGTTCCATGGTGTTGTAAATTTAAATTTCCGATGAATTTTGCAACGAAAACATTTGTCGCCAATTTGCGACCAATTATTTTTCGTTGGTAATTTCCGACAAAAAACTAAATCGTTGCAAATTTAGCAACAAATATTGTTTCGTCGCAAAAATTTGGGACGAAATAAGATTCGTCGCAATTTTGCAACAAAATAGTATTCGTCGCAAATTTTGCGACGAAAATAGTTTTCGTCCGAAAAGTTGTGACGAATAATATTCGTCGCTAAATTTTGCGACGAATTTTGCAACGAATAATTATTCGTCGCAAAGTTTGCAATAAATTTTTTTTGTTGGAAATTTGTGACGAACAATGTGTTCGTCGCAAAATTTGCGACAAAAAATTATTCGTTGCAAAATTTGGGACGAAATATTATTCGTCGCAAATTTTCCGACGAAAAATTGTTCGTCGCAAAATTTGCCACAAATATAATATTCGTTGCAAATTTTGCGACGAAAAATGTATTCGTCGCAAATTTTGTGACGAACAATGTGTTCGTCGCACATTTTGCGACAAATATTATATTTGTGGCAAATATGCGACGATATATTTTTCGTCGCAAATATCGTTGTAAATTTGCGACGAATTTCCCAACATATAAATATTTGTTGCAAATTTTTGCGACGAATAGTTAATTTTTCGTCCGAAAATTTTGCGACAACTTATTAGCGACGAAAAAATATTTGTTGCAAAATTCGTCGCAAATGTGTTTTGCGACGAATTTTTCTTCCAATTTCGTCCCAAATTTTGTTGCAAATTTTGTCTTTTTTTGTTGTGTATCAAATACTACCTACTTGCTTTCTACATGTGTTAGTAAACCTCACGTGTTTCACTCTAACACTTAATACCCAAACCAAAAGAACCCTATCTTTTGGTCTTTTACAAAGATTTACAACTGAAACAAGAGTTTAATAATGAAGCTTTAATTTCAGACAATTCGTTAAAGCACAAATAGAGAATAGAGCATAGAAAAAAGATTTAGCTTAGAAGTTGCTCTCTGATTATGAAAGCTTAATAATGTTTCAAACATTGTTAATCTTCTCACGAAGTGTTGTGTTTAAAGTAGTTAAGATAAAATAGCAATTGAGTTTCATTTAATGCACTAAACATAGCCGTTGAAGGTTGTTGAGTTTCATTTATTGTTCAACAACTTTTCTGTAGGTACTAGCCGTTACTTACATCAACTTAAGTCTTTCTTCTTTCAGTTTGACTTGTGTTTTATATTCTATGAAATCCATGCCAGTGTAAGTCGATTCATATGCATGTCAAGTTGACTTGTGCTCTACTCTGTTTGAGTTTTTTTTACTTTATTGTTTATTCTAGTTAGCTTGTATTCACTCCAGGTCAACTTATGGTTGATAATGCAGAAGCATTTTTCACATTATAGCTCATGTAGGATGACTTGCTTCACACTCTGGTTGAGTTGAACAATTGTTCTATAATGTTCAAACCAATTCATGTTGACTGACTGGATTGTCTGGTTGACCAGCGTTTTGTTTGGCTCAAGCGGTTTTTATTTTTTTGCTCCTACAAGTTAACCTGTTTAACTTTAGGTCCACTAGTACAAGTGGTCTGCGAAGTCTAGGTTCAAGCAGGTTGACTCATCATTGGTCAGGTCGACTTGTGTGCCAACTGACTCAACATTTTGATTTTACTACTCATGTAGGTTGAGTTCTACCTAAGTTGACTTGTGCTTAATGTCATTCAAGCTTATCATGTTCTATGTTCATGCAAATCAACTTGTATCATGCATGGGTCGACATAAGCATGAGTTTTCTTTAGATTTTCTTAAGTCAGTTTGTGCATGTCAACTTGTATCATTTGGTGAGTTGACTTAGCCTGGAGTTTTAGACCTAGCTTGTGTTTATAAGTCAGCTTATGTTTTGCATTCCACAAATATTTATAAATGTTGGTATAGGATGTCGACTTTTGATTTCAAGTTTATATCGGTCGACTGAATCTAATTTTTGATCATTAGAATTTTAAAATTTTGACCGTCAGAATTTCAAATTTTTTCAATTCTCAATTCATGTATTGTTTAGGTTAACTCATGCTTTTGGCAGATCGACTTTTACTTAGGTTTATACTTAGTTTTTATTTTATGTTTGTTCTCCTAGCCGACTTGTTTTCTATGTAAGTCGAGTTGGCTCACCTTTTTGATTTGCTTGATAAGTTTATTTTACTTAGCAAGTCAACTTGTTTCACACGTTAGTTGACTTCTTGTTGTTTTTGAATTAGTGAACTTACATTAAACATTTTCAAACTTGTTTTAATCACTTTCAAATTAATCTTTCATAAACGTAATCTAGTTTTGCTCAATTTTATTCATTATCAAAACATATTTTGCCAACAACATTTCCCTTTTTGATGATGACAAAGCATAGTGAAGTTTTCCCCCCTTAATATAACCTTAGTTCATCTAAAAAAGTTTCAGACTCTTTTAAGCATAGCTCTCCCTTAATCTAGGCAATTCTCTCATCCTTAACCTATTTATTACATGCATTTCTATCCCCCTTTTTGTCATCAACAAAGAGGGTAGCAAGCATGCTCAATATATGTTCAGAATGTGATAACAAATCTAAAACAAATGCAAAATTTAGAGACCAGCAAATGCAACTAATTCAAGTGATCATATTTGAAAACATGTTCATTGCATAGTTGAATTGTGCATTACATAGCCAAATAAACATTACATGAACCAAACAAGAAAGATATCCAATACGATCATATAATCACGCACTCATGTAGGATTTTAGGATTAGTAGCTCATTGAGAGGAATCTCTGTCTCTTTTCATTCCAGACAAAGCATCTACTTTGCTTTTACCTTATCTAACAGCTCCTGCATCCAAGTGAATTGGGTATCTAATTTTTCTGCCTATGCACGTAGTCCTAAAGCATCTCCATCATGATAGGCTGTGAGGATATCTTATGTGTTCTATCAACTCCTTCATGAAATATAGCCCATGTTAAAAGTTGAGACATATCAAAGTAGGTAGGCTCATGCTATGTAGGCTCAGAGGGTGTAAGCTCAAGTCTGGGTAGGCTCGGGCTGTGCAGGCTTAGAGGCATGTGTAGGCTCAGTGGATCTAGTACAAGGCTCTCTAGCTCTTTCTCCTTCCTCCCTATCATTCTTTCTTGTCCACACTCCATCCTTTTGAACCTTTTTAGCTTTAATGTGTGAAGAAGCTCCAATGCTATGTTTATGGTTCAAATCCACTCTAATCTCTGACCATGAACTATCTCAAACAAGGCTAGAATATCACTAATCAATGAAGGATATTGGAGGCTTCCACTCTTGGATTTGGATATGGCAATCTGATGTGCGATTCTGAAACCACAATTTCGAACAAGTATATCCATGTCGAATGTTGTGTATAATGATGAGATCAAATATCATTCCCACGAGAATATTTTGTATTACCAAGTATGAATTACTCTAATATAAGTTGGACAGATCAAATTAAGATTTTGAATATATTAAAGAAAATTAAAATCAAAATATGAAAATCCTAGATGATGAAAAACCTTAATTGATAAAAAGAAACTAATTTGATTAAACTCTTAAGATATCAATTCATCTTTTTTTAATCTTTTACATGGTTAAATCTTTTAAAACTCCTCTAAGATTATTGGCTAATGAATAATTGTTGATGCTGATAGATTTTTCCTATATTAGATTCACTTAATGGTCATACAATAAAACCCTAATTCTACTAATCAAAACCCAATGGTCATGTAATTTTAATTAAGTTAAACTACATTAAATTTTATGAAAAATCTGTATTCTAGGGTTTCCCCTAACTTCCCACATATGAAATTAATTTTTTTCAGTTGATCTCATAGTTTTATATGAATTTCATTGTTTGGACTAATATCCTACAATTATATTAGTCATGCATGTATTTAATCTCAAATCATACAAAACACAAACGTAAATGTTTTGAAGTATTAATATTAATAATAAAATCTTATCAAACAATAATCACGTTAATAAATTTTTAGGGAAAGAAATAAATTAAGCTATATTATTAATCAAAAAATAGAATCCATCAAGTTTTAAAACCAAGAAACTTAGCTAAACATTGAAAAGAAAATAAAAGCCATTACAACCCTTCTTGCACAAGAATGGATGTGGAAATCATCCTCTAATGGTGGTGGCTAGGGTTTGTAAAGTGGTAGAGGGAGTAATGGAATGAAGGGAGTCAAGAATCAATGTTTCTGTCCATCCTACTATTGTATTTATAGGACTAAAACCCTAAAAGAATTTGAAAACTTGAGTTTTTTTGGAAACTTGGTACTTGATTTTGATTTGAAAAATTACTGTTATTGTGTGATAAAGATTCTTGACTTTTCCAAAACTTGGAAACTTTCTCTTCCTTGAATTTGGAGACTCCTGATAGTTTCCCTTTTTCAACATGGACTCCCTTTTCAGCATTGCAGCAGTTTTGGCCAAATTTTCAGATATGCACTTACTGAGTCAGACTCTAGACTCTTCATAAAATTTGTAAGCCTTGAAATATTCTTTCCAACAAAACAAGAATAACCTCAATCGGACATGCGTACAATACTAACAACAGCGCGTGCAATCCAAAATTAGGAAGTAAACCCAATGTTTCCTAAATAAAAAACCCACAAAATAAATCAATATAAAATCATAAAATAAGTTTTATAACAATCCTAAAATTCATATATAAAACCTAAAATAAAATAAAATAATATAATTCAAGTATATAAAATTATCGCTATCACAATCATGTGGAAAGGGACAAAGAAATGAAGGCTAGGGTTTTTGCCTTGCATACTATTGGCCATGAGCCAAAAATCTTCCTTAATAATTATTGTGTGGCTTCCTTATCTAGGTCTGAACACCCAAGTGACTATGAGGTAGTAGAGTTGCTCATGTATGTCTAGGCTAGTGGCATTAGTGTTCGCAACCTCTAAGTTAGGATTCTTAAAGATGACCCTAACATTTTCTGAGAGATTAGTGCTCATGTATTCCTTACACTAATCACTAGGCACCCAATTTTGACTATTCAATCTACACAAGATGCGAGAGGTGACTGTAATCTCTATATCAAGTATATAGTTCTTGAATATGCATTTCTGACTATAGTTGCCTATCGTTATCTTAGTCTTGGACGTATTGCCATATTGGCATTTAGTTTCTTCTATGTTGTTGTAGAATAATCTAACTAATCTATCGTAGCATGTTGTGATTGGATGAATGAGACTATTTAGGCATGATTCTCTAAGATATTCTCTATTTGGAAACCCTATGCTATCAAGAAAATCTCAATCAATCAACTTAAAGTAACTGTTGGTTCTATAGTAGAAGTTTTGTTCGAAGGACTTACTCTTCGCTAAGCTTTGAAAATCTTCATGAAATTGGTTGGATTCTTAGTTCTTGGCATCCTTGTAGTCGGAGATAGCTTCTTAGCAAAGAAGGGTTTTGGCTTTAAGAGAGAAAAGTTTCAACAGAGTTAGAATGAGTTTTAGTCAACTTAGGATTCGGTTTACAGTGTCGTGGGTTAAGCCATCACAAGTCAACTCGTAAGGTGATCAAGTAAACTTGTTAAGTTCTGAATTACCAAGTATGCAGTTTTGAGCTATTGGAAGTTGACTTGTAGGAAGAACAAGTTGACTCATTAAATCTTAGCTAGCATTTTGATCATGAAGTATTAAGGACAAGTCAACTTATCTATTGAATGAGTCAACTAATAGCATGAATGTTCTATGTTCTAATTAACCACAGGTTAACTTGTAAGTCTTACAAGTTGACTTACTATGTCCTCAATGAAATCTAAAATCTTGAGTTATGAAATCAGATCGACTTATGCAATGAATAGGTCGATTTGCTTCTCTCAAAGTTCACTATTAATGTTGTCTGATTGAATATATGTCAACTTATACCTTTGACAAGTGGACTTGTCATTCTCAAATTTGTGCATTCATGTACATACAAGCAAGGATCGAGCAAAAACATTAAACAAACATATTATATCAAATATTATTTCTCATAATTCATCATTTCTAATTCCTTCCTTAAACCATAAAATCTATTTTTGTCCAGATTTTTGTCAAAATATCTATAATTTGTTTTTCTGTTTCATTGTACTTAAGAATGATATCAATTTCAGGACATGATCTTTAACGAAGTGATGTCTCACTTCTATATATTCAGTCGTAACATGATGAACTAGATTCTTTGTTAAATTAATTGCACTAGTGTTGTCCAATTTTATAGAAATATATTGTAAATATAAGATATAGTCTTTTAGTTGATGATTTATTTATAACTTTTGTATACAACACTGACCAATAGCAACATATTCTACATCAGTGCTAGAAGTGGCCACACTATTTTGTTCTTAAAGAGCCAAGAAACTACGATGCTCCTAAAGAATTAACAAGTCTCACTTGTGCTTTTCCTAACTAACTTACATCCAGCAAAAATTTGCATCTAAATAGTCATGTAATTGAAAAATGAGTTTTTATCATATCATAAACCTAAGTTGCATGTGTCTCTTAGACACCTAAAAATCCTTTTCATTGCTTCTAAATGTAACTTTATAGGATCTGATTGAAACCTAACGCATAAGCGTACACTTTATAGGGTATCGGACTAAATGCAATTAAATACATTAGTGAATCTAAGATATTTCTATAGAGCTTAGAACACATTGCTTTTACTTCTTCATCTTTATCAAGTTTAACTGAGTTGTTTGTTGGGGTTGCGTTTCCTTTTGCTTCACTAAATCCATATTTCTTAATAAACTTTTTGGTGAATTTCGATTGATAGATGAAAATTTATTATCATGCCTATTTCAAATTCAACATGCATTACTTTAACAAATTTTTGGCAAAGGTTTTTTGCACTATTAAGATTTCCTTGTTTTTTCTTTTAATGAACAAGATTGTGTTAACTTTAGCTCTTTCAAATCATTATCTATTAAAATATTATTAAATCTTTCATAACAAACTGTTGGATTTTGTTTTAGACAATATAAAACTTTAGACAGTTGAAACATATGGTTTGAACGCTTTGGATTTTCAAAAGTAGGGGGTTGCTCTATATGTACTGTTTCATAAATCAAGCCATTCAGAAATGCACTTTTCATGTCCATTTGATATAACTTAAAATTCATGAAATAGGAGAAAACAAGAAGTAGTCTAATTGTTTCGAATCTTGTTACAAGTGCATATGTCTCATCAAAGTCTATTCCTCCCTCTTGACTACACCTTTGAGTTACTAATCTTGTCTTTTTCCTGGTAATGGTTTTATACTCATCTAGTTTGTTCCAATAAACCCATTTAGTTCCTATAGCTGAGTTTTCTTTTGGTCTAGGAATTAAATACCATACTTTATTTCTCTCAAATTGATTTAGTTTTTCTTGTATTGTTAATACCCAATTTTCATCCTCGAAGGCCTCATTTACGTTTTTAGGCTCTATTTTAGAGATAAATGCTACATATTCACATTGAGTTTGAAGAGTAGATCTTGTCTCAACTCCAGAATTAGATTTGCTATAACATTTTTCTAAAATTATACCTTTTCTTACTGTTAAAAATCACAACTACTCTAATGGGTTCATCTATCATTTTATCATCCAAAGATATGTATATATTTTTTGCTTGAAAATTCACACTCATCAAATTGAATATAGATGGATTCTTCAACCATCATAGTTCTCTTATTGTAAGTTCTATAAGTCTTACTATTAGTTGAATATCGTAAAAAATTACTCTCATCACTCTTAGTATCAAATTTTTCTAAAAAGTCTTTTCAATTATTTAAAACAAAATATTTGTATCCAAATACATGAAAGTATCCTAATATTTTCTATCTTTATAAAGTTTATAAGCTGTTTTCTTTAGAACTGGCCTAATTAAAACTCTATTTAGTATATAACAAACAGTATTCAAAACTTTTGTTTAGAAATATTTGGCTAAATTATTTTCACAAAATATTATCCTGGCCATTTTCTCTAGAATTCTAGTTTTCCTTTCCACAACACCATTCTATTGTATAGTTCTAGGAGTTGAGAAGTTATGGTTAATTCTATTTTCTTCACAAAATTTTTATATTAACCTATTTTCAAATTCATTCCTATGGTCACTTCTTATGCTAATGATTGTGCAACCATTTTCATTATGGATTTTCTTACATAATTTGGTGAATGCATTGCTAGTTTCTTTGTTTTTGGCTAAGGATAGTACCCAAGTAAATCTAGAATAATCATCTATTATCACAAAGTCATAATATTTTCCTCATAAACTCTAGATTCTAGTTAGCCCAAATAAATAAATGTGCAATAATTCTAGAGCTCTGCTAGTTGAAACTAAGTTGTCACGTCCCGAACCGGGTCGCAAGCAGCCGCCCGTTGTCCTGAATATCGTTGTATTTTTACAAAAAATCGAGCAGAATCTCCCCATAAATCGGAGGTCACCCATGCACAAATAAAGCTGTATAATTTAAAAACATCTTGTAAGTAAAATAAAATAGTCATATCACCAACCACAGCAGACATCTAAAACAACGCTAAACTATGTAAATTACCAACAGTTCTACCTACAGATCTCTACTGTCATGCCTAACTAGAGTAGGAGCAGCCGCCACATTGAGCGGACCTAAGTTTTATACAATTTACAATCAATTTTCCTAATTTAACATTCAAACACTATGATTTTGCCTCAATGCAAATGAAATATGAGAGTTTCACAATTTAATATACATAAATTATACAGTTAATCCCAAATAAATATACGGTCAACTACGAACCTCCAAGTCAAAACCTCACAGGGTCGAAAATAAAAATACGGAGCTCATATCTTAACTTAATTTAAATCTCACCGTCGAAAAACACTCGAATCCGCCAACGAGCTACCAAATCCTCTAGAGGCCGAAGCGTCGCTCTAGCACAATAATCCTGTCTGAGGAGGGAAAGAAGAGAGGTGAGTATCAAGGAAGATACCCAGTGAGTGAGGGGATTAATCTCAAGTACTAATAGTGTAGGTGAACATTGGAGTGTCAAATAATATAATTTATAATTAATAATTCAAATTTTGCAGTAAATTATGATATGTTCACTAAAATGAACTCATTTAATCATTCACACGTTAACATACATATATGCATCCATTTAAAATCAAGTAGATCATAGAGCAAGCCGAAAAGATTCTGGCAAAGGTCAACCGTGACCAAGAACAGACACATGTGGGGTTTTATTATGCATAAAGTTCAAAAGTCGCTTTATACCTCGACGTTAGCCATGAGTTCGCTGGGGCTAGATCATCATCGTGTATAGGACCCCACCCGATGCTAGACGGTGGCGTCACACACGTCCTCCCCTTACTTGGGTTCAACCGGCCGCGTCTCTAGCTATTAAAAATATGACGTTTGTGGATACTTCCTGCAAAAGCGTATTCGGGCAACCCGGTGCCTCTACAAACGCCCTTCGTAGCTACGGAATCAATCAACTAATGTCATATCATCATATCATCTCAAGCTAGTAGGCATCCAACTGCATAGCCAAATCATCTCATCATATCCTCAAAACAATTCAAATCCGTGTGCCAATATATTTCATTGAAATCATTTAAATTCAACAAACCAATGCAATGGTAGAATAGAAAACATTACATTTCTCAAATCATGGCACAATTTCATTTCATTCCAAGTATGGATGCATAATCGTAGAAAATATAAGTACGACTCTCCAATAATCACAAAACATATTTGAATTTCAATTCCATACGTGAGACAATGCATATCAAAAGCATGTTTATTAAAAACATGATAATATCAGATTTCACAATTTCATGCAAGAGATTAGAGTCTCACTCACATTTTTAGGGAGGGTGGTTACTCCCTATTTTCAAAATCAAACCAAATCGACTCTTCGAATCTCCAAGAAGGTCAACCTAATCAGATTATCACAATTGTCATCAAATTTCCAATTATTCTTAGGGTTTATCATCTTCCCTAAGTTTGTATAAATTAATGTCATCTTAAAGGTATTGAAATCTAAATTCGATAAAATTTATTTCATATGTTTAAGTGATTGCATTTCTCTCTCACCTAGGGTTTCGTAATTCTCAGACCTAGCTTTCGTTCACCCATCGAATTGGTTTAAAACCTGTAATATTTTCAAATTTGAACAATATTAGCAACTAACTCAAATTCTAAATACCAAACCCTAGGACTACAACCAATATAGTTGTTACCTGCAGTGAAGAAGCCGTGGCCTAGGGTTTCTGTGGGGACTGCAGATGAGCTCTCGAAGGAGATGGCTGGTCACGAGCTCGCGGGTCGTTGCAGGCTTGCGGGTCGTTGCAGGCTTGCGGGCCATCGCGGGCTGGTGGGCTAGTGGGCTCGTGGGCTCGTGGGCTCGCGGGTTGGCGGAGCTCGCGCTCGTGTGGGAGAGATCTGCAGGGGAGATCGCGTAAGGGCGGAGCAGCGGTGGCGTTCATGGGAGGAAGGTGAGGTGGATGAGCGGCGGAGGGGTGGCTCGTGGTGGTGGTGTGTGTAGACAATCGAGGCGGAGTGCGATCGAGAATGAGGGAGATCGTGAGAGATAGAGAAAGGGTGAGCAGCGGAGAGAGAGAGAAACGGTGAGAGAGAGAAAAGGTAGAGAGGGGGGGTCGGTGGCGATGGTGGTGGGTGGCGGCGATGGTGGAAAGGGAGGGCGGCCGTGGGAAGGGGAAGAGGCAGAGAGAGAAAGAGAGAGGAAGAGAGAGAGAGAGAGAGAGAGAGAGAGAAGGAAGAATTAGGGTTTCATGCCCTAATTTGATTTTTTTTTACTCTTATCATTGTTATTATTATTTACATATATATATATATATATATATATATATATATATATATTCATTTTACATCAAAATTCGTGGATACGGTAAAAATTTAAAATATACCAAAAATTAAATTTAAAGATCCCAAAATCAAAAATCAATATAAATGAAAAATTTCTCTCTATATATATAACTGAAAAATATTTTATTTAATTTCTGAACAGGAGTACAATAGTACGGACACCGCAATGTCGGTGTTACATTTTCTAACCCCCTAAAAAAACAGGTTTCGTTCTCGAAACTAAAAGAGGACTAAACAACAAACAAATGGGGGTGCTGTCTCCTCATAGTCTCCTCGGGCTCCCTGGTCTCTTCCTCGACCTGGTCACTTCTCCACAAGACTCTGAGCAATGAGACTTCCTTGCTCCGTAGCTTCCTGACCTGCCGACTAGAATAGCTATGGGCTGAATTGGAAGACTAAGGTCCTCTCGTAATTCAACAGGGGGAGGCTCAAGTACATGAGAAGGATAGACCAAATACTTCCTGAGTACTGAGACATGAAAGATGTCGTGAATACGGGATAGTTCATCTGGCAGCTTCAATCTGTATGCCACACTTCCGACCTGCTCAAGGATATGGAAGGACCCAATATATTTGGGGCTCAACTTGCCCCGCTGCCTGAACCATTTAACTCCATTCCAAGGAGATATCCTTAAGAAAACCATATCTCCAGTGGCAAACTCAAGAGGTCGCCGCCTACGATCGGCATATGCCTTCTATCTGTCCTGAGCGGCTTTCATCCACTCACGGATGACCTTTACTTTATCATTCATTTCCTCAATCAGCTCAATTCTGCTGCGATGTCACTCTCCGACCTCATTCCAGCATATCGGGGTGCAGTACTTCTTGCCACACAATGCCTCATACGGGGGCATCCTTATACTGGTCTGATAGCTGTTATTATATACGAATTCGACCAGTGGAAGGTGCCAATCCTAACTATCCCAGAAATCCATCACACATGCCCTCAGCATGTCCTCAAGGGTCTGAATGGTCCTCTTTGACTGACCATCTGTCTGTGGATGATAAGCTGTACTAAAATTCAGCCTTGTGCCCATTGCCTCCTGCAACTTGGGCCACAATCTGGAAGTAAATCTCGGATCCCTGTCTGATACTATCGACATAAGAACACCATGTAGCCGGACTATCGTACCAATGTAAAGATGTGCCAAGATCTCCAAAGGATAGTCGCTGCGAATAGGAAGAAAATGTGCGGATTTGGTGAGTCGATTTACAATTACCCAAAATCTATAGTAATATGATTCCACTTCCACTCAGAGATGGGTAAGGGCTGTAATGTACTAGCCGGCTGCTGATGCTCGGCCTTCACATGCTGGCAAACTAAACACCTAGCCACAAAATCCGCTATTTCCCATTTCATGTCAGGCCACCAATAACTATCTCGCATGGTTCGATAGATCTTGGTACTACCCAGATGCAATGCATAAGCGGAGGAGTACGCCTCCTCGAGTATGGCCTTGCGGAGATCTGAATCAGCGAGTATACAAACCCACTCCTTAAATACTATCAAACCATCTCCTCGGATCCCGAAGTCTCTGCCCTCAGCTCTGCGGACTCTATCCGCAATACTTTGAAGCACCTCATCTGTACTCTGGAGCTCTCGGATACGGTCGAACAAGGTCGGTCTGATCTCAAATCTAGCTAGTAAGCCTCCCTGATCATCACTAGTCAAACTGACTTCCAAGGCTCAGAGTCCCACTAAACACGAAAGGTAGGCTTTCTCTGTTGACTGTGAGGATGATGCTGACTTCCGACAAAAGACATCTGCTACAACATTTGCCTTGCCCGGATGATAATCAATAATGAGGTCATAATCTTTGAAAAGCTCTAACCATCTCCTCTGTCTCAAATTCAGCTTTTTTTTGGGTAAATAGATATTTCAAACTCTTGTGATTTGTAAATACTCTGTAGGTCACTCCATAAAGATAATACCGCAATATTTTCAACGCGAAAACTATGGCTGCAACTTTAAATCATGGGTCGGGTAGTTAACCTCGTGTTTCTTTAGCTGTCGCGAGGCATATGCAATAACCCGACCATCCTGCATCAGAATACAACCCAATCCCTGTCGACTAGCATCACTGTATACTGTATACTCCTGACTGCTAGTGAGAAGGGCTAAAATAGGAGTGGATGTCAACCGTTGTTTGAGTTCCTGAAAGCTCGCCTCACAACGGTCATCCCAAACAAACTTGACCCCCTTTTGGGTCAATTTAGACAACGGAGCAGCTATTCGGGAGAATCCCTCTACAAATCTGTGATAATACCTGGCCAAACCGAGAAAACTACGAATCACGGTAACTGTTTGTGGCTGCTCCCACTTCACTATAGCCTCAACCTTCCGCAGATCAACATAAATACCCTTCGTGGAGACAATGTACCCCAAGAATCCAATTTGTCTTAGCCAAAACTCACATTTCGAGAATTTGACATATAGTTGCTTTTCACGAAGTATTTGCAATACCACCCGAAGGTGCTAAACATGATCTTCATCACTCCGTGAATATATCAAGTTGTCATCGATGAATACGATGACGAACCGATCTAAGTAGTCGTGAAAAACTCAGTACATCAGATCCATAAAAGCAGTTGGGGCATTAGTTAGTCCAAACGGCATGACTAGAAACTCGTAATGGCCGTATCGGGTATGAAAAGTTATCTTGGGCATATTTTCGGTCCGAATTCTCAACTGATGATAACCCGAACGGAGATCAATCTTAAAGAAAACCCTGGCTCCCTGCAGCTGATCAAACAAATCATCGATACGTGCCAGGGGATATCGATTTTTTATGGTGGCTTTGTTCAACTGTCTGTAATCCACACAAAGGCTAAGTGTACATCTTTCTTCTTTACAAACAGCACCAGAGCGTCTCAAGGTGAAGTGCTTAGGCGAATAAACCCCTTGTCTAGGAGTTCCTGCAACTGAATCTTAAACTCTCTCAGTTCCGCAGGCGCCATTCTATATGGCGGAATAGAAATAGTATTGGTTCTCAATACTAGATCAATCTCGAATCGAACTCCCGAACTGGTGGTAATCCGGGAAGCTTCTCAGGGAATACCTCTGGAAAATCCTGCACCATAGGGACCTCCTCAAGTCTCGGTCCCTCAATGGTGGTGTCGACAACATAAGCCAGATAAGCCATACTACCACGGCGTATCAAGCGTCTGGCCTTCATAACAGATATAATACAGCGGGGCAATACTCGTCTCTCGCCCTGGAATACTAACAGTGGCTGTCCGGACCTCCGAAACTCAATCTCCTTCGTGAAACAATCCACGGAAGCCCAGTGTAAACTCAGCCAATCCATCCCTAGAATGGCGTCAAAATCCGTGATAGGGAGCGGAATCAGATTTGCCTCTAATACTGCCTCCCCAATACCGACTTCACAGCCTTTATAGACTGTATCTCGAATGATATGTTTTTCAAGAGGAGTGACTACCATAATCTCCTCATCAAGTGGCGAGAGAGGTCTATCAGAATGGCGAGCGAATGTGTCACTCACATATAAAAAATTTGACCCGGTATCTATAAGAATACGGGTGTCGATACCAAATATTCACATGGTACCTAAATGTGAGGAAAGGAAAGAGATTAAAGATATTTAAAATGAGAAGAAAAGTAGACAAATTCATATATATATCAAACTAGTTAAGTTTCTAAAATTTTAACTAATCAAAACTGTACATCGACATCATGATATACAAAAAGCTCATATAGAAATACAACAAAAGTACTATACTGAGGGATCTGTGGGAAGATTACCCATAATAATATCAGGGTTTGCCTATGCGTCTTCCTGCGTCATCGCAAACACATGAGCCTTGGCCCTAGGCTGCTGTCGCGACTGTCCTGGTACTATATTACTCCCGGTTGTAGTCCGAGGAGTGGTAAGAGCTTAGTGCGCAGGTGCCCCCTACTGGCCTGTGCTAGAAATACCAGTATGACTCTGCAAAGTCGATCCTCCTCAACTTAAATCTGGGCTGACACTCCTAACGTGACCTTGCTTCCCATACTGGAAGAAAGTAACTGGTACTCTACATGCCCCAAAGGCATGGTGGCTGCCGTATCTATGGCAGAAAGGCTGTCTCTGTGTAGTAGACTGTGTAAAGACACTAGGGGCTGGTGCTCCAAAATCCTGTGGTCGAGGCCCCTGTCCCGGTCCTGCTAGTCTGAAACTAGAAGAATCTCTGGGACATCCAAAACCTCTACTCCTCTTCGAAAACTGTCCACCGTGTGACCCAGTCTTCCTCTTCTGGTGGCTCTCCCTCTGTCGAGTCTCAGCTTGGACGATCTCCTCTGCCCGATATGCTGAATCAATCACCTCTGATAGTGTAAAATAGGGAGTCACTATCATATACGTTCTGATACTCAATTGGAGGCCATCTTCAAATTTGAACCTCAACTAAGCTGGTGTAGCCATGTCGGGGACAAAGGCTGTTAGTCGTCTGAGTTCAGTCTCGTACTCTAATATTGACCTCGTCCCCTAGCGTAAGTGCAGGAACTCTATCCTTATCCAGTCTTGCTGGAATGGGGTGAAGTACCTGCGGTCGAACTCTCGTAGAAAGTTCTCCCACCGTAGGGTCTGTGTAGCACTGTCACGGATAGCCTCCCACTACGAGAGGGCATCTCCGTCAAGGAGTCTCTCAGCAACTTTCAATCTGAGCTCCTCTGACAACCCCAAATCCATAAGGATCCTATGAGTTCTGTTGATCCAGTGCTTCAACGCTACGACATCACTGGATCCTGAAAAGTCTGTGCATCCGAGCTGCCGAGACTCTTTCACCAACTGAGTGAGCTCGTGGATACGCCTCAAAGTAACCGACGTCTCATCGGTCGGAGTAGAAACAGAAAGGCCAAACACCGAAGGAGGAACTGGTGCTATAGGTGCAGGTACGGTCACCGGAGTCTGTATTGGAGGCGGTGCATCTGCGCCCCATATCTACTGTACCACTCCTGCCTTTACCTCAAGACATCGAGTAGTGGTGGAGGAATCTCGACTGTACCAGCCGGTGGAGGTACTGGGGGTGGCACTGGAGAAGGTGCGTGAGTAGAAGAAGCACCCTCCGGTGCTCATGGAGCCTCAAGTACCCTAGAAGCCTCAGGCACTGAGGCGGTGGTGTACCGTGCCTACCACGTCTAGGCGGCATAATTCTACAAATAGAGCACCGTTTCATTAGATACAAGCAAGGATTAGGGTTAGTTACCGGGTAACTAATCCCCTAAAAATAAAATTCGAGTTATGAATGAAGGCATTCGAATGCAGAACTATGGAATATATGCCATGACCGTGTACAAGACTTTAAATGATTGTATGAAACTCTCTAATGCATTGAGGACTTTTAAATGTACTTGGGAAGACTTTTACTACTATCTTTTCTCTTACCTAGACGCTTCGATACCGATAGAACTGTCACGGCCCGAACTCGGTCGTGAGCAGCTGCTCGTTACCTTGAATGTCGACTGCATTTTTATAAAAAATCGAGCAGAATCTCCCCATAAATTGGAGGTCTCCCATGTACAAATAAATCTGTTTAAACCTGTATAATTTAAAAATATCTTGTAAGTAAAATAAAATGGCCATCCCGGCCTCACAACAACCCACCAACTACAGCAGACATCTAGAACAACGCCAGGCTATGTAAATTACCAACAATCCTACCCACAGACCTCTACTGTCATGCCTAACTAGAGCAGGAGCAGCCGCCACACTGAAGGACCTAAGTTTTATATAATTTACAACCAATTTTCCCAAGTTAACATTCAAACATTACGATTTTGCCTCAATGCAAATGAAATATGAGAGTTTCGCAATTTAATGTACATAAATTATATAGTCAATCCCAAATAAATACACGGTCAACTGCGGACCTTCAGGTCAAGACCTCACAGGGTCGAAAATAAAAATACAAACTCATATCTCAACTTAATTTAAATCTCACCATTGAAAAACACTCAAATCTGCCAACGAACTATCAAATCCTCTAGAGCCTGAAGCGTTGCTCTAGTATAATAATCCTGTCTGAGGAGGAAAGAAGAGGGGTGAGTATAAAAAAAGATACCCAGTGAGTGAGGAGATTAATCTCAAGTGCTAATAATGTAGGTGAACATTGGAATGTCAAATAAAATCATTCATAACCAATAATTCAAATTTTGCAGTAAATCATGATATGTTCACTAAAATGAACTCATTTAATCATTCACACGTTAACATACATATATGTATCCATTTAAAATCAAGTAGATCATAGAGCAAGTCGAAAAGATCCTGACAAAGGTCAACTGTGACCAAGGATAGGCATATCGAGGGTTTTATTATGCATAAAGTTTAAAAATCGCTCTCTACCCTGACATTGACCATGAGTTCACCGGGGCTCATCACCGTGTATAGGACCCTGCTTGGTGCTAGATGGTAGCGTCACATACGTTCTCCCCCTTACTTGGGTTTAACCGGCCGCGCCTATAGCCATTAGAAATATGACGTTTGCGGATATTTTCTGCAAAAACGTATCCAGACAACCCGGTGCCTCTACAAATCCCCTTCGTAGCTACGGAATCAATCAAATAATGTCATATCATCGTATCATCTCAAGCTAGTAGGCATCCAACCCACATAACCAAATCATCCCATCATATCCTCAAAACAATTCAAATCGATGTGTCAATATATTATGTCGAAATCATTTAAATTCAATAAACCAATGCAATGGTAGAATAGAAAACATTACATTTCTCAAATCATGGCACAATTTCATTTCATTCCAAACATGGATGTATAATCGTAGAAAACATAAGTACGACACTCCAATAATCACAAAACAGATTTGAATTTTAATTCCATACATGAGACAATGTATATCAAAAGTATGTTTTATTTAAAATATGATAAAATCAGGTTTCATTATTTCATGCAAGAGATTAGCGTCTCACTCACATTTGTAGGGAGGGTGGTCACTCCCTATTTTCAAAATCAAATCAAATCGACTCCTCAAATCTCCAAGAAGTCAACCTAATTAGATTATCACAATTGTCATCAAATTTCCAATTATTCTTAGGGTTTATCATCTTCCCTAAGTTTGTATAAATTAATGTCATCTTAAAGGTATTGAAACCTAAATTCGATAAAATTTATTTCAAACGTTTAAGTGATTACATTTCTCTTTCTCCTAGGGTTTCACAAATCTCAGACCTAGCTTTCGTTCGCCGGTCAAATTAGTTTAAAACCTGTAATATTTTCAAATTTGAACAATATTAGCAACTAACTCAAATTTTAAATACCAAACCCTAGAACTACAACCAACATAGCAGTTACCTGCATTGAAGAAGCCGCAGCCTAGGGTTTCTGCGGGGACTGCAGGTGAGCTCTTGAAGGAGACAACTGGTCGCGGGCTCGTGGGCCGTCGCAAGCTCACGGGCCATCGCGGGCTGGTGGGCTGGCAGGCTCGGGGGCTGGTCGGCTTGCCGGCTGGTCGGCAGTTGTGTGCCCGCGGGAGGTAGCATGCCGTGGCACGCTCGTGCTCGCATGGGGAGGGTTGCGCAGGGGTGCGCTTACGCTGGGGAGATCGCACAAGGGCACGCTCGCAGGTTGTGCAGGCGCGCTCTCGTGTGCAGGTGCGCTCCCGAGCAGGCTCGCGCTCATGCTGTGGTGTGTTGGCACGGGGAAACGTGCCCTCGCGCTCATACAGGGAGGATCGAGTTGGGGAGATCGCACAAGAGCTCGCTCGCTTTCGTGTGGGAGAGATCGCGCAAGGGAGTGCTCGCGCTCGCGGAAGGGCGGAGCAACAGTGGTGCTCGCGGGAGGAAGGCGAGGAGGAGGAGCGGCGGAGGGGTGGCTCGTGGTGGTGGCGTGCGTAGACGATCGAGGCGTAGTGCTATCGAGAAGGAGGGAGATCGTGAGAGATAAAGAGATGGTGAGCAGCGGAGAGAGAGTGAGAAACAGTAAGAGAAAGAAAAGGCAGAGAGGGGCGTCGGTGACGATGGTGGTGGGCAGCAGCGATGGTGGAAAGGGAGCGGCGACCTCGGGAAGGGGAAGAGGCGGAGAGAGAAAGAGAGAGGAAGAGAGAGAGAGAATGAAGAATTAGGGCTTTAAGCCCTAATTTGATTTTTTTTTACTCTTATCATTGTTATTATTATTTACATATATATATATATATATATATATTCATTTTACACCAAAATTCGTGGATACTATAAAAATTTAAAATATACCAAAAATTAAATTTAAAGACCCCAAAATCAAAAATCATTATAAATGGAAAATTTCTCTATATATATATAACTGAGAAATATTTTATTTAATTTCTGAATAGGAGTACAGTAGTACGGACACCGCAGTGTCAGTGTTACATAAGTTCTTTGGTTATAAAGAGATTCTAATTTGTTTTCTTTTAATGCAAGCATTGCATTACTTATCTTTTTCAAATTTTATTTTTAGTAGACCTTTGATCATGTCTACTATTACTAATTTTGAAACTAAAAGCATGCTTGTTCTAATCTTCTATTCCATAGTCAGACATTCACATGACTTATTGCCATAAAGCATGCTTCATCAGCTTTTCCTATATTGTCTAAAGTTATTATATAAATGTTACTCTCTATAAATCTAATAAATTTTATTTCTTTGCTTTGTTTGTATATCAATTTACAACAATTACAATCAAATATCACAATATATTGTTTATTACGCAATTGACTAATACTAAACAGATTATATTTTAAGCATTTAACGAGTAAAACATGTTCAATTTGAGTGGAAGAATTGCCTGTGTTGTAGTCCCAATAATGTTATCTTTAGAATTGTCTCCAAAACTAATTTTGTCTCCTTTTTTCTCTTTCAAATTTTTGAAATTTGTAGAGTCTCCTGTCATATACCTGAAGCAACAATTACGATCAAAGAACCAAGTGTTCCGAGTACCTTTGGCCTTAAAACATATCGTACTAATACTCAATTAAGTTTTGGCTTTTGATACCAAACTTTTTGGGTCCAGTATTGTTAGTGTTGACTAAAACCTTTAGAATCCATTGTAGTTTTATTTTAACCAATGAATTATTTCCAAACTCGCATTCATTTATATTATAACTATTCTTGAAACTGTACGTGCATTTGAGATAAATTGCTGGTCTTTTAGTTTTATTGCTAGTGTGCTACCTAATCTTGTAATGATATGCACTATATCCAATTTTCAAGCAATTATGACGCACGCTGTCTAATTTAACATTTTTTGAACTAGAAATAAAAAATACACATAATTTCTTCTAAGTTTTAACAGAATTATATTCTAATCTAATTTTATCAAAAACTACTCTCTTATCTCCTATAATTAAATCGAGTTTTTCTTGGTCTTGAATTAACTTTAGCAACAAAGAGCTTATCCTTTTATTTTTCATTTTTTCTTGTTCAAGTTCCTTTGCTAAATTTTCTTTATCATTTTTATCCTTTTCATTGTAAATATACAATTTTTCATTCTTTATATTTTCAATTTCACTTTACAATTTATTTACTTTTTTTAGTTTCCTTTTCAATTTTAGCATGCAAACCATTGTTTTCTTCTTTTAGTGTATTATTTTCGTTCTTTAACTTCTCATTTTCTACTCTTACTTTATTTCTTTCCTCTTCCATTTTAGCCTATAGCTTCTTTAATCAAGAACTTTTATGGCTCATTTTCATAAGATGGTTAATAGATTCCACTAAAGTTTCATACATTTTGTTTATGAAAATTAATCATTAGAACATTCAGTGGAGTCACAAAAAAAAAGAAGAGCTTACCTCATCGTGTTCCTCCTCTAATGCCATGAAGCAGAGATTAGCTTGTTTCTACTCATTTTCTTCATCACTCGAGCTGTTGTGCTCATCGCTCCAGGCTACTAGAGCTTTCTTCTTTTTCTTTTTTTCCTTTTTTTTTCTACCTTCTTAAGTAGCAGATAGTCAACCTTTATGTCATGCCCCAAATCTACCCTCTCATCGGGGCTTCATCGACAACAGATTACTTGGTTCTTTCTAGGGCTCAGTCACTTTGCATGGTATGGAAGTCATATTGAAATAATAGATCTTTCATTTATCTTAATCACTGTATATTATAAAAGTTTTTTATATATGATAAAACAACAGAACTTCTATACTAGAGAGATTGACCACCACAATGCTATCTTTATTTATTCATCTAATTCTCCTTGATTTTTGCTCCTGTAGAGTCTAAAATAATTTTTGGTGTGAACTTGATAGTTCAACGAGTTTCGTGTGTGCATGTATAAAAATATTCATTTATAAAATTATATGATAACGACCTTATTGTAAAATCGTTTTGAAAAAATGTAGCAATGACATGCATATTTGAATAATAACAGTAAGACAATACAGTATAAGAATAGTTCACTTTTGTCTTATCTCTCCATAAGAACAGTCTCCTTATCTCTCCTAGGAGATCCATTTCCAGAAAAGCCTAACAGTCTCCCCCACATTACATGGACAAATCTGCTATCCATAATAATAGGGTGTTACCAATATGTATTTTGATATTCAATAAAGTTCTTACTTGCTCGAACTAACTCCACATATATTAGCTTATATAACAATCACAAACACATGCATTGATATAACAGTATGAAATCATTATAATAGTAGTAAATCATGGTAACGATAGCAAATTATGGAATCAATAGTAAATTATGATAATCATAGAAAATCATGCTAATTTTGCATAATATATATATATGAAATGTAAAGAACACTCACTTGAAAGAGTTGTCTAAGATCTTCTTTCCTTTTTCCTTTCTCTTTCATTTCTCTCATTTTCTTTCTTTCTTCTTCTTTCTCTCTTTCTCTCTTTCTCTTTCTTTCTTCCTCTTGGCTGAATTGGTTTGGAAAATAGCAGGAGGAGGGGTATTTATAGGTTTTGTTGGGTAATGGATCTTTGCCAAGTGTTAGGACACTTGTTCATAATGTAAGGCCTTTATTCTTGATGCCAACCATTTGTCTTTTCATGTGTTAACTATAGAAAGCACATATCCTTGTTGCAAGACATTTGTCCTCCAAGTGGTGTAGTTTATTGTAGAACAGGTGTCATGGTCAGTGGTATTGAAGGAGGCGGTCAGTGATAACATGTTTACTCCATATTGGATCTGGTTGATTGGTCTGGTTACCTTATTTTCGTGTAATGTTATTTAAGTAAATGAACTAAATATTTATTTAAGAATTACACGTAAATAAAGAAATACTTCCCATTTGGATTTAATAAAAATTATTTCAAAAACTAATTCCTTAAGGATAAAAAGTCAACTCTCATTTCCAAGAATAAACTTTGAAACGACTATCTTTGTTGGATTTTATTTGGAGGGATAATGGTTTAGAAAATTTCTTGAAAAATAGATTTTCCTTTATTTGATATATAAGGAACAATTACCGGGATTTTTTTCTTTGTTTTCTAAATATTTCAGAAACCTCATTTTTTGGGTACTTAGTTTCTAACGATTTGATCAAATCCAGTTTTTCAACATTCTAAGTGTCTGATTTCATATCCAATTCCTATATTTCAGGTAACATCCTCATTTTATCATTAATAATAAGTTATTTTTTTGCAACTAAACTGGAGTATGTAATATTCCTTCCCCCTTAAAAAAAATTTCATCCTTAAAATTCATAATTGATTATAGAAACAAAGCAGGATACTTTTGTTGGATCACATCTTCAAGTTTCCATGTGGCATTTTCTATTTCATGATTTCTTCAAAGTACATTTACCGGATGCACTTCCTTTGATCTAAGCTTCTTCACATCATATTCTAATATCTTGGTTGGTTTTTTTTCATAAGTTTGATCTTGACGAAGTCAGAGTAGCTGGTAGTCTAGTATATGATCTAGATCGGGCTGAAATTTCTAAAGTAATGATAAATGAAATACATCATGAATTTTGGATAAGCTTAGAGGTAAGGCTAACCGATATGCTACTTTTCCAATTTGTTCCAGTATTTCAAATGGTCCGATATATCTTGGACTCAATTTTCCACCTTTTCCATGTTACATAATTCTTTTCTGTGGGGATACCTTAAGAAAAAACCTGATCTCCCACTTAGAATTCCAAATCCTTTCTTTAATGATTAGTATAACTTTTTTGTCTACTCTGAGCGGCCATCATTCTTTGTTTGATCACTCTGATTTGTCAAGGGTTTCTTCCATCCAGGGTATGGCATTTGATGTATTTACATTTCTCTCTCCAATTTTATCCCACTAAACTAGTGATCGGCATTTTCTTCTACATAATGTCTTGTAAGGAGCCATACCAATCGTAAATTGAAAACTGATATTGTATGCGAATTCAATAAGTGGAAAATGTTTATCCCAACTTCTTTTGAAATCTAATACACAAGCTTGAAGTATATCTTCTAATATTTGAATAGTGCATTCAGGTTGTCCATCAGTCTAAGAATGAGAACTTGTGCTAAATTTCAACTTAGTACCTAAAAGTTGTTGTAGATGTTTCCAAAGTGGAGAAATAAATCTTAGATCTCTGTCAGAGACAATACTAAGAGGTACTCCATGTAATTTAACTATCTCTTCCACATATTTCCCACTCAATTTTTCAATAGGATAAGTCATTTTGATTGGCAAAAAGTGAGAAGATTTGGTAAACCTATCCACGATTACCCATATTACATCATGTACATCCTTACTCTTTGGTAATCGACAAATAAAGTCCATGGTTAATTCATCCCATTTCCATTCTGGAATTGGTAAGGGTTGTAGCAAGCCGAATGGTTTCTGATATTCTATTTTAACTTGTTGACAAGTCAAACATGTAGAAATGTATTTTGCAATATCCCTTTTCATATTTTGCCACCGGTAATGTTCCTTTAGATCTCTATACATTTTAGTTCCTCCAGGGTAGATAGTATATTTTGAGCAATGTGCTTCCTCTAGGATATATTTTGAGCAATGTGCTTCCTCTAGGATTTCTCTTCATAAGGCCTCATTTTTAGGTACACATATTCTTCCTTGGAATTTTAACATTCCATTTTTAGTTTTTTAATAATCTGACAATTCATTTCTTCTGACTTTTTCCCTGATCTTTTGTAGTTCTTAATCCTGTTCTTGAGCATCTTTGATCCTTGAGTATAAATCTATATAGATTTTCATATTGACACATCTAATTCCTAGATGAGTCTTGATAGGATTCCAATAGGCCAATTGCTCCATCATTTCCCATTCTTTTACCGTTATTTTTGCTATCCTTACTTTTCTGCTAAAGGCATCTGCAACTACATTTGCTTTCCTGGTTGGTATTTGATGGTACAATCATAATCTTCAAGGTATTCCATCCATCTTTTTGTCTCATGTTGAGTTTTTTTTTTTTTTAGAAATATAAATACTTTAAGTTCTTGTGGTCTATAAATATTTCAAAACTAGCTCCATACAGATAGTATCTCTACTTCTTAAGAACAAATATAATAGCAGCTAATTTTAAATCATGAGTGGGATAATTTTGCTCATAGGATTTCAATTGTCTTGAGGCATAAGCTATAACCTTTTCTTTTTGCATTAACACACCCCCTAATCCTTCTTTTGAAACATCAGTATATATCATGAACCCATCATTTCCTTTGGGCAAGGCGAGTGTTGGAGTCATAGTTAATCTCCTTTTCAATTCAAGAAAACTTGGTTCACACTTACTATTCCAGTCAAACTTAGTATTCTTTCGAATTAGTTTTTGTCAATGGTCCAGCCAATCTTGAAAAATCTTTCACAAATTTTTCAATAATAACCTACTAATCCTAAAAAACTTAGTTCTTCAGGGTGTTTTCCATGATAAAATGGATTCCACTTTAGAAGGATCAACAAAAATTTCATCTACAGATATTATGTCCTAAGAAAGTAACTTTTTTCAACAAAAACTCACATTTGCTGAACTTGGCATTCAATTTATTTTTTCTCAGTGTTTGCAATACACAATGTGAATGTTCTATGTGTTCTTCCTTTGATTGTGAGTATACCAGTATATCATCTATGAAAATCACCACGAAATGGTCAATGTTTGATGAAATACTCTGCGCATTAAATCCATGAAAGCAGTTGGTGCATTAGTTAGTTCAAAAGGCATAACCACAAACTCGTAATGACCATATTGAGTTCTGAAGGCTGTTTTGGGAATGTCCTCTTTTTTAATTCTCAATTGATAATACCTCTGTCTTAGATCAAACTTAGTAAAAATTTTAGTACCTTGTAACTGATCAAACAAATCATTTATCAAGGGTATTTGTTCTTTATTGTGACATTGTTCAATCTTCGATAATCAATACACAATCATAGTGTACCATCTTTTTTCTTGACAAATAACACAGGAGCTCCCCATGATGATGCACTTGATTGAATGAACCGTTTCAACTAGATCTTGTAATTGTACCTTAAGTTCTTTTAATTCTAAAAGAGCCATTCTATACTGAATTCTATTTCCCTTTCTAGACGTAATGTAGTTAATTCTTCAGGAAACACATCTGGGTATTCTCTCACTATGGGGATATTCTCAAATTTCTTTTTTTTGGTGGCCTAATTCATAAGATAAACTAGATATCTAGTACATCATTTATAAATGAGTTTTCTAGAGCATGCTCCCGATATAATAAGATTAGAAAAGGGCTTTCTATCTCCTTTCAATTCAATCTCAGTTTGTCCCGGAATACAAAGTTTTACTCCCTTCGTTCTACAATCTATTTGTGCATGATATTGAGATAATCAATCCATTTCTAATATGATATCATATTCTTGAATTGGTAAAACTATCAAATCTACTGGAAATTCTTTTCCAGTCATCTTAATTTTATATGACTTTTCTACAAATTCAGTAGTCATATTATTTCCCGTTAGAGTACTTACTTCTAATATGTATGGTAACTTTTCAATTTCAACATCTAAGATTTTTATCCAACCATGAGTAATAAATGAATGTGTGGAACCAGAATCAAATAATATCTTAACCTTATGATCATTGAATAGTATTGTACCTTCCACAACATCAGATGCTTTAAGGATTTCTTCTCCTTCCATGGCAAAAACTCTTCCTTGCATCTTGGGTTTATTATTCCAGTTGCCTTGTCTTTGACTTTGAGGTAGACTCATCTTCCTTACTATCTTGGAATAATCTTTAATATAGTATTTATTACTCCAACATCTTACACACTTTCCAGCCTTTAGCCAACAACTAGCTTCCTTATGTCTTAACTTTGATAATAATCACAAAATTCTTTCTATTATGCTTTACTGGAACTTCCCATACCTTTTCTTGGCCTTGGGATGCTAAATCATCATAACCCCTTTTAAACATCTTCGTATCTCCTTGAAGCTTTCCCTGTTGCCAATTTGTTGGATTTGTTCTCTTACTAAGTCCCATTTGTCATTTATTTTTGCTATCTTCTACTTGACAAGCCAACTCTATGGCCTTAGAATATGTTTTTATAATGATAGGGGCTAAAACATTTTGAATTTCCCAACGTAACCCCTTAATGAAACATTTAATTCTATCATCCTCAGTTGATACTAATGAAGGAGCGAATTTTGAAAGTTTCGTTAATCTGGTTTCATACTATGCTACTATCATGCGATCTTATTGAGAACAAGAAATTCTTATTCTCATTTTTCTCGTATGTGGCGGGGGTACTACTTCTCAATGAATTCCTTCAAAAAATTTTCCTAGGTACTTGAGGTATTGTTTTGTTCTCACGTACAGGAGATAGTTCGCCACCATTCTCTAGCTATCCCGAAAAGTTCATATACTGATAGTCTAACTTTCCGTTCATTTGTATAGTTTAATATCGTAAAAATTTCTTTTATTTCTTCTAACTATAATTTAGCTTTTTCATCATTTCCATATCCTCCATCAAACCTTGGCGGATGGAATTTCAAAAATCATTCTAAGATAATATTTTCAGATTGTTTAACATTTGGATGCAGGTTGTGAGAAGACTGGTGGTTGGCTATATTGTTAGCTTGTTGTTCCATTATTTGGGATACTTTATCTAGTGTCACAATCACTTGATCTAAAGAGTTCAAAGCTTGATCAATCGAATGGTTTTGTTGTTGCCTCGTTCTAACCATATTAATACAAATACTCTAAGATTTGGTGAAAGTAGTTAATATGTCTAAAAGATTCAAAAAATCTATAGTAGTAATATTACTAGTTAATGTACAACTATATCACATTATCCAAAACATATTCCTGAATAGCAACATTCACGATTTGATCTATGGCCAGTTCTTTGAGTTGGTTAGGTTCTTGACTATCTCTTCTTGCCATATTGCATGGATCATGTAGGCCCATGTGCAAGGTTTGGATCTTTTCTTCATAGTGTTGGATAATTTTTGCAGTTCCTCGCCTTTCCCTTTCCAAAACCCTATTCATTTTGGTCAGTTAATCAATCTCTTTATTTGTCTCGGTACAATATTCAACTAGGAACTGACTCCATTTCTTCTGGTATTCAAGATTTTCTTTTAACGTAAGATTTTCATATTTTACTGCAAGTAATTTTTTTAATTGTTGTTGTAACTGGCTATGAGGTTGAAACAATTCTTGTTGTAGCTTATTGATTTCTTTCGCTTGGGCATCTATTAGCAAATCTTTCCTTGAAAATCTAGTAGACTCTATTTTTTCTTTACTATCTTCTATTAAAACGTAATAATTCTCATTACTTGGCTCATTCTATTTGTACTTTATTTCCTCTGTTGGATCTTCCTTTATTGAAGACTGATCTTTGTCGGTTCCATTGCTACAAAATTTCCGATAATGTTAGAAAAATTTCTTAGACATAATAATTATTCTTAATTATAATAGATGTTTAAATGTAGATGTTCTTACTTAATATCTTCATCTTCTTATTCTAGGCTCTGATACCATTTATTTGTCACGTTCCAAATCTACCCGCTCGCCGAGGCTTCATCGATGACGAACAGCTTGGTTCTCACCAGAGTTCAATCACTTTGCATGGCATAGAAGTCATACTGAAATAATAGATTTTTCATTTATCTTAATCACCGCATATTACAAAAGTCTTTTATATATGATAAAATTGCAGAACTCCTATACTAGAGAGGTTGACCACCACAATGTTATCTTTATTTATTCGTCTTATTCTCCTTGATCTTTGCTCCTGCTGAGTCTAAAATAATTTTTTGTATAAGCTTGATAGCACAGTGAGCTCCGTGTATGTATGTATAAAAATATTCATTATAAAATTACATGATACCGGTCATATTTTAAAATCTTTTTGAGAAAACTTTGTATGCAGCAACGACATGCATATTTGAATAATAATAGTAAGACAGTGCAGTACAAGAACAATTCACTTTTATCTTATCTTTTCATAAGAACAGTCTCTTTATCCCTCCTAGGAGGTCCATTTCCTAAAAGGCCTAGCAATCTCTCCTACATCACATGGACAAATCTCTTATCCACAATAATAGGGTGCTACTGATATATATTTTGATATTCGACAAAGTCTTTACTTGCTCGAACTATTTCCACACATATCGACTAATATAACAATCACAAATACAAGCATTGATTTAATAGTAGGAAATTATTATAATAGTAGTAAATCATGGTAACGGTAGCAAATTATGAAATCAACAGTAAATTATGATAATCATAGGAAATCATGCTAATTTTGCATAACTTATGATAATCATAGAAAATCATGCTAATTTTGCATAATATATATATATGAAATGTAAAGATCACTCACTTGAAAGAGTTGTCTAGGATTTTCTTTCTTTTTTCTTTTTCCTTCCTTTCTCTCATTTTCTTTCTTTTTTCTTCTTTCTCTCTTTCTCTTTCTCACTTTCTCACTTTCTTTTTCTTTTTTCCTCTTGGCCAAATTGGTTTGGAAAATGAGAGGAGGAGGGGTATTTATAGGCTTTGTTGGGTAATGGATCTTTGCCAAGTGTTAGAACACTTGTTCATAATGTAAGGCCTTTATTCTTGATACCAATCATTTGTCCTTCCATGTGTTAACTATAGAAAGCACATATCCTTATTGCAAGACATTTGTCCTCCAAGTGGTGTAATTTATTATAAAACAAGTGTCATGGTCGGTGGTATTGAAGGAGGTGGTTGGTGGTAACATGTTTACTCCATATTGGATCTGGTTAATTGGTCTGATTACCTTATTTCCTTGTAATATCATTGAAGTAAATGAACTAAACATTTACTTAAAAATTATACGTAAATAATAAAAATACCCCTATTTAGATTTAATAAAAATAGTTTCAAAAGTTAATTCCTTAAAAATAAAAAGACAACTCTCACTTTCAAGAATAAAATTCGAAACGGCTAACTTTGTTGGCTTTTATTTGGAGGGCTAATGGTTTAGAAAAATTCTAAAAAATTAAGTTTTTCTCTATTTGGTATAGGAAGGACAATTACCGAAACTTTTCTTCCTTCTTTTCTAAATATTTTAGAAACCTCATTTTTAGGGTACTTAGTTTCTAGCGAATTGGTTAAATCTAGATTTTCAACATTCTAAGTATCCGATTTCATATCCAATTCCTATATTTCAGGTAACATCCTCATTTTATCATTAATAATAAGTGATTTCTTGTAACTAAATTGGGGTATGCGACACTTTATGTAACTAGACTTCTTGCATTCATTGCATGTGATTTCATCTTTCTTATCAGTCTTCTTAAACTCTCTTTTCCTCTGTTTTTCTTTTTTGACATAAATCTTTTAAATTTTTGGGTAAGCAAGGCAATGTCTTCAACTGTACTGGAGCTATCATCTTTACTTTCAGCTTTGAGGGCTATTGTTTTTTTTCTTTTTCCTCATTGCCTACTCCTTTAGAATTTAATTTCATTGCCTGATTAGTTAATGACCCTATTAACTGATCCATTGTCAAAGATTTTAAATTTTTAGACTCTTTTATGGCAATGACCTTTGCCTCCCATGACTTTGGCATGTACCTAATGACTTTTTCTACCATATCTTTCTAGCTAATCCTTTTGCCTAGCAATCTTAGCTCATTGGTTATGTGTTAAATATAGTAATCATATCTCCAACTGTCTCGCCATCTCTCATTTTAAAAGCTTCTATTCCTGTTTTAGCATCCTTACTTTATTTTTCCTAACTTGATTTATTTCCTCATCAATGGCCTCTTGTCTCTCCCAAATTTCCTTAGCCGTTATACAAAAGCAAATTCTATTATGCTTAGTTAAACTAAGGGCAAGGTACAAAAGATTTACTGTTTTACAATTTGTTCAATAGACTTTCTTTTTCTTGGCAGTAATGTTCTTCATTTTAAATGTCTTTGACATTATCAATTTTCTCATTTGGGAATTCAATTTTCTCTTCTATGATTTCCTAGACTATTTCAACTTGGGCTATGATAAACTTTCTCATTCTCTGCTTCCAGTAGTTGTAGTTGTTGCTATTAAAGAATGATACGTTGTTGATTGAGCAAGCTTCGAATAGGATGCTATGATCATTGAGTACCATCTCCATATCTTTACTCTTGAGGTTGCTAAACCCTTCACCAAGAGACCTGTTCTAATAACAATTGAAGAAATAGTTGTGAACAACTTAAAGGGGGTGAATAGGTTGGTCTTGACACTTTTAGGTTTTTTGGGTTTTGAGAAAAGATTAAAGAGAGAAAGAGAAATGATGAAGATTTTCGATTTATAGTGGTTACATCCTCTTTGGTGTGCGTCTATTCCCAAACTTTAATTGAATTTTCTAATCCACTATAATAATAACAATCTAAACCTTACTCCTAAATTTTGGGATCAATTGTTTGAGAAACAAATATAGAATATAGGAAAAAAGTATAAAATTAAAATTTGAAAACAAAAATAGAAAAAATAACATTAAAAAACAAAAATAAAAATAAAAATAAATTATCCATAGAAACTAAAAATAATAAGAGAGATAATTTAATTATTTTGAATTTTTATACGCCACTCATTTCTATCTAAAATTATTTTCTCAACTAAACACTTGATATTTATATATTTACGATAATTTACATTTAGGTTTTCAATAGTTTATCTTGACATTTTAATAAATTTCCTACATTTAAAGTCTCGTTTCTCCTAACTAATACATCTTCGGATTTTTACTGCACATATTCAAATCATCTTAGATGATATTCTTGTATTTTATCCATAATTAAATTTACTTCAAACTTTATACGTATATTTTCATTTCTAATCCTATATTTTCTACTTTTACCACACATCCATCTAACTATTGTTATTTCAGTTACAATCATTTTATGTTATTGTTATTGTTTAATGGCTCAACACTTGATACCATACAATACTGTAGGTCTTATTACGATTTTATAAAACTTTCCCTTCAATTGTAATAATATCGTACAATCGCAAAAAACTCTAGATATTTTTTTCAATTCTTTCAAACTCTTTAGAATCCTATGATTCATATCTCCATTTATATTGTTATCGTTTTGAATGATAAATTCAAAATATATAAAACATTCATTTTTTGATATGTCCTATCCTTTTAGCTTAATCATTCTGATAACTATCATTAAATGTATATCTCAAATACTTATTTTTTGACCAATTAAAGTTAAATTCTCTGAATTCTAATATGTCCCTCTATAAATCCAATTTAGTACTAATGCTTTTTCTAATTTTATCGATCAGTATTATATTATCTGCAAAAGACATATACTATGATATTTTATCTTGGATACTCTTTGAGATTTCTTACATCACTATTGTAAAAAGGATAAAACTTAATATTGAATCATGGTGAAATCCAATGTTAATTGGAAATTTATCACTTAAACCCCCTTAGCTTCTTATATTGGTGATAACTCTCTTATATATATTTTTGATGAGATTAATATATTTCAAAAAAATCTCATTTTTTGTCAATACTCACCATAATATATTTTTAGAAACCCTATTATATTCTCTTTCTAGATCAATGAATACAATATGTAAATGTCTATTCTGTACTATAAACGTCTTTATCAAATGTTTTAAGAAGTGAATGACTTCAGCAGAGAATCATCTTGATATGAATACAAATTGATTTTGAAATACACTTATCTCTAATCTTAATCTATTCTCTATCATTCTTTTCTACAATTTCATAGTATAACTTATAAATTTATTTCTCTTGTAAATGGAATAATTTTATATGTCTCCTTTACTCCATATAGGCACAAGTGTGCTCTCCCTCCATATTTGTGTCATTTTCTCGATTTACCAAATTTTGTTAAAAAGATCTATTAACATTCATATTTCTGCTTGACCCAAACATTATCATACCTCAACAGGGATGCTATTGGATCAAGCCTTTCTTTACTTTATGACGATGAATATTGCATTTAAAATCCCCATTGATCTCTTTTATAAATATCGTGATATTATCAATATCTTTTATATCTCAACATTAAAGAAATTATCAAAATAATATCTTTAAGACTTTCTTATGTGCTCATTCCTTACAAAAATCTTATTGGTCTCACTTTTAATATATTTAATACAATTTAGATCTTTTCCCTTTATCTCACTTAGTTTGGTAATTCTATAGATTTTTTTTCTCCATCCTTACAATCTAATTTTTTATATAATTCATTATACACTTTAATTTTTAATTTGTGAATAATTTTCTTCACCTTCTTTTTTTTTTCAATTTTTTTCACCTCATTCCTTACAAGGATTTTCTAATTCACTATTTTCTCAAAAATAGTACATTCAATTAGTTTGTACAAGTGCTAATCAAATCTTACAATATTTCTCTCAAACACTATCCGCTAACTTACTACAAGTATTAGTAAACTTCATGTGTTTACTTAAATACTTAATGTCCAGGCCAAAAGAATCATATTTTCTAGTCTTTTACAAAGATTTACAAGTGAAACAAAAGTTTAACAATGAAGTTTTATCTTCAGATAGTTCGTTAATGCACGGACAAAGCATATAACATAGAAAGAAAATTTAGCTTAAAAGTTGCTCTCAAATCATTGCAGTTTAATAATATTTCAAAAGTTGTTAATCTTCTCTTGAAGTGTTATATTTAAAGTGGTGAAAATAAAGTAGTTGTTGAGCTTTGTTTAATGTACCAAACATAGCCGTTGAAAGTTGTTGAGTTTTATTTAATGTTCAACAGCTTTTTTGTAAGTACTAGCGGTTACTCACATTGAGTCGACTCCTTCTTCCTTTAAGTTGACTTTTGTTTTATATTCTGTGAAGTCCATGCTAGTATAAGTCGACTCATAAACATGTTAGGTTGACTTGTACCCCGTTTTGCTTGAATACTTTTACTTTGTTGCTCATGTAAGTTAACTTATATTCACTTCAGGTCTATTTGTGCTTGATAATACTTACACATTTTTCACTTTATAGTTTATATAGGTCGACTTGCTTTGCTCTCTGGTTAATTTGAACAATTATTCTATAAAGTTTAGACCAATAGATGTAAACCGGCAAGATTGTTTGGTCAACTTGTGCTTTGTTTGGTTCAAGCAGTTTTTACCTTTTTGCTCATACAAATTAACTTGTTTTAACTTTAGGTGAACTATTGTAAGTGCTCTGTGAAGTCTATGGTCAAACAAGTTGACTTATGCACTTGTTAGATCGACTTGCACACTAATTGACTTAAGTATTTTCATTGGTTGGGAAAAGTAAGAAGGGTACCTGATGTTAATTTATTGAGATTGGCCTTACCACATCCAACAATTATCACAATATATTAGAAAATATTTATCATAATTGCACCACACTTTACATTAGAAATGGAGTGATGATAAACTTTGTTTTGTACATAAATTATTTATATCATGTATTTGCATTGAATCTCGATTTGAAATCTTGTTTTAAAAATTATTTTTTTTAGAATTATATTAATCGGTATTCGAAATCATATTTTGATTAATTCGATTCATAATTTATAATGATTCATTTAAAGGGTTATCATCTCAATATATTTTATTTTATATCTAAGTTGTGAGTCAAATTCAGAATTTTGATTAAGAAATTTAATGTTACAATGTATTAAATTAATTTATTGTTGCTATTTTGTTTAAAGGCTATTAAACGTTTAATTATTGGATTAAGCAGACATTGTGCAGTGATAATAACATTTGATCCCTACAAAAGACTTGATTTGGTACACCCCCATCAAATTGATGATAGATTATCGGCTAGTATTATGTTCTTAGGAGATCCTATCATAAGTATCAAATTTTTTTAGATTAAATAATCAAACACTTTATTCCCTTTAATAAGCAACCTCAGCCTTCGTAGCCCTAGCCTTGGCTCCACTCGCAAGCCCAGCGCTCTGAAGCCCAATCCCCTAACCCATTAACGCTAATCTATATATTTTAATAACAATGATAGTCTTGAGTGACCAGTGATGTATTTAAATATTATCATTTTTTTCTAATTTTTGTTATTATTTCAGATATTATGTAATTAAAAAAATTTACTTTTGTTTTTTATACCAAAAATTTATAGAAATATGTGTAATTTGATCATTATTATCAAATTTTTAGCACGGTTTTAATAGTATTATGATAAAAATTGATTTGTAATTAATAACTTTTTCGAGAAAAAAGATCAGTGATGCCATTCATTGTCTCTATAAGTCAGTAAACAAGTGTCACCAGGTTTGTCGCAAAAAAAGAACACCTATGTGACGTTTGTATCCATGTCGTTTGTGACGCATGAATCACATCGCAGAAGTCCCATCTCACTGCGACAACACATAAGCATCGCAAATATCCAAACTCTTTAGAGATGACGTGATTTGTATTTGCTTCTGTTTCCAAGATTTCAGCGATACAGAGGGCCATTATGCAAAGCCCATTTTCGTTGCTAAATCAGTGACACTTGTGAACTATGCGACAAAAGGCACCTATAGATTCGGCGGTGAAGCTTATAGAAATACAATTTGTTAGTGTCACTAATTGTGACGCAACGGCTTTTGGGACAAAAAAAAGTCTACTCACAGTGCAAAAGTGCGATACCTAATCATGTGTTTTTTTATAGTGACACCATAGTGATTTATGCGGCGATACTCTAAGTCTGAGACATTGCCACAAGAATGTTGTGCTAATACGATAGGTAATTCTTGTATGGGATGTTCGAAAGCTCAAAGTTACTTGAGGTGCTTGATGCTTTAATCTGTAATACCTAAAAAGAAAGAAAAAAAAAAAAAAGGGAGAGGGGGAAGGAAATACAGCGTTTTGGACCAAAACGCTACCCAAAGAATGAAATTAGGGCAAAAGCCCTAATTTCTCTCTCTCTTCCTCCCGTCTCTCTCTCCCTCTCCTGATTCTCTCTTACCCTCTGCCTCCCTCTCCGTCGTTGTCCACCACCGCACGCCACCACCATACCTCTCTCACTCTCTCTGTCTCCGTTGCTCTCTCTCTCTCGAGCACTTTCTACCCCGTCTCTCTCTCTCTCTCTCTCTCGCGCTCTTTCTCTCAAGCACTCTCTCTGTCTCCGCCACTCTCTCCACCTCCGACCACTGTGTGCGACCGCCCTTCTCTCTGTCTTTTCTCTCTTGCGCGTGAACAAAGCACTCTTCCTTTCTTCCGCGCGTGACAGCTCGCAGAGCTCTCACTCTCTCGCTTGTTCCGCACTGCTCTCCTTGCCGAGAGCCTTTCGGTGGCCTTCATTGAAGCTCCGAACCAACATCCACCTTAGACCTTCGAAACCCTAGGCCGACTGCGGATCCATCTCTGTGCAGGCAAGAATAGATTTCTGAATCCTAATTCTAGAGTTCAAATTTTTTTAGGTGATTGAACTAACTTACCATACTTTGTTTTGGTGAAGAGGCACTGCAGATCACCAATGGGACTGAGGAGACATTCGAATGAGGCTGCGAAATGTGAAACCCTAGGTGAGAAAAATTCAAGTTGATTCGAAAATTGAATGAGTTTAGTCTGAATTTAAAATGAGAGCTTTGTATATGTTTTGAAAAACCGTGGAATTTGAAAAGAATGCATTTTCCTGAATTTGATATGTGATTTCGAGAGTTACGTCTAAGTGCTACGTGAATTTAGGCTGATTAATAAGAAAGAAATATGTTGGATGAAATCAGGAACTTGTTGGGTTGGTTAGAATAGATTTCCTTGGAATATGAATTAAAATTGTGGATTATTGATTAGGTTAAATCTGTTGGGGGTTGGAAAGAAATCAATTCGAATTTGATTGAAAAGTAGAGAGTGAATACCCTCTTTAGAGGTGAGTCAATGGTCCATTGTGTTATAAATGAGCAAATGAGTTTAAATTTTTTTGTAAAATGTTTTGAATGATTTTTATAAGTGTTATATAAAATTATTTGTGATTGTGGGATGTCTGGAATAAAAATTTGAATTATGAATGCATCCTATGCTATTATTAATGAATCTATACCATTTGCATTTGATATTGGATTTGTAAAAGCTTGTAACATAAATTTTGGAATTTGTTTGATGAAATATGGCACATTGACTGTAATTTAATGATTGTAAAATGATGGTTTTCGAGTGTAACCGACGGGACGACGTGGGTGGGGTTTTATTGTGAGAGAGGTGTATGCGGCCTCTTCTCTGCCACGTCGAACTATCCGGATTGCACCCCGATGAGGTACGAGCCAATGCCAAGGAAGGGGATAGTATTTTGAAATACTGAAATGGAAAACCCCTTGGCGGGCTTCTGTCTGGGTTCGATCAAACTCAGGACGAAAGTGATTTCGATAGAACCCTTGTGATTTTCTAAATGAATGATTGATGTGGATGCATATTTTGTGAACTACCTGATTTATTGAGAATGTTTTTACATATAAAGTATTGTTTACGATATACGTTTTAATTTTCCCACATTCGCCCCTTATTTATCACATAATCATACCATTACACTCCACTCACTGAATATTCCCCAATACTCACCCCTCTTTTCACATTTTACAGAGGGTACTTAGTGCGGAGACTGCATGGGGATTGAAGTTTGCGAAGGATTTTTGCTATTTTGTATAGGTAATTTAGTGATGTAAGGTTATTTTAGTTACTTTGGAAATCCATAGAAGGGAAGACTCGTATAATTCTTTTGGTATGGATTAAATCAATACTTGTTTCATATATAGTAGCAAGTATTGATGGAATCCTTACATAGTTTGTATTGGATTTTATACGGAACTGGTTCATTTTTTGTTAAACTTATAGTTTAAATGGGACATTTGATTTGAAAAGCTGGGGTTCATTATTTTCTTTCAATTTTATGAAATTCTGTACATCTCATATCGTTTGGATTTTATTGATACTAGCTCGTTTCTTCAGGCGAATGTTAGTAAAATCCTGCGACTATGATTTGGGACTTCATTTATTTTAATGCTTTATTTGTGCTGAGAATTCTGGAATGACTGGGATGCCAATTTTGCATGCGTGCATGTATAGGAACCCCCGCCCGAATGTGTGCCGATGCATGGTTGTGTGTGTACTGGGATAGACCGGATGGATCCTTTATATGTGCATTGTATTTGGAAGAGATATTGTATAGTTGGTTAGCCTTGCGGAGTCCCGGTATATGGGGAGGTTCTACCCGTGTACCGAGACAATGCGGTGGCTGTTGTGTAGTCGATCCGAGAATCGGGACGTGACAGCTTTATTGGTATCAGAGCGACAGGTTGGCTCATGATTTTAAAAGGTTAATGATTTTGAAATGTTTCAATTGTTTCCAAATGTCCCAAAAGTTTCTAAAGATTTTGAAATCTTTTAAGAGTCTCCGGAGAATATACAGAGTCTTCCCTGGATTTTTTAGAAAATTAGAAACATTCTTTTTAGGGGGTTAAGTATTAGCCTTCGCTTAACCCTTTGACTTAATTGTAATTTCTTGTTGTGTAGAGCACTATGCCTCCACGAAAGAGAATGGGGAATGTGAATGAGATTCCTCCACCGGAGCATGAGGATGAGTCGTCCTCGCATGCTCTTCCTCCTTCCATGCCTACACACCCAGCTCCTCCTACTGGGATTTTGCCTCCTCCTATTACTGCTCTTCAGCAAGTAATGGAGTGGTGGAGTATTTTCAGAGTGCAGTACCAAGCTCCACATGCAACTTCAGTTCCTCCACCGACTACTCATTCAGGGCCAGTTGCTACGCCTAATACACCAATAGCACCCTCTCCTCCGGTTGATACAACAACCGATCGCCCTACGGTAGAGCTGTCAAAGCTGCTAAAGGAAGCAAGATAACTAGGGTGTAAAACATTTGCGGGCACTTCTGATGCTATAGTGGCCAAGGAATAGATTGGCCGCAGTCAAGAGACCGTCTCCGACATGAGATTAAGTGATGAGATGAAATTATGGGTGGTGGTGAAACTGTTGGATAAAGGTACGAGAATATGGTGGGAGAATGTGAAGGGAAGGGCTCATGCTCCTCCTACTTGAACAGAATTCCTTAGGACATTTGAGGAGGAATACTACACCCGATTCTATCGAGATCTAACAAGAGAGGAATTTTTCAAGTTAGCTTAGGAAAACAAGACAGTATCTGAGTATGAGACAGAGTTGAGAGAACTTGCCACTTATGTTCCGGAGTTTGTGAACTCCGAAGAGTTCCTGTGTTCCAAGTTTGAGTCAGGGCTGAATTTGAGTATACGAGAAAGAATATCAATCACCAAGGGGCATAACTTTCGAGACATTCGGTACTTGGCTTTGAGAGCCGAGAAAATGGGATGGAGAGAAACAAAGTTAGGGAGGACCATGGGAAGAGGAAGAGACCTAGTGGCTTCGGTCCGAGTCAAGGTTTTAAAAAGAGTCGAGGCACTGGCTCTTATAGTGGTGGATCCTTTTCAGGATCGGTTGACTTTCCTCAAAGTCAATCGACTTATAGGCCGAGTGCTTCTAGCAGAACTGTTAGTATGGGAGTAGGGTCTAGGGGTGGTAGAGGAGAAATTTGCCCGAATTGCAAGGGCCATCATCCGGGTCCATGCAGGGAACCCAAAAGATACTACCATTGTGGAAAGGAGGGTCACTTTCGGTACTCTTGTCCAGAGTTGAATGTAGAAGGATAAGGAAGCCGGCAAGTTTGAGATCCCTGGGCAGTACTAGAAGAGATCTGACAATTGCTCCTACACCTTCCACTACCAATTCACCAAGAACAGGCATGGGAAGTAATGTTGTAGCTGCCCCCACACAATGCTCTCAACCTAGAACCCAGACCCGAATCTACGCCATGACTAATGAAGAGACCCAAGTCAATCTTGATATAGTCACAGGTAATCTTTATTGAATTATAGGTTTTGAATTTGAAAATGATTATGATTTGATGGTTTGTGATTATGATTCAAGGAATATAGATGATACAATTTTGTTTATGTGTTATATTTATAGGTACGATGAAACTTTTTGATGTTGATGCACATGTGCTCATAGATACTGGGTCTAGTAATTCATTTGTGAGTTCGGAGTTTGCTAGACATTCTGATAGGCCATTAGTCCCACTTGATGAAGAATTGTTGGTTATCACCCCTTTGGGAGAGTATTTGATTAGGGATTCAGTATACAAGTTTTGTGAGGTGAAAGTTGGTGAGACAATCCTTGAAATGGATTTGATTCCGTTGGATATGAAAGATTTCGATGCCATTCTAGACATGGATTGACTATATCTTTACAGAGCTTCTGTGAATTGCTTCACTAAGGAAGTGGAATTTCGAAAGCCAGGATGTTCCTTGCTTGTATTTATCAGTGAACGACGAGTGTTGCCAAGTTGTATAATTTTAACTCTTGAAGCACGGAGACTAGTGCATAAGGGATGTGAAGCTTATTTGGCACACATTGTTGATACCATGGTGGGAAGTCCTAGTCTAGACGATATGTCTGTGGTGAATGAGTTTCCGGACGTTTTTCCGGAAGACTTGTCTGGGTTGCCACCAAACCGGGAGATCGATTTCACCATAGATCTAATTCCCGGTATCGCACCAATTTCTATTCCTCCGTATCGAATGGCACCCGCAGAATTGAAAGAGCTGAAGGTTCAGCTCCAAGAGTTGTTGGAGAAAGGGTTTATTTGATCGAGCACTTCGCCTTGGGGTACTTCAGTCTTGTTTGTGAAGAAAAAGAAGGGAACTCTCCGATTATGTATCGACTACCGACAACTCAACAAAACAACGATCAAGAATAAGTATCCTCTTCCGAGAATTGATGATCGGTTCGATCAACTTCAAGGTGCAAGTGTCTTTTCAAAGATCGTCTTGAGATCTGGTTATCATCAGTTGAAGATCAAGGGTAGTGATGTTCACAAGACCGCATTTAGAATGCAGTACGACACTACGAATTCCTAGTAATGCTCTTTGGGTTGACAAATGCTCCTACGATCTTCATGGATCTCATGAATCGAGTGTTCCATTCCTATCTTGATAAATTTATCATAGTCTTCTTCGACGACATTTTGGTGTATTCCAAAAGTAATGAAGAGTATTCCAAATATCTCCGAATCATTTTGCAAACTCTTAGGGAGAAAGAGTTGTATGCCAAGTTCTCAAAATGTGAGTTTTGGCTAAGAGAGATTGGATTTTTAGGACATGTGGTTTCCAGTGACGGCATCTTTGTGGATCCAAAGAAGGTGGAAGTCATTCTGAAGTGAGAGCAGCCTAAAAATGTCACCGATGTGTGAAGTTTTCTCGAATTAGCAGGGTATTATCAGAGATTCGTAGAAGGATTCTTGAAGATAGTAGCTCCGATGACCAATTTGACTCGGAAAGGAGCCAAGTTCGAATGAGATGAAAAGCATGAGGGTAGTTTTCAAGAGCTTAAACGAAGGTTGACCTCCGCTCCTATCCTTGCTCTCCTTACTAGTGGCGGTGGTGATTATGTGGTGTACAGTGATGCTAGCAAACAAGGATTAGGGTGCGTGCTGATACAAGGTGATAAGGTGATTGTCTACACTTCTCGCCAACTGAAAAAGCACGAAGTAAACTACCCTACTTATGATTTAGAGTTAGTTGCCATTGTGTTTGCATTAAAAATTTGGCGACATTATTTGTATGGGGTTACTTGCAAGATCTTTACCGACCATAAGAGTCTCAAATACTTACTCACTTAGAAGGAGCTCAATTTGAGGCAAAGAAGAAGGTTAGAGCTAATCAAGAATTATGATTTAGTGATTGACTACCACCCCGAGAAAGCGAATATTGTAGCTGATGTTTTAAGCCGCAAATCCTCATCTACGAAATTCCAAGGGAGTTCATACCTCTCTTGTTTAGTTGGACTCCGAGTACTTAGAGTCGAATTGGCTAAGGAGAATCAAGGTGCTTTATTGGCCAAGTTTGTGATCAGACCCACGTTGTTGGATCGTATTCGGGAGCTTCAGGCTACCGATGATGAGTTGAAGGGCATTGTTGAGAAAATCCAAAAAGGAGAAGGTGGTGAATTCCTGATTCGGGATGATGGAATTATAGTGTATGGGAAACGCATATGTATTCCGAAAAATGAAGATCTCCGGAAGGCTATACTTGAAGAGGAGCATTTCTCGGCCTATGCTATGCATCCGGGGAGTACCAAAATGTACCGAACCATTAAAGAATCATATTGGTGGTCTGGGATGAAAAGAGAGATAGCCGAATTTGTGGCGAGGTGTCTAGTATACCAACAGATCAAAGCTGAACATCAGAAACCGACAGGAACACTCCTACCACTACCAATCCCCGAATGGAAATGGGAACATATCATTATGGATTTCGTGGTAGGATTGCCACATACTCCGAGCCGTCATGATGCCATATGGGTGATTGTAGACCGTCTCATTAAGTCTGCTCACTTCTTGCCTATTCAGAACACCTATTCCTTAGAAAGATTGACAAAATTGTACATTGATGAAATCGTAAGGCTTCACGGAGTACCGGTGTCTATTGTATGGGACCGTGATCCTCGATTTACTTCTAGATTCTGGCCAAAGTTGCATGAATTCTTAGGGATTAAGTTGAAATTCAGTACTGCTTTTCATTCCCAAACCGATGGACAATCGGAGTGCACCATCCAAACATTGGAGGACATGCTTAGAGCATGTGTTATGAAATTTCAAGGTAGTTAGGATAGGCACCTTTCGTTGGTTGAATTTGCCTACAACAACAGTTATCAAACAAGCATAGGGATGCCTCCAATGTGTCGTACTCGCTTGTGTTGGGATGAAGTTGGAAAGAAAAAGATTGAAAACCTTTGGAATTTGAAGAAGGAAATATGGTATTTTTGAAGATATCTCCTTGGAAGGGTGTTATCCGTTTTCAGAAACGGGGAAAGCTAAATCCTCGTTATATCAGTCCCTTCAGAATTCTTGAAAGGATTGGATAAGTGGCATACTGGTTAGAATTGCCAACGGAGTTACAAAGAATCCATGATATTTTTCACGTTTCCATATTGAAAAAGTATTTACCGGATCTCTCACACAAATTGGAAGCACCTCCAGTGGAATTGAATGAAAATTTGAGTTTCAAGGTACAACCGGTGCAGATCATTGATAGGCAAATCAAGCAGTTGACGAGTAAGCAGATTTCTATGGTTAAGGTGCTATGGAGAAATAATCAAGTCGAAGAACAGACTTGGGAAACTGAAGAATTAATGCAGAAGCAACAACCACAGCTCTTTGATGTATAATTATATTTTGGAATTTTGGGGACGGAATTTGTTTTTAGGGGGTTAAGAGTTGAAATACCTAAAACAAAAAAAAAGAGAGGGGGAAGGAAATGCAGCGTTTTGGACCAAAGCGCTGCACTCTCCCCAAGAGTGAAATTAGGGCAAAAAGCCCTAAATTCTCTCTCTCTTCCTCCCGTCTCTCTCTCCCTCTCATTCTCTCGCTCTCCCGATTCTCTCTCACCCTCCGCCTCCCTCTCCGTCGTTGTCCACCACCGCACGCCACCACCGCAACTCTCTCACTCTCTCTGTCTCCGTTGCTCGCTCTCTCTCGAGCACTCTCTATCTCGGTCTTTCTCTCTCTCTCTTTCGAGTGCTCTTTCTCTCAAGCGCCTCTGACCACCGTGCACGATCGCCCCTCTCTCTGTCTTTTCTCTCCTACGCGTGAACAAAGCACTCTTCCTCTCTTCCGCGCGTGACAGCTCGCAGACCTCTTACTCTCTCGCTCGTTCACGCACTGCTCTCCCTACCGAGAGCCTTTCGGTGGCCTTCATTGAAGCTCCAAACCAACATCCACCTTAGACCTTCGAAACCCTAGGCCGATTGCGGATCCATCTCTATGCAGGTAAGAACAAATTTCTGAATTGTAGTTCTAGAGTTCAAACTTTTTTAGGTGATTGAACTAACTTACCATACTTTATTTTGGTGAAGAGGCACTGCAGATCACCAATGGGACCGAGGAGACATTCGAATGAGGCTGCGAAATGTAAAACCCTAGGTGAGAAAAATTCAAGTTGATTCGAAAATTGAATGAGTTTAGTCTGAACTTAGAATGAGAGTTTTGTATACGTTCTGAAAAAGTGTGGAATTTGAAGAGAATGCATTTTCTTGAATTTGATATGTGATTTCGAGGGTTACGTCTAAATGCTACGTGAATTTAGCCTGATTAATACGAAAGAAATATGTTGGATGAAATTAGGAACTTGTTGGGTTGATTAGAATAGATTTCCTTGAAATATGAATTAAAATTGTAGATTATTAATTAGGTTAAATCTGTTAGGGGTTGGAAAGAAATCAATTCGAATTTGATTGAAAAGTGGAGAGTGAATATCCTCTTTAGAGATAAGTGGATGGTCCATTGTGTAATAAATGAACAAATGAATTTAAATTTTTTTTGTGAAATGTTTTGAATGATTTTTACAAGTGTTATATGAAATTATTTGTGATTGTGGGATGTGTGGAATGGAAATTTGAATTACGAATGCATCCTATGTTATTATTAATGAATCTGTGCCATTTGCATTTGATATTGGATTTGTAAATGCTCGTAGCATGAATTTTGGAATTTGTTTGATGAAACATCGTACATTGACTGTAATTTGAATGATTGTGAAATGATGGTACACGAGTGTAATGGCTATAGTCATTCTCTCCACGGAGCGACCCGACAGGGTGACGTGGGTGGGGTTTTATTGCGAGAGAAGTGTACGCGACCTTTTCTCTGCCACGTCGGACTATCTGGATTGCACCCCGGTGAGGTACGAGTCAACGCCAAGGAAGGGGGTAGTATTTTGAAATACTGAAATAGAAAACCCCTTGGCGGGCTTCCATTTGGGTTCGACCAAACTCAGGACGGAAGTGATTTCGATGGGATCCTTGTGATTTTCTAAATGAATGATTGATGTGGATGTATATTTTGTGAACTACCTAATTTATTGAGAATGCTTTTACATATAAAGTATTGTTTACGAGATACGTTTTGATTTTTTCACATTCGCCCCTCATTTATCACACAATCATACCATTGCACTCTACTCATCAAGTATTCTCCAATACTCATATCTCTTTTCACATTTTATAGAGGATACTTAGTACGGAGACTGCACGGGGATTGAAGTTTGCGAAAGATTTTTGTTGTTTTGTATAGGTAATTTAGTGATGTAAGATTATTTGAGTTATTTTGGAAATCCATGGAAGGGAAGACTCGGATAATTCTTTTGATATGGATTAAATCAATACTTGTTTCATATATATGAGCAAATATTAATGGAATTCTTATATAGTTTGTGTTGGATTTTGTACGGAATTGGTTTATTTTTTTTTACTCTCATTTTTTGTTAAACTTATGGTTTAAATGAGTTATTTGATTTGAAAAGTTGGGGTTCGTTATTTTATTTCAATTTTATAAAGTTTTGTACATCTCATATCGTTTGGACTTTACTGATGCTAACTCGTTTTTTCAGGTGAGTGCTAGTAAAATCCTACGACTATGATTTGGGACTTCCTTTATTTTAATGTTTTATTTGTGCTGAGAATTCTAGAATAGCTGGGATGACCAATTTTGCATGCGTGCATGTACAGGAATCCCGCCCGAATGTGTGCCGACGCATGGTTGTGTGTGTACTGGGATGGACCGGATGGATAATTTATATGTGCATTGTATTTGGAAGAGATATTGTATAGTTGGTTAGCCTTGCGGTGTCCCAGTATATGGGTATATTCTGCCCGTGTACCGAGATAACACTACGGTTGTCGCGTGGTTGATCCGAGAATCGGGGCATGACATATTCCATTTTGAAAGTACCACTAATTTGTTATTGACTGTGGTATTGCAATCTGGATGCTTGGTGTGGGAAGGTAAAACATCTACAAGTTTGTTAAGGATGGTGTTCACTTCACTTTGAAGTCACTAAAATAGAATTCCAAACCTAGGCCTAGCAAGGCAAAAGGCGACATGTTACATATTCCTTCTCAATCTGTGTACACATGTAACTTATTGTTTGAAGAAGAGAAAAGGAGGGTAATTCAAGCACAAATAAGTGATGACGAAGTGGACTTTGCAATCTGTTTATAAAATGAACTAGAGATCAAGTTCTTTGCAAGTGGGATATAATAACATAGAATAAAGAACCTCCGATATCAATGGTTGAGACATACTTCAAAGGGAGGGTTCAAGGATTATGTCCACAGGTAAAAGTGGCCCAAGAGAGCACGAAACAAAGGCGCTTGCATGCAGTATAGGATCGTTATGGCAGTCGCAGTGTACCAGGGAGCCGTGATGAGAGTCTGAGTTTCCAAATCACCTCTTCTACTTCCACATCGATCCATGTATCAACACTCTAGGTTTAAGACAGCCATGAGAATACTGCATTGATCCATATCGTAATACTGTTGGTCTAAGACATTGCCACAATAATGTCATGGTGATACAATAAACTTCTGGCAAGGGATTTGTTAGAGCTTAAAGTGACGAAGAGTTGTTCGGTGCGTTCTTCCAATAGAAAGTATAATGATGAAACCTACTTTGATGTAGTCAATATGAATGCTAACGTCTTATTTAAGAGGCTGTGGGAGCATAACTTAGATGCTTGGCACTGGGAAAGGAAAATATCTACAAGTCTGGTAAGGATAGTGTTTGCTTCACTTTGAATCCACTAAAAGAGAATTTTAAATGTAAGCCCAACAAGGCTTAAGGCGAAATGTTACATATTCTTCCTTGATCTTTGTAGAAGTCTGGGTTTGGTTTGAAGAATATGAAAGGAGGGAAATTCAAGAACAAAGAAGTTAATACAATGTGGATTTGACAAGCAGTTGATAAAACAAACTCAAGGTCGAGTTCTTTGCAAATGGAGGAGATAGAAATAGAATGAGGAACCTCCAAAGTTAAAGATCGAGGCACTACTCCAAAGCGAGGGGTTTAAGGATCACATTTGCAAGCCAAAGGGGTCCAAGAAAGCATGAAACATTAGTATGTGGCAAAACATTGCCACGGCGGTGCACTAGGGTGTGACAATAATAGTCTTGTTTTCCACATTACCATTCACGTGGCGACACTCTTGGTCCGAGACATCACCACGAAAGTTGATAGGATTTTGATTTTGTTACTATTTTCTTATTCTTTCCCTTTTTTTAGTCGTCTATGGTTACAAAAACTCTAAAATGGGTTAAACTAGAACTTTATTATTTGTACCCTAATATAGTTGAATGGTTTTAGGACTATTTGTAACATTGTCATTTCTTTTATTAGCAGCTTTTAGAATTATAATAACATTACACTATTTTTTCTCAACCTAATTTTGAGTTTTATATTTTAGTTTTCTCAACATAGTTTTGAGTTTTATATTTGTTGGTGGGTTCCTATTTCAAAGATTTTGGGGTTTATGCTTAACAAATCAAAACATAGCTTCCCATTGTGCCCTTCTCAGTCGATAAAATTTTGTGGGTATAGCTCAATCCATATTGCCTTTTGATGGTGTAAACAAAGCTTGTACAATAGATGCTTTATTATGTTATAACCACTGGTTCAAACCAACAAACCCTTGGAAAGAACATTGTGATTTAACCAATGTAGCATTTGTGAGGTTTTCTACTTTTGAATCTCTTTTTCTCCCAAAAGCATAATGGATGAAAGTGAAGACTCTTGGTGGATCAAAATACACAAAAATTTTCAAAAAATAAAAAATAAAAGAAAAAATATATATAAAGTATATCCTAAAATTTTCTTTGCTAAATTCTAAAAATATTTAACAAGAAAAAAATATATATCTACTTTAAGTACGTCACTAAATCAAAAAAGAAAAACCGACTAATTTTATCACTAAACCAATATTGCAAAAAAGTGTCACCAATTTCATCGCAAACTTGTGAAAATGCTTAACAGTGAAATTAGAGAGAACTATTTTACTTCAAGCAAATATATTCTATCAAAAACTTTTGCAACTGGGTTGTTGCAATGGTTTTTATTTGGTCGCAAATGTCAAGTTTTGGTTATGAGATTTCCCTGTTTCCTTTGCTAAAACCTTGATTTTTTTTTTTTTTAAAATTGTAGTGTTTTGCTAAATGAGATAATTCATTGCTAACTGAGTCGACAACCACCCTCCCAAAAAAAAAAAAAAAAAACCTGATGGTTGAGATCATTCTTTTTCTCTTATGGTGAGTGACATCCATTACAAAATAAATGAGTTATTCAGACGGACGAAAACCGTCCGGTAAATCAACTAAAACCGTTAGTTGATCCTTCTCCAACGGATAGGATTTTAGTTGGCTATACACCCGTCGGGATAGGTTTATACCGATAATCTTAATTACCGTTGGAACATGTCATATATTTATAGTGACGGTCAGAAAATGTTGGTAAAATTACGCTAAATATGAGTAAAAATTACTATATTTTATCATCAGTTACCATTCGGTTACTACTCAGTTACTACTTGATTTTGATTACCACTCGGTTACGACTCGGTTATTATCACTCGGTTAGCACAAGTATTATTTTTTATCGTCAGTTACTACATAACTGTTAAGAAATGTAACCGTCATTTAGAAACGGTTATTTATATATTATGAAATGTTATGACTTTTATCGTAGGTTACCACTCGATTACTACTCAGTTACCACAATTGTTATCTTTTATCGTCAGTCATTTATGGTCGGTTAGTACATATGTTCATATGTTATATCGGTTACTACAGTCATTTATCCATTAGTAAATGTTACTATTTCATCAGTTATCACATTTTGTATGATTACCACATATGTTGACATTTTAGGAAATGTTATAAACTATAAAATAAAGAAATTACTAAAATAATATAACATTTTGTATTATTTTATTGAGAATGATTGATATATTAATAGAATAAAAAAAATATTACATATCAAATAACTATATATCTTCTCTTTTATTCTCTTCTATTCTCTACTCTTTGGCATATCTTCTGCCCCAAAAATGCTTAAGTCACAGCATCTACCTTCATGTCAATCTATTCATAAAAAGGGTTATAAAAAAATATTATCTTTTCTGGATGGAGTACGCCAATCCATTCATAAAAATAAAAATTGTTATAAATAAAAATATTACTTTTTGGATGCAGTCACGTAGAGATAATAATTGTTGGTTGGGAGCTAAGAATACAAATAATTTGGATTATTATTAAAAGAAAAAATGAAATTAAAATTAGTAATATTGTGTGAAAACAAAGAAATAACATTCGTACTTAAATTTGAATAATTAAATCAGATGATTGGGTTTCTTCAAACTCAATTTGCTCTGGATGGTAGTGATTCTTCAAAAATACTCATCCTTCGTTTAATTCATTCAAAATGAGTACAAGCTGTGAAAATTTAAAATATTTCAAAATATAATATAATCCAAATTTTATTTTAAAAAAATATGTGATTACCTGTTTCACGAAAATTTTGGTTGATTCACAAGCAAGAGCTTTGAGCGGAGAAGAGAGATTTTGAGGGGAGGAAGGGAAAGAGGGTTCAGAGGTGATTTATAGAATATTTGGTTTATTTTACCGCCCAAATAAATTTTCAAAATTTTCAAAAACCGGTCAAATTTTCCCGCTTTTTTTTTAAGATTTTGTATTTTCATTTGTATTTTTGTTTCTGTTACCAACTATTACTACAATATTACAATATTATTACTATGTTATGTTATAATATTATTACTAAATTATATTAAAAACATTTAATTTTATATTATTATATTATTTAAATTAATAATATTAATTATACCATTATTCTACATAATTCATATTTAAAATTTTTTATATATTAATTATAGCATTATTGATTGAAAGGTCGGTGTTCGTCCCATGACGCATGCCTACACGGGTGCTTACGCGGCATGCATGGTGGCCCATGCAAATGTGTGCGTGGGTGCCCACATGGCATGAGTGGCATATGCCCCCGCATAGGGCAACAATGCATGCAAGTGCCTGCGCGGGCGCCCGGCTATGCCAACGCGGACGCCCTAGCATGGGGCATGCACGCATGGAAGTGCCCCGTTAGTTATTATATTATTAAATTAGTAATTTATATATTATTATTTTAAATTATTAATATTATTATTTAAAAATTATAATAATATTTAATCAATCAAGCAATTCTCACAAAAATTAGACGGTAAATTTTGTTAAAGTCCCAAAGACATTTTACATTTTTGTATTAATTAGCCGCCAAAATTTTTTATTTGTTTTTTGTTTCAACCGCGAAAAATTTAGTTTTGGCGCCAAATTATTATGTTACTAGCTATATGTCTATTTCTCTTTTTTTTTTTTCTTTTTTACTCTCTTTGTTTGCTTTTATTTAAACAAAAACAATTTAAAACAATTATTAAATTAAATTGACTTTGTGTTAGGAAAATCAAATCACCTTACCATCAAATTCAAATAAAATTCATTAAAATTTGTTGTCTCATTATGGTTGGAAGATGATATGATAACTTTAACAAAATTAATCAAACCACTTGAAAAATAAAATTATATGATATTCTGCATTTGACAAAATTGAGACGAAAATTTTGGATTACTTTATTGTCAAATTTTGTTAAACTATTTGTAGGATTAATGGGATGAACCAAGTGGTATTACCTAAATATCAATTGCATTTTTCTAAGATTGGTTACTTTAATCATTGAACTAAATTAAATCTGGCATTGAGTATCTGTCCAAGAATAATATTACTAATGTAACATAAATTTTATCTTCGCCCCTAACAACATTAATTTTGTCTTGGTGCCTAAATGTCAACAATGGTAATTGAGCAATTGAGCAAATGTTTGTTCTATGTTATCATATCACTTGTTAGTGGGTGAAATAAATATTGTTAGTGGGTAGTATAACTAATAAACATGATATTGTTAGTTGTTGGTGAGTGGTACAATCTTAAATTTATTATTACATAACTTGATATTATTTTTTTAAATATTATTCTTAAAATAGATGACAAATACTATAGATATTATTCAATACATACTATTCAATAGTGACTCAATTGCATGTGTAAATATATACTGTCATATATATATATATATATTAATATTAAACTCTATTAAACTTTAATATCTTATATACTGTTTCATATAAAGTGAATGTAATATATTTGAAGAACAAATCAATCATGGTTGAAACTTTATAGTAAATCATAGTAAAGATTTTACTATGTGGTTTATTCATCATGTAATAAATGGGTACAATGATATTAACAAATGGAAACAGTATAATTGGTATTTTGATATGAAAATTTAAATAAAAACTAAATTTAATCATTTATTTAATTAGATTAATCTGGTAAGATAAACCACGAATACTCTACTATTTATAAGGAGTTGTAAGAGTATAGATATGAAAAAGTTAATAAATTCTAAAAATTACATTGCATGAAAACCATAGAGAAATGGAGGCAATGAGTATAATAATATAGCGACTATGAAAAAAAGAGAGGGTCAAAAAATTGTGAAATGTAGTAATTAGTTAGTAAATAGTTAGTAAATACTTCATAAGTAAGTAATAAAAATCACAAGGCGGTATTAAGTAAAAGTATAAAAAAAATTGTGAGAAATTAAAAAACGCGGTAACGAAAAAAGAGGCGAGAGAAAAAGCGCGAAAGCGAGATTTTAAAAATTTGTTTGTGAAAATGATATATTATAAATTCAATCCTGATGAAATCTCAAACTCAAAATTTCTTCATCCTTCCCTTCAAAGTTTTCTCCCCTAACTCATTTAAACCTCTCACTCATACTTTACAAAATTTTATCTACCATCAAAGTTTCTTCATCCTTCTCTTGAAAGTTCTTTTTCCCTAACTCATTTAAACCTCTCACTTACACTTAAATTTTATCTTGGATATTTAAAAGAATAACGGATGAACATTATACGAAAGAATCACAACTACTCCAAATTTAGTCGAACAAGCTCAATCATCCAACATATTACCCAGGTTTTAAAAAATAAACATATTATTTTTATTTTAATTTGAAATTTAATATTAAAATAGGAAATTTTCAAAAAATTGGCGTAAAAAAGGAAAAAGTTTGTGAAAACTTATTTTCAAAATTTATTTATGAAAATAGAGAGAAATTATTATAGCGCGAAAATGCAAAAATTTTATAAAAAATTTGAAAATATTTTGGGAGACAAATAATATAATAATTATATTATTATAAATTATATTATAAATTTACCAATTTAGATCAAATTATCGAGTTAATATACTTTTTCATAATATAATATTTGTATAATAATCATTTAATTATTATTAATATTATATTATATAACTTAATTAATTATTTTAGATGTGAAATAATATTTCAAGCGTCAATATTAAAAATTTTAAATAATTAGATTCTCTAAACTGTAAATAATTTTCTTAATTTTTATCATTATTAATTTAAATAAAATTAATAGTAATTTAAACAATTAAAATATTGTTTGCTGACACCGTGCTAGGCTGCTATAGGCACCTGCCTTTGCTCGTACGGGTGCTCGCGTAGGCAGGCACAGTGTGCATGCTAGCGCCCACACTTGCGCCTGCCCATGCTCGCGCGGGTGCCCGCGTGGGCAGGCGCCTGCCCTTGCTCGCGTTGGCGCCCGCGTAGGCGGGCACTGCACGCAAGCAGGCGGGCATGTGAGCGCCCGCACTGGCGCCTGCCCATGCTCATGCGGGCGCCCGCGTGGGCAGGCGCCCCGGGCAAGCAGCGCCCGTGTGGGCGCTTGCCCTTGCTTGCACTGGCGCCCGCGTAGGCGGGCATTGCGCGCAGGCAGGCGAGCATGCGAGCGCTTGCACTGGCACCTGCCCATGCTCGCGCGGGCGCCCGCTTGGGCAGGCATCCCGCGCAAGCAACGCCCGTGCGGGTACCTACGGGGGCAGGCGCCCAGCACAAGCAGCGCCCGTGCGGGCGCCAGCTTGCTCAACTTCCTTTTATTTATGCAAGAAATGATAAAGTATTGCAAGCACCCGGATTCGAATCTATGATCAGAAACTGAATAATTGGGGTGCTAACCATTAATCCACAACATTTTTGTGTTAGGTTTTTTGTTTTCTTTTTTTTCTTTTTTTCTCTCTTCCTACCAATCTCAATCTCACTCACTCTTATTTTTTTTCCTGTCTCACTCTTACCTCTATTTTTTTCTTTTTCTGGGAGCTTTTTTTTTCGTTTTATATTCTCTTTGAATTATTTTTATTCCGATTTTAACATATTCAAAACTAATGATATTTAAATTGAATGTTATTAATGAATTATAATTTATTAATTTTATATATTTTGAAGGGGAAATATTTGTGATTAAATATATATATTTTTTAAATTATTAATATATTATAATTTAAATTTCATACTTATTAGAAAAACAAAAAATTAGAAAAAAAAAAAACAATAAAATTAAATGAAATAGAATAATGGAAATAAAAATGATAAAATAAAATAAAATAATGAAAATAAAAAATGATAAAATATAATAGTAGAAATATAAATAAAAATAAAGTTAGATTTAGCGAAATTATATAATTTACTATATATCGTGACAATCACCATGAATGCATATGGCGCGCGCATGCCATGAAATACCTTGCATAAGCGCATGTCGTGCGTGGTGGCAAATGCAAGCACCCTCGTGGCATGCGCGGCGGCCGTGCTTGCATGGTTGGGTGCCCGCTATACTGGGTGACTCAGAACACTATATTAAAATTATATTATTATAAGAAATTAAATTTCAAATTAAAAATTAATTGTTATAAGAAATTTAAAATATATTGTTAAAAATTAAAATATAGAAAATTTTCAAAAAATTAATGATATTTTTACAATTTATAAAATCTCGACACTATATAAAATTTAGGGAAATAGTGTTATATAGTTTTTTAAAACTTCATAAAATAAAAATAAAAGTTAATATATATAATTTTGTACTATTTAGAAAAATTTTATAAATTGAAATAAATATAATATTTATAAATAAATGATATTTTTCGATTTTTAATTTTTAAATTATTAAATCATAAATCTTTTCAAAAATTCTTTATATATTTCAAAATTTTTAAAAATGTATATAAGTTAATATTAAATTAGTATAAATAATTAAAATATTTTATAAAATTATTTAATGTATATAAGTAATGCATGTTAATAAATATTAAATAAATGTATATTAATAAAAAATAGAAATAAATATAATGATAGTAGAATAAATAAACGATTATATATCACAAACTTATCACTATATAAACTTATTTATCCACTTATCATCTATTTAATATTTTCTTACCACGACTATATATCACAAACTTATCACTAACGTATCACTAATTTACCACTATATAAACTTAGTTACTCAATTACCATCTACTTATTATTAACTTACTACTAATTTACCACTATATAAATTTGCTTATCCACTTACTATCTACTTATAATTTACTTACTATCTATTTACCACGACTATATATCACAAACTTATCACTATATAAACTTACTTATCCACTTACCATTTACTTACCATTAATTTATTACTATATAAATCTACTTATTCACTTATCATCTACTTACCACGACTATATATCACGAAATTATCACAAACTTACCACTATATAAATTTATTTATCCACTTACTATTTACTTATAATTTACTTACTTTCTATTTACCACGACTATATATCACAAATTTATCACTATATAAACTTAGTTATTCACTTACCATTTACTTACCATTAACTTACTACTATATAAATTTATTTATTCACTTATCATCTACTTATCACGACTATATATCACAAATTTATCACAAACTTACCACTATATAAACTTATTTACCCACTTACCATCTACTTACCATTAACATACCTATTACTACTACTTATCATTATCACATATTTACTAAACTGTCACTATCATAAATTTACCATAATTTATTATTTAGATTATTTTCAAATATAAAGGATATATGATACAAAAATATAACAATATTAGGTTTTTACAGATATTACAATATATAGATTAGAATTTAAACAAATCTAGTTTTAAAAAATGGTAGAATTTGTTGTTACCATATATCAAAAATCTATAAAAACGGTATTGTTAAATAGATAATAAAAAAGATTTATATTGAGATTGTTTTTAAATCGTATAAAAAAGACTATTACATTTATTGACCATAATTTTTAACTATCGTAATTGAATATTGCTTTACAGACGGTTGTGGTAGCTTTACCTATGGTTGATAAATTTTTCTTCACGAACATTTTAGTCCGTTGAGAAAGACCTATATTTTTCGACGGTTTTGTCATAGGGCGTCTTTATAAACCATAAAAACCGTCACTAAAAGTCACCATCATTAAAAATTACTGTTAGCATAGCGCTTTAATTTTGTAGTGATCTCATATGAGGAATGTTAATGATATTATGAGGGTAGATCCTCTGCAATAGTATTGTGCAATGGAATGAGTATATAGTTGGAAGAAATCTCTTACCTATTTTATTTGGAATATATCTTTGCAAAAATTAAGACGGAAACAAAATCAAATCTTTCATATCTTTGTAAAGCAACATTTGATTTTATTTCTTTCTTAATTTTTGCAAAGATATAAGCTAAGTCAAATTGAAATAAAGCCAAAAAAGAAAACAAATGCTCATAGCTAATGTTATTCCTATTACTAAAAAATTTTAAGTGGCGTAAAAATATCCTTTTCTTTTTTATAATATTCAATAATTAAATAAAATATTCTATCGAAATATACCTCGTAGATATGATAAAAATTTGTGATATAGTAAAATTATTCTTAATAATGATAGGTGACAATAGTGTTACCATTTTTCTATTTTAATAATTTAATCATATTTGACTATTATTTATTTAATAATATATTAGTGAGAAATGACCGTTAAAAATCGTTATAGACTATAAATAACTTTATACACCGAACATTTTTAATATAAATATATAATCAATCAACTTATCATGTATCTAGACTTCTTACCTACTACCTTTTGTATTCTACAAAATATGAATGAGACTACAACCATAGAATAGGCTTGGAGGTTGGTGAATCTAAGTCAAGACTATCCGATTCAACCTTATCTAGTGGCTGTGAACACTATAAATAGTACTTTTCTGAGGTTTATTCTTACACATTCACGCTCTCTTCTTCTCCCTGCAAACCCATTTTCTCCCCCAATGTCATTTAATGTCTTTAGAAATCAATGGTGTTTCAAACCGAAGAAAAAGCAAACCGATAAAGGCTTGGAAATGCTAGTTATTCAATTTCTCTTTTATCCTTTATCGATCGAAAGATATGCCAAAAATGTTGCTTTGCTCTCTCACATCACAATTCCAATCGGTCCTAACCATAGAAAGTTTGAGTAGCCTCGCGCATGCGGAAGCGTAGATAAATAGATTGGAATTTTTCAGGATAAATACTTCTATAGGGCAGTCTCCAAAATCTGACCGGAGTCGGACGTCCCTTGAACGGAGTGCCGATCGGGATGGTGATTACGTGATCAAATCACCATCGCAATGTCACGACGCCTTAAGCCAAGTTTGGTGAATTCTCTGACGATGGAGATTTTCCTATGCGAAAATCTCCAACCCTCGTAGTGTTTTCTCTCTTTCAAGAGAGATGCCTCTTCTCTAACCCTATCCTCCATTCTCCATAGATGAAGGAGTTGCAACTCCCGTAGAACTCTTTAGGGTAATTAGTTGGGTAGTTAATGAGGTGGTAAATGAGATAATAGGAGTTATCCTATTATCCCAAGATTACCAAAATGCCCCCTCAATGGACATATTCCAACATCTTTCATTTGCACATGAGGGCATTTTACGTCTATTACAAGATCGCAACTCGTGCGATTATCAGATCACCCTGTTGGACTTTCATACAGGATTGGGCGTTGTGTGACCGGCGAGTACACCTGCAAACAAAAACTTCTCGATACACCTGTTATGATAATCAATGAGTCACGGTTAATATAAAAATAACTCGCTGTACCCCAAACTCAATACAATTACATCCATCGAGCTACTTTCCTCATTGAAAGTGATCTCAAATCAATTTGCTCGACTATATATTCACTATTATGTTTGAATCCCAACATGGATTAATATAACAGGTCGACCTGTGAATACAAGACAATGATGTAATGTCTATTGGCCTTTCTTTTCCTAAACTCGAATCTATCGGTCTCAATTCAGCTGCTTTCTTAGACATGCCCCTTAGACCTCAATTTATTTTCTGGGTTATAGGTAAACAGACTAAAGTAGCAACACTAAACCAAAAGTTCTAGAAACAGTCGAAAGTAATAAGGACACAAGAGATTCCATCCAATGGATCTCGGGTCTCACACAGTGGGAACGAGGATCATCATCACACTGTCATCTCAAGTAATGGATCCCACTATCCCATGGTCGCCTCATCACACGTGGTATGAAACACATGCCACAGTATTATTCTCCCATATCTCAAAGGGCACGTATCAGATTTCTCTAACACTGTGCAGGTATGAGACTCAATCTATACATAAGACTTTATCCAGATATTTCAGAGAGAGCATCTTAGAGACAATATCACAAATCGCAGGTGATATCTGAGATCTCAAATCTGGCTATTTACAGACAACATGGATGTAAGTATTTCCATATCGGTCATATCGCACATGACCTCATCTTGAACACATATCAGGGCGACTTATATTCTAGAAGAGCCACTCTCAAAATCTCTTACAATTAGAAACCGTCTCATCTCTGCTCACTTAAAGTAGGAGGTGGCTACTCGTATGAGAGATCATACCTGTCTGACATATCTTTTATCACAATATATCATAATATATGACAATAAATAAGTTAATGAAATAAACTTGTGACCCAATAATACATATATGTTATATATTTCAATAAGCATCTAAAATAGTACATAATGAGAAGTGTTCAAGTACACTAAACCCAATTATTCCTTGTCTCACAAAGGAATCTCTCATAATGGGTTTTCTGAAGGGATCAGCCATCATGTTGTATATCAAGGTGTATTTAGATGTTACAATACCCTTCTCGGTAATGTCTCTCACAAAGCGGTATCTAGTGTTAGTGTGTTTGGTTTTACTATAACACTTAGGGTCTCGGTTATTGGCAATGACGGTCTGATTATCACAATAATCATCACTGACCTCCCACTATCTACCACAACCCCTAAATCTTCCAAAAATTTTTGGAGCTAAACGTTCTCTTGAACTGCTATTGAGCATACCATAAACTCAGTCTCTATCATAGATAGAGCATACGGGTTTGCTTTTTACTACTCTAAGAAGATAAAACCTGATATCAGTTTGCATTCATTCAAATCGCTACTCCCAATCAGCATCTAAATACCCAACGAAAATGCAAATCACCTCTTTCGTAACATATGGAGAAATTCACAATTCTAATGAGATATTTCATAATCTGTTTCACTGTTCTATAGTGATCCCTTATAGAATTCGATTAATACCTACTTACCAAATCCACTACAAAATAAACGTCTGGTCATGTATGCCTCATCACATACATTAGACTGTATATTACACGTGTATGCCTCATTGCATACACTAGAATGCATATTGCACTGAAATAAGGGATTCTGCTCATCTCCCTTATTTCTTTACAAATTTTAGGACACATGTCAAGAATCAAGTCTTTACCTTAGCCCTAGTGTATATATTAGGTTATTATCGCCCATCTCGAAATGATTAAGAATCTACTTAATGTAGAACTCTTGTTAAATAGTTAACTCCATTCTCAAGCGATCCCTCTAGATCTAAATTTTGAAAATGAACTAAAACCTTTCCCATGAACAATTACCATGTTATAATGGTCATTGGATACTCTCTATTGTTCCCGGCTAACAAAATGTCACCCACATCATAAAAGAGTCATCGGGACATATCATATAAATACAATGATCCTACTCGATCATTACAAAACCATAAGATATCACCTCATCGTGAAATCACAGGTGCCATTATCTGGATGATGGCTTAAGGTCGTGACCTTATCCACTTGATCTACTAGAACGAACTCAAAGGGATGCTCCATGTAGATCGCCTCATCTAGACTTCCATTACAGAAAGCGGTCTATACGTCTATCTGATGTGATTCTAGATCTATATTCATGACAATCGTTAAGAGATAAACTAATTGAGATAAATTAGACTATGACTCCTCGATAGTCCACGTCTCAGTCTAAGTGTAACCCTTGGTTACTAGACAGGTTATTTACCTCTTCATCGATTCGTCGACCTTTCTCTTGACCTTGAGAACTTGTTCCCAATAGTTCTTCTGCCCTCAGGCAAATCAACTACGTCCCAAACCTGTTGATTCTCATCAACTCCTTTTCTTAATCTATGGCCTTCAACAAATGGTTCTTCACAGAACTCTCGAGAGCCTCTTGGACCGTTTTTGATTTCTCATCATGCTCAATAGTTACAATGAGGGACTCACCCTCAATCGGAAAATGACATTTAAGTACGCATCCTCAATAAACGTATGAGGAGAGAAAAATCTTAACCTCTTGATGGATCACTCCTACTGAGATCAAGATCCATAGTGGATTCTTGTATCCCGCCGTAGGGCTCCCCGAGTCATTAGACTCATACGCTCGTCTTGGGGTCTGTACTTGAGTCATTTTGGTTTTGATAATTCATAGGGCACACAAAATGCGATAATAAGTATCACTAAGTCACAAATGTCTCTCTTACTGCATTAAGAATTGTCGTATTAGATTTTTACAAGGAGTGTAAACTGAATGATATGATCTACGAGATTTCATACCAGTAGATTCAGTTTATTCTCAAGAGGCAAAATCTAACTGAAATCTGATGTATGAGATGATGGGCCCCAGGGTAGGCACCACACCTCAGGATAGACGAGATAAAGAGATATATCGTGCATGAAAGAAAAGAATTGCCAAGTTAGGGCAATCCTTATCAGTGGCATACACGATGACTTAATCTCGATCTACGAGCCATAACCTATGGACATGTTAGTTTGGCTCGCCCTATAGGAGCATTGTGTTGCTCTTTTCAGCTCCTAATGTGAGGATACAGAAGAAAAGGGTTGATCATACAATGATACAACATTTGATATAAATGTCAACTATTATCGCCGAGTTAAGAAATAAGGACAAACCAATTTCGGATGGAATTCAAGTATCGAGTGTGATCCAGTTTTTACCTGATTCGAAACCATGAATACCTACTTCACGTGTGACGAGAGTATTCTTTCTTTCACTAATGTGCGTAGGTAGGAGTGTTTAGAGGCGAGTAGGCAGCACTCGAGTCATGCTTATTTAGAGGAATCGAGTAAGGACTCCTATGGCACTAAGCCAACAGTATAAGCACGTGAACGAGACTCGAGATCTAGGCAATAAAAGCCATCTGAGAAAACCGACAACAAAGTACAATAACATAAGAAGAAGGATTTTGACAGACCAATGAGAAGTGCTACATTTGAAGTAGACTTGGTCATTTCGCTCGTGAGTGTGACGAGCGGAAAGAATGTCCTTCTTATTTACGTGGTTTGAGCTTTATCTCATTTATTGTGAGGTTCGCTGATGTCTCTCCTTTGTGAATTGTAAACTCAGGAGCCACCAACCACGTATCTCGAGATCGGAGTGCATAAATAGAGTTCCGTAGAGTGAATCCTCAAGTTGAGAGGATTTACGTTAGGAACAGAGCATTTGTCATCATCAGAGGGACCGACATTTGCTATGACGTTCTCTATGCTCCGGGCATTCGATGGAACTTGAATTTAGTATCTTATCTGAGATTGATTAGGATATGTAATAAAATCATCTTTTTTAATAAATAGAATAATTCTCTGAATTGTTCTGTTTTTAATCCATGATAGATTGTATGCACTGGGTGCCGCTCCTTCTGATGGTTTCTTGTCATTCTCCTATTGTCTTTATATCTAACTACGTAGATGATGATGTAAATAAATGACATAATAAACTTCGACATATAGTGTAAGAGATGATAAATTGATTAGTAGCGAGTGATTTGTAAGACTCGCAAACCAAATTCGAGTTGTCCGTATGTGAGTTTTTTGCCTAACTGGCAAAATGACAAGAAAACTATTTGACAACGCAATGAGAGCTAGGATTCCATTGCAATTAGTCCACTGTGATTTTTGTAACCTTATGAGCATGAGAGCCTGAAATGGAGCTGTGTAGAAAATGATGCTCATAGACGCTTATGTGTGTTTTGGTTTATCTATCGGAGCTCTATTTCGAGAAAAGTATTACGAGATTACTGACTATTTCTGCTATTTCTCAATAGAACGGAGTAGCCGAGATAAGGAATAGGAGTTTGTTGGAAATGGTGAGTTCTATGATGACGCAAATCAATATGTCCGTCTCCCATTGGGGAATTGGAATATGCCCATTGAGGGGGCATTTTGGTAATCTTGGGATAATGAGATAACTCCCATTATCCCATTTACCACCTCATTAACTACCCAACTAATTAACCCTAAAGAGTTTTATAAGAGTTGCAACTCCTTCATCTATGGAGAATGGACGATAGGGTTAGAGAAGAGGCATCTCTCTTGAAAGACAGAAAACACTACAAGGGTTTGAGATTTTCATGTAGGAAAATCTCCATCGTCAGAGGATTCACCGGACTTGGCTTGAGATGTCATGACATTGTGATGGTGATTCGATCATGTGATCACCATCCCGATCAGCACTCCATTCGAGGGACATCGCGACTCCGATCAGATTTTTTGAGACTACCCTATAGAGGTATTTATTCCAAAAAAATTTTATCTATTTATCTACGCTTCCGCATACGTGATTAAATCCAACATTGATATTAGAGCGATCGTTGGATTTAATTAAAATTATTTTCGAAATTATTTTTGGGGTATAAAAATTTTTGGACTCCGAATCACAGATGAATTTCGTGAATCCGAAAATATCGTAGGAATACCCATGGCCCAGGTATTGCAAATATAATTTTTGTTTAATTTTCGGAACATGTTTAGTTCATGAAAAGTCCGGTCAAAGTTTGCGACCGTACGGACTTTAAATCCTTAGATCTACGGCTTTAGATGGTGGATCGATGCATGAAAATAGTTTATTTGTGTTCCTAGCATCCTGATCTATTTTTTTCATGTATTTTATTGTGAATTTTGGATACCGGAAACTAGGATTCTAAATGGCCGCGGAGGGCCGCGATTGGGGTGGTTGAGTTCTACTATTTTTGGGCTTGGATTCTGCTAAAATCAAGTGTAAAATGTATGGAGGACGCCCAGTAATCTTTTTCAGTCAAAAAATGCAAGAAAAAAAAGTTGGAAATGAGTTTTTTGGCAACCGGGTTGAAAGACCCGTTACAGAACCCGTCGGGCGAAGAAGAACTGGTCCAGACCCATGGGCACGTGCATCTCACGCGCAGGATGGCGCGTCTAGCTTCTCGGAGAGGGCGCGTGTACTTCACATGCCAGCAAGGTGCGTGAAGGGCAAGCTGCCAGTTCGGGTTAGTTCCCAACCCGGACCGACCCGCATTCGACAGCCCGGGTCGAACACCCGACCCCGTTGACTAACCCGGTCCAACCCGCTCTCCAACCCGGCTCGACATGGCTTAGCGTGTGAAGGCGCGTGAGCCGCATCGCGCCGGGCGCATGGCAGTGCGTATGAGGCGCGCCGCACATCTTGTGCGTGTGCTAGGCTGCTGCCAACGTGTGGAAGCGCGTGGTAGTGCGTGGAGGAGCGCCACTGGGTGTGGCAGCGCGTTTGGGCCCTGGCGGCACATCAGGTCACTTAAAATTGGATTTTTTCCAATTTTTTTAGGGTTCTATCTCCATAATTGTGACTTTTGTGGGTTTTTGTATACCGAATCTAAATGCGAATGGTGAGATGTAATCCCAAATTGTGGTGCATGGTGAGAGGGGCATTTTGGTAATTTATGGGATAATAGGATAACTCCCATTATCCCATTTTTACCGCTCCATAACACCCATTAACCACTTATGATTATGAAACGCTAATGACCCTTGGAGAGTGCTTTACGTGAGTCCAACTTCTATAGAATTAGGCGGCTCGACCATCTTGAGAGAATATGCACAAATCTCTAGAGAGAAACAACACGATGAGGGTCGGATATTTTCGCGTAGGAAAATCTCTCTCGTCAAATAAATCACCGGACTTGAATTGAGGCGTTGCGATATTACGGTGGTGATTCGATTAATATCGTGATCACCATCTCGACTATGAGATCCGATTGAGAGACATGCCGTTCGGTTGATTTTGAAGATCTACATATTGAAATATCCCTATACCCGATGATTTTATTTTTCTGAAAATTATTGTATACTTCCGTTGTGCGTGAATGAGTTACCAAAAATATCTTACAAATCCAAACCAAAGAACTTCAAAATCAAAGCAAAAAAAAAAAAAATCCTAAACCAATAACCACAGACATTCCAATCATCAAAATCAGCAGCAATTTCCTGGCTTAGACACATTCCATGGAGATTTCATCATGGGATTTCACGTGTTAATAAGGTTGACCCTGGTGTGTTTCTCAGGGTAAAGAAAGTCTTGAAAGGAGTTAGAGTGGGGCTTACCTATAGGGATCATGCATGACGATGCAAGATTACTAGGATATCTCCTCAGCCAATGACTCCAAGAAAGCTTTGAAAGGAATTGGAGTGGGGCTTACCTATAGGGATCATGCAAGACGATACAAGATTACTAGGATAGCCCGTCAGCCAATAACCCAATTGATGTGAGCTTTCGGCCTTTTAAATTGTGATTGTTTTAATGTTTTGAATGACAACGGAGAGGAGAAGAATTTCAAAGATCTGGGATGTAGGATTGCTGCTATAAACTATGGGATGTACTTCTTTCATGTAAATTCCCTGGATTGATTAGAAATTTTCTTTTCTATTTTTCTTGGAACTTGAAAAAAAAATTCTTGTATTTGAGTTTAAAATTGTAATTTGTATTTCCACTCCAAACCATTATCTTGCGGTGAGGAATACATTCTTTTAACCGGATATATATATAAACAAATACAATTCTACTATTTCTATAAAATAATTAATATTTCTATAAAAATTTTTTATTTTTTTTATATTTACGCCTTAGTCTGTATTTACAATTTTGTCTATATTTACAATTTTTGTAATCTTATAAAGTGTTATTTTCTTATATCATTTCCACTACAAAAAAAACACATTTTTTACGACGAAATTTAGCGATAAATTTTTTTCGTTGCAAATTTGTAACGAATTTAGCGACGAAATATTTTTTCATCACTATTTCTAACGAATTTGTCGCTAATTTTGCGACGAATTTCAACATTCATCGCTAATTTTGAAAATAATAAAATAAAAAAAATAATAATATAAAAAATAATAAAATATATATTTATTAATTAATTAATTAATTTTACAACGAATTTCAAAATTCGTAGCAAAATTAGTGACGAATCTCAGAATTCGTCGCAAAAGTTGAAAAATAATAAAATAAAATAAAATATTAATATATATTAATTAATTAATTTTGCGACGAATATCAAAATTCGGGGCAAATTTTGCGACGAATTTCAAAATTCGTCTCAAAATTTTGAAAATAATAAAATAAAATAAAATTTTAATATATATTAATTAATTAATTAATAAATTTTACGACGAATTTCAAAAATCATCGCAAAAGTTGAAAAATATTAAAATAAAATAAAATTTTAATATATATTAATTAATTAATTAATTAATTTTGCGACGAATTTCAAAATTCGTGGCAAATTTTGCGACGAATTTCAAAATTCGTCGCAAAATTTTGAAAATAATAAAATAAAATAAAATTTAAATATATATTAATTAATTAATTAATTAATTTTCCGACGAATTTCAAAATTCGTGGCAAAATTTGCGACGAATTTCAAAATTCGTCGCAAAATTTTGAAAATAATAAAATAAAATAAAATTTTAATATATATTAATTAATTAATTAATTAATTTTGCGACGAATTTCAAAATTCGTGGCAAATTTTGTGATAAATTTCAAAATTCGTCGCAAAATTTTGAAAATAATAAAATAAAATAAAATTTTAATATATATTAATTAATTAATTAATTAATTTTGCGACGAATTTCAAAATTCGTCGCAAATTTTGCCACGAATTTTGAAATTCGTTGCAAAAGTTGAAAAATATTAAAATAAAACAAAATTTTAATATATATTAATAAATTAATTAATTAATTTTGCAACGAATTTTAAAATTCGTAGCAAATGTAGCGACGACTCTTAGAATACATCGCAAAAGTTTGTGACGAATTTCAAAATTCGTCGTAAAATTTTAAAAAAAAATTAAATAATTTAAAATATTAATATATATTTATTATTTTTTATTTAAAAAAATTATCACATTTATTATTTTTAATTAATTTGTTATATTTTATTTTTATATTATCTTTTCTTAAAATAGTATTATTATTTTTATATATATATTTTTATTTTATTTTAAACTAATATTTTATTATTTTATAATAAATTGTTATTTTATATTGTTTTATTATTATGTGAAATATGTAAGGGAAAGATAATAAGTAAAAAAAAAAAATTTATAACAGATACTAACATTTAACTTGATGTTACAGGATCTTAAAGGTTTACGAAAACGCAAGGGTTCGAACCATGGTGGGAGCAAAGCAATAGAATTTCTCAAGAAATAAGTGAGGGAGAGCATGTGGGTGCCGGCTCGGGCGGGCATTCGGGCGGATGCTGGCTCGGGCGGGCGGGCGGGCCGGATTCAGGCGGTGGAATTAATTAATTAATTTTGCGACGAATTTCAAAATTCGTCGCAAACTTAGCGACGAATCTTAGAATTCGTCGCAAAATTTGAAAAATAATAAAATAAAATAAAATTTTAATATATATTAATTAATTAATTAATTAATTTTGCGACGAATTGGGAAATTCGTCACAAAATTTTGAAAATAATTCAATAAAATAAAATATTAATATATATTTATTAAATAATTAATTAATTTTGCGACGAATTGAGAAATTCGTCTCAAAATTAGCGACGAATTCCAAAATTTGTCGCAAAATTTGAAAAATAATAAAATAAAATAAAATATTAATATATATTAATTAATTAATTAATTAATTTTGCGACAAATTTCAAAATTCGTCGCTAAATTTGAAAAATAATAAAATAAAATAAAATATTAATATATATTTATTAAATAATTAATTAATTTTGCGACGAAATTCAGAATTCGTCGCAAAATTTGAAAAATAATTAAATAAATTAAAATATTAATATATATTTATTAATTAATTAATTAATTTAGTGACGAATTTTTTATTTTCATCGCTAAATTTGCGACGGATTTAGCGACAAAAAATTATTTGTCGCTAAATTTAGCGACGAATTTTTAATTTTTCGTCGATAAATTTTTGCGACGCGTTATTAGCGACGAAAAATTTTTCATCGCTAATGTTTTTAGCGACGAATTTTTATTAAATTTTTGTCGCTAAATTTGTTACTAAAAGCTGGTTTTTTTGTAGTGTTCGTTTTTTTGTTTTCACCACCACTATTCGAATTTTACTCGATTAATCCAGTTTAAATATTATGAAACTCATTTTTTTCCTACCCATTTTTGTTTCTTCATTTCCGTTTTCATACAATCTAACTTTTAAACACTATTGTTTCCCCATTTCCAAAATATTTTCCGTTTTGTATATTGATTAATAATAAATTAATGAGAGATAATCGATATAAACCATCAATTATCTTATATATTGATTAAAAGAAGTGACCGATCGTTACATGCAATAAATAACTTTATATACCGGCATTTTTAATACAAACATATAATCAATCAATTCTCATGTACCATGATATTTTTACCTATCACCTTTTGTATTCTATAAAAAAATGGATGAGACTAGAACCGTTGAATAGACTTGGAGGTTGGTGAATTTATATCGAGACTAACCAATTCAACCTTATCAAGTGGTTGTGAACACTATAAATACGACTTTTCTGAGGTTTATTCTTACACATTCATGCTCGCTTCTTCTCCCTCCTAATACATTTTTACCCCAATGTCATTTAGTTTCTTTAGAAATCAATGGTTTTTCAAATCGAACAGAAAGAAGAAAAAGAAATGGGATAAAGGCTTGAAAATCCAAGTTATTCAATTTCTCTTTTATCTTTTATCGATTGAAGGATGTGGCAAAAAAGTTGTTTTGCTCTCTCACTTCACAAACCCAATCAGTCCTAGCCAGACACGCACGAAGCTTAAGCAGTTAACAATCTTAACCAAAGAGCTTCAAAATCAAAATTAAGAAAAAAAATCCTAAACCAGCGGCCACAGGCATCCCAATCAAATAAAAACATCCTAGGTATTCCAATCAGCTCCCTGCCTCGGACACAATCCATGGAGATTCCATCCTGGCTTTTCATGTGTTAATAAGGTTGACCCTGGCTTGTTTCCCGGGTAAAGAAAGCCCGAAAGGGGTTAGTATGGGGCTTAGCTATAGGGATCATGTAAGACCATACAAGATAACCGGGATAACGTCCCCAAGGTGATAGTCTAGTTGTACAAATCTCATTCTTCTAATCTGGTGATTCCAAATTTAAATTCTTATATAATAATAAAAAAAAATTACTGGAATAATATCAACACTTGTCGGCGAAAATGGAAGAGGTACCTTTGTCCCTTAAACAGGTCAGGAAAGAGTACAGAAAAAACAATGTTGGAACACCCGTTTCCACAAAATGGATTTTACAGCGGTCGATCCAGATTAATCGGGATGAAATTCTGGATATTGGCTGATGGTTAAGTCATAGTACCAAAAAAAAGATTACCGGGATAACTCAGCCAATAACCCAAGAAATCCCCGAAAGGAGTTAGAGTGGAGCTTACCTATAGGGATAATGCAAGAGTACACAAGATTACTGGGATAACTCCTCAGCCAATGACCCAATTGATGTGAGTTTTCGATCTTTTAATTTGTAATTGCTTCAATGTTTCGAATGACAAAGGAGGGGAGAAGAATTTCAAAGATCAGGGATGTAGGATTGCTGCTATATACCATGTGATGTATTTCTTTTATGTAAATTCCATGGACTGGTTATATTTGTAATTTGCATTTCCACTCCAAACCATAATCTTGTCGCGTGGAGTGCATTCTTTTAACCGGTTACAATCGAAGGTATCATTACAAATATATATATTATTTTAGATCAACTTGCGAATAATGTATTACATTAAACATGGGAATAAGTAGTTTTATCCTTGTTGCCGTCAATTGCAGCTCAATGTTCAACCGACGGACTTTCAGATATTTCAATTGTATGAAAAATTGAATGTTCAAGATTCTGTGAAGCCTACAGAAGCTTCAAGCAAAAATTTGACAGAACCATCAAGTTGTCACCATTTGAGTGTGTTGGATTTATATGCGTACGCATATGCGAAAGCGTGACAAATTTTCGAAATCGTAAAAATTTATGTTTTTTGGACATATCTCAATGAGCAAATCGTAGGAAATTCGGGAAATCATGAGTTTTGCACGAATGATCTCGCCGTCAGGATAATAACCACGAAAATCGAGCTATCACTATAATACCACAACACTGCAATCTAAATCTGGTGACAAAGACGGTACCGAAAATTCTCTACTCAGAATTTCTCTAACCCTCACTCTCAAGGAGATGTTTTTCTCTCTATTGTGCTATTACAACCATGGTAGTCTTTCTTAGGTTTTTGCCCTAGTTTCCTTATGCTCCCATAACTACAAAAGGAAAGATATTCAAATCATATCAATTACCATTTTAGGATATGGAAAGTGTCATTTTCCAAACATGGAAAAATGCTTCAACGTGGGCATTAATTTCATCATCTCCCACTTGCACACGAGAACATTTTATTCGTCACGAGATCACAAGCCATGTGATCTCGTATATCACCTTGCCAGATTTTCATATTGGATTGGGTGTCGTGTGACTAGCGAGTACACCTACAAACAAAAATTTCTTGATACACCTGATAGGATTATCAAGAAGTCACCGTTAGTATGAAAAAGTCTTACTGTATCTCAAACTCAACACAATTACGTCTATCGAATCACTTTTCTCATCGAAAGTGATACCCAATTTGTGTTCGTCTGTGTATTCACTATTATGCTCGTATCCCAATATGATTAAATGTAACAGACTAATCGGTGAATACAACACAACGATGTAATGTAGATTGGTTTTCCTTTCCCAAACTCGAATCTATTGGCCTCAACTCAGTTGCTTTCCTAGACCTGCTCCTTAGATCTTAATTTATCTTCTGCGCCATAGATAAAGAGATTAAAGTAGCAAATACTGAATCGAGACTTCTAGAGACAGCCAAAAGTAAAATCAGGACTCAGTTTACACATAAAACTCTACCCAAAGATCTTAGAGACAATATCACTATCGCAGGTGATGTCCGAGATCTCAAATTTATTATTCACAACCAACATGGTTGTGGGTATTTTCATGTCGGTAATATCCCAAATGACCTTATCTTGAACACATATCAAGGCGACTTATGTTCTAGCAGGACCACTCTTAATGCCTCTTACAACTAGAAATCGTCTCATTTCTACTCATTCAAAGCTGGAGATGGTCACTCGTATGAGAGAGTCGACTTCGCCTACCTGACATATCTTTTCTCACATCAAAGCATATATGATCTAAAAACATGTGCATTATTTAAGAAATAAAATAATAACGCAAATGTGACTGAATAATATACAAAATCATATATATATGTAATAAGCATCACATTGTCAATTCAGTATAAGATGAGAAATGTCAAAATATCCCCAAATCCAATAACTCTCTATGTGCTACAAATAAGTCTCTAGCGATGGGTTTGGTGAAGGGGTTAGCCACCATACTGTATGTCGAGATGTACTTGAATGTCATTTCACCCTTCTCGATAATATCTTTGACAAAATTATATCTGGTCAAACTGTTTGATTCTCACTACAAAAAAATAAGAATTCAACTACAAATTTTAGCAACGAAAAATATTCGTCTCAAGTCTATAACAAATTTAGCGACAAAAAATGATAACGTCGCAAATTAACCATGATTTTAGTAACAAAACAATTTTTGTCGCAAATTTAGTAACAAAAAAAAATTTTCATTACAAAAGTCGTCGCTAATTTTTTACGCAAAATTCGTTGCCAATTTGCGATGAAAAAAAAAAATTCGTTACTAAATTTGCAACAAATTTCAAATTTTGTTGTTAAATTTGCAACGAATTTATAATTCGTTCCAAATTTTGCAATGAATAAAAAATTCGTCCTTAAATTTGCGACGAATAAATTAATCGTCCCTAAATTTGTGACAAATTTAACCATTCGTCCCTAAATTTGAGATGAATAAAAAATTCATCCCAAAAAATATAAATTCGTCTCTAAATTTGAGACGAATTCGCTAATTTGTCCTAAAATTTTGCGATGAATTTCTCAATTCGTCCCTAAATTTGGGACGAAAACGAATTTGTCCCTAAATTTTTGATGAATTTCTAAATTTATCACAAATTTAGCAACAAATATTTATATTCGTCACAAAAAATTCGATTATTTGTTACTAAATTTGTTGTAAATTAGCAACAAATATAACATTTGTGGTAAAATTCGTCACTAAAATTCATTTTTCGGTCACTTTTTTAATTACTTGTATTAGTAACATTTTCTAATATTAAAAAACGATTTGTAAACGGTGATATACATTGATAGCGTAAAGAATCTTAAAATATTCACAAAACCTTATATAAAATAGTTCATTCATTATCTTTTTATATAAAAGAATGACAATATAGTGTAATTTTTTAAATTGGTACATTCATTTTCTATAAGTTCACAAATTTTTTAAATTGTTACATAAGATTATTATCGGTACATTTATTTTCTATTTATTATCTGTTTAATTTTCCATTTCCAACACTGATAACTTTATCTTATAAATTTGTTTAACTATTCGATTCACTAAACTCAGAGTTAAAGTAGAAATATTTGTTAATTAATAATCAATAAAATGAATATTTTTTATAATTATATCATAGTATGCAAATATTGTTAATAGTTTGTCTATTTATATTTATTTTAGTGCATTCAATGAGTTATTTGTTAGAAACCATAAGTATCGTTGCTAAATTGGTTGCAAATTGTAAAGGAAAAAATTATTTGTTGCTAAATTCGTTGTAAATTACGATGAAAATATATATTCATCGCAAATTTAGTAACGAAAACATTCTTTTGGCCAGCCGCCAGATCTGTGCTATAGAAGGCAGAACCGTAGCGTCTGCGCGGCCCCGCCGCTGCCCCTGCCCCTTCACTTGTGGCCCATGGGGCTGGGCCCTTGTACGGCTCGGGCAGGCCCATTGGGCCCAGCCCATCATTGCCACTTTTATGAATAATTTTTTTAATATTTTTTTAGAAATGTTATTTATAAAAATGTTTTAATAATATTGTTTTAATAATATATTAGTTATTTGTAATTGTTTTTTATGTGTCAAGATTTGCGATTCTCAAATATTTGGATTGGAAACTGTTGCTGTTGTTGATATCTGAGTCTATTGGTGAATTATTATTTTGGTGGTGTGAAATATTTCAATTTGTACCGTAATAATTGGAATTTATGCAATTATGTTAATTTATATGTTTGTATGGTTTTTATTTCTATAGTAGTTTACTTTTATTGTATTTAGTCGTTGATTTAATGATATTTCTGAATTTGTTAATTTTAATTTTTTATATAAAATTGGAATCGAAAGTATTGATAATTGATTAGGTGAAACTTTATGTTAACAATAATCAACAATTTATAGTAAATCTTATTTCGATTAGTTAATAGATCAATATTGTTAAATGTTTAATATTTTATACTTTATTTGATTATATGATAATATTTAATGTTATTGTAATAATTTAGTTAATTTGTTTGATATTAATTAAATTTATAATATTATTTATTATTATTTAAAATTTTTGTGAAATTAAGATTAATATTATTGATGATGTCGAGTTTTGTGAAATTAACATTACTTTTATAATATTTAATTTATACTGTGAAATTAACGTTAAATTTTTATGCAATTAACGTTATTATTTATTGTTATATCAACTTAGTTGAGATTAATGATGATATTATTATTGATGATTTAGTAGTTTTTTTAGTAGTTTTTATTAATATTTTAACATTTTAAAATTTGGAGATAGGGAAAATGTAGAAAGAAAAAAGTTGGATGTATAAAAAGAATTTATTTGATCGTCAGGGTTTAACTGATAAGTTTATGAGAATTCACTTTGTGGAACTTCAAGTACCTTCTCCTATCTTAAGCAATGTGGTCGGTGGGTTCTAAGTTTATAATCTACAAAGGAGAAAAATCAAAGAGTAAGATCAGACAAAACTGAAACCCTGTAAGGGCATTCCTTCTGCTCATCATACTTATAAGCGAAATGACCAAATTTACTACAGATATAACATTTCGCATTGGTTTTATCAATCTCCTTCTTCTTACGTTTTTGTACCTTGTTCTCGTATTTATCATATCATTTCTTCTTGCTTAGACGTCGATCCTTCTTCTCATGTTTATGTCATTCACGTTTGGTGCCACGGGAGTCCTTGCTTGACTTCCCTGCATAAGCATGACCCAAGTGCAGTCTACTTACCTCCAGGTACTCCTCATCGAGTTCATAATGCCTGCACACATCAATAAAAGTACAAATACTCTCATCATGCATGAGATGGATTTTCATGATCTTTCATGAAACAGGTAAAAATTGGATCACACCGAGTACCTGAATTTCATTCAAAATGGGCTCATCCGCATTCTTTAGCTCGGCGATCATACTCGATATTTGTATCAAATATTATATCACACAACCATTTTCTTATAAGTTATAAACTTATAAATCAGTATCCTCACCTTAAGAGTTGAAAATAGCACCATAATCCTTTTTTAGGCCAAGCCAAACCGACATAACCATAAGATACTGCTCATAAACCGGGATCATATCATCGTGCATGTTACTGATAAAGATTATCCTAATTTGGCTATCCTTTTTTCTTCCATGCACGATTAATCTCCTTATCTCATCTAGCCTGAGGTACGGTACCCTTACCGAGGCCTATCATTTTGTGTCTCAAAATTTTATACAAATCTTGCTCCTCAAGAACAAATTGAATCTTCTGGTGTAAAATCTCGCAGTTGTCACAATTGAGTTTATTCTCATTGGATCTAATACGACAGTTTTTATTACAATAAGAGAGACTTTAATGATTTATTAATACTTAATCTCACATTTGGTGTACCCTTCGAATCAACAAATACTAAATGATATGAGTATAGACCTCAAAATGAACATATGAGTCAATGAACATCATACACCACAACCTGCAATCGTACATTACCTTCCGAACTTGGATTCAGTAAACAAAAACCCATAAAAAGTCACAAATAATGATATGGGACCTTCAAAAAAAGAGGAAAAATCAATCTGGAATGACTTGACGTACCGTCATGGACCAGCGGCGTACCGCTACATGGCTTCACGCATCGTCAACAAGTTGCTGCACGCTTCAGAAGTGTAGAGCATGTGTCATACTGTATAAAAAAAAAAGAGAGAGAAGAAGGAGAGGGGGGAAGAAGCGCAGCGTTTTGGATCAAAACATTGCACTTTCTACCCAAGTGTGAAGTTAGGGCAAAAAGCCCTAATTTCTCTCTCTTCCTCCCGTCTCTTTCTTATCCTCTATCTCACGAACTCTCTCTCCCTCTCTTTGATTCTCACTCTCCACCTCTCTCCGTCGCATCTCCTTCAGTTACCGGTGACACCCTCATGGTTCCTTCGACCGCCGTCTTCAAACCCTAGCCACTCATCCCTCTCTATTTTGTTTCTCTCTTCCTCTACTCTCACTCTCTATTTCTCTCTTGAATCTCCATCTCTCTATCTCTCCCGATTCTCTTTCGAATCTCTGCCACTCTCTCCGCCTCCGACCATCATGTGTGACCGCTTCTCTCTTTGGTTCGCTCTCTGCTTTCTCTCTCTATTGTTCGCGTGAATAGAGTTCTCCTCTCTTTTCCTTGCGTGCAACAGTAGCACTTTGTCTCTATCCCTTGCTTGCTCACGCGCGCTGCTCTTTGCGAGCACCACCTTTCTGCAACCTTCGCATAAGCCCCAAGCCAGCAGTAGCAGCAGACCCTCGAAAACCCTAGGTTGCGATTCCTCTACTACTGATGTCTTGAATCAGACATCCGAGAACCCTAGGCCGATGCAGATCTATCTCTGTGCAGGTAAAAATAGATTTTTGAATTCTAATTCGAGAGTTTCGATTTTTCTAGGTGATTGAACTAACTTACCACATTTTGTTCTGGTAAAGAAGCACTGGAGATCACCAATAGGACTGAGGAGACATTCGAATGAGGTTGCGAAATGTGGAAACCCTAGGTAAGGGGATTTCTGATCCTTTCGATAAGTTGAATGAATCTATGGTTAATGTAGGGTGAGAAGTTCTGTATATGTTTAGAAAGTATGTTGGATCTGAATAGAATGCATTTATGAAATTCTATATATGATTATTAGAGTTAAGTCCGAAATTCTATAGGAATTTAGGTTGTCTAGTATGAGAAAACATGATATAGGATAATAGAACTTTGTTGGGTTGATTTGAATAGTTTTTCTTGAAGTTCAAATGGAATGTTCATGAAAATATTAGAATTTGGGGTTCGAATGGAATATTCTGCAAAATGATGGATATTGTTGCATCCAATATCTTTCTTAGGTAGTTTTTGAGTTGTTAATTGTATAACGGTATGTATATGGAAGGATAATTTAAAAATTGGGGTTAGAGCTTAAGGATTGATATAGCCTTTTTCATTTTAATTTATTCTGTATATAGGTAGTTCAAATACAATCTTCATATTATGAAATTAAATCTTCACACCTTCAAAATGACATATGGTTTGAAACGTTTGGATGAAAATTGAAAAGTTTATGATTTTTTAAAGAATTTCTACCTAGTAGAAAACTAATTATTCGTGCTTGTTTTTGACTTTGAGTGGTCTTTTAGGTTGAATTAGACTCGACTTTGATCATGTTATTTATCTATAATGAAATGCAATTGATAACATTAGAGGGTATTCATGAATTGGAAAAGTAGGATTTGTACAAAATTTGAAAAAATTTATAAACCCTAAAACTAATTGAAAATTGATGATATAATCGTAATTTTGTATGTAGGAAAATCAATTGAGGATCGGAGTAAGATTTTATTGGATTGAATTGTAGAAATAGGGAGTGGAGGTGAGTGAATGGTTTATTATGTTTTTAAATGAGTAACTTATATTAAAATTGCTTTATAAATGGTTTTGTAAGATTTTTACATGTTTTATATAAATTGTTTTGTGATTGTGGGATGTCTGAACTGAATTATGAAGTATGAATGCATCCACCGTGTTTATGAATGCATGTGTGCCATATGTTATTTGATGTTGGTTTATGAATTGCTATGACAAGAAATTTATAATTATTTGTTGGAAATTATGGCACATGATTTGTGAAATGAGGTGTTTGAGAAATGAAGGGTGCGGGTAGTTAATGGCTATAGTCATTCCCACCATGGAGTGACCTAACGGGGTGGCGTGGTTGGGGTTGGATGTGTGGGGGAGTTAGACGTCCCTCCCTCTGCCAAAGTCATACTATATTTGGTTTGTACCCCGGTGAGGTACGAGCTAATACTAAGGAAAGGGGTAGTGTTTTGAAATACTAAAATAGAAAATCCCTTGACGGGCTTCCATCTAAGTTCGGCCAAATTCAGGGCGGAAGTGATTTCAATGGGACCCTTGTGATCTTCTAAAGAAATATCTGATGTGAATGCATACTTTGTGAACTACCTGCTTTATTGAAAATGCATTTATATATATAAAGTGTTGTTTATGAGATATACTTTGACGATCTCATATTCACCCCTCATTTATCACACAATTATATCATTGCAATCCACTCACTGAGTATCCCCCAATACTCACCCTCTCTCACATTTTTCAGAGAATACTTAGTTCAAGATTGGACGTTGGAGCTTGCAAAGGATGTTATACTGATTTGCATAGGTATTTAGTAGTGTAGGATTTTTGGGAATTGTATAACGTAGAACCATGGAAAGGAAGTTCTGTACATCTCATACCGGGTAGATTTTAGTTGAGTTTTTCGGCAAGTATTGGTAAAATCTGACGATTATGATTTAGGACTTCATTTTTTTCATTGAACCATTTTTGGAAAAATGTTTTATCTTATACTGGGACATTTGGATTGAAATGTTAAATCTACAACTATGATTTGAGTCTTCTTTCATTTTGATTTGAAATATCTTTGGAATGTTTTATTTGTACTGAGAATTCTGGATTGGTTGGGATGCCTACACTGCATGTGTGCATGTACCGGAACTCCCTTCCCAAAATGTGTGTACCGACGCATGTTGGTGTGTACAGGGATGGACCAGATGGGTCCTTTGCATGTGGGTTATATATATATGATTTTCTTATTTGAGAGATTTGTGTATTGGAAGATTTATTATACAATTGGAATGTCTTGCGCTGTCTCGGTATATGGGGAGGTCATACCCGTATGCCAAGATAATGCGGCGGTTGTTATGTGCTTGATGGGAGAGTCGGGGCGTGACAACTTTATTGGTATCAAAGCCAGGTTCACGATTTTAAAGGTCTCAGGGTTTTGAAATGTTTTGAAATGTTTCCAAATGTCCCAAAAGTTTTCTAAAGATTTTGAAATGTTTAGTTTTTGAAAAAAAAATGTTAAGATCTTTTAAAAGGTTTTCGGAGAATGTACTGAACTTTTCATAGTTTTCTTAGTGAATTAAGGATATCCTTTTTAGGGGGTTAAGCACTTGGGATAGCTCCTATTTTAATTGTTAAGTTTAGACTCTCTCCGTAGAGTTTTGCTCCCCAAAACGAAGAATAAGGAACCCAAATAGAGTATTTTTCGCTCCACCTCCATAACCCAAGCGATGTATTGCTTTTTGAATAGCTTATAAATTGTGATTGAGGATCTCTCTTGGTTTGTTTGGCTAAATGATGAGTACCCTTATAGTAATTCTTGTGGACTAATATCTTGACGTTAGAAGTTTGACACACTTATTTAATAGGTAAGGTAATAGAGAATTGCTAATGATTAAGATGTAAGGTAAATTACTCTAGAGAGATTGTATTGTGTATAGATGTTAGGGATAAATATTTTCATAGTTTATTTTATTAGGTGTGATGAGTATTTTGTTTGGGTTAATGTGCGAGTGTTGATTTAATCATTTAAAAGTACGGAGTTTGTTAAGCACTTCAATCGATTTGTGATCCCTTGGCAAAAGATTTTTTTTGGATGTCACTCCATTGAAAGAATATGAGAAGTAAGACTACTTCTACTAAGGAGAATTTTCTTAAAAGTTTTCAAATCAGTCCTATAGGGACCAAAAGAAGGTAGGATTTTCAACTATTGATGGCAAATTAGGTGCCACTAGAATTTGAAATTCTCTTTATCTCTCTTACTCATTGTGACTATTGATTATAAGCCCTAATAATGACAGTATTATAGAAATCATTGCATTTCTCTGGCCTTTATATTATCTGGCGAGGTTAGTCAATTTTGTGGTCCAAGACTACAACTTGAATAGAAAGGGTGTAAATTTAGTTGGAGGTAAAATTAGCAAAGGTACATGTAATTGTGTCATGTTACTTGTAGATGCTCTTGTCGGTTTCAGGCCTAATTGTCATGAGATTTGAGGAAGACTCTTGATGTGGATTTCACCTCAAGGGACAAGGCATGTAAGATGCATTTTGATTATCTTCCTTCCACTTAGAATCCAAATTATATTAAATCGAGTCATATTCCTTTTATGGCTAAAAACATATAGCTATCTTATAGAAGTCAATAGGTTCAAAAATTTTCTGGAGAGTTTTGCAAATGTTCTACTTGGCTAAGTTAAGATGATTAATGTGGATATATTTCAACATGTTGGAAATATTAGGGGTGAAAATGGAATTTTGGTTTATTTTGTTGATGACTTCCCCTCTATTTAATGTCAAATATATTACAGCATGTATGTGGTTTATAGATAAGCCTACCACCCATAGATATAGAATTGGTACAAGATTCTATGTAGAATGAGACATGGAAATTGTCATCATTTAGTAATTTTTGAAATTTAGTTCCAATAGGAAGATTGTATTGAAAGCACTATATGCAGATGGGAAGATTGTAATGTCTAGAGTGCAACAGTGATAAATATAAGAGACACTAAAAGTAGTTATTACTTTTTATAGTTTTAGGCAAGTCGTATAAGCTATATAAAAAAATGGGTAAAATATTGACATGCTTCATCTTAGTTTTCATGATTTTCTATATTAGATTCAAGATTCATGACAATTGTTGCCTACAACTTGAGAGGATAAAGATCACCTTCAACTTATCCTAGTACTCCAAATTCTTGGGATGAGATTGTCAATGATAAGAATTTATAAGGAATTTGGCCTAAAGATGAATATGTCCGAAGTTTCCATGTAAGTATTATGCACAGAGATGGTAGATGAGTTGTTTTATCAATAGATTGTACCAAAAAGCTTTTAATTGTGTTGCTGGAAAGTAATCCTAGATCTACTACTCTGGACCATTAGTAGATAAGACTAATAGTAGATTAATAAGTACAAGTAATTCTTCTGATGTATTCTATGAGGTTTCATATTTGTTTGTTCAAACTAGTGACAATTTTGTTATCTAGCATGGAAATTTGAGGATATGGAAAATCAATAGCGGCTTCCTCAATTCTTGATATAGTCACCTTGGAGGAGCTAATATGATGATCCTTTACAGGATGACATGAATATTATGATTATAATTCTTTAGATTCTCTGCTGAATATATTATACCCCTGTTTGAAGGAGCAAGTAATTTTCTAGACTTTCTGGAATCTTTAAAAGTATAGTTCATTATTCGTTCTTTAGTTTAAACGTGTTATATTTCTTTTATATCTCTATTCTCTATAAACGTTCCATTCTTCATCTCCTGTCTGCTCATGCACATATGCAAAAGCCCAACTCCGGGATCTATACATTGCAATGAGGTTTCTCTGGTGTTTCAATCGACTGTAGTAGTTTTGAGTTCTTTAGATAACCATTTAAGTAAAGTCCCTTAATTTGGGATAGATTCATTCTTCAACTAGAAGTATGAGGTTATATGGATCATTTTAGATTTTACAATATCGAACTAGTGAATCTTACAAGCATCTAGGCAGAAATGTTTATGCATGGTTACTTGAGCACCATTTAGGAGTCAGAATGTCAATAAAAAAAATTTTGAGGTATATTGAACAGGTCGAGTTCAATGACAGTATCTTTAGATACTTGTGGTATGTGCATTAAAGATTTCAGTTTTAAATTCTTCTGCAATGCTTTGCTACAGAAATAGGGTAGAGGCTTGCTCCAGTATTACTAAGAAATGCGTTGATCTAGAAAGTGTTACTCCTTTTATATCCAAAGGTTTTAAAGGTTTTAGAACAAATAAGGAGATTCAGATATTATTGATTTTTGTATCTTATTTGCTGCAATTAGTAAAAAGGAAATTAGAGGAACCTCAATCTCAAGGAATAACACCTACCAAGTACTTATATTATCTAAGACAATTTTTCTATCATTACTTTGGGGAATACTATAGAGCATGATAATGTATTTATATATTGAATTTATTTGTTGAAGGCGTTATTTTCAATATGGTGTTGAGAATTTGACAGCAATGTAACCTGAGAAACAACAGTTGTAGGAAAATGTGGGCATAGAATTGATGTATAATTATTATTTAAATTTCGATGACGAAATTTGTTTTTAAGGGGTTAAGAGTTGTCATACCGTAAAAAAATAATAAAAAAAAAAAGACAGAAGAATGAGAGGGGGGTAAGAAGCGCAGCGTTTTGGACCAAAACATTGCACTTTCTCCCCAAGTGTGAAGTTAGAGCAAAAAGCCCTAATTTCTCTCTCTTTTCCTCCTGTCTCTCTCTCACGAACTCTCTCTCCCTCTCTCTCCCTCTCTCTGATTCTCACTCTCCCCCTCCCTCCGTCGCGTCTCCCTCACTCACCGGCGACAACCTCACGGTTCCTCCGACCGCCATCTTCAAACCCTAGCCACTCATCCCATTCTCTTTTGTCTGTCTCTTCCTCTACTCTCACTCTCTATTTCTCTCTTGAATCTCCATCTCTTTGTCTCTCCCGATTCTCTTTCGAATCTCCGCCACTCTCTCCGCCTCCGACCATTGTGTGCTACCGCTTCTCTCTATGGTTCGCTCTTTGCTTTCTCTCTCTCTTGCGCGTGCAAACAAAGTTCTCCTATCTCTTCCTCGTGTGCGATAGTAGCACTATGTCTCTCTCCCTTGCTTGCTCGCGCGCGCTGCTCTTTGCGAGCACCACCTTTCTGCAACCTTCGCATAAGCCCCAAGCCGGAAGTAGCAGCAGACCCTCGAAAACCCTAGGTCGCGATTCCTCCACTACTGATGTCTTGAATCGGACATCCGAGAAACCTAGGCTGACTGGTGATCCATCTCTATGCAGGTAAAAACAGATTTCTGAATTCTAGTTCTAAAGTTTCGATTTTTCTAGGTGATTGAACTAACTTACCATATCTTGTTTTGGTAAAAAAGCACTGCAGATCACCAATAGGACTGAGGAGATATTCGAACGAGGTTGCAAAATGTGAAAACCTTAGGTGAGGGGATTTTTATCTTTTCGATAAGTTTAATGAATCTACGGTTAATGTAGGGTGAAAAGTTCTATATATGTCTAGAATGTATGTTGAACTTAATAGAATACATTTATGAAATTCTATATATGATTATTATAATTAAGTCTAAAATTCTATAGGAATTTAGGTTGTCTAGTATGAGAAAACATGTTATAGGATAATAGAACCCTGTTGGGTTGATTTGAATAGTTTTTCTTGAAATTCAAATGGAATGTTCATGAAAATATTAGAATTTGAGGTTGGAATGGAATATTCTGCAAAATGAAATAACTTGTTTTAAAATTGTGTTCTTAAATAAGTAACTTGTTTTAAAATTGCTTTATAAATGGTTTTATAAGATTTTTACACGTTTTATATAAATTGTTTTGTGATTGTGGGATGTCTGAACTGGATTGTAAAGTATGAATGCATCCACCGTATTTATGAATGCTTGTGTGCCATATGTTATTTGATATTGGTTTATGAATTGTTATGACAAGAAATTTATGATTATTTGTTGGAAATTATGGCACATGATTTGTGAAATGAGGTATTTGAGAAATGAAGGGTACTGGTAGTTAATGGTTATAGTCATTCCCACCACGGAGCGACCTAACGGGGTGGCATGGTTGGGGTTGGATGTGCGGGGGAGTTAGACGTCCCTCCCTCTGCCGAAGTCGTGCTATATTTGGTTTACACCCCGGTAAGGTATGAGCCAATGCTAAAGAAGGGGGTAGTGTTTTGAAATACTGAAATGAAAAACTCCTTGGCGGGCTTCCGTCTGGGTTCGGCCAAACTCAGGACGGAAGTGATTTCGATGGGACCCTTGTGATCTTCTAAAGGAATATTTGATGTGAATGCATACATTGTGAACTATCTGATTTATTGAAAATGCTTTTATATATATAAAGTGTTGTTTATGAGATATATTTTGATTTTCCTATATTCACCCCTCATTTATCACACAATTATACCATTGCACTCCACTCACTGAGTATTCCCCAATATTCACCCCTTTCTCACATTTTTCAGAAATATTTAGTTCAAAGATTGGACGTTGGAGCTTACGAAAGATGTTTTGCTGATTTGCATAGGTATTTAGTAGTGTAGGATTTTTGGGAATTGTAGAATGTAGAACCATGGAAAGAAAGTTCTGTACATCTCATACCGGGCAGATTTTACTGATACTGGTTGAGTTCTTTGGCAAGTATTGGTAAAATCCGACGGTTATGATTTGAGACTTCATTTTTTTCATTGAACCGTTTTTGGAAAAATGTTTTATCTTATACTGGGATATTTGAATTGAAATGTTAAATCTACAACTATGATTTGAGTTTTCTTTCATTTTGATTTGAAATATTTTTGGAATGTTTTATTTGTACTAAGAATTCTGCATTGGCTGGGATAGTCACACTGCATGCATGCATGTACAAGAACTCCCTTCCCAAAATGTGTGTGCCGACGCATGCTGGTGTGTACAAGAATGGACCAGATGGGTCCTTTGCATGTGGGCTGTATATGTATGATTTTCTTATTTGAGGGATTTGTGTATTGAAAAATTTATTGTACAATTGGAATGCCTTGCGCTGTCTCGATATATGGGGAGGTCATGCCTGTATGCCGAAATAACGCGATGGTTGTTACGTGTTCGACAGGAAAGTCGGGGCGTGACACCACGTACCTACACACATGCCACCCTCATCCTGGGTTGTGTCTTGGGCCAGAATGCGGATCCAGGTCGCAACCGACCTAGACCACCTGCTTCAGTTCACGCTCCTCCGGGTGCGTGAATCACTAGCACCTACTCCTACGGCTGACACGTGCCTCAGAGCGCGTATATGCCACCCGCCCACGGGTTGGGGTTTTGCCGACTCCCTACAACTGGGTTTGTTCGGCCTAGCGATCAGAAAACCCATTTCCGGCCACTTTTAATGTCTTTTTTCGACTGGAAATTATAATCGGGTTTCCTTCCTTGATCCTAATCTTGATTTAGGACGAATCTTGCCCAAAAATGGCAGATTCAACCACCTCCGTCATGGCCCTTCACGGCCAGTTTGGAAATTCCAGTTCCGGCAATAATAGTTGCAATTGATCACTGAAATCGATAGATTTGAGTGTCAGGAACACATTAGATCATTTGTATGTATCAATTTATCATCTAACTTGACAGATCTAAGGTTTCGAGATTCATACGATTTAAAATTTTGACCGAACTTTTCAAAACATTAATGTATTCGAAAAATTTAACAAAAATTATTTTCATAATCATTGGACCATCGGTATTCTCGTGGTATCCTCGAATTCATGAAACTCACATTAGATCATTTGTATGTATCAATTTGTCATCTAACTCGACAGATCTAAGATTTCGTGATTCATACGGTTGAAAATTTCAACCGAACTTTTCAAGACATTAATGTATTTGAAAAATTCAACATAAATTATTTTCATAATCATTAGGTCATAGGTATTCTCGTGGTATTCTCGAATTCATAAAATCAATCCATAATTCGAACCCTGAATTTTATATTTTACACATTTTATACTTGAAAAAATTTTAAATTTTTTTTTAATAAATCTAACTCGCTTCGATACTAATGTTAGATTTATTCACATGTATCGAAAGTATGGTGAATTACAAAAATTAAATAGTTTGAAATTTTTAGATAAATATCTCGATGTATAGACCTCCAAAAACTCAACCGTATTATGAAATCTCACAAATAAACATACGATCAGGATGATAATCACGAAACTGAACCACCATCACAGATTCACGAGTTCTCAACGCATATTCCGATAAATCCAATATGATGACAGAAATTTTCCTTTTAAAAAACTAATCAATATCTCGAATGTATTTTTCATAAATGTCTCGATCTAGGCAATTCTCAAATTGCTCTTGAGTCACACATTCACCAATAACGTGCAGAGTTTGTTTTTTAATCACCTTTAAACTCACATTCAACAAAGGTTAACTCACGTAGTTGAGATGAGAGAAATGTTGGGAGAGGTTATAGCATAATGTGATAACTTTTCATATTTAAAATTTAATTAGCTTTTAACATTAAGTAAAATGTCCCCACGCGAACATATTTATCAACCGGATAAAATTCCAGGATGTTTTGTTTCTCAGTTAGCTCACAATGTTTTACCTAAAAAGGGCTTTGAAAGCCTTATTCTGTGTGCTGGGTTGAATAAAAGAGCCTTTGGAGTGTCACTTTCATTGTACTTCTTGTGCTAAAAAATGAAAAATTGTTTGAGTTCTATTTAAAGCTAACTTCTTGTGCAAATGTTACTTGGCCGACAGGATTCCACATTCAGATTTAGCAATGGACCCTCCATTGCAAAAGGTGTCAGATAACCTATCTGTGATGCTTTGACGCCTCACAAGGCATCGCAAATTTCCAGGTGGCATTGCAAAATAAACAAATCAGCTTTCTGCCACTCGTGTTATATGTAACATAATCAAAGATAAATTATTAAAAAATTAGATGTTACTTATATATAAAGATATAAATATTAAAAATTTATTGAAAAGATAATTTTAAATAAGAATGAGTTGAGTACGAGAATCCGACCTGATTGAATTATTGTTGTTGCTATTGCTCTGTTGTTATTGCTATTATTATTTTAATTTTTTGTAGATAGTTTTTTTTTATTTTTTTATTTTTATTATTTTTATTATTTTTATTATTATTTTTATTTTCTTTATTTTTATTTTCAAACTTTAATTTTATATATATATTTTTTTTTCTTTTTTCTCTCTTATATTCGTTTTTCAAATGAAAAATTTTAAATTTTGAAATTAAGACTCTTATGTTGTGATTATTACCACTATTGTTATTGTTAATTGAACAACAATTAAGGATATTAGATTTAAAAATTAAAAGCCCAACCCTAACATTGCGACACCACATAGTGGCATATGAATAGTCATCGCAAATTAGAGATAGCATTTCATGACGCCAACAGGTATTGCAAAAAGCATTGCAACATTAGCGACGCTGAAATTGTGATGAAACCATGAGTCACAGACTTAGCGACCCCACTATTGTTGCTTTTAGCAATGAAACTTGCTGCAAATAGGGTGGGAAAGTTTAGCAAAGAAGACATCCATGCCAAATTCGTCATAAAAGTTCCATGCGCAATGGCAGTATGCTTGTAATGCTCATAATGTCTTATTTGGGAGATCATAGGAGTATGCTTGGCATGATCGAAGAGAAAATATTTTCTAATTTGTTAAAAATGATTCTTGCTTTACTTTGAAACTACTAAAAGGGAAATTTGGGTATAGTTTGAAAGAGATATGAAAGGAATTTGAGGACAAGGAACTCAAGACAAAGTAGACGTCATGAACAATTGATAATAAGAACTCGCGTCAAGTTCTTTGCAACTGGTGCAGATAGACCTAGAATACGCAACCTCTAAAATCAGTGGATGAAACACTATTTCAAAGGGAGGGCTCGAGGATTTTACATCTTTAAGCAAATTGATAGAAAAAAGCATGAAACTAAGGCATTCATGTGTAGCGCAAGACCGTGCCGCGGTCAACCAAGGAACCACAGCGATGGTCTTAGTTTCCATAGTGCCACTTCTACTGCCATGAAAATACATTTGATAATACTCTAGTCTGAGAAATAAGCATAAGAGCGCCCCAAAAAAAGCTAGTTTGGCAACGCAAGCTTTGGGATGCCAAGAAGGCATCGCACAATCAGCGGTGCCACTAGCGATGCAGGCGACGTAAACAACGATGCCATCATATTAAACGTTCGTTCCCAAAAGCCACGGCATTGTCTATGATGCCATATGCATCACAAGATTGAGCATGAGATCATGCAGAAACACAGCATCATAAGGTGCATCGCCCAGGGCACTGCTAACTTTAGTGCGAGATGGTGCAAACAGCCCATGTCACAAAAGGCAATGCTCGTAGCATCACTAAACTCACCGTGACTTGGCCAGAACATCAGCGGTGAACACCGCATCACTAAAAATACAATGCATCTTTCAGGGTTGTAGAAGGCAACGTTAAATATGGCGATGCTGCAAAGGGCATCGATAAAGTTTTCACATTGTCCTTTTTCAGTGCCTTGTTATCATAGGTTTGAAAAGTCATTGTGTGACACTCACTTTTGGTGTCCTAATGGGCGTCACTAAGTGCCTTTCAGTGTTCTATTGTTTCAAATTTGAAGTTATCGCACAATGCCCACGGAATGCATTGCAAAAAACATTTTTTAGTATTCCATCACATCAAGTCTGAAAAGTAATTTTGGAATGCCATGCCGAGGCGTCGCTTACGGCGTCACAAATGGCCCTTTTTAGTGATCTCTTGTGTCTATGCAGGTACTGTTCTTCGACGGATGTTTGTTTGTGTCACCGTTGGCATCGCAAGTGACCTTTTTTATATACATGTTGTCACATTATGTACATATTTCATAGACGGCATCAGAAATGGTGCTGCTGTTTTCACCACAAAAATTTCTCTCTCTCTCTCATTTGATATGCTTATTATATTTTTGATACCACAAAAAGATAGCAAATTTTTTAGATTTTTTAGTAAAAAAAAATATTATCATAATCTTTAAAGGCCGATTTTTTATTTACGTATAAGGCAAATCATTTTTTGTTAATTAGTATATATATATCGAATAAATTTAATTACAATTATTTGAAGAAACGGTTGTGAACAACGTAGAGAGGGTGAATAGATTGTTTTCGGCTCTTTTAGGTTTTTCTGGATTTTGAGAAAAGATTAAAAAGAGAGAGAAAAAATGAAGACTCGGGTTCCAACCTCTCTGGTATATGTCTATTCTTAGACTATACTTAGATTTTTTAATTCATGATTTTCTTAAAAAATAGTACAATCAACTAGTTTGTATAGATGTTAGTCGAACTTTACAGTGTTTCTCTTAAACACTACACTAGCTTTCTACAGGTATTGATAAACATCACGTGTTTCACTCAAACACTTAATACCCAAACCAACAAAACCCTATCTTGTGGTCTTTTGCAAACATTTACAAGTGAAACAAGAGTGGTCTTTTGCAAACATTTACAAGTGAAACAAGAGTTAAATAATGAAGCTTTAATTTTAGATAGTTCATTAAAACACAGACGGAGAATAAAGCACAGAAAGAAAATTTACTTAAAAGTCGTTCTCTGATCATTAGAGCTTAATAATGTTTCAAACTTTGTTAATCTTCTCATGAAGTGTTGTGTTTAAAGTAGTTAAGATAAAATAGCCCTTGAAGGTTGCTGAGCTTCACTTAATGTTCAACAATTATTCTGTAGGTACTAGCCGTTACTCACATCAACTCATGTCTTTCTTCCTTTAGGTCGACTTGTGTTTTATATTCTGTGAAATCCATGCTAGTGTAAGTCGATTCATATGCATGTTATGTAACCTTGAAAAATTCAATATTTGAATTTTTCAATTTATTATTCCTATAATTACCCAAGTGTTGGATTTTTTTTAATATTTTTTTTATATATAAATTATAAAGTATTAAATAGTTTGGTGATGTAATAATATTTTAGAAAACTTGTAGCTATGAGTTCAAATCTTCTTGGAGACAAATAACGAGAGATTTTTTTTCCCAATAATAAGTGACAAGCGGCCTTGTGGTTGGATAAGTTGACTTGTGGACATGGAGCTTGTGAGAGGCAAGAGCACTTGTGAAAATTTGGGTTGGCTTGTGCAAGGGTGAGGCGCCTTGTGAGTACAGGAGAGGCGTCTTGCGTTTATACAAAGAAAGGTTTTTGAGTTTTGGAGTTATTGAGTCACCTTGCACGACATGATAAGGCGACGCAGGACTCAAGAAATTAATTTTTGTTAAGTAAAGAAGTCATCAATGCGACCCAAGGAGTTGCCAATGCGGATTTAAGGAGTTTGAGCCACAGAATTTTTGAGTCTACACATAAACAATTTGCATTGTCTCAAAGACAGGACTACTTGCACTACAAAAAAAACACGGAGTTTGCGACAGACCTTTGCGACAAATTCTTTTTGTTGCTATTTTGCGACGAATTTGGCAGCGAAAAAAAATTTCATTACCATTTTCCAACGATATTAGCAACGAAAAAAACTTCGTAGCTAACTTAGCGACGAAATCAATCCTCGTCGCTAAATTTGCGACGAATACAAATTTCGTCGCTAAAGTTGCGACGAAAACGAATTTGTCGCAGATTTCAGCGACAAAAACTAATTTCGTTGCTCATTTCAGCAACGTTTCAGCGACGAACGTCTAGTTCGTCGCCGCTCTCAGCGACGAACGCGCTGTTCGTCGCCGCTCTCAGCGACGAACGCGCTGTTCGTCGCCGCTCTCAGCGACGAACGCGCTGTTCGTCGCCGCTCTCAGCGACGAACGCCCAGTTCGTCGCCGATCTCAGCGACGAACGCGCTGTTCGTCGCTGAAATCAGCGACGAAAGAGCAGTTCGTCGCTGAATTCGTTGAAAAAACTATTTAATACTTCTTTCTTCTACCTCTCCTCCCCCACTTTCCTCTCCCTCTCTTCCCCGCGGTGGTCTCCCTCCTACGAGGTTCTCTCTCTCTCTCTCTCTCTCTCTCTCTCTCTAGTTCCGGCGGGGGAAGGGCAGCGCCCCTCCCCCGGCCTGCTTTCAACGGCGGGGGAGGCGCTGTGGCGCCTCCCCCGCTGAGATCCGGCCACAGAGGCCAGATCTCGGACGGGATGGCCCCGCCCGCATCTTCGCGGGTGGGGCCGACCGGGGGAGGGGCAGCGCCCCTCCCCCGGGCTGCTTTCAACGGCGGGGGAGGTGCCGCAGCGCCTCCCCCGCTGAGATCCGGCCACAGAGGCCGGATCTCGGATGGGATGGCCCCGCCCGCATCTTCGCGGGCGGGGCCGACCGGGGGAGGGGCACTGCCCCTCCCCCGGGCTGCTTTCAACAGCGGGGGAGGCGCCGCAGCACCTCCCCCGCTGAGATCCGGCCACAGAGGCCGGATCTCGGACGGGATGGCCCCGCCCGCATCTTCGCGGGCAGGGCCGACCGGGGGAGGGGCAGCGCCCCTCCCCCTGGCTGGTTTGAACGGCGGGGGGGCGCCCCTGCGCCTCCCCCGCTGAGATCCGGTAAATAATTTTTTTTAAATAATTTTATTTTTATTTTTTTCAATATGCACTGCTGTTGCTATGCAGATACATTTTCTGGGTCTGGGGGTGCAACAAATGAAGATGTTTCGTCGTTTGACCTTCCAAAGAATGTAGTAGCAGTTGAAATGTGCAAACAACTGGAACACAATTTATATATTGTCCAGCATCTTGTGGCTGAATATCAAAGATGACCATCCTGATCCTCTAACAAAATAAACATCTTCAATTCATCTCTCGTCAAAGCTTAGAAGTATCGGTAAGCCCATTGAGAAGGTAGGGCACAATAACAATAATAACAATAATTTTTTGTTGTTAATTGTTTGAGAGTTCAGTGAAAGGGGCTTCTCTGTTCGAACTGTTTTTCGGTTCTGATATAAATCATTGGATGGGATTGGATTATTTTTTGGAAAATATCATTTTGCTATTTTTAGGTTATTTTAAGGTTGATTCTCAAGTTAATATGATTAAGTTTATATTTTCTTTTCCTTATTAGCATCCCAAATTACTTTAAACAATTCCACATCATATTTTGCTCAATTTATCATCACAACATTATAATAAGAATTTAATAGATTTGTCTATTCCAATAATTTCTCAAATACTTACTGTCAATCGCTTAATGAGAAATACAATTTTGTATTCTTACTTTATTTGTTAGATTTTTTAGAAATTTGTTCAACTGTTAATTAACACTTCTCAATTTCGTTGGATATTTTAGTATATTGTTATTTTATTTTTCTTCTAATTTCTTATACGATAATGCAGGAGAAATATGACCAACTTCTACTTAGAAATTCCAGTGGTATTGATAATGCTGCAACGTCTGAGCCATCTATTAATGATATGGCTTTATGGCTCGAGGCAACTGGTGGAGCAAAGAAGGGAAGAGTACTTGGGATGGGCTCGTTGAGCAGAACTTGCAGACTCAGTGGTCTAAGTTCTTCCGGCCAGACACCAGTAAGAGCAGAATTAATGCAAATGAACCAAGAGCTGAGCCACATGAAGGAGCTGTTAGCACAAAAAGACAATGAACTTCAAGTCATGCGCGTAGAACAGCAGCGAAGAGACAATGAAATTCAAGCCATGCGCGTTGAACAGCTGCAAAGAGACAATGAATTTGAAGAGTTTCGCGCACAACGGAGGCTTATAATGCAGCATCTTCAGCTAGTCTCCGCTTCAAGTTCGATTCCCCCTTCTCTATCTCCTCCAAATGATGGTGATGATGATTTTGACATATTTGGTGATGGTGATGGTGATGGTGATGGTGGCGGTGACGGTAATGGTGATGATGATGATGATAATGTTTCTTGAAACAATTTTTATTTCACGTTTATATTTAATTAGATTTCTCATTAGAATTTCATTTATACTTCTACAAATTCGATATTCTGTAACTTATTTAGTACTGTTTAATATTATTTCATGACGATGGTAGTGTTTTTTTAATTATTATTTCATTCATACTATTATATGGTCAGTTATTTGAATTAGTAGATACTGCATAAATTTCGTATTCATGGCTGTTCGATGGTACCCTGGATGATTTGTTGATGATGATGTTGGTGGTTTAGCTCATAAACTGGTTGGTTGAGACTATCAGGGAGGAATATGATATACATGGAAATTTGGTGCAAATATTAAACAAATTAAATTTTTTTGTCGCAAATTTTTTATATTCGTCACTAAATTCGTCACTGATTTTGACATTCGTTGCAAAATTTGTTGCTGAATTTTTAAGATTTCGTTGCAAAATTCGTCGCAAAAGCCGACGCTGATTTTGTCGCAGAATTGCGACAAATTATCTCACAAATAAATTTGTCGCAAATTGCGACGAAAATAAATTCGTCGCAGATTTTGTTGCAAATTTTAGCAACAAAAAACTATTGCTAGAAATTTGCAACGACAAAATTTGTCGCTAATTTGTGACAAAAAATATTCGTCGTTGTGTTGGTCGCTAAATTGCAACAAAAAATTTTTTGATGCTCGCAAAATTGGTCTGAAATTGCAACAAAAAATAATTGGTTGCTAATTTGTGCAACAATTTTTGCAACAAACATTTTATTGTTGGAAATTTTTCCGACAAAATGTTTCGTCGCAAATTTTGTGGGAAAATTGCAACTAAAAAGTTTTGGTTGCTAATGTTTGCGACGAATTTTGCGACGAACTATAATCTGTCGCTAATTGGCGACAAATTTCATATTTTTTGTCGGAAAATTTTGCGACGAGTTATTAGCGACAAATTCTGATTTGTCGAAAAATTGGTCGCTAAATAATTTAGCGACGAATATTTCTTTAATTTTCGTCGCAAAATTTGTGGCTAAATACAAGTTTTTTTGTAGTGTTGTACTACTAGCCTTGGGTTTGGTAAGGCGATTTGTCACCACCACAAGCCATATTCAAGCCTTAGAAAAATATGTTTGCAGTAAAAACAAGGCGACTCAGCAAAGAAGTGAGGCGATCTGTGGATATTTCAAGAAGGAAATTTTGGTCGTCTTGCGCTACTTTTGAGACGACTTGAGGGCTTGATAAAATAAAGAGTAAGCCGACTTGTTGGACAACAAACGGACATGGCCTTTGAAAACCTTAAACATATAAGGCGACTTGTGTTACTTGTAAGTCGACTCGTGGTACTTGCAAGTCGACTCGTGGGTATAAAAGGAGGCGAAATGATAAAAATGGACGAACAAATTATTAAAAAATTATTTATTTATTTATTTTATTTTAAAACCCCTCATTGCATACAAATGTCTGATCATGTACACCTCATTGGATACACTATACTGCCCATTGCACTGGCATAAGAGATTCTATTCATCTCCTTTATTTTTTTCTGAGTTTTAGGGTTTATGTTAAGACTTAGATTTTCATTTTTAGCGATAAGAATATCTATTGGGTTGTAATCACTCATCTCAAAATGTTCAAGAATAATCTTGATGTAGAACTCTTATGAAAGAGTCAACACCCTCCTCGAGTGATCTCTTTAGATCCAAATTATGATATTGAACTAAATCTCATCCATGTCTTTTATATCAAAACTTGACAATAACCATATTTTAATAGTTATCAGATACTCTCTGTTGTTCTCAACCAACAAAATGGTACTCACATATAAGACCAAGATCACAAAAGAGTCACTAGAATATATTAGGTACGCGTAATGATTCTCTTCAATCGTCACAAACCCATAATATATCATATTCTCATGAAATCTCAGGAACCATTGGTTGGATGATTGCTTAAACCCATGTATCGACTTTCAAAGTCGATGGACCTAATCCTCCTAACTTTTTAGAACAAACCATTTCATGTAGATCTTCTCATCCAAACTTCTATTAAGAAATGTTGTTTTTACATCCATCTAGTATAATTTTAAATCCATATTTACGATAATCGCTAAAATTAAACGAATTGAGATAAATTAGACTATGAGAAGAAGTCCACACCCTTAGTCTAAATGTAACCCTTGGCTACCAAACGGACTTTATAACTCTCGATCCATCTATCGGCATTTCTCTTGATCTTGAGAACACACTTGATCCTAATAGCCTTTTTACTCTCAAGAAATTCAACTAGATCTCAGATCTCATTGATTTTCATTGACTTATTCTCTTCATCTATGACATTTAACAAATAGTCATTTGTACAACTCTTGAAAGTCTCTTAAACTGTTTTAAATTCCTCATCATCCTTAAGGGTTACAATGAGAGTCTCACCCTTAATCGAGAAGCGATATTTAGGTACACCTCCTCGATACTCTTACGAGAAGACAGAATCACTTCACCTTTAGATAGATCACTCCCACTAGAATCAAAATCCGTAATCGGTTTTTGTATCCCATTCTGGGCTAACCTGAACCACTAGATTCATTCATCTCATGGAAGGTAAAGTCTCGATTGATTTTACCTCTCATAGGAATATTATTCTCAAGAAATGTGGTATCACGAGACTCAATTTCAATAATAGTGTCATCCTATACTCACCTAATGTCACGTCCCAAACCGGGTTCATGAATAGCCGTCCGTTGCCCTGGATGCCACTGTATTTCTATGAAAAATCGGACAGAATCTCCCCATAAATCGGAGGTCTCCCATATACAATTTCACTTGTATAACCATATTCATCCTGTAAAATAAAAACAAATGGTCATCTCGGCCTCTCCAAAATTAACCAATGTCACAACCAATATCCAGAACAACGCAGACTATAACAACAAATTTCACAGTCCTAAGCATAGACCTCTACTGCCATACCTCCGTCAAAGGCATGGACAGCCGTCAGTCGCCCCTCCTGTGATTTAGAGGAGGCACCAAGCGATCCTAGAGTATACTTCTAAGACATGACACATTCCCAAGTATTTACACAATGAACCAGAAATGTTTCAATACAATGTTATGCAATGACATGTTCATATTTATACAGTCATCCCAAAATTATATGATGGTCGTCTATCGACCTCAGAATACATACACATCACCAATACAATTGCTAACTCACGAAATTGCGACAAAAATATACGACTCCTCAAGTTCAGACCAAATCTCCCAATGATACTGAGCGTCTTAAAAGCAACGCTCCTTGCCAAATACTATCTCTAAAACAAGAAAGGAAGTGAGGGGTGAGTACTCGGGGAAGAATACTCAGTGAGTTAGTGGGTCAATGCAATCGTCAAATATGAAGTGTGAAACCGGAGTGTCAAAACATAAGTATACGAATCATTTTTCAAAACATCATGCTTTTCATTTCAACAATATATCATTAGCACGCATTTTCAAATCAAATATGCATCCAAAGCACTGTCACTAAAAATATAGATCTACCAGCCGAAAATGTCCTAGCAGAGGTCTACCGCGACCTATGACAGACGTACCGGGGGTGTTATATGCAAATTTATTTAAAGTGCTCTCTACCCCGGCGTTGGCGACGAACCTCATCCAGGTGCTAGACTTGGAGAGAGTATCCAAATCCTCCCCCTTTCGGATTCAACCTGACTAGTACCGTGTCGTTAATCAAATCACGACAACTCGTGGGATACCCCAGGCCTAGGCATATCCGGACGACACTAAAGCGTCTCTCACGGTGTCCTTCGTAGCTATGGAACAATACATATCAAAGCTCTCAAAATCAATATCAATATCTTATCAAAATGTACCGAAATCAGATTCATAAACCAATGCAACATAGAGCATAAAATGACACATTATACATTTCAACCACATGGATGCATAATTTCATAATTTAACACAGTTTTTAGATACTCCATCGGTTCACAAAAATCAATTTTAAAACCAATCAAAACATTTCAAACATACGACAAATCATGCTCATTCATCAAAATATTATAAAATAGGGTTTACATATTAAACAAAAGTATTGAAATAAATCTCACTCACCGTATACGGGAGGGTGATCATTCCCTATTTTAAAAGCCAATTCAAATCTGACCGCTCGAGTCTCCAATGAGATTTTCCTAATTAATCATCACAAATCAATATCAAATAAGGGCCTAGTAATGCATTTTCAATTTTTTTCTTTCCAACCAATACTACCTAATTTGACAAAATTTATTCAAAGGTTGAAGAGATTTCATTTCTCTCACCTAGGGTTCCTCGGATCTCAGATCTAGCTTTCGTTCGCCCATCGGTTTGGTTTAAAACCTGAATGTTTCCAAATTTGAAACAATTGTGAGCAATTTAAGTCTAATAACTAAAGAATTTCGAAACTCTAGTACGAAAATTGAAACTTTGAGTCATTTACCTTCGCAGAGGCTCACGGACTGTCACGGGCCGTCACGGGCTCGTGGGCCGCGGGCCTGGAGGGCCTGCAGGTTGGCAGTGGGCCCCCGCGGGCCGGACTGGGCCGCAGTGCTCTTACAGGGGTGCGCAGGCTGGGCGCACTCAGGCTCATGCTAAGGGCCGCGCAGTGTGCGCTCGCGCTCGAGAGAGCGCGCAGTCGCGCGAAGGAGAGCGCAGTAGCGCTCATGCAGGAAGGAGCTGCAGCGGCTCGTTCGCGGGAGGGAGGAGCTGCAGTGGCTATGGGTGGCGCGCGGCGATCTTCGCGGCGGAGGATGGCAGATTTGCGGTAGAGGGCGATCGAGAGGGAAGGAGATCATGAGAGATAAAGAGAGAGTGAACAGTGAGAGAGAGAATCCGAGAGAGAAAGATAGAGAAGGAGAGAAGAAAAGAAGAAGAAGAAGAAGAAGAAGAAGAAGAAGAAGGAGAAGGAGGCAGCGGCAGCGATTACGCGGTGGAGCGCGCGGCGGCTACAGGGGAGGAGAGGGAGGCAGAATCGGGGAGAGAGAGAGAGAGAGATGAAGAGTTAGATTAGGGCTAAAAGCCCTATCTAACTTGGGGGCACGAGTGTTGCGTTTTGCCTCAAAATGCAGCACTCCGCTGCCTCCCCCCAACATTTTTTTATACAAAATAGAATATACGGTGTTACATTTTCTAACCCCCTAAAAACAAGTTTCGTTCTCGAAATTAAAAGAAAACTATACAGAAAATAGATGGGAGTATTGTTTCCTCGTGGCTTCCTCAGGCTCCCAGGTCTGTTCCTCGACTTGGTCACTCCTCCACAAAACTCTAACAAGAGGAACCTCTTTGCTCCGTAGCTTTCTGACCTGTCGATCCAGAATAGCCACGGGTTGAACAAGTAAGCTCAAGTCCTCTCGAAACTCAACTGGCAGAGCCTCTAAAATATGTGAGGGATATGGTTGATATCTTCTAAGTACTGAGACATGAAATATATACTGAATACGCGATAGGTCTATTGGTATCTCCAATTTATATGCTACACTTCCGACTCTCTCAAAGATACGGATGGTCCCAATATACCTGGGGCTCAACTTCCCCCGCTACCCAAATCGAATGACTCCCTTCAAAGGAGATATCCTTAAGAATACCATGTCTCCCACAGTAAACTCTAGAGGTCATCGCCTACGATCTGCATAGGATTTCTATCTATTCTGGGTGGCTTTCATCCGCGTATGGATAATCTTCACTTTCTCCTTCGTCTCCTCTACCAACTCAACATTGGTGAGTCGTCGCTCACCAACCTCATCATAGCACAACGGGGTACGACACTTCCTCCCGTGCAATACCTCATAAGGTGGCATGCCAATGCTCTCCTGATAGCTATTATTATAGGCGAACTCCACCAACGGAAGATAACGATCCCAACTCCCCCGGAAATCCATAACACATGCCCTAAGCATGTCCTCTAAAATCTGAATGGTCCTCTCTGACTAACCATCTGTCTGGGGATGATACGCTGTGCTGAAATTCAGTCTAGTACCCAGAGCCTCCTGCAGACTGGGCTAAAAACGGGATGTAAATCTGGGGTCTCGATCTGATACTATCGACACTAGAACCTCATGCAGTCTCACAATCGTATCAATATAGAGGCGTGCCAATGCCTCAAGCGAGTAATCACTCCTAATCGGGATGAAGTGTGTGGACTTAGTAAGTTGGTCAACTATCACCCAAATAGTATCATGTTGTGCCGAAGTCTGCGGTAACCCCACTACGAAATCTATCGTGATATGCTCCTACTTCCACTCAGGAATGGGAAGGGGCTGTAAAGTGCCAACTGGACGCTGGTGCTCAGCCTTTACTTGCTAACATACAAGGCAACGAGCAATAAATTCCACAATTTCCTGTTTCATATCCGACCACCAATAACTGTCTCTGATGGTGCGGTACATTTTAGTACTACCGGGATATAAAGCATAGGCAGATGAATGGGCCTCCTCAAGAATAGCCCTGCGGAGATCACTATCTACTAGTACACTTACCCGATCTCGAAAAACTAACAGACTATCATTGCGAACTCTAAAGTCATCAATATCACCTCTGCTGGCTTTCTCATAAATACATCGGAGCTCTTCATCACTCTGCTGAAGCTCCCTGATACGGTCGAGCAAACTCGGCCGAACTTCAAATCTGGCTAGTATAGCTCCCCGATCATCACTATCCAACCTGACTCCCAAAACTCGGAGTCCAAATAAACATGAGAGATAAGTACTCTAGGTAGTCTGAGAAGAAGAAGACGACTTCCGACTCAAGGTATCAGCCACTACATTAGCCTTGCCCGGATGATAGTCAATGATGAGGTCATAATCCTTTAGCAGCTCTAACCATCTCCGTTGCTTCAAATTCAGCTCCCTCTGAGTGAACAGATACTTCAGACTCTTGTGATCTGTAAACACCCTACATGTGACCCCATATAGATAGTGGTGCCATATTTTTAGTGTAAAGACTATGGCCGCCAACTCCAAATCATGCGTAGGATAGTTCACCTCATGCTTCTTTAGTTGTCGCGAAGCATAGGCGATAACTTTACCATCCTGCATCAATATACAGCCCAATCCCTACCTGCTAGCGTCACTGTACACTACATACTCTCGACTACTCGTGGGAAGGGCTAGAATCGAAGCGGACGTCAACAGCTGTTTGAGCTCCTGAAAGCTTGCCTCACAATGGTCATCCCAGCTTAATCTGACGTCCTTCCGTGTCAATCTAGATAATGGAGCAGCTATCCGAGAAAACCCCTCAACAAATCTGCTGTCATTCCCGGCCAGACCAAGAAAACTCCTGATCTCCGTCACTGTCTCTGGCTGCTCCCATCTCAATATAGCCTCAACTTTCTGCAGATGAATAAAGATACCCTCCGTAGAAACTATGTGGCCAAGAAAACCAATCTGCTGCATCCAAAATTCACACTTGGTGAACTTGGCATAAAGCTGTCTCTCACGAAGAGTCTGCAGAATCACCCTAAGGTACTGAGCATGCTCATCATCACTCTGCGAGTAGACTAAGATATTATCAATAAAAACAATAACAAACCGGTCCAAATAATCGTGAAAAATCCGGTTCATTAGGTTCATAAATGCGGCAGGGGCATTAGTCAGCCTAAACGACATGACTAAAAACTCATAATGTCCGTATTAGGTGCGAAAAGCCGTTTTTGGCACATCTTGACTTCTAATCCATAACTAATGATATCCTGATCGAAGATCAATTTTCAAGAAAACTTGGACACCTTGCAATTAATCAAATAAATCATCTATGCGAGGTAGCGGATATCTATTCTTCACAGTCACCCGATTAAACTGCCTGAAATCCACACATAATCTCAGTGAGCTGTCCTTCTTCTTTACAAACAGTACTGGAGTGCCCAAGGGGACGTGCTAGGATGGATAAACCCCTTATCCAGCAACTCCTATAGCTAAACCTTGAGCTCTCTCAGCTCAGCCGGCGCCATCCCGTATGGCGGCATAGAGATAGAGGTAGTCTCCGGAGCTAAATCGATCTCAAAATCAAACTCCCGAATCGGTGGTAATTCGGGTAGCTCCTCGGGGAAAATATCGGGAAAGTCCTATACCACTGGAACATTCTCCAGTTTTGGTCCCTGAACAGTGGTGTCTATGATATGAGCCAAATAAGCCGTACACTCGCGACGAATCATGCGTCTAGCCTCCAAAACTAAAATGACACAGCGGGGTAAAACCCGTCTCTCGCCCTCAACATCCAAAGCACTGTCACTAAAAATCATAGAGTTGCCAGCCGAAAATGTCCTGGCAAAGGTCTACCGTGACCTATGACAGGCGCACCGGGGGTGTTATATGCAAGTTTATTTAAAGTGTTCTCTACCCCGGTGTTGGCGATGAACCTCATCCAAGTGCTAGACTTGGAGAGAGTATCCAAATCCTCCCCCTTCCAGGTTCAACCTAGCTAGTATCGTGTCGTTAATCAAATCACGACAACTCGTGGGATACCCCAGGCCTAGGCATATCCGAATGCCACCAAAGCGTCTCTCACGATATCCTTCGTAGCTACGGAATAATACATATCAAAGCCCTCAAGACCAAAATCAATATCATATCAAAATGTGTCAAAATCAGGTTCATAAACCAATGCAACATAGAGCATAAAATGGCACATTATACATTTCAATCAGATGGATGCATAATTTCATAATTCAATACAATTTTTGGACACTCCATCGGTTCACAAAAATCAATTTTAAAACCAGTCAAAACATTTCAAGCATACGAAAAATCATACTCATCCATCAAAATGTTGTAAAACAGGGTTTACATATTAAACAAAAGCATTGAAATAAATCTCACTCACCGTATACGGAAGGGTGATCACTCCCTATTTTAAAAGCCAATTCAAATCTGACCGCTCGAGTCTCCAATGAAATTTTCCTAATTAATCATCACAAATCGATATCAAATAAGGGCCTAATAGTGGATTTTCAATTTTTTTCTTTCCAATCAATACTACCTAATTTGACAAAATTTATCCAAAGGTTGAAGAGATTTCATTTCTCTCACCTAAGGTTCCTCAGATCTCGGATCTAGCTTTCGTTCGCCCATCAGTTTGGTTTAAAACATGAATGTTTCCAAATTTGAAACAATTGTGAATAATTTAATTCCAATTACTAAAAAATTTCGAAACCTTAGTGCGAAAATCGAAACTTTGAGTCATTTACCTTCGCAGAGGCTCATGGACTGTCACGGGCCGTCGCGGGCTCGTGGGCCCCGGGCTGGTGGTTGACGGGCCGATGGGACTGGCAGGCCTACGGGCCTGATGGGTCTGGCGGGCCTGGAGGGCCTGCGGGTCGGCAGTGGGCCGCGGGCCGGACTGGGCTGTAGTAGGCTCTTGGGCTGGCATGCTCCCTAGCTAGGACTAGGGCTCGTGCTCGCGAACTGGATCGCTCGGGCTGGAGCGTGCGCTCGTGCGCAGGCGTGCTCGTGCAGGATCGCGCGCAGTGAGGCACGCACTCATGCAGAGGGTCATACTGGAGCTCGCTCGCGCTCGTGCTGGGGTACGTAGTGTGCTTGTGCAGAGGTGCACAGGGGAGCGTTAGGGATCGTGTCGAGGCGCGTAGGGGCGCGCTGGGGCTTGGGCAGAGGCACGCAGTGCTCATGCAAGGGTGGGCAATCTGGGGTGCGCTCAGGCTCGCGCTAAGGACCGCACAGTGCGCACTCGTGCTCGGGAGAGTGCCCAGTCACGAGAAGGAGAGCGCAGTGGCGCTCGTGCGGGGAGGAGCTGCAGCGGCTCGCTCGCGGGAGGGAGGAGCTGCAGCAGCTGTGGGTGGTGCGTAGCGATCTTCGCGACGGAGGATGGCAGATTTGTGGTGGAGGGCGATCGAGAGGGAAGGAGATCGCGAGAGATAGAGAGAGAGTGAACAGTGAGAGAGAGAATCCGAGAGAGAAAGATAAAGAAGGAGAGAAGAAAAGAAGAGAAGATGAAGAAGAAGAAGAAGAAGAAGAAGAAGAAGAAGAAGAAGAAGGAGAAGGAGAAGGAGGCGACGGCAACAATTACACGGTGGAGCGCGCGCGCGGCTGTAGGGGAGGAGTGGGAGGCGGAATTGGGGAAAAAGAGAGAGAGAGAAATGAAGAGACAGATTAGGGCTAAAAGCCCTAATCTGACTTGGGGGCGCGAGTGCTGCGTTTCGCCTCAAAATGCAGTACTCCGCTGCGTCCCCCCAACATTTTTTTTTTTTAACAAAATAGAATATACGGTGTTGCACCTAATAACACTTACTCTTTGGAGTGTTCTGAATAGCTTATAAAAATACACTTCTTTTTTTGTGGGTCTAACTTGCTGTGTAGATGTAAGGAATTGTTATCATATACGGTATAACCCTATGACCTCAAGTGGTTAAGGTCAAGATTTCACCCTGTCCAAAGCTCATATGAGGTACTGATTATGGATTTTGATGGGATATAATTGAAAACGTAGGTTGCTATCAATAAAATATATCTTTAATGAGAGATGGAGAAGTTGGCTTGCGCCATAATAGAGCTCAACATCTCTAACAAAATTCTTCCTCTCGATTACTCTATATTACTGAGGAGTAGTATGAATAGTCACTGTCTGATAATACTCTTCTCGAAACAAAACTCTCTAGATTGTTCTGATAAATACTCGTGCACTCGATCGATTCTAAAAATCTTTACTCTGAAATCTAATTGATTCTGAAGTTCGTTAATAAACCTCCTAAAATATTTTAATATCTCAGACTTGTGCGATATCATAGATATAATCGAAATACGTGTAATTGTCTAAAAATGTAATAAAGTACACAACTTCATTTCAGACTCTCACACTCGTAGGGCTACAAATATCGAAGTAAAACAACTACAATGGAGTCATAGCTCTCATTGTGTTGCCAAATGGCTTTTTTATAACTTTGTCGGCTAAGCAAAACTTACATACGGACAAGTCGAACTTAATTAGCATGCCCAATAGACCACTCGTTGCTAACTGGCTCATCCTCTCTTACCCCATGTGTCCAAGTCTACTATACCATATATTAACATCATCATCTACAGAATCAGATGTAAAGGTAATAGAAAAATAATAAAAATTACCATTGAAAGAAACAACATTTGGTATGTACAGTCCATCATGGATAAAACTATAATAGATCAAAGAGCTATCATATCTAATAAAAAAAGATGATTTTTTATATGGCAAAGCATATCCTATGCAATTTTAAACAAAGAATTGAAATCAAGTTCCGACAAATATTTGAAGGAGAAAGAACGTCATTTAGATACAGAGTCTAACTACTTTGTAATTTTAACTTGCATGTGTCAGTCCTCTAACAATGACAAATGCTCCGTTTCTCACATAAATCCTCCTAACTTGAGAATTCACTTGGCAGAACTTCACGTACATGCTCTTATCTTGAGCAATGTGGTCGATGGGTTCTGAGTTTATAATCTACAAAGGAGAAAAATCAGTAAATATTATAATAGATCAGACAAAACTAAAATCATGTAAAGAAGAAGGGCATTCCTTCCGCTCATCACACCCATGAGCAAAATGACCAAATTTACTATAATTATAACATTTCGCATTGGTTTTATCAATTTTGTTCTTTCTACGCTATTATACTTTGTTGTCGGATTTATCACATCACTTCTTCTTGCTTAAACCTTGAGCCTTCTTCTCATGTTTATATCATTCACGTTTGGTGTCACGGGAGTCCTTTCTTGACTCCCCTATATAAGCATAACCCAAGTACAGTCTACTTACCTCCAGGTGCTCCTCCTCGAGTTCACAGTGTCTGCTCACATTAATAAAAGTACAAATACTCTCAACATGGATGTGTTAGGTTTTCATGATCTCTCATGAAATAGGTAAAAATTGGATTACATCCAATACCTGAATTTCATTCGAAATGGGCTCGTCCATATTCCTTAACTCGACGATCATACTCGATATTTGTGTCAAATATTATATCATACAACTCTTTTCTTATAACTTATAAACTTATAAATCAATATTCTCACCTTAAAGTTGAAAAGAGTATCATAATCCTCTTTTTGGCCAAGCCAAACCGACATAACCATAAGATACTGCTCATAAACCGGGATCATGTCATCGTGCGTGCTACTGATAAAGATTATCCTAATTTGGCTATCCTTTTTTCTTCCACGCACGATAGATCTCCTAATCTCATTTAGCATAGGGTACGGTACCCTTACCGGGGCCCACCATTTCGTGTCTCAGAATTTCAAACAAATCTTGTTCCTCGAGAACAAGTTGAATCTTCCGGTATAAAATCTCACAGTTTTCACAATTCAGTTTATTCTCGTTGCAAAGATCTAATATGATAGTTTTCATTGTAATAATAGTTACTTTAAGGTTTATTGATACTTAGTCTCACATTTGGTGTGCCCTTCGAATCAACAAATGTTAAATGATACAAGTATAAACCTCAAAATGAACGTATGAGTCAATGAATACCATACAACACAACCTAAAATTGTACATTACCTTCCAAACTTTGACTCAGAACACAAAAACCCATAAAAAGTCACAAATAATGATATGGGACCTTCAGAAAAAGAGGAAAAACCAATCTGGAATGACCTGATGTGCCGCCAAGGACCGGTGACGCACCACTATGTGCCTTCACGCATCGGCAACAAGTTGCCGCATGCTTCAAACATGTAGAGCATGGGCCATGCACCTACACAGACGCCACCCTCATCCTAGGTTGCGTCCTAGGTTGGGATGCAGATCTGGGTCGCAACTGACGTAGAACGCCTGATTCAATTCACGATCCTCCGCGTGCGTGAACCACTTGCACCTACTCCCACGGGTGACACGCGACTCGGCATGCGTGTATGCCCTCCCGCCCACGGGTTGGGGTTTTTCTGACTCCCTACAACCGGGTTTGCTCGGCCCGGCGATCAGAAAACCCATTTCCGGCCTTTAATGTCGTTTGCCGACTGGAAATTATAATTAGGTTTCCTTCCTTGATCTTAATCTCGATTTTAGGACAAATCTTTCCCAAAAATAACGGATTCAACCATCTCCGTCATGGCCCTTCTGGCCAGTTTGGAAATTCTAGTTCTGGCAATAATAGTTACAATTGATCACTCAAATCGATAGATTTGAGTGTCAGGAGCACATTAAATTATTTGTATGCATCAATTTGACATCTAACTCGACAGATCTATGGTTTCGAGATTCATACGGTTGAAAATTTCTACCGAACTTTTTAAAACATTAATGTATTCGAAAAATTCAATAAAAATTATTTTCATAATCATTGGATTATAGGTATTCTCGTGGTATCCTCGAATTCATGAAACTCATCCATGATCCGAATCCTAAATTTTATACTTTACACATTTTATACTCGAAAAAATTTTAAAATTTTTTTTAATAAATCTAACTCGTTTCAATATTAGTGTTAAATTTATTCATATGTTTCGAAAGCGTGGTGAATCACAAAAATTAAATGGTTTAAAATTTTTGAGTAAATATCTCGATTTGTAAGCCTAAAAAAACTCAACTGTATTAAGAAATCTCACAAATAAACATACAATCGGGATGGTAATCACGAAACCGAACCACCATCACAGATCCATGAGTTCTCAATGCATAGTCCGATGTATCCATTATGATGAGAGATATTTTCCTATTAAAAAATTTATCAATATCTCGAATGTAATTTTCATAAATGTCTCAATCTATCTCGACAATTCTCAAATTGTTCTTGGTCACACACTCACCAATAATGTGCAGAGAGTTTATTTTTTAATCACCTTTAAACTCACATTCAACAAATGTTAACTCACGTAATTGAGATGAGAGAGATGTTAGGAGAGGTTATAGCATAATGGGATAACTTCCCATATTTAAAATTTAATTAGCTTTTAACATTAGGTAAAATGCCCTCACATGAACATATTTATCGACCGGATAAAATTCTAGTATGTTTTGTCTCTCGGTTAGCTCACAATATTTTGCCTAAAAAGGGCTTTGAAAGCCTAATCCTGTGTGCTGGGTTGAATAAAAGAGCCTTTAGAATGTCACTTTCATTGTACTTCTTGTGCTCAAAAATGAAAAATTGCTTGAGTTCTATTTAAAGCTAATTTCTTGTGCAAATGTACGTTACTTGTGCAAATGTACGTTACTTGACCGACAGGATTCCACTATGTGCCTTCATGCATCGGCAACAAGTTGCTGCATGCTTCAAACATGTAGAGCATGGGCCACGCACCTATACAGACGCCACCCTCATCTTGGGTTGCGTCCTAGGTTGGGATGCAGATCTGGGTCGCAACTGACCTAGAACGCCTGATTCAATTCACGATCCTCCGCATGCGTGAGCCACTTGCACCTACTCCCACGGGTGACACGTGACTCGGCGTGCGTGTATGCCCTCCCGCCCATGGGTTGGGGTTTTTCCGACTCCCTACAACCAGGTTTGCTCGGCCCGGCGATCAGAAAACCCATTTCCGGCCTTTAATGTCGTTTGCCGACTGGAAATTATAATTAGGTTTCCTTCCTTGATCTTAATCTCGATTTTAGGACAAATCTTTCCCAAAAATAACGGATTCAACCATCTCCGTCATGGCCCTTCCGGCCAGTTTGGAAATTCCAGTTCTGGCAATAATAGTTACAATTGATCACTCAAATCGATAGATTTGAGTGTCAGGAGCACATTAAATTATTTGTATGCATCAATTTGTCATCTAACTCGATAGATCTATGGTTTCGAGATTCATATGGTTGAAAATTTCTACCGAACTTTTTAAAACATTAATGATTCGAAAAATTTAATAAAAATTATTTTCATAATTATTGGGTCATAGGTATTCTCATGGTATTCTCGAATTCATGAAACTCATCCATGATCCAAATTATAAATTTTATACTTTACACATTTTATACTCGAAAAAATTTTAAAATTTTTTTTAATAAATCTAACTCGTTTCGATATTAGTGTTAAATTTATTCATATGTATCAAAAGCGTGGTGAATCACAAAAATAAAATAGTTTGAAATTTTTTAGTAAATATCTCGATTTGTAGGCCTCAAAAAACTCAACCGTATTAAGAAATCTCACAAATAAGCATACGGTCGGGATGATAATCACGAAACCGAACCACCACCACAGATCCACGAGTTCTCAATGCATAGTCCGATGTATCCAATATGACGAGAGATATTTTCCTATTAAAAAATTTATCAATATCTCGAATGTATTTTTCATAAACGTCTCAATCTATCTCGACAATTCTCAAATTGTTCTTGATCACACACTCACCAATAATGTGCAGAGAGTTTATTTGTTAATCACCTTTAAACTCACATTCAACAAATGTTAACTCACGTAATTGAGATGAGAGAGATGTTAGGAGAGGCTATAGCATGATGGGATAACTTCCCATATTTAAAATTTAATTAGCTTTTAACATTAGGTAAAATGCCCTCACATGAACATATTTAACGACCGGATAAAATTCTAGTATGTTTTGTCTCTCGGTTAGCTCACAATGTTTTGCCTAAAAAGGGCTTTGAAAGCCTAATCCTGTGTGCTGGGTTGAATAAAAGAGCCTTTGGAGTGTCACTTTCATTGTACTTCTTGTGCTCAAAAATGAAAAATTGCTTGAGTTCTTTTTAAAGCTAATTTCTTGTGCAAATGTACGTTACTTGACCGACAGGATTCCACATTCAGATTTAGCTATGGATCCTCCATTGCAAAAGGTGTCAGATAACTTATCTGTGATGCCTTGACGCCTCACAAGGCATCGCAAATTTCCAGGTGGCATCGCAAAACAAACAGATCAGCTTTCTGCCACTCATCTTAATAGTGGTTAAGTTTGATGGCTATTGATGTTGGTAATGGCTTCGGAATCGAGGAGCAAATTCCCTATAAATAAGTATGTGAACTCCATTGTTTGTTACAACAATTTCCGCTCCCTAATCTATTCAAAAACCCTAAAACAAAGACATGCTTTAGGGATATTTTTTATAGAGTCTTAGTAAATATTTGGAATAATTGTCATAGATTGCTCTTTAGTGCTATCATGAGTAAATTAATATTGTACTCATGGTAACATTAGAGAGTAGCCTAATGCAGCTTTTTTTATATTAAGCGTCAAAATTTTTTAGTATTACTCTTGTTTTGAAAAATATAAAGGAATTGCAATAGGTTGCCTTTTCATGATGTCACAAGGAAATTAGTATCTCCTTTGTCATACGGGGCAACTTGTTGAGCTTGCGACAACCTTAGTGAGTCGCTTAATGTATTTTTTTTTTACATAAACTCTTGAAAATTGTTACTCTTATTCTTATTTACAAAAATTTAAAAGAATTGCAATTACCTACTTGGCTTTTTTTTGGAAGAAAATTTATCTTTCCATCGTTATACTTGTCAAATTGTTGTACTTGCATCACGGATGAGTGGCCAAATGTGGCTTTTTTTTGTGTTGACTTTGAAGAATTGTTTATATCATTATTAGCATCGGAAAATCTAAAAGAAACGCACTAGACTGCTAGTTGATGCTATCATAAGGAAATGAGTATTTCCTTCTTAAACTAGTCAAATTTTTGTACATGCGATAACATCAATGAGTAGCCTAATGCGGTTTTCTTAGGAGGATTGTGAATGTACTATTACCATTATTTTTGAGTTCGATATAAAATAGAAATAAACAGGTTAATGGAACTAAAAAAATGTTTTAGTGCATATGTAAGAGAAAAATCGAAAAAGATAGGTGTTTGATGTACAACAAGAATTTAGCGGCATTGCTAGAACAATGATCCCCTAAACTGGACCAGAGAATGCTAGTGGATGTTGTTGCCCCTAAAACTGTTTCCACCATGGGATTATGGTATGTTACAAGAGGCCCAGATGCTAGTGTTGCAATGAAGGAAGAAGTTAGCTAGATTGGAGAGAATATAGACTGTAGCTTGATAATGCACAAAATATCTATTTTATTATTGATATTATGATTTGATTTTAGAATAATTATTATTCTAATGAATTATTTTTATAACTTTTTATTTTTAGGGATAAAAAATGGAGATTGGATCAAAATATGATTAAAGAGACATTTTTAAAGCTAATTGTTCAAGATAGCATTTGCGCCTACAAATGAAAAAAGATATATCTAGAGTGAAGATTTATTTGTAGTAAAATTTTTAGTTCAAGTAAATTATTTTTAAATGGTTAATTGTTTCCCTTTTTTAGGGATTATTTGAGAGGAGAATTTTTTTAGATCTAGATCCAGATCTATAGCACAACAAAAGAAGTCTCCTACTACAACTAGGTTAACCTACGGCTATATATAGTCTTCATTGAGTATGGCCGGTGGCTGGGGAAAAATTGGAAGCATACCCAACACAATTCTTTTTCTTTCTAGGTTTAGGTTTTATTTTTCTTTTGTTCTTTCAAGTACATTTTTTTCTTTTGTTACCACCATGAGTGGCTAGTTTTTATTCTGATTCAAAAGAAATTTCATTGATTGTATCATTGTGAGGTTATGTGTTTTATTTAAACTCTTGCTTTTTTTTTGTCAAGTATTTGTCGATTCTTGATTTATTTTTATAAAGGATTGGTATTAGTTAATCTGATAATTTAATTCAATATCAATTTTTCTACTACATTCAGGATTTCAGTGATCTGTAATTGTCATGAATGAATGGTACAAGTAACAAATAGATTATTTATGTTTATGGATAGTTGGCAATATTTATTTTAACATAAAGAATCGATAGAACAAAATCGAATAATTGTACGACTATCCTGGTTATTTATATTTGGTTTTACTATTTTCACAAAACTTTATACTGTCATTATTCGATATGGAAACTATCGTGCCCGATCGATTAATGATAAATTTTAATTGGATGCTGGGTTTGGTCAATTAATTTAGGAAAACACAAAATTTATTATGCATTTCCTAATAAATCTAAAGTTAAATGCTTGAATCATAAGAATAATATTTTTTAACCGATAATCAGTGAAACAATCATATATGTGAACCCTTGGATCGGATGTTTAGCATATTAAGTTTCATCTTTAATTTTTAGTATTTTTGTATTGTAGATCTATTTTTTAAATTTTAGTTTTTGATTTATGCTTTAATAATTGATTTTATAATCCCCCATTTTATTTTTGAAATAATTAAGAGATTAAGTCACTATAGTTTCTGTGGAATTCGACCTGATACCACTATTGTTACAAGTTTGTTGCATTTGGAGAATCAGAATTAATTTGAGATATTTCGACAACCTGACCAAATTTTGGCGCCGTTGCCAGGGAACTATTTTAATTTTTTAGTTTGTATTTTTCATTTATTTACTGATTTTTGACGAGAAAGAAAAGATGAAAAATCGTGTAAGGACTTTAAAGAAGTTTACTGCACCAAATTTGAATCAACAATCTTTGTGCATCAAGTACCCAGTTCTTGAGGTAAGTCGCTCAAATCTTGAAAATCAAATTTCTGAACTAACTACTTTGTTTCGTCAGTTGGCTATAGGGCAAATTCAGGCAACCAAGGTTTATGGCATATGCTCAGTTTCCGAACATCCGACGGATATGTGTTCATACCTACAAGAAGATTCCACTCAACAAGTAAATATTGTAGGAGAATTCCCTAGTCAACCTCAATGTACGTATGATCCTTTCTCCAACCAATATGATCCTGAATAAAGGGATCACCCAAACCTGAGTTATGGAAACCAATGAGGACAGACTAGATATTTACCTCAGCATTTCAACAGACCAACACCCATACCTACACAACCCTTAAATTCTGGTATATATTTAGAGAATATAGTGAAAGCCCTTGCAACTAACACTCAATAAATTCAATAGGAAATAAGAATGAACATATAGAATTTGGGGAATCAAATCACTCAATTGGCAACCTCGCTTAGCAACTTGGAGGCTTAAATCTCAGGGAAGCTACTTTCACAAATGGTAGTAAATCCTAAAGAAAACGTTAGTGCAATAACGTTGAGAAGTAAGAAGGAATTTCATTTGAGTTTCACTCCATCTAAGAAGGTGGATGAAGGGAAGGATATGGACAAAGAAGATGAGCGCAAACATGAAAATTCAATCAAGGTAACATCCAATAGTACAATTGTGCCACATTTTCCTTCTAGATTTGAGGAATTCAAGACAGAAAAATACAAGAAGGAAGTTAGGAAGATAAGAGGTGATAAGATGGGTGAGAATGTATCTAATATCATCTAGAAAACTCTATCCAAAAAATGTGTAGATCCAGGTATGTTCACTCTACCTTGTGTTATTGGTAAAAAAAATTGAGCATGCCATACTAGATTTAGGAGTATCTGTTAACATCATGCCTTATTCAATTTATAGTGCTCTGAAATTGAGTCCCTTAAAAGAAATTGAGATTGTTATTCAGTTAACTGAACACTCTTATGCTTACCCCGAGGGTATTGTTGAAGATATTTTGGTACAAGTTAACGAATTAATTTTTCTAACTGATTTTTATATCTTGAAAATGGAATGAGATACTATCACAGATTCAGCTTCACTTCTATTAAGACGACCATTCATGAGGATAGCAAAGATCAAAATAGATGTGGTTGAGGGTACTCTCTTCGTCGAGTTCGACTGTGAGATTGTTAAATTTATTATTTTCGATCCTATGAAGTACCCAACTAAGTGTCAATCAATTTGTTTGGCTGATATTTTTTATTTAATTGTGCAGGAAATTTGTGAAGAAAATGTGACATTGATTTTAAATTGAATGCACAATTAGATATAAAGTCATATGAGCCCCCCAAAGTGAAGTTAAAGCCTCCTTGAAGAGAAACAAATGGAGAACGTCGAGCATAAAAATGTTAAACAATTGCGCTTGTTAGGAGGCAACCCAAACATTTTTTTTTAAGAAATTGTTTTAGTTGATTGTAGATTTTTTATTTTGGGTATTATCTAGCAACATTTGTTCCTTTTATTTATGGATTTATTTTTTTTTAGGTGCCTAAGAGAGAGAATTCTAAAAGTTGCAGTTACCCAAGTCAAGAGACAGAAAAAGAATGAAGTGTAAAAAAAAGGACAGAAGCAGTCATTGCGTTAAGGCGTGATCACATGGTTTTTAGAAGTGAAGTTCAAAAATGGACAGGTGTAGTTATTGTGTTAAGGCGTGATCACGCTGAATTCTGAAGCCAATTTCACAATGGGCAGAAGCAGTCCTTTCTTTAGGACGTGATCACGCGGTTTTTTGTAGACTCCAAATCCACTTCACACCATATGATTTTATCATAAAAGCACCCATTCATTCAAAACTTTCAAATTTCAAACACACATTTCTTCCAAAAAAAAATCGAAAGCCTTAAAATTTTCAAATCCAATCCTCTCCACAAAAAAAAAAAATCCTTGACTTAATTTTATCCACCCCGCTCCTTCACAACAACAAAGACCATCAGCTTCAGACGAGCAAATATCATCACCTTAGGAGAGTTTTATCTCCTTTCTCTTTCTTTTCATTGTCCCACTTTTATATGTTGCATTAGGGTGATTTTATGAGTGTTGCTACTAGTTTAACATTGTGCTAGTTTGTAGGTTTCTTTAGCATTGTGTCTAAATCTCTTACCTTTTGCATACATTGAGAACAATGTCGTATGTAGGTGTGGGGGAGGATTTTTCATGCAATGTCAATTTTTTTATTCTACTTTGGAGTTTCGTATCCTTTAGATTTTTGTCTAATAATGATTATGAGTTAGTATGTATTATTGATTTGAGTTTGAAATGCATGAAAGAGACAAGCATGATTAGTTATTTTTGGATAAATTGCTTTAAGTGTCCCACTGATCTTGATGATTGAGTCATTTGAAGATGTGATAGATTTGATACAAATTAAATATTTTTGTGAGCTTTTGAGGCTTAAGAGCATGCCATTCATCTTGCTCTAAATTTTTTCATGAGTGTTTATCAATCATAGTATGTTTATTATAGAACTTGTTTTGCTATACATTTTGAAACCACATCCATAAATTCATGCATTAATATAATGGGGGCACTTAGGTTTACCCTTTTTAGCTTTCGAAAAAGACCTTCCCATACATAATATTTCCTTAGTGAACCCATTTGAGTTTATACTCATTTTCTTTGTTTTAACATCATTAATTGACATATAACCTTCTTTTTACGCTTAACCCTCTTTTTGGTCCTTATATCAAAAAAGTATATGATTTGCGCATAGATTGAGTGGTTATTTATAAAGGGAATGGAATACTTCTATTGTGGGAATTATTTTTAGGGATTTGATCATATGTTGGGGTGATTTGTATTTGCTCCGTATTTTTATTCATCCTCAAGTCGATTGTGATTCAAAAAAAAAGTGATGAAAAGAAAAAAAGAATGAAAAAAAAGAGAGAAAAGGGCAGCAAATGAAGAAAAAAAAAGTTGCCAGAAGTTGAATTTTGGGAATTTGAAAAAAATTCAAGGGTTTTGATTGAAAAATGAGATAGTTTTGATTGAGATATATTTCTTTTGGGTTGACTGTATTTCATGATATAGAATATGAGAATTGGTTTTGTGTTCTTTATATGTTTCTTTGATATATTCATTATATATCACACTTATCCTTTTATCCTACCTTTACCCAAGTCAAGTTATAAACTTTATAAAGACTCCCGGATTTTTGTTTTGAATTCATATAAGTGGTGGTGGAGATTTGATAAATAAGCAAATTTATGGTACTGACATACTTTGATTTGATTTTAAAGTTATTGATAAATTTTTTTAAACACTTTGACTGTATAAAGTGAACTCCTTGTGAGAGTATTGAATCTTGATACATTGAATTTGATGATATTGTTGAGTTTGATGGAATACTTATATTTTCTTTTAAATTTATGATACTATGATCATTTGTTCTCCGAATTGTTGTTTTGATCTGAATTTTTTGATATATGCTGATTTGAATTGTTTAAAGATAAATTGAAGGAGGGGAAGGAGTAAAAAAAAAGAATAGTCGTGTGACATAGATTTAGAGTATGTTTGAGGACAAGTATTGGTTTTATGTGGGGGAATTTGATAATGCGCAAAATGTTTATTTTATTATTGATATTGTGATTTGATTTTGAATTGATTATTGTCCTAATAAATTGTTTTTATAACTTTTTATTTTTAGGGATAAAAAATAGAAATTGGATCAAAATGGACTTAAAGATGCATTTTTGAAGCTAATTGTTCAAGATAGCATTTGGGCCTACAAATGAAGAAAAAAATATCTAGAATGAAGATTTATTTGTAGTAAAATTTTTACTTCAAGTAAATTATTTGTAAAGGATTAATTGTTTCCATTTTGTAGGGATTATTTGAGAGGAGAATCTTTTTAAATCTAGATCTAGGGCACAACAAGAGAAGTCTCCTACTACAACTAGGTTAACCTACAGCTATATATAGCCTTCATTGAGTATGGCCGGCGGCTGGGGAAAAATTGGAAGCATACCCAACACAACTCTTTTTCTTTCTAGGTTTAGGTTTTATTTTTCTTTTGTTCTTTTAAGTACATTTTTTTCTTTTGTTACCACCATGAGTGGCTAGCTTTTATTCTGATTCAAGGGAAATTTCATTCATTGTATTCATTGTGAGATTATATACTTTATTTAAATTCTTGCTTTTTTATTCAAATATTTACCGATTCTTGATTTATTTTTATGAAGGATTGATATTGGTTAATCTGACAATTTAATTTAATATCAAGTTTTCTATTGCACCCAGGATTTCAGTGATCCGTAATTGTCATCAATGAATGGTACAAGTAACAAATAGGTTATTTATGTTTATGGGTCGTTGCCAATATTCATTTTAATCTAAGGAATTGATGAAATAAAATCAAATAATTGTACGGCTATCCTGATTATTTGTATTTTGATTTAACTATTTTCACAAAACTTAATGCTGTCATTATTTGATATGAAACGCTATCGTATCCAGTCGATTAATGATAAATTTTGATTGGATACTAGATTTGATCAATTAATTTAAGAAAATATAAGATTTATTACGGCTATCCTAATAAATTTAAGGTTAAATCCTTAAATCGTAAGAATAACATTTTTTAACCGATAATCAGTGAAACAATCATATGTGTGAACTCTTAGATCGGATGTTTAGCATATTGAGTTTCATCTTTAATTTTTAGTATTTTTGTATTGTTGATCTATTTTTTAAATTTTAGATTTTTAACTTCCGTTTTAATAATTGATTTTACAATCCCCCTATTTTAATTTAGAAATAACTAAGAGATTAAGTCACTATAATTCTCGTGGGATTCGAGCCGGTACCACTATTGCTACAAGTTTGTTGTATTGGAGGAATCAAAATTAATTTGAGGGGTTTCGACAACTTGACCATAGCTCATAATTGCCTAATCATTTCATGGATGTCTTTAATTTGGTAGATACACTCACATGTGAAGGTTGCGGCAATCAGAGTGTATTACCTGTCACTTCCCAATTGTTAAACATGAAGGCTGACTGCAACATGTCTAAGTATTGTTTTGACCAATTTACAAAGATAATGAATGGTAGTATGCCCCGAAATCACCTCTTCCCTCTTACCTACTACAATATTAATAAAATTACCAACTTGGGTGGATTTGCTCTGTATGGTCCATCAAGGAAGAATTATTCATTTTGACGGTCAACCTTTTGTATGCCATGTGCATAAGACAATTGCACGTGTTCCTAATGCTAGTTGTGCTTTGTCCATGCAATCCAAGGAAGTTACTTGATGTGTACATGTAGCCATTGGTAGAGAAGGTGTTAGATTTATTTCATACCGGTGGAAATATGGTACTTTTATAAAAATTAAAAGATAAAATTTTCAGGTATTTCTCAGTGAATAGATGTAGAAATTTTGGAGAACTATGAAATATTTCCCAAACAATCTCGTAGTCGAGATGATGAATATGCAAATCGAGTTATCACCACCATATCATAATGCCACAACCTTAAATCTGGTAATTTATATGACAAGAATATTTCCTATACAAAATTTTTCAATGCTCTCAAAAACTCTCTCTATCTCCTTTTCTATGTATCAATCATTGTTTCTCAAAATGTTATTGTTCAATAATAGAACTCACACTTTAACACATACACTTCATGTAGGATAGAGTTCTTAGTGTGGGAGAGAGGAAGAGAGTTATTAGGGAAGTTAGGAGATCATGTGATTAACCACCCATTTGAAATTTTAAAATTTTTTTACGTTTTGTACTAAAATGCCCTTACATGGGTATATTTACTAAAATTTTCCACTTATACATAAGGGTATTTTTCGTCTGTTACAAAATCACAACCTGAACTTTTGTACAGAATTGGATGCGTGTGATCATCAAGTATACCTACAAGCAAAGATTTTTAGATGTACCTGTTAGGATAATTAGGGAGCCATTGTTAGTACAAAAAAATCTTAAATCTATTCCTTAGATCTCATTTTTTTCAAGCCATAGGTAAATAGACAAAAATAGTAAATAATAAACCAATACTTTTAGAAAAAGCCAAAAGTAATAAGGGTACAATAGTTCCTACCCAATGGATTTTAAATCTCACACAATAGGGCACAGGGATAAAAATCAAATCATCGTTTCATGTAATATAGCTCCCATTATACCTAGTCATCTTATCATGCACGGTATGAAATACGTGCCACAATGTAATTTTCTCATCTCTAAAAATGGCATATGTCAAATTTCTCTAACACTATACATGTATGAGACTCAGTTACACATAAAACTTTATCCAGAGATCTCAAAGAGAGTACCTTAAAGACGATATCACTAGTCGTAGATGATATCTGAAATCTCAAATCTCAAATCTGACTACGTATAGGTAACATGGATGTAAGTATATCCATGTCATTCACAACACATATGACCTCATTCTGAATACATATCATGGTGACTTATATTTTAGCAGGGCTACTCTTAAAATCTCTTATGCCTAGAAGCCGTCTTATTGTCGCCCACTCAGAGATGGAGGTGGTCACTCATGTGAGAAAGTCAATATCACCTGCCTGATATAACTTTTATTACATTACATCTCAAAATATATGATAACGAATAAGTGTATTGAATAAAATATGATAATTCAAGTGCGACTGAAGAATACGTGAGAGTCATATATATATATAAAAGGGATAAACATTAATAATATCAATCCAGTATATAATGAGAAATATCAAAATATACATAAATCCAATTACTCTCTATGTATTACAAATGAGTCTCTAGCAATGGATTTGTTGAAAGGTCCGCCACCATACTGTATATAAAAATATACTTGACGATCATTTCACCCTTTTAGATGATATATCTCATGAAATTATACTTGGTATCAATGTGTTTAATCCGACTATGATACTTAGGGTCTCGAGTGTAGATGACAATAGTCTGATTATCATTGGCCTTCTACTTTCTGCCACAATCCCTAAACCCTCCAATATTCTCTAGAGCCAAATACTTTTTTGAACTGCAACTGACAAACCACGAACTCAGCCTTTATCGTATATAGAGCTACACAAATTTGCTTCTTACTGCTTTAAGAAATGATACCACCATTGAGTATAGAGGCAAAATTTGATTTCAATTTGTGCCCATCCAAATCACCGCCTCAATCGACATTTGAATATTCAACAAGGCATAAATCACCTCATACATAGCATAATGAGAGACTCGTAATTCTCTTAAGATATCTAAAAATCCTTTTCACTGCTCTCCAGTGACCTCTTTTAGAATTTGATTGATATCTTCTCACAAAACAGACTATATAACAAATATTTGGTCATGTATATATCACGTACATTAAACTTCTCACTACACTGGAATAAGAGATTTTGCTCATTTCTCTTGCTTCTTCCTAAGTTTTAGGGCACAAGTTAAGACTTAGACCATAACACTTGGCGATAGGAGTATCTATAAGTTGCAATCGCTCATCCCAAAACGTTCAAAAATATTTTTACTATAGGTATCTTATGAAAGAGTCAACATTCGTCTCGAGCAATCCCTTTGAATTTTAACTCTGTGAATGAATTCAGTTTCACCCATATCCTTCATATTGAAACTCGATAATAATCATATTTTAATGGTCATCAGATATCCAATATTATTCGTAACCAAAATTATATCGTTCACATACAGATACAGGATCGCAAAAGAGTTATCAGAATGTATCAGATAAATATAATTATTCTACTCGATCATTGTAAAACCATAAGATATCATCTCTTCATAAATTTTCAGATATCACCGCCTGGATAAATTATTTTAGGTCATATATCAACTTTCAAAGTTGATAGACCTTATCCTCCTAACATTTCAGAATGTACCCAGAGATTTGTTCCATGTAGATCTTCTCATCCAAACTTCTGTTAAGGAAAATAGTTTTTTTATCCATTTGGTGTAACTCCGATACATAGTTGTGATAATCGTCAAAAGTAAACGGATCGATGTAAATTTGACTACAAGAGAGAAAGTCTGCTCGTAATCAATACCCTTGGTTTACGTGTAACTCTTGGCTACCAAACGGGTCTTGTATCTCTCTGTCGATCTATCCGTATTTCTTTTGATTTTGAGAATACACTTATGGATTTCATCCCCTCCTGCATGGTCTTTAACCATTGGTTATTCATAAGACTCTCAAAAGCCTCTTGGAATGTCTTGGACTCTTCATCATTCCCGGGAGTCACAATAAGGATCTCATTCTCAATCGAAAAATGACATTGAGATATATGTCCCTGACTACTCCAACGAGGAGGGGGAGCCTCTTCACCTTTAGATGGACCACTTCAACTAGGAACAAAATCTATAATGGGTTATTGGGTCCCATTACTTGGCTCAATTAGACTGTCAGGCTTATCCATCTTATAAAAGGTAATGTCCCTATCGATTTCACCCCTCCTAAGGAAATTGTTCTCTAGAAACGTGATATCACGAGACTCAATCTCAGTAATAGTGTCATCTGTATCTTCACCTAAGAACACGTACCCCTTGGACTGCTCAGAATTTCTTATAAAGATACACTTCTTTTCTCACGAATCTAACTTACCATGTGGATGTGAGAAATCATGAACATATATGACACAACCCCAAGCTCTCAAGTGGCTAAGGTCAAATTGCCTCTCAGTCCAAAGCTCATATGGAGTATTGACTACACATTTCGTTATAACACGGTTAAGGACATAAACAGTAGTCAATAATGCATGTCCTCAATAGGATATAGGCAAATTGGACTGTGTCGTCATAGATCTCACCATTTCTAACAAATTCCTATTCATTCTCTCGGCTACTCCATTCTATTGGGAAGTAGCAAGATAGTCAATTGTCTCATAATACTCTTCCTAAAATAAAGCTCTTTGAACTACTCATACAAATACTCACATTCTCGATCGATTTTAAGAGTTTTCACCCTCAAATTTAATTGATTCTCAATCTCGTTAATAAATCTTTTGAAACACTCCAATACCTAAAACTTGTACGAGATTAGATAAATGAATGCAAAACATGTATAATCATCTATAAATGTAATAAAGTATACAGATCCATTTCGGGTTCTCATATTCATAGATTTATAAATATCGAAGTGGACTAATTACAATAGAGTCCTAACTCTCATTATCTTTCCAAATGATTTCCTTGTGGTTTTGCCAGCTAGGCAAAAGTCACATAGTTCAATTTGACTCTGATTAGTAAGCCTAACAGACCACTTCAGTTAATCGGTTCATCCTCTCTTACCCTATATAGCCAAGTCTATTACGCCAATAGTAATATCATCAATTACGTTATCAAATGTAATAGTAATAGAAGATAAATAAGAAATACCACTAAAAGAAAAGACATCCAATGCATATAGTCTATCATGGACTAAACCAGAACAAACAAGAAAGCTGTCATAGAAAATAGAAACACTAGAATTTCCTAAAAAAATAAAATATCCCAAACGATCTAGACAAAGTATAGATACAAGAATCTTCCAAATCGTAGGAGCATATAGAACATCATGTAAATATACGATTTAGTTACTTCACAGCACCAACTTATATGTACCAATGCCTTTGACAGCCAAAAATGCTCTTTTCCCCATGTACAACCTCCTCACTTAGGACTTAGTCGACGGAACTTGACATACGCGCTCCTGTCACGAGCTACATGGTCAGTAGTTCTTGAGTTTACAATCCACAAAGAGAACAGTTAGTGAGCATAATAGTAAATGATACAAAACTCAAACCATGTAAAGAAGAGGGATACACCTTACGTTCGTTACACTCGCGAGCGAAATACCCAAACTTACCACATATGTAGCACTTGACATTTCTCTTGTCGAGCTCCTTTTTCTTATGTTTTTTTCCTTTGTCATTGGTCTTAATAAATGGCTTCTTCTTGCTATGGCCTCTAGTCTTGTTGTCATGCTTACGCCATTTACGCTTTGCACCCCAGTAGCACTTACTCGACTACGCCAAAAAAGCATGACTTGAAGTAGACCTTGCTACCTTCTGTCACTCCTCCTTGAGCTCACAGTGCTTATACACATCAATGGAAGTATGTATACTCTCAGTATATGTGAGGTAAGTTTAAATAATCTCCTAAGAGTCTAGTAGAGACTAGATCACTCCCAATACTTGAAATTCATCCGATATTGGCTCCTCCATATTTTTCAAAAAAGTAATCATACTCGACATGTGCATAAGATACTATTTCATACTGTGATCCTGCCTTTTCTTATAGGTAATGAACTTATTGGTCATCATCCTTAGCTTTGGAGTTGACCGGGGGCCAAAATGCTCTTTGAGAGCAATCCAGACCAATATCACAGTAGGATACTATTCATAAACCAGGATTATATCATTATAGATACTGCTCAGAAGGATTACCCTAATCGGACTATCCTTCTTCTTCTACCCATAAAAAGCTTCCTGATCCCGTCTTGCCTGAGGCGTGGTATCCTCCCTAGGGTCCTTTATCTTGTGCTGTAGAACTTCGGATAGTTTTAGTTTCTTGAAGATTAACTGAACTTTCCGGTGCCAAATCTCATAGTTGTCACCGTTCAGTTTGTCCCCTTCATGAGATCAAACACAACAGTCTTTATTATTGCCAGTATCTCTATTACATAGAAAAGAGAAATGTTAGTGATATATGAAATTTATTCTCATAATTTTGTACACCTTACGAATCAACAAGTCCTAAAAATTTTAGTATAGATTCCAAAGTGAGCGTATGAATCAACGGACAAAATTCACCATGAATCAAGATTGCATCTTATCATCTGCATTTAGATTTGGTTCATAAAAACCAACCAAAAGTCACATTTAATGACGTGGGACCCTTAAAATAATTGAAAAAATCAATTCAGAATAAACTGATACGATGTCGGAGGTCCCATGTGCCACAACGCACCACTGGCAGTGCCCCAAGCACCTGGACGCGCCACTTGCACACTAGCACATGTGCCAAATGCGTAGCGTGTGGATCACATGCCTACATGCACGCGACCTACGTCCCAGGTCGAGACGTAAGTCGGAATCGACCCGGACCTCCACGACTGGGCTCCATGCCCCTTAGCACATGTGATATGCACATGCATGTGGGTTGGCATCGGGTCTTCTTCGCCTGATTCCCTGCAATCGGGTTGTCTTGGCCCAACTGCCGAAAATCCAATTTTCTAACCATTTTTCATGACGATTTCAACCAAAAAGTGAAATTGAATTTTCCCATTTTATCGTTAACTCAACTTTTTGGGAGAAACAAGCCCTAAAGTCGGTGGATACAACTACTTCTGTCATGACCCTTCGTGATCATGTCAGAAAACTTAGTTTCTAGCGATGCCATTTGCAATTAATCACTCAGATTGATAGATCTGAGTGTTAGAAACACATCTAGGCAATTTGCATATATTAATTTGTTCTTTAACTTGACAAATCTAAGATTTTATGGACTGTATAGTCGAAAATTTCATTCGGACTTTTTGGTTTAAACATGTTAAAAAAAAATTCAATAAAAATTATTTTCATGATCCTTGGGTAGGTATTCTCATTATATTTCGGATTCATAAAACTCATCCGTGATTCATATCCAAAATTTTATGCCATACACATTTTATACCTAAAAAATTTTCAATTTTTTTTTAATAAATCCAACGTACTCTAATACAAATGTTATATTTATTTCACACTAGTGGAATCATGGTGATTTTCAGACAATTAAAAGATAGAATTTTTAGGTGTATCTCAATGAATAAATGTAGAAAATTTAGGGAACCACGAAGGCTATCTCAAACAATTTTATCGTCGGGATGATAACAATACAAATTGAATTATCACCATAATATTACAATGCTACAACATTTAATCCAGTGATTTAAATCACTAAAAAATTTCCTACACTAAATTTTTTAATGCTTTGAAAAACTCTCTCGATCTCCTTTTCTATGTGTCAATCAATAGTCTCTCAAAATGCTTTTGTTCAATAATAGAACTCACACATTAACATACACTTCACATAGGAGAGAGTTCTCTTAATGTGGGAGAGAGGAGGTGAGTTTTTAGGGAAGTCAGGAGATAATACGATTAACCACATATTTCAAATTTAAAATTTTTTTTACTTTTTGTGGTAAAATGTCTTTACATGGGCATATTTACCAATAGGAGGAGACATTATTATGGAATAAAGGTGTTCTAACATATGACGCAATCACAGGCGGTTCTCCTTTTATGAAGGTGGCCCTTCTTAGGACAATAAGCAACTTCCATGCTTATGGAATGTTGTCTGAATGGAGCATGGTAACTTTATTGGCATGTCCAATCAATATTGAGTAGTTGGAGGCTTTCTACCTATGGCATAGCAAAAAGGTATCACTTTTTGAATGTCATAGATAAGTTTTTCTTGCACATTCCTATTTCAAGCCAAGTAAAAAGTAATTCACAAAATATCAAGTTAACTGAGATCCTCCGCTATCGAGATTCATGAGCAATAAAGTTTGGCGGTGCATATCCAACATATGATGTAGTAACGATGGCTCCTTTTGATAATGGCGGCCCTTCTTTGGACAATAAACAACTTCCATGCTTATAGAATGCTATTTCGATTGTGCACAACAACCTTATTGGCAAGTCCAATCTACATAGAGCAGTCGAAGGCTTTCTCCCTACGATATGACAAAAAGGTATCACATTTCGACTATCATAGATAATTTTTGCCTGCATATCATTGTTTCAAGATAAATAGAATGTAGTTCACAAAATATTGGGTTAACTGAGATCCTCCATCACCGAGATTGATAGGAAATGAAATTTGGCAGCACATATCCAAATTTCCAACTGCAATAAGAGACTTGAGAGGCATGATCCCATGTTCAGGAACAAATCATAAATGGATGAAATGAAGTATTTTTTGAATTTTTCATACCGGAGAGCAAATCTTGTGGAACAAAACCTTGACCTAATGCATACAGAGAAAGACAACGACACGATTATGCTTGATTTTGTGATGGACGTGTTGGGTGAAATGAAAGACAACTTGAACACAAGGAGAAATTTAGGAAAAACATGTTATCGTCTTTTGCTCCTAATATTTCCGACTAGCATAGGCCCCAAACCAAAAGCCATTTATTCTCTGTGTAGGGAGGAGAAGAATCTTGGTTGTGAGTCGTTATGAAACTTCTAATTTCTCAAAGGTTATGCATCGAACATTGGGAGATGCATTGATATAAGTAAATACAGGTTAACAAGAATGAAAAGTCATGACTGTCATGCCTTTATATCCCTATAGTATTCTGTGACTTTCATCCAAATTACATATGGGGCAAATTGACGTAGTTCACTTTCACAATATTTGTTCAGCAATGTTGACAGTATCACATGCTTAGAAGTTGGCGAAGGACATACCTATCATCCTTTGTAACTTAGATATAATATTTTTGCCCTCATTTTTTGGTTTGATGGAGCATCTCTACGTCCATTTACCGTACAATGTCTTAATGGGAGCTCCTGTCCAATATCGGTGGATATACCCAATTGAAAGGTATACTTATGCAAATATGTTTTCTATACACATAATTCTCTAAATATATATACATAATTTTAGTTCACATCATGTTTCTAAGTTTTTTCTTGATTTTGTTATATTAGTACATTATTTAAAGAAAATGATGATGATTAAGGCACATATAGAAGCATCAATTGTTAATGCATATACTTATCATGAGGTTACAACATTTGCGCCATACTATTTTGACTCCAAATGTGCTATGCAGAAGATAGAGACCTAGTAGAAATGACGAGGATCCCTTCATCCCATAGTTTCCTTCATTCTCTATTTTCAATTACGTTGGCCAACTAAGTGGAAAATATAGACAACATCACAATCTTATTGAGGAGGAACAACAAGCTAATACTTATGTTCTAATCAACTACTCAGATGTCAAAGCATAATATAATTAAGATCAGAGCTTGTATAATGACTTCCCTATTTATGTGTCCAAAACACATTAACTTAATACCGATTTCTCATATGAGATACCTTTGCATTGATGACTTCCCAAGGACTATCCCAAATAGAGGTTGATTGTACTTGTAATGATTCTTTTGCATCTTGGTTTAGAGAAAAGGTTAGTGACTATGCTTTAAATGTTTATACATTTCTCCATGTGCTTAATTTACACCATGTAGAAAACCATCAATATGTTATATTGACTTCAATGTATTGGTGTCTCTTTTCTTAGTTTTATGGTGACACAAATCAACTTACGATGAAGGGAATGCTATACTACTTAACCTGGGGATGAAAGTCTAATATCAAATCTTGGCCAAATTATCTCATGAATGGGTATAAGTTTTACACTTAACATGTGGACAAGGGGAAGTCAACAATGGCACTCAATTGTCATGAATTTCAGGAACGAGGGGCATTGCAATGGTTTTGCTATGCCCTTTACGAGTCAAATTCGTATCAACAATGAAGTTCATTTAATGATCTAGCAATGTTGGCTACCAATCTGGCATTTCTCTACACATTGTTATGATGCATTCCTGTTCCATTGGTTTAGGCATTGAAAATTTCAAATCCATGGCCTTTTAGCTTCCTGCCAAATTGACATCTCTCTCTCTCGGTAGTGACAGCAAAGTAACAGCTATTTGGCTTTCTCTCCATTGGTGGCATGCTGTCTATGTCTCTAATGAGTAACTCACTCACCCTCTCTCTCTGTATCACTCAGTTGTTCGACCCCTCTCTCTCCCTCTTTCATTCTCCCGTGCTTCCTCTCTCCTCATTCGCACTCTCTCTAGTTCCTTTCCTCTTCACAATTCTATTGCATTCTATTGCGTGTACTCTCTTACGGTATCTCTCCACCTGAAATGGTAGTTAGCTATGTTTCTCTCTCATTTGTTTGATTTCTTCATTGTTCGATCAAATTACTTATAAGTTTTTTGTTTTCAAATTGCTTCATTGGTGCCATGATTGGAGATTCAAATGGACAGTTTGTTGATGTATCCCAGGTAATATGTGACGATTCGCTAACCAAACGTTGCATTCCTTAACAAAAGGAGATAAACATGCAAATGCGGAAACAATCAACATAATTAAAATGCGACATCTTGACTCGCAATAGTCACACTCCCCGTGTGTGATAACACGGAAGGAGATTTATATTAAAAGAAAATCTATTCAGTGACTATTTAGCCACTTGGGGTTAATAGAAAACTTGGTCCAAATTAATATAATACTTCTATTATCAAACAAGCCGGCACCAATAGCCCTCCTAGCCACCCAACATAACATACTATAGTATTTGAATATCATATCCACAAACTATATATAATAGGTTTTTATGTGTCAAAATTATACATTTATATAGAAATACATTCCAAATTACTAACAAGAAAACAAATAATTACATGTCTCAAACAAAATAAAAGAGATTCACGATAAATAGAGATTTAAATCTCTCAACTCAAATGCCTTTACCCTGGGTTTTCTTCTCGTCTCTCAGATTACCTGAAAATGAGGATATTGGGATCCGCATAAACTGAGTAAGTACACAAGGAACCAATAGCATGCATGTCGAGTGAGCAAGTATAGAAATATCAACACCAACATGCAATAGCGTGACATTGAAAAGTACACAAAAAAATACACGTTATCTCAATTAATCCCAAAGGAATATAAGCAATTACCACTTTAGATTTATTATCATTTTCTACCTTTGTTGCTCCAATTTAAATTGATATATAAAGAAAGGAAGAAAATGTTGAACCAAACTAGTATATGAGAGTCTAGAAAAGTAGGCCAAAATTCGGTATTTTTAAATAAAATTTAGGTTATTTTAGGTTAAATATCTGAAACACTTCACTTGTTTCTAATTCCATCCTTATAGGGAGAAGAGATACATTTATAGTTTCTTAAACTTTATCTGCAAGTTTCGCAAAACTTTCAGAATAATTATCATAGTATCACTTTCTCTTCATATTATTTCATATTCATATGAGTGATAATCACAAATATTCCAATTCATCACAAAAATTACATAAGATTTATAGCAAGATTCAGCACCAATTGTATAAAAAAATGCCACATCAAACAATATTAAAGCCAAAATTCACAATATAACTTGTGTAATTATAGAAAAATCAATATAACTTCTTCTGCAAATATCGGATTGATATGATTCCGGTGGCCATTTAAAGATAAAACACAGAGTTATAATGTTTATATTCAAAGGTTAGCTAATTCAGCCTAAAAGGCAGCCAACAATCGAGATAAAATTTAATACAGAAACAAATAGAAACAGAGTTTTTTTTACAGAAAATATAGTTTTTTTCAAAATTCAGCAAAAATTCATTTCTCAATAAAAATTTTCGCATTTATTTTAAAGTTACGGAAGTTTAGTTTCTTTAGAAGAAAACCATACTAAATTTATAATTCTGTAGAAAAAGATATTCAATAAACAATAGGGTATCATCATGCTATGAATAGAATAGTTTTTCTGTAGAAAACATGTTATTTCAAATATTTGCCAAAACTCCAATTCTCCTCAAAACTCTTTGAATTATATCTCATTTTAGTGCTATGGAAGTCTAATTTTATCAGGAGAAAACTTTACTTGATTTGCAGTTGTACAGAGAAAGAAAATGAGTAAACAATAAGGCATAGTCAGACTATCCAATATACAAAATTTTTAAAGTTTTATTAAAGAACGAGATTTTTTCCCTAATTCATTTTCTCTGAATTCCAACAACACAAGTATATAAAAAACATGTTCTATAAGATTATTATATATTAATTTAACAAACACATAAGGTACTTGTCTCAAATTTGCAATTCTTCCTTTTGAGATTTTCTTCCTTTCCTCTCCATGTTTTCTATGGATTCTAGATTGTTCTTTAGGTGTTTTACACTTGTTTTCACTTCTCAAAGATTAGGTTTAACATATATATGAATGGAGGTATGTTATTTCAAGTTTAAAGGGTAGTTTTAATGGAGGTTATACCAACGTGGATTGTCTCAACTGAATATGGGGTTGAGTTCCCTTAAATATGACTGAGATTCAAATCCCGTTGGGAGTATCGGGCCTTCATGTATATGGAACATTCCCCGTTGGGATACCTGCCCTCCGAAAGGAGCCACTGCAACGGTTAACTCGGATTAGTCAGGGTAAAACTCCAGATACCGAACAGTGTTCAAGACATGATACCAAAAAGAAAATGTAGAGAGTTTATACCTTCATACACCACAAACTCAAAAGTAAAGTTATAAAAAATATGTTTCCTATTTTAGATGTTATATGGAATATGATTTGTGTTTCAAAATGAGCCATTAAGGTAGATAATTTCTACATTTTATGTATCATAGCGTAAAAAGTAGAGTTGTCAAGGTGGAAATTGCTAAGCACACCCTAAAATTAAAGTTAAAGGATGTGAGAATTAGCATTGTCACTTCACAAATAACTCACTCTATATCCTAAAAATGTAAAAATAAAATAAAATGGAAAAACATGCTCTTAAAAACTCATGATATCAAGCCTTCCCACTATTACTAATTAGCTCTTGAAAACTAATGCGATGGATACTTCTTGTTTGGGATGTTCCAAAGCTCGAAGTTACTTAATGTGGGGGCATTATTCTCTTATGGAAGTATGAAGATGAAATCAACTCAAACATAGTCGATCTAACTACCACTAATGTGGTATTGACCGTGGTAGTGCAATTTGGATGCTTGCGTCGGGAAGACAAAATATCTACAAGTTCGTAAAGGATGGAGTTCACTTCACTCTGAAGTTGCCAAAGCAGAATTCCAAACCAAGGGCCTAGCAAGGCCAAAGCCAACATAGTACCTATTCCTTCTCGATCCGTGTCAGTATGTTACTAATGGTTTAAAGAAGATAAAAGGAGGACAATTCAAGTACAAACAAGTGGGGTTTCTTTGCTTATTTCTAAAAATATTTAACAAGAAAAAAAAAATCTTCCTTAATTACGTCACTCTAAATCAAAAAAGAAAAAAAAAAAATTGCAATTCTGTTGCTAAACTGATAATGCAAAAATGTGTCGCTAATTTCAACGCAAACCAATGGAAAGGCTTTGCGACGAAATTAGAGAGAACTATTTTACTTCAACGCAAATTTAAGCAATGGTAAATGTATTTCATCACAAAATATTTTGCAACAGGGTTGTTGCAATGGGTTTTATTTTGTCGCAAATGTCAACTTTAGTTCCCCTGTTTTCCCTGCTAAAACCTTGAACTTTTTTTTTTTTTAATTGTAGTTTGCTAAATGAGATAATTCCATGATAAATGGGTTACATTCATTCACTATTAGAAAACAATATATCAGTGACGGAAATATTCATTGCTGATAGTAAAAATTTTGTCGCTAAAAGTTTTCTCGTTAAATATTAGTGATAGAAAACTATCTATCGCTAAACTTTCTGATGAATTAACGATGAATATTTCCATAAAATTATGAAGGAAACAAAATCAAATCTTTTATATCTATTTTTTTTTAACATAAACATACTAAAATAGGTAAGGCAATATTCGATTTTATTTCTTTCTTAATTTTTGCAAAGATATACTCTAAATCCAATTGAAGTAAAGCCAAAAAAGAAAAAAATGCTCATGGTTAATGTTATTCCTATTACTCCATTGAAATCTTGACCTGCTATAAATGATCATTAATTACTTTAAAGATTATAGTAAAATATTGTAAGTAATCAAGATATCCTTTTCTTTTCTCTAATATTCAGAAATTAATCACAATATTCTAACAAAATATGAAACAAACGAGGCAAATGTGCATGTGGCTGATACGATAATAGTATTACTATTTTTCTGATTTAATAATTTATTAATATTTGACTATTATTTATTTAATAATATATTAATGAACCGTTAATAATCTTATATATTGGTAAAAAGAAGTGATTTAATAATTTATATACCGACATTTTTAATATGAACATATGATCAATCACTTCTCATGTATCTTGATTTTTTTACCTACCACCTTTTGTATTCTATAAAAACTGGATGAGACGAACAACCATTGAATAGGCTAGGAGGTGAGTGAATTTAAATCTGCGATTATCCGATTCAACCTTATCTAGTGGTTGTGAACACTATAAATGGTACTTTTCTAAGGTTTATTCTTACACATTCATACTCTCTTCTTCTCCCTCCAAACCCATTTTTTTTTCCCCAATGTCATTTAGTTTCTTTAGAAATCAATGGTGTTTCTAACCGGAGAAAAAGAAGAAAAAGAAAAGGGATAAAGGGTTGGAAATCCAAGTTATTCAATTTCTCTTTTATCTTTTATCGATTGAAGGATGTGCCAAAAACGTTGTTTTGCTTTCCCACTTCACAAACCCAATGGGTCCTAGCCATACACGCACAAAGCTTGAGCAGCCAACATTCCTAACCAAAGAGCTTCAAAATCAAAATTAAGGATAATATCCTAAACCAGCAGCCGCAGGCATCCCAATCAAATAAAAACATCCTAGGCATTCCAATCAATTCCCTGCCTTGGACACAATCCATGGAGATTCCATCCCGGGTTTTCATGTGTTTATAAGATTGACCCTGGCTTGTTTCTCCAAGTAAAGAAAGCCCCGAAAGGGGTTAGAGTGGGGCTTACCTATTGGGATCATGCAAGACATACAAGATTATTGGGATAACTTCTCAGCCAATAACCCAAGAAATCCCTGAAAGGAGTTAGAGTGGGGCTTACCTATATGAGCCATGCAAGAGGATACAAGATCACTGGGATAACTCCTCAGCCAATAACCCAATTGCTGTGAGTTTTCAGTCTTTTACTTTGTGATTATTTTAGTGTTTCGAATGACAAGGGAAGGGAGAAGATTTCTAAGATCAGGGATGTAGGATTGCTGCTATATACTAAGAGATGTATTTTTTTTATGTAACTTCTATGGAGTGGTTAGAATTTTTCCCTTTTTTTTTGGAACTTGAAAAAAATTCATGTAATTGAGTTTATATTTGTTATTTGTATTTCCACTCCAAACCATTACCTTGTCGTGAGGAATGCATTCTTTTAACTAGTTACAATCGGAGGTACCATTATATATATATATTATTTTAGATCTACTTGCAAATATGTTTTATCCTGGTGCACATATGGAAGACAACAACGGCAAAATCCCCCTTAAATTGCAGCTCAATGTTAAACAAATGGTCTTTCAGATCTTTAAAATTGTATGAAAACTTGAAGATTCTGTAAAGAGTACAAAACCTTCTAGCAAAAATTTGACAGAACCATCCGGTTGTCACAATTTGAGTGTCCTCGAATTACTGGAACCTGCATATTCATGGAAAATCAGGATAGCCCATAAGTTAAAACCTAAATGAGTCAAAGATCTATACAAGGGCTTTTCTAGACGATCTTCATCCTCATGGGCTGGGTAATCTATTTGCAAGATAATACTAGACCAAACTATAAATGGCCGAACAAGACCCATTTATTTATTGGGTTTTGGGCATTATGGTTTGGTCCACACTTATATATTGGGTTTTGGGCATTATGGGTTGGTCCACACTTTATCTGGGTGGGCTTGTGTATTTGAATATTATTTTTAATACTATACCGACTATTATCTGAAATCATATTTCGATTAATCTGATTCGAGACTTACAGTATCCCATTTAAGGGGGCTACCCTCCTAATATAGTTTTTTCTTTGCCCAAATCGCGAGTGGTAGTGAGAAACTTGATTAAGAAATCTAGAGCTACATCCAATAAAAGTAACTGTCCATCGGTTGCATTTGAACGTTATGTTTTGACCAATTTGAATATAATCTTATTATTGTCAGCATACCAACCCATATTTGACCGAGCAAGCACTTATATTATTTAAATAAAATTTTGAATTTAAGTTTATATATAATAAAAATATGTGTTAAAAAAGGTTTATCCTTTAAAGATCTAATTTAAATTGAATCAGATTTAATTGAATCCAAAATAATTACCGGTAGACAGTGGTTTATAAAATAATAATAATTATTATTATTGTGGGCATGTTACAAAATGCTGCAAACATGGCGGCCCATGCTCTTAGCAAGCTAGCTCTCAAGTCTCAGCTATTGTTGCTTATGACAAAAACAAAGAAAAAATAAAATAAAATAAAGCTCTCCGCATCATTGTGGTGTACCGATAATAATCCCTTAGATAAGCCACTGACTCTCGGATTATGCTTTTTATCTCTGATTTTCAATTGCTCTCTCTCTAGTAACTAATTTAGATATTAAAGTTCGTCATATTGAGTATATTTAGTTGAGAGAGAGAAGGGATATCGGAAAAAATTCTACTATATTTGTCTGTCAATTAGTTTATATTATTTTGACCGATCAGTTATAAATCAATTGACAATAACCCCTCGGTCTCGACTTCGAAACCTCCCCCATGCAACAAGAAAAAAGAAAATTGTTTTGCTTAAAAATGGCTTTTAAAGCGTAATCCCATGTGGTGGATTGAATAAAAGAGCCTTTTGGGGGTGTTACTCAAATATAAAAAATTGCTTGATTTCTATTTAAATGCTATTTGTTAAAGTGAAAAATTCTTAATTTTATATATCATGCCTTAAAGATAGGGTCACTCGATGTGAAACTTAATACCACAATTTTACAAATAGTAACAAAGGTAGAGTTTATACCTTTATATACCGCAATCTTAAAATTAAAGTTATGAAAAATTTGTTTCCTATTTTAAAAATCATAGAGAAAATGATTTTTATTTCTAAATGAGCCGTCTAAAAAGTAGAGTTAAGTAGAGATATTAAGGTGGATGTTGATTTTCTTGGACTGTGATGGTGGCGTGGAGGAGATTACTCTCACGCCATGTTTGGATTTTTGGTGAGATAAAAACTTAAAAGTATTTAAAGCAACATTTGAAAATTTGAAACAATAAAATGAGACAAAAGGTTAAAATTCAAGAGGTTTATAAATAATTAAAAAATCTTTACAAATGAGGTTGAGATTATTCTCAAATGATTTCAGAAAGATAATAAGAGACGATGCTCTAAAAAATAAGACATTACTCCAAAATGAGAAAGGACTTTGTCCTAATTTTTTATGATTTTCTACATGGTTGAAATCATAATTTTCTCCAACACGTTACCCACTATTTATATATAGAGTGCAAAATAAGACAAGAGAATGAGGGTGAGAAGGCTTAACAACCCTCGGCTAGAAATTCTAGCCGCCGGAGGCCCTCTTTGGGCCTTTTTGAGGGTTGAAATATGCCCAATTTGATGGACTAAAATGATGCTGCAGACGGGACCAAGAGCTGCCTTGAAGTGGACCTTATCTTAGCTTTGGATTGGGCCTTGGTATGTAAGCATTCTGGACAGCATATTGGGCCAATCTTCTGGGCTTGATATGGGCCAAATTGGCAGTCATCTGAGGTCTTGAGTTGGGTTTAATTTGGTGGTTTCGAGGTCTCCTTTGAGTGGGCCCAAGATGGGCTGCCACAGCTTGGTAGAATGGAGTGGGCCTGGCTGGATTGGGCCAGGCCTATGTGCTGAATTCTGGGCTCCTGGTCTGGGCAGTCAGTCTACTTGACTTGGACTGTCTGTTAGATCATTTTGAGCCCTTTCTTCTCTTCTTTCTCTTGGACTTGAGCATGTTTCATTCATGCTTCTTTTGTGTCCAAGATGAACCTCTTCTGAGCCCCCTTTTCTTGAGGTTCGGTGAATATTTCTCTATTTTCTTTTCTATCATGCATTTTGTCGTTGGAGTTTGGTGAGCATTTCTCGAACATTTGCTCTATTCTTTCAACAGTGGAGAGTGCCAATCACTCCCTCAAAATAAAGTTAATTGTTGTGACAATTAACATTTTCACTTCACAAATAAATCACTCCACACCCTAGAAGAATGTAAAAATAAAATGAAAAAGTATGCTCATGAAAACTCAAGATATGAAGGCTTCCCACTTTTACTAATTAGCTCTTGTTAGGTGGAGAATCACCTTATTATGTGTTCTCAACTATTGTTGGACAAGAAAAAAAAGAATACAAGATATCTTTATCGACCTTTTGGCTAAGATCAAGAGAAAAAAAAATACAAAAGTCTTGCATGAAGCGGCAAATCACGCTTCCAAGTGACAAATCTCCCCTTTCTCATGATTTTCTCAACTTGTCCTTCAGAAAACAATCTAATGGTCATAATGCTCTTTTCTAATCTCATGATTTGGGATTCAAATCTCGTATAATAAAAAAAAATGATCTCAAGAGAAGGGGGAGGAACATGAAGAAATCAAATAACTTGCATCCGTGAGATGAACTTTTAAAAACAGTTAAAAGTTTGCGCCTTCTCAAAGAGAATGCCAAATAGAAGTGGACATTTACTCTTTCAATTATATTTGTTTTATTATACAAAAATTTGAATTTTGAATTTTCAGGTTGGAGGAGGAGATTATACCATTATACTGTCCTCTTGGAGATATTTACTCTTTCAATTATTTCTTTTTTTTGTTATACAGATATTCGAATCTGGAATCTCTAGATCGAGAGAGAGTGATTTTGACCGCTAAGTTGTTCTCTTAGAACTCTTTCAATTATTTCAACAAAAAAAAAAAAAAAAAAAAATCTACCATTGACATAACTTTGCAAAGCTCTAGCAAATGTAGCTAGCCAAAACAATATCATTTCAATATCAAGAATGGGTTTTCTTCTTTTCATTGGTCTAACCGAAAAAATAACCAAATTCAACCTAAGGTGATGTGTTCGTAGTCCCATATTTTAAATGCACAACATATGGTTCATTAACACTTTCATTCAAGTCACTTTACTTCTCTCTACCAAAATGGTCATATGACTTTTTTTTTCGGATCTCTCGGGACAATCAGCAAACATGGTATTATGAGGTTTGTGAAGGCGAAAATGAAAAGCACAATAGTAAATGAGTACCTAAACTTATCATATGCTATTTTTTTTGTTATTTTTATCACCGGTATTTGATTTTTACTTGACTAATCTGGTTTGAATATTGTAAAGTCCATTTTAGAGATCGACTCTCTTAAATTCTTTTTCATTATTCTCAAAATTTAAATTCGAAATTTCTTGTTAAAAGAATAGTGTCTTTGACCATGCAACCTGAAAGAGTTTGGTACTTATCATATGCTATTTTAAGTATTTGTCTAGAACTCTTGAACAAGCACAAGAGAAGTCATAGATTTCATTCTAACTATAAAGCCCTTCTTTTTTTCAGGATTTTGAAACCATACGATAAGTTCTCATGTTTTTTTAGTGAATTAAATATGTAAGATCACGTGCTAGACACACCCCAACTGGCATTTGATCCAATATTTTGGAAGACCGATTGTTTTCCATTGTTAAAATTGAAAGCAAGTTGAAAATTAAGATACCCATTTTGATCTTAAGGAAAGACAAGCAATGGTGAGGGGAAAATTGGTTCAAATAGTTGATGTTAATGTTCACGACTTATTACTTTCGAGCTTTGTATCACATTTTGGCAAAATTAAGATACTTTGGATCCAAGCCTTGTCCAAGGCTATGCTAAGAGGATTATTGTTAAGTCTTAGTCATCTACATCATTGTCCTCATTAATTGGAGAGTATTGTGTCCATACCAGTCACTTCAAAACACCAATGATCGACTGAAATTCAAAAAAGCAAAAATTATTAGAGCCCTTTTGATGGCATATGTATTAATGTGTAAATAGAATTTATTTAATTATTTTTCTAAAAATCAATCATTAGACATTGATCCATATTCAGTCACATCGTATACCAACCATGGCCGAGGGACATAAATTCTTTTAAAAAAGATAACAATAATACCAAATAAAATGTCGACCGGTGCTTTTTGGGTATGATTATAAAAAAATAAATTATATTTATCTAATAATTACTGATTTATTCGAACAGTTGAGATGACAAATAATACAAGGCTATTTATAAATAAAACCATTTCAATAAGTTACAAATGAAAATATATTTGGGGTCCATTAATCACTTTGATCCTTCATGTGGACAAGAGAAGCTGTTGGTGATGGAGACCAAATTTTGCTTCATCAATGCATACATTTAACCTGTCATGAATATTCATAAAGTGGAACACAAGGGAAATAAATGGCTACCAGCTAATGCTTACCTTACTGCCAAACTTCTTGTCATTCACTTCCACCAATATTCTTTTTGAATAAAAGAATTTTATTCGAATATCTAACTTCATTTTTCTAGTAGAATAGAATATTGCTTTCAATAAAATAATTTTACAGTTATCGATTATTTTATTTAATAAAAAATAATAATAATTAAATAACATTTCAATGATTAAAAATTTTATTAAAAAATTCAACGATATAGCTGTGCCTAATTGAACGGGCAAAGGTTCAAGAGCCCGGTCAAGGCGACCTAACTTATTTGAAAAAAAGGATAGCAATTTTCATTTTTCTTTCAGAGGTCTGGCTGTCACAAAAGCCATGTGTCCCACCAAAATGGATATATCTCCTCAAAATTGGGACCCACTTAGGGAACCCAATTTTAGAATCTGAACTTGCCACGTGGCCTCCCAAAATGCTTCAAAATAGCCAAAAATAAATAAATAAAATTGATAATTTTATATTTTTATATATATATACTCATATGAGTGACCAAACTCTATGAGCCTTGATAGCTAGTTGTACGACTCAAATTTCCATGGCTGAATTCACATCAAATTTTCAAAACCTCAAGCCTTCATTTCCGTACTCAGAGATTGATCCAAACATGGAAATAGAGAACCATTTTTGGGAGAATACCCACATGAATTTCCAAAGCTTCATGGGACTCTCAATTGACAATTTCTTCTCACAAGCACCAGAATTTGCAGGAAATCTGGTTGACAACTTTCCAAATATTTTCAATTCTGGGAATTCAAATTCCGCTCCAATTTCAAAGTCCGTTGTCACCACCATAGATGATCATTTGCATGAGGGCAAAAAGAGGAAAGCATTGGATCTATCAGAAAGCTGCTCCGGGAATTCATCTCTAATTGTGTCTGATACTAATATCACTAGGAAAAATGTAATGCTCAATCTTTGTTTTTATTTTTATTTTTTGTGGCTAATTTCTGTTTGTTTATCATGAATTTCAATATATGGGTTTTTTTTTTTTTTTCTTTTGATGTTTTCAGAGTTCAGGAAGAGGAAAAAGGTTGAAATGCAATGCAAAAGAGGAAGAGAAACCAAAGGAAGTTGTTCATGTTAGAGCTAGAAGAGGTCAAGCTACAGATAGTCACAGTTTAGCTGAAAGGGTATTCTAATTTGAAATTTTATACTAAATTTAGTAATAGTTTATGTAAATTAATGTAGTGAATAATGACTTTTCAGGTAAGAAGAGCGAAGATCAACGAGAGACTAAGATGTTTGCAAGACATTGTACCTGGGTGTTGCAAGGTCTAACGAAAATGATATAATCCAAAATCTCAAAACTTCATTTCTTTTTTTGGTTTCTTACATGCCTTTGTGCTATTGCAGAGTATGGGAATGGCAGTGATGTTGGATGAAATAATCAACTATGTCCAATCTTTACAAAATCAAGTTGAGGTGACTACTTGCAAATTCTTTTCTTTTAACCATTTTAATAAGAATTTGTGAAATAGAGAACTGAAATAATTTGAAATCTGTTGGATTTCAGTTTCTTTCCATGAAGCTCACAGCTGCAAGTGAATTCTATGATTTCAATTCTGAGACACAAATCCCAGAGACAATGCAGGTACTTCTTCATTAAGTCTTTATAATCCTGCCAGTCAGGAATCAGCTTCGTTCTCTGACGCAAAGATTTGCTTTCAAACTTTCTTTTTTCTTTTTTCCTTTTTCTCTAGTATACAGAAATTTATAAATATATACCCATAACATGTAGATAAATGTTTGTGTGCATATCAAGTCGTATATGATTCATAATTTAATCTTGTACAAAATTGTATTACTAAAATAGATTAAGAGTCATATTTTATGTACGATATATACAGACACATATATATAATGCTAGGCAATTGAAAGAGCATGGATTTCTATTACCGGTCAGATTTTTAGTATATTTATAATAACTGTTCAGTTTTATTCATTCGATTTGTATATGTAAAGAATATAAATATTTAACGTAGATGGTGAGTATGTATATCATTAGTACGAGTGGAATGTGTGTGTTTATGCACGTCTGTGTATGTTAAGAGATAGTGAATGCTTATATGATGATGTGCAGAGGACAAAGACATCATATGAAGCACAAGAGATGGAGAGGTTGGTAAGAGAAGGATATGGAGAGCTTGGTTGTTTCCGCTCAACATGGTCACTTTGACTTCACTTTTGGCAGCTACTCCTTTCATCCCCATACCCAACACATGAAGATGCTCTCTTTCCTCCCTCTATATTTCAAATCAAAATTTGTCCTCACTTCATGTTATACCCATCAAACAATATTGCAAAAGGAAAACAACTTACACTTGTATTGGCCCACACACGTGTGTGGGAAATTTGATTATTTGTGGAAATAAAGCAAAAAAAAAAAAAAGGCATTCTCTCTCCTATTTGTTTATAAGATTTGTTACCTTGTTTGGGTGTTTTCATAGGATATAGACAATTATAGCCAATTGTCAAAGCATGTACCATGGCTTCCTTTTAGCCATATCAATAATTAAAAATGGACTTGTTTGGCCCCATATCATACTCCTCAAAACCACCATGCAACATTATTATACCTTGGGCTATCTACAGAACTCTTACCTAAAGAATAAAAAATTGATGAATTATATAGAATTTCAAAGATTTCCAATTGCTAGATTCAAAATGCTAGGGTAGTAATAGAAAATAGATGGACTCTATGTTTGAAACTATAATATTATATTAGGAATTAGCGTATTATACAATGGCATATCTGCACATAGTCTAATTATTTACATACAATCACAAAAAAAAAAAAAAATTATAAAATAAGCTAAAATCACTAATATTGAAACTAACTCACTTTTTTATGCTAAATCAATCGGTATATAAAATCATATTTTAATTAATCCGATTCGAGCGCTTATCAAATCCAATTAGGAGAATCTCTCCTAACATAGTATTTTCTATTACCAAATTTCAAAATCAAAACTTGATTCAAAGATCTTATATCTTTACTTATTAGTTCGATTGTCCATTGGAATTAAAACTTACTCTCTAAAAATAACTAATGAGCATGAATAAATAAAATTGTACCCACTTATTATATACACGAATTAATCTGATTAAAAGTAATATATTTTTTTTCCAAATTTTGAAAATTAGAAAAAAAAAATATTGCGATAAAGTTATAATTCTATTGTTAATAAAAGACTTTAAACTGCTTGCAAGAATAAGACTACAGGCAATTCATGCTCTCCAAACATTGTAGTGGCTCATACAATAATTGCTTTTATATCCCTTTTGGGATTTGATCTTTATTCAACAAGGAAACTGTTTTTTGCACTTCGAACTATACATGCACGAAATGCATTGCTTTATGAAGCAAAAAGGAAACCCCACCACAAGATGATATGCTTGCTAAGTCTCTTCCATAAAGTATCCCACTAAAAGAGAAAATGGAGAAGACAATAGATCCACAAAAATAGTTGACAGAATCAAATATTTCCATGGATCCACAATGTGGTGAAAGAATATTAATCCCATTACAAATGATATCCCCTCAGAGATTTTCCACATGAATAGGTGTCTTGTATGACTTCATTCGTAAGGATGCAATATAGCAAAACCCCACAATTGTACATAATTTCTTCTTGGAGCCAAAAGAAATTAATTAGTGCCATGTATTAATATACATTAGACACAGTGCAAGTGAAAATAGAAATTTACTTCAAACTTAACTAAATATTTTTGGCACAGCGTGTCTTCAGAATAATGTTATATGGATCAGATTAATCAAATGCAATATCGCGTTGAATATCGATCACAAACTTTCAAATATAACTTTTGATTGGTCAAAATACACTTTAGATCAAGTATTAAAAAAAAAATTGAAAACATGGTGAGATGAAATGTTATTTAAAATTTAATTCATATAATATTACTCAAGTCTTGAATATGCATGAACCAAGTTGTGAGGAAATATCCATATGTTATGCATTATTGGGGACTCCTCTAGAAATTCCTTTTGTCATCACCAAATTTTTTTTAAAATTTTTTTTGAGTAATCCCCATCAAACAGAAAACAATAAGCTTAAATGCTTAAAATTTTAGGTGCAACATATATCTTGCAATGACAAGTCACTGATCCAATCTACAGGGCAGAGAAAACGGTGGGCTCCATTTGGTAGATGGGTACATAAAATCTCAAGGATGTTGCCAATTCTTGAAATGAATGATCGAGTGGGGGAAGTTTAAATAAAAGATCAATTTCAACTAATTTGTAATTTCTCTATATGAAAAAGAGACTCTCTCTCTCTCTCTCTCTTCAAAGAAAATATGGTAGATGCAATGCATCCAAGGAGATTTTGAAAGGGAAAAGAGGAAGACAGCTTATTTGGGCCAGATCATGCTCAAAAGAGGATGGGCAATGTGGGATCTCCCCATTTTTCAATGTGATAAGAGCTTGTGAACCTTTTAAAGCTACTTTTGTTTCTCAATATATCCATATTCATATTCATTCACACCCACTCAAAATTCTCTCTCTTTCCTCTTTGACTCTCTTTTGACCTAATACATTTTCTTGTCTCTTGAAGCATGCATGAACAAGGAAGCATAATTAGTATATTGATGAATAATTGTGGGTCCCTTGAAGTGGGTATAACTAAATGGATAGTATCACATATTCCCAATATAGATTATAAGTCACACATTTTGGATGAACTTGGGAAAGATTTAGTAACTAACATGGGCAAGTTCAAAGGCCCTAGTACAGTGTGACTATCATCAATCTCTGGAATTGGGTTGAGGACGTTAGCTTGTCAAGTGACTTTGATTAAATACATCTACTATAGCCAAAACGGCGGAACACTCTCTCTTTTGCCATAGAGACAGAAAGAGAGAGAGAGAGAGAGAAACAAAAATGACATCTGAATTGCCTAATGTGCCAAGGAAACTGAAGTTGATCAATTTTTCTTTCTGGGTTCAATGTATGAATGCTTGTAGTCTCTTATCTTAGGGAATCCATTATTCGTTCTAAGTTTTTAATGCTGGGCGTTTCGCACCTGTAAGACAGTCTCCCGGAAAATGACCTTCTTTTTGTCCATGACTTCACTTATGATTGTTGCTGTTTGTTACTTTTGTTGGTCTTATATTATATTAAATCCTACCATGTTTCTATTTCAAATGTCAGTTTTAACATAATTACACGACAAATTAAGAGAATATTAAACAATCCCAATTCTAGAAGGAATTGATTAAATTATGTTTTGAAAACTCAATCTTATTTGGCTGTAATTGAACATTAAGAAGAAGATAACAAGAAATAAGGGTAAAGGTGGAAAAGAAAATTTAATATTTGCTTGATTTCGTAATATGACAATTAAAGTGTAGCCAAAAAAAAGAAAAAAAAAGAAAAAAAAGAAAAATGAAATTTCTAAAGTGAAAATTGAAGTGGAAGAGATATCTTTAATTGTGGGGGGCTGAGGTCACCGTCACTACAAAAAAACAGCATTTTAGTCACAAATTTAATGACGAAAATTTTAAAAAAATTCGTCTTTAATAACACGTCGCAAAAATTTAACGACAAAAATTAAAAATCCGTCGCTAAATTCAGCGATGAAAATCTGAAATCCGTTACTAAATTTAGCGATAAATAATTTTTCGTCGCTAAAATTCGTCACAGAATTTAGCGACAAAAAATTATCCGTCACTAAATTAGCGATATAAAAAAATCTGTTACTAAATTTAGCGACGAAAATCTAAAATTTGTCACTAAATTTAGCGACAGATAATTTTTGTGACTAAAATCTGTCGCTAATTTAGGGAATAGTCCCGCCCGCCCGAGCTAACACCAGCCTACAACCTGCCCGAGCTAACACCAGCCTGCAACCTGCCCGCCCGCCGGAGCCAGCACCCCCACGCAGGCACTCTTAATTGCTGGAAAATACCGCGCCTTCTGCCTTCGCCGTGGTTCGAACTCCGAACTCCTGCACGCACACGCAACCTGTAAACTTTTATTATTTATTATCTTTACTTCACATTTTTCTAATAATAATAAAATAATATATAATAACAATTTAAAATAATAAATATAATAATTTTTCTTATTTATACCACCAACCTAAAATAATATTAATTAAAAATAATAAATATGATGATTTTTAATAAAATAAAAAATAATAAAATACTAATTTAAAATAAAATAATTAATTAATTAAAAATATGTTAATATTATATTTTGATTTCTTCTTTTTTCTTTTATCTTATTATTTTATTATTCTTTTTCATTTTCATTTTATTTTTTTAATCCATAATTTAAAAATGGATTATAACATCTCAAAACTATAAAATTATAATTATCAATAAATTATAATATATTAATAATTTAAAAAATCTATATATTTAATTACAAAATATTTTTATTCGTTATAATAAAATTATTATATATTATAATAAAATTATTATATATAAGAAATGAGAGTAGAAAGAAAAAAAAAATCAAAAAATAGAGATAAGGAAAAAAAGTGAGAATAGAAAACAAAGAGGAGGAAGAAAGAAACAAAAAACATTATCACATAACACTAACACTAAGCGGTGGTGCAGTGGTGATATGTTTTCTGTTAAATCCGAGATCTAAAGTTCTAATCCCTTCAATTGCCATTTTTTTGTATTAAAACAATGAAGCAGGCGCCCGTGCGTGCATGGGCCGGCGCCCGCGCAGGCTCGATTAATATTTAATTAAAAAATTTATATTATTGAATAAAATAATACAAATAAAATAAAATTACCTATACAATAATAAAAAATATTAAATCAAACAAAAAAAGAAAAAATAATAAATTAATTAAAATATATATATAATTTAAATAAAATAAAATATATGATTTTTTTAAGAATTAAATAATATTATTCTTCTAAAAAAATGAAATATAATATAATAATAAAAAAATGAAATATAATATAATAAAATAAAATGTAAATTAAAATATTATAAAATAATAATATGATTTGTTAATATAAATTAATAAAATAAAATTATAATTAAAAGAAGATAAAATTCAGCGACGGATTTGAAATCCGTCGCTGAAATTATTAAAATAAAATAAAAATAAAATAAAATTCTAATTAAAAAAAGATTAAATTCAGCGACGAATTTGGAATCCGTCGCTGAATCAGCCACGGATTTGGAAATCCGTCGCTCAATTACCAACCGATATATTTCGTCGTTATTAAATTAATTTTTTAATTTAAATATTATATTAATATTATATTTTATTTAATTATATATAAAAAACTTAGCGACCGACGGATTGGGATTTTCGTTTAGCGATGAAAAACAAATCTGTCGCTAAATTAATTTTTAACTTAAATATTACATATTAATAAAATAAAAATAAAAATAAAAAAATTAAATTCTATTTAACGGATTTTAAATTCGTGGCAAAATTTAGCCACAAAATATTATTCGTCGCTATTTAGCGACGAAATTTGTAACAAAAAATTTTTTATCGCCAATTAGCGATGAATTTAGTCACGAAAAATTTTTTCGTCACTAATTAGCGACGAATTTAGCTACAAAAATTTTTTCGTCACTAATTAGCGACGAATTTTGCTACGAATGATGTGTCCGTCACTAATTTAGCCACGATTTCTTTTTCGTTGCAAATTTTGTGACAAATTAGCGACGAAAAAGTTTTTATCGCTAAATTTGTCGCAAAATAGTGACGAATTTTTTCCGTCGCGAAAATTCATGACTAAAATCGTGTTTTTTTGTAGTGCATTAGCAATGCGTAAGTTGTGTTGGGTTTAGGCCGAACCTAGTTTGCATGTAGCTCTTACTAATTCCACATCGGATCTCAAAAAATTTATAAAATAGTATTTAAATCTAATAGACTCTCTATCAATATTTTGGGCTGAATTCTTCTATTGGATTTGACTCTATCATTTGGATCCGTGACAAATTGGTATCAGAGCCTCCGATTTAACATGGAAAAGGGCTACCTAAAAACGGGTTATCTAGTATCAGAATGAGAGCTGTCCAAAGAGGAAAAAGGCTATCCGTCAAAGTGAATCATCTGTGAACGTCCGGCTTTCAAGGGGAGAGTAATGTTACGAATCCCATATCGGATTCTCAAGAAATTATAAAATAGTATTTAAATTTAATAGATTTTCTCACCCAACAAGTTGATCTTTTGGGTTTTATTATTAAGTTTGAGTCCATCACTTAGATCCATGACAGTAGCGTGTGAAACTTGCTAGCCCTAACATCTAGCTACATAAATTACCCGATCCTTGTAATGGAAAGGGCAGCGTCAATTGAACCATGCCTCTCCCTATAATATACTTAGCCATCAATATTTAGAAATTTGACTAATTGGATCCATGGTAGTAGGGATTTCTTGCCCGTACTGGCAAGCTGATGTCTAGCAATTGTAAAAGGGAAAAATGAAATAAAAGTAAAAATGGTCACCATAGAAAGAAAAAAGAAAAAAAGGAAATTGGAATGAAGGATGTTTGATCTATATCTCGATTATTGAGAACCCAATAATAGTTTTTTGGGTAAAAGAAAAAGAAAAGAAAAGAAAAGAAAAGAAAAGAAAATTGCTTGTCTAGTTGTCTTGTTGAAGACCTAAGCTTTGCGCAAACAACATAGTTGATGCAGGTTGGATTAAGTAAGAGCAGGCTCAATAAATGTAACAAACTTTTGCATGCAAACTGTACTTGGGCTGGTACTTAACTAAGACTTAACTAATGAGACCACCTTAAGGGACACCATTGGTTCCCTTTCTATGACCCTACATGGTTTAGTCTTATGTGGTCCATTATGCATTTTTCCTTAAATTATAAACGGTGCTAATTGTTCATATCTTATAGAGCAATGTCAGATGAAGTCCTACTTAAAGATATGTACAATCGTGCTTCATTATTTCAAATTTTCCAATTTCGTGCAGTCAGATGTGTTAAATATTTTCAAATGAGCGAACCCAAAATTTATAAATTGCCATAGTTCAAAGTTTTGTTCTTTTAAATACTACTACATTTTTCACTATACATTTCAAATCTAAACGAACATTGAATGCCACGTGTTACATTCGTGCTTTTAAGGCTTTTTAAAAAAATTATAAATAAATATCATTATTAAATATTATCAGAAAATCCTGTTTCATAAAAATTAATACCTCCCCTACATGTGGGGTAATACAGCTAAGGAGCGTGAAGCTGAGAGAATGGATTCATAGTTTAAGTTGAAGTTTAGGACTATATTAAAAAATAACACGAATGTTATATTAAAAAGTTAAATATTAAGATAAAGTGTTTTCATATTTACATATCATGTCCTAAACATTGTATGAGATTTAACGATCAAACTCGTAATTACTTCAAAGAGTTTGATGCTTGTATTTATCAAACTCTTAATTCTGCTGATGCTTGTATTTATCAATCTGTGATTAATTACTTCAAAGAGGAGATGGAAGTTTTTAAAATGGATTTGCAAGCATCCAGAGAGAGACTCTCAAACTGTCTCAACCTGGGCCTACTTCCAAGTGTCCAAAATTAATTAGGTCCCAAAAGTTTTAAAGCCCAGTCTTGAGATTTCAAACAAAACTATGTTTGATACCTTATGGCCGCTGGCATAGGTTGGGAGTCATTTTTATAACATTGCCAACGTCCACATGGCTTAAAATAGCATGATAACAACACAAAAAATATTTGGGTTTATTTTAATAATATTTTAATAGGAGTTATGCAAGCACTCTTCATTTTATTGCAGAATAAGTCGACCCATACTCTTCATTTGCAAAATTCCACATAAACAAAGAATATATATATATATATATATATTTTTTTTATTACAATTTTTTCCAAAAGTCCAACTGGGAAACGCTCTTCTTCATATTTGCCCTCCATTTGTTATCCATGGGTGCCCTGAGAAAGTAAAATTAAAAAAGAAAAATATTCAATTAAAACATATTGTTTGAAATAATATGCACAAAAAATATACATTCAGTTAAAAAACAAAATGTTTCAAACATATTGTTTGCAATAATATTTTGAAATAATCTTGAAAATTTATCTCATATTAAATATGCACAAAAAATAATAAAAGCATAATGCTATTCTATTAATTCAGCATAACAATTATGAGCTATACAGTAGAATTTAATCTACTGTCACTTTGATGTTTGTTGCTTTACTAGGTTTATCCCAGACACGACCACAAAAGTCCTATTGATACTAATTTATCCAGGCATGATCATAAGAGTTCTGTCCATAAATATCGATAACCATAAAAATGATGATCATAATAAATTCCAGCGATCCAACACCATCTAATGAATAATGTCCCTGTACACATTGATATACACAAGGATGATACAAATTCCAACAAAAGTAAACAGGGTGCAGGAAATAAAACAAGAGCACAAGGATCAACAACCAAGAGCTTAACCAGAAAAGGAGATGATATGCCCTCCAATAAGATTTCTCTTCTCTTACAGAGCTAATAGTTATAGCATTAACAGGAGCAAATGAACCAGCTTAGGACCAACCAAACTTGATGTCTTGATCTAATCATAACTACAGAACATAGATGGGATACAAGCATAAGATCAGCTTAATCCATTTTAGATGGGAACATTTTAGAAATATATATATATATATATATTACAAAGCATTATAGAAATTCTAGACCAGCCAGGACTACTTATAAGATGCATAAGATCAGCTTAATCCATTGTCTTATTCTAAATAACAACATGGAATAAGATAAAATAATAAGAAGAGAAGTTTGTGGATGGCAAGCAGTCCAAGGATAATGAAGGAGATATAATTTGTTAATGCACTACTTCAAAATCTAGAACAAAGCACAAAGTAATACTTGGCTGGTGAACCACGAAAGGATGCAGATCGTCACCTACCTTCTCGTAATGTCTGTAAGTATTTCAACTGGTCAACTCTTGCCTGGTTTTAGTGACATAAACCTGAAGTAGAAAAACAAGTGTCAAGAAGAAAACTGGAGATCAATTAAAGAAACCACAACCTCAACACATGAAACTCATAGAGGCTTAAAATGCCTAAATATCATAAGATAGGATACATCAACTGAGAAGGAGATTGAGCTCGCAGGTAAAGGGTCAAAATAAAGGGATTTGGTTTAAAACTTTAGAAGAAGGCACAACCTTATAGACCACCATGAAACCTACATTGCTAAATCCATGGATGTGTATCCTATTACAGCTGGGAAGCAATTGAAGACGCAAACACCTAAAGTATATGAAAACCTGCAATATCAATATCTTTTCTCATGTCTTAATAAGCATTAGTATCAAAAGTCTCATCTTACCTAGAAATTAAAGTCAACAGACAATTCTCATATGGGGAAATTAATTCATGATAATAATCCAGATAAATAGGTTTTATCAAAAAAAAAATAAAAAAAAATGTTTTGCATCTTTCCATAAAAGCCAATTCCAAGCCGAATTCAGGTTTTAACAAAAAAATAAAAAAAATATCCATGAGCATTAGCATAAGTTAGGCTGATTTTTCTGCTAACCTTCCTTTCATTTGAACTGGTATACCAATGACCTTTTGATATAAAGACTCCCAACATAACAATTACCATAAGTTAGGGCTGCATTGCAGTCTTTGTTTGAGAGTTAGGGAGATAAATAGGGAAGTGTTGTCCTTTGACTCAAAAAGGTCTCAAAATTTCATTGATCATATTGACTTAAATACATTAAAAAAGTTAACAAAAAAATTCAAAAAAAAATATATATATATATAAATTAGATGCACCCCACCCTGCAACTATGGATAATTGGCATACAAGTTCTATCATTGAATACGATGCAGCTCCTTTATCAACAGTATTTTGCAAAACGTGCAAAAAAAAAATCCCATACTCACATTTCAAGAATTCTGTGTATATACTATTTTTCAGTGGCTCTCAGACATGTTAAATTATAGCCAAAATGATCATAAGGGACACAATTATTCTATATGATCCAGAATCAAAGGTCGAGTTGGAATAAGAATTGAATAAAAAAATACTGAAAAATAAGGCATTTGAAGATATCATACAAGCAATTGAGAGAATCAATGTCTTACTTTTGCATATAGTGAAGGTTTGCTCTTCATAACCAATCTACCATTTAAAGCAGAAGTTTGCAAATGTTATACATAACTTGGCTCAGCTAATAATTTGCAGGATAACTCTTAGGCAGAAGTCTGTAGACCCAAAACAGCACCCTGCTTTAGCCTAGGGGATAGGTGATGACCCAAAACAAAGAAGTATGGCAACATTCTACCACCAAACAAGGAATTTTTGTATTTTTTTTTACTATTGTCTAGTAATTAATGAATTTCAACATACAATTAGAGGACATTCAAAGTCCCCAAAAGCGAGCAAGAAAGAAAATTGAAAAAGAATTTGAAAAAATGAAATGAGTTGTGCATATTCAGGGAATGATGCTCACCTACTTTATCGAGAACAGCTCTCATGTCAGCATTTGGATCCTGAAAACCATTCGTCCAACTATAATAAGTTGTGCATGTGCCAATAAAATATTAACAGAGTAGAAAACAAAAGTCTAATGTTAACTGAATTGAGGTGGATACATTAGACAGTTTTTGAATTGAGATCCCATTTTACTTTTGCATATGAAAGGGAAGAAAAAACATTCATCAGAATCTGTCGTGAAGATAGGGCTCACTTTTTCTTATCATTTTTTGAGTAGCAGTAGTTGCATAGCAATTTCTCAATAACAATTGATTTTATCCTTTTTCTCTCTATGTCAACAAACACACTCATATGCTGCAACATGATGACGATGACAAAAGGCTTCTAAACTAAGAGTTGATTTAAGTATAGAAAAAAAAATTATTGCAAGACATTGTGGAAAGTATAGAAAAAAAATATATATATATAGTTCTTACCTTCATTAAGATTAAAAGAGCCTTTTTGTGGTTGGTGCGCACTATGAGCAGATGAAATCTAATAATAGAAAAAAAAATGATGAGTGTTACGTTTTAAGGAAAATATGACTACAAAAAATATGACTATAAGTAGGGAGGTTAAGGAAAATAGGGTATTTATCATAATAAAACCATAACAGCCATTGAGATTGGAAAACCAAGTATTAGAAATTTAAAAACCAAGTCTAGTTTCACATTCAAATTGCAAAGTTGTAAATGTCAATTTACTGAACAACCACAAGGAAAATGTTCAACATAAAATATTTAATGCCACAACTGAACAATGACAAAAGCCACTTTTACATTGCCTCCACATTATTTATGATGGCAGCAAATAGAAAATTTAAAGTATATTGCACATTACACCTTCTACAATATTTTAGCACAGAAACATTGTAAACCTTTTGCAATGTTAAAACATGGACACCAACATGCAATTGAAATGTAACGGTGCATCACATCACTATATGATATGGTTCCATATCAGTTGAGTACACTTTCCAGCAATGGCACTCCTCAAGCATATGTGTTGCATCTTTTTGTGCACAAAGGGGCTTTAACAGCGATGCTTGCCTAATCGGGATTTCTCATGCGCTTCTTTTTCTATTAAAAGCATCACCCATATTTATATATCACACCTTGATTTAGCAAATAAAATGATTAACAAATTTAAGAAAAACTTACCTGAATTCAGAATGATATTAAAAACAGTCACAACAGAAGCATCTAACCACCTACTATGAACACATGCCAGAAGTAATCCTTAGGAAACAGAGACTACTTGCAAATCCTAATAAGGCGGTACCAACAGTAGAAAGAGGATATATTTTCACTAGCACTAGCAATAAAAATTACTCCCAATAACAGTAGAAATAGGGTAACACACTATCCATAAGAATACACAAGAAACAAAATCCAAGAAAACCAAAGCACAAAATCTCCAATGAAGTTTATTTATTTATTTTTATCGAGTCCAGTCTCATTCACAAAAAGAAAGGACCACTCCTATAAAAGAAATTGGTTTAAATTTTTTGAAGTTTGCATAGCAGAAATATAGCATTACTACCGATTCAATTTTGTAGAGTAGAACAATTCAGATGCTGAAATCAACAAAAAATGTAATGTAAAGACCAGAAATAGAAAATAGATTTTACAACATAGAACGCAGAGATGAGAGATAGAGGGTTTACCTGCAAGAAACAAAGCCGAGAAACTGAGATGCTCAACAATGGAAGAAATTAGATGGTAGCACCTGTGAGAGAAAGGGGAGAACAGAAGAAAAAGGCTGACGGTCGAAAGAAATGGAGAGAGAGAAACTCAGATGAAAGAGAAAGAAAATAGATTTTACAACATAGAACATAGAGATGAGAGACAGAGGGTTTACCTGCGAGAGACAAAGCCGAGAAACTCAGATGGTCGATGGTGGAAGAAATTAGATGGTGGGCCTGTGAGAGAAAGGGGAGAAGAGAAGAAGAGAACAGAAGAAATGGAGAGAGAGGGGGATAGTGGCTGAGCAGATGAGTAGGGTAGGGAGGAGAGACGTGAAATGAACGAGAGGGGAGGAAAGGGGAAATTAGGGTTACACAGACTTTTTCTAACTAAAACTAGCACTGCTGCTGTTAATATCCTTTATTGACGGTTCTTTTCTTTCCTCTGATAAAGAGCAGCCAATACCAACGGTTTTAAGAGCCGCTCGTAAAGATAGCCGCCGGAAAATGGGAATCTGTGAATCTCACAATTACAAGGTTTTCAGCCTTACCATATGTTAACACATGGTTTTTAGTCCCCTTCAGGTATGTCAAAACTTTTATTTTTATAGCAACGGAATAGTCTCATCTAGGGTTCAACAAATACCTTACCAAGAGATCTACTACAATACAACATTTGGTCCAGTACAAATCTAAGCATCTACCACACTAGAATAAGGGACATTCTTTATCGACTCTCTTTTAATGTCATTTTGAGGACACCATGTCAAACTCAATTTATAACCCTCATGAATCGAAACATTTCCATTATTACTATTATGCATATTAAATCTCTTTAATATGTGATCGATATATGCTCTCTAATAGAAACCCAACAAGTTTCGAGACCTATCTCTCTGGATTATAAGGCATAGCACAAATAATGCATCTCTAAGGTGTTTCATGTCAAATTGTCTAGACAATAGCTACTTAATCTCATGTAGCATGCCTAGATCATTACTTGCAAGCAAAATATCATCCACGTAAAGAATGAGAAAAATCTTATCTTGAGACATATGCACTTGTCCACTTTATTTGTAGCAATTCTAAAAGACATAATTATCTTATCAATTTTTAGGTGTCACTGTCTGGATGCTTGTTTGAGTCCATGAATAGACATTCTAAATCTACACACAACATGATCTTACCATCTTCTATAAATCCTTCAGCTGCATAATCTAGACCTATTTAATAAGGTCTCAATTAAGGAAGATGATTTTAGCATCCATTTAATGTCATTGTAAATCAAAATTTGTTACAATTGTCAAAAGAACTCTAAATACATCCATTGAGAAATGAACCCTTACTAAAATTATTTCATTCTCTCTAAATAAAAACTTTGACAATTAATTCGGTTTTAAACCTCTTAACTTTTCCTTTACGGTTGTTTTTGTTCTTATAAACCTATTTGCATATGATATGCTTGTAACCTTCAAGTAATTCAATAAACTCCTAGAAATTATTATGCCTTGCAACACACCATATGATGAATTAAGGACTAGTAATAACTTTTGTAAAGAGAAAACTTTATGTTCAATCCCTAAACTTGACAAGAAATTTATAATTAAGTCTCTTAATTTCAAAATGCAATGATTGAATACTCAAAATTTAAAAAGTACAACAATTTAGTTCCTTCGTTAACAATGGCACCACACTAGTTATTAAATGCTGAGTTAGAATGAAAAATGGAGTGTCAAAATGATTCAATAAATCCACAAATCCGCATAATATATGAAAACAGTGCATAATAAACAATTTATCATAAATCTTTTTTTTTTGCATACATTTCAGATACATATGTATCCATATCAATTGAATTACACAAATATAAAGTATATCAAAATCAGTTTCTAGCAAAGGTCGACTATGACCAATGGAAGGGCATCGGGGGTTTTTATAGGCAAAATTAGAAATTGCACTCTACCCCGACGTTGGTAACAAATCTCATCATGTGTTAGACCAGGGCGTTACATAGCCCTCCCCCTTTCAGGTTCAACCTAACTAGTATCGTGTCGAGTTCCAATATCATATACGACGTTTGGAGATACCTCCTGTAGTAGCGTATTCGGGCACAATGGGTGCCTCTGCAAACGCCCTTCGTAGTTACTACATACCCAACTCATGAGCGTATTTCATAAATCATATTATCATGGCATACATAAAGGCTCTCGACCGATAACATAATATCATCATAATGCACGTGTCATACCAACATTTAACAAACCATATTAAACAATCATCATAATTGATTTCATAAAAATCATATGCATATTGATACAATGGCACGTTTTTCATTTCACAAATCATTTGGATGCATATTTCACAATAAATTCATGTTGTGGACATTCCAATGATTCACAAAATATTTCATAAATTCATTCCAAAAACATTTCATAAATCTCACTCACAGTATGCGGGAGGGTACGTCACTCTTGGCACGAATCTCGAGACACACAAAAAAAATACTTCTCTCAATATCACCAACAAAGCTCTATAAACACAATGTAGAATATGTATCACTTAAGAAATCATATAATGCGTATATAATAATGTAAATGTGATACAACCTTAGTTATAGATAAGTCTAGCGTTTTCAATTTCTATTCTTGCACCATTTTAGGGAATTGACCCTAAGTTTCTCAATCGGAGTCGGAATTGGGAAATTTTAATTTTTATGGTTGACTCACATAAAAACTCACACGTTTCTTGTTGAACTTATATCCAAAATCTTGGTAGAAGATTTCTTAAAATCCAAATTTTCAAACCAATCTAAATCTCACTCTCCATTATGTCCTGTTTTAGAAAATTTCCCCTATCTCACAATATATTCATGCAAAGACACTGATTTTGGACTATGTTGTAGTCAAGACACAAGGCTACAACTTCTTAGTGGGCACTTTCTCAGATTCCTAGTGCAAGTCTCTGAAATAACACCATTTGCCCACATTACATTTTAAAAATCTGTTCTGACCAATGTTTAGTACAACCATCACAACGTTTAACACACAACTCCAAATTACCTGAACGTTTTACAGTACCTAGAAGACACATAACCTTACATTTTTCATATTTTGGATTTCTTCCAATTATACCTAGAAAGGGTCTGAAATTGACCATCAAAATCTCTATTCAATTTTGACCGAGAAACAGAATCATTTCTATACAGTTTTGGGAGATTTTGTATAAATCTTGATTCCCTCCTCCGAATTGGGTACAATTTTCACAGTAGGTGGACACAAGGGAGATCTACAATGTTTCTTCTTTGTGTTTTTGCAAACAAGGGCCAGAAGGAGGTCATACAATGCTACTGTTTTTAGTGTTGGAAAATAGAGGACTCTCTGATGAGTTTCAGAAGAATGACTGTAACTTTTGACACAGGAGTCAGATTGAGGTGATCCTTACCTCGTTGGAAAGCTAAGACATAGATCTACAAATTTTATAACCAGGGCTAAGGTTGGTTCAGACTAAAAGACATCTCAAATTTGAGAACAATTTCCTGGCAAAAAACAGGGCAGAATAGAGTATTTTCTGCAGAATATCTAACTTTGAAAAATCATAATAAATCCAACTCTTTTCAGATTTCAACAAATCATATCTCATTTTAAAGGTTTGAAAGTCTAATTTTATATGCAGAAGACCTTACTTAATTTACATTTGTGTAGAAGAAAAGAAAAAAAAAATTATGACAACAAGACTACAGCTAGGTCAGACTCCCCTGTTTGCAGAAATTTAAAATCCCTATGTTAAATCCAATCTTTCATCTTCATTTCAACCATCAAACTCGCATATATAACTCATACATGAACACATACATGTCCTTTACAATTTAGGCCTCAAATACACATACATACATTCACCGTTGTACCCCAAAATTTTGCACACTTTCTTCCTTATTTCAATCAACCAACAATACATATATTCATCACATTTGGTACTAAACATTCTGCACACATTTTATAACATGAAGGACAACATTCCAGCACACTTACATATTGTTTTTCATCCCAAAATCTCGGCCAACACAAGTCTGAATTTTCTGTACACATGTCTTTGGTTTCCTTACCTTCAAATATGATTATTCAAGTCTTGAACTAAGCTTTCCAAAACCAGAAAATTTCTGCGCTCCCTGTAGGGTTTCAGCCACTTGTTTTTCACCCCTAATCTAAGTTAAAATCAACACATTAAGTCATCAGCACATGGTTCTCAAGTTTAAATTAAATACAGAATTTCTTTCTCTCTTTTTTCCCTAGTTTTTGGCCGTACTAAGTTCACTAACCTAACTTTTTCCTTTTGGCTTCAAATCAAGATATGTTATAGCATGGAGTGAGAGGAATTTTCCTTACCTTGAGTGCTCGGTTGAAATCTTGAAGAACCATAAATTGTTTTCCCTTCCTTTGAGCTTTTGACCACCTCTAGATCACTAAGTTAGGCTCCTCCTTTTCTTCCAATTCTTGGATATGTTGGTCTAGGGTTCAAGAGAAGATGATCCATGTAAAACCATTTAAGGGTTATTTGAAGAAATCACCTTCATTCCACCTTTGAAGCTCACAGTTTTTAGGGAGGAAGAAGAGAAGAAGTTTTCTTTGCCTCCTTGTTGTCTCTCACGTTTTTTGGCAAGAATGAGAAGGACTAGGGTTTTCTAGATTATTTACTTAACCTCTCACCCAATCTTGGCCATCCATTTTTCAACAAATGATCTTAACCCTTGGTTTTACAAATTAACACTTGAATAGTCTCATTTACCCTCACTCTCTCTCTCTTTCTCTCCCTTCTCCCTCTCTCACGTTTTCCCTCTCTTTCTCTTCCTCTCCCGCTCCTTTACTTAATTAGTGAATAGTTTTCTTATTTCTTTTTTTTTTGTGTGAGACCCACCTCAAACTTCATTTATTTGCTTTGTTTCCCAACCAATCATGTATTGTCACTTGTCAAAACCACTCAAAATCCAATAAAGTAAATTCACACACTTCAAAAGCATTAATTGCTTGTCCTTTATGTCTATCCACTTGTTAATACGTGATTCGAGATCCACCAAAGTTACTATTCACCTCAAAAATCTAAAATCGCACATGTTACCCATGTTTTCGTGCTTAGTGCAATGCCGTTGGTTTCGTGTTAATCTGAGACCATTTGAACACCCAAATATCTTTCGGAGTGAACGAAATTTTCGATCGGATAATATTCGACCTCGACCTCAAAATGTGTGAAATCTCAGTACGATCTCCGTATTACGTGTAGATTTAAAAAATATAGGTCTTAGGTGGAAATGAGACAGTTTGCTCGGACAAATTTCAATTCTGCCAAAAATTAGGGTTTCTCGGGCGAAAATTTTAAAGTATTGAACATTTTTGCGCTATGACTTAAATTTCACTTTTACTTCTTGACCCTTCACTTTTAAAGTGAATTTAGCATGTATATATCTCTTACAGCATCAAATTTGCACGTGTGGTTTTCATTTTGACTTACTAACAAAGATTTTCGCTCTCGGTAATTTAGCCGTACAATTTTTTTGAACGATTTTCAAGACGGAAAAATTTTTTAGTGAATTTTGGGGTATGAAAACATGATCAATTTCATATATACATCGAGGAGAGTATAATATGAAAGATACCAAAATATCGGTGTTACATATTAGATATATTAAACCTAAATTATCGAATTTACCAGATTACTTTTTCATAGGCTTGACTTAATTACAGTATACAATACATGATTATTTTACATATAAATCCAAAACAATATCCCACTTGGCCTGTATGTTAATATGATTATGTATTTGCATAATAACTTAATGGACTCAACCCTTCTGTCAATACTAAACTGTATTTATAACTAATCGATCCGTCAATCATACTAACTTAGGATTAAAGTAGTCTCAATTACATTAGTCATAAGTTGACCCATAAATAATCACGTAAGTTGATATAATCAAATGACGTGGATAATGAAATGGATGTGTGGTATGAAAATGTTATGCAATGTGATTTTTAACATATTTATTTTCAACCGATTACTCTTTAGTGAGATAAATCTGAATCAGAATTTGAATAACTAAATAACTTTATTTCTGTAGAAAATAACTGAATAACTAAAATTTTTCATCAATAGAGCATCTGTAATTACAAACTTCTACTAAATTTGTATATTCTGAAGTGGCATTACGCCAATGTAGGCAACATGCTCATGAAATACAATTGGTGGTAAACTTTTAGAAAGCGGATCCATAATTATGGAGTTTCTTTCTATATACTCTATAGATATCTGATCACTTTGTACCCTTTCTTTAACAACCAAGAACTTGATGTCTATATATTTGGATTTCATAGAGCTCCTATTATTATTGGAATATAAGATTATCGATTTATTATCACAAAATAATTTGAGTGGCCTATCAATAATATCTACTATCCATAGTCCCTGACAAATTTTCATAGCCATATTCCATGATTGAATGCCTCATGACATGCTATGAATTCTAATGCCATGGTAGAAGAGGCTATAATAGACTATTTCACCCTCTTCCAAGAAATAGCTCCTTCTACTAGCATGTAAATATAACATGTTCTAGATTTCATTCTATCTTGCCATCTCGCAAAATCGGAGTTAGTATATCCAATGATCTCAAGTCGTTCTCTCCTCTGATATGTGAGCATATATTCTTTGGTTCTCTAAAGATAAAACCTATTTGACAGCTTTCCAATGATCTATTCTAGGTTGCTTTGGCATCTGCCCAATATCCCTATAATGTACGCAATATCTTGACGTGTACATTCTTGTGCATATATCAGACAACCTACTGCTGACACATAAAGGATCTTCTGCATCTCTTATTTTCAACGCCACCTTTGGGGCATTATTTGAGACTAAACTTGTCTCCTTTAGCCATAGAGGTATTACTTGATTTACAATCTTGCATGTCTTATCTCTTTAAGACCTTTTCTATGTATCCTTTTTGGGACAATCGAAAAATACTTTGAAATTGATCTCGATGTATTTAAATACCTAATACAAAAGAACTTTCACTAAGATCTTTTATTTCAAATTTTTTAGCAAGAAGGAACTAGGTTTCATGCAGTAGGTCTTTATCGTTACTAACAAATAATATGTTATCAACATATAAAATAAACAAAATATACTTATTTCTATAGAACTTATGGTATATACATTTATCAACTAAATTTATCTCAAAACCAAATAAGATGATCACCTGATAAAATTTAAAATACCATTGTCGAGATACTTATTTGAGTTCATAGATGGATTTCCTAAGTTTGTAAACTATATTCTTTGGATCTCCACATACAAAGTTTTTTGATTGCATCATGTAGATCGTTTCATCAATGTTACTATTGAAAAATATTGTCTTTACATCCATTTGGTGTAATTTAAGAGCAAAATATGTCATTAATGCCATTACAGTTCTAAAAGAGTTTTTCAAAAAAATTAGAGAAAAAATCTCTTTATAATCGATGTCTTCTTTCTATATGAAATCTTTTGCGACTAGATAAGCCTTATATCTCTCTACATTGCTTTTCGAATCCCTTTTGATTTTAAAAATTCATTTGCAACCAATAGGTTTCGCACCTTTAGGCAACGGGACAAGATCTCATACGTCATTGTCATTCGTGGACTTCACCTTCTTATTCATGGTATCGATCCACTTTTGAGAGTTGAAATATTCCATAGCTTGATAGAAGTTGATTGGATTGTTTTCTATCACCCCAATGTCAACCTTATGTTCTTGAAGAAATACAACATAATCATCTTGAATTGCACTTCTTCTTTCTCTAATAAATCTCCTTAATGGTATATGTTTTTGAGGTGCTAGAGTTTATTCTTCTTCGGAATGGGGGTTTCTCTATCATTGTCAGGTTTTCTTATGTTTTGAGCAAGATCAGGTATAAAAACCTTATCAAGTCCAATAACACCTGTAGGAATGTTAGCATATTCCTCTTCGAAGAAAATGTCTCTAACCTTATCTTTCCAAACAAATTCAATATCTTCAAAGAACGAAACATTTTCCAACTTAAAGATAATCTTATTTGTGGGATCATAGAACTTGTATCTCTTAAATCTTTCAGAGTATCCTATAAAATAACAACTAGCCGATCTAGTGTCTAATTTCCTTTCATTATGTCTAAAAGACTTAGTCTCAATGGGACAACTCCAAACGTGCAAATGCTTTACACTTGGGTATCTGCCCATCTAAAATTTATATAGAGTTATGGTAATTATCTTAGTAGGAACCATATTTCAGAAAGTATGTTGTAATCTTAATTGCCACTCCCTAGGTGACTCAGGTAAGGAAGAATGAGCAATCATACTCCTTATCATATCTTGAAGAGTCATATTTCGTCTTTCAGTAACACCATTCATAGCGGGTGAGCAAGACACGTATACTGTGAAATGATACCGTATTCCTCTAGGAAGAGAGCAAATGGTCCCAGATATTATGTACCAAATCCATCATTTCTACCATGATATTCACCACTTCTATCAAATCTAACTGATTTAATCATTTTGTCTAGTTAGTTTTCAACTTTGGTCATATAAACTTTGAACACATCCAAAGACTGTAACTTATTCGTAAGGAGATAGATGTAACAATATCATGAATAGTCGTCTATGAATATAATAAAATAGCATTGACCATTTCAAGAATCCAAAGGAAATAGTATACAAATGCCTGTATGAATCAAGTCTAAGATGTCTGAAATTCTATTGACTTCAAATTTCCTTTTATTGGTTTATTTTCACTTTATACAATTTGCATAGATTTCAAAGTTTGTAAAATCAAGAGAATCAAGAATCCCTTTTGACATTAGCCTTTCTGTCTGGAGATATGATCCAATCGTTTTGTGCCATAACTTAGAGAAATTCTCATTGCTTAATTTATGCTTTATACCTCGAGCACTAGTTTGTAGGGATTCGTTTATTGAAACAACTATATCAACAAGATATAGAATATCAAATCCTGATAAAGAACCAGAACGAACTAAATTGGAATTAAGAAACAAACTAATTTTTCCATTTCTAAATGAAGAAGTAAAACCAAATTTATTAAATATAGAAATAGAAATCAAATTTTGTTTAAAAGATGACACTACAAATTTTTCTTGCAGATCCAAAAAGAAACTAGTCCTTAGCAATATCTTGAATCTTGCTATTGCTTCCACTCAAACTTTATTGACATTGCCTATGTAGATATATCTTTCACCATCATTTGGCAGTCGACAATTTAAACAACCCTACATGGACACATTGATTTAATTGGTTGTAGCGGAATCTGGCCAAGGGGTGTCAAGTATTCAAGTTAAATTAATCTTAGAACAAACCATAAAAAAAACATACATTTCTTAGCATGCTAAACGTGATAGTTGGTACATTCTTTTCTTTCTGTGGCCTTAAGCACCGCAAAAGAAGCAACCTTTCTTTCTCAGTTCACTGGTGCCTTTTGTTGCTTCGTTTGAAGTGTCGTTCTTGTAGCATCCTTAGTGGACTTCCTTTTCTTGCCTTTATTCTTAGATGTTGAGGTTAGGTGGTCACTTTCTATATGATCTTGCTTCAACCTTTCTTCTTCCTGAACACAGTACGAGATAAACTCATTTATAGACCAGGTTTCTTTCTGACAATTATAACTCACCTTGAACTAATTAAATTGTCTTGGAAGAGATATAAGATTCAAATGCACAAGCAAATCCTTGGAGAGGTCAAACTTAAGTGCCCTTAACTTTGAAGCAATGTGGGACATTTCCAGAAGTACTCTCTGATGTTGCCTTGACCTTTATACTTCATTGAGATAAGTTTGTCAAGAGTGTACCAATTTCTGTCTTTTTATTTTTAACAAACCTTTTCTCAATATCTGCGACAAAATCCTTAGCTATAGTGATATCATCGAATATCACACCCTTGAAAGCTTCTGGGATGGTTATTTAATGATCTAGAGACACGTAGGGTTTGACCTCTCCCACTTTTCAAACTCTCTTTTTTGATCAGAAGTATCCTAATTCGTAAGTGGTGGGGGAGAGTCAATCCTTAGTGTAAGGTTTAGATCCATGACTCTGAGAACCATCAACAGATTCTCTTGCCATGACTTAAAGTTTGACCCATTCAACATAGAGATAGAATTAAGCTGGGTATTAATGTTAGTGGGAATAACATTCATTGTCAAAGAATAGAGAATCAAAATAAGTACATGCACAAATAGAACTCAATAAACCAAATTAATTCAAATACAAATATCCCAAAATCACAAGATACCGAACACTCCATTAATATTTCATTTTTAAACAAAATAATTAACTTATAAGTGGTATTTTGACATAATAATCAAAATTCTGATAATATGAATATATCAACCAATTATTTTCTTTTGAACAGATAAATTGGTCACATGTAAAAAAAAGAATAATTATCACGCATTTATTACCACGAAGTACATATGCAATTCTATCAAATACAGATATTCCTTTAAGTCGATTGATATTTACATTAGTTACATACACACAATCTTTTATATCCCAAAAATAAATTAATTTTCACAAGAGATGTCACGGTGGTGATATATTGGTTTAATTAATTCATCTCAAGATATATACAAAACTATACTCATATTTGAATTATATCTCTAATTGAAAAAAATTTAATTTTATCTTGATGAGCTCAATTTCTTGAAAATTTGAGCTATTTAAAGCTTATTTTTATCAACTTTAAATTGGGTTTATAAAACCCAGTTCCACTGAATCTACCTCCTCATCTTTCTTTTCCATTCTGTCGATATAAAACCAAAATCTTCTCATTTTGCCAACAACTGATCCAAAATTTGGCCAATACTCGTTCTGTAGTAGGGAGCACAAGGAAAGTTCATAAATAGATGGTGAGTTCATTTGTAATTACTTAAAAATTAGCTAATCTTAGATTAATTATCGTCTTGTTGTCAAAACTTTTTCAGATATATTATGCTATCGCATACTAAAAAATGATTAGTTTTGAGCACAAAACAAGTTAACGAAGAATGATAAGATTGAAAATAGGTTCAATTAAGTCTTGAGTTTCAAATCTGTATTTTTTTAAAAATTGGGCATGTTAGGGTCCAATTTCTTAATCCAAATACTTTATTATGGTTTTGGGCCTAAGAGACCAAAATTCATACCCATCTACTTAAGGCCCAATTTGCACAATGGCCCATAGTCCTTTTGCAAAACTTTATTCTTTATTGGGGTGGATTTTTAAACAATCATCGAAGGGCCTATATGCTGCAAAGCAAACCATTTAAGGGTTTTTTGATAATTTTGAAAAATTATTTTATAGAGGGAACTGAAAGTCACAGAACTTTGAGGGCCTTAAAAAAGAATTGATCCTTTTGTTGATCAAGCTGCCGTGATGCAATGAGTCATGAACGAAATTGACTTAAAAATAAAAAAAAAATTAAAATAACCAAAGGGAGGAAAAATTTCCGCAAATGACCAGAATTTATCACGGGTAGAATCTGCGACCGTATTTATCGCGGGTTCAATTATCGCGAATTCAACCTACGACAAAGTAACGTGGCGTTGCTTGGAGCTTTACCGCGTCTTGAAGACGTGGCAAAGCTACAGCAAACGGGCCCCGCAAGATAGCGGATTGGCCCGCAGGTCAATAGGCCAAAACATATTCGACCATACCATCGATATATGTATTAGGAAAAACTAAAATCGAAATTTGAAAGACCCTCTGGCCCAATGGACCCAAGCCATGACTTAATAAACCCGTCCGTATCATCCATATATGTGTTCGGCTATTCCAACATATAGAATCTGTGGGTCAAAACAAATATGTGTATTTTTTGAACAGTTAAAAAAATAATAATATAGAAAAAAAACTAATTTCTGATATATATATCAGAAAAGAGAAACGAACAAATAAGATCAGTGAAATAAACATATATAAGTGAATCGAATTATTATTAATATAATTCGATTTTATATACTTTGTAACCTATATTATATTAATAATAATTCGATTCACTTAAATATGTTTATTTTTTCGATTTTATTTGATCATTTCAAGATGTGGGCCCGTTTATTGTAGCTTTGCTGCGTCTTCAAGACATGACAAAGCTTCACGTAACGTCACGTGGCTTTGTCGCAGGTTCAACTTGCGATAAATACGGTCACGGATAGAATTCGTGATAAATTTGGATTATTTGTGAAAAATTTTTCCTCTCGGGTTACTTAAATTTTTTATTTTAATTTTTAAGTCAATTTCGTACGTGGTCCGTGATGCAATTGTCCATTGAGTTTTGAAAATTGAGAAAGCCCTCAAATCTGTAAATGCATTCTCCCAAAAATTTAAAAAATAATAATAAAAAAAATTGTTGGATCCAAAAAAATGCACTCCTTCACAGAACAAAAGGAAAACTCTCCATCACTTGGAAATTGGCCCCCGCAAATGGAGAGTAATTTCATATTATTTCACATCGGATATCAGGACAAGCAAGTGGGCACTTGGCTAATTGTGATGCATATATGATGATTGTATAGTCATATCATTATTAAATGCACAAAAATATGAACTTCGTTTCTTACATTTCCATGTGAGAATTCTAAACCCTTTTTTTTTTTGAGAAAAGGGAGATAGAGAGACACGTCTCCTTTCTTAAAAAAAAAAAAATATATATATATATATATATAGAGAGAGAGAGAGAGAGAGAGAGAAACTTTTATGAATAACCAAGAATTTCCCCAATAATCTGATGCATGTATGGCTCTGACTTGACATATTAAAATAGCCAAAGTGCCAAAAAACATATCACAGAGGCAAGTAATGAACTCAAATCCAATAGAAAAACTCAGTTCAAAAGATAGATTTGTTGGATGAGAGAATTTATTAGATTTAAATACTATTTTGAATTACTCTCACTCTCGCACTAGGTATTCCTCTTCCAGATAACCCTTTTCTATATTAGACCGGAAGCTCCAATACCAATTTATCATGGATCTAAGTAATGGACTTAAACCCAATAAGAAAACTCAGTTTAAAAAATCGAACTGTTAGGTGAGAGAGTTTATTTGAATTAAATAATATTTTATGATTTTTTTAGAATTTGATTTGGGATTTGTAATATATTCCATAACTTAAACTTGAACCAAATGTACTCCGATAGAATCCTAAGACCGAATTAATTTTGGTCAGGTCCTTCCGGGTTAAAAATATATGCACAAAATCTCTCTGATCGATGAGATATCAAAACATGGAGTACATGGCGATTCGGGAAACCACACCGTTTATATAGACGAATGTTCCCGAATTCATGGGCTCTCATCCTCATTTTGTGGCTAAAAGTCAATTTTCAATCCAAATTTATGGCCACTTTACGTATTTGTGCACTACTAGAAAAATAACTTTCAGCGATGAAAAAATCAATCATTGAAAGTTTATTTTCTGTTGTTGAAGGGTATCAACGTTGGATTTTTTTTTTTGTCACTAAATCTGTCACTGATAGTGACTCTATTAGATATCAACGACGGATTTTTTTCGTCGTTAATATCAACGACGGATTAATGACGAAAAAAATCTGTTGTTGAAATCAATATATGGCATCATGTAGTGCACATTGGACTTGGGTTGGACCAATTGCGCACAAGTTGTCTTTTTGGGGCCATCAATGACTTTCGGTCTTATTATGGTGGGTTACAAGGTGGTTCAGTCTTAAATTCAATTGTTTATTTCGGTTTAATGTAATATCCTTTTTATATCATGGGGAATTTTTCAAAAAACAATCCACATAATCTCCTAAAGGAAAAAAAAAATATCAGCATGACTTTGATAATCATGATAACAGCTCTTACAATAGCAGTTATGGTGATATTTGCTATGACAATGCTCAACATATGTTTATGGGAATATGCTTGATAAGCGCATAAAAATCTTTACAAAAATTGATCAGCAAAATAAGTATCATTATATTCTAATTAGACTAGGTGATTAGTGAAAGACGGCTTTCAAAACTAAGGAGGGTCTTTATTTATTTATTTTTTTGGTATCATATTTTGGATATCATCCGGTATCCGAAACTTCGGGTAGACTAATCTGGACCTATAGTTATAGTGGCTCCTTTTCGGAGGGCGGGTCTCCCAATGAGAAACACTTTATACAGATGAGAGTTCGATATTCCCGACGAGAGTCGAATTTTAATTATATTTAAGAAAACTCAACTCCATATCTAGTTGAGCCAACCCATATCGATAAGAAGGGCCTTTATGAATGGTTAGTTCTGTCATTCAAACTATCTAATGCTCCGGTCACATTTAGCAGTTGATGTATCCAGATTACTCAAGGATGAGTTCTTTCGAGGTGAGGGGGACTGATGTGGTATAGGATTCAAATAATTATTTGGCTCCACAAGATTGGTCCAAAAAAGGGAAAGAGAACGGTTAATTTTTGATCGTTTTAGTTAGTTTTCTAATTTCTCTAATTTCTTAATTTTTCCTAATTTCCTGATTTATCTAATTTTTTAATTTTTCTAGTTTCTAAATTTCTTTTATTTTTTAATTTTTTCTAATTTTCTAATTTTTAGTGTTTCTATTGACCTTATAAATGTTTTTAGTGTTTCATTATTTTGAAGATATCATTAATAATATTTTATTTTTGAGTAATGTTTCTCTTTTGAAAGTTCTAGAATTTTACCCTTTTGTAAATTATATTGTCTTCTTTCTGTCTTCCATCTCTCCCGTGTTACATTCCCCCTTGCTTTTGCTGCAGTTGGCGTGTATGCAGCAATGGCTGCATGTAGTCCATGTCTGCAAGCAAAGCTGCTACATTGCTGCTCATGCATGGCTAGAGTCGACTAGACTATAGCCATGCGCTCCTGGTGTCTTCAACCTTGTTGGCCCGTGCTGGACCATTTGGGTTGTTTTGGCCAAGGTTGGGCAATTGGGCTATGTTGGTTAACTTGGCCCTCAAAGCGGCTGTAGCTTGGCTGTCCAGGCCATTGAACTGCATTGGTTTTGTTGGGTCTTCTAGGCTTGCCACTGGACTTCACCCCGTGGGCCTAGTAATGTAAGATTTAGACTGCAGAGGTTACTCGGGTGAGACTCTTGTTCCTGCGCATATTGTGATAAGTTGTTACGTTTGGAACAAATCTTGGGACGTTGGTCCCCAGGTTTGTGTTTTTCTTCCCTAGCAGGCGAGGAAATTTAGTGTGCCGTTGATAGTACTTACCTTCGTAATATGATTATTTCACCGATAAACAATTAGTTTAGTAAATAAAAATATTATATCTTTTAATCAAATTTTAAATTTAAAAATTTTTAATAAAAAAATTAAAATTGGGAGAGTTATCTCTAAAATGGATCCAACAAACGCTCATATCGGATTAATCAGAATATGAATTCGAATACCAATTAATATGATACAAAAAAAATAATATGATGTTAGATTTATTTCATAGATTCAGAAGCGTGGAAAATCACAAATATCACAGGAAAATAAAATATCATAATTTTTGGATCGTACCTCAATGTGTAGGTCTACCAAAAAATCTTGAACCGTGAAATCACTCGATCAAAACTCTCAGTTATGATGATGATCACAAAATCGAATTACCACCACAATATCATGACACCATAATGTCACGATCCGGTGATCAAAAGGATAGAAAAAAATTTCCTATTCGAAATTTTTATAATGCTCTCACACTTACCCAATATGCAGAATTTTCCCAATAAGCAGAATTTTTTCTCTTTATCAAAAAAATTCTCTCAATTCACGTTAGATCATTCATACACACTATTTGAGAGAGAGAGAGAGAGAGAGAGAAGTTATTGAGAAGTTAAGGATGTAGAGATAATGGGTTAACTATCAATTATCCCTAACTTGAATATTTAAAATAAATTCAAATATTTCACTAGCGATAAAAAAGTCACTCATTGGCATATTTTACCAACATTTTTCACTTGCACACGAGAACATTTTATCTTAGTCGCAAGATCACAACTTATGCAATCTTTCACATCCCCGACTAGATTTTTATACAGGATTAGATGTTGTATCACCGGTGAACGCACCTATAAACAAAAATTTCTTAATACATCTACTATAATGATCGAGCATATGCCATGCATGCAGCTTAGGCACCCGTATAGGTATGCCCCGTGCAAGCTACACTGTAGGCATGCGACACATGCTGATGGGCATGCTGCACATGCCGCGCGGGCATGTTGCACAGGCATTCCGGCACATGCATGCGTGGGTGCCTGGCACATGTTGCGTGGGCTACCACGCAAGCATTCCCCCTCATGCACGGGCCAGCGTGCAGGTGCCCATGCAGGTGTGCGGCAAATGCTCTTTTGTTTTACTCTCTCTTCCTTCCTATCTATCTCACTCTCACATCTTTTTTTCTTCTCCCTATTTTGCTCTCACCTTTTTTTTTCCCCTTATGTCACTCTTACTTCTATCTTTTTTTTTCCTTTACGCTAGGGTCATTTTTTTTTCCTTTTCTATTCTCATTGAATTTTCTTGTTGTATTTATATTGAATAATGATGAATGAATTATGAGTTATTAATATTATATATTTTGAATATGATTTGGTAAATATTTGTGATCAAATATATAGATTTTTTAATTATTAATATATTATAATTTAAGTTAATATTGATAATCAGTCCACTCATCCACTCATTGAACACAAGGATTGTTTCGTTTAAATTGGTCCAACAATAATGTAATTTATAGTAATATATATAATATTATGTATATATTATAAAATAATATAAAATTGATATTATTATGTTATTAGAAAATGGTGCATTTGTATCTCGAAACAATTCCAAATTTTTTATACATTTTTTTGCACTTTATTAATCCAACAGCCGGGTAAAGGTAAAGTTGGACATATCACTAATTAATTCAATGGCTGTAATAATATTTTTCAAATTAAGTGGACATATCATATCACAAGTGATATATACCGCTATTTTCATAAACAAATTTTTAAAATAAATTTTTAAAACCTATTTTCCGTGTCTTTTTTTATTACACGATTTAAACCCCTTTTCCGAGCCCTTTTTTCATTACACAATTTTTTCGTCTCTTTTTTCATTACACACTTTAATTATTATCCTCTGTTTTAGTCAATACGTGTGTTACTTTTAGTCAATACTCCTCTTTCTTTTCCATAAGTGTTATTTTCCATATGCTTACTAATATAATTTTTTTTGTTACGATTTGTTACCTTATAATTACTAAGTTTCATGTAATTTTTAGAACACTTGTGTGCTTTGCATGTTGGCCATTGGTAGCTTAATTTAATTTAAACCAATTCATTAGATTATTTTTAAATTTAGTTTTCACTTAAATTTTCACTTAAATTTAATTTAAACCAATGGTTGCATGTACATATCTATTTTGTCATCATAATTTTTAGGATCAAGAATAAACAATTTGAGTATGAAGTTTGTAGACTTCATAAAGAACCAAGGAGGTAGGTTATATAGTATCATGAGTACTACTAAAGTTTTATGCGTTTATTGTTTTAAATAGATTGAAACCATCTATTGCTAGTTCTAATTGAATATTTCTAGGGTCAGAAGAGAAGTTAATGTATAAGGAATCAAACTTCTTTGTGCATGTAGGAGAATTTGCTGGGTGTCTTAAGAGTCCATTCTTTGTTTTTTTTTTTATCTTGTTGTCATCTCATTAAAGAAATAATTTAACCTCATGTAAATAGTTTTTACAATCTAGAAATCAAATGAAACTATTTCAATATTTTGATAGGTTTTTTTTTTCTTTTTCTTTTTAATAAACATCTGGATCTCCTTGATCTTCATCTCCTTTTGGTTTCCATTTAGGAGCACCATACACCTAACATGTATCGTTTTTAACTCTGTATTTCCAATACAACATATAATTATTAGAACAAGGTATGTATTGTCTCATATATTGACACTAAATAAGGAAATAAAGAATAAAATATTTTTGGCATAAAAAATAAAAATTGGATTAAGTTGGTGCTAAAAGTAAAAAGTAAAAAGTAAAAAGTAAATTGTAAATAAGGAAATAAAGAAATAAAATGTGTTTCCAGTACAATATACAATTATTTGGTTTCCATCTAAATTGTAAATTGTAAATATTAAAACGTTAAATCTTGTAAATAAATGTGAATTAAAATTGTTTTTGGCATCAAGATGAGAGGTTTTATTGTGGAGTTATCATTGAAATGTCTAAATTGTAGATTGTAAAATTTAAAATGGAAAACTTGTAAATCAAATGTGAATTAAAATTAGTTAATATTGATGTTGTTAACTATTTTTTTTTAAATTTATATAAAATTATATAATATTGATAATTAATATATTATTATCATGATTTCATATTATAATACTATATTATCTAATAATAAAAAATAAATTATAACACTATATTATATGAATTACTAATTTAATATCATTACATTATTTAAATTAATAATATTAATAATTTAAATTAATAATATGGTGCTCAAGATAAGGCAAGATAGGGCGTGCGCGTTGTGCTTGCCTATGCAATAGAGCCATACGCAGGCATGCCTGCACAAGCGGGGCTACCATGCAGTCACATGGCATGTGCCGCACACCCATTAATGGCGAAATCAAACTCCCATACTGGAGGTAAGCCAAATAACTCTTTGGAAAAAATATTCAAAAACTTTTTTACTACTGGAATATCATCTAGAGTGGGATTCTCTATAGATGTGTTGAGTATATGAGCTAAATATGGTTCACACCTATTATGCACCAATCTACGAGTTTTTATTGCTGAGATTACAAAAGTTAGTAATACTCGATGTTCATTGGCAAAAACAAGAGCTGAGCATCCTGGTTTTTAGAATTCTACTTCCTTAGTGAAACAATCCACAAACATTCGATGAAGATGTAACACATCTATTCCCAATAGAACATCAAAATTCTTCATCTCCAACGGAATCAAGTCAGCCTCAAGACTCATTTTGCCTACCGCTACATCACAATCCTGATAAACCATACTTCTAACCAATTGCTCACCCAAGTGAGTAATCACCAACAATTCTTCCTTTAACGGGGTCAAGGGTCTGTTGGCATGCCTAGCAAAACTTGTACTAACAAAGGAGTTATTGGACCTGTGCCAATAAATATCCAGACATCAACACCAAAAATTTTCATTGTGTTTATCAACATAAACCATCAAATAATTATTAGTCACACTCCAAAATACACATTCCATACATTATTTCTATAACATTTCATCAAGTTATGTATAAACATTAACTATTCTAAATGTTTTCCTAGAATCGTCATCAACACTTTCAATGTCATACAACATGCTTAACAAAACTCGAGCAACACTATTAACATGCTCTTCAATTCAATAAATCTATACTTAACCAAATTTATCTGTGACAATATCGGGATTGTTTTGTGGTTTCTCATTAGTCATAGCATAGATCCAAATTTGTGATCGAGTTTGAGAACACCGGGGGTTGGTAGCCACAATGTTGCTGCTAGTCCCTATCCTTAGAGTGGTGTTGGAGGGAGGTATGGTAGTGTTGGCTAGTCCACCCTTGGAACTATTTCAGAAATGACCATCCTTTCCACAATGATAGCACTTTCTAGGCTTATTGTAAAGTCCATTATGGAATTTCTTGCAATTCTTGCAAACGTCTTTCTTGCTTACCGTTGACTTGGATCTAGACACAACACTAGCATTTGGGGCATCCACGCTGGTAGAAGTACCACCATAAAAGCATGTGTTCTTACTATTCTTAAGGCTTTGCCTTTAAGTGGACTCAAATTTTGTCTTCTTCCTATAACCCTCTCTAGTCTTTCATCTTTCTTGAACCATCTTCTTGACCCTCAATGCTAATTGTAAAACATCCTTGAAAGTATAAGCATTGGTAACTAATATCTTTTCTCTAATACTCAAAATATTTTCTTTAATACTCAAATTAAAACCTTCTTTAAACTTAGAACACAAATATTCTTTAGAGGCCTCAAACTTTGAAACAAAAAAATATAACTCTCTTAACTCGGTTTCATACCTTGCCTTGCTCCCTTACCTAAAGAATCTAGTATAGTACTTCTTTAGAGGCCACAAACTTTGAAATAAACAAAAATTATTTCCTTTTTAAGTCCCTATAGAATCTAGTATAGTACTTCTCGTTAAACTCCCTAAGAAATTCACTCCATGTGATGAAAGTAGAGAATCTTCTCTTCAAGCTCTCCCACCATGTACGTCGCACTCTTATCAAGCAATCTTATGGCCACCATAAGTTTAATCTCATCATCCAACCTCATGTCAGTCACGATTTCCTATACCCTATTAATTTAATCCTTCACTACCATAACATTACTAGTGCCCGAGAAGGTCTCACAACCAAGCTGCCTTGCTTTTTTGATCAACTTGGATAGCTCAACGGTTGGAACGGGTAGTTGATGCAACTGTCGGTGTAGGAGGACCTACCGGTGTTAGGGAATGTTTATTGTGGTTGTAGTATTTGGTGGTGGAGGAGGAGCTGACATTTGAGCTTGGGTTTGAAATTGAGTACCATATTTGCTCCACCATTCTATACACTATTGGAAGGTGGCAAATGAGGATGGAGGGATTTCAGATGGAGCAACTAAAGGTTTGGGTGCACCAAAAGCAAGAGCACAGGAAGATGATGCAGTCCCATATTTAGAAGAAGAAATATCAGTCAAAATCCTTGTTCTCCAACGTGGAGCCATTATATTATACAAAAAGTAAATTAATATTAGCTTACTAAATCGGATAAACTAAAATGCACTCATGCCTAGTCATAACTTCATTTCCTAGGACCCATAGGAGGCTTTTGAATCTTGCTAAAACATTTATAAACATAGAAACTTTTAACAAAGTATTTGAAGAAATTTGAAAACATTTAAAATATTTAGAAACATTTAAAAATATTTGAAAACATTTAAAAGAACAAAACTTTACCTCTCTAATACTAATAGAATTGTCACGCCCGGACTCTCGGGTCTGAGTACATAACAACTGTCGTGTGATCTAGAAGCACGTGCAATTCTAGCACGAACCCTAAGATAATGCATGGCTATGTGATGCCATGTCCAAAATTTCCAGCCCACAAAACATTGAAATCCAAAACATATAAAATACACATAAGTAAAATATATTACATAAAGAGTCTTGACTTTGAAATGCCCTCCAATGAGTCCATGTACATGTCACAAAAATCCACAAAGAAGAACCAATACCAAAAGTTGCTCTCGGATGGTTGTCTCCTCGACCGGATCTAGCTAGCAGTTGAAGGCTTTCTATCTCTATACTTCCTCTTAAAAGAGTAGAAAAAAAAAGTGAGTATAAAAATACTTAGTGAATGGAGTGCAATGGCATGGTTGCGTAAAAAATGAGTGATAAGTGTGGGAGTGTCAAACAATATTTTTCAAAACCACATTTCAATTTCAACAAAATTATCGTGTAGCCACAAAAAAAATATCTCAATGTCACAGTTACCATGAAACATATTAAGCATCCACTATAGATCATATACACTTGTCTTTAAAAGCAAGGGGTTGTATCAAAATCTTTCTACCAAAGACTTGGCCTGGAACCTTGGTAAAACCACCAAGGGATTTTCATTCGTCATCATTCATACACACCAAACACCAACCTTTGTGTTAGCTTAGGAGTCTCGAGGTCGTGCAACAAAGTTAGCCCAATAAGGATTTGGGGGCATTTCTTTACCATGCTACCCCCCTCAACTATAAAAAATCCTCCACGTTGCCCCATCGAATCGGTCCATGGAAGCTTAGATCAGTCATCACATATATATGGGTGCTTACACTTCCCAAATACACATTCCACAAAATAGCATAATATGAACTATAGAAAAATTAATAAATTCTCAATTCAAGTGTTTAACACAATATCTAGGAGAAAATTTAGCATGACACATACTACATTTACAAGTGCATAATTTTCATGGCTTAAAACAAAATATTTTAAAGAGGCTAGTCATTCCCAATCTTCTCCATAGCAAAAGTCCTACCTCAAAAAGCATTATATGACCTATAAGGGATATCATCAAATACCTAAAATTATCAATATTTTTCTATCCAAACCAACCCAAAAACCTTAACATCTAATACCTATTTTTCTCTAACCACGGGTGACTTTAATTCTTTTAAATCCAAATGGACAAATAGAAAATCAGATTAAAAATTTGGAATAGAAAGATCATAATACCTTAATTTTTATTTTCAAAGAATTCTTTCAGTTTGGGTTACACCAAACTCTTGATTTCTCCTTTTCTATGACAACTCCAAATCCTCAAGTCCTTACTAAATCAAGGCTATATTTTAATTTTGTGGAGTTCGATGAATAGTTTAAAACCTTTGATCTTGGGTTTTGGTAATGAATAAAGTTAGGTTTGGGAGAGAAGAGAAGAATGTTCTAAAGAGAGAGAGATATGAAGTTCTTGGGTCTTCATCTGTTTTGAAGTCTCAATCCTCCTTTCATCATCAAACCATGTCTAACATTTGCTTAGTGCTCCTTTTGCACTCCTAAATTGCATAGAATACCCAATGTCATCTTTTGGGTTATTGGAAAGGTCAACCCAATGAGTTTAAATACTTAGAGTTTTGGTTTATTGAGAAAATTTGTTCGGTGATGAGCATGAAGGGTTGGAATGAAAAATGAAATTTTATGGAAAATAAAAAATTTAGAATATTCAGAAATATGAGATATAATATAGATTATGTATTATATTATTAAAGTATTTGAGGGCATAGTAGTTGAGAGCCTTTTGGGATGTGGGAGAGTCAAGGTTCAATTCTCATGACTACAAGCAACCGATGGGATTCTCCATTTGCAAGGCAAGCGACTCCCCTTTGCATGGGAAGTACCGACAGTTAAATAGAAAGAAAGCAACAAAGTAAAAGCAATAGAAGAATAACAAGAATTACCAAAATAAATTTAAAAACTGTCGTAGTAAATAGAAACTAAAGAGTTTCAAAAGATAAAGCATTTCCTAGGTGATCTAGACAAAGTACAAATCAAGTTCCATCGAATATTTAAAGTATAAAGAACGTCATGCATATACAAAGTCTAGCCACTTTGCTGCTCTAACTTACAAATGTTAATCTCTTTGACAACAACTAAAGCTTCCTCGAGCTACATGGTTGGTGGCTCTTGAGTCTACAATCTGCAAAGCAAATGAATTAGTGTGCATCATAGTAAAGGAGATAGAGCTTAAACCATGTAAAGAAGGACATGCCTTTTGCTTTCATTCATGAATAAAATGATCAAGTCTGCCACATACGTAGCATTTCACTTTGATTTTATCTAGTTCCTTCTTTCTATGCTTTTGTATTCTACTGTCAGATTTCTCGAATGACTTCTTCTTACCTGGACCACAGGTCTTCTTCTCATGCTTTTGTCATTTCTGTTTGGTGCCATGAAAGCTCTTGCTCAACTTTGCTGCATAAGTATAATCCGAATAGACCTACTCGTCTCTATATGCTTCTCCTCGAGTTCACAGTGTCTACTCACATCAGTGAAGTATGAATACTCTCATCATGTGTGAGGTCGATTTTCATTGTCTTGCATGAATCAGGTAATGACTGAATCATACCCAGTATCTGAAACTCATCTGAAATAGACTCACCCACGTTCCTTAGCCCAGGGATCATATTTCATATTTGCATCAAATGTTATTTTATCATATTATTGCCCTTTGCATCAGGAACATGTCATCGTCCATATTACTAATTAAAATCGCCCTAACCTGACTATCCTTTTTTTTTCCATACACAATAGGTCTCCAGATCCTGCCTAGCCTGAGGTGTGGGTCTACCATCTTGTACCTCAAAGTCTTAAAAAGATCCTACTCCTCGAGTATATGCTAAATCTTCCGATACAAAATGTCATAATTATTATCATTCAGTTTATCTCTCTTGCAAAGATCTAGTACAACAGTTTTCGAAGCAACCATATCTCTAGTACATAGAGATGTTAGTAACTTATTGATATTTATTCACATATTTTTGGTACCCTTCAAATTAACAAATATGAAATAACTCAAATGTAATCCCCAAAGCGAACGAATGGATCAATGGACCCATCCACCATAACTCGAGATTACATCTTACCATCAGTATTTAGATTCGATATACAAAAACCTACAAAAAGTAACAATTATTGATGTAGGATCCTCAAAAAGTGAAAAAATACAATCTGGAACAAGCTGATGCGCCGTCCAATGTCCCACGTACTACCACATGGGGCAACGACACTCCATGCACAGTAGTGGTGCTGCCATATGCCTGCACGCATCAGCAATGCCCTGGCACATGCACTAGATGTGTGGTGCATTGGTTACACACCTGTATGAACACAACTTGCACCTTGGGTCAGGATATGGAATTGGGTCGGAACTAACCTGAACCCTCAACATGGACTTCCTGTACCTCAATGTGCATGAAGCTCATGCATCGACCTCCTATGCCCATCATGCACCTCAATGTGCCCGCAGGTTTGGGTTAGGTTTTATTCGCCCAACTCACTACAACTGGGTCTACACAGACCCGACCATCGGAAAACCCATTTCTGGCATGTTTCGGATGCCAATCTCAACTAATCTAAAATTTAACTTTAACAATCATCCTAAACACGATTTGTTGGAAGATTTAAGGCCTGATCTCCATGAATTAAATATTCTCCATCACATCCTTTGTGGCCACGCTTGATAACCCAGTTTTCGGCGATAAAAAATACAACTGACCACTCAAAACAATGGATCTAAATGTTAGAAACACGTTTATATAACTTTTATGCATCAATTTGACCTCTAAACTAATGGATCTAGAGTTTTAAGGCCAGGGACACTAATCATGGCCAAAAACTTCAACTGACAGTTTCATGATCCCAAGCGGTCCAAAAATTAAATAAAAATCATATTTATGATTCTTGGATCATGGATAATCTTGAAACTTATTCGTGATCTGAACCCTAAATTTTATTACCTTACACATTTTTATATCCCAAAAATTCCAAAAAAAATTCTTTAATAAATCTAAACATGTTGTAATACCATTGTTAGATTTGTTTCATGTATTTGGAAGTGTGGAAAATCACAAATCTCACATGAAAATAAAATATCAGTATTTTCAGGTCATACCTCAATTTGTAGGTCTACCAAAACATATGAAATGCGTGAAATCTCTCGATAAAACTTTCGATCGGGATGGTGATCATGAAATCGAACCGCCACCACAATGTCACGACATCTCAATCCACAACCTAGTAATCAAAAGGACAGAGAAAATTTTCTATTCAAAATTTTCTTAACGCTCTCATTCTCAATTAATATGCAGAAATTTCTTCTTCTCTCTCTCAAAAGAATTCTCTCAATTCACATTAGATCAATCACACACACCATCTCAAGGAGAGGGAGAAGTTATTGAGAAGTTGGGGATGTGGGGATAATACTACCTATTAACCCTAATTTGAATATTTAAAATAAATTCAAATATTTCACTAGTGATAAAAAATCTTCTCATGGGTAAATATTTTTCTACCCATTAAATTATAGAAATGTGCACACAAATTTACTTTAAGTGTAAGGGCAACCATTTACTTGATAATGGTTACACCTTAAACCTGAGTTAAAATTTGCATGAGTGGTGTGCCATTATGATGACTCAAATCTATGATATCAATGCGTGTTTGGTTCAATGCCATCATATTCAATGTAATGTTACAAGTCCTATGTGAGATTATGAAGCATACAGAAAAAGAGGCAATTGAGCAATCAATAGAACTCCTAAACATGTGACATGTGCATTCTCACGCAAAAAGAAAGTTAAAGAAAAAATTACTATTGTGGAGTTAAGTTATGTGGTGCTTGTCACACATAGTCAAGTGTAAAGAGAGGAAAGTGAAATAATATATAGGAAAAATGATATGAAAAGACATCTAAGATACTCACTTCTCCTGGAGATTAGATATGAGAATTAACTCAGTGGTACAAGAGTCTAGTTACTACGTTGTCCTCACTTGCTAATTCTAACTCCCCTTTCAGATGCAATCTAATAAAAAAGTGAAAACAAAGAAAGAAGGCATGTTGGGCATGTAAGTTAGTAAAGAAAGAAAAGCAAGGCAAATCAAGCTAAGGAAAGCAATGAAAATTTGTAACAATCAGCAATCAAGAATGAAAATTAAGTGATATTTTTACCATTATGTTCTTTATTCATTCTTACATTGGCGTTAATGTTTGGTGTTCCTAAAATGATATGTTGTAATACACAAATCATGCTACAAATATAATTATCTGCCTTATGTAATGGGTACACAAGTGTGTTATTGAAAAGGGATATTTGTTTAGCGGTGGTTTGCTAACACTTTTCCTTAAATATTTTAGGTCCCGCAAAGCCACAATGTGAGACATAGCCCTAGTAGAATATTTGGTCCTTTCGTTAGTGTCTTTTGGTATGATGTGATACATGTAGCCTTGTGCCCTTTTTGTATATGAATTGATATGTAAACTATAATTACCCATGGTTGCTAGTTATCTTTTTCAGGACTTACAACATGACAAGGTCAAATGCCCATGTCATGGTTCGAAACCATACTGTTGATGATGGCTCATGATGTTATTATTGATGTATGCAGTGTATTGATGATGTTATGTTATAATGTTAGTGTTTTAGGATTGGTTATTGTTGGGCAGTGTGAACGACCATTAACAAAGCATCTTATGGTTTATATTGAAATGCTATAGGTTTTGGTTGTTTATCTTAAGCCTTGGATGGTTGGATTTAACTATTTTATAGGGGAGATTTTGTTGGATTTTCTAAAAAAAAAAATAGTTAAAGAAAAAGTTTTATATTTTATCTAATTTTTCCTTTTGTGTTTTTCACATACATAGATGACGATACTTAGATTGCTATTTCAATTGTTCTGTATTTTGTATTTATTATGTCTAAACTTTCGCTCAAATATACCTCTTTATGAAGGGTCAGACACTTAACTAGTGGGTTGTCTTAAAGGGCTAACACAATTTCAAACAGATGAGGGTTATGGTCTTTTATGACAAGTTCAACATCTTTAATGGCTTACTCAATAGATCGATTTCATGGTGAAGACCTTCACGAATGTTCTTGTCGCAAATGATATGGTCACAACAATCAAGACACTACAAGAAAATACATTTTTAGCGATGAAAAATTACTGACGGAAAAAAATCCATCGTTAATAGTGACGGATAAAAGATTTGCGATAGAAATATTTCCGTCACCGTCGCTATAGCGTTGAATCATAAAATTTCCGTAGCTAATCCGTCGTTATATTGGTGAAAGGAAAAAAAAATAATATATACTGTCATCAGCGACGGATTAACGATGAAATTTTTAGCGACAGATTAACGACGGATTTTTTTTATTTTTTATTATTTTATTTAATAATTCTTTTTATTTTATTTTGTTGAAGAATAAAATGATTTTATTTTTAAAAATTATTTTAAGCTAAAATTTTATTATTTTATTATTTTTTATTTAATAATTATTTTTATTTTTATTTTTATTTTTTTAGAAGAATAATATTATTTTATTTTTATAAATTTTTATTATTTTATTTTAAGCTCAAATTTTATTATTTTATTATTTTATAATAAATTATCGTTTTATATTATTTTATTATTATTAAATTTTATGAGATATAGATAATAATAATAATAATAAAAGAATAGAGTAAGGTAACACAATGTGATCCGGTGGCTATGTTGTTCTAACATATTAATTGTGCTAGGGTTCGAACAGCGGCGGAGGCATGCGGAGCATTTTTCACACATTAACGGAAGCGGGCGGGCAAGCAGGTACATGCGGGCTGGTTCAAATGAGCTGGGGCGCGAGTCGGGCGTGTGAGCTGTTGCGCGGGTACGAGCTCACGGGTGCTTGCGGGTGGGTTTAGAGGAGTTGGGCGCATGTGAGGTCATGTGCACGAGCATAAGGACTTGGGCAGGAGCATGGACGTGTGTGCACACGCTTAAGGGCTCCTGAATTAGCGACGGAAAATAATTATCAGTGATGGATTTTTTTCATCGTTAATTTGTCGTTGATATCAATTACAGATGGTAATTCATCAGTAAAATTTAACAGGGTAGTTTTTAGCAATAGAAAAAATCTGTTGCTAATACCCTTTAGCGATGGATATTTTACTTTTAATGACGAAAATTTCTATCACTGAAAGTATATTTTCTAGTAGTGAGGATAGCAACAAGATATGTCTCAAGGGTAAGATTGTTTTGGTTCTCAATTGGAATATAATCCAATGGTCTCCATGCATGTACTTATACAGTACGGAGACATGGAGCAACAATTGGACTTATCTAACTCTTGTGGCAATACAAGCCTAAAGCTACAATGTTACTCTACTAAGGATTTCATATGACTCATGTTAATACTAAATGTAATAATCTAGTGGAAGGATGAATAAGTTATCTTAAACTTTGGCTACTTTTGGTATTTAAAAGGAAATGAATTTGTGTGGAGAAAAATCAAAAAAGAAAATGAAGGAGATAAAAGACACACTGTTTATAGAGATTTGACCTTCTTGGTCTACATCCATTTTGAGGTTTCAACTAGATTTTCTAATCCACTAACTAAATATAGTTTACACACTAATTTCATGTGTGCTAGCCAATCTTACAAATGTTTTCTTCAAACACTTACATTTGCCTCTTACGAACAAGCAAACTCACTTATGCTACTTTCATAACACATTTTTGACAGTAAATTATAAGGCAATCTTTCTAATCTTTTACATCGGAGAGTAAGCTTCAATATATTTCAAGATCAAGCTCACAACTCTCAAATACAATTGTGAATGAGATCTAACCTTAAATTTAAGCCTAGGTCTAGTTAATCCATTTTGTATGTAGACAAGTCAATTTAATATGAAGATGAGTTGGCTTAAAATTATCCATCTTGTCATGCATTTGAGTATTTTGATCTTCAATCCTAAGAAACTATGCTAGCATCTGGATCAATGCTTCCCAAATCATATCTATTGTGACCTTAGAGGAAGAAGAAGGGAAGGATGTAAAAGGACAACCGGATAAAGAGTCAATTTACAGACTTTCTTCTCTAGGACCCTCTTTTAATGGTTCACTAGGTTTGGCTCCATCTCTTTTTTTTTTCTTTGCCCCTATCTATTGCTCATCCTTATCTTTTCTCTCCCAAATCCCATCCTTATATACCCATCTAGCCTTTTTCAAGGATGCGTCACTAATACCATATTTCTGGATCAACTTAGTGCTTATTTCCTTTTTCAGATTTATTTTGTTTACACTTATGATGTCTCGATTAAGGAACAATAGAGTAGATTTGCAGAAGATGGCTTTGCAACATTTATCATAAAATATGGTATCAAGTAATGTAGGCTAGGATTTTTCTTGTCCATTGTACATGCCATGAGCTACAAATCCTTTGGTAATAATTGAATGGTTTTCTCCCATAGTTTAAGTACATGAGTGATAATAAAATGTAAGATTCTCTCATGTACACCTAAATCTATAGGATCTGTGTTAACATGTTCCAGTTCCTTCAAGTTGTTGCTTTTGAAAACATTTTTTGCACACTTTACTTGGTCTTTTTTCAAGTAATCCTCACACACAATTTGCAGTGTCCATTCCATGTTGATAGAACCTTAGTAGTGATCACAGTTTGCTTCCTTTTATATAGGTTCTATGTTTACAAGATTCTACCCTAGTAGCAAAATGATAGTGAGCTTCTATGATTTGTTCTCCCGTTTCCTCCATGGCTTCCAAATTGTTATAAAATTTCCTTACTTAATCCTCATATTCTCGGTCATTAGGGCTTAATAAAGAACTGTGTAAAATATGGCTTAGGTGTTCTTCATAGGGGAAGTTGATTTTCTTCAAGAATTTCCAATCTATGATTCTACCAAGATTCAATTTCCTATTGCAAAAGTTTGAGTTGTAGGACTTACTCTTTGTGATGGAGGGGAACACACTTTTGTTGAATGGTGCAGGGTTCTTCACCTTTGGTGCCATTGAAGTGATCTTCAAAAGGGTATTTGCTAAAGATGGAGAGATTTTTTTGTAAAAGGGATGAAAAAATTAGGGTTATGAGTTTCGTGAGAAAGAAAATGGAAGCAAGAGATTGGTGAATCTTTCTGCATGAAGAGAAGGAGATTGTGAGAAATAAAGATCTGAAGAAAGGTGCACCTTCATGACCTTGATGACTGAATAGGAAGGATTAGGATTTATTCATAAAGAGATTGAGAGAGAGATAGGGTTAGGTTTCATGAGAAGAAGTGATTGAAATGAAAACAATTTAGAGTTTAAAGTTTATGAGGGAATACAAAGAGTCAACTTTTCTAGAATCTGGTGGTTCGTATTTAGGTCGAATCCGATTTAGAGAGAGATAAATGGATTTTTGGGTAAGAGTTTTGGATTTGTTTTAGTTATGAGTCACAAGAGTTGACTTGTTCGAGAAACGAATTGACTTGTCTGTTCAAGCAGGTTGGCTTACATCGATTGCTGGTCGACTTGCATTTAATGAAACCCTATTCTGAACATAGTTAGGTAGACTTGGTTATTTTTTAGAAACTTTTTTCTGCATATTGGATTTTACAAGTCAACTTATTCCTTGAATATGTCAACTTGCATTATGTAAATATTAGCTCGTAAGTTAACTTGTTTAATTTTTTAGAGAAACCTTTTGAGTCATGATACTCAAGGGTTAACTTGTTGAGTCAACTGGTCGACTTGCCTAATTTTTTCAGAACCCAATTCTGAGTCCTGAATTTAACAGGTTGACTTATATATTATATAAGTCGACTTGTTTTTCATCAAAACATACATACATGGTCAACTTATGCTACACATGATTCAACTTTCATCACATCAAGTCAACTTACACAATTTGCAAGTCGACTTACATATACAATTTTCCTAAAGAACAAACTGCAAGTCAACTTATCTTCTTTACAAGTCGGCTTGTCCCTCAATAAATCGATATTCTTTGTCAGATTTTTGAAATTTCTCTAAAGCTTTATTCATAATCTTACCTAATTGTTTCAAGCATGCATTTTGTAAAATTTTAAGCATCTAAAGTTTGTGAATTCAATTCATCATGCCTAATGGTTTCTATATATTCTTAGATTGCTAATTCTCTCTCTATTCAATGATTTGTTGAAAATACCAGTAATTTATTTTTAAATTTCTACATGTTCTAGAATTATATTCTTTTTAAACATATGATATATAATGAAATGTGTCTAATCTCAATGTGCTTAGTTCTAAAGTGATGGACTGAATTTTTAGTTAAGTTTATAGCACTAGTATTATGTATTTTGATTTGTATACTTTCTAAATTCAGCCCATAATCCTCAAGCTGATTTTTAATCCACAATTTTGAGCACAACATTGCCTTGCAGCCACATATTCTATTTCTGTAGTTAAGGTAGTAACACTATTTTGCTTTCTAAAATATCATGACATTAGCGTGCTTCCAAAGAATTAGCAAGTATCACTTGTACTCTTTCTATCTCGTATATAATCAGAAAAATTTGCATCTGAATATTCATACAAATCAAATGTTGAATTTCTATTATACCACAATCCTAGATTGTATGTATTCTTTAAATATCTCAAAATTCTTTTGATTGCAGCTAAATATGACTCCTTAGGATTAGATTGGAACCTAACACAAACATACATTATATAAAATGGCCAGCCTAGATGCAATCAAATATAGTAGAGAACCAATCAAACTTCCATATAGCTTTTGAGATATTTCTTTTCCTTTTTCATCTTTATCTAGATTAATTGAAGTGCTTATAAGAGTCACATACTCCATGGTTTCACTAAATCCAAATTTTTTGATTAAATTTTTAGTGAATTTGGATTGATTTATAAATATTCATTTTTGCATTTGTTTGATTTGTGAGCCTAAAAAATAATTTAATTCTTCCAACATACTCATCTCAAACTCAGTGTGCATAGACTTAGCAAATTCTTTGCAAAGTTTCTTATTGGTTGTTCCAAATACTATTTCATCCACATAGATTTGTACTATTAATATTTCTTTGTTTTTTCTCTTAATAAATAAGGTTATGTCAACCTTTCCACTCTCAAAGTAATTTTTAATTATGTCAACCTTTCCACTATTAATACACTATATAAAATGGCTAGCGTAGATGCAGTCAAATATGTAACACCAAAAAAAAAGAAAAAAAGAAAAAAAGAGAGGAGGTGCTGCGTTTTGGAGTGAAACGCAGCACTCTCCCCCCCAAATTGAATTAGGGGTTTAAGCCCTAATTCTCTCTCTCATCCCTTCTTCTCTCTTTGTCTCTCTCTCTCTCTCTCTTCCTCTCTCTCTCTCTCACTCCATCTCTTCCTCTCCCGCAGCCGCCACCCACCGCCTTGCCTTCCTCCCGCGATCACCGCCGCTGCAACGCCCTCCCAAGAGCAGTGCCTTTCTCCCGCGATCGCCGCCGCTGCAACACCTTCCTGCGAGCGATTTCCTCCTCTGCGCAGTGTGATCTCCCGTGAGCTGCGTGAGCCCAGCCAAGCGCGATCTGCTGCCAGCACTCCACAGTACGAGTACGAGCGCACCCCTGCTCAGGAGCTCACTTGCGCACCCTGCTCCAGCATGACCCTCCGTGCGAGCACAGCCGCTCCAGCGTGCGACCCACTGCGCGAGCGCACCCCAGCACAAGCGCGAGCGCTCCCCAGCGCGCGACCCACTGCGCGAGAGCGCGCGAACCACTGCGCAAGCGCGCGTGATCCAGCTCTTGAACGCGAGCCCGCGTGATCCAGCTCGTGAACGCGAGCCCTAGCCCGTGAGAGCCCGCCAGGCCGCGAAGCCCACTGCGGCCAATAAGCTGGGCTGCGAGCCTGTAAGCCCACCTGTGGGCCAGCCCGTTAGCCCGCCAGCCCGCCGGCTCGAGAGCCCGCAACCGGCTTTCCCCTTCGAGAGCTCACCTGCATCTTCACTGCAGGTAATGACTATGATTTGGTTGAAATTCTAGGGTTTGGTGTAAGAAATTTAGTTGTTGCTAATATATTTCAAATTTAGAAATATTACAGATTTTAGATCAATCCGACAGGCGAACAACAGCTAGATCTGAAACCCGCGGAATCCTAGGTGAGAGAAACGCATTCACTTCAAAGTTTGAATAAATTTTGTTGATTTTAGGTTGAATTTAAAATCGGAAATTAAATTTCTATTCAGAAATGTGTTAAATTCGAGAAAAATTAGAGAAATATTGAAAATTTGATCATTGGTGAGCCAAATTATTCGAAATTTGATGACACGAGAATTTAGAAATGATTGTGTAAATTAATATTATATTAAATTGGAAAGAAAAATTGAAAATCCCTTATTAGGGTTTTATTTGATATAAAAATTTGATGATTTGATTAGATTTGTCTTTTGTAGACTCGAGAAGTCAATTTGATTGATTTGAAAAATAGAGAGTGACCACCCTCCCTAGATATGTGAGTGGAACCCTAATCTCTTACATAAAATAGTAAAACGTGTTTGTTGTCGTGTTTTCGATAAAACATGTTTTTAATATGCATTGATTCAACGTATGATATTAAATTTCAAATCTGTTCTGTGATTATTGGAGTGTCTTAAGTTATGTGGACAATGACTATGCATCCATGGTTTGAAATGAAACAAAAATTGTGCCATTACTTGAAAATTGATAATTTTCTCTTCTACCGTTGCATTGATATGCTGTTTGAAATGATTTGATTAAACGTATTGGCACGGAGATTTGAAATGCTTTGATGAATTATATGGGTTGGATGCCCATTAGTTATGCGATGATATGATTTTAATTGTGGGATGTTGTGCCCTTGTGATACTATGATGATGATATTGATGGTTCCGTAGCTACGAAGGGCGTTTGTAGAGGCATTGGTTGGCCGGATACGCTTCTACAGGAGGTATCCGCAAATGTCATTGATTCAAAGGGCTATAGGCGTGGCCGGTTGAACCCACGTAGGGGGAGGACATGTGTGACACCACCGTCTAGGCCTATACAAGATGATGAACTAGCCCTAACGAACTCATGACTAACATCGGGATAGAGAGCGATTTTAAAGTTTATGCATAATAAAACCCCCGATGCACCTGTTTTTGGTCATGGTTGACCTTTGTTAGGATTATCTTTGGCTTGCTCTACTATTATTTGATTTTTAAATGGATGCATACATGTTTGTTATCGTGAGATTGATTAAATGATTTCAAATGGCTAAACATATTATGTTTTGCTGCGAAATGTAAATTTTTGTTTCAAATGATATTATTTGACACTCCAATAGTTCACCCATATTATTTATGTTTGATATTATCCCCCTCACTCACTAGCTATCTTCCCATGATACTCACCCCTCTCCTTTTCTCTCCTCAGACAGGATTATTGTTGTGTTAGAGCGACGCTTCAGATCTTAGAGATTTTGGTGGATTTAGGTGATATACGACGGTGAGATTTAAGCTAAATTTGAAATATGAATTTTGTACTTTGTTTCGACCCTGCGTGGTCTTGATATTGAGATCCGTAGTTGACCGTGTATATTATGGGATGACTGTATAATTTATGGGTAGTTGTGTGCTTAACTCTCGTTTTGGTTCATTTTACTTGCATTGAGGCATCTGTAAGCGTTTTAAACTTTCTACTTGGGAAATGTGTTATATATTGTATAAATTTAGGTCCGCTCAGTATAGCGGCTGCTCATACTCTAGTTGGGCATGACAGTAGAGATCTGTGGCTAGGATTGTTGGAAATTTTATAGTCTTGCGTTGTCTTGAATGTTTGGGTGAAATTTGTTGATTTTAGAGAGGCCGGGATGGCCATTTGTTTAAATTATATGTTGATTTTTAATATACAGATTTATTTGTACATGGGAAACCTCCGTTTTATGGGGAGGTTTTACCCGATTTTCTGTAAAAATACAGCCAGCATTCAGGACAACGGGCGGCTATTCACGACCCTCATTCGGGGCGTGATAGTTCTATTGGTATCAGAGCGTTTAGGTTAGAGAAAAGATAATAGTAAAAGTTTTTCCAAGTATATGAAATGTCCTCAATGCATTAGAGAGTTTCATACAGCCATTTAAAGTTCCATACTTGGCCATAGGCATATAAGTTCATCTATTTTATGAAGTTGGATACATAACGCATCTAACCCGTTATTTCGCATTCAAATACTTTGAATTATAGTTCATGTTTTTAAGGGATTAGTTACGGAGCAACTAACCCTAATTCTTGATTCCTATCTAATAAAAATATATTTTTTTCGTAGAATTATGCGACCTAGACGTGGTAAGAGAGGTGCTAGATTTGTCTCACTTGAGGGTCTTTCAGTGCCTGATACACCTAGGGCATCAGAGGTGCCACGAGTGCTAGAGGATGCTTCCTTTACTCAAGCACGCTCACCAGTGCCACCCCCAGCGCCACCCCCATCACCTCCACCGACTGTTACAGCCGAGATTCCTCTACCAGCACTCGATCCTTGAGGCAGTGGCAAGAGTAGTACAGTAGATATGGGGCGCAGATGCCACCGTCTCCACTACAGACTTTAGCGATCGCACCTGCGGCCGTGCCTACACCTACGACACCAATTCCTCCTTCGGTGGTCGGTCCGTTTGTTTCTACTCCGACCGATGAGACGTCAGTTACTTTGAGGTGCATCCACGAGCTCACTCAGTTGGTGAAAGAGTCTCGACAGCTGAGATGCATAGAGTTTTTGGGATCCAGTGATGCCGTGGCTGCAAAGCACTGGATCAACAGGATCTGTAGGATCCTTACGAATTTGGGGTTGTTAGAGGAACTCAGATTGAGAGTTGCTGAGAGACTCCTTGATAGAGATGCCCTCTCGTGGTGGGAGGCTATCCGTGACAGTGCTACACAGACCCTGCGGTGGGAGGACTTTTTATGAGAGTTCGACCGCATATACTTCACCCCGTTCCAGTAGGACCGGATGAGGACGGAGTTCCTGCACTTATGCCAGGGGATGATGTTAGTTTCAAAGTACGAGACTGAGCTTAGATGACTAGCGGCCTTTGTCCCCGACATGGCTACACCGGCTCAGATGAGGTTCAATTTTGAAGATAGCCTCCAATTGAATATAAGGAAGTATATAACGGTGACTTTCTCTTTTACACTATCAGAGGTGATTGATTCAGTGTATCGAGCGGAAGAGATCGTCTGAGCAGAAGCTAGACAGAGGGAGAGTCACGAGAAGAGGAAGATTACCATATGTCAAAATCCCTAAACTTTATTTTTTCAATCTCAACATAAAGTTTATATATTAGTAAAATACACTCAAATTTAAGATAATGGAAAAAAATTACTTTACTTAAACTACCAATTTTGTCTCTTGGTCACAACACATTCAAACCCTAATTTTTCTCTCTTTACAAAAATCTCAAATCTCAATATAAATCCAAAGTTTATACCAAAATAATTAAAACCCAAGTTTAAGAAAAAATATTACTTCTATTGGAAGCACCAATTTCATCCTTTGTTGAATTACTCCAAACTCTAGGTTTTTCTCTCTCAAAGAAAACTTGAATTTTCTCTTAGATTCAACCTTCTAGGGTGTTTGTTGAAGGGTTTGGAGTTTAGATCTAGGTGTATTTGGGGATGATTGATCAAGATAGAGGGAGAGAAGAGAAGGAGAGGGAGAGAGTGACCAAGAGAAAAGGGAGGGGGCGAGAGAAGAAAAGAGGGAGGAAGAGAGAAGTAGGTCTCCGGTAGGAAAAGAGAGAGTGGGGGAAGGGGGAAGTATGAATGAAGTGGAGGTGGTGGGGCCCACCACTATTTTATTTTTTATTTTTATTTTTTTTGGTATTACATCTTGTTTCTTGGAAAAGCAAAAAATAATCCATGGTGTTAAGATCTAGTGCAGAAGGAGAGTACAGAGCCATAGCTACAGTAGTTACCGAGAATGTTTGATTGAAGTCTCTAATACAAGAATTAGGATTTCCAATTACTCAACCAATCAAGCTTCATTGCTATAATCAATCCACAATTTATATTGCTTACAATCCAGTTTTCCGTGAGAGAACTAAACACATTGAGGTTGATTACCATTTCATGCGGCAAAAGATAGAAGACAAGACTATCATCATCCCTCACAAAGGAGGTTAGGAGCAACTTGCGGACATTTTCACCAAAGGGACGACGGCTAATCATCTTCAAGCCATCCTTGTCAAGTTAGACTCCATAAAAATCTATTCGTCAAACTTGAGAGGGAATGTTGAACAACAAGGCAATCAACCATTCAAGGCTCAAAACCAAGTCCTCAAGACCTTGAAATGAAGCCAATTCTTGGTCTAAACCGTTTGAAGAGTATGGTCTAAAACCAGGCAAAATGCTGTCCAGAAAATGTATCGAGACTATCCAGATTCTAGCCCACTTTGGTGGGCTAAGTCATGCAGCAAGAAAAGGTCTTCCCTTGGGATATTTAGAGAAATAAAAGATCAACAAAAGGAGTCCAAAAGGGTCCAAAATGGAAGCCCAAAGAAGCTTAGAAAAGCTCAAGAAGTTAGCCTAAACAACCAAGGGTATTTTGGATAGTTTTGTGTCTACCAGCTAGCTTTGTGTTCATCGGCTAGTTTATGAGTTTGCTGGATAGTTAAGCCTCATTCCTATATAAATGTCTCACCTATCAAATGTTTGGAGCATGGAGGAGTAGTTTCTTCTTCCTTTGTCTAAGTTCTCTACACTTTTGTAATTTTCTCTCAAGAGATAATCCTCCCTTTGTAATGCATTCTTTAAATAGAATACAAAAAGCTCTCAGTCATTTTTATTCAAGCGGTTGTGTTCTTGATAGCATTATCATAACAGTCTTTTTGTAAATAGGTACAAACAAAGTTTGTTTAGCAAAATAAGCAACTCTCGTATCACTCTCTTTTACATAAAATCTCACTTCCCCTTTCTTTTCTCTCATTGTTTTTTTCCTTTTGTTGTCTTCCTTTCTTTTATTTTTGGATTTCTTTTGTTGAATTCTCAGCCTTAGTAGCAATTTGACTCTCTTATCTTTCTGAACTCTCTCCCTCATTTTTCAGCTTACTTTCATTTAGTTTTTCAATTCACTTTCTTCTTCTTCTTCTTCTTCTTCTTCTCTCTCTCCCTCTCTCTCTCTAACTTGAGCTGATCCTGGTATACTTGTTTAGGTGTCAAAGGAACAAGAGTTATGGATTTATTGTTCATGACAAAGGAGTACAATCCTAAGATCTCCCCAAAAGAATATGACCGGCATGCATATGTACTACAATCCAACACTTCATCATTATATCTACAAATTGAGAATGAAACCAAAACGTTTCTATTAATCTTAACTTCTCCACATTCATTCAACCACTGCATCTTGTAAGGTCTAGGGTATTTAGTGGTAGATAAGTTTAATTTCTCAACTAGTGTAGTGCTTGCAGCATGTGTAATCATGTTGCATGCCATATTGTTTATGTGGCAACGAGTATGAAAAATGTTCTCCCTTTATTGCTCCATGTCATCTTTTTTAATTTGAGCAATTAGAGCATACATAATCACAAAAAACTCAACTTCCACATGATGCTCAACAACATCATGATCACATTCTTCTAATAGTAGAATGGCCTGTTCCCAAATAGCAAAGCATTTAATATTATAATTACAAGTTTGGGTTTCAGATTTTCCTTAAATTTATAGGCCATTGTTCATCCATCTTTGGTGGCTTGTTTTTAGCTTTAGGGGTCGCTTTCTTCCTTTTTCCAATTCAACCTCCAAGAAGATGAAACAGAATTTTGTTGTAATTGTTTGCCCTTCCTCCTTCCTCTTCACTTGTTTTCCACCTTCATGTACATGGGAACCATATCCTCTAGTTCCGAATAATGATGCAACTCTACCATATCAGTAATCTCACATCCAAACCATTTAGGTATCTATTCATGGAGGCTTCCCAATCCTCCTCTACATTAACTTGAATTTTTGCTCCCTCTATCTCCTTGTGGTATTCTTCAACATTCTTGGATCCTTGAGTTAAGCGTTGTAATTTCTTGAAAAACTCCCTGAAGTAATGACTAGGGATAAAAAGTCTTCTCCTTCATATCTTCCCAATTATCGATAGGTCTCTCATAGTTTCTTCATCTATTCAACACAAACTGATCTCACTAAATAATACTATAAGCAGTATACTCAATAACATCAAATTTTACCCTTTTTCCCTTTGGTGTATTGATGGAAATCAGATATTAGCTCTATCTTCTTTTCCCACTCTAAGTAGGCCTATGGTCATTTCTCACTTGTAATAAAGGATTCTTTATCTTTTCAAAGTTAACATCTCACCTAGGTTCTCGGTCACCATCTCGCCTAGGCTCCCTTCCATACCTCTATCTTGCCATTCATCTCGATGTGAAAATTTTCGTATGTTATTCTTTGGGGATTGATATTCATCATTTGACTCTTTGTTATAATCGTTTTCATCATCATGATAGAGGCCTCTTCTTTGTTATCACATTGCATTAGGAGCTTAAGGTTGAGGCTTCCTTTGCAAATTGGCAATTTCAGCATGCTACTTTAATCTATCCCTCATTTCCCCTTACAGTCACATTTAATCGTTCAAAATGTTGGCTTTTCTCTACTAATGTTGCTCACATACTCATATGTTTTACCACTTTTAATTTTCTCTTTTGACTATTTAAATAAACTAATCAAACACCAACAAAAAATTGTCTCAATGTTGCATAATTCAATTCAACACTCGGATGCAAGAAAAAATGGTTCGTAAGGAAAAGAAACCACAAAATCAAGAACAATGCCTAACGTTATAAAGCACGATCTTGTAAGAATCAAGAATAATACTTAAGTTTAAAGGATACAGTCTTGTAACAATCAAGAGTTAATCAAGAAGCAAATAATTTCTAAAAAAAAAAGCATAACCAAATTGCATATAGCAATAACAAATAAAAATCTAATTATTTTAAGATATTTTTAGAATACATATTCTAAAATATAGTCAACATTTTCTTCTGTCATAAAAACCATAGGTATTATAAGAGAAAAGAGATCTATTTGAATGGTATGTTATGTAGTTGTCATGCCTTGACCCTTGAGTCGAGCACGTAACAACCGCCGCATTATCTCGACATATGGGTAAAATCTTCATATATATCGGGACAACGCAAGGTATTCCACATGTTCAAACCTATTTTCAAAACTATTTAAAATCATACAAAAGACCAACCCAGTCCATCCAATCTCAATAGCATGCACGAGACCAACCCGACCATTCTAATTCCAATGCATGCTCTAAATTAATATAGTCAACAAATAAATTTTCAAAAAAAATATTTTTAAAATTTATAATAAAAGTACAAATGTCCCACATAAATAAAAATAAATTCGTGAAAGTAAATTTAATATCATTTATAAGGTTTCAAATGGTTTAAGAGTGGATTCCACCAATATTTGTTCAAAAAAAAAATAAAGCAAATATCAATCGAATCCAGACAAAATAAAAGTATACAATTCTCCATCCATGGATTTTACTACATTAATCTCAAAAATAGAATTTACACCATCGATACCAATCAAGGATCAGCAAAAACACTTCTCCAATTATTCCAAACGAAGTTTCCTGCCTAAACTTCCTTTTAAAAATATGAAAGGGAGGGGTGAACATTTAAAATACTCAGTGAATGGAGTGCAATGACATTCAATGTACAAATGAGGAGTGAAATTGGTTATGCCAAACAATTATATACAAAGTACATTGTCATAATAAAAACATTGGTATAAAACAGTTTATTTCAAACTACAATGACTCATATGAACAAAACAACAATTTACAATCATTTTTCATAAATTTAAGATATGCCGAAATCATTATCTGACCAATGGTCGTTGATAGGATCCGCCAAGGGGTTTGTCACTATTTTCTAAAAATCCCTTTCACCTTGGCATTGGCCCGGAGCTCCGTGGGGTGCATCCACATTATCACGACGGCTTGAGAAGGCTCTCCAACCCACCTACCACCAAACCAAATTAAACAACCTTAACCACGCCACCCCAATGGCTTGGCCCGTGGTAAGACTTAGACTATAGACCTTTTCCAGCACCATGTTACCAAATTTAGTTTATAAATCAATTCAGTCTCAAATTTCAACATAGAACAACAATACAGGTTTTGCCTGAATATTCAATTGTAACACGATACAAATAATTCAATAATTTAGTACAATAGTCATGGATTTATTCAAAATTCATTTGAGACATACCATATTCACAAAATATTATAAATTTAGTTCAAACTCATTCCAAAATTCAATTTATAAAAATAATTGAAATTAGTTTACTCATTTACATGAAACATAACCGTCCACTCATCTCAGGAGGGTATTCACTTCCTATACATTATCAGCTCCAAAGAAATCTCCTTTCAAACTCCAATGGATTGTCTTAAACCAACAATAATAATTTTTGAGTCATTTCTCCTTAAATTCAAAGGTCTACAAATTTTCCCTAATTTTATTTAAACCCTAATTTCTCCAATTCATACATGTACACTCTAATTTCATTAATTGTACCTCATTTATAAGTAAATAAAATTTTCATTATCATTTTCCCCCACATTTTAACTATTCACAAACTTAGGGTTTTTGATCTTCGCATGAAATTCCATAAAATCTTGAGTCTCAATATTGTCATAAGATTCATCACTCATCTGCATCCCATAAACATAAGAAATGACACAATCAGCAAATATGGTCATCAAATACCCATCACAAGCCAACATGAAAGCAAAAAGGTTGGATTTATCAGTCAAATCCCCAAAAGTCTCGTTAACATCACTAAAAAAAATTCATCAAAGCAATTCCCAGAAAAACCCCACCAACAAATTGTGTCTCTACCGGCAAAAAAATACCCTTATTCCATTTCGTGAAATGTGGAGAAACCCCACCAATAAAAGTCTCAACAAATATTATGATCAAACACCAAATTTTGGTCAAGATTAGAGATGCAAACTTAGCTCAAAGATCTGAGGTCAATCATCGATAGTTGAAGAGAGAGATCATCCCCTTCACCATTGCCTGGTTATCTTCGATGGGATAAGAAAGCAGAGAAGTAGAGACAGAGAGATGGGGAATCAAGAGAGGGAGAGAGTGAGAGTGAGAAGAAGGAGATGGGGTGGGTTTCCGGGAAAGGGAATTGGGAATGTGGGGAGAGGGAAGAGAGAGAAACAGAGAGAGAGTGCGTGTGTGTGTGCATTTTGTTGACTTTTTTTTCTTTTTTTTAAGTCTCTCGGTGCTACAACACTTAACCTCCTAAAAAAATTTCATTCTCGAAATTTAAATTGAAATTTATACATCAAAAAGTTACAGGTGTTGCTTCTACATTAGTTCTTTAGTCTCCCAAATCTGATCTTCTATTTGGTTATTTCTCCACAATACTTTCACCATTGGGAGTTGCTTATTCCTTAATAGATTGAGTTGTCGATCTATAATTTGTACTGGCTACACCTTGAAACTTAAGTCTTGATTCAACTCTACTGGAGGAGCTTCTAACACGTGTGAGGGATCCGACAAGTATTTCTTCAACATGGAAACGTAAAAAACATTATGGATCTTTTGTAACTACAGTGGCAATTCAAGCCGATAAGCAACTTTTCCAATTCTTTCGAGAATTTTGAAGGGACCGATGTAACGAGAATTCAATTTTTCCCATTTCTAATATCGGATTATACCCTTCCATGGAGATACCTTTGAAAATATCATATCTCCAACTTCAAATTCCAAAAGGCCTTCTCCTTTTGTCAGTGTAGCTCTTTTGTCGATCCTGAGCTACCTTCATTCTTTCTCTAATCATCTTTAGGTTTTCCTTGGTAGCTTCAATCAACTTTACGCTTTCAGTTTTCCTCTCACCAACCTCATCCCAACATAACAGAGCCTGACATTTCCTTCCGTAAAGAGCTTCGTAGGGAGGCATCCCGATGCTAACTTGATAGTTGTTGTTATAAACAAATTCAACTAATGGGAGGTGCTTATCCCAACTCCCTTGGTAGTCCATAACACATGCCCTTAACATGTCTTCCAATGTCTAGATTGTATGCTCTGACTGTCCATCCATTTGGGGATGAAAAATAGTACTGAATTTCAACTTAGTACCCAAGGCCTCTTGTACCTTAGACCAAAATTTGGATATAAATCGAGAATCACGATCTGATATAATTGATACCAGAATGCTATGGAGTTGGATAATCTCATTGAGATATAATTTAACTAATCTCTCCAAAGAGTAAGTGTTCTGGATTGGGAGAAAATGTGCTCATTTAGTGAGCCGATCAACAATCACCCATATAATATCGTGTTGACTTGAAGTACGTGATAATCCCATTATGAAATCCATCATAATATGCTCCCATTTCCATTTAGGTATAGGCAAGATTGAAGCATTCCGACCGGCTTCTGATGTTCGACTTTGATTTATTAGCACATAAGGCACCTCGCCATCAATTTAGCTATTTTTTCGCTTTAACCCTGACCACCAATAAGTTTCCTTGATGGTTCTGTACATTTTTGTCCTCTCGAGATGTATAGCATAAGCCGATGAGTGTGTTTCTTCAAGTATAGCCTTTCGAAGCTCATCATTCTTGGAAACACAAATCTGTTTCCCATATACCACTATGCCATCCTCCCGGATATGGAAGTTAACCCCATCACCCTTGTGAATCTTTTTCACGATACTCTTTAGCTCTTCATTAGTTGATTGGAACTCTCGTGTGTGATCCGTTACAGTTGGTCATATTTCGAATTTGGCCAAAAGTACACCATTGTCATCACTAGCCAACTCAACTCCTAATGTATGAAATCCTAATAGACATGAGAGATATGAACTCCCAGAGGCTGAAGAAGAAGATGAGGACTTGCAGCTTAGGGCATCTGCAACAACATTTGTCTTTCTGGGGTGATAATCAATCACCAAGTGTAACACCGACACTGCGGTATCCATACTACTGTACTTCTGTTCAGAAATTTAATAAAATATTTGTTAATTATATATATAGAGAGAAAATTCTCATTTATTTTGATTTTTGATTTTGGGGTATTTAAATTGAAATTTTTTTGTATATTTTAAATTTTTACCGTATTTGCGAAGTTTTGTGTAAAATGAATATATATATGTATGTGTGTGTAAATAATAATAATAATAATAAGAGTTAAAAAAAATCTAATTAGGGCTTAAAGCCCTAATTCTTCCTTCTCTCTCTCTTTTCGTCTCTCTTTCTCCCTCCGCATCTTCCCCTTCACGTGGCCACCGCTCTCTTTCCACCATCGCCACCGATCCCCCTTCTCTACCTTCTCTCTCTCACTCTCCCTCTCTCTATTCCATCTTTCTGTTTCTCTCTCACTCTCACTTTCTCTCTCTGTTTTTCTCTCTCTCCGCTGCTCCTCTGCCTCACCTTCCTCCCGCGAGTGCCGCCGCTACTCTGCCCTTCTGTGAGCCGAGCGCGCCCCTGCGTGATCTCTCCCTACACAAGAGCGAGCGCGCCGCAGCACACGTTTCCTTGCATTAGCGCTCCACAGTGTGAGCACAAGTGCGTGCCTGCTCGGGAGCACACCTGCGCATGAGCGCGCTTCAGCCTACTAGCGCACAACCCGCGAGCACACCCTTGCGCGATCTCCCCAGCATGAGCGCGCCCGTGCGAGCACGAGCGCTCCACAGCATGCTACCTCCCGCGGGCGTACAACTGCAGACCAGCCCGCCAGCCCACAAGCCCTCCAGCCCGCGAGCCCGCGAGCCCACGAGCCCCCGAGCCCACTATCCCGCGAGCCTGCGAGCCCACTAGCCCACTACGGCCCGCGAGCCCACGACCTACAGTGGCCGCAGAAACCCTAGGTCGGGACTTCTTCACTATAGGTAACGACTATGTTGGTTGTAATCCTAGGATTGGGTATTTAGAATTTGATGTTAGTTGCTAATATTATACAAATTTGAAAATATTACAGGTTTTAAACCAATTCGACGGGCGAACGAAAGTTACGTCTGAGATTTGTGAAACCCTAGGTGAGAGAGAAATACAATCACTTAAACGTTTGAAATAAATTTTATCGAATTTAGGTTGAAATTAGAATCGGAAGCTATATATATGTCTGAAATACGTTAAATTTAAAGAAAATTAAAAAAATGAGAAATATTGGAAATTTAATCATTTATGAGCCAAATGATTCAAAATTTATGAAACGGAAATATAGAAAGGAGATAGTATAAATTAAGGTTGTATTAATTAGGAAAGAAAATGGAGAATCCGTTAATAGGCTACTATCTGAAGTTAAATTGTGATGATCTGATTATGTTGATCTTTTTGGAGACTTGAGGAGTCAGATTGGATAATTTTCGAAAATAGGGAGTGACTACCCTCCCTAGGAAGGTGAGTGGGACCCTAATCTCTTGCATGAAATAGTGAAACCTAATTTTATCGTATTTTAAATAAAATATGTTTTTGATATGTATTGTCTCGACGTATGGAATTGAAATTCAAATCTGTTTTGTGATTATTGGAGTGTCGTACTTATGTTTTCTACTATTATGCATCCATGTTCGGAATGAAATGAAATTGTGCCATGATTTGAGAAATGAAATATTTTCTATTCTACCATTGCATTGGTTTGTTAAATTTAAATGAATTCGATGACATATATTGACACGCGGATTTGAATTATTTTGAGGATGTGATGAGATGATTTGGCTATGTGGGATGGATGCCTACTAGCTTGAGATGATATGATGATATGATATTATTTGATAAAGTTCGTAGCTACGAACGACGTTTGTAGAGGTACGGGTTGCCCGGATACACCTCTGCAGGAGGTATCCACAAACGTCATATGTCTAATGGCTATAGGCGCGGCTGGTTGAACCCAATGTAAGGGGGAGGAAGTGTGTGACGCCACCGTCTAGCACCAGACGGGGTCCTATACACGATGATGACTAGCCCCAGCGAACTCATGGCCAATGTCAGGGTAGAGAGCTACTTTTGAAAATTGTTTGCATAATAAAACTCCCAATACGCCTGTCCTTATTCATAGTTGACCTTTGCCAGGATCCTTTCGGCTTGCTCTATGATCTACTTGATTTTAAATAGATGCATATATGTATGTTAACGTGTGAATGATTAAATGAGTTCATTTTAGCGAACATATCATGATTTATTAGAAAATTTGAATTATTGGTTATGAATGATATTATTTGACACACCAATATTCACCTACTCTATTAGTATTTGAGATTAATCCCCTCACACTGGGTATTTTCCTTGATACTCACCCCTCTTCTTTCCCTCCTCAGATAGGATTATTGTCCTAGAGAGACACTTTGGGCTCTAGAAGATTTCATAGCTCATTGGCAGATTTGAGTGTATTTCGACGGTAAGATTTAAATTAAGTTGAGATATGAGCTCCGCACTTTATTTTCAACCTTGCGAGGTCTTTACCTTGAGTTCCATAGTTGACCATGTATTTATTTGGTATTGACTGTATGATTTATGTACATTAAATTGCGAAACTCTCATATTTCATTTACATTGAGGCAAATTGTAGTGTTTAAATGTTAAGTTGGGAAAATTGGTTGTAAATTGTATAAAACTTAGGTCCGCTCAGTGTGATGGCTGTTCATACTCTAGTTGGGCATGACAGTAGAGGTCTGTGGTTAGGATTGTTGGAACTTTACATAGTCTGGCATTATTCTGGATGTCTGCTGTGGTTAGTAGGTTGTTATGAGACCGGGATGGTCATTTTATTTTATTTATAGAATGATTTTAAATTATACAGATTTAAACAGGTTTATTTGTATATGGGAGACCTCCGATTTATGGGAAGGTTATGCCTGATTTTCTATAAAAATACAGCCGGCATTTAGGGCAACGGGCGGCTGCTCACGACCCTGGTTCGGGGCATGACAGTTCTATTAGTATCAGAGCATCTAGGTTAGAGAAAAGATAATTGTAAAACTCTTCCCAAGTACGTTTAAAAGTCGTCAATGCATTAGAGAGTTTCATACAGTCATTTAAAGTCTCGTACACGGTTATAGGAATATAAGATCATTTATTATAAAGGGGACGATATACAAGGCATATATACCATGATTCCGCATTCGAATACCTTCATTCATAACTCGAATTCTATTTTTAGTGGGTTAATTACCCAGTAACTAACCCTAATCCTTGCTTATATCTAATGGAATGGTGCTCTCTTTGTAGAATTATGCCACCTAGATGTAGTAGGCGCGGTGCACCACCGGAGAGTCCCTTAGTGCCTAAGGCTTCTAGGGTACTTGAGGCTCCACGAGCATCGAAGGGTGCTTCTTCTACTCACGCACCTTCTCCAGTGCCATCCCCAGCACCTCCACCGGCTGGTACAGCCAAGATTCCTCTACCACCACTCGATGCCTTGAGGCAGTGGCAGGAGTGGTACAGTAGATATGGGGTGCAGATGCCACCGCCTCCACTACAGACTCCAGCGACTGCACCTACGACCGTACCTGCACCTATAGCACCGATTCCTCATTCGGTGGTCGGTCATTCTGTTTCTACTCCGACCGATGAGACATCAGCTACTTTGAGGCGCATCTATGAGCTCACTCAGTTGGTGAAAGAGTCTCGGCAGCTCGGATGCATAGACTTTTTAGTATCCAGTGATGTCGTAGCGATGAAGCACTGAATCAACAGGGTTCGTAGGATCCTTACGAATTTAGGGTTGTCAGAGGAGCTCAGATTGAGAGTTGCTGAGAGACTCCTCGACGAAGATGCCCTCTCGTGGTGGGAGGCTATCTGTGACAATGCTACACAGACCCTGCGGTGGGAGGACTTTCTAAGAAAGTTCGACCATGGGTACTTCACCCCATTCCAGTAGGACCGGATGAGGACGGAGTTCCTACACTTACGCCAGGGGACGAGGTCAGTTTCAAAGTACGAGACTGAGCTTAGACGACTAGCGGCCTTTGTCCCCGACATGGCTACACCAGCTCAGTTGAGGTTCAAGTTTGAAGATGGCCTCCAATTGAGAATCAGAAATTATATGACAATGATTCCCTCTTTTACATTATCAGAGTGATTGATTCAGCATATCGGGCAGAGGAGATCGTCCGAGCTGAGGCTCAACAGAGGGAGAGTCACCAGAAGAGGAAGACATGGTGGATAGTTTTCGAAGAGGGGTAGAGGTTTTGGATGTCCCAAAAGCTTTTCTAGCTTCAAACCAGCAGGACCGGGACAGGGGCCTCGACCACAGGGTTTTGGGGCACTAGCTCTTAGTGTCTCTATACAGTCTACTACACAAAGACAGCATTTCTACCATATATGTTGCAGCCACCATGCCTTTGGGACATGTAGAGCACCAGTTACTTGCTTCCAGTGTGGGAAGCAAGGTCACGTTAGAAGTGTCTGCCCAGATTTAGGTCGAGGAGGATCGACTTTGCAGAGTCGTACTGGTACTTCTAGTACAGGCCAGCAGGGGGCACTTGTGCACTCAGCTCTTACTGCTCCTCGGACTGCAGCCAGGAGTAATACAGTGCCAGGACTGTCACGACAGCAGCCTAGGACCCAGGCTCTTGTGTTTGCGATGACGCAGGAGGACACACAGGCAAACTTTGATATTATTATGGGTAATCCTCCCGTAGATTCCTCAGTGTAGTACTTTTGTTGTATTTTCTGCATGAGCTTTTTGTATATCATGATGTCGATGTACAGTTTTGACTAGTTAAAGTTTTAAAAACTTAACTAGTTTGATATATATATGAATTTGTCTACTTTTCTTCGCATTTTAAATATTTTTAATATTTTTCCTATCTTTAAATATCCTGTGAATATTTGGTATCGACACATGTATTCTTATAGATACCGAATCAAATTTTTTATATGTGAGCGACACGTTCGCTCGCCATTCTAATAGACCTCTCTCGCTACTTGATGAGGAGATTATGGTAGTCACTTCTCTTGATAAGCATATCGTTCGAGATAAAGTTTATAGGGGCTGTGAGGTTGGTATTGGGGAGGCAGTATTAGAGATAGATCTGATTCCGTTCCCTATCACAGATTTCGATGCCATCCTAGGGATGGATTGACTGAGTTTACACCGGGCTTCCGTGGATTGTTTCACAAAGGAGGTTGAGTTTCGGAGGTCTGAGCAGGCACCATTAGCATTTCGGAGCGAGAGACGAGTATTGCCCCGCTATATTATATTTGTTATGAAGGCCAGACGTTTGGTACGCCGTGATAGTATGACTTATCTGGTTTATGTTATCGACACCACCGTTGAGGGACCGAGACTTGAAGATGTCCCTATAGTATAGGATTTTCCAGAGGTATTCCCCGAAGAGCTTCCCAAATTACCACCAGTTCGGGAGTTCGATTTCGAGATTGATTTAGTACCGGGACCAATCCTATTTCTATTCCACCGTATAGAATGGCACCTGTGGAACTGAGAGATCTTAAGATTCAGTTGTAGGAACTCCTAGACAAGGGGTTTATTCACCCGAGTACTTCACCTTGGGACATTCCGGTGCTGTTTGTAAAGAAGAAAGATGATACACTTAGACTTTGTGTGGATTACAGGCAGTTGAACAAAGCCACTATCAAAAACAGATATCCCCTGTCACGTATAGATGATTTGTTTGATCAGCTACAGGGAGCCATGGTTTTCTCTAAGATTGATCTCCGTTCGGGTTATCATCAATTGAGAATTCGGACCGAAGATATGCCCAAGACAGCTTTTCGTACCTGATACGGCCATTACGAGTTTCTAGTCATGCCGTTTGGGTTAACTAATGCCCCAGCTGCTTTTATGGATCTGATGAACCGAGTTTTCCATGACTGCTTAGATTGGTTCGTCATCGTATTCATCGATGATATCTTGATATATTCACGGAGTGATGAAGATCATGTTCAGCACCTTCGGGTGGTATTGCAGATACTCTGTGAGAAAAACAACTATATGTCAAATTCTCGAAATGTGAGTTTTGACTTAGACAAATTAGATTTTGGGGCACGTTGTCCCTGCGGAGGGTATTTATATTGATCCGTGGAAGGTTGAGGCTATAGTAAAGTAGGAGCAACCACAAATAGTTACCGAGATTCATAGTTTTCTCGGTTTGACTGGATATTATCGCAGATTTATAGAGGGATTCTTCCGGATAGTTGCTCCGTTGTTTAAATTGACCCAGAAGGGGGTCAAGTTTGTTGGGATGACCGTTGTGAGGTAAGCTTCGTCAAATAATGGTTGATATCCACTCCTATTTTAGCCCTTTCCACTAGTAGTCAGGAGTATACAGTGTACAGTGATGCTAGCTGATAGGAATTGGGTTGTGTTCTGATGCAGGATGGTCGGATTATTGCATATGTCTCGTGATAGCTGAAAAAACACGAGGTTAACTACCCGACACATGATTTAGAGTTAGTAATTATAGTTTTCGCGTTGAAGATATAGCGGCATTATCTTTATGGGGTGACTTGTAGGGGCGGATCACAAAAGTCTAAAGTACTTTTTCACCCAGCGGGAGTTGAATCTCAGATAGAGGAGATGGTTGGAGTTATTGAAAAACTACGACCTTATCAGTGATTACCATCCGAGAAAGGCAAATATGGTGGCAGATGCATTGAGCTGAAAGCCATCATCCTCCTCTACTCCCTCTATTATGACAAAGAGTGCTTGCCTCTCTTGCTTGATGGGACTCCATACACTCGGGGTCAGTTTGAGTAGTAATGATCAAGGAGCACTACTAGCTCGATTTGAGATGAGGTCGACTTTCCTTGATCGTATTAAAGAGCTTCAGGGGTCAGATGAGGAGCTTCAGAGTATTCTTGAGAAAATCAACAGAGGCGAGAGTGGAGACTTCCAGTCCACGATGACGGACTAGTTATATACAGAGAACGGGTTTGCATTCCCACCGACAGCGATCTCTACAAGGCGATACTCGAGGAGGCGCACTCCTCCGCTTATGCATTGTATCCGGGTGGTACCAAGATGTATCGAGCCATTTGGGATAGTTATTGGTGGCCTGGCATGAAATAGAAAATCGTGGATTTTGTGGCTAGATGTTTAGTTTACCAGCAGGTGAAGGCCGAGCATCAGCGGCCAATTAGTACATTACAACTCTTACCCATCCCTGAATGGAAATGGGATCACATTACTATGAATTTTGTGACATGGCTACCGCGAACTTCATCACGGCATGATGCCATTTGGGTGACTGTAGATCAACTACCAAGTCCGTGCATTTTCTTCTTATTCGCAACGACTATCCTTTGGAGACCTTGGCACGTCTTTAAATTGATACGATAGTCCGGCTGCATGGTGTTCCTGTATCGATAGTATCAGACAAGGACCCTAGATTTACTTCCAGATTTTGGCCCAAGTTGCAGGAAGCAATGGGTACAAGGTTGAATTTTAGTACAGCCTATCATCCGCAAACAGATGGTCAGTCAGAGAGAACCATTCAGACCCTTGAGGACATGCTGAAGGTATGTATGATGGATTTCTAGGGTAGTTGGGATCGGCACCTTCCACTGGTCAAATTCGCATATAATAACAGCTATCAGACCAGTATAGGGATGCCCCCATATGAGGCACTATATGGCAGGAAGTGCCGCACCCCGATATTCTGGGATGGGGTCGGAGAGCGATGTCTTAGCAGTATTGAGCAGTTGAGGAAACAAAAAATAAAGCAACGGTCATCCGTGAGCGGATGAAAGCCGCCCAGGACAGACATAAGGTATATGCCAATCGTTGGCGGCGACCTCTTGAGTTTGCCACTGGAGATATGGTTTTTTTGAGAATATCTCCTTGGAAGAGAGTTATACGGTTCAGGCAGCGGGGTAAATTGAGTCTCAGATATATTGGGCCCTTCCATATCCTTGAGAAGGTCGAAAGTATGGCATACAGATTGGAGCTACCAGATGAATTATCCTGCATTCACGACGTTTTCCATGTCTCAGTACTCAGGAAGTATTTGGCCAATCCTTCTCATATACTTGAGCCTCCACCTGTTGAATTACGAGAGGACCTTAGTCTTCCAGTTCAGCCCGTGGCTATTCTAGATCGGTAGGTCAGGAAGCTACGAAGTAAGGAAGTCTCATTAGTCAGAGTCTTGTAGAGAAGTGACCAGATCGAGGAAGAGACCTATGAGCCCGAGGAGGCTATGAGGAGACAGTACCCCCATTTATTTGCTGTTTAATCTTCTTTTAGTTTTGAGAACGAAACTTATTTTTAGGGGGTTAGAAAATGTAACACCGATATTGCGGTATCCGTACTACTGTACTCCTGTTCAGGAATTTAATAAAATATTTCTCGATTATGTATATATAGAGAAATTTTTCATTTATTTTCATTTTTGATTTTGGGGTATTTAAATTAAAATTTTTTGGTATATTTTACATTTTTACCGTATCCGTGAATTTTGGTGTAAAATGAATATATATATATATATATATGTGTGTGTGTGTGTAAATAATAATAATAATAATAAGAGTAAAAAAAAAACGAATTAGGGCTTAAAGCCCTAATTCTTCCTTCTCTCTCTTTCTCCCTCTACCTCTTCCCTTTCCCGCGGCCGCCGCTCTCTTTCCATCATCGCCGCCGCACACCGCCATCGCCACTGATCCCCCCTCTCTGCCTTCTCCCTCTCTCACTCTCCCTCTCTCTATTCTATCTCTCGGTTTCTCTCTTACTCTCCCTTTCTCTCTCTGTTTTCTCTCTCTCCGCTGCTCCTCCGCCTCGCCTTCCTCCAGCGAGTGCCGCCGCTGCTCCGCTCTTCCGCGAGCCGAGCCCGCCCCTGCTTGATCTCTTCCTGCACGAGTGCTAGCGCTAGTGCACCGCAGCGCACGCTTCCCCGCACCAACTCTCCACTGCGGGAGCACAAGCGCTTGCTTGCTCGGGAGAGCACCTACGCACGAGCGCGCTCCAGCCCACTAGCACGCGCAACCCACGAGCGCGCCCTTGCGCGATCTCCCCAGAGTTAGCGCGCCCTTGCGCGACCCTCCCCGTGCAAGCGCGAGCGTGCTACAGCACGCTATCTCCCGCAGGCGCACAACTGCAGACCAGCCCGCGAGCCCACCAGCCCGCAACCCCGCGAGCCCGCAAGCCCACCAGCCTACGAAGGTCCGCGAGCCTACGATGGCCCGCAAGCCCACAACCAGCCATCTCCTTCGAGAGCTCACCTGCAGTCCCCACAGAAACCCTAGGTCACAGATTTTTCACTGCAGGTAATGACTATGTTGGTTGTTGTCTTAGGGTTGGGTATTTAGAATTTGATGTTAGTTGGTAATATTGTTCAAATTTGAAAATATTATATATTTTAAACCAATTCGACGGGCAAACGAAAACTAGGTCTGAGATTTGCGAAACCCTATGTGAGAGATAAATGCAATCACTTAAATGTTTAAAATAAATTTTATCGAATTTAGGTTGAAATTAGAATCAGAAGCTATATAAATATTTTGAAATATGTTAAATTCAAAAAAAATTAGAAAAATGAGAAATATTGGAAATTTGATCATTTGTGAGCCAAATAATTCAAAATTTATGAAACGGGAATATAAAAAGGAGATAGTGTAAATTAAGGTTGTATTAATTAGGAAAGAAAATGGAAAATCCGTTAATAGGCTACTATCTGAAGTTAAATTATGATGATCTGATTAGGTTGATCTTTTTGAAAACTCGAGAAGTCAGATTGGATAATTTTTGAAAATATGGAGTGACCACCCTCCCTAGGAAGGTAAGTGGGATCCTAATCTCTTGTGTAAAATAGTAAAACCTGATTTTATCGTATTTTAATAAAATATGCTTTTGATATCATTGTCTTGACATATGGAATTGCAATTCAAATCTGTTTTGTGATTGTTAGAGTGTCGTACTTATGTTTTCTACGATTATGCATCCATGTTTGGAATGAAATAAAATTGTATCATGATTTGAGAAATGGAATGTTTTCTATTCTACCATTGCATTGGTTTATTAAATTTAAATGAATTCAATAACATATATTGGCACACAGATTTGAATTGTTTTGAGCATATGATGAGATGATTTGGCTATGTGGGTTGGATGCCTGCTAGCTTGAGATGATATAATTATATAGCATTATTTGATAAATTCCGTAGCTACGAAAGGCGTTTGTAGAGGCACGAGTTGCCTGGATACGCTTTTGCAAGAGATATCCGTAAACGTCATTGTCTAATAGTTATAGGCCAGGCCGGTTGAACCCAATGTAAAGGGGAGGATGTGTGTGACGCCACCGTCTAGCACTGGGCGGGGTCCTATACACGATGATGAACTAGCTCCAGCAAACTCATGGCCAACGTCGGAGTAGAGAGCTACTTTTGAAAACTCTTTGCATAATAAAACCCTCGATGCGTCTGTCCTTGGTCATGGTTGATCATTAACATGTGAATGATTAAATGAGTTCATTTTAGCGAATATATCATGATTTACTACAAAATTTGAATTGTTGGTTATGAATGATATTATTTGACACTCTAATGTTCACCTACACTATTAGTACTTGAGATTAATCTCCTCACTCACTGGGTATCTTCCTTGACACTCACCCCTCTTCTTTCCCTCCTCAAACATGATTATTGTGCTAGAGTGACACTTCGGACTCTAGAGGATTTGGTAGCTCATTGACGGATTTGAGTGTTTTTTCATGGTGAGATTTAAATTAAGTTGAGATATGAGCTCCGCACTTTATTTTCTACCCTGCGTGGTCTTGACCTTGAGGTTCATAGTTGACCCTACACTATTGTAGTGTTTGAATGTTAACTTGAGAAAATTGATCATAAATTGTATAAAACTTTGGTCCACTCAATGTGGCAGCTGCTTATGTTCTAGTTGGGCATGACAGTAGAGGTCTGTGGCTAGGAGTATTGGTACTTTACATAGTCTGGCGTTGTTCTGGATGTTTGCTGTGGTTGGTAAGTTGTTGTGAGGCCGGAATGACCATTTTATTTTATTTACAGGATGATTTTAAATTATACAGGTTTAAATAGATTTATTTGTACATGGGAGACCTCTGATTTATGAGTAGGTCCTACCTGATTTTTTATAAAAATACAGTCGGTATTTAGGACAACGGGCGGATGTTCACGACCCCGGTTCGGGGCGTGACACCAAGTCATAGTCTTTAATCAACTCCAACCACTTTCTTTGTTTCAAATTGAGCTCCTTTTGAGTGAGCAAGTACTTGAGACCCTTGTGGTCAGTAAAGATTTTGCAGGTAGCTCCATACAAGTAATGCTGCCAAATTTTTAGGGCAAAGATAAAGTCAGCAAATTCTAGATCATGGATGAGATAATTCAATTCATGCTTATTCATGAATATAACCGGAGTACCCCAGGGTGAGGTACTCGGCCTAATAAACCCCTTGTCGAACAATTCCTGAAGTTGGACCTTTGATTCTTTCAATTCTGCAGGTGCTATCCGATACGGAGGGATTAAAATAAGTGCAGTTCTAGGAGCCAAGTCGATTACGAAGTCAAACTCCCGAACAGGAGGTAAACTGGGTAATTCATCCGGGAAGACATCCGAAAATTCATTCACCACTGAAATATTCATCAATTACGGACTTTGTATAGTAATGTCAATGATGTAGGCTAAGTAAGCCTCACAGCCTTTATGTACCAGTTTCTGTACCTCTAAGGCCGAGATTACACAACTCGGTAAGACCTGCCACCCGCTAGTAAACATAAGTGAAGGACATCCGGGTCTACGAAATTCAATCTCCTTAGTGTATCAATTCGCTGAAGCTCGGTAGGGGTATAACCAGTCCATATCTAGTATGGTGTCAAAATCCCTCATTTCCAATAGTATCAAGTCCGCCTCGAGAATCTTACCTTCCACTACCACTTCACATGCCTTGTACACGAAATCCCTTTTTAACTGTTCCCACAACGAAGTGATAACCAATAACTCATCTTCAAGTGGGGTCAAAGGCCTATTCGAGTGTTTAGTAAATTTCGTACTTATAAAAAAATTATTTGATCCCGTATCAATTAAAACACGGGTATCAACCCCAAAAATTCTCATCATACCTATATATACAAGAGATAAAATTAATTCTTGATTTAAATCAAACTCAATTCAAAATTTAAGTCCTCAATACCAACAAAACTATCATTAATCATCGAAGTAACTCCCAATAACTTAATATCATGTAGTATCTATAATATATCTCAAATTCATAATCATGCAATCATGATCTCATAATGTTTATATTCAAATTCCAAGTCATCAAATTCAAGTTCCAGAAAATTTACCTATGACTATGTCCGGGTTGTTCTGTGCTTCCTCGTTAGTCATTGCAAATATCTTTGTTTGAGCTCTTGCCTATGGACGCTGGTTTGGAGCAGGTACTGTGTTGCTCCCTGTTCGTGGTGTAACATTAGGAGCTGCGGTAGGAACATTGGCTTGGTTATCCATAGATCTACTAGGGCGCTCTCGACTTGTCTGACTTCCCTGCCCTAACTCTGAACAAATATTGCGAAAATCGCCCTCCTTTCTGCATTGATAGCACCTCTTGGGTGCTTGACATACCCCAAAATGGAATTTCTTACAGTTCCTATACTTGTCCTTCCGATTCCTCATCGATCTGCTTCTTGAGGATGTAGTAGGAATAGGTTTCCCAAAATGAGACGTGCGTTGGCCTTAAGGAATGCCAACGGATCCAGTAACAGGAGCTCCACCATAGGAGCCTACGCTCCTACTCTACTTTGAACCCAGGCCCGATGCATATTCAGGCCTCCTTTTCTTTTTATGTCCCTCTCTTATCTTGCCCCTCAGCCCTTAAGGCCAATTCCAATACATTCTTGTAAGTATGGGTTGATGTAACAGACATTTTCTCCCGGATAGACAAGTTTAGACCCTCTTCAAACTTGAAATGTAAGTACTTATTGGAAATCACACTAATTCTGGGATAAATGTGGACAATCTTTGCAACTTCGTCTCATATTCCGCCACTGACTTGTTGCCTTGGCTGAGATGAAGGAATTCCTTTCTTTTCAAATCTCGATGAAACCGAGTATAGTACTTTTCGTCAAATTCCTTAAGGAATTCGCTGTCAGAGATAAGTGTTGAGGATCTCTCTTTAAGACTATCCTACCAAGCTCGTATATCTTCGTCCAATAATTTCTCGGCCATCCTTAATTTCAATTCATCATTCAGCCTCATGTCATCCACTGTCTCCCTAACCCAATTAATCAAATTCTTGGCTACCATTGCATCACTTGTCCCCGTAAAGGTAACACATCCAAATTGTCGGGCTTCCTTGATTAACTTGGATAGTTCAAAGGTTGGATGGGGGATTGGAGTAGCCATGAAGTAGGAGGAGCAATTCATTCTGATGGAGGAATAGGTGGAATAGTTGGCCTTGGTGGAGAAGGAATTGGTGCTTGAAGAGGAGCTTGAAGATGAGCGCCATATGTATTCCACCACTCGGTCCATTGCCGAAAAGTATCGAGTGGCAGTGGAGGAATCCCTGTTGAAGGTGTTGGGTGAATACTAGTTGCGGCAGGAGGAGAAGTTGGAGCATGTGAGGATATCCATCCTCGTGCTCAAAAGGAGAAATCTCGTTAACATTCCTCATCCTTGGTCTATGAGACACGATTCCTATAAGAGGAGACACTATTATTAGCTCACTAAATTCGGCATTGGGCTAGGTATTTAGCCCTCTAAAATAAAATTGGTCCCAATTTTTAAGAATCCACGTAAAGTTTTTGTACATCCATTGAAAAATCTTTTAAAATTTATAATTTCAAAATAAAAGAAAAATGCTTTTAAAACTTTTAGAAAACCTTTGGGGACATTTAGAAACATTTCAAACCTTTAAACATTTAAAATCAAAGCCTAGACTCTGATACCAATAGAATTGTCACACCCTGACTCTCGAGTCGAGCATGCAACAACCGTCGCATTATCAAGGCATACGAGCAAAATCTCCCCAATACCGTGACAACACTACAAAAAAACACGGTTTTAGCCACGGATTTTCGCGATAGAAAAAATTCGTCGCTATTTTGCGACGAATTTAGCGACAAAAACTTTTTCGTCGCTAATTTGCCACAAAATTTGCAACAAAAAGGCAGTCGTGGCTAAATTAGTGACGGACACATCATTCATAGCAAAATTCGTCACTAATTAGTGACGAAAAAATTTTCGTGGCTAAATTCGTCGCTAATTAGCGACGAAAAAATTTTCGTGATTAAATTCGTCGCTAATTGGCGACAAAAAAAATTTTTCGTTGCAAATTTCGTCGCTAAATAAGTTTTTTATATATAATTAAATAAAATATAATATTAATATAATATTTAAATTAAAAAATTAATTTAACAACCACGGTTGGTAATTTAATTTAGCGACGGATTTCCAAATTTGTGGCTGATTCAGCGACGGATTCCAAATCCGTCGCTGTTTCATCGCTAAATATATTTTTTATATATAATTAAATAAAATATAATATTAATATAATATTTAAATTAAAAAATTAATTTTGTTGGTAATTTAATTTAGGGACGGATTTCCAAATCCGTAGCTGATTCAGCGACGGATTCCAAATCCATCGCTGAATTTTATCTTCTTTTAATTATAATTTTATTTTATTTTTATTTTATTTTATTAATTTATATTAACAAATCATATTATTATTTTATAATATTTTAATTTACATTTTATTTTATTATATTATATTTCTTAATTCTTTAAAAAAAACCATATATTTTATTTTATTTAAATTATATATATATTTTTAATTAATTTATTATTTTTTTTCTTTTTTTGATTTAATATTTTTTATTATTGTGTAGGTAATTTTATTTTATTTGTATTATTTTATTTAATAATATAAATTTTTTAATTAAATATTAATTTGAACTTGCACGGGCGCCCGCGCCTGCCTACCTGGGCGCACCCCAGCAAGGCACGCGCGCCCAGGCAGGCGCCCAGGCAGGCGCCCGCGTGCCTTGCTGGGGCGCGCCCAGGCAGGCAGGCGCGGGCGCCCGCGCGCCTTGCTGGGGTGCGCCTAGGCAGGCAGGCGCGGGCGCCCGCGCTCCTTGCTGGGGCGCCCGCGCGCCTTGCTGGGGCGCCCGCGCGCCTTGCTGGGGCGCCCGCGCGCCTTGCTGGGGCGCGCCTGGGTATCGTTCATTGTTTTAATACAAAAAATATAAATAAAAATTTGTAGTTGAAACGATTCAAACCTTAGACTTGGACCTCGACTTAACAGAAAACATGTTACCATTGCACTACCGGGTGTTGTTGTGTGACTTTCTTCCTCCTCTTTGTTTTCTATTCTCATTTTTGTTTCCTTATCTCTATTTTTGGGTTTTTTTTCTTTCTACTCTCATTTTTTATATATAATAATTTTATTATAACGAATAAAAATATTTTGTAATTAAATATATAGATTTTTTAAATTATTAATATATTATAATTTATTGATAATTATAATTTTATAGTTTTGAGATATCGTAATCCATTTTTAAATTATGGATTAAAAAAATAAAATAAAAATGAAAAAAAATAATAAAATAATAAGATAAAAGAAAAAAGAAGAAATCAAAATATAATATTAACATATTTTTTAATTAATTTATTATTTTATTTTAAATTAGTATTTTATTATTTTTTATTTTATTAAAAATTATCATATTTATTATTTTTAATTAATATTATTTTAGGTGGGTGGTATAAATAAAAAAAATTATTACATTTATTATTTTAAATTATTATTATATATTATTTTATTATTATTAGAAAAATGTGAAATAAAGATAATAAATAATAAAAAAGAAATTTATATCATAATAATATCTTTGGTTCGGTGGTTTACAGGTTGCACGCAGGAGTTCGGAGGAGTTCGGAGTTCGAACCCCGGTGGAGGCAGAAGACGCTGCATTTTCCAGCAATTAAGAGTGCCTGCGAAGGGTGCTGACTCAGATGGCACGTGCGCTGGCTCGGGTGGGCAAGGGTGGCACGAGTGACACGTGCCCTCCTTGAACATTTTAACATTTGACGGAATTTGAAATCAGCGACGGATTCCAAATCCATCGCTGAATTTAGCGACGGATTTTTTTATTATTATAGATGTAACACCAAATATAAAAAAAAAATTAAAAAATCAAAAATAAAAAAAAAACATTATTGGAGACGCAGCGTTTTGGGGGAAAACGCTACATCCCCAATTTAGGGATTAGGGTTAAAACCCTAACCCCCCTTCTCTCCTCTCTCTCTCTCTCTCTCTCCCGACCTTTCATCTCCCACCGCGGCGCCGCCCTCCTTCGCCGCGTGTTCCACCGCAGCCACCACTGTTACTGCTATCGCCACCTTCTTCTTCTTCTTCTTCTTCTTCTTCTTCTTTTTCTACTTCTTCTTCTTTTTCTACTTCTTCTTCTTTCTCTCGCGGCTCACTCTCCCTTCTGCAGTCGCGATCGTTCGCGATCTCATCTCCTTCGCAAGCTCCGCGGCGCGCCGCCATCGCGCGCGATCTCGCTTCCGTGCGATTGCTGCCTCCTCGCGCGACCGAGCCACCGAGTGCGCCCTCCAGCTCACAGCGCGACCCCCAGCCCACAGCGTGAGCCAGGCCCCTAGCAGGACCCAGCCCGCTGCGCGAGCCAGGCCCCGAGCAGGACCTAGCCCGCAGCGCGAGCCCAGGCCGCGAGTGCGTGAGGCAGTACACGGGCACGCGCGAGCCAGCACACGAGCGCGCACGGGCATGCAGTAGTGCAAGTACTCGCACCAGCTTAGCGCACCAGCGCGCGCAAGCCAGCGCACGAGAGCGCACCAGCCCGCACCAACACATGGGCAAGCACCAGCCGCAGGCCCATCAGCCTATCCGCCTGCCAGCCCGCAGACCCATCAACCGCCGGCCCGCCGGCCCGCTAGCCCGTCAGCCCACTGGCCTGCAGACTAGCGAGCCCGCTAGCTGTAGCCCACGAGCCCGCGACGGCCCGTGAGCCGTGACAGCCCACGAACCTCCACGCAGGTAAATGACTTAGGGTTTTGCTTCTGATCTAAGTGTTTAGATCTAACAAATAAATCTTGTTTTAATAGGAAATCCTACAGACTTTGGAGTGACCGAAGCGACTTTCGGACGAGACTCGGCGCTTCGAGAAAACCCTAGGTGAGGAGATTTTGGCTCTAATTGATAAATTGGATGAATCTAGAATTGAATCTAAGATGAAATGTTCTGTATATGTTTAGAGTGTAAGTGGAATGTGAATAGAATACAAATTATAAAATGATTATATATGACTTTGAAGGTTAAGTATAGAATGTTACAGAAACTAAATGATCAGATACGAAAGAAGCGTATTATAGAATCACAAAATCATGTCGAATGAATTCGAATAGTTTCCTTAGAGTTAAACTTTGAAATATGCATGAAAGTATCTGGGTTGTAGGGTTGGATTGAAATGTGCCGTAAAGTGGAGAATATTATACATTTCATGTCTTTCGGATAAATCCTAAAGATACTTGAGAAATTGATATTCAATTTTGATGATCTAATTAGGTTGGTCTTTTTGGAGACTCGAGGAATCAGATTTGATTTGGCTTTGAAAATAGCGAGTGACCACCCTCCCTAAAAAAGTGAGTGAGACTTTGACATTCGCTATTGATTGAATACCATATTTCAAAAATACTTTTTAAATGATATGTTTCTGCAAAATGTATGATTGTTAGAATTTTCGAATATTTTATGAAATGTTTTGTGACCTTTGGAGTGTCTTAATTTCTGACTTTATCGATATACATCCATGAGTTTTGATAATTGAATATTGTGTCACATTTTCGACATATTGATATGCTTTAATGTTTATACTGCATTGACACATGGTTTTAAATGGATTTACTTACATATTTGGGCTGTATACCCGGTCGACGTTATGATATGATGCATGAGACTATATGCCTGGCCGACATGGTGATGAGATACATGGGGCTACGTGCCCGGCCGATATGATATTGTGATCCGTAGCTACGAAGGACATCTGGTAGAGGCACTCCTTGTGCCTGGATACGCTTCGGCCGGAGGTATCCGCCAAATTCGTTATGTGTATGGGTGTCCTAGGTTGACCCTCATCGGAGAGGACATTAAGTACGACTCCGTCTAGCACCAGGCGGGGGCACCATACACGGCCGACTAGTTATATGTATATCATTATTATTTACAAGTTAGTTGGGGTAGCATGTGGCCAGCATTGGGGTAGAGAGCCATTATTTAATATTTACATTTGGAAAAAACCCCAATGCGCCGTTCTTAGTCGAGGTAGACCATTGCCGGAAATATTTCATTGGCCGACTCTTCATGACATTAATGTAAATATTAGATACTATATCTTGCCTTCTGATGAGTGCGTATGATATATGATTTTGAAATAACATGATCGGTTTGCACACTGTGGATATTTTCTTATCTTATGCTTTGACACTCCAAGTTCACCCTCAATATTGATAGTATGATGTCAATCCCCTCACTTACTGAGTATCCTCTCATAGATACTCACCCCTCACTTTCTTTCCCACAGGATTAGTGTTGGATCGATGAGATATGACTGGGTTTGAGTATGGATATTTTTCATCTCTTCTGCTACGATGATTGGTAATATTATTATGTATTGAAAATTTTAGTTTGACCAATATATTTATCAAGTTTTATGGGATGACTGTATAAATTATGAATATTTATTCATGGAACTCTCGTATTGAATTATTTCATTGTATTGAGACATTTGTAAATATCTAAAAATAACTTGGGAATTTATTTTATATATGCGTAGAATTTAAGTCCGCTCGGTGTGGCGGCTGCTCATACTCTAGTTGGACATGACAGTAGAGATCTGTTATTAGGACTACTAGAAACTTTATAGTTTTGCGTTGTTCTGAATGTTGGCTGTAGTATTTGTTGATTTGGAGAGGTCAGGATGGCCAATTGTTTATTTTTACAGAATGAATGTGATATACAGGTGAAATTGTACATGGGAAACCTCCGATTTATGGGGAGATTCTGTCCGATTTTCTGTAAAAATACAGCTGGCATCTAGGAACAACGGGCGGTTGTTCACGATCCTGGTTCGGGGCGTGACAACAGATTTTTTTCCCTTAAATTAGTGACGGATTTTAGTGACAAAAATTATCTGTCGTTAAATTTAACAACGAATTTTAGATTTTCATCGCTAAATTTAGTAACGGATTTTTTTTATGTCGCTAATTTAGCGACGGATAATTTTTTGTCGCTAAAGTTTGTGACGAATTTTAGCAACGAAAAATTATTTGTCGCTAAATTTAGCGACAGATTTCAATTTTCGTCACTAAATTTAGCGATGGATTTCTAATTTTCGTCGCTAAATTTTTGTGACGCGTTATTAACGACGAAAAATTTTTCGTCACTAATGTTTTTAACGACGAATTTTTTTAAAATTTTCGTCGCTAAATTTGTGGTTAAAACGTTGTTTTTTTGTAGTGCAACGCAAAGCATCCACATGTTCAAACGTGTTTTCAAAACTATTTAAAATTATATAAATGACCAACTCGGTTCATCCAATCTCAATAGCATGCACGAGACCAACCCGACTATTCTAATTCCAATTCATGCTCTAAACTAATACAGTCAACAAACAAATTTTCAAAAAAAATATTTTCAAAAAAAATATTTTCAAAATTCAAAATAAAAGTACAAATGTCTTACATAAACAAAAATAAATTCGCGAAAGTAAATTTAATATCATTTACAAGATTCCAAATGGTTTAAGAATGGATTCTACCAATACTTGTCCAAAAAAAAAAATAAAGCACGTATCAATCGAATTCAAACCAAATAAAATGATACAATTCTCCTAGAGTTTCGTGGGGTGCATCCACGTTATCACGACGGCTTGAGAAGGCTCTTCAACCCACCTACCACCGAGCCAAATTAAACAGCTTTAAACACATTGCCCCAATGGCCCGATTCATGGCAAGACTCAGACTATAACCCTTTTCCAGTAGCGTGTTACCAAATTCAGTTTATAAATCAATTCAGTCTCAAATTTTAACATAGAGCAACAATAGAGATTTCGCATAAATATTCAATTATAACACGATTCAATAATTTAGTATAAAAATCATGGATTTATTCAAGATTCATTTGAGGTACGCCATATTTACAAAATATTATAAATCCAGTTCAAATTTATTTCAAAATTTAATTTATAAAATATAATTGAAATTAGTTTACTAATTTACATAAAATATAACCGTACACTCATTTCAGGAGAGTATTCACTCCATATACATTATTAGCTCCAAAGAAATCTCCTTTCAAGCTCCAATGGATTATCGTAAACCAACAATAACAATTTTCGAGTCATTTCTCTTTAAATTCAATGATTTACAAATTTTTCCTAATTTTATTTAAACCCTAATTTCTCTAATTCATGTATGTATATTCTAATTTCATCAATTGTGCCTCATTTATACGTAAATAAAATTTCCATTTTCATTTTCCCCTAAATTTTCACTATTCACAAACTAGGGTTTTTGATCTTCCTATAAATTCCACCAAATCTTGTGTCTCAACATTGTTATAGGATTCATCACTCATCTGCTTCCCATAAACATAAGAAATGACCCAATCAGCAAACATGGTCATCAAATACCTAGTACAAGCCAACATGAAAGCAAAAAAGTTGGATTTATCAGTAAAATCTCCAAAAGTCTCATTAACATCACTAAAAAAAATGCATCAAAACAGTTCCCAGAAAAACCCCACCAGCAACTTGTGTCCCCAGCAGCAAAAAAAAAAAATACCCTCGTTTCATTTCGTGAAATGTGGTGAAACTCCACCAATAAAAGTCCCAACAAATATTATGATCAAGCATCAAATTTTGATCAAGATTAGAGATGTAAACATAGCTCAAAGATCTGAGGTCAATCATCGATACTTGAAGAGAGAGATAGTCCCCTTCACCATTGCCCGGTTGTCTTCGATGGGATGAGAAAGCAGAGAAGTAGAGAGAGAGAGAAAGAGAGATGGGGAATCGAGAGAGGGAGAGAGCGAGAGTGAGAAGAAGGAGATGGGGTGAGTTTTCGGGAGAGGGAATTGGGAAAGTGGGGGAGGGAAGAGAGAGAAAGAGAGAGTGTGTGTGTGTGTGTGTGTTTTGTTAACTTTTTTTCTTTTTTTTGAAGTCTCTCGGTGCTACGGTAGTTGTAGCTTTCAAGCTCTGCATGATTTCAATTTGTCAGAAAGGATTATTTCAAAACATAGTGAGTCTGTTAATGAAGCAAATTCAATTATTGCAATGCATGTGAATTAAAATTAGTATAGTTCTGATTTTATGTGCAAGGAGAATTCTATCCCAACCCTTGCACTAAAAAAAGTGCTCACTTAACCTATTTATAACCCAAAAAAAAATCAACTTATATATCTTTAGTGGCTTTTCATTATACAAATTGCATATACCAAATCATACTCTAATTAAACCAATCATAATGAAAAGAATTATTTTTTTAAAAATAATATATATATATATATATATATATATAAAGAAAAGAATTTATTTTTGTTAATGCAAACGACCTCTTTTTTTCTTTTTCAAAAAGTGGACTCTAGAATTGGGAAGAAAGATAAGGGTAAAAGAAAAGAATTAACGGTGAATATAATTAACAAAAAATAATAATAATAATAATAAAATAGAAAATAAAGGTGGAAATGTAAACTTAACATCTTGGCCCTATTTTCCCTCAAAAAACGTTACTTAGAAACAAATATTACCCGCACCCTTCAACAGCCTTTCCTCAATTTTCTCAGATTTGAACAACCAGGAAGCTTTGCTGTCAACCCCACCCTTAATTTCTTCAAAAATTCCCACTTGTGATAAAAAGCCTTTACAAACACATCCATGGCACCCCCCAAAATACCCTTAAATGGTGTCCCACAATCCAACGTGGCATTATCACATTGGGTCTAATTCAACCTAAGACCCTGCAACAACTTTCACCCATTAGTCCTTCCAAGTTCTATATATGGACACATGCCGTTCATTCTTGCATTACCATTTAACAAAACAAGTCATTGTTTGGGCATTTGCAGAGAGAATTATGAGTCCATTGAATGATGATAATCAGCAACCAAAGCGAGAGCTACAAGCACTCAAGATCAACAAGGAATCCCACTTGATCAAGAAGCCATCCTCATCTTCCTCTTCGTCATCATCATCAGGTTCATCGCTATCAAATGCCATGGCAGCATCATCAAGACCTCAACAACAACGACACCCGGTGATCATCTACACACACTCTCCAAAAATCATCCATACACACCCCAAGGATTTCATGGCTTTGGTGCAAAAGCTTACCGGTTTGTCCCAAACCAGTGAAGACATGGCACCATTAAAGTCAGAAAACAACAATGAATCTTGGACGTCTGAGGAAGATAGTAAACATGGTAATGATAAGGGGATGATGAATGACGATAATGAGTCTTCTTCAGTTATTACAGATGAAAATAATTGTAGTTTTGGTGATGTTCCTGTCAACTCTTCATGTTTTGTTCCTCCTATATTTGATGCTTCCAACCCCAATTTGATGTCTCATCATATTCCTATTTTTTCATCTTCTCAACCTTTTCCTAACTATTCTGATTGTTTGTTTTTTCCTCCTAATGTTAGACGCTCAATTTCCTCCTCTTCTATGAAAGGTATGAAAGATTTTCAAGAATTTTAGGCTTTCTTTTTCTTTTTTTAATACCAATATCTTACAATTTTTTTTCCCCAAAAAGTTTGATTTGATATAATTTTAGTTGAAAATGCTTTTTTGTGATAATAAATTCTCAATTTTGGTCTTTATTTTATAGAATAAAGAGAAAAAAAATGCATCTTACACATTCAAATTTTTCATTCTCTTCGTTTTTCTTTTTCAAATTTGCTATTTGGTTTGGTTTAAGGTTATATTTCTCATTTGCTTTCTTTTAGAGTAGTTTGGGAATAAAAAGGATTGGCATTGATCAAATTGTAAATTATTTGTATCAGAGAATGTGAAGTGCTTTTGTATCTCACCAAAGAAACAGATAAAAAATGTTAGTTGAATAAATAAGGAGCCGACATATTGTGTTTTATTAGAAATTCTGATAATATTTGATTCTTTTAAGAATTCTGATGTGATCGTTGCTCACGTCATTTTTTTCATTAATTTGCCACTTAATCTCACACTAAGCCAAAAATTTGACCTGTTTTATTTCTTTTTGTTGGTTCTACTCTGCTCACCCTGTGATCTCTGCATGTACATTCTTTAGTATTTTTATTTAAAGAATAATAACATAATTTATAATTTTGTACATATCACCCACGTTTTATGGGCTTCAACAAAGCCGATAATTTGTGTCATCCCAAATTTCCTTTCTGCATATCAGACCAGTTTGCTCAGTTAAATGCAATTTCTAAGTAGACACTACACTATCAAATCATCAAATTCACTACTGCAATAGGTGAAAGTCATGAAATTCTATTTATCTCAATTACTTAGTAATGTCAAAAATTAAGAATGACGACAATCAAGAATTGCTTAAGGGTGAAATGTGTAACCTTTTGCAACACAAATGCAAATCATTTTCAAAATTATAGAGTAGTAGATGGCCAAAGGATACCTGATCCAAATGCATACAACATCGACTTAACAATTGCTCAAATACAATTTCTATTTCTAAATGAGTCATTATGACTTCAATGTACTTATGCTATCAATTGAAATTAGCATCACTCACCCAACCTAAATTTGATGTTACAACCTCTCACACAATCACATATTCAAACCTACTACTCAATCTCCCATGCCCAGTCTAATTCAAACACCATTCCAATATGCTACAATGCTAATATTTTGAATAGACAATCAAGACAAGTGACATCATGACTTGGTCATGTTCAAACCTCAGGTGGTTTCATAGAGTGACAGCCTTAACTTAGTTAAGCCCACTTAACATTGTCTCAAATGTATGATTAATAAAGATTTCATAAGATATGACAGTATTTACCACACTACTGATTGCGCATCATTTATGCCTTTATCAATGGAGATCGGTTGAGCATTTTCATGGCGTAGAAAAATCTAGAGATTTGTATATGATTGATTTTGTAAATATAAAATAAACATTTGGTCCTCTCCTGTACAAATAAAACTATTCTACAAATCTACAAACATAGAATACGATGCATCCTTTTAAACTTTTCTCTCTTTATATCTGTATATTACTATAGTTTGTAGGGTAAATTATCAAGGCAGAAAGATGGAAAGAAAACAAAAAAGAGATATTGAATTGCCAATTCCAGTCGTTTCCATGAACCTACAATTTCGACAGCTACGATTCCAGTCCCTGACCGGTTCATTATATGGCTTAATTTGACATTAAACCATTGCTTATACACTTTACGGTGCTTTGAACCAATATTTGACTATGGGCGATTTTTGGGTTTGATCACGTCCATCTCTACTAGCCAATTGTCAGGTCTATAACTTGGAATGCATAAGCCATATTTTATGAAGTTTTGATCCCAAATTTTTCTTCTTAATTATACTAGGATAGACTTAGACTACAAATATTTTATATCATTCCGAGAAACGTTACTAATTAAGCCAATTCACGCATAAGCCATCTTAGCTCAGCTCGTAAAGCACGTGGCTTTTAACGAGGTAGTCATGGGTTTGATCCCCACACGGGCACACAACTTAACGGAATTAAGGGTGATTTGGTGCCCAAAATCAAGGTTTTGGTTCTGGACTTGGTTAACTCAAAACACAGTTTCATTGAATATTACTGATCAATACTTCTACAAGGAAATCAAAATTGCAACTATTCTCATATTTTTTCAATAACAGAACCGTAATCCAAAAATATAACATATTCATATCAATTCACCAACTCAATTACTAATGACAAAGTTCAAAAATTAAATTAAGTATTGATACAATCAAGAATTCTACTGACTGCACGAAAAAGAATTCGGTAAATTGTAACTTCAATACATTTTTTATTCTTTTAAAAGCTCTTACAAATAAATCTATATTCCCCTCACTTAGAGATTGCAAAGAAATTAAAAAGGCAAGGCAGAAATATGGTATCGAGGCGTAGACTGTGCTGTGCCAAAGATTTGAAGGCAAGGGATCGTAGGATCAAATAGAGAAGCAACAGACTGGCTACTTATCTAAATATCAGGAGAGATTTGAGAAGATTCCGTCTATGATGCTTCAAAGGAACCCAAAACTCACAGATTCCTATTTCATCTCTAATTTCATCAGCGGGTGAGAGAAGATATTAAACCAATACTGAGGATAATGAAGCCAACCACCCTTCTTCAGGCATTCGATATTGTAGCCCTGCCAGAACAGTCTTTAGAGCCAGCAAGAAGAGGAAGGATCAATTCCATGTCCTGGAACATGAGTGAGATAAGTGTGGGAGGAAAGATAGTGGGCCCTCTCATTCAACTAACTCACAGGCAGAAACAATAGACGCTCGCAATGGGAAACAACTGCTACCCACAACACACCAAGATTAACATCCATTACAAAACAAATGCACTATTTAGACAAATGAAAATCGTATACTAAACATACTAAAACCGTCTGCAAAATCTTTTCCAAAGAATACGCCTTTAGTCAATTATATACCAATTAGGATAGATCTATCTCGACAGATTTGAAAACCATTGGAATATGTGATTGATTTATAATGATTTCTAGAAAAGTGTTGGTAAAATTACTATCTTTTATCATCGATTTCAAAAGTATTGATAAAAATTACTAGTTTTATCGTCGGTTATCATATGTGTTAAACAATATTACTATCTTTTATCGTTAATTACCACAACCATTAAGAAATATTACTTCCATTTATCATCAGTTATTACATATATTAGGAAATATTACTATATTTTATCGTCAATTATCACTCAATTAAAATCCCTAAACCCTATAAGTTAATGTTTGTATTATCGATTACCACAAGTAAGAAAAAATTACTATTTTTATCGTCGGGTTGGAAAATGTTAATATAAGTTACTGTAAATTACCACATGGTTACCGTTGGTTACCATGGTTACTGTCGATTATCACATGATTACTATCTTGTATCGTCGTAGTTATTGTCTTGTATGGTCGGTTACACAAGTATTAGAAAATATTACTCTCACTCTTTTTGTCACGCCCCAAACCGGGATCGTGAACAGCCGCCCGTTGCCCCTGAATGCCGGCTGTATTTTTTTACAGAAAATTGGGCAGAACCTCCCCATAAATCGGAGGTTTCCCATGTACAATTATACCTGTATAATCCAAATCATCCTGTACGATCCACAAATGGCCATCCCGGCCTCTCCAAAATCAACAAACACCACAGCCAACATTCAGAACAACGCAAGGCTATAAACAAACCTAGCCACAGACCTCTACTGTCATGCCCAACTAGAGCATGAGCAGCCGCTATATCGAGCGGACCTAAGTTTATACAATATATATCACATTTCCCAAGTAACGTTCAAGTACGTACAATCGCCTCAATGCAAATGAAATATGAGAGTTAAACTATACAGTCATCCCAAAATAAGTACATGGCCAACTACGGACCTCAATGTCAAGACCTCGCAGGGTCGAAACTAAATTAGAAGTAAATCTCACCGTCAGAACAATAAATCCGCACTAGAGCCTGTAACACCGCTCTATCACAATAAACCTGTCTGAGGAGAGAAAATAGAGGGGTGAGTATCATGGGAAGATACTCAGTGAGTGAGGGGGATAATATCCAGCATAAATAGCATAGGTGAACAATTGGAGTGTCAAATAATATCATTTGAAACAAAAATTTACATTTCGCGACAAAACATGATATATTTATCAATTTGAAATCATTTAATCAAACACGCGATAGCAAGCATGTATGCATCCATTTAAAATCAAGTAATGTCAGAGCGAGCCAAAAAGTCCTGGCAAAGGTCAACCGTGACCAAGGACAGGCGCGTCGGGGGTTTTTTTATTATGCATAGACTTTAAAACGCTCTCTACCCCGACGTTGGCCATGAGCTCGCTGGGGCCAACTCATCAACGTGTATAGGACCCCGCCCGGTGCTAGACGGTGGCGTCACACACGTCCTCCCCCTACGTGGGTTCAACCGGCCGCGCCTATAGCCTTTAGAATAAATGACGTTTGCGGATACCTCCTGCAGAAGCGTATCCGGGCAACCCGTGCCTCTACAAACGCCCTTCGTAGCTACGGAATCATCATAATATCACAAGGGCACAACGTCCCATAGTATCACAAGGGCACAACGTCCCAGGGCACAACGTCCCACAAGTATCATCACATCATCACGTAACTAGTGGGCATCCAACCCACGTAATTCATCAAAAACATTTTAAATTTGCGTGCCAATACGTCTCTTCAATTCAATTTCAAAACAGCATATCAATGCAACGGTATAAAATGAAATTTATACATTTTCAAGTAATGGCACAATTATTGTTTCATTTCAAACCATGGATGCATAGTGATTGTAAATATAATTCAAGACACTCCAAAAATCACAAAACAGATTTCTAAATTTAATATCACACGTCAACGAATGCATATCAAAGCATGTTTCATCGAAAATGCGACAGAAAATACATTTTACTATTTTATGCAAGAGATTAGAGTCTCACTCACTTATCTAGGGAGGGTGGTCACTCCCTATTTTTCAACGACTCTCCAAAAGACAAACCTAATCAAATCGTCAAATTTATAGCGATTAAAACCCTAATAAGGGATTCTATCAATAAAATTTATTCATCTCTCACCTAGGGTTCCTCGGGTGTCAGACCTAGCTGTCGTTCGCCCGTCGGGTTGGTTTAAAAACTGTAATATTTCCCAAACTTCAGATGTATTAGAAACCACTAAATTTCTAACAACAAACCATAGAACTTCAATCAATACAGTCGTTACCTGCCGTACAGAAGATGCAGGTGAGCTCTCGAAGGGGAAAGCCGGTCGCGGGCCGTCACGGGCTCGCGGGCCGGTGGGCTGGCTGCTAGCGGGCTGGCCCGCTGGTGGCTCACGGGCTCTCAGCCCGGCTTGCTGGCCGCAGCGGGCTTCGCGGGATGCAGTGGGCCGCGGCTGGACTGGGCCTTGGGCCGCTGGTGGGCTGGCCCGCTCACGGGCTAGGGCTCGCTCTAGGTCACGAGCTGGGTCGCGCGCTGGCTCGCGCTGGGTCGCGAGCTGGGTCTCGCGCTGGCTCGCTCGCTAGCTCGCGCTGGGTCGCGAGCTGGGTCGCGCGCTGGCTCGTGCTGGGACGCGGGCTGGGTCGCGCGCTGGCTCGTGCGCTAGCTCGCGCTGGGTCGCGAGCTGGGTCGCGCGCTGGCTCGCGATGAGTCGCGAGCTGGGTCGAGCAGGGGTAGCGCGCTGGCTCGCGGGACGCTGGCTCGCGGGAGATCGCGAGTGTGGCGCGCTGGCTCGCGCGCTGGCTCGCGGGAAATCGCGAGCTGTGGCGTGCTGGGCTCGCGCGCTAGGAGGCAGCGCTCGCGTGGAGGAAGGAGCTGCTCGCGGGAGGGCGCTGCAGCAGCGGGCGGCGTGCGGTGGCGGGAGGAAGGTGAGGCGGTGGGCGGCGGAGGAGGAGAAAGAGAAAGGGAGAAAGAGGGAAAGAGGGAGGGAGAGAGAGAGAGAGAGAGAGAGAGAGAGAGAGAGAGAGAGAGAGATAAAAGAGTGTGAGAAGGAAATTAGGGCTTTAAGCCCCCCCCCCTTTTTTTTTTTTTTTTTTTTTTTTTTTTTTTTTGTGTGCAGTGTTACACTTTTATCATCATATTAGGTTAGAAATGTTACTCTTTTTTATCCTCTATTATTACAAGTATCAGAAAAAATTACTATTTCAGTTACCACTAAGTAACGTGATTACCACATAATATCAATAATGACTGTTTTTCTTTTTAAATGGTTGGTAACTTAAAAGACTAAAAAATAAAAAAAAATTACAAAAATAATATAAATATAATAAGGATTATAATTAATACAAAGTAGAATGATTGATACATATAAAACAAAAAAAAAATAGAGAAAAAATTATATGTCCCACAATTACATGTCTTCTGAGATGTTCCAAAGCAAAAATATTCATCACAGTTTCTGAAGCCATCTTTATCTACAATCACAGTTTCTGAATGCATATTTATCTACAATCACAGTTTCTCAAGATATCTTTATTTATAATATTTCGTGTCAATCTATTCATTAAAAACCAATAGTGAAATAGTGAAATCATTGTAAATAATAAATAATGATTGTAAATGAAATTATTACTAGAGAAGAAAGCACGGAGCATTTCCTTTCTCTAAATCCAAAACATTTTGATAACATTGATATCTATATTTTTTCACAACTGTTCAAAATAAAAAATTAAAAATAATATTTTAATATTAAATCTTAAATTAAAATAAAAATAATATGTTTATTTTTAAAACTTGGATAACATCTTGGATGATTGAACTTGTTCGACTGAACTGTTCTTTCCCAGAAAGTTGTGATTCTTTGTACAATGCTTATCAGTCGTTCTTCAAATCTTTCAAATACCCAATGTGATTAATTTTTGATAAAATTTTGTAAAGTGTGAGTGAGAGATTTAAATGTGTTAGGGGAGAAGAGCTTTCAAGAAAATGATGGAAAACTTTGATGGTGGAGATTTCGATATGCATCTTGAAAAAATCACTTATAATTTTTACTACTTACTAAGAAATTACTTAATAACTAGTTACTACATTTCATGCAAGCGCATGCGCGGTCCCTTACCATAATCTTTATGCTATGTTAATTATTCTATATTCGATGATAATAAATTTATTAATATTATTAATTTAAATAATATAATGATATGAAATTAGTAATTTATATAATATAGTGTTATAGTTTTGAAAATTTATTGAGTATAATTTAATAATATGACTATGTAATGTAATTGTATGTAATAATGTAATTAATTATATTGGTATAATTAATGAAAAATACTAAATCTTGTATCTATTGTATTGGCAAAATTTGGGTTTTAAATTCGATCACAATTTATAATTACAAAATATAATCCGCAATAAATAAAAATTTAATTTTTTATATTTTCACATTCCACACAATTTCTATACACACAACTTCCACATATTACACACACACACATATACCACCAATTTCAACCACATCTCAATCACAAATATTTCACATATAATATTATATAAAATTAGTATAGTATACTTGTAACACCAGAAAAAAAAATCTGGATTAGGGCTTAAAAGCCCTAATCTCTTTTTTTTCCCCATTTCTCTCTCTCTCTCTCTCTCTCTCTCTCTCTCTCTCTCTTTCTCTTCTCCTCCGCCGCTGCCTTCTCCTCCGCCGTGGCCTCTCCCTTCCGCCACCTCACCCAGCCACAGCGCAACCTCCCTGCCGCGGGCGCCACCCTCCCGCGAGCACGCCACTGCACAGAACCTTCCTCCCGCAAGTGCTGTCGCCTCGAGCCATCGCAAGCCTTGCGCGCGAACTCCTATGAACCAGCACGCAAGCCAGCGCAAGACTCCGCGCGAGCCAACCCGCGACCCAGCTCGACCCAGCGCATAACCCAGCGCGAACCCAGCGCGCGACCCAGCACGAGCCACGCACGACCCAACCCGCGACCTAGCGTGAGCCAGCGCACGACCCATTGCATGACCCAGCGCGAGCCAGCGCGCGACACCTGCACGAGCCAGCGCGACCCTCTGTGCTAGCGTGACCCTAGCCCGTGAACGGGCCAGCCCACCAGTCGCGAGCCTACCAGCCGCCCAAGACCCAGTCCAACCGCAACCCACGGCAACCCGCAGCCTATTGCGACCCGTGCACCCATTGTCGACCCACGAGCCCATGCAACCTGCAAAGCCCGCTGCGGCCAGCAAGCCGGGCTGAGAGCCGTGAGCCCACCAGCGGACCAGCTGGCTAGCCCGCCAGCCCGCTAGCCCGCCAGCCCGCCAGCCCGCCAGCCCGCCAGCCCATGAGCCCGTGATGGCCCGCAAGGCCGCGACCGGCTTTCCCCTTCGAGAGCTCACCTGCATCTTCTGTACTACAGATAACGACTATATTTGGTTGAAATTCTAAGGTTTGGTGTTGGAAATTTAGTTATTTCTAATATATTTGAAATTTGAAAATATTATATGTTTTAAACCAACCCGACGGGCGAACGACAGCTAGGTCTGAAACCCGAGAAACCCTAGGTGATAGAAACGCACTCACTTCACAGTGTGAACAAATTTTGTTGATAAAATCTCTTATTATAGTTTTATTTGATATAAAATTTGATAATTTGATTTGATTTGTCTTTTGGAGAGTCGTTGAAAAATAGGGTGTGACCACCCTCCCTAGTTAAGTGAGTGAGACTCTAATCTCTTACATAAAATAGTAAAACGTGTTTTCTGCTGTATTTTCAATAAAACATACTTTTGCATTCTTTTGACGTATGATATTAAATTTAAAAATCTATTTTGTGATTATTGGAGTGTCTTGAATTATATTTACAATGACTATGCATCCATGGTTTAAAATGAAACAATAATTGTGCCATTACTTGAAAATGTATAAATTTCATTTTATACTGTTGCATTGATATGTTGTTTTGAAATGAATTGATGAGATGTATTGGCATGCAAATTTAAAATGTTTTTGATAAACTATGTGGGTTGGATACCCACTAGTTATGTGATGATGTGATGATACTTGTGGTACGTTGTGCCCTGGGACGTTGTGCCTTTTGTGATACTATGATGATTCCGTAGCTACGAAGGGCGTTTGTAGATGCACGAGTTGCCCGAATACGCTTCTGCAGGAGGTATCCACAAACGTCATTTATTCTAAAGGCTATAGGCGCGGCCGGTTGAACCCACGTAAGGGGAGGACGTGTGTGACACCACCGTCTAGCACCGGACGGGGTCCTATACACGTTGATGAGTTTGCCCCAGCGAACTCATGGCCAACGTCGGGATAGAGAGCGTTTTAAAATCTATGCATAATAAAACCCCCGATGCGCCTGTCCTTGGTCACGGTTGACCTTTGTCAGGATCATTTTTTTTGCTCGCTCTGATATTACTTGATTTTAAATGGATGCATATATGCTTGTTATTGTGTGATTGATTAAATGATTTCAAATTGTTAAATATATCATGTTTTGTCGCAAAATGTAAATTTTTGTTTCAAATGATATTATTTGATATTTCAATTGTTCACTCATGCTATTTATGCTTGATATTATCTCCCTCACTCACTGAGTATCTTCCCATGATACTCATCCCTCTATTTTCCTTCCTCAGACAGGTTTATTGTGATAGAGCGACGTTACAGACTCTAGAGCGGATTTAGTGTTCATAACGGTGAGATTTATTTTAAATAGAAATATGAACTTTTAATTTAGTTTCGACCCTGCGAGATCTTGACATTGAGGTTCGTAGTTGGCCGTGTACTTTTTTTGGGATGACTGTATAATTTAACTCTATATTTCCTTTGCATTGAGGCGATTGTACATATTTAAATGTTACTTAGGAGAATTATTGTATCTTACATAAAATTTAGGTCCGCTAGGTGTGGCAGCTGTTCATACTCTAGTTGGGCATGACAGTAGAGATCTGTGGCTAGAACTGCTAGAAACTTGTAGCCTTATGTTGTTCTGGATGCTGGCAGTGGTGTTTGTTGATTTTGGAGAGGCCGGGATAGCCATTTATTTAAATTACAGATTGATTTTGATTATACAGGTTTAATTGTATACTAGAAACCTCTGATTTATGGGGAGATTCTACCCGATTTTCTATAAAAATACAGCCGACATCCAAGAGCAACGGGCTGCTATTCACGATCCTAGTTTGGGGTGTGACAGTTCTATTGGTATCAGAGCCCTTGGTTTAGAGCTATGTTGTATAAAATGATTTGAAAATATTCTCAAATAACTTGGTTTTAAAAGTTCTCAATACATTAGAGAGTTTCATACAATCATTTAAAGTCTCATACTTGGCCATAGGCATATAAGTTCCTTTAGATTATGGAGTTGGACACATAATGCTTCTAATCCGTTATTTCGCATTCAAATGCTTTGAATTATAGTTTATTTTTTTAGGAGGTTAGTTACGAAACAACTAACCATAACTCTTGATTTCTATCTAATAACAATGTATTCTTTTCGCAGAATTATGCCACCTAGACGTGGTAGAAGGGGTGCTAGATTTGCCTTACTTGAGGGTCTTATAGTGCGTGATATACCTAGGGCATCTGAGGCGCCACGAGTACTAGAGGTTGCTTCCTCTACTCAAGCACGCTCACTAGTGCCACCCCCAGCACCTCCACCGGCTGTTACAGTCGAGATTTCTCCACCACCACTCGATGCCTTGAGGCAGTGGTAGGAGTGGTATAGTAAATATGGGGCGCAGATGCTACCTCCTCCACTATAGACTCCAGTGACGGCACCTGCGGCCGTACCTGCTCCTTCGGCACTGATTCCGCCTTCGGTGGCCGGTCCTTCCATTTTTACTCTGACTGATGAGATGTTGGCTACTTTGAGGCGCATCCACGAGCTCACTCAGTTGGTGAAAGTATCTCGACAGCTCGAATGCACAAACTTTTCAGGATCCAGTGATGCAGTAACGGCGAAACATTGGATCAACAGGATTCATAGGATCCTTATGGATTTGGGGTTGTCAGAGGAGCTCAGATTGAGAGTTGCTGAGAGACTCCTCGACGGAGATGCCCTCTCGTGGTGGGAGGCTATCCGTGACAGTACTATACAGCCCTGCGGTGGGAGGACTTTCTACGAGAGTTCGACCACAGGTATTTTACCCCGTTCCAGCAAGACGGGATGATGACGGAGTTCCTACACTTACGCCAGGGGATGAGGTCAGTTTCAGAGTACGAGGCTAAACTTAAACGACTAGCGGCCTTTGTCCCCGATATGGCTACACCGGCTCAGATGAGATTCAAGTTTGAAGATGACCTCCAATTGAGCATCAGGAAGTAAATGACGGTGACTCCCTCTTTTACACTATCAGAAGTGATTGATTCAGCGTATTAGGTAGAGGAAATCGTCCGAGCAGAGGCTAGACAGAGGGAGAGTCACCAGAAGAGGAAGACTGGGTCGCAGGGTGGACAGTCGTCGAAGAGGGGTAGAGGTTCTGGATATCCCGGAAGTTCTTCTAGCTTCAGACCAGCAGCACCGGGACAGGGACCTCGACCACAGGGTTTTGGGGCACCAGCCCCTAGTGTCTCTACGCAGTTTACTACACAGAGACCGCCCTTCTGCCGTAGATGCAGCAGCCACCATGCCTTTGGGGCATGTAGAGTACCAGTTACTTGCTTCCATTGTGGGAAGCAAGGTCACGTTAGGAGTGTTTGCCCCGATTTAGGACGAGGAGGATCGACTTTGCAAAGTCATATTGGTACGTCTGGCACAGGCCAGCAGGGGGAACCTGCGTACTCAGCTCTTACCGCTCCCCAGACTGCAGCCGGGAGTAATATAGTGCCAGGATCGTCGCGACAGTAGCCTAGGGCCCAGGCTCGTGTGTTTGCGATGACACAGGAGGACGCACAGGAAAACTCTGATGTTATTATGGGTAATCCTCCCGCAGACCCCTCAGTGTAGTACTTTTGTTGTATTTCTTGTATGATTTTTTTTGTATATTATGATATCGATGTACAGTTTTGACTAGTTAAACCTTTCGAAACTTAACTAGTTTGATATATATATATTCGTTCACTTTTTCTTCGCATTTTAAATTCTGTTGATATTTTTCTTACTTTTAGGTACCATACGAATATTCGGTATCAACGTCAGTATTCTCATAGATACCGGTTCGAATTTTTCCTATGTGAGCAACACATTCGCTCGCCATTCTGATAGATCTCTCTCGCCACTTGATGAGGAGATTATGGTAATCACTTCTCTTGACAAGCATATCATTCGAGATACAGTCTATAGGAGCTATTAGGTCGGTATTGGGGAGGCGATATTAGAAGCAAATCTGATTCCGCTCCCTATCACCGATTTCGATGCCATCCTAGGGATGGATTGGCTAAGTTTACACTGGGCTTCCGTGGATTGTTTCACGAAGGAGGTTGAGTTTAGGAGGTCCGAGCAGCCACCGTTAGTATTCTGGGGCGAGAGACGAGTGTTGCCCCGTAGTATTATCTCTGTTATGAAGGCCAGACACTTGGTATGCCATGGTTGTGGGCTTATCTGGCTTATGTTGTCCACACCACCGTTGAGGGACCGAGGCTTGAAGATGTCCCTGTGGAGTAGGAATTTTTAGATGTGTTACCTGAGGAACTTCCCAGATTACCACCAATTCAGGAGTTCGATTTCGATATTGATCTAGTATTGGGGACCAATCCTATTTTTATTTCACCATACAGAATGACGCCTACTAAACTGAGAGAGTTTAAAACTCAGTTACAGGAACTTCTGGATAAAGGATTTATTCGCCCGAGCACCTCACCTTGGGGCGCTCCGGTGCTGTTTGTAAAGAAAAATGATGGTACATTTCGGTTTTGTGTTGACTACAGACAATTGAATAAAGATATCATCAAAAACAGATATCCCCTGCCACGTATAGATGATTTGTTTGATCAGCTGCAGTGAGACAGGGTTTTCTCTAAGATTGATCTCCGTTCCGGTTATCATCAATTGAGAATTCGGGCCGAAAATGTGCCCAAGACAGCTTTTCGCACCCGATATGGTTATTACGAGTTTCTAGTCATGCCATTTGGGCTGACTAATGCCCCAGCTGCTTTCATGGATTTCTAGGGTAGTTGAGATCGGCACTTTACACTGGTAGAATTCGCATATAATAACAGTTATCAGGCCAGTATAGGGATGCCCCCGTATGAGGCACTGTATGGCAGGAAGTGTCGTACCTCAATATGGTGGGATGAGGTCGGAGAACGACATCTCAGCAACATTGAGTTGATTGAGCAAACAAAGGATAAAATTAAGGTTATCCGTGAGTGGATGAAAGTCGTCCAGGACAGACAGAAGACGTATGCTGATCGAAGGCGGCGACCTCTTGAGTTTGCTATGGGAGATATAGTTTTCTTGAGGATATCTCCTTGGAAGGGAGTTATACGGTTCAGGCAGCGGGGCAAGTTGATCCACAGATATATTGGACCCTTCCATATCCTTGAGAGGGTCGGGAGTGTGGCATATAGATTGGAGCTGTCAGATGAAATATCCCGTATTCACGACGTATTTCATGTCTCAGTACTTAGAAAATACTTGACCGATCCTTCTCATGTACTTGAGCCTCCACCTCTTGAGTTACAAGAGGATCTTAACCTTCCAATTCAGCCCGTGACTATTCTAGATCGGCAGGTTAGAAAACTGCGGAGTAAGGAAATTTTATTGATCAAAGTTTTGTGGAGAAGTGATCAAATCAAGGAAGAGACCTGGGAGATCGAAGAGGCCATAAGGAGACAGTACCCCCATTTATTTGTAACTTAGTCCTCTTTTAGTTTCGAGAACGAAACTTGATTTTAGGGGGTTAGAAAATGTAACACCAGATAAAAAAAAATCTGGATTAGGGCTAAAAAGCCCTAATCTCTTTTTTTTCCCATCTCTCTCTCTCTCTCTCTCTCCCTCTCTCCCTCTCTCTCTTTCTCTTCTCCTCCGCCGCTGCCTTCTCCTCCGCCACGACCTCTCCCTTCCGCCACCTCACCCAGCTACAGCACAACCTCCCTGTCGCAGGCGCCACCATCCCGCGAGCACGCCATTGCGCAGAACCTTCCTCCCGCGAGCGCTGCCGCCTCGAGCCATCGCTAGCCTTGCGCGCAATCTCCAGCGAGCCAGCGCGTAAGCCAGCGCGTGACCCAGAGCGAGCCAGTGCTCGGCCCAGCGCAAGACCCAGCGCGAGCCAGCCCGCGACCCAACACAATACCAAGCACGAGCTTGCGTGAGCCAGCACGCGACACCTACACGAGCCAGCGTGACCTCTGTGCGAACGTGAGCCCTAGCCCGTGAACGGGCTAGCCCACCAGCCGCGGCCCACTGCAACCCGCGGCCTATTGCGGCCCGTGCACCCATTGTCGACCCACGAGCCCACTGCAGCCCGCGAAGCCCGCTGCGGCCAGCAAGCCGGGCTGAGAGCCGCGAGCCCACCAGCGGGCCAACCCGCTAGCCCGCCAACCTACCGGCCCGCGAGCCCATGAAGGCCAGCGAGCCCGCGACCGGCTTTCCCCTTCGAGTGCTCACCTGCATCTTCTGTACTGCAGGTAACGACTATATTTGATTGAAATTCTAGGGTTTGGTGTTAGTAATTTAGTTATTTCTAATATATTTGAAATTTAAAAATATTACAGCTTTTAGACCAACCCGACGGGCAAAACAACAGCTACATCTAAAACCCGAGGAACCCTAGATGAGAGAAACGCACTCACTTCACAGTGTAAATAAATTTTGTTGATAAAATCTCTTATTAGAGTTTTATTTGATATAAAATTTGATGATTTGATTAGTTTTATCTTTTGGAGAGTCGTTGAAAAATAGGGAGTGACCACCCTCCCTAGATAAGTGAGTGGAACTATAATCTCTTGCATAAAATAGTAAAACGTGTTTTCTGCCGTGTTTTCGATAAAACATGCTTTGATATGCATTCGTTTGACGTTTGATATTAAATTTAAAAATCTGTTTTGTGATTATTTGAGTGTCTTAAATTATATTTACAATGACTATGCATCCATGGTTTAAATGTATAAAAATCTGCCATTACTTGAAAATGTATAAATTTTATTTTATACCGTTGCGTTGATATGTTGTTTTTAAATGAATTGATGGGATGTATTGGCATGCAAATTTAAAATGTTTTTGATAAACTATGTGGGTTGGATACCTACTAGTTATGGGATGATGTGATGTTACTTGTGGCACGTTGTGCCCTGAGACATTGTGCCCTTTGTGATACTATGATGATTCCGTAACTACGTAGGGCGTTTGTAGAGGTACGGGTTGCCCGAATACGCTTCTGCAGAAGGTATTTGCAAACGTCATTTATTTTAAAGTCTATAGGCGCGGCCGGTTGAACCCACGTAGGGTGAGAACGTGTGTGACGCCACCGTCTAGTACTAGGCAGGGTCCTATACACGTTGATGAGTTAGCCCCAGCGAACTCATGGCCAACGTCGGAGTAAAGAGCGGTTTAAAGTCTATGCATAATAAAACCCTCGATGCGCCTGTTCTTGATCACGGTTGACCTTTGCTAGGAACATTTTTTTTTGCTCGCTCTGATATTACTTCATTTTAAATGGATGCATATATGTTTGTTATTGTGTGATTGATTAAATGATTTCAAATTGCTAAACATATCATGTTTTGCCACGAAATGTAAATTTTTGTTTCAAATGATATTATTTGACACTCCAATTGTTCACTCATGCTATTTATGCTTGATATTATCCCCCTCACTCACTGAGTATCTTCCCATAATACTCATCCCTCTTTTTTCCTTCCTCAGACAGGTTTATTGTGATAGAGCGACGTTACAGACTCTAGAGCAGATTTGGTCTTCACGACGGTGAGATTTATTTTAAATAGAAATATGAACTCTTAATTTAGTTTTGACCCTGCAAGATCTTGACATTGAGATCCATAGTTGGCCGTATATTTATTTTGGGATGACTGTATAATTTAACTCTCATATTTCCTTTACATTGAGGTGATTGTACATATTTAAATGTTACTTGGGAGAATTATTGTATCGTACATAAAATTCAGGTCCGCTCGGTGTGGTGGCTGTTCATACTCTAGTTGGGTATGACAGTAGAGATCTGTGGGTAGAACTGCTAGAAACTTGTAGTCTTGCGTTGTTCTGGATGCTAGCGGTGGTGTTTGTTGATTTTGGAGAGGCCGGAATGTCCATTTATTTAAATTACAGATTGATTTTGATTATACAGGTTTAATTGTATACGGGAAACCTCTGATTTATGCGGAGGTTTTGCCCGATTTTCTGTAAAAATACAACCGGCATCCAAGGGCAACGGTCAGCTGTTCATGATCCCGATTTGGGGCGTGACAATACTTTAATTTGGATATATTGATTTTTTGGTATTCTAAAATAATTAATGAAACTTATTTTTATCCGCATTAAATGCATGAAAAGTTAGTTCGTCTATGATCATACAGATTTGTGAATGATTATGTAAATTTGTGAATGAATTATACATGCCAAATATATCATGGTCAAAAAATTATCAAGTAGTTGGATATATTAGTTCATTGTAAATTTTTATTACTCACTCCATAAATACACTATTAGTTTTATTTTATCATGTAAATTTTCATTACTCTCTCTATGAATACACCTCTCCCTACTGGTATATAGTGCATCTTTACCTTTTGTGAGTTTAATTTTATCTTATTTTATCATTTTTTTATTATTATATCAACAATTTTATTTTGTAATTTTTATATTTGTTTTTATTTGTATTTTTGTTTTTGTTAACATTGTTAATACATTGTTACTACACTTGTTACCAGTTATACAAATTATACCACTTGTTATAAGAATATCATTTGTTACCGATTGTTATTATTTATTACTACTTCCTACCATGCATTATACCATGATATACCGAATAAAATAGAGGAAAAAATACAAAAATATAGAATGATTAGATAATATATAAACAAAATAACATTTCCTATGCTAAAATAAAAAATTTAGGATTTTAATTCGTAAAAAATTATTTTAAAGTTTCCACTTGAGACAAATCAAAAGGTTGTAAAAGAATAATATCAAAATTATGTACAAGATTAGACAATAAATCTCACTAATAATATCAATTAACAATAATATTAAAGAGAATATTATCAAGTTGTGCAATATTAGTTATAATACCCACTAACAAAATTTTTTCTCTTCTCTCGTGCGTATTAGTTATACTGTGCACTAATAGCGTCATTCTCAGACACTAATAACATCATTATTCTTTTCTGTACATAGGTGATGTGATACGATAGAAATAGTAGAAAAGAGGTCAGTGTTTATTGCTCAATTACCATTGTTACACTTAGACGTTAAGATAAAATTAATGTTGCTAGGGGTCAAGATAAAATTTATGTTACACTAGTAATATTATTCTTAGATAGATATATTGAATAAATATATTAATCTAGTTAGCTGATTATTAAAGTAACCAATCTTAAAAAAAATACACTTGTTGTCATGTCACATGTTTAGGTTTAATATCTCTTGGTTTATCCCGCTAATATAAAGTAGTTTAAAATAATCAAAACCTTTCACCACAATTTTGTAAAATGTAGCACATTTTAAATGATAAGGTGGTTTGATTAATTTTGTCAAATCCACCACTTCATCTTATAATTATATTGTAATGAAACAATGAATTTTACATTTATATTATGGTAAAATGGTTTGATTTCACCATTTTATTATAAGAATTTTACATTTTACATTTATTACATAAATATATTAAACATTTTATTATAAAATTATCATTGAAAAATGTTAAAAAAGTAAATTTGTAAATTAAAATAAAATTATATGATATTGATAATTAATGTATTATTATTATGATTTCATCCATATATTCCTCTCCATTTTGGCCAATATACTTTTCCATTTTGGCGCGCAAGACATGCCTCACACGCGGTTGCAACCGTGGGTGTGCACAGTTTCAACCCCGTGGGGGCCGATTGCAACCGTGGGTCTATGGTTGCTACCGCACGCGGGCACACTGGGTATGCCCTCACACATGGTTGCAACCACGGGGGGCGGTTGCAATGGTGGGCCCGCGGTTCTACCGCGCACAGGTGCATTAGGCGTGCCCTCGCGCATGGTTGTAACTGCCCACATAGTTGAAACCGCCTCTCGTGCAGTTGCAACCACGCGCATGGGCATGTTACAACCCAAGAGATAATGTCAACTTAAGAACAAGGAACAAGTCGACTGTCTATGAACTTCTAACTATCTGCAAAGGTTCTACCAATTGAAAGATTTAAATGACGTCGCTCTAGACCTATGGTGAGATCTGACTATCAAGGAACAATGAATGTAGAGAAGGATAAGGGTGTTTTAAGAAGGGTTTCAGACTTAGAAAGAGAAGAGAAGAAGAAGAAGAAGAAGAAGAAGAAGAAGAAGAAGAAGAAGAAGAAAGAATACAAACAAGAGAGAGAATAGAAGTCAGAAGTCATTCATTACTTTGTCTGCCTTTCTTCCTTTGAAATCATGATTCTTATGTACATGCAAGAATTTGCCTAATAACTTTTTCTAACTGCTCTCAACTACTTGTACTCTAATTGCCACTTAGCTACTGTTAGTTACAGTTGTTACAAAATAGTTAGAGTGAATCTAGACATAAGCCTTCAGCAGTTGGAGTGTCTTAGTTCTCAATTTCTGTTTCCCTCAGACTGTTATCTCATTACTTTATCATTCAAGGATTAGAATGTATCTCAATCTTCAGTCTTCACTTCCTTAGACTATTACAGGCTGGCATGCCCTAGTGTGCGTGCATGTGGGTTGCAACCGCGCGCAAGAACTCTAGCATACCCAAGTGCGCGCAAGGGTGCCAATGCCCCTGCTTTATTTTTCATGCAAAAAAATGCATGTCCTGGAATTTGAACCAGAGCTCGAAAGGTGAACTTTGACAATATTAAACACTTTGCCACAACTTCCCATGTAACTTCTTCTTTTTTGTTTTGTTTTTTTTTTTATTTTCCTCTCAACCTTCCACACTTTTTTACTTTTTCTTTCTTTTTTTTTATCTCTCTCTCACTCATGAAAATGAATTATGATTAGTTATTAATATTATATATTTTGATAAATATTTGTAATTAAATATATAAAATTTTAAATTATTAATATATTATAATTTAAATTAATATTAATAATCATGATTTTATATTATCACACTAACATAGTAATATTATTCATTCAATAATAATATATTTTATAATTTATAGTAATATAGATAGTAATTTTTATATTATTAGAAAGTGTATTTATATCGTAATTTTTTTTCAAAATTTGTAATTTATAATTTATAGTAATATGTATATTATTAGAAAGTGTATTTGTATCGTAATTTTTTTCAAAGCTTGCCCCGCACAGGCATGCACAAGCACGCCCCTCTGTGAAATTACCGCGAACTTACCACTTACCATGAAGTTACATGATAACTTACTACTTACCACGAATTTATATGATAACGCATAGACTTACCACTTATTGCTAATGCGATCTCCGGTATGGTGATCGTGATTAATAATGGTGATGGAAATAATAACAATAATAATAATAATAATAATAGTGTATGTATAATAAATCAAAAACCATAAATGAAAAATGGTGTGTGCACTGCCACGATGTCAAGGGACCACGACACACTCTTTCTGTGCGTCCGTGTCCATGGACCTAACCAGTCCAACCTTGCAAGCGGTCTGGCTCACCCAATTGTTTTTCCTTTCTTTTTTTTCTTTTCTGCAAAATGCACACTAACCATTTTCTTTCTTTCTTTCTTTCTTACTCTTCATTTTCTTTTTCCTATTTCTTATCTCACTCTCATTTTCTTCTTTTTTTCTCCTTATCTTACTCTCACTCTATATTTTTCCCCTTTTTTTTTCCTTCAGGGTCATTTTTTGCATTCTCTTTTTTTTTTTTCTCATTCAACTTTATTACTTCTAACCCTAGCCCTAGCAATAAAGAGAGAATTTGGAATTATGTTTAACTAAATATAATGTAATGTAATTGTTTAGATGAATTTAGATGAATAAATTATAACTTAATTTATATTTTCGAATATGATTTCATGATTGAATTAAATATATAAAATTTGTACATTATTAATATATTATAATTTTATAATTTAAATTTATTTATGAATGAGTGCATAAATAAATTTCATATAAATTATATATATATATATATATATATATTCGATATATAAATTTGTGTCTATATATATATATAGACACCTGGAATTTGATGTATGATTTTGAAAAATTAATTAGAAAAACAAAGAATTAAAAAAATAAGACCGGAAATAATTGTAATGTAAAAATGGTAAAAAAAAATATGAATATAAAAGTATAAACAATTCACCAAATTACCATTTATCGCATTTTACCATCTTACTTACCAGTGAAATTCCTTGTTTACACTCACCACAACCCTCGTGAGATATATATATATTTACACTTTGAAGGATATATTTCCTGACAGTTTGTTTCGTTATTAAAAAAGTCACTAGTTATTACAAACTTACTAATCAAAAATAATATTATCATATTATATTACTACTTGTTATCACAAATTTATCACATATTATCATAAACACCTATTATCATTATATTACCATTAGTAATTACAACTTACCACTAGTTCTGTTATTACTATATTACCTCTGTTTATCACAAACTTACCATTAATTATTACTATATTTCACTCCAATCAATAATAATATTATCAAACTAGTTATCACAAATTACCACAAAATTATCATCTATTATCATGAATTTACCACTATAAAGACTATTTTAAATTATCCCTAAAGATTATATAGAGGTAGAATTGATGGCATACCTGAAGATTATAGAGATGGTAGAACTGATGACATATGTCACGCCCCGAACCGGAGTCATGAACAGCTGCCCATTGCCCTAGATGCCTGCTACATTTTTATAGAAATAAGACAGAATGTCCCCATATTTGGAGGTCTCCCAAGTACAATTTGACCAGTATATCCACATTCATCCTGTAAATAAACAAATGACCATCACGGCCTCTCCAAAATCAATCACTGTCATAGCCAACATCCAGAACAACGCCAACATCCAGAACAACGCAAGGTTACAAAATTTTTTCAACAAACCTATCCATAGACCTCTACTGTCATGCCCAATTATAGCATGAGCAGCCGTCACACCAAACGGACCTAAATTCTATGCATATATAAAATAAATTCCCAAATTATTTTTAAATATTCACAAATGTCTCAATATAATAAAATAAATCAATACAACGGTTTCACGAATAAATATCCATAATTTATACAGTCATCCCATAATAAAATTATATAAATACATTAGTCAAACTAAAATCTCCAATACATAACGATATCACCAATCATCGTAGCGAAAGAGATGAAAATATCCATACCCAAAGCCAGTGATATCACGTTCGCATCACAATTATACAAATCCAACAATATATTCTCGGTCCAACACTAATCCTGTGGGAAAGAAAGCGAGAGGTGAGTATATATGGGAGGATACTCAGTAAGTGAGGGGATTGATATCATACTATCAATATCGAGGGTAAAATTGGAGTGTCAAAGCATGAAACACAATATCAAGTGTGGAAAAAATAACATACTGTTTCAACAAATCAGATATCATTAGGCACACATTTGAAAATAACATATGCATCAAATGTGGAAATCAATTCATAAAGAGCCGGCCAATCAAACAATCCCGGCAATAGTCTACCTCGACCAAGGACGGCGCATTGGGGGATTTTTCCAAATGCAAGTATTAAATAATGGCTTTCTACCCTAATGTTGACCACAAGCTACTCCAACTAGCCTGTAAATAATAATAATATACATATAACTAGTCGGCCGTGTATGGTGCCCCCACCTGGTGCTAAACGGAGCCGTACTCAACGTCCTCTCTGATGAGGGTCAATTTGGGACACCCATACACATGACGATCTAGTGGATACTTCCGGTCGGAGCGTATCCGGACACAAGGGGTACCTCTACCAGATGTCCTTCGTAGCTACGGATACTATAGGAAGCATATCACAATATCATATCGGCCGGGCACGTAGCCCCATGCATCCCATCACCATGTCGGCCAGGCATATAGCCCCATGTATCATATCATAACGTCGGCCGAGCATACAGCCTAAATATATAAGTAAATCCATTTAAAACCATGTATCAATACAGTGAAAGTATTAAAACATATCAATATGTCCAAAATGTGATACAATATTCAGTTATCAAAACTCATGGATACATATCAATAAAGTCAGAAATTAAGACACTCTAAAGATCACAAAACATTTCATAAAATATTCAAAAGTTCTAACACTCATACATTTTGCAGAAACATATCATTTAAAAAGTATTTTTGAAACATGATTTTCAATCAATAGCGAATGTTAAAATCTCACTCACCGATCTAGAGAGGGTGGTCACTCCCTATTTTCAAAACAATCCAATCTGATTTCTCGAGTCTCCAAAAAAATATCAACCTAATCAGATCATCAAAATTGAATATAATACTGAGATCGTATTTAGATTGCCTATATGCAAAATAACTTATAATGAAAATGATTTCAACCATCCCTAAACTCTGATCACCATTTTTAAGCTACCCTTCTTCCTACATACCATTTTGCCAATTAACTACTCAAAACAACCTAAAAAAGACATGAAATGTACAATATCCTCCACTTTACGGCTCATTTTATTCCAACCCTACAACCCAAATACTTTCATACATATTTCAAAGTTTAACTCTAAGGGAAACTCTTCGAATTCACTCGACATGATTTTGTGATCTATAACATGCTTGTTTCGTATAAGACCATCTAGTTTCTGTAACATTCTATACTTAACCTTCAAAATCACATATAATCATTTCAAAATTTGTATTCTATTCGCATTCTACTTACACTCTAAACATATATAGAATCTTTCATTTTATATTCAATCCTAGATTCATTCAATTTATCAATTTATTAATTTATCAATTGAATTTCGCAATATCCATATTAATTTAAATAATGTTGAGTAAAATAAGTTTTAATGATGATTAGGAGTAATAAAAGATAATTTTTGGTAATTAATTTAGATTATAAAGAAATAAGAAAAATTGTTAAAATTGAATTCTGGATTGGCAAGTTGCCTTATCCATGTAGTACAAGAAGACCCGTGAGCATAAATGTAGGAAAATTGACTAAGTACAAACGCCCAAAACGACCCAAGCATAGACACAAGACGACCTGAGGTAGTTAAGCCTCAGAAGTTTATCTGCACAAAGAACCTAAGGCGACCTGACCATTAGCATAAGACAACATGAGGGAGTCAAATCTCAAAAGTCTAAATCTACACAACATGTAAGTCTGCGCACACCTAAGACGACTCAATCTTAGATACAAGACAATCTGAGAAAGACAAACCTCAGAAGTTTTACTCTGCACAACTTGAGGCAACTCAATTATAAATGCAAGACAACCTGAACATAGAAAATAGAATTATAAGTCATCTCGATGAATTCAACAAAACGACATGAGAAAAACATGTCTCAGAAGTCTATGTTTGCATATACCTAAGACGACTTAATCATAGGGACAGGACGACCTAACCTAAGGATTTTAGGATGCAAGTTGCCTTATCCTAAATACAAGTCACATTGTAAAAGCAAAATCACAGAAACTATTCTCTGCACACTTTGCAAGCTAACCCAAGGTTAATCAAGTCCTTTTATAATCATGTTAGGGCGACTTAACTAAAACACGAGAAGACTTATAATTTGACAAGCCTACTCATAGTCTATACAAGTTCCCTTGTCTCTCATATTTGAATCTTTAATAAGTAAACTCAAGCACTCATCAAGGCGACCCAGGAATTTGAAATGTAAAGACAAGTCTAGTTATAATCTCGATAGATCGATCTACTGTGTCTAATGTTAATTTATTCAAAAAAGTTAGTTCGAATTAAATGTACTGTTAACCTTTCTCACCAAACACTACTATGTATTCAATGGTCTCCAATTGCTAAACCATATTTTTCGACTATAAAAACAACTCAAGAATGGAGGAAGGGATAATGCATGAATCTTGAACAATACTGAGAACTTCATTGACAATCTCCACTCTTTATTTTATCTGTCTGCACTATAATGAGCAATTCTAAAGGTCAAGAGCTTCAACTTGCTTCTCATTTTCCTCTCTACTTGTTGTATAAAATCAGAATTTCATTATTCTGAGTCTTGAGTGTAAGTGAAAAAGAGAGGTATCGGATTAGGTTTGTTTGATCTTGTGAAAATCAAGTTGAAGTATTTAGGAAAATACTTGTATGGTTCACTAGCACCACGGGAAGTTAGTTTGTAATTCTTTGGATAGAATAGTGGATTTAAAATTTTAGATAAAGTTTGGGAGTGGATGTGCACCAAGAATGTGGAACCACTATAAATTGTGTATGTTAATCCTTCTTTAAATTTATTCTGTTTATTTTTTGTAAATTGTCTTTAAAACTTAAAAATTAGTCAAAACTTGAAGATAACCTATTCACCGTCTAGGTTATCATATTTAGTGTCAACAAGTAATATCAGATAAGGTCTTCTGGAAAGGGTTCAATAACCTTAGAAGTAAAGATCAAATATGGCACTAAATGAAGATAGTGTTTCATTCAAAACTTGCTCAACCAATAGGGTACCATTCTTCAACAGCAACAATTACAACTATTAGAAGCAAAGAATGAGAAACTTCATAATTGCTCAAGATGAAACAGTTTGGGAAATAATTGAAAAATGAATTGAATTTCCAACTGAAGAAATTGATTGGGTGAGAGTTCTTGTGAAAATGAAAAACATAACTCTTAAAGAAAGAAAGCTTACGAAGCCAATTGTAAAGCAGTCAACTTATTGCACCTAGCCTTAACCCTTAATATGTATAATAGAATATCATCCTATACTACTGCAAAAGAAATATGTGAAAGATTAGAGGTTACATACGAAGACACCAATTAAGTAAGGAAGAACAAGATAAGAATATTAAAATAAGAATACGAGGCTTTCAAAATGAAGATTAGAGAAAGTGTGAGAGACATGATAACAAAATTCAATACTATTACAAATGAATTAAGACTGCTAAAGAAGGGAATCAATTAGGAAAACATGGTTGATAAAGTTTTACAGTATATGCCTAATTCATGGAAAGCCAAAGTTATAGCAATTGAAGAATCCAGAATTTTGAAAACTCTTACAATGGACCAATTAGTTGATTCATTAGCAACCCATGAAATGAAGATAAACTCCAAAGGAAATGGAAATGAAGAAAGAGGTAAATCTATAGCTTTTAAGGCTGAAAGTGAGAAAGATAATTCAAGCAATAATGAAGATGAGGAAAAGACCCTTCTGACCAGAAAGTTCAAGAGATTCATGATGAGGAAAAGGAACAAAAGTATAAGAGAATTCAAGAAACTTGAAAGGAAAAAAGAAATAAGATGTTATGAGTGCAAAAAGCTTGGCCACATCAAAGCTGACTGTCCATCACTCAAAAAGGTTGAGAAAAAGGAAAAGTAAGGAAAGAAAAAGAATTTAACAGTTTGGAGTTACGAAGATGAAAGTTCAAGTGAAAAAGAACATGACCAAGAGCAAGCAAATTTATGTTTCATGGCACTAGAGGACGATTCAAACATTGAGGTAACCTCTATAGCATCATACTTTTCTGATTTTGAATCTAAATATGAACTATCATTTGATGAATTACATGAGGCACTCATAGAATCGATCAAAGACCTAAAGAATATAACTAGGAAAAACAGATTACAAAAGAAAGAAATAATCAAACTAGAAGAAGAAATGAACAAAAAGAAATTTGAAAATGAAAAACTCAAATTAGTAAATGATACATTAAGGAAAGAAAAAAGTGATTTGCTTAAAGAACTTGAAGGCAAAACAAATAAAACAAAAGATGAGCATATGGAGATTGAAAACTCATGAATCGAACATCTAGATGACAACAGTGAAGAGAGTAAAATGAAAATATAAAAAATGAGCTAAATCAAGAAAAAGAAAGAAACAAAAGCTAAGATCTCTGTTGTATAAATTTGTTTAAGGTTAAGAAAAATTAGACTTAATGCTTGGAGCTCAAAGAGCTATTTATGATAAAACCGGTACAGGGTACAACCCTGCCATAACTCAAAAGAAACTCTATGGTTTTTGTATATCTAGCTCAATAAATAAAAAGTCAAACTCTAAATTTCATTATTGCATGAAACAAGAATATAGCTCTCACTATTTGCAAACTTAAAAGAAAAGCTTATGCAAATCAAATAAAAACACATAAAATATATGTCAAATGCACTTATTGTAATAGAACAGGATATAGTATGAATAATTGTTGGTTTAATGATTTAAAATGTAAGAATATGATATTGAAATGGAACCGAAGAATACTTCTGAAACCATGATGAATACTAACACTACCAGACCCAAGAAAGTTTGGGTACCAAAGGCCAACACTTGATTTCTTCTATGTGCATATTTGTCTCAAGACCAAAACTCCTGAAAATATATGGTTTCAAGACAGCGGATCCTCTCGGCATATGACGGGAGATTCATCTAAGTTCAGTAACTGGGAAGAAAAGAAAAGAGGCAAAGTGGTCTTCAGAGACAACTCAAAAGAAAAAATAATTGGCATAAGAAATATAGATATATTTTCTATTCAAATTGTGCATGTTTTATTAGTCAAAGGATTGAAGTATAATCTGTTAAGTATTAGCTAATTGTGTGATAAAGATTTTATTATTTTATTTGACCATGATTGTTGCAATGTGGTAGATAAATCAAACAACAAAATAAAATTCAAAGGAAAAAGACAAGGAAACATTTATGTCATTAATTTATACAACTTGAGTACTCTAAATGAAGTATGCTTGACAGCTATTGGAAATGATGATACATGGTTATAGCATAGGAGACTAGTACATGCAAGTATGGATTTAATTTCAAAACTAGTCAGAAAGGACAGGGTTAAGGAGATTCCAAAATTGAAATATAAAAAGAATAAACTATGTGATACTTGTATGAAGAGAAAACATATTAAAATCTCTTTTAAATCCAAGACATAGTCTTCACATCTAGGCCTTTAGAATTATTTCACATGGATCTCTTTGGTCCAATTAGAATACAAAGCTTAGGGAAAAACCTATGGCTTTGTAATAATTGATGATTACTCAAAATATACTTGGATATTATTTCTAACCAAAAAGGAAGATGCATGTGGTGCATTCATTAAATTATGTAGAAAATTTTAAAACGCAAAAGGATGCACAATCAATAGTATTAGAAATAATCATAGTAAAGAGTTAGAGAATAAATCCTTACATGAATATTGTGATAAAAATAAAATATATCACATTTTTTTGCACTTAGAACACCTCAACAAAATGATATTGTGTAAAAAAAGAATCAAATCTTAGAATAAATAGCTAGCACTATACTATGTAAGCTTAATTTACCCAAATATTTTTGAGTTGAGACTATTAACACAGTTTACTATATTCTTAATAAAACTTTAATTAAACCAATTCTTAAGAAAACTCTTTATGAACTCTATAAAATGTAGAAAACCAAATATAGGCTACTTTCATGTCTTTGGATATAAATGCTATGTTCTGAAAAGGAAAAGATAACTTACGAAAATTCGATACAAAGAATGATGAAACTATATTTCTAGAATATTCAATCTCTAATAAAACATATAGAGTATATAATAAGATAACAATGATAGTTGAGGAATCAATTCATGTAAATTTTGATGAAAGTGATCCTTTGAGTAAAAGAAGTTTTGATACTGAAATTCAAGAAGTATAACAAATATTAGAACAATGGACATTAAAAAATAAAGAAGTAAATGAAGAAACCACTAAAGGTAGAGTTAAAGAAAATCAATCAAACCAAGAAAAACAAGAAGAGCAAGAGATAAAATTCTCAACCGTAAGAAAGAATGTTAATGTAGAAAATATAATTACAGATATAGATGTTGGAGTTAGAACTAGATTTTTAACTCAAAATCAATGTGAATACGTAACTTTCATCTCTCAAACAGAACCAAAGAATGTTGATAAGACACTAAATGATGAAAATTAGATTATAGCTATGCATGAAGAACTAAATTAGTTTGAAAAAAAAATGAAGTATGGGATTTAGTTTCTAGACCAAACAATCAATCGGTAATAGGCACAAAATGGGTATTTAGGAACAAATTAGATGAACATGGGACAATCACTAGAAATAAAGCTAGATTAGTAGTTCAAGAGTATAGTCAAGAAAAAAAACATTGATTATGATAAAACATATGTTTCGGTAGTTAAATTAGAAGCTATTAGGATATTGCTTGCATGATTTATGAACTTTAAGCTATTCCAAATGGATGTCAAAAATGTATTTTTAAATAATGTAATAAATGAAACAGTCTTTGTAAAACAACCTCTTGGATTTGAGTATCCAAAACATCCGGATCATGTGTTTAAATTGTCTGAAACATTATTGGTCTAAAACAAGTTCCAAGAGTTTGGTATGAGAGATTTAGCAACTTTCTCATTGAAAATGATTTTGAAAGAGAAAAAGTTGATACAACTTTGTTTATTAAAAGAAAAGACAAAGAAATCTTAATAGTTCAAATCTGTGGCTGATATAATATTTGAATCAACAAACGAAAATTTTTATCAAAAATTTGATAAATCTATGCATGTAGAGTTTGAAATGAACATGATGGAGGAATTAAATTACTTTCTAGGATTGCAAATAAAGCAAACTAAAGGAAAATTATTGATTAGCCAATCCAAATTTATTAAGAAATTAATCAAGAAATTTAGATTTAGTGAGATTAAAGGATATGCAATACCAATGAGCACATCAATTAAGTTAGTAAGGATGAGAAAAGAAAAAAGTGTGTCAAAAACTATATAGAAGTATGTTTGGCTCATTATTGTACTTACTGCATCTATATCTGACATTTTATTTAGTTCATGCTTATGTGTTAGATTTCAATCCAATTATAAAGAATCTCACTTAGCTATTGTTAAGAGAATTTTAAGATATTTAAATGATACATGCACTTTTAGGATTATGGTTTGATAGGAACTTAGCATTTGCTTTACATGGATACTCAGATACTGACTTTGCCAGATGTAAAATGGATAGAAAAAGTAGTAGTGTGACTTATCAATTATTTGGAAATATATTAATATCTTGGTCTTTTAAAAAACAAAATAGTGTTGCTACTTCAACGACTAAAGTAAAGCATGTGGCTACAAGGTAATGTTGTGCACAAATCTTATGAATCAAACATCAACTTGAAGATTATGGTTTGAAATTTGAAAGTATTCCTATAAAAATTGACAACTCTAGTGCTATAAACTTAACCAAAAATCCAGTACATCACTCTAGAACAAAACACATTGAAATTAGACATCATTTCATTAGGGATCATGTACTCAAAAAGGATATTATTCTAGAATATGTCAAAACTGAAAAACAAATTACGGATATTTTCACCAAACCTTTGGATAGAGAGAGATTTTGTAATTTAAGAAAAAAATTGGGAATGATGGAATGTATCCTCAATTTAAATGAAATATGAGCTAAATCTATAACCGTATAATAATTACAAGTGAAAATTTAAGAAAATTTCAAAACTATGCAAATTATCCGAAATACAGGTCATCTTATAAGATAAGTAAGTCGTTTTTATTGATATATAAGGTCAGAAGGTGATTCTAAAATAGAGATAAGATGATTCATAAGAACTATAAGTCACCTTATAGGTTCATAATTGACATAACAAGTCGTCTTGTTCTTAGAACAAGTCGTCCTGTAAACAAGGCTTGGGCCTAGTAAGTCATCTTACCATAAGTACAAGATGACTCACCAAAGCTTAGTTACAGAAATGATTCTGTAAAATATTGTCGAGTCATCTTAATAAACTGAGAAGGCACCTTAAGCATGACAAGCAGACTTGTAGAAATTTTAAATCATCCTATGATTAAATCTTGATTATACAAGTCGTCTTGCAATAAATACAAGATGACTATCATATTCAAGTCTCAGAAAGTCTTCTGCAGACATCTCTAAGTCGCCTTAGTCAATTGGGAAGGTAACGTGATGGTCTTATGTTTAGGGTTTCTTCCATATAAGATGCCTTGCAACCTATTGCAAGGTCGATCCTTTATTCTGTTGAAGACAACCCACGTGGCTCATGAAATGGACAAAATCAAAAACCCTAAAACTAAACCCATTTCATATCTACCAATAACCCGAATCCAACCCTCCAAATGCTTCCCCCAAATTGAAAATCCTAACTCTAATTGACTCTTTGCGAATCGCCTCCATTTGTCTCACTCTTACCCTCTCGCAAGCGTCTCCTTTGAACAAACTTCACTTCTCTCATCCAAACCATCAAAACCTTTGATTATCTAACACAATCATGCCCCTTTTGAGAAGCACGAAGAGACCTCATTTCAACCATAAAATCCCTAACTTCCCAAAGCCTCTCAACTTCAATACGCAAGATCAAAGCATTCTCCCTGGCGCCAAAGATGAAGAACCCATCAAAATTCAACGAGAGTGACTTCCCTTCGCTTGAGAAAAGTAAGTCTTTCACTACTAATTTCTCAAAATGGAAATTGAATTTAGGAAGGCTTATTGATTGGGAATTTCTGAAGAAAATAAATTTTCCATATAAAGAGTACTTTTCGCATATCTTGTGATTCTTTGATAAGTCCAAATGACAATGTATATGACATTTTGGTTAGAAAATTTTATAATAACTTGGAAGTGGTTGATGAAACTGGAGATCGTGTACTTGAAATACACTACTATTTTTCTAAGGGAATGGAATCATACACTTTCAAGACACACATTAAGGAAAGCAAATTATGCTCACTCCCAAAGTAATGTGCATGATGTGTAACCTAGAGTGGATTCCTTCTACCAAATGTGAAAAATACATGAAGATGACTCAAATTGAATGTGCAAGAATTGTGTTTAAGAATAAGAATTTATCAGATATGAATAAAGTGGATTTGAATGCTAAGAATCTGGGAATATATGAGTGTTTTCTCTACTTTATTATCACTCACGTTCTTAGGCTTAGAGGTGGTAATCACACACACATAACCAAAGAAGATCTTTAGTTAATGGCTTGTATTATGGATGGTAGAAATCTTGGACTTCACTTTCTAGTTCTCTACTTCATGATTGATGCCGCAAAATCTAAATTTGCAAATATTCCATATTGCTCTTTGATTTCTGATGTCTTGATCGTAAACAAGATAGATTTGAAAAAGGAAATTGGCACAAATGAAACATGGCATTGGGGAACAATCTCTGAAAAAGGCCAAATGGGTATTTAAAAATGGAGTTTGGGAGAAATTAGAAGATGATCAAAAGGAGGGTGGAAAGAAAAGAATAGTGAGCTATCTAAAGTTGATCCATCCGATGAGATTTGAAATCAATCTCTTCAAATTACCCCTTTTTATGGTGTTCCAACCACCTCCATTCCATCTTTTGAAGTTACCATGGATATGATTTGGGGATCCTTGGTGTATATTCAGTTACAACTCCTCAAGATTGAATATCAAAATTCTCACATTTATGCAAGGTTGACTAAATTGGAAGATCAAAACAAGACCCTCAATGACAAACTAACCTCCTTGGAATCCTTGCTTCAGAAAGATCAAGGTGGTCCTTCAAATTCTCCACCAATTGACCCTCCCATCAATCCGTGTGATGAATCATAAGTTTAAAGAAACCTACATTCTCTTTTGTTTGTAAAGATAACAACTTTTGTGAATCATTTTAGTTTTACTCTCTTTTGAGCTTTGACTTTTATTTTCTTACATTTTGCCAAGTTATATGCCTTTTCTAATGACAAAGTTGAATTATTTTACTGATGACAAAAAGGGAGAGAAGATGTATACCTTCAATTGGCATTAGCATATCTTTGATTTTGATTGGCATTGGCATCAATTGGCATTAGCATATCTTTGATTTTGATTGACATTGGTATGTATACCTTCAATTGTGTATACACTTTCAATTGGCATTAGCATATCCTTGATTTTGATTGGCATTGGCATATCTTTGTTTGGTATATCTTTGATTGGTATTGACCTATACACATGATTTTACTAATTAATTGTATATATAGAGCACATGTATTGACTGATTGTCCTAATTTTGTTTGTATAGTACATATACTAGGTTAGCTATTGATTGAATCTATTGTGATTTGGCTGATTGCATATGTACATTGATCTATGTAATTGATTTACTGGCTTGATCTTGAGGGATGATTGTATAGGTGAAAATTGTAGTTGCATTCAAAAGAAAAAGGGGGAGAACTATAGAATGTCAATAATCTATACCATAAAATTAAGTATGTATAACATATGATGTACATTTCTAAGAGAAATTAAGATTTGAGACAAAGCATAGGCATTTCAAAACTTAGGTCAGCATAGCATTGGTTGAGAGAGAGCATTTTGAGATTTTTTAAACAATTTTATCAATTATTTCAAATTAGGTTTTGTTATCATCAAAAGATGGGAGATTGTTAAGTAAAATAAGTTTTGATGATGATTAGAGACAATAAAAGATAATTTTGGATAATTGATTTAGATTAGAAAAAAATGAGAAAATTTGTTAAAATTAGATTCTGGATAGGTAAGTCACCTTATCCATATAGTACAAGATGACCTGTGAGCATAAATGTGGAAAAATTAACCAAGTACAAACACCCAAAACAACCCAAAAATAGATACAAAATGACCTGAGGTAGTCAAGCCTCAGAAGACTGTCTGCATAAAGAACCTAAGGCGACCTGACTATCAGCATAAAATGACCTGAGAAAGTTAAACCTTAGAAGTTTAAGTCTGCACAACATGTAAAGTGACCTGACATTTAGAACAAGACCATGTGACAAATTTGGGTCTCAGAAGTATAAGTCTGTACATACCTAAGATGACTCAATCTTAGATACAAGACGACCTGATCTCAGAAGTCTTACTCAGCACAACTTGAAATGACTCAATTATAAATGCAAGATGACCTGAACATAGAAAATAGAAGTATAAGTCGCCTCTGTGAATTCAATAAAACGACCTGAGGAAAGCACGTCTCAGAAGTCTATATCTACACACACCTAAGACGACTCAATCATAGGGACAGAACGACCTAACCTAAGGATTTCAGGATGCAAGTCACCTTATCCAAAATACAAGTCACCTTGTAAAAGCAAAATCACAGCAAGTGTTCTCTGCACACTTAGCAAGCTAACTCAAGGCTAATCAAGTCCTCTTATAATCATGTTAAAGTAAATTGATTAAAACACAAGAAGATTTAAAACTTGACAAGCCTACTCATGGACTACACAAGTCCCGTTGTCTCTCATATTGAATATTTAACAAGTAGACTCAAGTACTGATCAAGGCGACCCAGGAATTTAAAATGTAAAGACAAGTCTGTTTATAATCTCGTAGATCAATCTACTCTGTCTAACGTTAATTTGTTCAGAACAGTTGGTTTGAATTAAATATACTGTTTATCTTTCTCACCAAACACTGCTATGCATTCAATGGTCTCCAACGGCTAAACCCTATTCTTCGACTATAAAAACAATTCAAGAATAGAGGAAGGGATAATGCGTGAACCTTGAACAATACTCAGAACATCATCGACAATCTCTACTTTTTATTTTATTTGTCTGCACTATAACGAGCAATTCTGAAGGTCAAGAGTTTCACCTTCCTACTTATTTTTCTCTCTATTTGTTGTATAAAATCAGAATTTCCTTATTCTGAGTCTTAAGTGTAAGTGAAAAAGAGAGGGATCGAATTAAGTTTGCTTGATCCTGTGAAAATCAAATTGAAATATTTGGGAAAATATTTGTATGATTCATTAAAAACCCTGCCAATAAAACAATAGATACAAGTACTCTTCATTCATTATACCAACATCAAAATTTTAAATTATAATATTATATTATCTATATTATTTGATAATTGGTTAATGAAATTTCAAAACTATAATACTATATTATATAAATTACTAATTTCATATCATTACATTATTTAAACTAATAATATTAATAATTTTATACTATTTAAATTAATAATATTAATAACTTGATACTCATGTGATTAATCAAATGGACATAATTAACATAGCACAGTATAAGCATGCACTATGTAGTAAATGTAGTAATAGTAAGATAATAAGTAGTAAAAATTATATAGTAAGTGATTTTTTCAACTGAAAGGTAGTGTTGATATTAATTTTAAAATATGAGAAATTAATATGCGAGTAATAAAAAATGAGGCGGGAAAAAAAGTGCAAAAGAAAAAATAAGCGGGTTTTGAAAAGGTTTTAAAAATTTGTTTGGGAACATGATATATTATATAAATCATATATGGGGAAAGTTTCACCATCAAAGTTTCTTCTTTTCTCGAAAGTTCTCCTCCCCTAACTCATCTAAACTAACCTTAACTCATCTACTATTGATATTGATATTATGTGGTAACACGTAGTAATCAGTAACATTTTCTGTGCAGTAATTTTCTTAACACTTATAATAACCAATTGTAACTTTTTTTGACACTTATAATAATCGACAATAAAAGGGAGTGATATTTCCTAACACCTGTGGTAACCAATAATATAATACAGTAACTGTTACTAACACATGTGATAATCGATGATAAATGACTGTAACTTTTTCCAAGTGCTTTTCTAACCGACGATAAAAGCCAGTAATTTTTCCTAATATTTGTGGTAATCGATAATAAAAGATAATAATATTTCCTAAACACTTGTATAACAGACAATATAAGTAGTAACTTATACTAACATATGTGATATCCGATGATAAAAGTGTAGTTGGTATCTGACGATAAAAGATAGTAACATTTCCTAACTTTTGTGGTAATTAACGATAAAAGGTAATAATATTTCTTAACAGTTATATAACCAACGATAAAACATAATAATATTTTCTAATATGTATGGTAACCGATGATAAATAACACTAATATTTCTAACGGTTGTGATAATTAACAATAAAAAATAGTAACATTTACTAACACATATAGTAACTGATGATAAAAGTTAGTAATTTTTACTAATATTTTGAAATCGATGATAAAAAATAATAATTTTATGAATATTTTTTTAATCATTAGTATAAATCGAGAATATGCTCCAATAGTGACCAAACTGTGGGGATAAATATATCCGACCGGTGTATAACCAACTGAAAGCTCATCCGTTGGAGAAGATTCTGCTGACGATTTTAGTGGATTTAGCAAATAGTTTTTATCCATTTGGATAGAACATTTGTTTTGTAGTGACATTACTCACCCCAACTGGGGGAGGTAGGCACATGCGCAGGGGTGCAGGAGGGCACGTAGCTGAGCGCATACACGCGCAAGTAGATACCAAGAATCAATGATGGAAATTTTCCGTCACTAATAGTTTTACATAGTGTCTGCTATCAATGACAGATTTTTTAGCGACAAAAATCTTTTGTCGTTAATTTATTGCTGATATTTTTACATATTGTCTTCTATTAGTAATAGATTAGTGGCGGATTTTTTCCGTCGCTAATCTATCGTTTATAGTTTAGCGACGGATAGTATTCTATCGATAATATTTAACGATGAGGTTTTCAGTGACGGAATTTTTCGTTGGTAATACTCTTTAACGACGGATATTTTACTATCAACTATAAATATTTCCGTCACTGATACCTTATTTTCTACTAATGAATAAAAGTGTACCTGAGTCATGTGATTGGCTTTTCATATCAACACATATTCCTAAGAGAATTTCTCTTAGTTTTTTCTCTGGATGATGGGATGCCAAACAGAATGAAACATCTCATATGAGTAGAAACCATAAGCATTATATATGGATAACTTCCTTGCTATCTTTTGGTGTTCCTATTTTATTTCTTCATAAAAATAAGAATTACCCTCAACTTAAAATCTAAATTACCTAAACTTTAATAGGTCACTTTTAAATGGGGTCAATCATATATGACAATCAGTATACATAATTAACCATATATAAGTCTAATGTTGGATTAAAGATTTAATAATGTCCTGCTTGGGCAATATGTATAACCTGATAAATGTGCATTGCAAAAATAACCATATTAGCTCGGCTTTGCTGTTATTATTGAAAAGTATTTATAAACAATTCGTTCCATCAATCATACCAATATAAGATCAAAGCAACTTTCATTATATCAGTCATAACTGACCCATCAATAGTCACATATTCTGATACAACTAAATGATATGGATCATGATATAGATATATAGTATAAAAATTTCATGCAACATAATCTTAACATACTTATTTTCAACTGGTCCACCTTAAACATTAGTGAAATCAAACCATACCAAAATCAAAATGTGAATAAACTTAAACTTTGTTTTTGTAGAAAATAGACTCAAAATATCCATAAACTAATATAATAAAAAAAAAGTGTCTATATTATAAAAGTATCCAAAATAATTACAAACTCATGTTAAAATTAAATATCCTCAGATAACATGACACTCATATAAGTAGCGTGTTCACGAAATATTTTGGGTGGCAATCTCTTAGTAAGTGGATCCGCAATCTTGGAGTTTATACTAACTTGTTCTATATACAACTATCTACTATGAACTCTTCCCCTTGACAATCAGGATCTTGATGTCAATATGCTTTCACTTTGTCAAGCTTTTGTTGTTATATGAATATAAAACTGCCAACTTATTGTCATAAAATAATTTTAGCGGTCTATTAATTTCATCGACTATGCATGATCCTACAATAAAATTTCGTAATCATATTTTGTAATTAGATACGTCATAACACGCTATGAACTTTGTCACCATGCTAGAAAATTCAATAAGAGACTCTTTGGTAATCTTCCAAGAGATAGCACCCCTAGCTAGCAGATTGATATGGCTTGATATAGATTTGATTGATTCTATCTTTGCATCTAGCAAAATTGAAGTCAATATATCTAACGATCTCAAACTAATCTGACTTTCAATATGGGAGCAAATAATCTTTTATTCTATGTAAGTGCCGCAAGATCCGTTTAGCTATTTTCCAATGGACTACACTTAGATTGCTTAAGTATATGTCCAATATCCCTCTAACAAACTTAATATCTGAATGTGTACAAATCTAAGTATACATCAACCTCACAACTACTCACGCATAAGGAATCTTCTGCATTTTTTTTTCTCAAAACCATTCTTAGGGTACTGACTAAGACTAAACTTGTCTCCTTTAACTATAGTAGTATCATCTTATTTGCAATCCTACATGTCATATAACTTAAGAACCTTTTTGATATAGCCCTTTGGTGTTAATCCAAGAATACCTTGAGAGCAATCTCAATGAATTTGAATGCCTAAAATAAAAGAGGTATCATCAAAATATTTTATCTCAAAATTTTTAACTACAAATCTTTTGATTTCAAGAAATAACATTATTGACAAGCAAAATGTAATTGACATATAAAATCAAGAAAATATACTTACTCTTATAGAACTTATGGTATATGCAATTATCGATCAAAGTCATTTCAAAATCAAACAAGATGATCACTTGATAAAATTTAAAATACCATTGTCGATATGCTTACTTAAACCCATAGACGGATTTCTTATGTTTGTAGACCATATTCTTTAGATCTCTAGACATAGCATTTTGATTGCACCATATAAATTGTTTTATTAATGTCACCATTTAAAAATACTTTCTTTATATCCATATAATGTAATAGGATCGAAATTTGTCATCATTGCCATTTAAAACCCTTTGCAACAAAACAAACCATGTATCTCATCATATCGCCTCTTGAATCCCTTTTAGTCTTGAATATCTATTTATAACCACTGAGTTTCGCACTTTCTAGCAATGGGACTAGATCCCATACGTCATTGTCGTTCATGAACTATTGCATCATTTATGGAATCGATCCACTTCTTTCATGAACTATTGCATCATTTATGGAATCGATCCACTTCTGAAAGTTAGAACCTTTTGTGGCTTAACAAAAGGTAATAGGATCATCTTTCATCATCCCAATATCAACCTCATTGTCATTTGAAACCACACTTCTTCTGTCTCTAGTGAATCTCCTTAATGACATAGATTCTTAAGGTGGTAGAGTTTATTCTTTATGAACAATTTCTTGAATGGGAGATAAAACCTCTTTTAACATGCTTAGAATTTCATTTCCAATTGGTCTGCAAGCAAAAGAAGATCAAACTACCTTTTATTTTTTGAGAGAGTTATACAAAATCACAACTATTGAGACAAAGACACAAAAAGACATGGAAAAAGAAATTTCTTTATATGTACCACTAACATGAATTGTTACAACATTATTTTACTTTTTTCTCTTCGCTCTCTCTTTCAAGAATAACCGGGGCTGCTGGTATGCTGAACCACCATTCTCTGATTCTCCTTTGCCATCTCTCTGTACTAGTCTTCCTAGGAGGTGAATACCATGTGAATGTCTCTAAGAACACTAATAGAATAATGTACTTCCCAGGTAAGAAAGCCAAAATCAAGGCTGTAAGCAGGAGCGCTAGAGCAAATTTCTCACTCGCCTGATGATCAAACACACAACTCATTAGCATTTGCAATATAAACAAAGGGGATTCTGCGTTGCATAATAAGATCATTTAATGCAAGAAAGAGTACATGATGCAAAAATGGAAGACTAAATATCCTTTTACTGCTACGGAAGGTTCAACTTTGTCTTGAAAATGTGAATCCAAACCAATTGCAGGGAATAAAAGGGTGAGCAAAGGACCTTTCCCTTGTTGGGAATAGGAGATAAAAATTGTCCTCCCTGCTCCAACCAGAAAATAGTTCTCCAAAATGGAGAGCAATCATTTATCCTCCTCTCCAAACAAGACGCCAAGCTATTTCATCACTTCATTATTGGGAGGGGAAAGCAATTTTTCCTTCTTGGGAAGGGAAAGCAGTTTTCCTCTCTTTACTTGGCCTCCTCTTTTTTTCCATTTTCATTTGCTCCATCTTCTCTGATACGGAGCATATAATTTCTCCATCTCCATCTGAAATGCCAGCATTCCCTCTCCCTCAGGTTAGAGATTTCTCATTTTTATTCGTGTTCATATATAAGAGGATAATACATAAATTAATCAGCATATCACACACTGGGTGGAACAATAGTGTATCATGAGATTAGGACAGAAAAGAAAAAAGACAAAAGACAAAAAAAAAAAGGAAAAGAAAAAAAAGAAAAATCCTTATGCATATCAGAATTGTTGTTGATCCAACAATGATACAAAGTGGCACAACTCTCGATGGCTATTGAATAGAACAATTTCAACAGCTAGTGATGCGGCTTTTCCCTGTGCATGTCACGTTCTGCAGTCTACATTGTATTTGCATTGTATTTGCCATAGAGACCTTAACATAAAAGAAACAACAGAAGTTGATGCCATGTTTGGTTAAGGGGAAGGAAGAAAAAGGAAAAGATACAAGGAAATGGAAGAGAAAGAAAGGAAAGGAGAATCCTCAGTTGTGTTTGGTTTAGTAGATGAAGAAGAAGGATTCCATTTATTTTCTTAAATCCATCTTCATTGTCAAATAAAACAACCCAACTAGCAAATACTTAATTTTTATAAATGACTTTTTTGTCTTCAGTGCTTTCTTTCCCATTGGAGTGATAAGAATTTGTTGGCCCCAAGGTTGCATTTTCCCACCACTCCACCCAAAAGTAGAGATCCAAGAAAGGAAGCCACTTCCAGTTTTTCCTTTCTCGTCCCTCAAACCAAACACAAGCTTAAGGCAGTAACTTCCATGTAGAAAGGAATAGTAATTGATGTTTCACTATATGCTCAGTCGGTGGTGATGGGACCCTTAGAAGTGTTCAAAACAAAGTTCGAGATCAACTCTAATTAATAGTAGAGTGCTATGCCTGAGGTACCTTTACAGGTTAATGATTTCATAAATTCATCTAATAAACATGGAAATTTATCTTGCTGACATGGAATTTTTCACATCATAGTGTATAGTTCACAAACCAAGTGATTTGGTCTGCCCAAAGATATGTGGAAACAAGGAAGTGAAGAGATGCTAACCTGAGGAAAAAGGGACAGTAGCAAGGCACGAAGCTTGAGAAGAAAAATGTTGCCATCCTGAATGAGTACTTCTGCTTGTGATATTGCATTCTGAACAGCCAGAAGCTGCTCCATTTTGTTCATAGGGGGAGGAGCTATGACCTTTACACCATCAACTGGTCTCCCTTGGCTGGAGTATCTCGTAAGCACCATAAAGACTGCATTAAAGATTAACAGCAGGGCCAACACGAACCGCAACCATCCCCTATAAATAGATATCCGATAAATTCTAAGGCAAAGACACTAAATTCTTCATGAGAATGCAACCCAACAATGCGGAACGTAAACCCACTGCAGTGGTTAACTAACAGATTTTGTAGAGGCAAACAAGTATGAAATGTATTTCTTCCTATACGTTGTGTAAAAAAGTTGACCACATAAAAAACTTCGGGTGACAGGTCATAGATTATTTCATAGTTGAAAACACCCTCCATTATTAACTCATGATGACTTATAAAAGATTAACAAATTTGTGTCTGTAAACACGAATAAAGAGGCCTCATAGAATTCGCAGATAAGACCTCTTGTTCTAATACCAAGTGAGACAACTGACTCCCTAAAAGCATAAGATTGTGGAGAATGGAGTAATTCTTTTCATGGTTAAACAAATTTTTGTTGCCTAGACCACAAACCAACTTAGATAGTTTAAATGGTCATGGCAAACAATGTCTTCGGCCTCATTGCTATTGGCATTCAAATGGTAAGATTCAGCGAACCTTCGTCATTGCATGATAGCAAAACCTTCAGCAATAGGATCAATCAGACAAACAACTTTTAAAAATAAGTCCTTTCTTCCAAGTATCCTGGGGAAAACAAGCACCAGACATCAATATCACATTAATTCATTAATAGTAGAGGTGTCTAACCTGACTATAATATATGTTCCTGCCAAACAGAAGACTAAAGACTTCTTAGGATCATCCCATTGTGCAAGAACCATGAGGCATTTCCCAAGCTCCATCACGGGGAAAAGCAATTCCTGCAAGTACAGGTGGAAGTATATGAGATGCCAAAAGACCGCCACACAACACGACTGTGTCAGATCAAGTGTAATGAGCAACACATTCACCTCCGCTGGCTCCAAAGCAGAGGGACAAATGCGCCATAAAAAATGTCATGATAACTTATCCAGCAAAAATATGGATGTGGTGACAATGCATGCATCAGTATGGAAAGCCTAAAAGAAGTGGACTGGACTAAGACCACATGATTGAAGATGTTGGTAGAGAGGCATATTTGACACAAAGTTTGTAATTGATTCCACCACTTTTAGCTATTTGCTTATAAAGCCCAAAGAACTTTGTGCATGATGTGTTCACAACTGCAAGTTCACAACACATTACATTCAACTAATTCCCATTCTCTCTTCAAACGTGTCAGTCTGTGCCACTTCTCTGCTTACAAGATTCTTATTTTATCCATTTTCATCCAAAAATCTATATCTCATTGAGTTCATCATTTACATAAGAAATACCTAATTCACAGATCATACCATAATAAAAGAAAGGGAGAAAAAACGGATATAGCAGAAACACTTGCAAATGTGTCACAGAGTGATTGGAAATTGTTTCCCCAGGAGTGGGTTGCCATCCTACAAGTGTTAGTGCTACATAGGCAATCAATACTTCTTCAACACATCAAAGGATTTATGTAGCTGACCCCAAACAAGTTGGAATAAAGTCTTAGTTTTGTAGTTCTATTTGAGCCTTGGTGGGAGTCCACGTCTTAGCCATCAATTCCCAAGTCAGAAATGAATTTTAATTTCAAAGTAAGTTGCTACCGGCTATTTATCTAGACCAAATAACACAATCTCACAAGATTTTTGTGCAAGTTTTCACCTAATAGCAGATTTGATTATCTTCTTCATACTTTAGTCACTCGATAGGGACTTCAAATAACCTGGAAAGACTACCAAGGGCCCTTGGGTTAGGACTGTAAGTAACCTGATAACCCAAATGGACGTGACCGAACCCGAGACAGAAAACAGGGAAGGGGCACTTTTGGTTGGGTTATTTGGGTTCGAACAGGCCTTCTAAGAAAATAATCGGGTTTCTCGGTCAGACACGGCCTAACTCATGGAAATTGTATGGACCCGAACCTGACTGTTTTCCCTTGCCTCTTAGTATATCGTCGCTTTTATGTACATATTTCTACTTCTTTTTCCTCTCTGCAGTTCTCAACCCACAGTCATTTCGTCTCTCTCAGTCTCAGTCTCTTGGACCCTCTCTTCTCCTTTCTCTCATTCTCTGTGAAACCATGAAAGGCAAAGATAAGCCATAACCGTTAAGCCCCAAGATATCCCATGAATCCCACCCGTCCCATCATTTTCAACTCTTCATCCTTGAGCTGCTGATCATGAGTCGAGGTTTCCAAGTTTCTGAATCGAGGGCTATGCCGCTATGGGATTTTGTTTGTGGCTTCGATCTTTCATCTTCGTTTGTGGTTCTTTTTTCTTTTTCTTATCTTTGATCTGTGGGACTTCTTCTGTTTTTATAATTTTTGTTTGTGCATTTTTTTTTTTCATTTCGTTTGAAATGGTGAAATGTGCTTGGTTTTGGCTCTTCGTATGGTTTTCTTGCCTTATTTCAGTTCTTCACGCAAGTGATGGTTAATTTATAGGTTTAACTCTTCTCCTTGTTCTTCCTTCTCATTTCTTGTCAATCATAATTGTGAACTGTGGACATTTTTCTGTTTTGTTCTTTTATTGAGAAAATTTATGCCACAAAATGCATAGCATATAATGATACTACGTCCCAAAATTCCAACACTTTTCCTTGCGAGATATTAAAGTCTTTTGAAAAAATGTAACCCAAAAAAAAAAAGAAGGAAAAAGTCTTCTGAGAAATGAGTCTTTTTTTGTTTCCCTACAAAAAGAAAAGTCTTTTAACTCTTTTTTTATTTGAACTTTTTAAGTTGAAGCAACTGGTTTTTTACTTCTGTTGTTATTAATAGGAGCTGCATTTTAATTTTTATAATGATATAATTTTAGGCCTTCAATTTAAATTAAATGCAGTTTTTGTTCAATATTAAAAGTAAAAAAAAAAAAAAAAAAAAAAAAAAAAGGAAAAGTGAATCAACCAACCGGTATGAACACACCTGAACCCGAAATTTTATTGGTTCCAACACTGCAACGGTCGGTGAAAGATGAAAAAATCTGAACCCAACACTCATTTGATTGTATGAGATTTTCCTCCTATCCGACCAAACCTGACTAAGTTTCAACCCTACCTCGGGTCTAGAGGTACCAAAGGCTCCTCACTGGACCTAAGGTTTTGAGTTTGATACCCCTCCCCCTGCCGGGACAATGTCCTCCTTTGAAACCAAAAAAAAAAAAAAAAAATCCTGGTCCTTTTTTCCTTACGGCCTATCTTCTCAAACATAGAATTGAGACTTATGAATGCTGCAATTTAAATTGAGACCTTAGTAAAACCAAATGAGAAAATACCGAATATTGAGGTCCTAATAAAATTTGTGTGCTATATTATGATTTTAATTTAGCCGCTACAGGCAATTATTGGTTTGTGCCGGTATTAGTCAAAATTCTATAGCAAACATTATAAAGATAAGATTTGAGATACCTTCATCACAGCCAAATTGGTATCGATTCCCTCTACTTTTGCTCCGTCAACAGATTCTTGTGCTTTCACCACTTTCTTAAGATTGCTTCTAGATTCCTTAACAGCAACTTCCAGTGCAGTCATCTGTCCAACAGTGATCTCACCCACTATAAGTCCAGCCTCATTAGGAACATTTGAAGGTCCAAAGACAAGCCCCAAATTAGAAGCCATATTCAATGCTGAGACTGAATACATTCCACTTCTGGATTCTGAATTGTTGGTGCGGTCTAATTCACGTGCGGCCGACATCGAAGAAAGTGTTTCTAATATCACATCTCCACCAGGAAGTTGATCACAAAGATTGAACATAAGGACAGCTTCATATGAAAGAGGTACTACAAAGCCAATGTCTTGAAGGGCTTGCAGTCTCAAAATTCCAAGAACAGCCATTAAAATAGCTTCATCTCGTACAGCTCCTGTCACATTGTACTTATGTATGAACCTATGAGCAAACAAAATTTCTCGAATAATAGCTAGCCAGTAGTCACGACGAGAATGCCCCTTGAGCTCAGGAAACTCAAATACAACTGGTTCAGATCTACAAAACAAAAATTGAACTAATTATGGCAGCTGATAATGTACCCACATATCAGTGAGAGAGCAAAGAATAATATATATTCTCTTTTGAAAAGGCATCGTAGAAACTAATATGGATGGTGTCGTGTCAACTAAGCAATAATGCAACCATAAAAGAAATCATTAAGCATCATGGCTTACAGTAGAACTGATTTATAGAAGACTGCTTTGTCAAATAATCTGGTCCCCCATGGTCCTGTCAACTCAGGCTTAACAATCTGTTTTGAATTTTCTGATAGATCATATACTTTTGGCTTGTCAAAAGTTACCACACGAAGCGGTTCAAAGTAAAGTGCATGGTCTGTCAATACCAGTCGACCTGCAGTCCAGAAACAATGATAGAAGAAGCATATGATTACATGAACATGAAACTGAAAAGGGAAATTTCTAAAGATTCTCTTTCTCTACACTGTAGGCCCGATAGACTGCAATCACCCACCCAAAAGTGTTTTAGGTCAAGATGATTGTATTTAATTTGTTTATTAGGTGATACAATTAACAAGTAAAAAACTTGCAAACACATCATGATGTTGCCCAAAACCTACCAGGCCACATAGAAATCTCAACATGTTGAAGAACTGGTTGGGTTGTTATTGTTCCATCCACCTCCAGAATCTTTTCCCCTCTAGCTGATCGGGCAGCAGAAAGAAGACTTGACTCTGATTGTGACTTCATTTTTTTTATTGCTCTGTTAGGAAAAAAAAAGTAAACAGCAACTAAACTTAATATTATTGAATTGCACAAGCAACATATAATTAGAGATGCTGTTGAATGCAAATGTGCAAAACATATATTGAGATGATTAAAAATCGGACTATGTAAGAGAGAGCCAACCACTAGATTACAAGATTTAGACAACAGAGAGACAAGCCAAATACCATGACAGTATAAAAACTATAGTCCAAAATGGTTTTGCTGCCAATAATCTTTAAAGGTAATTTCATCACTTAGCAAATCCAAATAATCTCCATTGATATTGCTTTGTTGGTACTATAATGTAAAATGTACTCCAAAATAGTCTATATACTTAATCCCAGAGGACTTTACATGTAAGGAAGTCTTATGAAACTAAGCTAATCCATCAAAACCAGTAAAACTTGCACCTCGAATACCAAACCTTTTAGATTTTATGCAACATAATCTATTGCCACATATTTTGTACTATGTTAGGTGTTCACAAGGAAGTAGATTCTTCATATAATTAAATGTCAATGACCTACTGATGCCAGGCAAAAGGCAAGTTGGAGAGCAGGGAGAAAATTGAGAAAACTGAAATGGGAGAGGAGGAAAATAGAGCGGGAGAGAGGGGAGTTGGATGAGGGATCATGCAAAAAGTATTCAAATTATTCATTCATATGAGCCACGTAAATGAGGGAATTGAGCCTTTTTATACGAAGAATTGTAACAGTCCCCAACATTATTAATAACTTTATTAACCATGATCAAACATGAAAAAATACTCAAAAATTACAGCTCTGCTATCCCTATGCATGCATGCTATGAAGCATGGACACAAAGTCCAAACACAGGAAACTACACCATATGGACATTTTGACAGGAAAAATTATAAAGATTTACGTTACTATAAGTTACAAGTTGTTGTTTGATGTGATGTACCTTGTATCATGTGTTGTGTATGAACTATGTCCAACATAGTCACAGTCATTTTTATTCGAACTGTTCGTGCAACATAACAAGCATGAATCACAAAGGATGGTGCACCATTACCTACTGGTAGAGTGCATAAAAGAATTCTAACTTATATGTCTGGAATCTTTGAGAAATGCTTCTCATTTTGTGCTTTCTTATTTTTGTGAACAGACAAAGGAAGAAACTGAATACCACTAGAAATGCACCAATACTACACAACACCAGAAGTCAAGTTCAAACTAAGAAATCTACAGCATCAATTAACGAATGAGCACATTAAGCATAACAGTCCTTAGATGACCCATTTTCCTACCTGCAAGTCTTTTCAATTTCTAATGCATACCCTTCTTGTCCAAATTTCAAATTTACAATTAAAAATTTTTCCCCAAGATGCATGCTGACTAAAGCAATCTTATACCAAGCATTTTCCCTCGACTACTAAGCCCTACAAGGGGGTGGTTTAAAAGGTCATAGTACCAAGCATCCTCAGAAATATTCAACAAGAAAAGACCCATGAATTCCTTGTTGCAATAAATGTTGTCAATAGAAGAAATATCAAGACAATAGTTAAGAAGTCATGCAAGAGGTAAGGATAAAAACATTATAAAAACTAAAAAAGAGAGTGCGAGGGTCCACCTTTCCAACCCACAAAGGTATTTTTCATAAATTGAAAATTGAAGCCGCCCTCCTGTTGATGCTGTCAGCCCATCAAAAAGATTATCAGTAATAATCACATTGGCTACAATGGGAATTGCAGGAGCTATTCGCGAAAATGCCTCTGCCCCAACATTCACTTCATTGTCCAACTGCAAAATGAATGAGATATAAAGCTACCAGAATAAAGACAGGCAGAAAAAAATGCCATTGGTAGATATTTCCACATTAAAATAGCAGCCATAAAGATAGTGTCATGCAAAAAGTTTGAGCAATAATTGAGTTGGAAATGCCTCACAAAGAAGCATGCTTTCTTGGCTTATATGGTCATGCACACACAAATGGATTGCAACTTGCAAACTTAGGATCAGTGGACTAGTGTTCTATCACACATTTTAGATAGGTAAAGTTGTTCAAACTAAAATTACCATTCAGTTCAAAAAAGGCATCTCACATTAACTAAAGGTTGGCTCACAGCAGCTGGAGCCTCCCAAGCTAGCATCATGTCAAATGTTAAGCGCCTAAAATTCTTATCACCCAAATAGCCTGTCACTTGTATGTATAGACCAAGAGCCCTGAAGCAGCAGTACTCCAAAAAATTCCTTGCATATTGCGATGCATGCTTTAAAGAGTCAGAAGCGTTGGAGTTGAAGCTCTCTTGAAGCTCGATTGCAGGAACACCAAGGATCCTTCAACAATTATTATATGTTGTACACAAGTTAATAAATCATATCTATCCACTGTTTAATTCAAACTACACATTTGACAATGAATTACGGAGACCCAGATTTACAAAAACTTTTAAGTCCACAACTTTCAAAGTTTCCACACCGAAGGCAATGAACGGCCATACATTCAAAGGCGCATTATAAATTTGAACAGCCATACATCAAAGGTGCAATATAAAGTTCTTACCTAGAGCATTTTCGAACCACTAAATTCGCTAAAGGAGAGAGCTCAGATATCCAATGTCTCCGGGCCGAAGGAGACCTCCCCATTTCCTCAAATTCCTCATCAAAGGGACATTTTTTGCTGAGTAACCATTTGAATGAACCTTCTCTTACCAAACTTTCAAGTATGTTCCTTTTTCTTCCTAGAGCCATCTCAAAATTTTCCTGTCCCTACTAAATCACTAAACCATATACAAGGATTCTTTTCAATCAAAGTTCTATAATTCACCCCCAAATTAATGAAACACTTCAAATCTTTTCGCTTAAGAACTCAAATGGCCACAAAATGCTCGGAATTACTAGAAATTCCTCGCTTGCAAGTGAGCTATCAAGCTTGGGGAAGAACATCCACGATCTTGATTCCAAGCATAAGCGGTGAATTTCCTAATTTTCGAAAACCCAATAAAATTCGATCACCAAGACCCTTCTATCAAAACCCAATTCCCAAAATAATCAAAAGGAACCCATTTCGATATCACTTAAAGCAATTCAACAAGACAAGTTTAATCCGAAGAAACACAGAAACCCCAGAAGAATCGTACTTCTTGCAAATGAAATTAAGCAAGCAGCACGTAACTTCACAAACCCATTTCACACATTCTCAAAATCGAAGTGGTGAGAGAGGTATAGAAGCAAAAGAAGCCTGATGTCTGAGTACATCTCAAGCGGTTATTCGTGTCTGGAATCTCTATTCTGATATTCGTTCTTACGGGGAGGGATTGTTTTATGTATCCACAAAAAGGGCAAATTTGTACATCAACTATGCATTTTCGTTTTCAAACAAAGGACTATATATTAAGGATTTCCATTTTTTCCCCCGTTCTGTGTTGGTCGTGTCACGCAACAATGCTTGGGCTCGTTTTGGGTTTCAAGGAAGTTTCGTCATTTAATTGGGCTTTGAAGACTAAGGTGTCTTCCTTACTTCCTACCACGTGTGCCAACGTTTTAAGGGGAGGAGGATACTCTGAGCTGTATTTCCCATTTCAAAACCTCGTTTTCTACCTCCTCCATCTTATTGCAAATTCCATACCTCGTTTATCGTATTAACTTATTAATTTATAGATAATATCAAATAATAGAATTACTATAGATATAAAGCACTGAAAGTGCTTACTGTTCATCTGATGTCTCTAAATGATCATCTATTATTTTTTTACCACAGTTTTTTTATTCACTTTTTTTTGCCTCCTTTTTTCTTGGGAATGTCCCTATTTGATCGTTTTACATTTTTAGGACCCTATGTTTTTTTTTTATTTAAATTTGTATACTTTTTTATTTTGATTTTTTTTTCGTTTAAATCCTTCGTTTTTTTAAGTATCATACTTTTTTTTGTTTAAATCCTTACACTTCTATTAAACATTTTTTTTCACTTGTATGCTTTATCTTTATGGGGGCCACATTTTTTTGTTTTCATTCAGATATTTTTACTTTTTTGACCCAACTCTTTTGCTTAAATCCTTTATCTTTTTGGGACATAAGTTTTTTCCCTTGCATTTTTAGCTCCAAAGATAGACATCCTTTTATTTTTATACCGCAGTTTGACGCTTAATGTAGCTTTCTTTTCGGACATCCCTACTTGGACATACCTTATTTTTGGGACCCCACGTATTTTTCCTATTTGCTTCCTTTTTCTTTCACGCAACTTCTTCTTTTTTTTTTCATTTGCATCATTTTATTTTAATGTCCCTACATGGTCATCCCGGATTTTTGGGACCCTATGTTTTTTCATTCAAATCCTTGTACTTTTTCATTTACACCGGTTTTATTTTTCGCTCAAGTCCTTCATCTTTTTTAGACCACACTTTTCTTTTTGTTCAAGTTCTTATGCTTTTTTTTCCTCATTTTTTTTCCGCTCGGGTCATTCGTCTTCGTGAGACCACACTTTTTTTTATTTTCATTTGGATCCTTCCACTTTTATTGACCCAGTTTTTTTTTTCTGCTTAAATCTTTTATCTTTTTGGAATATAGGTTTTTTCCTTTTTATTTTTTAGCCCAAAAACGGTCATTCTTTTATTTTTAGACCACAGTTTAGTGCTTACCATAGCTTTATTTTCAGACGTCCCTACTTGGTCCTCTCATATTTTTGGGATCCTGTGGTTTTTTTTTTCAGTCGAGTTCTTGCACTTTTTTGTTTTGACCTTTCTTTTTTTTAGCTTGGGTCCTTCATCCTTTTGGGGCTATTTTTTTTTTCATTCAAATGCTTATACTTTTTTTTTACCATTTTTTTTTCATTTGAGTTCTTCGTCTTTATGAGATCACTTTTTTTTTTCATTCAGCTTCTTCCACTTTTTTTGATCCATTTTTTTCCATTTAAATCTTTCATCTTTTTGGGACAGAGATTTTTCTACTTTTGTTTTTCGGTCACAAGAATGGTCGTCCTTTTATTTTTAAATTGTAGCTTTTTTTATCTAGCTCCTTACTCTTTTTATTTTTTAACCAAGTTTTTTTTTTAAATCCTTCATTCTTTTAGGACATAAATTTTTTCCCTTGTGTTTTTTTTTTTTTTTAATTCAAGTCCTAGCACCTTTTCGTTTTATTTTTTTTTTCGCTTGGATCCTTTATCTCTTTGGGACCACACTTTTTTTTTGGTATCATTAAGATTCTTGCACTTTTTTTGGACCCTTTCTTTTGCTTTTGTCCTTTGTTTTTATGGGACCACCTTTATTTTTCTTTTCATTCATATTCTTCCACTTTTTTGACTCAGATTTTTTCACTTAAATACTTTATCATTTTGGGATATAGGCTTTTTCCCTTTTATTTTTTTGGCCCCAAAGATGGTTATCCCATTATTTCTAGACCGTGGTTTTTTTATTTCATTCAAGTCCTTGTTCTTTTTAGTTTTTAACCCAGTTTTTTTTCCTCTCAAGTCATTCATTTTTTGGGGACTGGTTTTTTATTTGTTTTTCATTTCTTTTTTTTAGAAGTAAGTTTTTTCACCCTTTTCCCCCACTTGTCCATTCAAATCCTTTTTTTGTCCCTTTTTTCATCTTAGTCCTTTGTTTATTTTGAATAAAGGTTTTTTCATTTTTTAGCTCCACGGATGGTCACCTATTTATTTTTAAATCACAGTTGTTTATTTTTTTCCATACAAGTCTTTGCTTTTTTATTTTTGACCCTTTTTTCTCTTGAATCCTTTGTTTTTTCAACATAGGTTTTTTCTTTTTTTTTGAACCCTACAGATGGTCTTCTCTTTATTACTATTATTTGTTTACTCCACTTATTACTCCTTTTTTACTTCATTTTTTGGTCTTTTTTAAGACTCCAGTGGTTAGGCTTTTTATTTCCTATTGCTGATATGTGTTATATTTTTCACTGATTTTGACAATAATTTAATTCAAATATTAAGTTAATTATAAATATAATAAATGTTTGTATAGTGAAAAAAATACAATTTACATCTTGTGGGCAGCCCACATGTTCATACAGGCTAGTAACTAGTATAATATTAAGAGGGAAAGATTTTAAAAATAATAATTTTATTTTCTTATTTATTTATATATCTCCAATACTTTGAATAAATAGAATATTTATATAAATTGGTATATGTACATAAAAAGGGCTTAAAGTTAAACTAATTAAATATTTTTCCAGATATAAGATATATCAACATATTGTGACTTTTGGAGTAGTTTGATTTGAAATATATAAAAAGATATTAATAATAGTAATAATAACGTCATATGGTGTCATGTGAATTTTTTGAAAATATTTATTTTCCATATGTTAACACATATATTAAATATGTGGGATATTAAATATTTTATAAATATCAGTACAAATTCTTTAAAATTTATCACACCCCCTCTTGGATGTCCATTATATAAAGAATATATCTCATTAAAATTTTGTTAGAAAAAATCTAATAAAAAACTGGTGAAGGAAAAAGAGTACATTATTCAAAATATTTGATAATATACGTACTCCCTTATTGAAAATATCTCATCTTATAGATGTTTAATTCGTAAATCAAGATAAAATTTTATTTTTTCAAATTTTTATCTCAAATTCTTTTTTTAAATATTCAATAGTTTTGGATTTCTCTTCAAGAATTCTAATAAAATTCAAATTATCAACATAAAGAGTAATGATCACAAAACTTATTTCAGTTTTCTTAATAAAAATATATGGACATATTGGGTCATTTGCATAACTTTCTTTAGGCAAACATTCACTTAAACGATTATGCTACATTTGTTTAGATTGTTGTAAGGCATACACAAATTTTTGCAACTTGATAGAGTAAATTTTTTAAGAATTTAGATCACATGTTTTAGACAATTTAAATCCTTTCAGATTTTTATGTAAATGTTATTTTCTAATATTCTATATAGATAAGCAGTAACTATATTCATCAAATACATTTTGAGTTTTTATGTATTACTAGGGTTACAAAAAATCATAATATAATAGCATCCACGATAGATGAATTTGTATTATCATAATCAAGATTTGACTTTTGCAAAAACTCTTGTGTTTTAAGTCGTGGTTTATATAGCACGATTTTATTTTTTTCATTGTGTTTTCACACAAAAACTTACTCATATCTTACAGATTTTATACCTTCAGGTGTTTGGACTATAGATCCAAAAACTTTATGTTTAGCAAGTGAATCCAATTCAAATTAGATTTCATCTTTTCATTTTGTCCAATCATTTCTTTATCAACATTTCACAATCGATTTTGGTTCAAGATTCTCAATTTCTTCCATAATTTCAAGTGTTATATCATATGCAAAAATATCATCCACAAGTTTTTCAACTCTATCCCAATATAACCTTGTAGTGGAAAAAGTGGAAAGTTCATCTATCTATCTTACTTAGATATAATGGATTGCATTTTTTTATCTCATTTGATTTTATTTACCTTCTCCTCTTAACCTTTTTCCTTAGCCATGTTAAAACCTTGTAAGTTCTATAGATTTAATTTTTATGTGTGAATTTCTTGAATTGAGAGAATAAAAGGTAATTTAAGAGAGCTTTAGTGTGTGTGGAATATCCCAAAAATTGAATTTTGAATTCTTATGCATTATTTTGATTGAACAAATGTGTCATATGAATTGTTTGATGTTGAATCCATTGGTATGATGATTACTATTGAAAACTTGTTAGAATTGATAGCACATGATTTGGATTTATAATTTTGTGAAATCATGCATATGATTGGTTTGGGGTGAGAGCTTGAACCCCTATTAAATGACTAATCATTTCCCGCTACGGAGCAACTGGACGAGGTGACGTAATAGGGCTGGTAGACCATAGGATATAACCGAACACGTGCAGTGCATTCATGGCTAAATATGATAAATAAGGTCGTATGATAGTTGGTTGTACCACTAACGAAACACCATATCCAACGTCAAGAATGAAGGCATTTTTAAAACTTAAAAATTATTAAAACCCTTGACGGTTCCACCCTAAGTCATGGTTGACCTTTATCAGAAAAAATAATTTTGGTTCGCCCTGTGTTTGAAAATACGAAACAGTTGGATGCACATGAGATTGAATTATGACAATTATGAATTATGATGATTTTGGAAACAATATCTGAGTCATTTATTATTGGATGAAATTGAGAATAACACGATAGTTTTAAAATATATGCATTTGATATGTTCACCATACAAATCTTGTTTTTGTATAATTTGTATATCACTCACCGAGTATATTATATACTCACCCCTCCTATTTCCATTTTTATAGAGGAAGCTTAGTCGAGACTTGTGAATGTTTAGGGTGATTTGAAGAAGATTGTTTAGTTGGACTTCTTCTGGTAATAATTTTCATTTCGAATTGGGGTATTAGTGGACCCAAATGGAGGCACGTCATGTAATTATTTTGAAAACTCATTTTCTACAATATTGTTTATGAATTTAAAATTTGATTATGATTTGTATATTTAAAATGAGAAACTTTCCTTTTTATTTACCTGAATTTTTCCTTAAGAATTATTTTATTAGAAATTTGATTTGGATTCCTTGAGTAGAAATTTGTTTATACCCTGTAGATTTGATTTGAATGGCCAAGTTGGCCCGTTGCATGCATGTTTTGAGTAGGGATAGATCGAGTTGGTCCTTTGATTGTGCGAATGAATGCATGTTGCTTTATTTTGATGGATTTATTATTTTGGAAAATATGTGAATATTGGAATGTCTTACAGTATCTCGAAATACGAAATGAGGTTCACACATATTTTGGGGTAACGCGGCGGTTGTCGGGTGCTCGATCCGAGAGTCAGGGCTTGACACAAGATTTTCTCCTACGAACATGCAATAGCTTATTATGGATTTTCTATCCCTTGAGTCTCCTACCAATCTACAACACAAAATCCCTCAATTTCTATGCTCCTATTGTTTTTCATCCATAAACCTCCTCCTGGAGGCCCCTTCAAGTATATCAAAATTCTTTCAGCTACTCTCCAATCTCCTTTTGTAGGGGCATGCATGTCTAACCTAGTAATGGTGAGGTAAACGAGCCTCCCAACTAATCTCTGATATCTTTGCACATCTGTGAAGGGCTGATCATCATCTTTTTCATTGTCTCCACATGAAACAAGAATGATAGCTGGGCTTACTCTTATTTTTTCTTTTCTTATAAAAGATCAAGCGTGTACTTTCTTTAGGATAGAACAAGCCCTTTATGGGAATAGACAAGTTCTATTCCTAGAAAGTATCTTAGTAGCCCTAAATCATTAATTTCAAATTTAGACTTAAGGAAACTACGAGTTTGGTCTAAGAGCCTCAAATCATTCCCGATGACAATTATATCATCTACGTAAATGAGAATAATAGTGACCTTTTCATTCTCCAATTGATGAATAATGAGTTATCACTATTAAATTTCTATAATTGTCATTGAGAAGAGCTAAGCTAAGTTTTGCATACCAGGACCATGGAAACGGCTTGAGACCATAGATAGCCTTCTTAAGTTTGCATACCAGCCCTCTTTTTGTGATTGATAATCTTGCGGAAGATGCATGTACACCTCTTCTCTAGCTATCCTTGAAGATATGTGTTCTTCACATCTATTTGGTACATTTTCCACCCTTGATTTGTTGCAACGAATATGAGAACTCGAATTGTGTTCATTCCAACTACTAGTGCAAAAGTCCAATACACTACAAGAAAACTAACTTTCAACTATAGAAAATTACTGACGGAAAAAAATCTATCGTAAATAGCGACGGAATTGTAACGGATTAACGACGGATGAAATACCGAGAGATTAGCGACGGAAATATTTTCGTAGCTGTAGTGGTCTAGAGTAAAAAAAAATTGTAAAATTATCAGTGATGGATCAACGATAAAAAATATCCATTTCTAATCTATTGTGTAGTGGTGAAGGGTAAAAAAAAAAAACCATATGTACAGCAATCAGCGACAGATCACCGATGGAAATTTTAGCGACGGATTACCGACGAAAATTTTAGTGATAGATTAGTGAGATTAGTGATCAATTAGTGATAGATTAATGACGGAATTTTTATTTATTTTTTATTTTTTTTATTATTTTAATTTTTTTAAAATTTTTATTTTTCTTCTCTTTTATTATTTTATCATTCTTTTTATTTTTTCTTTTATTTATTTTTTTCTTCTATTAATTTATTATTCAATTTAATGGGTAAATAAAAAATAATAATTTTCTATTCAGTGAAAATATTAAATGAAAAAAATTATCCCAAGGTAAAGAAAACAAAAGATAAGAGTGAGATGAGAAAAAAAAATGTGAGATTAAGATAAATTTAAAAAAAAATGAGAGTGAAATTAATATTAGGAAAAAAAATCAATGTTAGACAATAAATGTGTTACAAAATAGCTTGTGGCATGGTGGTTGGACATCTCACCTTTTAAGTTACAGGTGCAGGTTCGATTCTCAAGGGACACATCTTTCACGAAATAAATGCAAGGCAGGTGTGCACGCGTGAGGGAGTAGGTGAGCAGCTCTAGCATGCGGGCGTGTGCGTGAGGGAGTAGGTGAGCAGGCTCGGGCGAGCGCAAGGGACCGGGCGGGCACTGGTAAGGGAGCGAGCGCGTGTGAGCAGGAGCAGCGATCTCACGTGAAGGCGTGTGTAATGAGCTCTCAGGTGTCAAAAATTAGCAATGAAAATATTATCTGTCGTTGATAGCGAACTATCAACGATGCATTACCAATGGATATTTCAACGACGAAAATTTTCCGTCTTTAATCTGTCGCTAATATTTAGCGATGGATGTATTTTGTCGATAATAATTAGCAAGTAGATTTTCAGCAAACGATTTAGCAACACAAATTTTCTATCGCTGATACCCTTCAACAACAGATTTTTTACTTTTAACGATAGATTTTTCAATTACTAATACCGTATTTTATTATAGTGATTGAAGTCTTCTCTATAAGTTTGTGTGAAGCCTTTGTCAACAAATCGTGTTTTATATTGCTTAATTGACCCATCACTTTTGTGCTTTACTTTGTATACTGATAACGATATTTTTATATACTTGAATTTATTTTATTTTATTTTATTTTAGGATTTATTAATGAATTTTAGAACTATTTTTAGGTTTTATTTCATGATTTTACATTGATTATTTTTGTAGGTTTTATTTTAGGATTATTAGGCTTATTTAAAGATATTGGACTACACAAACAGTTATTAGTATTTTGGGCATAACTTTCTACTCCGATATCCAATTGACCTGATTCTTATTGGGTTGGAAAGAAGACTTCAAGGCCTACAAATCTTGTCATGACCACAGAGGCTGGGTCAGACCAGAAGATATCCGATATTTGAGTCGAAATTACTGTAGTGCTAGAAATCAAGACCCATGAGTTCTAAAAGCTCAAGTCCAAGTGAAATATCAAACTGTTATAAAAACCCACGAATTGTTAGACATTTAGGACTCTTAGGGATTAGATTATAAGGAGACATCCTTTACACTTGGGAGGAGGAGGAGAAACCCTAGCAGCTGCCTCCTTAGTCTTTTTGGACGGGATTCTTCGATCTTCATCGAGGTTGAAGGGGTTGTAATGTTTTCTTTACCTTTCTTACATTTTTTTATCATGTCTACTTAGATTTCTTGTTCCTAAAACTCGATAAATTATGTTTTTTGATTAATAATATGGTTTGATTCGTTTCTTTCCCTTAAATTTTTATTTGTATGTTCCCTCTTTGATGAGATTTCATTATTTAACTTAATGGTTCATTTGTAAAGGGCCCTATGATTTGATGATTTACGATTGTATGCATGAGATCGAGAGAAGATTGCATAAAGAGTTTATGTGAGAATATCTTGAAATTTCAACAAGTGATCTTCAATTTTCCATAGGTAAGGCCTTCTTTTGTATCCCAGAATACTATATTTTTGTTTTGAAGCCAAAGGGAGACTCTTAACTTGGTGTATATAGGGTGATCGAAGGCTGGAACTAAGTGGAAAGCTTGCTTGAGTTTTGGAAGGCAAAGAAATTGAGGTAAAAAGATTCTATTCTGCCTTGCTTTAAATTTTATTTCTGTCTGTAACTTCATCTCTGTTTTAAGGTATCTTACCATCAGAATTTCAAAATGCACTAGTCAAGTAAATTGTAGATCTAAGTTTTATCCTTCCAATGACATAAGAACCACCTTAATCAGATACTTGTGCCAAAAGTTATGACATTTTTCCTGAAACACGATAGAAAGATGTCCTGTTTCGAACCATAACAATAGTGTGTAAAAATGACCCTTTCCAGGCATAATTGAATAAAATGCAAAACATGAAATTATCGATCTATGTCTTGGGTACAACATGTTAAAAGTTCATTACGTTTGGATACGTAGAACAAAAGTAATAGCTTCTGCACAAAAATTGGACAGAAGCTGAAATTGGAATGCGACTGAAACAAAGTGAGGATTTTTGGGAATTCTGTGATGTGAATTTGAGAAAGTGTATAAAATGAAAGTTATATTCATGAAGTTACCTACAACATATCAAAATATCGCTTGAATTGGAGTTGTGTGCAAAGAGTTACTGTATTTTTACTAAGATAGGACAGGATGGACATAAAATCTGCTTAGGATAACATAATTTAATGTACTTTTATGTGTTGAAACCTTGTGTTAAAATGGCTATAAAGGGTGCAGAGATGTGTCATGAGATTTTGATGTCATTTAGTGGTGTTTGAGGCTTTAGTTGTGCTGAGGATTTTGGTGCAAGGGCACCGTGCACATGGACATTGTGTGCTGTGCGCGCGGGCGCATGGGTGCCGAGCGATAAGCGTAGGGCGCAGGGCCACTGCCCGACCGGCCCTGGCGTGCGGGCAATGAGTTGATTGAGTGCTGTGCACGCTGGCGGTGGGCCGACATGGGCACACTGTGAGCACGAGGACCGTGCAGTGATTTAAAATCAGGCCAAACTTTGGAAATTTTGATATTTTGTTATAAAAACACTTGGAGATAAATTAGAACCCCCTAGAACTTGGCCTTAGACTAAGAAACTGCTAAGATACAATTTATATACATTGTTTTCCATATAGTGACATATATATATATATATGTGTGTGTGTGATCCTTGTAGTGACACATTTTGGTGATTGAGAAAAGGGAACACATTTTCCTACACGTCGTGATATTTTGGGGAGTGAGCTACCCTCCCCCATATGTGAGTGGGATTTTGACGTCTACTATTGATTGAAAACCTGTCTTAAATACTTTTCAATAACATGGTTTGAAATGGTGTGATAATTTGAATTTCATATGATTTATGAAATTTTTTTTGTAACCACTGGAGTATCCGAACTGTTGATTTTATTGATATGCATCCATGGTTTTGATACTTGACGTTGTGCCACTTTTTGATATATCTACATGTTTTAATGCTTCCATTGCATTTGACACATGATTTTGACCTGATATGGTTTTGGATATATGAGTAGGCTAGTTGCCCTGTGTTAATACTGTGATGACACTGTGATGATTGTGATATGCTTTCTACGAAAGACATTTGGTAGAGGCACTCGTTGTGTCCGGATACACCTCTGTAGGGGGTATCCGCCAAATCATCATATGTATGTACGTATCCGCCAAATCAATATATGTATGGACGCGACCGGTTGAACCTCATCAGTGAAGACGTGAGTGCTGCCTCTGTCTAGCACTGGTCGGGGCACCATACATGATTCATAATTGATGTTGATGGTTATTTACGGGCTAGCTGGAGTAGCCTGTGACCAACGTTGGGGTAAAGAGTCTTGTTTTATCACTTGCATTGTGAAAAACCCCCCAACGCCCGTCCTTGGCCGAAGTAGGCCCTTGTCGAGGTATTTTTCAGGCCGGCTCTTTATGACTTGATATATACTAGATGCACATGTTGATTTCGATATATGTGCTATGAAATGATTTATTGAAATGCCATGATTGATTTGCACGCTATGGATTTGTTGACCTATCATTTGACACTCCATATTCACACATGATATTAGTAGTATGATGTCAATCCCCTCACTTGTTGGGTACCATCCCCCTTACGGTACTCACCCCTCACATTCCCATTTTACAGGTATAGTCTTGGATTTAGAGATTTGTTGAGGCTTGCTTAATTGAGCGAACTTTGGAGACTTACTGGGCTTGGGTATAGTATTTTCTGCTCTCCCGCAAATTATTATTTGATGACGCTGTTATATATTAGAGATATGTAGTTGACCATTGTATCCAATTATTCTGGGTTGACTATATTATTTTGGATATGTATTCTTGAACTCCCATGTTGATATATGATCATGCATTGAGGCACATTTTGATATTACTATATTTTTTATACTTGGGAATTTATATGAATTGCTAGAATCTGGTTTGGATATATTGTTCTTAGCCTTACGGTATCTCGATAATGCGGGACGTTATGTTCGTGTATCGAGGTGCCGCGGTGGTTGCTCACGTGCTTGGCCCAGGGGTGGGTTGAGGCATGACAAAGAGGGTATCACAAAGTCAGATTATTCTCTATTGTTCACAATCCAAATGCCTTTGGTGTTAATGATCAATAAATTCTCCAAAACCTTTTCTCTTTTTTAAACAAAATCTCTCTCTTTTTCACTCTCTATCTCAAAGTGCCATATGCATAATTTTTCACTTCAAATTCACATAGAATTATCATTCAAAAACAATAAAGTATGTATTTATATGGGATTGTGAGAGAGAGGGATAGGGAGTTGGGAGGTTGAGGGAGTTGGGGAAAGGAGTTTTTTCCATTAACCACCCTCTTGCCATTTGAATTCAAACAAATAGAAGGGTTGGATCTACTCACATGGGCGGACCTGCCCCATTTTCTAATATCTCTCACTCACACTTGAAGACTAGACTTGCACATAACATGATCATTATCGAATATCACCAACTTCATGCCAAACAAATGGATCGTGTGATCCGCGAGAATAACAAGAGCTCTAAGCCTATACACCAGTTAAGGATATATAGTAACTTACTTTCGATACGGTGATGAGAACGTCGTTTCTTGCTATACCCTAAATCTTTTTTACTCAACACGGTCAACGTATCTATGATTCCTAAAAAATAATGTAAGAGTATACTTGACTTAACCCCAATCATGTATTCATAATTACGTCTCTAAATATTAAGTTATAAACATAATTGATCAGTCTATGAATACAAGCAATATATCGGTCAAAAACAGTCTTCCTTTCATATTAGTAACTTTCAATCTTATCTTAACTGTTTTTCTAGACACGTACCGCCAAACCGAATCAACCATGGTTTCTTGGTAACATGTTAAAATAGTAATACCAAAATAAAATCTCAAGAGACAGAAAAAAGTCCTAAGGGTATAAATTGAGATTAAATATGAATTTCTAAGTCTCACATAATGAAATGAAAATAGATACACCATCTCATTACCCATATGGTCACATAAGTATACGTGGTATGAAACACGTGTTACGATACTCTTTCTTCTGATTTGAAAGTGTATGTCTTCTTTCCTAAAATTAATACATCGTGTAAGTCTTAGTCTAAATGTACACAACACTTAAACTGAGTTTTCCTTCTTATAAATCCTCAAAAACTCACAACACTAAAGAAAAACTCATACCTGATTCTTAGACAAGTTCGATGGATTGTGGGAATCCATCTTGATTACCACATATGTATATATAACCCTCATCTCTACATATCACAAAGACATTAGAGAGGATTGTTCGTGTGAAAGAGCCAATCTCAAAACTTGTTTGACATAACTTCAACCACAGATACAAGAATTTTGAACACAAAAACAAAATTCAAATATCAATAAATATGAACGTTACGTCATATATATTCTATATATGATTGCAATTATAATCATAGTCAGAAATACTATCACAACCTATGTAACCCAAATATTCTAGCATGTCTCACAAATATGCCTTTTGGTATTAGTATCGTAAAATGACGAACCACCATCAAATGCGTAGACATATAATTCAATGTTATTTCCCTCATTTCAATCATATCTATAACAAAATTGAATTTTGTGTCCATACGTTTGGTTTTGCTATCATATATAGAGTCTCTAACATAAGTAACAACTAACTCATTATCATAAAGTCATAGCTCTCACTAAATTATTTACTACTCTCAAATATTACAAAAATCTACACAACCAAACTTTTTCTTGAACTACAAAAGTACAGACCATAAAGTCTATTTCTATCGTAGAAAAAAATACACAGATATGTTTCTTACTACTCCATGTGATAGTGCTATCATTGAGCAAAACATAACAAGAGGTATATTTTCTCACATCTAAATCATCTCTCCAATCACTATCTGTGTATCATTTCAATACTAGATTGTTTCCTTAATAACGAAGGAAATAATTTATAGTTCAGTTTAGCTATCTTAATATTCTATTCACATCAATTTAATCACTCTTCCCTAGATTGGACAGATAACTGCTGACCAAACTCACAGTATGACAAATGTTTGGAGGAGTACACATAATAGCGTACTTCAAGCTCCCAACTGTACTAGTATGCTGTACTCTAGACATTTTATCTATTCATCAAGAGTTTTAAGGAATTTTGCATTGCTTGAACTATCGCCTTTACCTATAGGAATACTAATGGGTTTGCAATTTTTTGATTTTGTATTGTTCCAGATCTTTTATAATATGAGACTCTTGAAATAATTTCAATAGTCTCTTCAAACGATTTCTATTAGTTTTAATTCTCAATCTATCTCAACCCATATCTTTCATCTTAAAATTGGAAGACAATCATTTCAAAATTTGAAAAATATACTCTTTATCATTCTGGCTAATAGTATATCCGCGACATATAGGAATGGAATTATAAATTTGTCATCGAACTTCTTAACATGGACATAATAGTTTTCGTCCATCATAACGAAATAATAAGAGATCACACTTCTATGAAATCTCAAATATCATTATCTCAAAAACGGTTTAAAACTATAAATTGATTTAATCAATTTATATACTCTATCTTCCCAACCTTTAATGACAAAACCCTCTAGTTGTGCCATAGAGAGTTCTTCCTCAGGTTCTCCACTGAAAAAGATAGTTTTTACATCCATATGGTATAATTCTAAATCTAAATTGACAATTTTCGCATCTGTACGCTTGGCTTTGAAAACCTAATTGTTCTCAATAACTTAGCGCCCCAATAGAAATTCAACAAATTCCTAAAGTATAGTTGGAGCTCATTGACTCCAATTCTTTTTCTATTGCCTTTTCCATTCATCTTTGACAAAACTAAATAAAAATATCATCTATATTTTAAACTCTTCTTCATTTTCTAGAAAAACAATAGATACGTGCTCTTTAATCTCAAAATAACGGTTGGATACATTTTTCTAACAATTTTTGAGTTTGTAACTCCGTTGGATCGTTAGTATTTAAATCTCTCCCATTGGGATCAATATTATTCTAATGATCCATTATAGACAGAACCATTATTTGAATTAACTAATTCAAATAAAATCTTTATGTCCTTCATGTCATCTCTGTTAGGAAATTCATTCTCTAGAAATGTAACATCTATAATCCAATCTCTACTACAATACTATTTTCTCATTCATCAATGAACACTTAATTTTTAGATTGATCAGAGTATCTTATAAAAATACTCTTACTTTCACGGAGACCAATTTTTTCAAACTTATTGGAAATCTTAAATACAGACGACTAATCTCCAAGGTTTGAAGTTACTCAAACTCTGTTTTTTACCGGTTCAAAATTCATATAATGTCAATGGTATTACCAACGGATAGTTGGCTTAGTGTGTAACACCAACACGCAGTATACTGTATATTGTACTTTTCATTATTCCATATATAATATATCTTCTTATTCATATAAAAAAAATCACTCATAAATTTTTTCAAACCAAAATGCTTTAGAAAAATTTTGGGCATAGCGCCAGGGGACTAAAAAGAGACCCTTCCTGACCATCTTGAAATCTACCCATGCGAAATTTCTAAAATTTTGCCTAGAAGCCTAATTTAGGCTAATTAATGATTTTCACCAGTCAAAATGAGATTTTGAGAAATTTACCAAAACTCACCCGGTAGGATGGGAATTGACCCTACCGAGCTAAAATGAAAACCCATGCGTGCAAAATTGACACCATGTGGTTTATATGTGCCAAATTCACTTTAAAAGTGAATGCCTAAGACGAAAAATCAAAATTTAAATCGTAACACAAAATTTTTCGGTACTCTAAATTTTTGCATAAAGGGTCCTAAATTTGTGAGTCAGATCAAAATTTGTCTGAGCAAACGGTTTCATTTTCACTCGGGACAAATTTCGTTAAACTCAGCATGCAATTCTAAGTTCATAGGTGAATTTTATAAATTTTTGGGTCAAGATGAAATTTTGACCGATCAAAGGGCTTGCGAGTAATTATGGGTCAAAGGATTTATTTGTAAATAATAAAAGTTTAGAAAAATAATGAAATATGTTAGAATTAATGTTGGAATGTGTAGAACAAATGGAGGGTTAGGATCAATTGTTGAAAAAAAAAATCAAGATTTTATGGGAGCCCTTGGATCAAAAAGTAGTGTGAACACTCTAGCCATTTTTGTTGACTTTTGTGACATGCTTGTGACATGTAACCCTAAAATGGATGGTTGGGATTAAGTCTTTGAAGAATGATCAAGGGCCAAGATTTATAAAGGGTTCAAATTAATAAACAAAAAAAAAATTGTATTTGGCTTTTCAACTCATCCCAAAAACGTGAATGCCTAAGGAAATAAGAAAAACTATTCATCTCCATTTCTCTCTTCCATGGCCATGAGTCACTTGAAGAGGAAAAGTGATTCTTCCAAACAACCACCCCATTTTTTTTCATAAATCATCATCATTCAAACCCTAACCTAACATATTCAAAAATTGGGGTAAAAGAAGAACTCTAGCTTGGTGGATCTAAAGATGCCAAAGGTTCCAAAAAGAGAAGGCAATCCAACTTTTCTTCAAGTTCCAACCAGGGATCCTAGGTAAGAAAGTATCCTCCTTCTCTAGTGAATAACATATGTTGATTTGGAGTGAAAATGAGATGTGTAGCATGTTGCTCTAGGAGGACCCAAAACAAGGAGCAAGGGAGGAAGAAAGGCACTTTGAAGGAGAGGACTTCTTGGGGTGTCAAGCACAAGTTCTAAGGTAAGGAAAATTCTGCACTCTTGTTGGAGTTTGAGAACCTTTCTTTTGATGTGAAAATGAGTTGATTTTAGGTTAGTTTAGGTATTAGTATTAAAAATCAAGCAAATGCCATCCTGTTGTGTGCAGAATTTTTCAGCATGTGTAATGTGTGTTTAGGCCTTGAATGATCACAAATTTGGATGAGAAACCATGTCATTTTGTGTGCAGAGGATTTTAGAATATTGGACATGAAAATGGATGATTTTTGGGGTGTTTAGGAGTGCTAAAATGTAGGATTTTTGTGCTAGTACAAGTGCAGAAATTTGGCATGAAGTAAGGTGTGTACATATGTGTGTTAATACATAAAAGAGAGTAGGAATGAGTGCAGAATTTTCTACACTAAATAAGACAAAAAAAATGGAGGTCATTTGGCATGTGAAAAGGTGGTAAAAATGTAAGGCAATTGGAGTCAAAATGTTAGCAGATTTTTGTGGTGCATTAGTAACCATATGCATATAAAATTTAGGGCATGAGCATGAGAAGTTATGTGTATATGCATGCTAATTGTTGAGATGAAAGTTGTGACCCTATATATGTGCAATGCCTTGGCCAAGTACATTGGAGGGAACCCAAGCATAGCATGTTGTTAGGAGTATTAGGAATGGTGTTTAATAAGCAAAACGAAGGCTTATATATACGTATAAGGATGTATGATTGTGTGTTCATGTATAGCCAATATTGGTGTATTTAAGTGATATGAAAATGTTTAAATGATAAGATTATACAAGAGCATGTGTCAGTACGCATATATGACAGATGTATGCTATGGTGTTGCATTGGATAGATGAATGATGAATTTGATGGTTAATAGTATTTTGGTTTTAGTTTGAATTGGGTGTTTTCATGGTGTGTACCCCATGTTACCATTTTGATGATTTAGAGAAGTCATTGGAGATGTGAATGATGATATTAATAGTTGATGTTAGCATCGCATTCATTGCGTTGGGTGCCTCTGACAATGTGTGGTTGGAGTTGTTATTTGGATAGTTGAAAGGGATAGTTAAAATGTGACATTTAATTTCCAAATGTTATCACAACTTTAATGTGTTATGTGTAAACTTTTATTGTAGTGATATAACGCTTGATCGTTCAAGGGGATTCGTTTACTAGTTGTGGAGCATTCCTGGGTGTGACATACCTACATGTAACACCGACCCTCGGTGTATTCTATAGTGAATTCCATTTCATATATATATACATATATGTTGTTTCTATTACTACAGGTTCATGAATTTTCACAAAAAAAAATGATATTTGACGGTAAAATACAAATCGGATCAATTTTGACTCAAAGAGATTCAAAACCTTAATTTCATATTAAATAAATTAAATTAGGTCTAATATAAGATTTTGGGCCTAGTATGAAATTATAAAAATTTTAGGGGTCAAATTAGAATTTTTATAAGTCAAAGAACTTGTTAGCAATTAACAAAACTTAAATGAAATGTGACAAGTGTATTCTTGTGTTGAACAAGTGTTATAGTGAGGAGGACAAGTGTTGGCCAAATGGAGATGAGAAAGGCAAGGTGGGCCAATGAGAACACATGCACACAAAAAAAAAAGAACCAATCAAAACACATGCAATAGTCAAAATGATCCTATGGTTTAGATTAATTGGAGATTTGATCCAAGGGTGGTGACTTATTAACACAATAATAAAAGAAGAAGGCCTTAGAATGCTTGTTCATTCTTCCCAAATTCGTGAGAACAAGGAGAGAAGCAAGAGAGGAAGACAAAGAAAGTGAGGTAAGAAATTTTATCCTGTCTTACTTTAAATTTTATTTCTGTCCGTAATTTATCTCTATTTTAAGGCATCTTAGAGCCAGAATTTGAAAATGTGATAGTTATATGAATTGTAGATCTAAGTCTTATCTTTCCTACGAGGTAAGAATCACCAAATTCTGATGCCTGTGCAAAACGTTATGGCACTTTTCCTAAAACTCGACATAGAAGCGTCCTGTTTCGAACCTTGACAGTAGTGAGTAAAAACGACCCCTCTCCAGTCTTAGTTTGAAGAAACACAAAACATGAAAGTTATAGATATATGCCTTGTCTATAACATATAAACCTTTCAGCCATTTCGCATGAGGAAATTGAAAGTTATACAATTTTCCTTAAAACTGTGTTGACAGAAACTGTATGTTTCACTAAAACGTATCTGTCCTGTTCATGAATTTTGTTCAACCCCTTCCAGACATATTTAGATAAAACTCAGAACACGAAAGTTGTAGATCTACATCTTAGCTATAACATGTTAAAATTTCGTTAGACTTTGATGAGTTGGATGAAAGTTATAGCTTCTGTACGAAAACTGAACAGAATCTGAAACTTAAATATGGCTGTAACAAAATGAGGCTTACCGGGAATTCTGTGATTTGAATCTGAGAAAGTGTGCAAAATGAACGTTATAGTGCTATCCCTTAGCTTTAAAATGAGATAAGAATCATCTGATTTGGATTGGTATAGCCAAAGTTATAGTCTGTTTTCCATGACTGCGCAGGTTAAAAATCTGCGGACTGTTTGTCTCCCTAAGAGTTATTTGAGTTGAACGGAGGGGACACTTGATTTACGCTTTGTGGAAATATTGGGGAGTGCGTTATCCTCCCCTAACAGTGAGTGGGACTTGACATCTACTTTTAATTGATACCGTGTTTTAAAAAGCTTTCAAAAGCATGATTTAAAATGGTATGATTGACCTATTCTTCTGGATTTATGAAAATGTTTTGTGATATATGGAGTGTCCCAACTTATTTATATCGATATGCATCCATGATTTTGATACTTGATGATTGTGCCATACTTTGATATATCCACATGATTTTATACTTTCATTGCATATTGGCACATGCTTTTGACATGATAAGGTTTGATGATTTGGCTTGAGATATGTGATTTGGGCTGGATGCCCCTGTGGATACTGTGATGATGATGATATGCTTCCTATGGCATTCCGTAGCTACGAAGGACATTTGGTAGAGGCACCTGTTGTGTCCGGATACGCCTCTGCAGGGGGTATCCGCCAGATCGTCATACATATTGTATGGACAGTCGTCGGTTGAACCACTCTGGGGAGGACCTTGGTAGGTCTAGCACCGGCGGGTTTCCATACACGCTTGATCCTTGATACGTGTACGATATATATATACAGCCTAGTTGGAGTAGTCTGTGGCCAACGTTGGGGTAGAGAGCCTTATTTTATTACTTACACTGTGAAAACCCCCAACGTTGCCCGTCCTTGGCCATGGTCGGCCCTTGCCGGGATATTTTCGGCTGACTCTATACGATATAATGGACATACATACTGGATGCATATTTGATTTGATACGTATGCTGTGAATGATTTATTGAGATGTCATAATATTTTTTTTTGCATACTATGGATTTATTGGGACATAATTTTGGCACTCCTAATTCACCCAAAAATTAATTGTAGCATGTCATTCCCCCCGACTTGCTGAGTACCAACCCCCTCTCTATGGTACTCACCCCTCACATTTCCTTCCTACAGGGGTAGACTCGGACCGAGAGATTTGTGTGGATTGTTGTATTGGATATTCTTTGGAGACTACTGGGCCGGGGTATGACTACACGCTCTTCCGCTATATATTAAGATTATTGTTTCATCTTGAGAAAGTTAGGATGACCATTGTATTTGTTTAAATTGGGATGACTGTATTTATAATTCTTCTGGTCTGTATAAGGTTAACTTTCACTCATTTTAATTTACATTGAGGCATACATGTATTATTTTTATCACTTGGGGATCTCTGTGATTTGGAAACTTGGATTATGTGAATGTTGACAGCCTTACGGTGCTTTGATGTACGGGACGTGGTGCCCGTGCATCTGGGTGCCGCGGCGGGCTCATTGCGTGCCTGGCTCGGGAGTGGGTCGGGGCGTGACAGGCCTCGGTTGGTATCAGAGCTCTTGGTTAGAGCAGAGTTAAGAAACTGATTTAAAAAAATAAATAAATATATCCCCAAGTAAATCTGATTTTGAAAGTCCTCAATGCATGTGAAAGTTACTGTACAGTCATTCCCCAATACATGGTCATAGGCAGATGAGTTCATCCATTTTTAGAGGGTTGGACACGGATCATATCTAACCTAGCATACCTTATCCATTGGTTCCGATGCCAAGTTGATTTCTTTTAGGGGGTTAGTTATTCCATAACTAACCCTAATTCTTATATATTTGCCTGATTAGTGCATTTTTCCTCGCAGAAATATGACGACTAGGCGAGGTACCCACTTCTTACCTACTAAGCCCCCTAGTGTATCGGAGGACATGTCTTCCTCACACGGTTCTCCTTCAGTGCCTACACCACCGACCACCACGACCGCAGATCTACCACCACCGCCACTGCTGGACGCCTACCGACAAGTGTTCGAGTGGTACGCTGCCCACGGCATTCAGATGCCGCCACCACCACCACCACCGATGGCTGAGCCAAACCCTACGGCCGTGCCACGACCAGTCGCACCAGAGCCTCCACCTGTTGTTAGTCCATCTGCAATTTCTAAACCCAACGACAGTACTTCTTCGACGTTGAGACGGATTCACGAGCTCACCCAGCTCGTGAAGGAGGCGAGACAGCTAGGCTGTACCGAGTTCTCTGGGGTAGGTGATTCCACTGCTGCGAAGCACTGGATCAACCGTACCCGCCGAGTGCTGACAAACATTGGCTTGAGTGAGGAGTTCAGACTACGAGTGGCCGAGAGATTATTGGATGGAGATGCCCTCTCGTGGTGGGAGGCAGTTTGTGATGATGCAGCGGAGCCCAGGAGTTGGGAGGACTTTCTGCGGGAGTTCAACCGCAGATATTTTTCAGCATTCCAGCAGAACAGGAAGATAACGAAGTTCCACCACCTGCGGCAGGGGACTCGGACTGTGACCGAGTATGAGGCCGAGTTAAGGAGACTGGCCGCTTTTGTTCCGGACCTAGCCACACCCAGTCAGTTGAGGTTCAAGTTTGAGGATGGCCTCAACTTGAACGTCCGGAGGTATATGACGGTGACCCCTAACTTCTCATTGCCAGAGATAGTAGACTCAGCACTCCGGGCTAAGGAGATCGTCCATGCTGAGGGACGACAGAGAGAGAGGAGGGAGCAGAGGAGGAAGAGGCCCGAGTTTTCTGGGGGCCAGAGTTCGAAGAAAGGGAGAACCTCAGGGTTTCGCGAAGATCTTTTCCAGAGGCAGGGATCACAGTCCCAGGGGTTTAGAGCACCAGCCCCGAGTGCCTCCACTCAGACTATAGCCCGACGACACCCTTTTTGTCGTCGATGCGGCAGACATCACCCCTTCGGAGCTTGCGGGGTGACAGTGACTTGCTTCCAGTGTGGGAGACAGGGGCACATCAAGAGCCAGTGCCCTGATCTTGGAGCAGGGGGTCCGGCAATTTCTATTCAGTCTAGTGCTCCACGAGAGGGATAGCAGGGAGCACCGGCACACTCTACCCCCATAACCCCACGAGCAGTAGCTGGGAGTAGTATAGCACCAGGACCATCGCGGCAACCGCCGAGGGCTCAGGCCCGAGTATACGCGATGACACAGGAGGATGCGCAGACGAACCCCAATGTCATTATTGGTACTCCCCTTTCTGACTCACACACTTAGAGATTTCCCCTGTACTTTTATTTTGAGACTCATCATAAGCCAAAGCCTTAGAGGCTTGACTATGTTGGCTGTACCTACTTTTGAGATACATATACTTTTGAAATATATATGATGAGTATCTATTACCACCTTTATTTAAAGTGATCTATTTACTTTCCCCACATTTAGGAACTATGAGGATTTATGGAGTCGACGCCCGTATCCTGATCAACACCGGGTTGAACTACTCGTATGTGAGAACGTTCTTTGCCCACCAGATGGGTAAGCCTTTGACGCCACTTAGAGAGGAGATATTGGTTTTCACTCCTCTCGGTGAACAGTTCTTGAGAGATTCAGTCTATAGAGGGATAGAGATCATGATTGGAAATACCGTACTTGAGGCAGATTTGATCCTTTTGGACCTGACCGATATTGATGCCATCCTTGGCATGGATTGGCTGAGCAGACACAGAGCCTCCGTTGATTGTTTTACTAAGGAGGTCGAGTTTCGAAGATCAGAGGGGTTTACTTTGAGATTTTCTGGTGAGAGAAGAGTATTGCCTCGCTGTGTTATTTCGGTGATGGATGCCAGGAGGTTAATATACCAAGGTTGTACTGCGTACTTGGCCCATGTTGTGGATACTACTGTGAAGGGACCTAGGAATGAGGATATCCCTGTAGTACAAGAGTTTGCAGATGTTTTCCCTGAGGAGCTACCCGGCCTTCCACCGGCTCGGGAGTTTGACTTTGAGATCAACATAGCTCCGGGAGCCGCCCCTATATCTATTCCGCCATACAGAATGGTGCCAGCTGAGCTGAGAGAGCTCAAGGTCCAGTTGCAGGAATTACTAGACAAAGGCTTTATCCGTCCGAGCACTTCGCCTTGGGGTGCTCCGGTGTTGTTTGTAAAGAAAAAGGATGGGACCCTACGACTGTGCATGGATTATCGGCAGTTGAATAAGGTGACCGTCAAGAACCGGTATCCTCTGCCACGTATTGATGACCTATTTGACCAGCTTCAGGGTGCACGGGTCTTTTCGAAGATCGATTTGCGGTCTGGTTATCATCAGTTACGGATTCGGGCCGAGGACGTGCCCAAGACTGCATTCCGCACTCGCTATGGTCACTTTGAGTTTTTAGTGATGCCGTTTGGATTGACTAATACTCCAGCGGCTTTTATGGATTTGATGAACCGGGTTTTCCATAACTACTTGGATCGTTTCGTTATCGTCTTTATTGATGACATTTTGGTATACTCACGGAGTGATGATGAGCATGTACAGCACCTGAGGGTGGTCTTACAGACTCTCCGTGAGCAACAGTTATATGCCAAATTCACCAAGTGTGAATTTTGGCTAAGGGAGATTGGATTTCTGGGCCACATTGTTTCCGCGGAGGGGATTTTTGTTGATCCGCAGAAAGTAGAGGCCATATTGAGATGGGAGCAGCCGTAGACCATTATTGAGATCCGGAGTTTTCTTGGACTTGCTGGTTATTACAGACGATTCGTAGAGGGTTTCTCGAAGATTGCTGCTCCACTCTCCCGATTGACGAGGAAAGACGTCAAGTTCTGTTGGGATGACCGCTGTGAGGCGAGCTTTCAGGAGCTCAAACAACGACTGACGTCGGCACCTATCTTGGCTCTCCCTACCAGCGGCAGAGAGTATGTTGTGTATAGTGATGCCAGCCGGCAGGGGTTGGGTTGCGTATTGATGCAGGATGGACGGGTGATCGCCTATGCTTCGAGACAGTTGAAGAAGCATGAGGTGAACTACCCTACTCACGATCTAGAGCTGGCAGCCATAGTCTTCGCACTGAGAATATGGCGGCATTACTTATATGGAGTTACTTGCAGGGTCTTCACAGACCATAAGAGTTTGAAGTATTTATTTACTCAGAGAGAGCTAAACCTGAGACAGAGAAGATGGTTAGAGCTGCTGAAGGACTACGACTTGGTTATTGACTATCATCCAGGCAAGGCAAATGTAGTAGCAGATGCCTTGAGCCGGAAGTCATCTTCTTCTACCACTTCTCAGGCAACAGAGAGAGCTTACATCTCCTGCTTGGTAGGACTCCGAGCTTTGGGAGTCAGCTTGGCTAGCGATGAGCAGGGTACACTGTTAGCCAGATTTGAAGTACGGCCTACACTACTTGACCGCATCAGAGAGCTTCAGGGTACAAATGTAGAGCTCCAGGCTATTCACGATCGGATTCGCCGAGGAGAAGGCGGGAATTTCCGAGTCCGTACTGATGGACTCGTGGTTCTCAGAAACAGAGTGTGTATTCCAGCTGATGTTGAGCTTCGACGTGCTATTCTTGAGGAGGCACACTCTTCGGCTTATGCTATGCATCCCGAGAGTACAAAGATGTACCATACCATCAGAGGCAGTTATTAGTGGTCGGGCATGAAGCAGGAGATAGCAGAGTTTGTAGCACGGTGCTTGGTGTGCCAGCAGGTGAAGGCTGAGCACCAGAAACCAGCAGGTATTTTACAGCCACTTCCTATTCCTGAGTGGAAGTGGGAACATATTACTATGGATTTCGTGATGGGGTTACCGAGAACTTTCACGCAGCATGATGCGATTTGGGTGATTGTCGATCGACTCACCAAATCTGCACACTTTATCCCCATCCGTGGTGACTACTCCTTGGAGGTACTGGCACGTCTCTATATGGACACCATAGTACGACTTCACGGGGTGCCTGTGTCGATTGTTTCAGACAGAGACCCCAGGTTCATGTCTAGGTTTTGGCCCAGTTTGCAGGAGGCATTGGGTACTAGACTGAACTTTAGCACAGCCTATCATCCTCAGACAGATGGCCAGTCAGAGCGCACGATTCAGACACTTGAGGATATGCTTCGGGCTTGTGTTATTGATTTTCATGGTAGCTGGGATCGGCATTTATCACTTGTAGAGTTTGCATATAATAACAGCTACCAGGCGAGTATCGGGATGCCTCCATACGAGGCATTGTATGGGAGGCGATGCCGCACACCTTTATGTTGGGACGAGGTCGGTGAGAGGCACCTCAGCAGTGTGGAGCTTGTTGAGGAGACGAGGGAGAAGGTCAAGATCATCCGACAGAGGATGAGAGCCGCCCAGGATCGACAGAGGGCATATGCAGACCGTAGGCGGCGACCACTGGAGTTTCAGGAGGGAGACATGGTATTCTTGAGGATCTCACCCTGGAAAGGGGTGATCCGTTTTAGGCAGCGGGGCAAGCTGAGCCCCAGGTATATTGGGCCCTTCCGTATTCTTGAGAGGATCGGAAGTGTGGCATACAGATTGGACCTGCCAGAGGAGTTGGCACGTATTCATGATGTGTTCCATGTCTCGGTGCTTAGGAGATATATGCCTGACCCTTCTCATGTTTTAGAACCTCCACCAGTTGAGCTACGGGAGGACCTGAGTTTACCTGTACAACCAGTAGCAGTCCTTGACAAGCAGATCCGTAGACTGCGAAGCAAGGATGTCCCGTTAGTACGCATTTTGTGGCGTAATGACCAAGTCGAGGAGGAGACTTGGGAGTCCGAGGAGACTATGAGGGGACAGTACCCTCATCTATTTACTGAGTAATTTTCCTTTCCCTATATGGTTTTCTTTAGTTTCGGGGACGAAACTTGTTTTTAGGGGGTTAGAAAAATGTAACACCGACCCTCGGTATATTCTATAGTGAATTTCATTTCATATATATATACATATATGTTGTTTCTATTACTACAGGTTCATGAATTTTCACAAAAAAAAATGATATTTGACGGTAAAATACAAATCGGATCAATTTTGACTCAAAGAGATTCAAAACCTTAATTTCATATTAAATAAATTAAATTAGGTCTAATATAAGATTTTGGGCCTAGTATGAAATTATGAAAATTTTAGGGGTCAAATTAGAATTTTTATAAGTCAAAGGACTTGTTAGCAATTAACAAAACTTAAATGAAATGTGACAAGTGTATTCTTGTGTTGAACAAGTGTTATAGTGAGGAGGACAAGTGTTGGCCAAATGGAGATGAGAAATGCAAGGTGGGCCAATGAGAACACATGCACACAAAAAAAAAGAACCAATCAAAACACATGCAATAGTCAAAATGATCCTATAGTTTAGATTAATTGGAGATTTGATCCAAGGGTGGTGACTTATTAACACAATAATAAAAGAAGAAGGCCTTAGAATGCTTGTTCATTCTTCCCAAATTCGTGAGAACAAGGAGAGAAGCAAGAGAGGAAGACAAAGAAAGTGAGGTAAGAAATTTTATCCTGTCTTACTTTAAATTTTATTTTTGTCCGTAATTCATCTCTGTTTTAAGGTATCTTAGAGCCAGAATTTGAAAATGTGATAGTTATATGAATTGTAGATCTAAGTCTTATCTTTCCAACGAGGTAAGAATCACCAAATTCTGATGCCTGTGCAAAACGTTATGGCACTTTTCCTGAAACTCGACATAGAAGCGTCCTGTTTCGAACCTTGACAGTAGTGAGTAAAAACGACCCCTCTCCAGTCTTAGTTTGAAGAAACACAAAACATGAAAGTTATAGATATATGCCTTGTCTATAACATATAAACCTTTCAGCCATTCTGCATGAGGAAATTGAAAGTTATACAATTTTCCTTAAAACTGTGTTGACAGAAACTGTATGTTTCACTAAAACGTATCTATCCTGTTCATGAATTTTGTTCAACCCCTTCCAGACATATTTAGATAAAACTCAGAACACGAAAGTTGTAGATCTATATCTTAGCTATAACATGTTAAAATTTCGTTAGACTTTGATGAGTAGGATGAAAGTTATAGCTTCTGTACGAAAACCGGACAGAATCTGAAACTTAAATATGGCTGTAACAAAATGAGGCTTACCGGGAATTCTGTGATTTGAATCTGAGGAAGTGTGCAAAATGAAAGTTATAGTGCTATCCCTTAGCTTTAAAATGAGATAAGAATCATCTGATTTGGATCGGTATAGCCAAAGTTATAGTCTGTTTTCCATGACTGCGCAGGTTAAAAATCTGCGGACTGTTTGTCTCCCTAAGAGTTATTTGAGTTGAACGGAGGGGACACTTGATTTACGCTTTGTGGAAATATTGGGGAGTGCGTTATCCTCCCATAACAGTGAGTGGGACTTGACATCTACTTTTAATTGATACAGTGTTTTAAAAAGCTTTCAAAAGCATGATTTAAAATGGTATGATTGACCTATTTTTCTGGATTTATGAAAATGTTTTGTGATATATGGAGTGTCCCAACTTATTTATATCGATATGCATCCATGATTTTGATACTTGATGATTGTGCCACACTTTGATATATCCACATGATTTTATACTTTCATTGCATATTGGCACATGCTTTTGACATGATAAGGTTTGATGATTTGGCTTGAGATATGTGATTTGGGTTGGATGCCCCTGTGGATACTGTGATGATGATGATATGCTTCCTATAGCATTCCGTAGCTACGAAGGACATTTGGTAAAGGCACCTGTTGTGTCCGGATACGCCTCTGCAGGGGGTATCCGCCAGATCGTCATACATATTGTATGGACAGTCGTCGGTTGAACCACTCTGGGGAGGACCTTGGTAGGTCTAGCACCGGCGGGTTTCCATACACGCTTGATCCTTGATACGTGTACGATATATATATACAGGCTAGTTGGAGTAGTCTGTGGCCAACGTTGGGGTAGAGAGCCTTATTTTATTACTTACACTGTGAAAACCCCCAACGTTGCCCGTCCTTGGCCATGGTCGGCCCTTGCCGGGATATTTTCGGCTGGCTCTATACGATATAATGGACATACATACTGGATGCATATTTGATTTGATACGTATACTGTGAATGATTTATTGAGATGTCATAATATTTTTTTGCATACTATGGATTTATTGGGACATAATTTTGGCACTCCTAATTCACCCAAAAATTAATTGTAGCATGTCATTCCCCCCGACTTGCTGAGTACCAACCCCCTCTCTATGGTACTCACCCCTCACATTTCCCTCCTACAGGGGTAGACTCGGACCGAGAGATTTGTGTGCATTGTTGTATTGGATATTCTTTGGAGACTACTGGGCCGGAGTATGACTACCCGCTCTTCCGCTATATATTAAGGTTATTGTTTCATCTTGAGAAAGTTAGGATGACCATTGTATTTGTTTAAATTGGGATGACTGTATTTATAATTCTTCTGGTCTGTATAAGGTTAACTTTCACTCATTTTAATTTACATTGAGGCATACATGTATTATTTTTATCACTTGGGGATCTATGTGATTTGGAAACTTGGATTATGTGAATGTTGACAGCCTTACGGTGCTTTGATGTACGGGACGTGGTGCCCGTGCATCTGGGTGCCGCGGCGGGCTCGTTGCGTGCCTGGCTCGGGAGTGGGTCGGGGCGTGACACTATAACCTACTATGAGTGGGACTTTGACGTTCGCTATTAATTGAAAACCATATTTTAAAAATGCTTTTCAATGACATGATTGTACAAATGTATAATTGTTAGAACTTTCGAATATTTTATGAAATATTTTGTGATCATTGGAGTATCCCACCTCTTAATTTGTTGGATATGCATCCATGGTTTGACAAGTTAATATTGTGTCATCCTTTGACAAATTGATATATTTTAATATTTTCATTCTATTGGCACACGGTTTTATGGGATTTTGATCTGGATATGTATGTAGGCTGCATGCCCAGCTGATATTATGGTATTATTATATGCTTCCTATAGCATCCGTAGCTACGAAAGACATTTGGTAGAGGCACTCTTTGTGCCTAGATACGCTTCGGCCGGAGGTATCCGCCAGATCGTCATGTGTGTGGACGCATCTGGTTGACCTTCATCGGAGAGAACGTGAGTACGGCTCCGTCTAGCACCAGGTGGGACTCCATACACGACCGACTATCTATATGTATATATATGGTATTTACGGACTAGTTGGAGTAGTCTGTAGCCAACATTGGGGTAGAGAGCCATTATTTAATATTTGCATTTGGAAAAACCCTCAATGTGCCCATCGTTGGTCGAGGTAGACCATTGTCGGGGTTGTTTGATTGGCCGACTCTTTATGACTTGATTTACATATTGGATGCATATGTTATTTTTTTATGTGAGTTTTGAGATATGTTATTCTTGAAACAGCACGTTATTTTCGCACACTTGATATTATGTTACATGTTTTAACACTTCAAATTCACCCTCGATATTGATAGCACGATGTTAATCCCCTCACTTGTTGAGTATCCTCCCATAGATACTCACCCCTCACTTTCTTTTCCACAAGATTAGTCTTGGACCGAGGAAGAATTATTGTGAATTGCATACTTGCGACGTGGACTTGATATCACTAGGTTTGGGTATAGATATTACCATTTCTTCCACTACGATGATTGGTGATGTCGTTGTATATTGGAGATTTTAGTTTGATCAATGTATTTATCTATTTATTTTATGGGATGACTGTATAAATTATGGACATTTATTTGTGAAACTCTCATAGTGACTCAGTTCACGTGCATTAAGACACTTGTAAGTATTTAAAGTGTTAACTTGGGAATTCATTGTGCATGTGTACGAAATTTAGGTCAGTTCGGTGTGGCGGCTGCTCATGCTCTAGTTGGGCATGACAGTAGAGATTTATGATTAGAATTGCCAATATTTATAATAGCATTGCGTTGTCTTGGTTGTCCACTGTGGATTGGTTGGTTGTTGTGAGGCCGGGATGGCCCATTTATTTTTGAGACATGATGGTTGTTTAATATACATGTTAAATTGTACCTGGGAGACCTCCAAATTATGGGGAGGTTCTACCCGATTTTCTGTAGAAATGTAGTCGACATCCAGGACAACGGGCGACTACTCATGACCCCAGTTCGGGGCGTGACATAGTGGAATGTGGTGTTAAGTCTCTCAACCAAGTTCTCGAGTTCAACTCACGACTTGAGTATGGAAAAAACTACGTTGGGAGGGTATCCCTCTTAAATAGACCACTGCAAGTCCCGAACCGGATTAGTCGAAATATGGCTCCGGATACCGATTGATATAGTACAAAAAAAATGTCAATGGTATTGATTTTGAAAATATTTTGTTCAAAATATAATCTGCAATTAACAAGATATCTCTCCAAAAGGAAATCAACAAGTTAACATGTACCATCATGGATATTATTATATCCAACAATATCCTATTACTTATTACTACAACACCACTCTTCTGAGGTGTATAAGAAATGCTCAAATATCGGATTATGCCTCTTTCATTACTTGGATCCTTAATTCGATCTGATAGATATTCAAATCATCTATTTATTCAATTCTTTACTTCGCACATATAATGTCTATAGTACTCAAGTATTTCAGAATTGTGAGAAATCAAATAGACACAACCAAATCACGTGAAATCATTTATAAATATAATGAAATACAAAATTCCATATCTTGCCTTCACATTCATTGGACCACAAATGTCCAAATGCACTAACAGCAATGAAAATTTAGTCTAAATGGCCTTTCCAAATAGTTTCTCATCATTGTGCAATATTCAATTAATAGTTAAAAATTCGTCCATCGCATTGCAATACTATGAAACCATTTACAAGTTGTCTAGAACCGATGCATGTCATTCAAATACAAATACAATATGTTACTCTAAAAGTTTAAAAAACATATAGTCAAGTTTCAAAAGAACAAGAACAGATATTCAATTTCGTCGAAATTCTGGCACGTAAAGAACATCATGTAGAATGACAGTTCAGCTACTTTATAACTTCAATTTACAAGTATCAACTACTCTAATCTCCATTTCTGTATTGTTCTCCACATAAAACTACCCCCACCAAAAAGTATTTGATGAAAATATACAAATCTCTCCCAATCTGTCCTTGTATTCTGATTTGTTCTTTTGTGATCCATCTTTAGTTTCTTTTCCTTTATTGCTTTCATTCTAGTCTCTCTCGCCTTTAGACTCTAAAACTCTCTTGAAACTAGACTTTACAACAAAAGTATCAACTAGCAGATCTAACAACACTAAGCCGCTCATCCTTAAACTTAATGTGGGGAACTACATCCGAAAAAGTTTTCATACTATCATTGTGAATCAACATGAGTTCAAGTGCTCCCACTTGGCATGAAGGGATCAAATCGAGATTTGAACTTTATAACTTCAATTTACAAGTATCAACTACTCTCATCTCCATTCTTGTATTGTTCTCCACATAAAACTACCCCCACCAAAAAATATTTGACGAAAATATACAAATCTCTCTCAATCTGTCCTTGTATTCTGATTTGTTCTTTTGTGATCCGTCTTTAGTTTCTTTTCCTTTGTTGCTTTCATTCTAGTCTCTCTCACCTTTAGACTCCGAAACTCTCTTAAAACTAGATTTTACAACAAAAGTATCAGCTAGCAGATCTAACAGCACTAAGCTACTCATCCTTAAACTTAATGTGGGGAACTACATCCGAGAAAGTTTTCATACTATCATTGTAAATCAACATGACTTTCAAGTGCTCTCACTTGGTAGGAAGGGATCGGATCAAGATTTAAATTTTTTGTTTATCGGATAGGATATGACCATCTAACTATCACTCTCTAATCATGTTAAACATGACCCTTAACTATTATTTGATATTATGGCCATCTCATTTTTATTCAGCATCAAACTTTATGGTCATGCATTTAAAATGAGTCACTAGTAACTCTATATTTCTCCTTGAGGTACACCCAGTTGTCATAAGCAATCACATATTGCTCATACTTGAGTATTATATCATCAATCACAGAGCTAACCAGGATTTCTCGAACAATAGAATATATCCTTTTTCCACACCTGGTAAGGAGCACATTGCCCACACCAATTGATATCTTTTAAGATATTTTGTTCTTTCAACACATATCACATTTTATGGTATCATATCTCATGATTATCGTTATTCAATTTGTCACTTCGATTCAATTCCCCAATAATGAACTTTGATACTATGGTTTGAGTTTATAAGAGGGTGGACACTAATTCTAATACTCATATCGTGCACATAATTTTGTAATTCAAAAATTAACATTCATGACAGGTTAACATTAGGTATAAAATCAAAAATTCATTAGGTTGTCAATCATTATCTATGATTTTAATGCATCACCATCATAAATTTAACTTAAAGTTACAAACTCCAATAGGTTTTAGGTGAAAATTTCTCAAATTATTCCAATAAAAAAATCTCTCACTTAAATACGTAAAATATTTAAATAATTTTACACTTCTAGATGAGGATTACTAAGATTCTACCAATCCAAAATTTTCATTTAAATATACAAAATCTTTAAATAACATTTTAATTTTGGATGAAAATCAGTCAAATTCTATCAATCTAAAATTTCATTCAAAAGACTTTAGTTTTTTTTAACCTACATGATTATATAATTCAACAAATATAACAAACAACTATTTAAAAGAAACTTTACATTAAAAAAATTAAAAATTTCTTAATTACATGATGCTCCTAGCCAATAGTCATAACACCCAAATAAAACATGTAAATAAATTATCTCGTTCAGAACAAATCCATTCGGGATAACATATTTACAATTCTCTTAAATAGTCTATTCTTAAGAGAAACTCTCTTTACATCTCGTGAGCAACTATTTATATTTTGCAATAACTTATTCTTCATTTAGCTCTCTATATTTTTAACTTCTCACTTTTTTATTAATAATGACCTCATATTATTAAGAATTATATGTCCGCTCTCAGCAAACAACTCATCAACTATACTAACTCAATAAGGAGGCAGAGAATTTCTCAGTATGTAAATGCCATCTCTCAAATGGCATGACCTAATTGAATAAATTCCAAACAGTTCTCTTCCATGATCTCAAGATAATCTAGCAAAATATGGCATGGGTCCATTTTGTAAGTCAGCTTCAAAAATGCATCTGATTATCACCATTTTTTCTAAAAATAAGAACAATATTAAGTTAGACATGCAACCAACCATAATATTATAATAAATCTCAAAATATTTATTTTAAATATATTTGCTCAAATTTAAAACAATTTTATATTAGAAAATCTAATTTTTAAATATAAATAATGAACAAAAATACAAATAAATAATAGATGTAAAAAATAAATTTCCATCCGAATAGCCAAAATTAAGAAAATAATTTTTCTGTAATTTTAAAATATTTTTAAGTTTAAAAATCTATAAAAAAATATTTTCAAAATCCGAAAAATAAATTAAAAATTATAAAAAAATACGGAGAGAATAGAAATTATTTTTTGTGAAAATTCCAGCAAAAAGGAGACTGCACGTGCCCCACGTGCCTACGGAATGGGCTGTCCAAAATGGACACGTGCCTACTCTCCTTGGGTGGGGCATGTATTCCACGCGCTGCCTTCCTGGGTTTTTTTCGATCACCAGATTTTGGTTCATTATCTCTGACTTCAACCATGGTCTCAGATTTTTAATCGGACATCTTTAGCCTAGGGAGTGAACTTCATTTGCCGTAACTGAGAGTGGAAAAAGCCAAAATACTATTCATCTTCTTAATTAAATTTCTGGTTTTCAATCCAAATTTCGAACGGCCATAATTTTCTCAATTTTAACCATTTTATGCGATCTTTATATAGTTAGAAAGTATGTTTCGAGAGAAATCTTACCATATAAATTTTATATTACGAAACACAATATTTTTAAAGATACGAATATATTAATATTTGGCTAGCCTTTGTAATATCTCATAATATACTTATTAAATGTATGTCAAATTTTATAAATTTAATCGTCATATTATGGGCATATTACTGTATAAAATTGAGAGCATTCCGTTGGACCATTCAAGTTGCCATCCATACACTATAAAAAATATTCATGACATGTTGCATTATTAATACCCAACAATGAGGCAAAAACATTTTAAATGGCTTTGATACCAATAAAAATTTTAAACAAACCAATAAACATAATTTTCATATGAAAAATTCTCAGATTTTAAATGAATTAAAATCATTTATTTCTTTCCAATTGTTGGATATTCTAGATCAAAAGGGTATCACAAAATCGAATCATTCTCTATTGTTCACAATTCAAATGCTTTTGGTGTTAATGATCAACAAATTCTCCAAAACTCTTTCTCTTTCTTGATCAAAATATGAACTAAATCTCTCTCTTTGTCACTCTCTATCTCAAAGTGTCATATGTACATTTTCTTCGTTTCAAATTAACGTAGAATCATTATTCAAAAAATAATGAAGATGTATTTATATTGGGATTGAGAGAGAGAGAGAGAGAGAGAGAGAGAGCAAGTTGGGAGGTTGAGAGAGTTGGGGAAGGGAGTTTTTTCCATTAACCATCCTCTCTCCATTTGAAATTCAAACAAATGGAAGGGTTGGGTCTATCCACGTAGACGGATCCACCCCATTTCCATTTTCTAACAGATGTGACTCTAGTTGCATAATTAAATTTAAGTATTTTAAAAAAGAAATATTCTCTTTCAAGAATCTATTTTCTCCCGTCATAAAACTTTGGGATCTACAGCTCAAAATGCAATTGACAACTAATTTTGAATGCTTCAACATTGCAAGATGTTCAATAATCAATAGCCAAACTGTGTCTCATCTATAAGTAAGTGAATTTAGTACAGTAAAACTTATTCTTATGCTGAAACCAAAAGATTTCATATTTGATATTTATTAGTGTAACTTTGTTGGCCCTTTAAAAAATAGAAAAAAAAAAGAAGTGTGATTAATGTATAAGTTTCACGTGGCATTAAAGGTCCTTGCCCAAGTAATCAATCTTGAACTCGAATGAGCAAATCAATTTTTATTTAAGCTAATTAGATGTGGGCTTCGACAGAGATGGCTCGACGTATCATCCTTGAACCGGACTTTCTTGGGATTAGGTAAGTAAGTACTGATCAGATACTTTGAGAACCCTAGTTTATAATTGATGATTAAGATCTGAAATTACATGTAAAATTTATTACCTCCAATCTATCGTAGAACTCTCTTTCCATGAGGCAAAAAGCTAGCTCTTGTCTTGAGCACCAAAATCCATATGATGTCTGGACCACTTGGGTTTTGAGGACTCCGAAGATAAGTGATTAGATCAAAGCCAAAAGGGTAAAAATTTTGTTCATCGTGTGAGGGTAATTATCAAGAGTTTGGCCAGAAATTAAAACATTAGCTATACAACAAGTCTGGGAGAGAGGGAGAGTTCTCCCTTTTTGTTTAGTAGTGGCTACATATAGTGGCCCGAGTGCTAATCCTAGCAAGAGCCAAGAGCCAAGAGCCCTACTGAGCCTTAGTTGGTCTTTGTTCGATTCAGACTTATTGGCTCATCAAATGCTGACTTAGTACTTGTTTGATAGGGTTTTTTTTTTTTTTTCTTCTCCTTATAAGGAGAAACAAAAATTAATAGCTTTTGAAATTAAGTTAAAAGTTGTTTGATATTTTTAATTTTAAAAATAAACTGATTTCATTACTTTTGAAATAAAATCAAAAGTTAAAGATTAAAAATTAAAATTTAAAAGTTAAAGAGAAAGTGAGGTCATAAAGTTAAATAAATTTATGACATAGATATATTTAGAATTTCATATCTTTTAAGTGAAGATATAAATGGAATAAAAGAAAATAGATTTTCTAAAAGACTGATATATTTTTAAAAGGAGAAGCAAAAGCTCCTGTTTTTTTTTTTTTTTTGTTTTTTTCAATTAAAAAGCTTTCTTTTTTTAAGAACTTAAAAAAAAATGGAAGGGTTTCCCCTTAAAAAGAGAAGAGAAACTAAAAAAAATGCCAAACCGGCACTTAATGAAGCAACTAACAAATACAAGATACATTGTTAAGAAATTGAAGTATAAAATACTTTTTAGTTTTGAAAATTCAAGAAAATATATATTTAATGTGCAAATTGTGTAAATACAAGTTGTAATCTTTCAAAAAAGAAAAGGAGAGAGACAGGGTAGGGTTGCTTGCATCCATGCCATAATAGACATGGCCATGGTTCCGATTGTAGAACCATTAGTTTCAGATATTGAATCACAAGTCCTAGCTCCATATCCAAATATTTCTAATTACAGTTCTGATTCTAGTTTTAAACGATTAGAATCGAAATTGAAATAAAAAATATATTATAAAAATTATAAAAATAAAATGAAACGAGTAGTGGTTTGAATGACTAGTTCAAACTAGTAGTTTTAAATAAGGAATCAAAATCAAATCTTATAAACATGATTTCGATTCCAAAACTGTTAGCTAGTTAATGGTTTTTTATACCTTTGGCTATAGTTTAGTCCGACTATATCTATGTCATGGTGTAAATATGATGAATCGTTGTTATTCCTAGAAACCACAAAAAGCAAGGTGCAAAATCTTTTATATTCTCCCTTTATTCTCAAATTTGTTTTGATTAACCATTCAATTAAATCATGATAAAAGAAGTTCAAACACTATTTCCAGAATCACCTATTCAAACTAATAGTTTCAAAATAAGAAATGAGAGTCAAATCTTATAGATATGATTTTGATTTCAAAACTATTCACTGGTTAATGGTTTTTTTATACCTTTGGCTACAATTCAATCCAACCATATCTATGCCATGGTGTGAATACGATGAATTGTTGTTATTTCTGAAAGCCATAGAAAAACAACATACAAAATATTCTCTCTTTATTCTTATATTTGTTTTGATTAACTATTCAATTCAATCACAATGAAAGAAGAGTTTAAACTCTATTTTCAGATATCTCTTAACAAATTATGACAGCATTAATTTTGCGTATATCAAACTCTTTTGAATTGAGTGATCGGTCACTCTTTTCCCTTAATCAGATATCTCGAGTTTGAGCTCTATGAATGGTGAAAAAGGATTTATGAAAGTCAATCTCTAAAATAAATCTCACAATACTTAAATCGGATTAGTTGAATAAAGTAAATATATCGGTGATAAAAATTAAAAAAATATAATAATTTTGCGGACAATTGAAAAGTAAAATCATTCACATGATGAAAGAGGATTTAGAAAAACCAACTCCTAAAATGGATCCCATAGTACTCGAAGCGGATTAAAAGGGTAAAACTTAGAAACCGATGGTGAAAAAAAATAATAATTCCATGGACTATGGAAAAACTAAGATCATTCACATTTATAATCATATTTTATAACCAAATATAACGGTCATGGGAATTCAAGGCCTTAATTAAATAATTGGCTGTTGTCAATAATGAAATTGAAAAGTAAATGATAAATTTCATAATAAAAGAAAATTGTCTTGAAAACTTGGATAATATAATGGCATTATGCCAAAGTTCAATTAAGAAATTCACCATAGTTGTTCAAATTCAAAGCTGGGCAACCAAACCAATCGATGTGTCTAATGGGTTTGCCCATGTTGAAGAGGACAAGAATAATTTCATAATTTTCGCAAATTATGCAAATTGGCTTCCTAAGATTGTGTTTGTGTTGGCTGAGCTATCTTCTCACTCTATCTTCCTCTTTCCATGGAGGCCTAGGTAATTAAGATGTAAGAAAATAATAATTTATAAAATTCCAAATAAAATTTTATAATACTTGTGAATTCTACACAAAATCATAAAAGACCAATAATTGAAATTATCTTTGAAAAGAATCCATGCCCTTTTGCACATTCGCTAGAAAAGGGTTTTCTCAACCCTTATTAACCATATAGATATAAGCGTGAAAAACCCTTTGTCACCTGGATTTCGTCATCCTCCAATTGGCACAGGGTGATTAGTCATTGATGAGGTGGAGCTGATGTAGTCCGTTATTTTCTTTTCTTTTTCCTCTCTTTTTTTTTCTTTTCATTTCATTTCTTTCATTTCAGAAACATTAATGTGTTTTTTCTTTCTCTTTCTCTCTTTCTTTCTCTCTTGTCAAAAATATTAATGGAGTAGATTTTGTAGCCGATTTCACTGACGACAAGTTTGGGGTGGTTGGGAGGACTTTGTCATGATTTACCTTTTTGTCCCTGTTTATATTTCAGAATGGCTTCATTTTTTTTTTTTTTTTGCTCTTGTGCGACGATTAGGGAATTTGGAGATTTTTATAAAATTACATTCTCTTTGTACTTTTGATAAAAAAAAAGAGATCAATGGAGGTCATATCTTGAGTACTCATTGCGTTCTACACGATTAGATGTTCTCTGCGAGAGGTGATTTGCATTTGTTGACTTAAACGTGTGATGCGTCAAATTTGAAAACCTTTTTTTTTGTGGTGGGTTTGTGGGTGGGTGGGTGGGAGTAGGTTCCAAAAGGTAGTGGTTAAGCAATTGTTATGTCATATAGATTGATTAAGAAGGGTGGTTGAAGAGAGTGATCTTCCATGATCTTAATCATGATTACGGTACGTAGAGGCTATTCATGTACTGTATGCTCCATGTATCTCTCATTTTCTCTTTCTTTCTCTCTTGTCTCTCTTTGTATATTAGCAGGGCAAGTGAATACAGGAGGTGGCGTTTTTTTCTCTTCCTCTCTCTTGCTCTCTTTCTGCAATTGGTTTTTTTTCCATTTCCTGTGATGAATGTTTCTGTTTACTTTTCTTGCTGTTAGATGTTTATTTTATTTTGATTTACGATTGTTCAGTTACTCTTTTTTTTTATTTATTTATCATATTTATTGTTATGGTGATTATGGGAAGGTTTGTGTTTCGCAAACCCTCACTTCTAGTGATAATTTTACATTTTATTCAATTTTATTTTGTTATTGTTGTCGAGTGACTGTTTCGGCAGTTCCATAGAAACCAAGGTACAGAACGGAACAAGCTGGAATGACTACCAAACTGCAGAACTATGGAGCACTTGCAGAACTACCAGAGTACAGAACTACCAGAGTACAGAACTAAGATAGCACGAGACTATGGAGAACTGCTTCTGGAGTCCAGAGCTATTTATGGAGCCGATGCAAAACCGTCAAGTGCAGAACTGCTTCTGGAGCTATTGCAGAACTATGAAAGTTGATATAGGGCTATCAAAGTGTAGAACTATCAAAGTACACAACAGAACTATTAAAGTGTATAACTATCTATGGGCCTAATTTTATTCATTGTTGTATTCTTTATGCTATGAGGTTTTATTGTGATCATTACCTCTGTTTTTTATAGACACATGTGTAATCCCCAAAGTCATTATCTTGTAAGACTTTTTGCACTTTTGCTTCTCTTCTTGTTACTGATTCAGAGAGGTTTTTTTTTTCTTCTTTTGTCCAGAATTTTCCTTTTTTATTTTTTGCTTTCGAGTGTGTTTTAGTTTTGAGCATTTTAAAGAATTGAGTTGGCACAATTAAGTGTTTTCACAGTGTTTCTTCTTCTCTTTTATCTCCCATGGACACAAGAAGATATTATGCTCTTTCTCACTCTTTTCCTTTCTGTGTAAGTGAGACAAATGGAGATTATGATGACTCCAGATATATTTTTCGGTTGTGCTATGTTTTATTTTCTTTTTAAGTTACGGTTATCGTTTGAAAAATGTCGAGCCTGTTTGCATATATTTATGTTTAAATTTTTTTTTTGTCATTTTTGTTGTTGTGGGTGGGAATGGATTTGAGAAGAGAATTGTCTCGCGGGAGAAGGCATTATAACATGGAGTAGTTCTACAATTTATAGTGGTTTTGTGTGCATGCCATTACAAAAAAAGGGTAGTTCTGTGTTTGCTAATTAGTTCCATCTAATTGGTGGTAGTGCTGTATGTCGTTCTAAAAAAAAAAGAAGAAAAAGTGGTTCTGCATGCATGCCATTGAAAAAAAGGGGTGTTTCTGCGTGGTTCTGTAAGATTCGAAGTGGTTCCACATCCCATTATACAGAAAAAAAAAAAAAAAAAAAAAAAGTGGCTCTGCATGACTCTAGATGGTTCTGCACGACGCAGAACCACATGGTTCTGCACGACGCAGAACCACATGGTTCTGCACGACGCAGAACCACAGGATTCTACACGACGTAGAAACGTATGGTTCTGCACGACGCAAAATTGTATGGTTCTAAACTATACAGAACTGCATGGTTTTGTGCTGTATAGAACTACATGGTTTTGTGTTGCACAGATCTATATCTTTATAATTATAAAATTTAACTCTAGATGGTTCTGCACTGCACAGAACCAAACCGTTCTCCGCAATACAGAATTACATGGTTCTGCACTGCACAGAACCATGTCATTATGCATAATGTAGAACCATACACAAAACCACATGGTTCTGCACGATGCAGAACCACAGGGTTCTACACGACGCAGAAATATATGGTTTTGCATGGCGCAGAACCGTATGGTTCTAAACTGTACAGAACTGCATGGTTTTGTGCTGTACAGAACTACATTGTTTTGTATTGCACAGAACTATATCTTTGTAATTATAAAATTTATTTCGTTTCCTTGAATCTTTTTTATATTTTTAGATTAAAAAATTTTATGATTATATAAAAAATATTTGAAATAAATAATGTTTACAGAAGATATTGCAATGTTTTAATACTATATAAAATTTTTTGGGGTTTCATTATATGATGATGCTATTTTTATGAAAAAATACTATAGTATATATCCCATAGCATATATTATATTTTTTTCCTCCTTGATTTGTAGCGAAAGATCGATATGTATTCAAAAAAATATATTTGGATCTCAATTTTTTTTATATAAGCATATATAATTGACTTATATCATAAATTATAAGATTTTTAAAATCTTTTTTATATTTTCAGAGTAAAAAAATTATTTTTCTCCTTCTCTTTTATTTCTCATTAACTTATATCATATAAAAAAAAAGTAAAAATGTAATATATATGAAAGATAAAAAAGTAATATATGTGTTCCATCAGTAATTTCTCAGCCAAGCTCAAATCAATCAAGTATAGCTATTGCTTATAGAAGACCACTTTCTCAGTGGTGAGAACAATATAGATATATGCGTCGTCGACTCCCTTCCATGTAGGATTTGGTTGTCCTCCACTAGGCGAAAGCTCACTAGAAAAATTATAAATTTAAAAATACTAAAAAAAATTTATTTTACAGATATTTTTGGATTAAAAAGATACAGACACTAAAACTACAAAGCTACCTGCAAAGTGCATAACTACCAAGATAGTTCTACGAAATACAGAACTATCTAGGTAGTTCTACCAAGTATAGAATCATTAGGGTGGTTTTGCGAAATACAAAACTATCCATATAATTCTGCGAAGTGCAGAACTACCAGGGCGGTTCTACAAAGTGCAGAACTACTCATTTAGTTTTGCGAAATGCAGAACCACGTTCGTGGTTCTGCACAACTACCAAGATAGTTCTGCTAAGTGCAGAACTAACAAGGTAATTTAAAATTCAATTTAACATTTAATAAAATTTTTAATTTTAATTTAATGTTACAAGTGATTAACAATTTGAATATATATAAAAATTATTAAATTTTTAATATATAAATTATTGAATACTAATTTATAATATTACATATTAGTATTGATACTAAAATTTATATTTTAAAAACTTTTACGATTAGCAAAATTTAAAAAGTTCTTATTAACTTTACAAAATTTAGCCCCACAAAAAAAAAAATTCATCGAAAAAGGCATGATAAATATTTTAGATATTTTTAATACAATCATAAAATTTTTTAAGCAGATTATTATTATTTTTTTTGCATAGTGTTAAAATATGATACTTTTAATTTTTTTAATCAAAAATATTTTCAAATTTTTGAACTTGATATTTCTATAATTTTAAATAAATATTATTTTATCAAAATCACAATATATGAAGTCATAAAAGAAAAACAAAAAACAAAAAATAAAAATCACCATCAAGTGTGAAGTCATTCCTACATCGATAAAGCGGTATACTTTGGTCAACGAAATATTTTAGATATTTTTAATACAATCATAAAATTTTTTAATCAAATTTTTATTTAATTTGTATAGTATTATAATATGATACTTTTAATTTTTTTAATCAAAAATATTTTCAAATATTTTAACTTGATATTTCTATAATCTTCAATAAATATAATTTTATCAAAATCACAATATATGAATTTACTAAAAAAAAATCACCGTCAAGTATAAAGTCACCCCTGCGTCGATGAAGCTGTATATTTTGGTGGACAAAACATTCACACTCATTATTCTTTTTCCCATTTAGATTGCATTAAAATGAAAATTGATTTTCTTTTTTTTTTCTTTGACTAAACGATATTATTATAAAAAAATACAAATTCAACTTCAAAATGGTAATATAAATATATTAATCATGAATTTTTTAAAATTTTCAAAAAATTTCAAGTATGATGACGATCGGTATTTTTATTTTAATGTTGTAAAAAATTTTTAGTGCATATATAAAAATATTTTGATTTAATGTTATGATATTATAAAAATTATAATTTTAAAAATACTAGGAAAAAATTATTTTGATGATATTTTTATTTTAAAAAATTACAGACACTAAAATTGACAGATCTACCTGCGAAATGTAGAACTATCAATATGGTTCTGCAAAATGCAGAACTACTCTTATAATTCTTCGTAGTGCAGAATCACCGGGCTGGTTCTGCGAAATGTAAAACCACTTAAGTCATTCTGTGAAGTGTAAAACTACTCTTGTAGTTCTACGAAGTACAGAACCACTAAGGTGGTTCTGTAAATTGTAGAACTACATTATAGTTCTGCAAAATACGGAACCACCAAGATGGTTCTACGAAATACAGAACTACTCATGTCGTTCTGCACATTTACCAAGGTAGTTCTGTCAAGTGCAGAATTATCAAGATAATTTAATATTTAACTTAATATTTTATAAAAATTTTAATTTTAATTTAATTTTGCAAGTAATCAGCAATTTGAATATATTTAAAAAATATTTAATATTTAATATATAAATTATTAAATACTGATTTTTAATATTACAAATTACTATAAATATTAAAAAATATTAATGTTGTCAGAATTAAATATTTAAAATTTGTAATATTTTATTTTAAAACCTAAATTATTAATATTTAATATATTAAAATATGAATGCAAAAATTTATATATTTAAAAGTTTTAGAATTAGCAAAATTTAAAAAATTCTTATTATATGATCTTGGTGGGTTGCCATTCAGAAATTTTACAAAATTAAGCCGCTAAAAAAAATTCATCGAAGAAGGCATTACAAATATTTTTAATATTTTTAATAGAATTGTAAAATTTTTAAAGAAGATTATTATTTTTTTTGTATAGTATTATAATACGATACTTTTAATTTTTTTAATCAAAATATTTTCAAATTTTTTAATTTGATATTTCTATAATCTTAAATAAATATTATTTTATCAAAATTACAATATATGGATTCATTAAAGAAAAACTAAAAAAAAAGAATGTTGTGAAAAATTTTTAGTGCATATATAAAAATATTTTGATTTTATGTTTTGATATTATAAAAATTATAATTTTAAAAATACTAAGAAAAAATTATTTTGATAATATTTTTATATTAAAAGAGTACAGATACTAAAATAGATAGAACTACTTGCGAAGAATAGAACTATCATGGTGGTTCTGCGAAATACAGAACTATCCTTATTGTTCTATGTGGTGCAGAATCACCAGGCTAGTTCCGTAAAATGTAGAACCAACTGAGTCATTCTGCGAAGTGCAGAACCACTAAAGTGGTTCTGCAAATTGTAGAACTACACTTGTAGTTCTGTAAATTGTAGAACTACACTTGTAGTTCTATAAAATACAGAACCACCAAAATGATTATGCGAAATACAGAACTATCCATATAGTTCTGCATATTTACCAAGGCAGTTATGTCAAGCGCAGAATGATCAAGATAATTTAATATTCAACTTAATATTTTATAAAAATTTAATTTTAATTTAATATTGTAATTAATCAACAATTTGAATATATTTTAAAAATATTTAATATTTAATATATAAATTATTAAACACTAATTTTTAATATTACAAATTATATTAATGTTGTAAGAATTAAATATTTAAAATTTGTAATATTTTATTTTAAAATCTGAATTATTAATATTTAATATATTAAAATATGAATGCAAATATTTATATATTTAAAAGTTTTACGATTAGTAAAATTTTAAAAATTCTTATTATATGACCTTGATGGATTGATATTCAGAAACTTTACAAAATTAAGGCTCTCAAAAAAAATTTCATCAAAGAAGGCATTACAAATATTTTTAATATTTTTAATATTTTTAATACATTCATAAAATTTTTTAAGCAGATTATTGTTTTTTTTTATAGTATTATAATATGATACTTTTAATTTTTTTAATAAAAAATATTTTCAAATTTTTTAACTTGATATTTCTATAATCTTAAATAAATACTATTTTATCAAAATTACAATATATGGATTCACTAAATAAAAACTAAAAAAAAATCACCATCACATATGAAGTCACCCGACGTCGATTAAGCTGTAAACTTTGGTCGATGAAACATTCACATTCATTGTTTTTTTTCCCATCTGGATTGCATGAAAAAGAAAATAGATTTTCTTTTTCTTCTTTAACTAAACTGTATTGTTATGAAAAAGTACAAATTTAACTTCAAAATAGTATCATAAATATATTAATCATGACTTTTTTAAATTTTAAAAAATTTCAAGTCCAGTGACGATCGATATTTTTATTTTAATATTATGCAAGATTTTTAGTGCATATATAAAAATACTTTGATTTAATGTTATGATATTATAAAAATTATAATTTTAAAAATACTAAAAAAATTATTTTACAGATATTTTTAGATTAAAAAGATACAAACACTAAAATTGACAGAGTTATCTACAAAGTGCAGAACTACAAAGGTAGTCCTACGAAGTGCAGAACTATCTAGGTAGTTCTACTAAGTGTAGAATCACTAGAGTGGTTCTGCAAAATGCAGAACTATCCATGTAATTCTGCGAAGTGCAGAACCACCAGGGTGGTTCTGCAAAGTGTAAAACTACCCATTTAGTTTTGTGAAATGCAGAATCACAAAAGTGGTTCTGCACAACTACCAAAATAGTTCTACCAAGTGCAGAACTAATAAGGTAATTTAAAATTCAATTTAACATTTAATAAAATTTTTAGTTTTAATTTAATATTTCATGTGATTAATAATTTGAATATATATAAAAAATATTAAATTTTTAATATATAAATTATTGATTACTAAGTTTTAATATTACAAATTAGTATTAATACTAAAATTTATATTTTAAAAAGTTTTACAATTAGCAAAATTTAAAAAATTCTTATTATTTGACCTTGGTGAGTTGTCATTCAGAAACTTTACAAAATTTAGCCCCACAAAAAAAAATCTTCGAAGAAGGCATTACAAATATTTTAGATATTTTTAATACAATTATAAAATTTTTTAAGCAGATTATTTTTTTTTTTTGCATAGTATTATAATATGATACTTTTAATTTTTTTAATCAAAAATATTTTCAAATTTTTTAACTTGATATTTCTATAATTTTAAATAAATATTATTTTATCAAAATCATAATGTATGAAGTCACAAAAGAAAAAAAAATCTCCATCAAGTGTGAAGTCACCCCAGCGTCGATGAAGCTGTATACTTTGATCGACGAAACATTTACACTCATTGTTTTTTTTTTTCTATCTGGATTGCATGAAAAAGAAAATAGATTTTCTTTTTTTTCTTTAACTAAATCACATTATTATGAAAAAATACAAATTCAACTTTGAAATGGTAATATAAATATATTAATCATGAATTTTTTTTTTTCAATAAATTTCAAGTATGGTCACGATCGGTCCTTTTATTTTAATGTTGTGAAAAATTTTTAGTGCATATATAAAAATACTTTGATTTAATGTTATGGTATTAGAAAAATTATAATTTTAGTGCATACATGCGAAGTGCAGAACCACCAGGGTGGTTTTGTGAAATGTAGAACTACCCATGTAGTTCTATGAAGTGCAGAACCATCAGGGTGGTTCTGCAAAGTACAGAACCATCAGGGTGGTTCTGCAAAGTACAGAACTACTTTTGTAATTTTGCGAAGTATAGAACTATCAGGGTGGTTTTGCGAAGTGCAAAACTACCCTTATCATTCTGTAAAGTGCATAACCACAATGGCGGTTCTGCACAACTACCAACGTAGTTCTGTTAAGTACATAATTATCAACATAATTTAATATTCAACTAAATATTTTATAAAATTTTTAATTTTAATTTAGTATTACAAGTAATCAATGATTTGAATATATATAAACAAATTTTAATATTTAATATATAAATTATTAAATACTGATTTTTAATATTATAAATTAGTATTAATACTAAAAAAATATTAATATTGTAAGAATTAATATTTAAAAACGTAATATATTATTTTAAAGCCTGGAGCATTAATATTTAATATATTAAAATATTAATACTAAAATTTATATATTAAAAAGTTTTGCGATTAGTAAAATTTAAAAAATCCTTATTATATGGTCTCGGTGAGTTGCCTTTGAAAAACTTAACAAAATTTAGTCCCTTAAAAAAAATATTTCGTTGACGAATGCATTACAAATATTTTAGATATTTTTAATACAATCATAAAATTTTTTAATCAATTTATTATTTAATTTGCATAGTATTATAATATGATAGTTTTAATTTTTTTTATCAAAAATATTTTCAAATTTTTTAAGTTGATATTTCTATAATCTTAAATAAATATTATTTTATCAAAATCACAATTTATGAAATCACTAAAAAAATTAAATGAAAAAAAAAATCACTATCAAGTATGAAGTCACCCCTGTATCGATGAAGCTGTATACTTTGGTGGACGAAACATTCACACTTATTGTTCTTCTTCCTATCTGGATTGCATGAAAAAAAAATAGATTTTTTTTAACTAAACCATATTATTATGAAAAAATACAAATTCAACTTCAAAATAGTAATATAAATATATTAATTATGAATTTTTTAAAATTTTTAAAAATTTTCAAATATGATAACGATCGGTATTTTTATTTTAATATTATGCAAAATTTTTAGTGCATATAGAAAAATACTTTGATTTAATGCTATGATATTAGAAAAATTATAATTTTAAAAATGCCGAAAAAAAATTATTTTACAGATATTTTTAAATTAAAAAAAATACTGACATTAAAATTGACAGAACTACCTGTAAAGTGCAGAACCACGATGGTAGTTTTTCGAAATGCAGAACAATCCAAGTAGTTCTGTGAAGTGCATAACTTCCCTTGTAGTTCCGCGAAATACAAAACCATCAAAATGGTTCTGTGAAATGCAGAACTATCCATATAGTTCTGTGAAATGCAGAACTATCCATATAGTTCTGCGAAGTGTAAAACCACCAGGGTGGTTCTGTGAATTGCAAAACTACCCTTATAGTTCTGCGAAATACAATACCACCATTGTGGTTCTACACAACTACTGAGGTAGTTCTACAATACCAAAGCAATTAAATATTTTATAAATTTTTTAATTTTAATTTAATATTACAAGTAATCAACAATTTGAATATATATAAAATATTTAATATTTAATAAATAAATTATTAAATACTAATTTTTAATATTACAAATTAGTATTAATATTAAAAAAATATTAATGTTGTAAGAATTAAATATTTGAAATTTGTAATATTTTATTTTTAAACCTAAAATTATATCCGTAGAAATTTGTAATATTAGAAATTTGTAATAGTTTATTTAAAAAAATATATCTATAGAAAAAAATTATAAAAAATAAAAAAATTTATTCTGCAGAACCGTAGAACTACCAAAGTTGGAAAAAATATTTTATTTTCTTCACTGTGTAGAACCGCGAAACTACATGTTATTATATTAAAAAAATTTTAAAAAAAAAATATAGCTTTGTAGTCTAGAAAAAAATATAAAAAAAAGAAACAAAAGTAGTTTTACAAAACAACAGAACTACCAAACGTAGAAAAAAAATCTTCAATATACTGAACTACAAAGGAACTGTATAAAAAATTACAAAAAAAAAGTAGTTCTCGGCTAGAACAAAAAATAAAAAAAAAAATCTTCTCTGAATTGAGAGACTTTACAAAATTTAGCCCGCAAAAAAAAAATACATATCTTTTGTGGAGTCCCAAAAAAAAAATTTCCATCAACGAAACAGGTTCCTTCATCCACAAAGGATCCTACAGTTGCCACGTAGGTCAGTCGTGATAAATGCAACCACTGATCAACAAGTTGGTGATAATTTGGCAATGGTTGCGGAAGCGGATGAGTTAAGTGGTGAGAGGCATGCTTCTAATGCCTTAGTTGAAAATACAAAAAATAAGGAATTACAGACAAAAGAGACAAAAACTCACATGATCGAAACGTGGACCAAGATTAGACGATCACTTCGTGCCATAGAAGATATAATGAGCATTCATGTCAAAACGAAGATTCCTTCAATTGTGAACAATGGAACACCTCTTCCTTCTGCTAAAGAGAGCAGAACTCCAAAAGGAGCATCTGATGAGGACTTTGAGGACGACTTTTATGATGTGAAGAGTCTGATCCTGTATAGGATGTTCTTTCAAGTGATAATGTTGTTCCATCTGTGAGAAGTGGTACTGATCACGTTGTCTCCCTAAAAATTTCATCTCCCTAGAAAGAGGAGCTAGAAGTGCTTGTTTGGGAAGGGGTGCATATGGCTCTAAGACGAGAGGTGACATTGAAACTCCAAAATCCCCCAAATACTCATCAAGTCCATCTTTCCGGCCATTAACTTAGTGGGAGTGCCTATGTGCTTCACCATCTGAATTGTAGCTTTGGCAAGTCTTTGTGGGAGAAAGAGCACGCAGAGTGGACAAGTATTATCAAAATCTCCTGACTTTAGATACTAAACATGGTGATAATGTGTAAAATAATAGCACACAAGTGGAAATTAGTGAGAGATCAAGTACTGAGTCTGTGGCTTGGAGGTTAAAAAGTACATGAATATCACATTGTTTATTTCTGGTGAACGATTGGAACCTACATCCAAATATTTGAATATTGTGGTTTTATTCTTTAAAATGAAAAGGGCCGGTGAAGTTTTTAAATGGTCAAATGGTGATTAGGCACTAATCATCCCTATCACTTGTACTTGTTCTTTTTTTGTTCATATCTTGTCCCTTGGTATACTGTATTGTTGTCCATACTATATGATATTATGTTGTATATGTCACCTTGCTAACAGTAATAGAGTGCATGTTCCAAACATGCATAGGAAACTACTTGTTGCCCTTTAACTAGGCCAAAATTTTTTTTGTAGTCAATGCAGCTATAGATTGCATTTATTTAAGGGTTTTCACTTTCATTTCTAGTGGCTTTGGTTTTTCAAGAGTAAATCCTCATCTTCTCACGGTGATTCATCACTTTTGGAACTTAAAAATTCTTTGCCAAAAGAACATGTTTATTTAATTCATTCACAAAGGACAGGGTTCCTGTTAGGAGTGAATGGTTATTTTGGTATTCTTTATTACATGTATCAGCTACATTCTTCTTTTCTGCAAGATGCAAAGAATGTGTTTTGCAACGTTGGGGTATTACCTTAGAACATTCTATATTCTTAGATTATCTTCTTAACAATGCATTATTTGGGTATAATGATTTGGTCAATATTTTAATAATTGTGCTCTTGTTTAGGGTTCAGGTTCTAGAATGCCATACATTATTTTCACTCAATTTCCCTTTTCATGTATTTTTATCTAGATAAACATGTTTTATTTAAAACAATAAAAAATAGATTTTTTTTAGGACAAACTTTCCGATCTTTTAGAAATAACATTTAAGAAAATATAAAAAGTTCATTAACTAATTTATTAAAAATTTATCTTTCTATATACACAAATTATATAAACTGAAAAATAAAAAATAAAAGTAAAATTAAAATCACTCATAAAACTCCAAATTTTAAATATACATAAATTTAGATAATTCTATATTGTAGAAGCCAAGTTCTACACGCAGAATTGGGTAGTTCTGCACACAGAACTCATGTTTTGTTGCGAAGAAATTTGGGAAGTTCTGCACACATAACCCAAGTTCTGTAGGCAGAATGTGCGTAGTTCTGCTCCTAGAACCTAGGTAGTTCTGTGCTGTCAAACTTGCATAGTTCTGCACGCAGAACCCAAGTTCTACATTGCAAAACCTAATTTGTGTGAATTCTGTATCATGTATAACTGTATGGTGCAGAACCATGCAGCTTTGCACCTAATACAAAATATAAAAATATTATATAATAAAATAAAATTATGTTATTCAATAATTTAATTTAAAAAAGTTTATAAATATTTTTATCTAATTAAAATTTATATAAGAATAAAACATTTTATTTAAATATTTAGATATTTATTTAATATTATATATATTATGTATTAAATATATTATTTAAAAATGAAAAAAAATATTTGTATAATCTTATATTTAAATATATGTTTTATTTAAAAGAGGAAAAAAAGCTTTTTTTGGGACAACCTTTCGAATTTAAAAAAAATTTAATGTTCGTCAATGAAAATTTCTAGAACCATATAGTTCTACTACATAGTCTGTGTACAACCTTATTATTTGAATATTCAATTTTTTAGTATAATAAAAATAATTTATTTGGTTATTTGATATTTATTTAAATAAATTATGAAATTGTAACATAAAATGTGAAAGTATTAAATATTGGATTGTTATTTAATATTTTTATATTTTGTATGTATTAATATTTATAAATATGTACATATTAATAATTTTATATGTGTCTCAAAATTGAAACCAATACGAATTTTATTAAATCATACTGGGCAATTCCCCTTATTTTTTAATCAAAATCAATACTCTACACCGTACAGTGCACGATATACACCTCCTAGTTGTTTAATGTTCATCAACTTTACATATACAACTTTTTGATGCAACGGTTTATCAAAAGTAATTCATTTAACTATTTATGAGACATGCTTGAAGGTGAAAAATAATATTATTTTTTATAGAATAAGTGTGCAGAATGACCCTATTAAATGATTATTAAAAAAAATTATAAATGAATATGATATTATATTAACAATAGAAAATAGGATAATGAAATAGAATATTAGATTGAGTTTATAAATAAATCTCATTGTTATAAAAATAGAAATATAAAAATAAAAAGAAGTCAAATATTCAGAAAATCAAATCAATTATTAATTTATTTTAATACACAATATTTTTTAATAATAGATTGGATTTTGATACATGATATTTTTTTATATCTCTTTAAACTAAATATGATATAATAAAAATGATTTGAATTTAAAAAATATGATATAAGCTATTCACTTCATCAAGACTACTAAGACTTTTAAGTGTAATGATAGAGAACCTTTGGTAAGAGCAACAACAGGAATACTTTGATATGCATAGCAATAGATGATTTAATAAGAGCCATGATAAACACATTCCGATAAGATTTGATCACAATGGTTTGAATTATCCTGAGAGTTAATAAAGTTTGGTATAAATCAAATGACTATTAGATGATCGAATGAATGACGAAGTCGGAGTCGAAAATGATGACTTAAATAGATAAATTGTTATAGGAACTCAATTGAATGTTGCAGAGGTTTTTGGAAACATGTGCGGGTGTGTGGTGTGATTTTTGTAGATCTAGTTTTTGCGGTTAGGATCATAATCATTTAATATATACCGAATGATTAGCAGCCAATTTAATAAATGACAAGAGTCAAAAAAATTAAAAATGTTTTTGTAATCTTTTTTTGTAAAGAGGGATTTGATATCATATTAAAAAATGAATATAATTATAATATCATATTAAAAATAATAAATAATGTAATAATATAAAATTCTAATGATTCATTGTTTTAATTAAAATATTATGATAATTTAATTTAATATAAAAAATTCGTTATTACTAATAAAAAAAATTAAATATTTTTAAAATCAAATTAATTATTAATTTATTTTAATATATAATATTATTAATAATTAATTTAATTTTGATACATGGTATTTCTTAACGATGATCATTTAAAGAATATTTTTTCTTATAAAAAATTTACTTATTTTGAAACACAAAAAGTTTAAAAATACATCCCAAACCTTTTGAATATTATTTTTTTTTCAATTTCAAATTTGAGAATATATGAATTTAAACAAAAAGAAACATACTTCCTCTAATAATTAATTACAAAAATTGTTAAACCACTGGTATCTTTAGGGATTGCCCATAGAAAGTATCATATGTAATAATAAAAAAATGATTTAAGATGAGATTACAAAAAGGATTGATTTAGAAGCAAAATTGGTAAAAATAATAATAATAATAATAATAATAAATCGTCATAAAATGGAAGAACATCATTAAACGAACTGGTTAATGAACACTATCACAGACGGAGTCTCAAGCCGCGCCCATTTCCTTTCGCGTTTTTCTTTTTCTCACCACCGCTTTTATTTTCAACTGGTCTCTCTCAGACATTCAACCGTCCCCTCCACCCGCCATCCCTTGAATTGACTACGTCCCCCTTCTAAAACAATTCTCTCCTCTATCTCTCTTTCTCTCTCTCTCTCTCTCGCTCTCTATCTGAGATGAGTTTTCAGCTTCCATTAATGAAGAGACTCAAATATTTGGAATTTGAGTTCTCTGGCGGTTCCATATTCGGTTAACTTTGAAAATTTTCATCTGGTTACTCCATATTTTCGAAGAATTTAACATTTTTTACTTTTTTAAATCTCTGCTTTTGGTGATTTTTGTTATTTCTTTTTTCTGTGGCCAGCCCCATTTGGGTTTTGTGTTCTCTGGAGTTCAATTATATGGTTTAATTTGAGAATTTTTTAAAACCCCACAAATTTTCTCATCTGGGTATTTGAGATTATTGATTCTTTTTTTACATTTTTTTCATTTCGAAAAGTATTTCTTCTTCTCCTTCGTCTTCTTCTTCTTGTTTTTTTTTTTTTTTTTTTGTTTTGTTTTATAATGGGAATCTGGTGAAGAGTATTTTTAGCTGGTGGTGAAGCTTGAGTTGATACGTTTAGAACTTTGATTGAAATGGGTAAAAAGAGGAGCGAAAATTTCGATGCCAAGAAGATAGTAGAGTTCTTGAACCATTTGGTGGTGGAGAGGCCTCTTTTTCATGTTTTGATTGCTTTGATTGCAATTGGGTGGGTGATCGAGAGATGGGTTTTGTCCTTCTCCAACTGGGTTTCTCTTGCTATTGCTATTTGGGCTACCGTTCAGGTAATTCATTTCTTTCGCTGATTTGCTCTGATTATTTCTAATATTGGTATTCAAATTCTGTGTGCTTTTCACTATTTGCAATTCGGTGTGTTTGTCAATATTCAGTGGGTGGGTGTGAGTTGATTGTGGTTAATTATTAGTCATCTGAACTATTTATATATGTTCAAGTTTATGTATATTTTCTTGTTTTTGTTGAACATTTATCATATCCTACCCCGATCTGGTTGAAGGAAAATGGTCTATGTAATGTAGATTTACTTAGGTGAGCTGAATCTATTCTCTTATCTTATTTCAAAGAATATGTGCATTGTTATTTGTTTGTGAGGGATCATTAATGAGACAGGTCCAAGGTCTGTACTCACAATGATACAAAAATATACCCTGAGATCCTTTCTGATATAATACATAAGATGTCACTGTTAGCTTGACTTTATAGCATAAAGGGATGTTTGGTCCTCTCCCGCATGACGATTTCTAGTAGTTTAGATCAAGTGTTTGGATCATGGGTGTTTATTCTCATCTTGAATTAGAATGTTGAAAGAAACTTTTGCTTAGTTACTGGAGAAGGATGTCTAAGCCAATTCTACCAGGTTTTATCAGCTACATCAAATTATGTACCTTGCATTGCTTTTATGCTACTAATAAAGATGGGAAGTGTGCTGGTCTAGCATTTCAGGTATTTCAGGTACCAATTTCTAGTTCATAGGAGTATGCACATTAAACTAGTGAATTGTACATTAATCTGCTTTGTGAGAGTTGCAAGTCCATATGGCATCAGAAGTGTAATGTGAAATAGGATTGTCATGATTGTGCCATCCAAAGGTCACTCCATGTATGTAAATTTAATGTAGAGGTGAAAATTAGTGTGAGTATGCGTCCCAAAGGTGAGCATGCCCACGGATGGTGGTACAAGAGCTGTGTGCCGATCCTAAACAGTTTATTTTATCTTGTTCCTCTTAATTGTATAGTATTAATCAATGTCGTTGGTTATAGTTCTAGTTCTGTTTAAAATTATTGAATCTAGTTTTTTCTAACTTGCCTTGAATAGGTACTCCTACTTCCTTTTTAGGCAATGTTCCAAAGTATAACTTTTTTGTTTATTTATTTCTTTAGTACTAAGATAAGTGCATCTAAAAATATAAAGATTGATGACTCTAGAGGTGTTATAATCTAGTATAAACAGAGTTCGAAGTCGAGAAAAGGATATCTACATCCTTCTTGAATCTCAATATTGTCGATGGCAAAATTTCTTCAACCAATATAATGAAAGTTCTAAAGCAAGTAATTATAGGTATGTGTTCTGTTCCCGTGTAAGTAGAAGAACTTTGGGAAAGTTTTTATACAGGATCATCCCATTTGAGAAGGTTGAGATTGGGTAAGTTTTTTAATGCAAAAGCTTATTGATATAACATTAATTTTAGTTTTTTTTAATGAAAAAATTTGGCTTTTATTTACAAAACCCTTTATTTCCTATAAAACATTTGTACTTTAGTTGAAAATGTTAAAAAAAAATGACAAAAAACAAGGTAAGTTGAGTCAAACCCAAACAGGACACAAGAGCCATTTTTATGATTGTCTTGATGTTTGATTTTAAAAAAATAAATAAATAAATAAGTAAAGAATATGCAATATCTTGACTTCTAATTATTGGGAGGAAAACGCCATTTCTGAGTAAATAAAATTCTTTCCCAAATATAGCACTTATTTCTCCCCATCCAGATCACCTTAGGACTAGTTAGAGGAAATGATCTAGTACATTTCTGACCTTTTATCTTTCTTTTTTTTTATTTATTTATATTGAAGCCTTTGTTACTTCATTGATACATATGAATTCTCCTTCAGGCCCAAAACTCGTGATCTATAGTCCTCTCTGCCATGCAAGAGAAATTACTGTTACAGACAATGATACACAGTCTCTCTTTATTAGCAAGGAAAGAGTTGTTTAATTACCTCATTGCCACTTGCAGCTTTTGCATAATGATTTATGTCCCATGTTTAGCGAAATGATCTTGCTTTGCTCATCATGTTTCTTGTACACAAGAGAAGTCCTTGGCAGTCTCTAGTGCATTGATCAAATATATTGACTGCATAAATCTCTATCTCTCTCTCTCTCTCTCTCTCTCTCTCTCTCCAACCCCATGGGATCCTATTTAAGAACTGTAGATTTTGGATTCTACATGGAAATAACATCTCGCAATTACCTAATTATGTGCAGTACGGGAGTTACCAGCGCCAAATTCTTGTGGAAGACTTGAATAAAAAGTGGAAGCGAATCATTTGGCACACATCCGTATGCTTTCCTTTCTTTAAGCATTCTTTTTTTCTTTTTTTTTTTTATTTTTCTAACTATCTTGTCTGTCATGTTTGTTGAGGTTGAATAAATTGACACTCTTAAGTGCATGGTTTTAACATTCCTGGATACTTGGTTTTTCATTTGTTCATGTGGTAAATCATATATGAAATTTCCTCCTAATAATTTTTTCATGCTTCTTCATTTTCATGCAGCCTGTGACGCCATTAGAGCACTGTGAGTGGCTGAATAAGCTTTTGATGGAAATTTGGCCCAATTTTGTTAACCCAAAGCTGTCAATAAAATTCTCATCCATTGTTGAGGTTCGTATTGTGAACAAAGCCAACAAATAGCAGCTGTTGTTGTTTGTTCCATATGTCTGCTGATTGTTTCAGAATATAGGTGTGAGCATTGTGTTTCCTGTCCTTTTTCAAACTCAATTATTGAAGTTTCTTCCGTTTCAGTGTCTTGAATGAGTGTGATAGTAATTGTATGATTTGCAATTCTTTTATACTTTTGGACTTGGAGTGATTTGGTTGATTGTAACATGACTTGCATTGAGTTCTCAAATCAGTCATTGTGACGAAATCAAATAAATATAATCCTGGATAACTAAGCTCTGGTGAAGAAAGCATCCAGGTCATGTTGGTTATAGATAGTAAATAGATTAGCAATCCCTTGGACCCTTATATTGTGAATTATAAATTAGTATGAGATTGATATAAGCTGCATGGTAAAGATAATATGATTACTAACCCTATTGGTTTTGGTGCACCTTTATCTCACTTCTTCACATTAGTTCAGCCATTCACTGTTGCATCCATATTCATGAAACTTAAATTATCACCTAACCGACAGAGAAAATGAAATAAGGGTGGAAGATAATAGTCTTGCGTCTTCTCTCTCTGGTGCTGGTTTCTTTCCCATATTTGTGGTTAATTGTTAATCTCTGGTGCAGAAACGTATGAAACACTTGAAGTCAAGGCTGATAGTAAGTGTGTGTGAAATTTTTTTCCATATCTTTAAGGCTTATGCTCCACGGACAGATGTTTACTTAGAGCAATAATCTCTTCCCCAGGAAAAAGTTGAGCTGCTAGAATTCTCATTAGGTTCTAGCCCTCCCACCTTGGGCCTTCATGGCATTCGATGGGCAACTTCAGGTGATCAGGTTTGGTTTTTGAATTACTTCTACTTATACTTTGATGTCTTTTTGGGAGTTATTCTGTTCTTAATAAGGTGCACAAAAACTGAGCTATGATTTATATCAAGCCAATTTTAAATTCATTTTCATGAGAATGAATCATACTAAGCAAAAAAATGACTATAACAACTTCCCTAAAGTATATTAAGGATATTGATGCTGGTTAAAAAGTCAGAACCAAAGTAATCAAATTGCACCCAAATAGCTAGTTTCTTTTTGTGAAGTCTCCCTCTTAGTCTGGGTTTGGACCAACAATATACTATCTTGATAAACCAAAGGGGACCATCACTGTGTGTTACAGTAAGGTCATCTATGTTGGAGGCATCAAATGAAATAATTGGGTGACTAAGGTGATATTTGATAAAAGCTGAAAATCTAATACTTAAATTTAAGTGCTAAATTTGACATTGATTTAATTAATCAAATTAATATTTAAATGTATTACTATTAATATAAGGTGCTAAATTTTAAAGTTAACACAAATAAATTATCATTCTATTCTATTCAAAATAGATAAAGGAATTAAAACATGTTAAAATAAATTCTATTCATCTCATAAGTTTTACTATGATTATTTTACATTAGAAAACATTCTAATCAATTTTTTTTCATTTATTAATATTGACAAACACAATATCCACTTCCATCAAAAACAAAATAATACATTACACTTTTGTTGTGCCAAACACATAATTTTTGATGATTTAATAAAAGTAAAATGGGAAATTTTTTTCATATATGTGAGAGAATGCTACACAATGGGTGGTTGAGAAATTTATTAAACCTAAGATATAAATAAAAAATAATTTTAAATTATAAAGGGCAACGCCCTTTGAAAGAATATGATATGAACATTTTTGTCATAAATAAAAGAATTACCATAAGAAACTTGCTCTCTGTTTTTTCTTAATTGAGTTAACTAAGTTTTCCTAGCTAAAACCTTGGTTTAGAAATTCTTAGTTCACATAAAGTTTAGCACTTAATTTTTTGTTAAAATACAACTATTCGAGGATATGTGTTGAGTATTGAGTCAACAACACTAAGAGGTCAAAAAGATGTGCAAGTGGTAAAACTACTAGTTACCAATTAATAGAAGACATTTATGTCAGAGAACCATTCCCAATTCACCTAAGGGCCTAGATCCAAAACTTTGTGCTTTTATATCAAGAATTGCAAGATTTTCCTATGGGTTTCTCAATTTAAATGTTGTTGATTATCACATAGAACTTACCTAATGTTTTGGCAGAAAATATTGAGACTGGGGTTTGATTGGGACACCAATGACATGAGCATTTTATTGCATGCTAAGTTGGCAAAGCCATTTCGTGATGCAAGAATTGTTATAAACAGCCTTCACATCAAGGGTGAAGTAAGTCAAAAGGCTTTTCTTGTCTTTAATTTCATTGTCCTTGAGAAGTATTGGTGATTGTGTTGGATATATCTCATTATGTTTTTAATCTTCAGATCAACAGTTTTAGATTGTAACATGTTCTCGTTATTGTCCTTATTTTTTACCTTAAGTGTTTTTTGTCTAGAGTACATGAGTTTTCTTTTTCTTGAGGCATAAGCCTGTCCTTTCATTAGTGGTTGTTCAAATAGGAAGTAAACAGTTGCTGCTTCACAAATACAAAATAAAATGAAAACAATGGAAGAGAAGCAGCTTCTTAGCATCTACTTTTCTTTCAAGTTGCTCATTTGTCAAAATTAATTCAATGTGAACTTGGCAAAGCAATAGCTGCCATAGGCTTAATAGGAACATCAGCATCATGAAAACTTTTGAAACATCTTTATAATCTGGGGTAATTTTATAACTGAGTGCCTGATATTTCTTGCTTGTCTGTAGGGATTGATGATCTGGAGTTGTACATGTTTTTTGCTGGTATCATGCATAAATTTTAGTATTGCATTTCAAAGAATGCTAAGAAAAAATATCTATGCACATCCTTTTTCATGCATAACTGGGAAGTTTGTTTTGTAGTTTCTTGTTAACCAGGGATTTCAAACTTTGTATAGATTCTCTTTACTTGCATGACCTGGATTCTTGGATCTGTGTTCATAATGTCGTTGATGAGAATGATAAGGGATGACTATATGAAACAATGTTTGATGAATGCTGTGCCTCGCATGTATTATGGTTAGTTTGGAGACTTGGCATAGGGGTGAACTTCTAATAGTTTTTTTCAGCTTGCTGCAGGTTAAGTTGCTTCACCCCTGATTTAAGCTTTTCTAGATGCACTTAGTTTTGCTTTTAATAATTCCTATTATTGTCCCCTAGACTGCGCCTCCATTGATTTTTGGTATATGCACATTGTTCTGCACAATCTCATTTGAAGGGCCAATATAAATTCCTCTCAACTTCTTCACCTTCTTTCTTTCCTCACAACATGAAAAGAAATGGAAGAAGATATTCTTTGACTTATTCTGTATGAAGAGTTTGTCATGTAGTAGCAAAGCCAGTGTACAGGGCCATGTTCTGCCAAATTTTGGACCTTAAAGAGCGATGAACTCCTCTCTTGAGATATGGGGCTCATATTCTACTGTTGGAAAGCATGAAGAATCCTCAAAGGGAATGCAAATCTAACGAATAATCTTAATGGGTCATTTGACATCAGTCTTGAATTTAATTATATTTTGTGCCACTCATCCCCCACATTTTGTAAGGCTATGCTTCCACTCTCTTGCTATTTAAAAGCTCACTACATTTTGATCTCAAAATAATTGTACAAATTTGAGCAATAACAAGAATTAGCTGCTTCTCTGTCATTTCTGATGATAGGTTTCTGATATACATTTGTGCAGCTTCTTTTGATGCCAATTCTGAACGGAAGAGCAGTTCTATACTCATTTATGTCGGCTCCTGAAGTCAGAATAGGTGTTGCATTTGGAAAAGGTGGAAGCCAATCACTACCTGCAACAGAATTGCCAGGTGTTTCTTCTTGGCTGGTATGATTTCTTGGAGCTTTGTACAGAAGTGATCTTGGGGAAAAAAAATTCTTAAAACAACGTAAATTAGAAAAATATTCCAAATATAATCCAACCATATCGAGTTTTGAAAACTAGACGTGCCATGTCGAGTCTCGACATGGTCTAAAATAGGGCGGTCGAGTCTTGAACACTCAACATGCTGTCTCTCCCTCTCTCTCTCTATCTCCGGCCCTGCACCCTCTCTCTCTCTCTCTCTCTCTCCCTCTCTCTCCCTCTCTCTCTCTCCCGCCCTGCACTACATCCCCTCCCTCCCTCCCTCCCTCCCTCCCTTTGGATTTGCACAAAAACCAATTTCATGCAAATCCAGAGGGGGGGAGGGAGCTCTCTCTCTCTCTCTCCCCCTTTGGATTTGCACGAAAACCAATGGTTTTCATGCAAATCCAATGGGGGGGAGGGAGGGAGGGAGGGAGGGAGGGAGAGAGAGAGAGAGAGAGAGGAGAGGTAGGCAGGAGAGAGAGAGAGAGGGTGCACGGTGTAGGGAGAGACGGTGCATGTCACTGTATATGTCGAATCTTCAAAACTTGACATGCCCTATTTTAAACCATGTTGAGTCTTGAAGACTCGACATTGATAGATTATGTTTGGAATATTTTTTCGATCTACGTTGTTTTAAGAATTTTTTTTTTCCCCGAGGTTACTTCCGTACAAAGCTCTGATTTCTTGACCAACTACATACTCGAGCATATAACTACCAAAGTGAGAAGAGGATGAGATCTTGGCATCTTGAAAGTATCTAGCACTTTAGTATAGCTCCAACCTTCCAAAATTTCACTCTTTCCTGACTAGGCACTCAAAAGATCAGCCTGACTGAATAGGGTTCACACTTTTGTCACATGCATGTCAAAAAGAGCAAGGCATAAGGGAGATAACTGCATCCTATTATTGTCAGTAACCAGATGTATTTGGTTGATCTAACATAGCTCATGTTTTCATCTTCGCTGTCATTCCTCGAGAAAGAGGTTCTAAATTCTCATCATTTCATTTGGTCCCCTAATTATATATTTTATTCTCGTGCAGGTTAAAATTTTTACTAATACCTTAGTGAAGACAACGGTTGAACCTCGACGTCGGTGTTACCCTTTTCCAGCAGTAGAATTAAGGAGAAAGGCTGTTGGTGGTGTACTTTCTGTGACAGTAATATCAGCAGATAAGCTTTGTAGGACTATTAAAGGAAGCCCTCCTAGAAGGCTGCAGAGTTCTAGTACAAATGGTAGTTTTGAGGACAACTTTTCCAATACAGATCTGATAACATTTGTGGAGGTTGAGCTTGGAGAGTTAAACAGGAGAACAGAAGCTAGATCAGGATCAAGCCCAAAATGGGATGCAACATTTAATATGGTTCTACATGATGAGACAGGAATTCTAAAATTTCATCTTTATGAATGTATCCCAAACAGTATGAAGTATGATGATCTGGGAAGTTGTGAAATTAAGGTATTGTCTCAGAGATTGCATCTTTTCCTGTGATATGTTGCTAGGGGCCATTGTCTTCCTTATTGTGAAGGTTACTTTGTAACTTGCATATAGTGGAGTAAGTTGAAAATGCATTTGGTCCTTAGTAACATGAGTTGCCTAACTGCTAAGAAGGGTTCCAAATTTAAAACTTCTAGTTTGGAAGACGATACTTTGGTAGAAAGTTTAAAATTCTGGAACCATAATCACTTAAATGCTTTTAATATATAAGGTGATCCATCTTCATTATGTTGGTTATCATTTAAGCTGCTTTCCTGATCAGTGGCTTATCATTGACCAAATTGCTTCCAAGAGGAGCACATTTAAGTTAATTTGTCTTTTTGGAATGTATTTAAAGTGATGCTAATGCAATGTATTCCTGAAGAAGTGTGACCCTTTTGCCATCTTCTAATCAGAGCTTTAATTTTGAACAGATGAAATATGTTGCTGGTGGTTCTACAATATTTTGGGCCGTAGGACCAGATTCCAGTATAATAGCTAGACATACCGACCTTTGTGGAGAAGAAGTTGAAATAGTTCTTCCTTTTGAAGGAGTTAATTCTGGGGAAGTATGTGTATTCTTTAATTTATTTATTCTTGCAGGGATAAAAATAATTATTCTTGATGCCATGCCAGTTTGTATTATTCCTTTTTTATTTTTCATAAATTTAAGTAATTTTTAGGTGTAATATCTTATGTTATCAGAATTAGTGGTAATTTGTTGAAGCAAGCCCTAGCATGAGTCGTTTGTAGCCCTCATAGCACCAAGTGACAATAAGCCTTAATTTAAGAATGGCTAGGCAGTGTAGTGCATATCTGTCATGCATTTGGATTGGCCAAATAGAAGATTCTATAAACATGACTATCATGAAGTGGCATGGATTTAGTTTCATATCTATAATTACCCTTTATTTCCTTGTTCCTGGATAAAGGGATTTCATCCCGCATGTCTCATCAGCTGTTCATTTTGAGTTGAAACTTGTTCATCATCCTGTTGGGTTTTCTTATGTTTTGGCTGGTGGTTATTTGACTCCTATATTTTTCATAACAAGTTTCTTCGTCCTCACTGATTCTACTTTTTCTTTTGTTTCAGTTGAAAGTGAGACTTGTGTTAAAAGAATGGCAATTTGCTGATAATTCACAGAGCTCTAAGAAATTCCATGTTAACTCTGGACATTCCATAGGTGGATCATCCAATTTTCCATTAAGAACAGGAAGGAAACTCAATATTACAATTGTTGAAGGAAAGGACCTTGTTGCGAAAGACAAGTCTGGAAAGTGTGACCCATATGTCAAGATGCAATATGGGGAGGTGGAATTTATTTATTTTTATTTATTTCTTTATTTTTCTCTCTTTTGTCTTTTGCAAAAGTAAATGAGAACTCTGCATTTAGTTTTTTGTTATGTCAATTGAGATGTTCAGCTTTTAAACCAGACGTCTGATATTCTTCTAACTCCTCCCCCTTTTTTAGGCTTCTCGAAGAACATCAACTGTTCAAAATGCTACAAATCCTGTCTGGAATCAGAAGTTTGAATTTGATGAGGTTGATGGTGGAGAGTATCTCAAGATAATGTGCTACAGTGAAGAATATTTTGGTGATGACAATATTGGTAGTGCCAGAGTGAATCTGGAAGGACTAGTTGAGGGCTCATTACGGGATGTCTGGATTCCGCTTGAAAAGGTGACTTCAGGAGAACTGAGGCTTCAAATAGAAGCTGTAAGGAGCAACGGCTGTGAAGGACCACAGGTGATTCCCAATTCTGTTTGATTTATTTCTATTTTTTTAGTAGTACTGAGCAAGGATAATTGCGGAAGATTAAAAAACAAAGTAAATAGTGATAGGATGTCCTCTTTGCCTTTGTAACAAAAAATTAATTGACTTGATATGCGCTCCAGGCATGTGCCTGAGGTTGCCAGTGCTACATTAATTCTGCCAATCATGGGCTGGACATTGTAAATCCTCCCACCATGATGGTTCATATACTCCCGTGTATTATGGTTCGCAATAGATTGTAAGAAAAAAATTGGAAAATATCGTGAGGAGGTTTTACACATTTGTGTTTGTACATAGAATGCAAGTTTGCATTCTTCTGAACTGCAAATTATTATTCTTTTTTTACTCAGTTTCATGTCTTTCTCGTGTGCAGGGGGCAGGCTTTGGCTATGCATTAATTGAACTTGTTCTGGTTGAAGCAAAGGATCTTGCTGCTGCTGATCTCAGACGAACAAGTGATCCATTTGTGAGGGTGCAATATGGAAACACAAAGAAAAAGACAAAGGTCAAACAAACTATTAGTTATTATTGACAAAATTGATGCATTTTCGCAAGAGATATGCTAAATTGACACCTTCCTTGAGACTTCTGCTGTGGTTCATTATATCAGACAGTATTTAAATTTTTCCTTTTCCTTCCGTTCATGATAATGACCACACCAGAAACCTCATTTTGGTCGGTTTTGATTTGGATCACATCTTTATCTGCTTTTCTATTTCATAATTAGTTGTGGTCAGAATGCTCTGTGATAAGGAATAGTGGCATACTGTCATCTCTTACCGTAAACTACGCAAGTTAATGCACAGATAGACTTACTGAAAATGAAACTTTATAATTCCGCTTCTCCTTGCAGGTCATAAGAAAATCTCTGAATCCTGTATGGAACCAGAAGCTAGAGTTCCTTGACGATGGTTGTCCCTTGGAATTGCACGTGAAAGACCATAATTCCCTATTTCCAACAGCGAGCATCGGCCACTGTTTGGTAGAGTATCAGAGATTGTCTTTTAACCAGATGTACGACAAGTGGATTCCCCTTCAAGGTGTTAAAAAGGGTGAGATTCATATTCAGATAACAAGAAAAGTTCCGGTAATAAACAAAAGGCCCAGTTCGGAATCTGAAGCATCCCTAAGCAGAGAAGCATCCCTAAGCAGAGCACGCCAAATCTCTGTCCAGGTTTCTTGGTTTATCTTTCGTGACAAATTTACATCTTTGAAATGTATGGCTTGCCCTGATTTTTACAGTCATGTATCTAATGCCATGTTTGGTGAATTTGATCAGATGAAACAAATGATGACCATGTTTCAGACATTGATGGAGGAAAGCAATCTCGAAAGACTCTCTGGAGTTTTGAGAGATCTGGAAAACCTTGAGGAAATGCAAGAAGAGTATATGCAGCAGCTTGAAACTGAGCAGATGCTTCTCCTCGACAAGATTAAGGAACTTGGTGAGGAAATGTGTAACCCATCGCCACCCTCGAGCTGAAAATCTTCCCGTTTTTGAGTTCATTTTCCCAACTTTCGAGCTCTTAACTGATAACAAATTTGTAATATTTCTCACAACAAGAGCCTATAATGCTTCGGATATATAGTTTCGATAGGAGATTTAGTTTGTATACATAGCTGTTTGTGTATTTCCCCTTAAGCAAAAATAAATGAAATAAAGCAACCATTGATTTTTCATTAATTTCTTTTGGGTACCACAGAACAGAGCTCTATTGAAGGTATAGCAAATCGTGCAACCTCAAAAGCATAGTGTATCATCACGAGAATAGCAGAATTTGACAATAAACCATCCTAAAACTTGAAGAAAGAGAAACCAAGTTGACGTTGTTTATCAGTCACCATGCAGTTAAATCAAAGGCTCTTCCTCAAGCTCCCTAAAGCGAAACGCCATAAAGGTGTACCATGTGAGCTCTCTTATCCCTAACATGCTGGTTCCTGTCATTTGACTTTCCATACACAGATTGAAAATTCAGAAAATACTTCCACTATAAGTAATGGGGCTACAATACCTTCTCAGAAACCCTAAAGAATATCATCAAATTAAACTTTCAAGAAACAATCTTGACTCACTCAATTTTAATTTATCACCAAATAAATAAAAATGGTGGGCAATAAAATTTCTGCCTGAATTAATGTGGTTGGATTGAACACAGCTCCGATTTTCTTCCCTCACTGAAGACAAGCTCTGATTTTCTTCCTTCATTGGCTGCTCTCTCTCTCTCCTCGGGTTGTCGGCGGCTGGCTCACACCCACACACAAAGAATGAACGCATGGAAGACCTAAATTAGGTTTACTTTTTCATTTTTATTCTTTTTCATGCGTCGGCCCACTTTGTGGGCCTCTTTGTTGGGCTTTCCAAATAAGAAGAGAAAACCCAACAATCTCCCCCTCTCGACCAATCAGAGAGCTCAGCCAAACCCTCTTGCCTATTTGCCAATTGCAAATATCTAACATTGCTTTAAATAATGGTTTGATCATCATATCTAATAACTTCATCTCCAAAACATCACAAATCCAATAATAGCATACCTCAATATGTCTGGATCTTGAATAAAACGTAGGATATTTTTATTGAAATAGATTAAACTCTATTTATCACTAAAAATAACGTATTTTTCTTACTTACACCTTCTAGTAGAAACATTTTCAAACATAACAACCCTTTGCTAACTTCACTGATTGCATTATACCCGGTTTGGATTGTGGATAATACAACACATTTTTGCAATTTAGATTTTCATTGCATTACTTTCCTTGTATTAGTCATCAAATATCCCATGTGGACTTTCTAGAATCAACGAAACCAGGTATGTTTGCATTTGCATATCCACAAAGCACCGGATTATCATGGTTAAAACACAAACACGAACTAAAAGTACTTATGAGATATCTAAAATTCTATTTGATGGCAGCACGATACTCTTTACCAGGATTAGAGAAAAACCTACCAACCATGCCAACTGATTGGTCTATATATGGTCTAGTGTAAACTATTGCATATTTAAACAATCAACTACCAATGCATAAGATATTTTTTTCATCTCTTCTTTGTCATTATCACAAGTGAGACTTTACTTTGAGCTAATGCTTAGCAAGCGGAAAACTCACTGATTTTGCATTGCCCATATTAAACCTGTCTAAAACTTTCTCCATATACTTCTATTGAGACAACCACAACTTTTTATTCTGACGATCACAAGTGATTTTCATGCAAAGGATCTACTTTGCTGGTCCTAGATCCTTCATTGAAAATGATTTGCTCATGACTTTTTTTAGGTTGTCAATCTTTGAAATATCATGAGTAAAAATTAACATATTATCTACAAAAAGTAAGATAACTATAAAATCACCATCACGGAATTCCTTCATGAGCACACAATGATCAGAGATAGTTCTATGGTACCCATACTCCTCTATAGAGGTTCAAAGTATATGTACCACTACCTAAGAGCTTGTTTGAGATCATACAATCTCTTTTTCAATTTGCATTCAAAATTTTCTTTACTTCTAATCTCAAAACCTTAGGCTACTTCATATAATTTCTTCTTCTAAATCACCGTAAAAAAAAAGCAATACATCTAGTTGTTCAACCCCCCAAATCCATACTCGCAACCGAACCCCCCCTTAAATAGAAAACATTTTGACCACTTAAGAGAAGATTTCATCAAAATCAATATCTGATGTCTAATTAAACTCTTCCACAACTAATTTTACCTTGTACCTTGGTCGTGATCTATATTCTTCCTTTTGCAATTTGAATACCAATTTATTATTGAGTGCTCACCTATCTTAGGCAATTATAACAACTATAGGTGTGATTTTCATGCAATGATTACATCCCTTCTTGTATGGCTTTAACGTACTCACTTTAATGCTTATGTTCATTGCCTCATTGAATGTCTCTATCTCTTCCCCATCAATAAGTAAGATGTATTCATGTGGAGTATATCTCATAGAAGGTTGTCTTTATGTAGTAGAAACTCTGACCTTAGGCTATGTAGGTGGATTTGAAACATTCTCATCACGTGTACCATCATCATGAAGAGGAAAATCAATAGCAAACTTGTCATCACCCACATGCTTATCACCTTGTACATCTACCTTTGATTATTGTCAACTAGAGTTTGAGGTTGAGAGAAATCTGAATCTACATGAACTGATAACTCAACAGAAAATTCTTAAAATCAATCTCAATTTGATCATAAAAAAATACCACATTTCTCCTTCTGATCATTTTCAAGATTCTCGGATTCCACAATCTGTATCCAAAATCATCATCATGCCCATAACCTAAAAAAGATATACGTTTTGGTCTTGTCATCAAGGTTAGATTTTTTATCTTTTGGGACATACACAAATATCCTACAATCAAACTATTTTAAATGTTTGAAAGAAACGTCTTTCCCTATCCAAACTCTATTTGGAATATTACCATACAAAGCAATTGAAGAAGAAAGGTTGATCAAGTATAATGTTTTCATTATTGCCTCAAAAAGAGTTTGGCAGCTTTGCATGGGAAAGCATATAAACAACCCATTCACATGTAGTCTTGTTCATCATTTCTCCTAAGCCATTGTGTAGCGGTATCTTCAGAGTAGTTTTTCTTAAATTTGATACCATGGGTCCTATAGTAACTCTCAAATGGCCCTTTAGACTCACCACCATTATTTGCTCTAACTCGTTTCAACTTTCTCTCAATCTCTCTCAACCATGACATGGATTCGCTGAATTTCTCAAGTATTTGGTCTTTACTTTTCAACACAAAAATCCAAACCTTTTGAGATTGGTCATCAATAAAGATAACAAAATATAAAGTGCCATCAATAGATATATTTTTCATATAACATACATCAATGTAAACTAGATCAAATATATGATACTTTTTTGTGGAGGAGGGAATGTATGAAACAAAACTCTACATTACTTGCTAACTAAGTGATGAGTGCAAGGTTGGAGTGTAACAGACATAATAGGGAGAAGGTGCTTCTTTGCAAGGACTTGGAGGGTTTTTTCACTCAATAGATCATCTTTTATGCTAAAGATTTATGGAAGGCTTTTTTTACTCAACTGCATTAACTTTATCATTACAATTGATTAATAGTCTTGTAAAAAGTATTGTCTTTTTTCCTTTTGCCAAAATGAGAGAGCCCCTACTAAGTTTCCAATCGCCAAAGAAATTATAATAATCCTTATCATCTAACACTCTTCTAGAAAATCAAGTTGAGATGAATCTTAGAAACATGCCTCACATTCTTAAGCAGCAACTTGCATCCAATATTAGTCTTGAACAAAATATTTTCTAGACCAACAATTTTGGGTTTTAACTTATTACCCATTCTCAAATAGCCAAAGTCACTAAAATACATAAGCAGAAAATATCCCTCTATGGGGTAACATGACAAGATATAGCAGTAGATACAATCTAAGTGGAATCCTTACAAATAACATTGATGACACAATTTTCACAAATTATGAATGACTAATCAAATGCCACAACAATTGTGTTGTCATTTTGTCTTATAACTGATATTCCATTTATTTTCGTCTCATTTGTATTTTCTATACACTCTCTTGATATGCATAGACTTTTCACAATAATGATAAATGTTTAATTTTCTTGATTTAGATTGTTTTCTAAATTTTATACCATTTTTCTTCTCTTGGGATTCTTTGTCATTGCTTTCATTCTAATTCTTGCTTCCTGCTCCCCTATTTTGAGTAACCATAGTCTCATCAACTGAAACTAATAAACCGTATTTCTTCCTTCGAGCCTCCTCATCACCTGGAGCTAATAATGCCATTATAGTTTTGAAAGAGTCTTTAAAAAAAAAAACTCGAGAGAAAGTCTCTTTAATAGTTGATGCATCCTTTTTGTGTAAAGCGCTTTGCAACAAGACAAGTCTTATATCTCTTCACATCACCTTTTGAATTCATCTTGGGCTTAAATATCTATATGCAACTTATGAGTTTTGCACATTCTGGTAGTAGGATAAGATTCCACATGTCAACTCACTACAAAAAAGGTTTTTTCCCAATTCTTCTTTCTCGACATTTAAAGTGTACAAGCCTCTATTTTGCTTTCCCCAATGTTTTGACATACAAATATTGGCAAAAACACTTTTATGTGATGTTTAAGAGTCAAAATGTTGAACAAAATAGTTTCCATGCAACAATAAGCGGTGGTGAGAATTTTTGTCGATGTTTAAGTTCAAAATACTGATGAAAGTTTTCAATCTTGTCAACGTTTCTTATAATAAATGTCATCGTTGCTTTAAACTCTGTCAATACTTAGTTAAAACATTAGGAAATGGTAGAGAGAGTTGGACTAGAGAGAGAGACATATTCCAATATTTTTTTTTGGAAACATCAACATCTTAAATGTATCCAAATATTTTTTGATAAAATATCAAGAAATTATTTTAGAGAGAGAGGTGTCTAAAGAGAGTGTGTGAGAGATATATCTCGACGTTTTTACTTTAAAATATTGATATATTCAATGTTTCCTAACATTTCAGAGCAAAATATCGGGAAATCTTTTTAAAACTTTCATTCAGACCTTCTCTCCTCTATTCTTTCCTTTTGCTTTTCTCTCAGCTACTTTCTCCATTTGTCACTATTGCTAAAGCTCCCTGTTGTTGCCCCGTCGTCAAAGAAAGGTGTTGGGGTTTGCTCTCTACCGAAGGTTGCTCTCTCTCTCTCTCACTCTCTCTTATTACTATGCGCTGTTGGTGTTCTCTCTCTCTCTCCTCTCCTCTCCTCACCGCATCATGACCTCCATTTTCTATAAAGGTGAGTTTCTCCATTTTTTGCAACTTTAAATATATTGATGATATTGTTAATATATTAGTTTCTCCATTTCCTACAACTTTGGAAAGATTATGGCAAAATTAAGGCAAATTAAGATTAAATTAGGGTTTATTTATATTGTCATGCTAGAATTTGACAAAATTAGCACAAAATTAAGACAAAATTATGTTAATAAATAAATTAAATAAATTAAGATTTATATAGATAGGAAAGAGTAAAAATAATTATTATGTTTATTTTTATAAAAAAAAAATAAATTTGATTAACTAGGTAATGTTTAGTATAAATAAAAAAGTTCTAAATATTATTTTGATAATCTTTTACCCCAATTTCTTATGTTTAATATAGAAATTCAAGATAATACTATTATATAGTGGTAAAAGTATTCTCAAATAAGAAATAAAAATATATTTATTTTTTAAAGACATTAAAAGTATTATATTCTCCTTACATGAAACAATAATGTAAAGAGATTTGTTTGGTTTTAAATTTTCAATCCTGATGGCACTATAGTAATGTGTTCATTTATTAAATAATAATAATAATTTAAATCAAATATTTTATAACGAATTAAAAAACATTTACAAAGTTAATATGTCATATTCATGTGAGTTTAAAATTATATTTTAGAGCTATTATACATTTATATTCTAACTTCTCATTTAATTGTTAATATGTTGTTCATACTCTTTAATGTTCACATATGTTCTTAATTTTTAAAAATCATATTTCTTGTTATATTTAGGTTCAACTTAAATTAATAGATATGTGATATTCAACTACTATTTATATGGAAAGAAATTTTATGTTTATCCATATTCAACACATTAATTATAACAAATCTAACAAATATGTTATAAAAATAATAACTACACAAAAAAATAATAAAAATAAAAATGTTGAAACCAAAAAACTTGTGAGCACAACCTTTGCCCATGGATCCATTGACTTATCTTTTTTCATGTAAGTTATCGAGCATTACTTAGAATAAGAATGTTTTCTATCATACCCTTTAATCTATAACATCAAAAAGCATGAAATTAACTAAGTACCACTGTTTTGATCATTGCTCAGAGCAAAAACAAATTTGATTAATCAATCAATAGAGAATAATGGTTGAAAATAATAATAACAATGTAAGCAAAAATAAAGATGAAATCAATTCCATCTAATAAGATATTTGAACCTAAGATAGATTTGTTTATCAACATTAAGTATTGATAACCCTCTAAATGAGGATGACTTTATTGTGCAACTTAGCCAATGCACTTTATAAAGCATTCCACTAGGCAACCTAAAGAGATTTATGAATGTTATAAAGAATCGTTCTTAATGTTATATGATTTGATATTTAAGAAATGTTGTATAAATATTTAGTGACAAAATAATGTTAGTTTATATAAATGTTGTATAAAAATGATGAACATACATATGAATACTGATTTAATATTCTCTTTGTATATATATAATATTCATTTATTATATATATTGTTTTTTTCTCTTTTGATTAATATATATATATGTATGGAAAAGAAATGTTGAGATATTTATTATTTATTACATTTATTATATAGCGTATTCATTATATAAATACTCAAATATTATTACTTTTTTTTTTCCATTCATTTCCTTATTTTTAATTGGTGACTTATCTTTGCTTTGGTGTATTAGTACCAACACTTTTGGTTTTGTGTATCACTCATCTTTAATTCTGATATATTTATTTTGATAATGTTTACATGTTTATTTTATTTCATATTTACTTATTTCTAATTAACATATTTCAAACTTTTAATTATTGTACTAGAAACAAATGTAAACATGTCTCATGGAAGAGGGAAACTAAAAGGGAATTAGAATTAACAAAATATCTAAAAAAGTATTGCAGACAATTGTTACTGAGTAGCCAAATGAAGAAGAAACCACTATTTTGTATAATGCTATATTTGTTAATTTATCAAAACTCATTATTATTTTAAAAAAAATATTGAAATAGGTCGTTTATTAATTTATTTTCTTATATTTTACGTCTAATGATATGTAAAGTACTCAAAGAAAAGGGAGGACCACTCTGAAAGACATATGAGAGCTTAGATCACAGCAATTGTAGTGTCCTTCAATTTTGACCTATAGCCTGCTGGAGAGGAATCGCAAATATTAGCTGATTTTTGTGGTCTTGTGGATAAAAGTTTACAAATTTACCCCCATAGTCACAGGGATTGGTATAGTATCCTTGTGGCATAAATAAAAAAAAAAAAAACCACCAAATGAAAGCCTTTATAAAAGTACTTTCTAGATTTATTTCCTTTTATAATTGTGGCAACATGTTTTGATTCAAGTGTTTTCTTTTACACAAAAAAAAATTATTTGAAATAGAATACGAGGGTGATGCTAAATTATTTGTTCTCAAATCAATTTTCACAAAATTTAAAGATTATATGTATACTCTTAAAAAAATATATTATGACGAGAACAAGACTGCTAAAGTGATTTCAACAAATGTTCCAAATGGTCACAACTCTCATGAATGGGATGCCATAGTTTCACACTGATACTCAAAATGTGGAAATATAATAATAGATTTAGATACATAACAATTTGTTTATTTTTATATTTTTACCTGAATAATTCATAATATTTTGCAGAAGAAATCAGAATTAGGAAAATAGATCCGAATACATCAAACGTATACGTACACTTGTAGCTCTAAGTCATTTGAAAGCGGGGTAAGGGAATTAATAATTATTTTATATACTGATTGTGTATTTATTAGTAATTTTTTAGTTTATAACAATTTAGTTTCAGAAATTAGAAACATGATATACCCCTAACAGAATTGAACTCTACAAAACTACCTATAAGAGGAAGAACTGTTCATATGAGAACTCAGAGTTTGTCAGTATGATAGTAAGCTCCTTAAGTTTTTTATATCACTTCATAATAAATATTTGTACTAATATTTCTATGAGAGTTTGTATTGATATTTCTATATATATTTTTTATACATAGAAACAAATTGATGAAATGATTGCATCTTAACAAGACACTTCAACACAAGAGTCCATCAATCAAATTGAGGATAGGGTGATCCTCAAGTTATTGGCAAGAAACGTCTGGATAGAGTGATAAATAAAGAGATGGGGCTAACAGTTAACAACTACTATGGAATATCATCATCTTCTCATATAAAGGTAGCTCTAATAAAGAGTTAATCAAGATGTGGCGTCAACCGAAGGAAACAAAAGAAAAATTAAAAATATTGTTTCAAATGTTTACATAAGCATTTTCAGATATGCATTGCAAGTACTACTTAGATGTTAAAAGAGCTAATAGACTAACTTTTGTTCTTTATATAATATAAATTATACTACATGACATTTTATATTTGTTTTAATTATAAATATATTATTTTTATAAGATGATTAGTAGCTCTCCATCCGTACAGAGAGTGGTCCTATGTCTTGAGGCAAAGGAACATAATGAGTATATTGTATGTAATCAGACATTATGTTTGTTAATTAACTACTTTTTGTAAACTTAAACTTATGAAATGGTTGCTAATGAGTTCTTTATTTTTGTGGTTTAAATTGTGTTTACATTATGTTTGCACTTGATGTATGATTGGAGTTATTTGAATAGTTGTTTGTTTGTTTAAAGTATTGTTAATGAGTTATTTGGTATTTGTGATTGATAGTTGTTTGTTTGAAATTTGAATTACTATTAATGAATGTTGGAATTATTATGTGTTGGAATCATTATGTATTGGAATCATTATGTGTGGATGAAGTATAAAATTTAGAGTTGTTTGATATTGTAGTTGATGGTTATGCAATGAACATGTTGGATTTGAGGGTAAAATTTGGCAACAAACATAAACTAATCATATATTTTAAAAAATTATAACTCTTCCCGACATTCCCAACATTTTTAAAGAAAAACATTGGTAAGCATACATGGATTTGCTTACATTTAAACTTCTAATTGTCGATAAATGCTTTAACATTTGTCAACGTTTCAAGGTTAAACATCAAAAAATGGTTATATCTTCCAACATTTTACTAGCCAGAAATATTAGAAAATGCCAAAAATTTGTTGATGTTTTTGTGACAAAAATGTGAGCAAAAATCAAAAGATTACCCGATGTTTATTTACAGATATATGAGAAATCTTCGATCAATTTTTAACCGATATTTTGTCCAACATTTTTTTTGTCGCCATATCTTTTAGCTATGCTTATAAAAGGTCAAGAATGGTAAAAAAATATATAAATGAAAATATTGGGAAAAACTATATTTTTTGTAGTGTTAACAGCAGTTCAACTAAATCGACTATTAAAACTTTTTATGAACTTTGGATGGTAAAAAGCCTAATTTAAAACCTTTGCACATTTGGAGATATCTAACTGAAACGAGGCCTTATAGACCTAACGAAAGGAAATTGAAGTCAGAGACGGGGAGTTGCTATTTTGTTAGTTACTTTGAAAGATCCATTGGTACAACTTTTATAATCCTACAACTAAGTCAATTTTCGAGTCGAGAAATATTCGATTTTTTGAGGATATCAAGTCAACTAAGATCCTTATGGTTTTGACTTTATTTATTTGCAGAGCTTGCTTCTGTAGAAGAAGCTAAACTGCTCAAATAGTCTAAAATTTTTTGGAATAAACAAAAAAATTTATCAAAATTTTTAATTAATAAAAAATTTTATTATTAATGTCTCACTTACTCCTTTCTCTCTACTCCTCTCATCCATTTCCTTTGATTTCGATTTCATTTCTCTCTAAACTAATCAATTGTCTCTTTTTACTCCATTGTCCCTCCCTCTCTCTCTCTCTCTCCGATACCATTTCCTCTCCAATTTTTTTCGCTCTCCAAATCCCACATCTGATTTAGAGATTGAAAGAGAGAGAAAGTCCTAAGACAGTTGAAGATTTTGTTTAGCAACAAAATTACCATTTTATACAAAATAGTATTCGTCAAATTTTTAGAATATTTGAATCATTCCGTATAATTTTTTCTTATTTTCATGAAAATTTTCAAGTAACATACTCACAATTTCTTATATAACATAGTTTGTAGACCAAATTGTTTGTATGCGGGTTTGCCCTGAATTATCATTTGGACGAAGTTAGGTTTTATGATAATTCAACTTTAAACGTGATTGGACCATAATGGGTTGGGATTTTTTGCATGCACTGACCCAGCCCAAGGCCTTACAAATTGCGAGTCGGGATATCACGTGCCTCTCTTACTTTGGAAAGAGATTGCAAGATATTAGTCTGATACTATAAAAGTAAGACAAAGCTTCAGTTGCCAGCAGCAGAGAAAGTCATTGCAGATTAATGATGGGCTTGCTTGGGTGTCTGGTGATAGAAGATATGTATACAGAGAAAAAGAAATAGAATGAAAGATAGAGAGAGAGAGAGAAAGAAGGAAGAAGAAGATAGAAGAGAAAGTGAGTAAGGTAATCTGGCAATACCTAATCTTCCATTATTTCAGCTGCTAATTATACAAGAATAGATTGATTGTTAGGTTGTTCTAACTACATTAACCGATCTTGTTATTTCAGTTATCACTAACTAAAATTGGTTGCAGTTAGTTAAGACATTAGTTGTTAATTCTGCTGCTATTGTTGTCTCTTTGTGCTGCGCTTCCTTCTTCTTTGCTTCCTCTTGCTATAACATATCCCATCCCTTTAAATCATACTTGTCCTCAAGGATAGAAAGTTGGAAACTGTGAGCAAATGAAACTCACATCCTCCTATGTAGCTTCCTCTAGACTCAAGTTGATCCAACGAATAAGCCATTGAGTAACAGGTTTACTATCTCTCAGAATAACCCTCCTCTTCAGTATAGCTTCAGGTTCTACCAAGGCCTGCTTATCTATTCCTATGAGAAGTAGTGAGGACATAAGCTTCTGCATTGGTCCCATTTTTTTCTTGAACATCGACACATGAAATATATGATGAATTTTAGACCCCGATAGAAGTTGTAGCTTATAAGCAACTTTCCCAATCTTTTTTGTGATCTGAAATGGTCAATAGAATTTAGAAGACAACTTCAATTGCTTCTCAGTTCCACAGATTGCTATCTATATGGTTAGAGCTTAAGAAAGACCTAATCTCCTATTGCAAACTCCTTCTCAATCCTATCTGATCAACCTTCATTTTCATCATATTTTGAGCTTTTGCTATTGATCCCTTAAGATCTGCAACATGTCCTGTCTTTGCTATAAAAAATTTATAGTTGCTGCAGTGATTATATCAAAACATGGACCCCAAGGAATGGACTTAGGTTTATATCCATATAATGCCTCAAAAGAGGTGATTTGTATACTTGAATGGTAGGTAGTATTCTACCACCATTCAGCTAGACTAAGCTATTTGAACCAAAACCCAGGCCTATCAGATGTCATGCACCTCAAGTAGTATTCTACATATTGATTTAACCTCTCACTTTAACTATCAGTCTGAGGTTGATAAGCACTGCTTAAGTTCAATTGAGTACCAACCAATCTGAAGAGTTCTTGCCAAAATATGCTTGTAAAAATTTTGTCCCTGTCTGTCACAATGGAATCAGGATACCAGTAGAAACTTGCACGTATGGCTTTGGCCGAGCTTTCATGAGGTATCTGATAACCTTGCTTCTGCTCATCGACGACGCACCTCTCCTAACTATTACCCATTTATTCTGGAATAATCTTTTTAGAAGGGACAATTTTACATATTTCTATCAAATCCTTCTATTCTTAAGTACAGATGGTACCATTTCGATGTGTTTTGATTCTTTCAAACAAGAGATGTTTGATACTTTTGAATCCATTGTATCTGAAGATCTGATCTACAAATACTTTGGCTACTTTGAGTGTAGTATAAGGATGTTGTAAGCTTATAAAATGGTTGAATTTTGTTAATCTATCAATGACTACTAGGATAGTATTATTCCCTTCAGATTCAAGTAAACCTTCCACAAAATCTATATTGATTGGGACCATGCTTGGGTAGGAATTGGTTGAGGTTGCAACAATCCCGGGTTTGGTACATTCTCATGTTTATTTCTCTGATAACCTCATACTCCTGCATAAATTTAACCACTATTGATTTCAATGAAGGCCAATAAAAAGCAGTTTTGATTCTCTAAAGAGTGTTGTATTGTCCTGAGTATCCCCCTACCGTAGAGTTGTGTATTTCGTGAAATATCTTGTTCCTGATGTTACCTCCACGGCATACCGTTATCTTCTTTCTGAATTTGATTATTCCATTCTGTAATTGAAAGTTTGAATCACTGTTAGGATTCAATGTGAGCTTTGTTACCAATGTTTGACACTTTGATCCTCTGCATAACTTTGAAGCACTTCTTTAATCCAGTAAGGTTGTACTAGTTGGGTTGTCGAAACTCTTAAATTAATACTGATTTCCCCAATATAACAAACTGTAGCAATAGTGGTTATCAGGTCAAATTCCAAGGGAACTATGTTAACTTAACTCATTAGTAAATGCCAAAATATAATATGGGGTTTAAAAAATAAATTCATAAATCAAAAATTAAATAGCTAAAATTAAAAAACAAATCAAATATACAAAAATACTAAAATTTAAATAAGAAATTCAATTCACCAAACTCCGATCCAAATGTTCATATATTCGATTATCTTATTGATCATTGGTTGAAAATATTATTCTTGTAATTCAAACATTTAACCTTAAATCTATTATGATAGCCATAATAATCTTACGTTTTTCTAAAATAATTGACCAAACCCAGTATCTAATCAAAATTTATTATTAATCGACTGAACACGATAGTGTTCCATATCAAATAATGACAGTATTAAGTTTTGTGAAAACAGTTAAACCAAAATATAAATAATCAGGATAGCCGTACAATTATTTGATTTTGTTCCATCGATTTCTTAGGTTAACATGAATATCGGCAACGACCCATAAACATAAATAACATATTTGCTACTTGTACCATTCATTTATGACAATTACGAATGGATAGCAATAGGAAAACTAATATTAAATTAAATTGTCAAATTAACCAATATTAAGTTTCCCTAAAAATAAATCAAGAATTAATGAATACTAGAATAAAAAACAAGAAATTAAATTATGAACATAACCTCACAATGAAAAACAATCGATTAAAATTCCCCTTAAATCAGAATAAACGAACTAGCCACTCATGGTGGTAAGTATCAACACAAGAAAACAGAGAAAAATAAAGTTCCTAAAAAGAAATAAAAAAAATTAAAAATAAAACCTAATGAGAGAGTGAATGAACAGTAATGAAGTCCCTGCAGGAGCAGCCCTTCTCCTTCCTCCTTGAGATGCAGCCGCCTCCTTGGAGTATGTGTGAATGTACAGCCTTACTTTTTTGGAAAATATATGAAGTGGTTTTTTTTTAATATGCAACTTCTTGTGTGAAATATAAGATGCAGCAGTCGGCCCTCTTGGAATGAAATTGAGAGAATGTGCTCTTTCCTTCCATGTAGACTTCTAAATCAACTAGGAGATCTAAAATTAGGTAAATTACAAAACTTCTGTCCCACTAAAATATTTTTACTAAAAGTAAAAATATTACTAAAATGTTAAAATTAAAATTCAAACTCCACTTCTTCAAAACCCAATAAGATGTCTTGACCAAATTAGTTCCAAAATTGTTTCATTAAGCCCAATTTGCTCTAAATCTTCAATTTCAATCTCTTAAAAATAAAATTCAATAAAACCAACCATTAGGGTATTAAACAATATAAATCCAAACCATGATAATAATAATAAATTCAATAAATTGCATGTTATCAAATTCCCCCACACCAAACCAATGTTTGTTCTCAAGCATTCACTAGATTAATATCACATAAGTATTCTCTTCTTCACTCCTTCCCCTCCTTCAATTCATCTTCAAATAATTTCAAAACAGCACACATAAAAAAATTCAAGCAAAAATAACAATTCGGAGAGCAAGTGATCATAATTTTATAACTTTAAAAGAAAATATAAGCTTCCCATCAAACTTGATAATCTCATCAAATTCAATGTATCAAGATTCAATACCCTCACAAGGATTTCACTCTATATACTCAAAGTGTTTAAGGGAATTTATCAATAACTCTCAAATCAAATCAATGTATGTTATTACCATAAACTTGTTTATTTATCAAATCTCCACCACCATTTATATGAATTCAAAACAAAAATCCGGGGATCTTTATAAGGGTTGTAATGTGACTTGGGTAAAGGTAGGGTAAAAAGGATAAATGTATTATGTAATAAATATATCAAAGAAACATATTAAGAACATATCTCATACATCCCATATCATGAAATACAATCAAACCAAAAGAAAAATACTCCAATCAAGATCATTATCATTTCTCAATCAAACTTTTTACATTTTTTCTTCAAATTCTCCGATTTCAACTTTTGGGAATTTCTTCTTTTTCTTTTTTTTTTCTTTTCCCCTATGTTTTTTTTTTCTTTTTCTCCCTTTTTTTTCGTTGAATAAGAAAACTAAATGAGGATCAATGAAAATGCCGCGCACATACAATCCACCCCAAGTGTATAATCGACTTCCCGAAAATAAATCTCACAATAAAAGTACCATATTCCCTTTGCAAATAACCACTTAATATATGCTCAAATTACATGCTTCTTTAATATAAGGACCAAAAAGAAGGTGAAGCGTAAAAAAAGGTTATGTATTAATTAATGAGGTTAACACAAAGAAATGGGTATAAACTCAAAGGATTTCATTAAGGGAAATATTATGCACAGGAAGGTTTGTTTTCGAGAGAAAAAGTGTGTAAACCTAATTGCCCCCATCATATTAATGCATAAAGTCATGAATGTGGTCTTGAAAAGTATAGCAGAGCAAGTTCTAGAATGAACACACTAAGATTGATGCACACTCATGAAGAAAGATTAGAGCAAATTTGATAACATGTTTTTAAGTCTCAAATTCTCACAAAAATTGTGCAATGTTGTATCAAATCTATCACATTTTCATTTGATTCAATTATCAAGATTAATGGGATACTTTAAAACAATTTATCCAAAAAAAAATTAATCACACTTATCTCTTTTATGCATTTCAAACTCAAATCAACAATGTATACTAACTCAAAATTATTATCCGACAAAATCCAGAGAGTACGAAGTTCCAAAGAAAATTAGAAGAAATGACATTGACATGAAAATCCTATGATTGCACCTTCAGACTGGTCTCCTTCTGTACATTCTCTCCTAGATAATGAATATGCTACTGTATTTCTACTCCCTTCTTGCATTGTATTTTATATTCCAATTCAAGTAGTTTGGTAAGCCATTTGTGTTGTAAGGTACTGGTTAATCTTTACTCCAGCAAGTATTTTAAACTGTGATGATCTGTTTTAATGATGAAGTGATACCCCAACAAGTAATGTCTCCATTTTGTAATTGCCATCACCACTGCATTTAGTTCTTTCTAATATATGGACAATCCCAAGTTCTTTGGTCCTAAAGCCTTACTTAAGGATGCTATAGGTTGTCCTTCTTGCATGAGAATAGCTCCCATCTTTGAGAGCATGCATCAATCTCCACAACAAATGGCTTAGAGAAATCAAACAACCTCATCATAGGGGCTGAACTGATAGCCTCTTTAAGACATTGGAAGGCTTGTCTGGCTTCAGCATTCTAGTGATAATTATTTCTTTTGAGTAGATTATGAAGAGACTTAGTAATCAATCTATAATACTTGATGAACCTTCTATAGAACCCAACCAGTCCTAAGAAGCACCTTAGAGTTTTGACAGAAGCAGGTTCTAACCAGTTCATGATGCATTCAACCTTCTGAGAATCCATTTTCACCCATTCCTTGGATAGTATATGTCCTAGGTACTTTATTTGAGACTGAGTAAAGGTACATTTTGAAAGTTTGGCAAATAGATGGTGTTGTCTAAAGATTAATAGAACTTCTTGGAGGTTTTCTAAGTGAGTTGACATGTCTAGACTATAAATGATATATCATCAAAGAAGACTAAAACAAATCTCTTAAGATAAGGCTGAAAAATGTGGTTCATGAGTGCCTGAAAGGTTGCAGGTGTATTAGTTAGGCCAAAAGGCATGACCAAGAACTCAAAGTGTCTATGATGGGTTTGAAAAACTATTTTGGCTATATCAGAAGGTTTGACTCTTATTTGGTGGTACCTAAATCTAAGAACAATCTTGGAAAACAATATAGAGCCATGTAACTCATCTAGTAATTCATTTATATTGGGAATGAGGTATTTGTCTTTGATGGTAAGGTTGTTGAACTATCTGTAGTTTACACAAAACATTTATGTATTGTCTTTCTTCTTAACCAGCAGCACAGGGGAAGCAAAAGGACCATAGCTATCCCTAATGATTCCATTGTCCATCATTTCTTGCACCTGCTTTTCTATTTCATTCTTTTGGAAGTGTGGATATCTATAAGGTGGGAGTTTAAACGGTTGTGCTTCTTGTTTGAGAGGAATAGAATGATCATAAGATATTTTCGGTGGTAGGGTACTGGGTACTGAAAATACATCCTCAAATTGTTGTAACAGACTAGTAATGGCTGAGGGTATCAAGCCGTGTCCTCCTCCCATCGGTAAGGATATGGTAGCACATCTCTGTAATTGCTGGTTTCTGAATTTCCTAGTGGTTATTTCCTGAATTAACTTCATTTTTGGAACTTTCCCCCATTCCCATTAGGACTGGTTCTCTTTTTTCCTTGGTTATCTTGACTTGTAGAAGCTTAAAGTCAAATGTTATAGGACTGAAATTGTGTATCAAATCTACCCCAAGTATAATGTCCCATCCACCCAATTGTATCACCCTCAGGTAAGAAGAAAAGCTATAGCCTTACACATTCCATTTAACTCCCTTTACTTGTGTGTAACTACTTATTCTAGTTCCATCAGCCGGGATAGCATGTAGAGGTTCTGCCATTTCAGACTTCATTCCTGACTCCTTAATTAATTTCTGATTTAGGAAGCTGTTGGAGCTTTCAGTGTTTACCAATATAACTATCAACTACTCCCCTATAGTCCCTTTTATAGCTATAGTTTTTCTTTCAAATGAACTAAACACAATGCATAAGGGAACATCATATATCTTACCCGGTAATTTTACAGTCTCCTTGGAGCTTTCCAGGTCTGAGCTTGAACTGGCCTCCTCCTTTTCCTCTGTTGTGATCATCAGGTTGAGAGTTTTGAGTTTACACCGATGTACTGGTGTATAATGCTCTCTACATCTGAAGCATTAATTGTTAACTCTCCTATACTGCATTTCTTGGGAGGATATCCTTGTTATTTTACTCTCAGCAGTTCCTTTAACCAATACTTTTCCTCTTTGTAGATCTCCTTTTTGTTCTTTTTTGTAATCATTTGATTCCCAACTCCTACTCATTGTTACTTTCTTCATCTTACCAAACTCTAAGGACTGCTCCATCAATATAGCTATCTCGAATGCTTGAACTAAAGTAGTAGGCCTAAGCATCCGCAATATTTGGTTTTATTTCTTCCTTTACCCCACTTATAAAGCTGGATATAAAATATGATTTAGTGAGTTTGGGATTCTTATGGAGCATGATGGACCAAAATTCCTCAAACTTCTTTTGGTATTCAGCAACTGTTCTGGTCTGTTGCAACTTATTGAACACTTCTATTTTATCCTGCAGTCCCTTATATTCAAAGCGCTAACATAGCAATCTAGCAAATTCATCCCATTTCACTTCTCTTTTCACCAATTTTAACCCCTGAAACCACACTTCAGCTTGCCATCCAAATACATCTCAATAGTGTCCACCCACCATTAACTAGATATCTGATAAACAGAGAAAAATTTTAAGATTTCCTTAGCCAAATGCGGGGTTCTCTCCGGTAAACATAGGCAGCTCTACCGTAGGCATACTACGGAAATTTCCTTTAATAACAGGATCTTTCTTGTTTATTAGATTCATTGCATTTCCTTTCATCCTTATATCTATTGGGGTAAATAATATGGGTGACAACCGTTCTGTTCTTGGTTTCTCAGCTCTGTCTTTACCCATATTTCGCATGAGAGTATTAAGCTTCTCATCCATAGTGGACATTAGACCATCCACTCTTTTGTTTTGCTCCAAAAGTTTCTTATTTTGTTCCTCAAGCTTCTTATTCTGCTCTTCAAGTTTTCGTCCAACCTCAATCTGTTTTTCATAGAATTCAATAGCTAACTCTTGAATTCTAGTTTCCTATTTCTTGATCTGATCCTCAAAAGCTTTTGATCTTGTTCTCTCTGCCATGTCCAAGAATCCTTCTGCTCTAATCCAAATCTGTCACAAACCTCTCTTGCTTTGGAAAGAGAATGCAAGATATTAGTCTGATACTATAAAAATGAGACAAAGGTTTAGTTGTCGGTAGCAGAGAAACTCATTGTAGACTAATGACAGGCTTGCTTGGGTGTCTGGTAACAGAAGATATGTACATATAGAGAAAGAGAAATAGAATGAAAGATAGAGAGAGAGAGAGAGAGAGAGAGAGAGAGAGAGAGAGAGAGAGAGAGAGAGAGAGAGAGAGAGAGAGAGAGAGAGGAGGAAGAAGATAGAAGAGCAAGTGAGTAAGGTAATCTGACAATGGCTGATCTTTATTTCATCTACTATTTATACAAGAATAAATTGGTTGTTAGGTTGTTCTAACTACATTAACCGATCTTGTTATTTTAATTATCATTAATTAAAATTGATTACATTTAGTTGAGAAATTAGTTGTTAATTCTATTACTATTGCTGTCCCCTTGTGCTGTGCTTGCCCTGAATTATCATTTGGACGAAATTAGGTTTTACGGTTATTCAACTTTAAACATGATCGGGCCATAATAGTTTGGGATTTTTTGCGTGCGCTGGCCCAGCCCAAGGCCTTACAGATTGCTGGTCGGGACTATCGGGACGGTCGGGCAGTCCAGCCGATGCCCAACTCAGGTATTTTCGTCCCTCTGTCCTGTCCTGATATCTAAGCGGTATCTTATCGCCTCTCCCCTCCAACCTTCAACTGAAACTACTCACTTTTCGATTTCTCTCTCTCTCTCTCTCTCTCTCTCTCTCTACAATTCTTCGCGAAGCAATGCTGTGTGTATCAAAACCCTAATTTCAGAAACAAGAAGATAAACAAAAAATGGGATTCTCAACAGCTAAATTATCAGAATTACCACTTCGCAGCACAATTTCATTGCCACTCACTTCATGCTCACACTCTGCATCCTTCAATCTCAATCTCAATCTACTTTTATTTTCTTCTCCTAAACCCTCATTTTCTCATCTCAAATCCTTCTCCTCTTCCCCCAGAACAACTCAGCCCAAAAACCCTAGTAAAACCCCTAACCCCGGACCCAATTCTCACAAATCCGCTCCCTGGCTTAACAAATGGCCCTCCCCTCCCAAACCCTTGGACCGAAAAGTCGAAATTGTTGATGACAAAGTGGAGACTAGGTTTTTTGATAGAGATAGTGGGAGGAGTGCCATGGACAGAATTGTTCTTAGGTTAAGGAATTTAGGGTTGGGTTCCGATGACGAGGATGAAGAGGAAGAGGAAGATGTTTTTGACATTGAGGAATCAAGGGTAGTTTCTGGGGACGAGAAATTGGGGGATTTGTTGAAGAGGGATTGGATTAGGCCGGATATGTTGTTGGTGGAGGAGAAGGAAGGGGAGGATAAGAATGTGTTGCCATGGGAGAGGAGTGACGAGGAGATCGAGAATGAGGAGGAGAGTGGTGGAAAAAGGAAGAGGAGGACAGTGAAGGCTCCTACATTGGCGGAGTTGACTCTGGAGGATGAAGAATTGAGGAGATTGAGAAGGGAAGGAATGACGTTGAGGGAGCGGATCAATGTGGCTAAAGCAGGGGTTACACAGGCGGTTCTTGAGAAAATTCATGAGAAATGGCGCAAGTCGGAGTTAGTTAGGTTGAAGTTTCATGAGTCTCTGGCGCATGATATGAAAACCGCACATCAAATCGTGGAGGTTTGTGAGTTTAATCCTTAGTTGATATGGAAGTATGTTAATCGAACTTTAAGAAGCTGCATTCAACCTATGACACGGTTGTCATTCTTTACTAGGGAAGGATTATGTCTGGTGCTGACACACTTCATATTATCGATTGAATATCATTTGTTCTACATGGTTTGGTAATCTTTTAGAAATCTATTCAACAAGGTTAAGACAATCTTTCTAACATCCTAAAACTATGTGTGTATTACATTGTAAGTTGTAAGTTTCAGAATGGAGGGTATTTTAAAGGGTGTTTAATTGTCTGATTGACCACTTTGTTCCCCTGTTATACAGCGCACTGAGTGTTGCTTTATTTGCTATTGCCAACTCTTGACTCAGAACATGAACTGTGGTTTACACATAATGGAATTATAGAAAACATTTGATCATGGCTGTCTGTTGGTTTATTTTATTGTGTTTCTCATGCTTGCACGTGTTTATTTTTATCAAATAAATATTTTATTGGAACAGCTCTCTTGTAAAGTTTTTAATCATTTACAACTTGTGTTGCTTCTACTAACAGCAATTACGAATGGATACTTGTTCCCATCAATACGTCTTTACCATATGATTTTAACTGTTATTAATTTCTCATGCTAATGCTCAGCGTCGCACTGGAGGGCTTGTAATATGGAAGTCAGGTAGTGTAATGGTGGTCTTCCGGGGGAATAATTATGAAGGACCTTCTTCAAGGATGAAAGTTGCTCATAAAGAAGGTGATAATATTTTTATCCCAGATGTTTCTTCTGCTGAAAATCAGACAAGGAATGATAATGCTCCAAACTTAGAAGAGAGCAAAGTGGTTGTTTTAAATCCAAGCCTTGTTGAGAGCATGACAGAAGAGGAAACTGAATACAACAGCCTCCTAGATGGTTTGGGTCCACGTTTTCTTGATTGGTGGGGCACAGGAGTTCTTCCTGTTGATGCGGATTTACTTCCTCAAAAAATTCCAGGCTACAAACCACCTTTTAGGCTTCTTCCAACTGGGATGCGATCACGACTGACTAATGCAGAGATGACCAATTTAAGAAAAGTTGCCAAATCGCTTCCCTGCCATTTTGCTTTAGGTATTCTTAATCTTTTGTGAGTACTTTTCTAGTTGTCTATTTCTGTATCTGACTCTATTTTATCTTGGACCTATCGAAGGGAGAAATCGAAATCATCAAGGTTTGGCTGCTGCCATCATTAAGCTTTGGGAGAAAAGCTTAGTTGTGAAAATTGCTGTCAAACGAGGGATTCAGAATACCAACAACAAATTGATGGCTGAGGAGCTAAAGGTTGGCTACATGAAAGCCCTTAGTTTACTTTTACCATAAGTAACTTGAGCTATATTGAAATGACAAGCTGGTGTTAGTGATAATACTTATGTTTTATTGCAACATGAAATTTCATTTATATTGTATCACTACATGGAATGGTTGAGCTTAGATAGTCATTCCATTGGTGAACGGCTGTCTGATCTAATACTGCCACTGACAATGATATGGTTTAGAAGATGAACTGAGAAACTATAGTTGCAAAAACTGCTCAAATGAGTGTTCTTTGGTCATTGCTAGTTTGCAAAGTGGTACTTGTGGACTATGTTAGGGGACTAGGTGGTTTTCATCATTCTCAGGTGGTGTGTCGTTAAACAACCAAAAATAAATTACCTACTTTTAAAAGACAAGTTTAGGGCAAGTAGGGTCGAATCCATAGAGAACGACAGATTTATCTATTTTAAGAAAAAATAAAAATACAGGGGTTTGAGAAATTATCTAAAACTAACAAAACAAATAAAATTAACTAAAATAAGAAAATTAAATACTATCAATTAAAAGAGAAAATATCAATGAAAAGAAATTCTAGCCAAATGTATTACTTCAACCTTGATTTCATACGATTGATCATTGACCTATCTAAAGATTTCAATAACTATAAATAAATTGGTTATAGTCGCCGACAATCGCTCAACGACCAAACTCTTCTTATTTCATCAATAATTAAGAGAAGCTCATTAATTATTTCCCTAATCGAGAATCGACCCTAAAGAAGCTCTTAGAATTGAATGTCTCAATAGCATTAAGATTTAGAGAGACCCAATTCTAATTAACAAACACATATCGGGTTCATTTAAATTAGATCATTTAATCCCATGACACGAATGTCATTCACATGACACGAATGTCATTCACATGACACGAATGTCATTCACATGACACGAATGTCAATTACCACTTTATTAAAACCAACAAACAATTATGGATTTGTCGTTTTAATTAGTTATAGATTATTCTATATCTATTAAATATTGGTCATTATGCAATAAACCCTAGAAAATCATGATCCATGAAGTACAGGAATTAAATAAATACCTATGATTGTTGAAAAAATAAGCACATTAAGATATCACAATTATTGAAAATTAAGGTTTCAATAACCCTTCGATTAGAAAATTAAATTAAAAAAACAAAACATGAAAAGAAAGACTCACTAAAATAAATAATAAAAGAAAAAATAAAAAGAAGTTGGGTTACAATGTTTCTCGGCTGCCTCCTTTTCCTCCAAATAAAAGTGTCCTCCAAGGCAAGAATGGAGAATTACATTCTTTTTTTCAAGGCTGCCGGCTTTAGTTGTTTTCTTCCACAAAAGAACATATCAATACAAAGAATAAGGAAGAATGTGTGTTTCTCCTGGGTTGCCGGCTGGGATGGTTGCTGCCCCCTGGGGGCTGCACAGCGGCTGCCTCCCCAAAGTTCTCTTCAACAATATATTACACTCCTATATATATAGGAGTGTAACCCTAGAAGACTACTAAATAAAATAAAAAGTAAATTTCCTAAAATCCTAAGATTTACATTTTTAAAAATTCATTTTCCTAAATATTAGGAATATAATAAAAATCTTCAATATCTTCAATATTCCAATTCCACTCCAATTTCCTCTTGAATGTGTAATTGGAAAAGGAAATTTTTATTGCAGTAAACTTTCAAAACCTCTTGCTTGCCTTTTGAAATCCACGTGCCCACGTGTTAATGAAAGAGCATTGCTGTCCAATTTTCCATACTTTGCAAAATTGTTCCAATTTAGCTCGTTTTTTTTCACTTTCCATAAATAGTCTTCTCTTAAATCAAATGTCACAAAACATAAATATTAGTGTAATATTTATTTAAAAATAATACAAAATCAATCGCAAATATTACACATATTTAAGCCCTATCATCAAGCAAAGCATTGTTGGGCTTGGACAAATTTTTAATGTCCAAGGGCACTGCTACTAAAACCTATATTACATGCCCAAGCGCATTAGAATAACTTATCTAGGTCCTGCCATTCAAGCAAATGCCAAGCTAAACTTTTATACGGCATAGTATTCCCATGCCCCTGATTTAAGAAGTGTAGACCAAACTGGATCATTTCCAATTAGGCATAAAGGCTTGGAAAACCTGCCAGGTCCACGGAAAAGATGCACTGCTTGGCATATGCTTAGCTCTATTTTAGATTTGCATTTCTTGTGTTTCTAATCATTTAACATTTGATGAGGGGCACGGAGATTGAGTAGATAAGCTGAGTCTCTTTTGTGTTTGTTTGTGATGCATTCCAAAGGCACAAGCTTGCTTTGCCTGTAGCATCAACTAGCTCATAAACCTTTAATTTTGTTGATTGGTGCTGTAGGATTGACTGCAGATGGAACTCTATATAATTAAGGTATTTTTTGTGTTAAAAATAATAGGTAGCCTCCTTATTGTAGACTGGTAAGTGAGCCCCTCCTTGGTGCTCTTCCTTCTGTTGTTCTTTTTTTTTTTTTTTTTTTTTTCCTGTGTTTCCTTTATTGTGACTAAAATTTTTTCTTTTCTGATCTACAAAATAAAATACCAGGTGGCCAGGCTGCACTCACATTTAATTTTAAAGTTGTAAAGTTGGAATTTTCTACTCCGTGTTTTATGAAGAAAGTGTTATTATATTTGGTAAATAAAATAGTTAAGCTTTAATGGATTTCATCTTGTATCACAATTTACTCTATGCATTTTAGCACTTTAATTTCACTGCATATTTTTATCAAATTATAGGTTGTTCACGGCATATAAATGTGGATGTTGCATCCTGTGATCACTTTCCCCACTAATTTCATAACTGCTGCAGGGCATGCTTGTGTGCACGGCTAGGCAAGAATTGTGCGACTTGTAAAATTAAGTTATTTAACTATAATTAACATGGAAAGGGTTTCTTACTTCCAAGTTCCAACTATTTGGCAGAGTCTGACAGGAGGTGTCCTGCTTCTCAGAAACAAATTTTACATTGTCATGTACCGTGGAAAGGATTTTCTACCAACAAGTGTAGCTACTGCCCTGACAGAACGACAGGAACAGGCAAAACAAGTTCAAAATGTGGAAGAGAAAGCAAGGAGCTCAACTGCTGACACAGCCAAGCAGTGTGAAGCTGAAGATTATGCTCCTGCTGGTACTTTGGCTGAGTTTTATGAGGCTCAAGCTAGATGGGGAAGAGAAATATCTGTTGAAGAACGCGAAAGGATGATTAGAGAAGATTCCAGAGCTAAAAGTGCTAGAGTAGTCAAGCGAATTGAACATAAACTTGAAATTGTGAGTATATCTTTACTGATGGATGGATTAGCAGACAGTATAGACAGTGGTATTTTCTTCTCTTGAATTTCTATTATGAATCAAGTGGCTAAAAATTAGGATGTGCTTCCAGCATTTGAATGTCTATGTTTAGTCGGGGCTCTAGGGCATTGCCTTGAGAAACCCTGTTTATATAGTCTCTTCAAACCACATCATTTGTACTTATGTTCATTGAATTTCCCTATGCATGTCATTCTATTGACTGAACTGATAGGTTCCACTCTGTAGCAAAGGTGGGCTATATGAAATTCACAAAGATTTGTCACAATCATACGCCATGGTCCAGATATTTCCTTGTTTCTTTAAGTATAAATTATATCTTTCATCACTTTGCACATGTACCTGGATTGTTTTAATTCTTGGTCATTTGTAACTGTTATCTCTCCTTCTTTATTGTTACTTATAAAATCTTGTCTTTCAACCTAATTGCTTTGTGGCTTCAAAGCAACAATTAGAGACTTTTACCATGTTCTGAAGCTTTGAGCTTCCTAGTTATTGTGTGGGTTTATGTTGTTATTGGAATGCTTTTGAGAAGTATTTTTCTAGTTGATCCTAAATTTATACACTGGAAAATGTAATATATTGCCTGATGCTACATAGAGTTTGGTGTTTCTTTACTGCAAGGAACTTTTCGCTGCATGGAGTAGAGCCTGGTGTTTATCTTACATATGATGAGCGATAAGCTCCATCTCTAATTTGAATATTGATTGCTTAACAGGCCCAAAAGAAAAAGCAAAGAGCTGAGAAACTTTTATCAAAGATAGAAGCATCAATGGTCCCTACTGGTCCTTCTGATGATCTAGAAACGATAACTGATGAGGAGCGTTTTGTGTTCCGCAGGATTGGATTGAAAATGAAGGCATACTTGCCACTTGGTAGGTTACCCTCATGGTGAAGTACTTCATCTTTCCATGATTGACCCTAATGGTTTTTATTTGAAATGCTTACAGGAATAAGGGGTGTTTTCGATGGTGTTATTGAGAATATGCACTTGCATTGGAAACATAGGGAACTTGTGAAGCTTATATCCAAACAAAAGACACTTGCTTTCGTTGAAGAAACAGCAAGATTATTAGAATATGAGAGTGGCGGTATACTAGTGGCCATCGAAAGAGTACCAAAGGGTTTTGCCTTAATATATTATCGTGGAAAGAATTATCGGAGACCAATTAGCCTGCGGCCAAGAAACCTTCTGACAAAGGCTAAAGCACTGAAGCGTTCTGTAGCCATGCAACGGCATGAGGTTATCATCTCTTAGTTTCAATCCTAGCATCTAAATTTTATGGAGGATATCATACTCACGTCTCTGTGATTCTCAGGTGGTTAGCTAATGGCCTATATATTTGATGATTATTTGCAGGCACTCAGTCAACATATTTCTGAACTGGAACACAACATTGAGCAAATGAAGGAAGAGATGGTTAGTAGTGTTTTCTTTAGGGCAGAAACATAAGATAGTAGTTCCAACCATCAAATTGGTTGTTCACCGCAATGCCTAGTGTCACATTCTTTGTGAGCTCGTGGCAAATTATACTTCATTAAAAAGCTCTGAGAGATGTTCCGAAATAATACCAAAAAAAAAAAAAAATTTTTTTAAATAACCCGAACGGAAAAATTTTTTCCCAAATAACCCGAATTTGTTGGGAGTTGGAGACGCGACACACTGTGTCGCGTCTTCAACCCGCGATAAGGTTCAGAGAGAGAGAGAGAGAGAGAGGAGTTCGCCAGGGGGGAGGGAGAGGGGAGGAGAGCGGCGGGGGTCGGAGGGGGGAGGGAGGAGTGCGGCGGGGGGAAGGAGAGAGGGGAGGACCGCGGTGGGGTGCGGAGGGGGGAGGGAGGGAGAGAGAGAGGGGAGGGCCGCAGAGGGGGGAGGGAGGGAGGGAGGGAGAGAAAGAGGGGAGGGCAGGGGGGGTCTGCTGGGGGAGGGAGAGAGAGAAAGAGGGGAGGGGGCGGGGTGGCGGGCGGCGGGCGGCGGGCGGCGGGCGGCGGGCGGCGGGCGGCGGGCGGCGGGTGGCGGGCGACGGGCGGCGAGCGGCGGAGGGGGAGGGAGAGAGAGAGAAAGAGGGGAGGAGCGCGGCGTGGGGGGGGCGGAGGGGGAGGGGAGAGAGAGAAAGAGGGGAGGAGCCGGGGGGCGGAGGGGGGAGAGAGAGAGACAGAGGGGAGGACGGGGGCGGAGGGGGGAGGGAGAGAGAGAGAGCCAGAGGAGCGCGGCGGCGCCGCTCTCCTCCCCTCTTTCTCTCTCTCCCTCCCCCGGCACCTCCCTCCCTCCCCCCTCTGCCCCCCCTACGGCCCTCGGCCCCCCCCACGGCCCTCCCCTCTCTCTCTCCCTCCCCTCCCCCCCTCCGCACCCCGCCGCGCCCCTCCCCCTCTCTCTCTCCCTCCCCCTCCGCCACCCGCTGCCTGCCCCCCCTCCCCTCTTTCTCTCTCTCCCCTCCCCCGGCGGACCCCCCGCTGCCCTCCCCTCTTTCTCTCCCTCCCTCCCCCCCTCCGCGGCCCTCCCCTCTCTCTCTCTTCCTCCCTCCCCCCTCCGCCCCCCGCCGCTCTCCTCCCCTCTCCCTCCCCCCCACGGACTCCTCTCTCTCTCTCTCTCTCTCTCTCTCTCTTTCTCTCTCTCTGGACCTTGTCGCGGGTTGAAGACGCGACACAGTGTGTCGCGTCTCCAACTCCCGACAAATTCGGGTTATTTGGGAAAAATTTTTTCCGTTGGGGTTGTTTTAAAAAAATTTTTTTTTCTATATTATTTCGGAACATGTCTCAAAAGCTCCATCTCTTTGAAAAATTAATTATTCAGCATAGGGATCTTATAAGGTTAGATATACTGGTGTTTTCCTTTTAATTATATCTTGCAATATTGGGTTTCTTTTTTCTATTGGTATGTGCATATTTCTTCATCCTGATTAGCTTCAAATTTGATTTAATTGTGTGTGACTGACTGCACATGTGAATACTTGTACCTGATGAATGGTTTTGTTGCTGTATTTTTCTTGTCGGAGCTTCTTCAAACACATCAAGAAATAGCTTCACAAGATGTGATTTTTGCTTCAAATAGGCATTATTTGATGACTAACCATGAGTTTTACCATCCTTACCTAACAAAAACTTTGAGGAACACCTAACCTTTCCAAATAAGAAAAGGAAACAAGACAGAAATGAGGAGAAAACCCATTGTTGTTTATTATCAGTCTTAGGTCAATGGTTGCAGTGTTTCGCTTTCTTTTGAGAGATAGGTTATGGCTTCCGTAATGGTTAAATTGTTGCATAATGCAAAAACCATATGTACATCATGCTCTGTTTTGTGCTGTCATTGTTCAGAACTCTGGGTTATTATTTTATTGATATTAAGTTGTTTCCCACATTTGTGATAACACAACTTTATCATAATTATTGACAGGGGATTCCTGAAGATGCATCGGAAGAGGAATCCTATGCCTCAGATGACCATGGCTGGGATGAGAACTCTGAGGTTGTGTGTGTGTGCATGTATATTTTTCTTGATTATATGATTATTATTATCTTTTTTTTGGGGGGGGGGGGGTTTAATCCTCATGAAATTAATCATCCTGATTTCTCCAATATGCAGACCAAAGGTGAAGTTTCTTTCTTGGATTCTGATGCTGAAGGAGAACTTGATTGGGAGGAAGATGAGGGGTCAGAATCAGAGTTAACCAGCAGTGAAATGCATGATGTCCCTACGGGCAAGGGGGGTTGAGTCAGGTAGTTCAAAAGATGCTTGAGCATAGTAGTGCAGCTTTCAGCTGATCCTGCTTCCTCAAAAGGTAAGCATTAAGATTAACAGTTGTAAGACAAACTGCAACCAATGAAACTCTTTTGCATGCTATAGTATGTGCGTTCTATCAGTGGATGGGATTTCTTATTACTTGATTACTCCCTTATTTACAATTTGCATTCTTAGGGTTTATGTTAATCTGTTCATTTGCATAAAAGTAAATAAAAGTAAATCCGTGGATCGACAGACTTTATAACCAATTGCCCTGATGAATAGAAACAGGTATCCTTGATGTCAAGCTGAAGCCATTAGCGTTAGGGATGAGCATTTGGTAAAACTATAATTGAAATAATCAAAATTGAAATAACCGATTTAATTTGGTTATGCAATTCTCATAACTATAACCTAACTTAATAGAATAAAAATCTTCAATTCGGTTTGATCGAATTAAATGGTAATTCGGTTTTTTTATTTAAATTGACCAAATTATTGAAATGTTTATAAGGGTTTTAAGTAACAATATATTGTATTCTTGTGAATGTAAATGTAATATATATCACTCACGTCGACATGTATCTGTAAACTGTAATTTTAAAATTTAAAATTTACTAATAATTATAGTTCATCACATGTCAATTTGAAAACTTAAAAATTCAAATTTTAAACAAATTAACAAAATATGAGACTCTTAAACTAATTTTACTAATCTACTAGTAGTTCATAAAAATAAAAAAATAGAAAATAACATTAGATTATCATTTAGTAAAATAACAAGTATTTTTCTTCTTTAACTTTTAATTATAATATTATATCATTTTTTTAAAGGATTTTTTTTAGTTATAATATATATATTTTTTCTCTTTTAACTTTTAGTTATAATACTACTTTAATATTTACATGAATAAAAATTATCTAAAAAGTATAAATTTTTTACTATTTTGGTTAATTTAGTTTGAACGAAATAAAAATTATTAAAATCGATAACCGCACAAATAACCAAATTAAAATTTTGTTTTACCAAAAACCGAAAACGAAAACCGAAAACCGAATAAACCCTCTGAAATATAAAAAGTGGTTTGGAGAAGACGGTTTTTTCAATTTTAATCAAATAGTGTTCACCCCTAACTGGCGCCAGTTTGGCCATGAATTTTAAGACTGCCATCTCTTTGTACAGAATACTATACTTAAAAGCTGCCCCCCCTTTCCTCTTGGTAACAGGGAATACACTTCCCTCATTTCAGTGTTTTGGATGAGTACAACGCTCTGATCGTAGCCAGGCATATTAGATACAGAACACCAAGCTGGATATAGAACATTAGTTAAAGCCACTTATGGCATGAATTGTCCTTTAACATGGTGCCTTAGGCTGAGAGAGGGCCTTGTTTGCATTTATCAGGGCAGCTAATTTGCAAATCTTATGAGAACTACTGTTTGCATTGATCAGGCTCAAATTTAGAGTAGTTTCCAGGTTCACTCTTGGAGGCTCTTTTTTTTTTTTTTTTTAATACCATGTCTTGGACACTGCCTGGTATCCGGAGTTTCGTCCCGACTAATCCGGACCGACTGCTACAGTGGCTCCTTTTTGGAAGGCGGGTCTCCCAACGGGGAATGCTTCATACACATGAGAGCCCGATGCTTCCGACGGGAGTCGAATCTCGGTCATATTTAAGAGAACTCAACTCCACATCCAGTTGAGTCAAGAGCCAACCCACGTTCGTTGGTTGTGTGTGTGTGTGTGTGTGTGTGTGTGTGAAATTCTTCACCCTCTTTAGGGAAGTCACGTATTTTCTTTGATGACAATGTCCAGCAGGAACCATGCACTCAACAATAAATTAATCTGTGTCCTTGAAAGACCAATCATTCATTTAACTATTTGACCATGCTTATATTTGAACATTGCTTTGCAGATGTTGGAAATTTTCAAATCTTCAAAGAGCTAAGTTAGTCTAACACTTTGGCTTCTTGACAGGGCCAAAAGTAATTATTCCAGGTCTTCTGTACATTCATGGAGTGGAACTTGCCCTGCATTTGCACTTTTCGTTAGAACAAGATCTGGAGTCCAGTGAGGGTCATTTTGCCGCTTTTTGGTTGACATCTACAGTTTAGGTTGTTCATTGTATAAATACCTAGACCCTTAGTAAAATTAAAATATGCCAATTTTTTTTTAATTTAATTTAATGTAAGTTGTCTTTCTCACTACAATTCAAATGTGTTCCTTACTCTTCATGTAATCAGTTTTGTTTGGATAAAAAGAAAAAACCAACTATAAAGAGTTATGTATGATTTTCTCTTCTTAGTGACTCTTATCAATGCTACAATAACCCACCTTGTGGGAATTGAAAGACATGAATTTCAACTTCAACCACAAATCAGCTCTTTAAAGATCAAACTTTTGCTGGTGAGTTGTTGGTCCAGTTGGTTTACCTTTTTTCCCGTTGCAAGTAGATGATCTCTAAAGAGGAGTTTTGAAAAATCAAATTTGAAATCTCAAGTGAGATGCACACCAAATAAAGATTTGACCTTGATATAAAAACACACCCAATAATCAACTCATAAAATGACTGAGTATAATTTCTGAAAAGTAGTGTACTTATGATGATAAATACAGGGATTCTTAGACACTAAATGTTGCAAACGGCGCAGCTTACATTGTTGCTGGGGTAAGAAGAAATGAGAAGACAATATTTTACAAAATTTTCATCATACGACTGTTTCTCAAACGAATGTGGACCCCAATTTAATTTTTACAAAATTCAGGCGAAAAAAATAATAAGGAAATATCATAGGTGCATCGGCAGCAATGCATGGGGATTATTGCTTGTAAATATTTAAAAGTTCCTCTCTCTCTCTCTCTCTCTCTCTCCTTGGACTTTCGACCAGGCGTTCTATCCTGGTTAAATTGGAACTAACCACCACTGCATTGCACTCGAATAGTTTAGTGGCCGCCGGCCTTCTGTACACAAATATAAAATCATTCTTCGTACCTAGTCCAGCCTCACAAGCCTTCTCTCTCTCGTATAACCTTTGTAGTGACCCCCTGGGAATTATATTTATAATTAATACATGAAGAAGGGGTCACACAACCAACACTAAACCATGTCCAGCGTAATAACAAAAAACATCTATAGGACCAAAATTTGAACCACAACTTGCAAAGGGGGAATACCTAAAACCATAATTTTGCAGTACAAGAACTTGCAGAATCTCTAATCCATTAAAATGAGGGTGATATACCGTCAAGAGCCAACAAATCAATAACCAATTCTAAGCACCTATTATCTTGAATGAGACATGGTGTTGGATAGGCAACCCATGGCCACAGAAGCTTGTATATCAAATACACATTATGGCTAGATTGCTAAACATTTAATCCCAATAAAATGATTCTCCTATTGCCGCAGCATCTGCTGAAGCTGAAGCACTTGATTCCTTTGTTCTGGTGGCAAAAGATTGATTTGTTCTGGAGTAAGGCTCATCACCTGCTGAAGCAGTGCTTTCTCCATCTCTGGAGTCAATTGCTGAGAATCACCAGAAATTTGATAGTATTAGCACAACGACCATGACTTGCAAGCAAAATTGCAAAGTGTATAGCCATTACCTGAGGAGGCCGAGCAGGCTGATTTCCCGGACCGATATTCTGGCCAGGTACCAACTGCGGGGGTCCAGGAAGTTGTGTTGCTGTTGTATTTTCAGGTGGACCAGGCATCCAAGCAGACGCTCTTTCACCTTGCATGGAGGTTCCTATTTGATTGTTAAAATCTGTTCCCAGATGTGGAGCACCAGCCTGGAATGAACCAAGTTAAAACCCATAAAATAGACATTGCATGATGTAAATAGGCTTTACAAGAACAAAAACTGATGCCAAAAACACGCCAAACCTGCTTAAAAACTTTTTCATGCAAAAGGTATGCTGAGACTACTAGAAGAACAGGATCTTAATTTTTGCACTCCCAACACCAATGGAAGAGATGGCAAAACAAGTATGGAGGACCTCGGCTTCCACCTTTTAGTTTGAGAAATAAATGTGGAAGAGCGTGGAACCATCTTACATAGTTGCGAGCAAGAAAAAAGGTTACAAATAAAAACATGTGGCATATCTAACATGCGCGTAGCAAGTTCACATGAGCATTATATCTGATACTACATAGGTATGGACATGGTTTTCATTTCAAGTGTACTATTTAGCACAGTGCCTCTTAGCCAGCTTCAAGATTTCTCAAACCCCAAAACTTTTCCTTCTTTTTCCTTTTTCTTTTTCTTTTCTTTTTTCCATCTATGATGAATCGAAAGTAATACAATGTATGCCTAACACATGTTATATGACTAATCACATCATTCAAATAGCTCATAATAAGCACTTATATTCAGATCAAGCACATGAACAGGCACTACAATGGGAGAACAGGTTGACTTGTTCAAATCTATAAGATGCTGCAGGATCTAAAAATTCTTTGAATTTCAAATGGCGGGGAGTAGGTTTCTTACAGTTAAATGCATTTTAAAAGATTTTAAAGTTATTGTTTGGTTACATTTTGCGAGTCCTATAGAATGAAAAAAAGTGTGCATTCTTACCTGATATAAAGATTGAGGAGGAGGCAGACTTGGAAGTGGTGGCTGCCCCATTGGAAATGAAGGTCCCATGTTGCCTGGAGGTTTCATACCTGACTGAATATTTTTTTTTTTAAAAAAAAAAATGAAATTATATCTGTAAATATCAAGATTCTCTTTAAGAAAAGCAAAGAAATAGGACAACGACAAGGGGAGCAGCCTGAGTACAAGAGAGATTGTACAAAATCTAATATATGAAATAAGCTAACTAAAAAATGTTCATATCACCACCAAGATAGTTGCCTAAGTGGACACAATACACACTTCTTAATCCCAAGGTCTTGGGTTCAAATCCAATTAATGTAAACAGCTTGCAAAAATGCACTAGGGGAGTTACTGAGGGCTTTGCGGCCGCTTGACATCTTGGTAGGGCTATAGTTTTGGCCTCGACTCACATATGACAGGCAGTTGCTATGATTCAAACGGACATTCCATAATAGGCGGAGGCCTTTATGGTGACACAGATAGTTTGTAGCAATGTTAGTGACCCTCGCGCCACTCTTTCTAGTTTTAGCCCCCCCAAAAAAAAGAAAAAAAAAAAGAAAAAGAAAGACAGAGGAAAAAAGGATGAGACATTCAAAATAAGGCATGAGTTGCGTCTCTTTCCCCTAAAAGAATTCCACATATCCTCATCATCTTTTTGATCATCCACAAAACAACTAGACTACTCCAAAAAATTATTAGCAAATGACAAAACTACTTTTCCTCCAATTGTAATTGTAGGAAACATCATCAAGCCCTAAGCCCCTTCCATTATAGAACCCACTGTAAATGAAGATATGCCAAATATCAAGAAAGCAAAATTCCAAATCTGTGTACTATAAACACAATGAAATAAAAGCTGATAAACTAATCAAATTTTAAGCTAACATAAATGATTCCTCTCCTTATACTAAGCAAGAATTTTACTACAATCATTCTCGCACACAAACAATCTAACTGCCAATAGGGAGTGCTAACCTTCTAAATAGCCTTCCATAAGGCCAACCATTTTGGAAAGCCTCTTTATTCTCCAAAATTTTATAGCTCCGTTTGACACTAATGATCATGGTTCTATTAGCCTTGGACATGTATTTATTAAGGGCTTTCAACATTAATCTCCTTTGGATACAACAGTTCAAAGGATCCTAGAGCATTAGAAGATATATGAGCCTCTGGTTGTAAATTTTCTCTCTTCAATGGCATTCTCCTATTTATATCACAAAAGAGTACATGAACTCTTATCCTTTCTATAGAAACAATATCGTGGATAAACTTTTACCCACCATACTTAATAATTTGAAGAGTTTGTTTCAATGAACATTAGAGAACAAAAGCAGTTGTGCTGAAGCTGCCATAACCGTTTAGATTTACTAATTTAAATTCATTTTCCCTTACATGAAAAATGGGCTGCTGTGAAGGATGCATTGGATGTGCATTAGACTGCTGGTACCCAACACTTGGTGCATTTTGGGAATGTAGCTGATGAGGAAACGCTGGCATTGACTGAGGGCGTGGTTGTGGTGGCAATGGTGGCTGCAATGGCACATGTGGAAAGCCAGGTGTCTGTAATGGCTGTTGCAACTGGCTCGAAGTTGGGAGCATTGGAGATTGAAGTGCAGGCGGCTGTGAAGTGGACTGAAGGGGAAGAGAAGTTGTGCTAAGTACTTGGGAGGGCTGTGGTGTTGGCATAGGAGTCACCTGTGCATTGAGATGCCCCATGGGCTGTTGCACAGATGGTAGAGAATGTGAAGGTAAAGACTGTGATGGAAGGTTTCCCGTTGGAACTGAGCTGGTGGAGATTGAATTTGCAGGTTGATATTGATGCTGCTTCCTCAGTGGGATTTGAGATGCATTTGATTGTTCCTGCAAGCCAACTTGACCAGAGACTGGGAGAGCACGAGTGACCTGAATGTTTGGCTGCTGAACTGGCTGCAGGGATTGCTGGGATTGCTGAGATTGCTGTGATGTTGCTGGCTGGATACCAGGAATCTAAAGACAATTATTGTTATTCTCATGGAGAAGCAAATCAAATCTAAAGAGACATACTTTCTGAAATATCTTGAGCATACCACTTGTGGGGGCTGCACCATTCCGAGCATAATTTGTGCCTGATGAAGAACAAAAAAAAATGATAAAATGAATAAAAGTTAGACCAATAAATATCACAAAAAAGATGATTATCTAAGGTAAAATAAACCAAAGCACCATTTATAAATAAACTTGCAAGGGCAGTCCTAACCAGAAATATAATTCCTAGAAGAATCATAATATGACATGCACAAAAAAAAAAAAAAAAAAATTCCAAGCCCAACTTTAGAGGAGATTGTAAACTTGAGTTTGGGGAGGGGGGCAGGATTCTAGAAACCTAATAATACAAAGGTGTTTCCTTCCATCTGTTCCAAGGGCACAATTCATCCCGTTCTTTTTTACATTTCTAATTCCTGAAGCTGGGCTAGGTTACTTGATATGTTCCATGCTAAAGCATGTATGATTCAAATTCAGAAGTTCATCCAGATATATAAAGAAATGGAAAAGAACCGAGGGGTTTATCTTTTTGCATTTCAGTTGTTTCCCCCTCCCCCCACACGCATTAATTTTTTAATCCATTTCAACTGATTTAAAATTTTCACAAAATCCTTATTACTTTCAGATTAACAAAGCCTAGAAAAAAAATAAAATAAAATTTAGTAACACATTTGAATTTGTAGATTCACCTTGCCAGATTCTAAGATAAGGTTGGTCTATTATTTTGCTGCCCTCTTTTTCTTTCCTTTTCTTTTGAGTCAGAAAAGGAATTTAGTAACACATTTCATGTCCAACATCTCTGATCATTTAATTAAAATATGTTATACTGAGAGTATTACCAATTTGAATTTGTAGATTCACCTTGCCAGATTCTAAGATAAGGTTGGCCTATTATTTTGCTGCCCTCTTTTTCTCTCCTTTTCTTTTGGGTCAGAAAAGGAATTTATTTACAAAGGCAACAACTATGGCACCAAGCAGCCACCATACAAAATCTACACAGCCAAGGAACCCACAAAATCATTGACCTCTACCAAGGATTCAAAAGACTTGACAACTGAAAATGAAAGCAGCAAGGGGAGGGCGAAAGGGAACTTTGAGCACGGGCAAGGAATGCAAACCTTGGAACCACTCAGTCAGCTGGTGGATAAATTTCCATTGTTGCTTCACAACAGTGCCTTGTGTTTAGAAGTAATAGTTAAACTACAACAGCAAATTTAGTAGATAGCGAACACATCCAATTAGAGGATGAGGGTAGCAGTGATTTGCAATTAACTAGAACCTTGGTCTATAAGGCAGCATTGTCGCTTTGGCACTTGTTTAGGAGCAAGTTATAATGATAGTAGGGTGTTATAGCTTTTAGTGAAATAATTTTAAGGAGTAAATTTGGAAAGGAAACAGGAAATATTTGATATGAAGGTTTAGCCTTGTTTAGGGTATGGCTAATATTTATCAGCTCATTGTTCAGTTTACATGTTGCATACACTAAAAGGGCATTTAGCAAAGCCCAAATTTTCTCAAGGCTATAGTTTGGGAAACGAAATGCATCTGGTCAAATGCAACACTTTGAAACTTGTTCAAAGTGGCTTGGAAATCAAATTCATTATCTTCATGAAAAGTCCCCATCGTGAAACTTTATTGGAGATTTATGGTTGTATGAAGGGAGGAGGCACTTGTAGAGGCTACATACATCATGGAGAACATAGGAAATGTCTAAGGTGTTAGAGCTACATCACTACAACATGGAAGTGTGAAAGAGATATTGATGATGTGGTAGCGTTTCCACAAACAAGAGGACAGAGGAGCAAGAAGGAAGATGGCTCTGATTTTGCTTGATTGGTATTACAACACCTCAATTTGGTAAAGTGGGGCAAAAAAATTGGTGAGCAATTAGCTGGTTCAATCCTCTGAAGTGGAAAGCATGCCATGTTTAAAATAAGGCAAGCATTTGGAAGGGGATTTGTCTCACGACAGTTACATAAGGTGATGATGTTGTGGAGAATTCAAGTCTAAATAGAGGGATGCAATGCAGGGTATATTCTATGTTAGGTTAAATCTTTCTATTGCACAGGGGAGGGAGGTAAACTATGGGTTATAAGAGATAATTGCTAAGGCAAAGGCACACAAGGGCATTGAGGCTGCAGAAAAGCTGTTTGCCTTTATAGATTCTTTAATCACAACTTGAAGCAGCTAGCAACCAGCAACCAGCAACCAGCTTGAATGAATTTGTGAATCCGTTTTTCCTAAACTTTGCATATTAGCAGCCCTTCTTCGTGCAATAAGTAGTTATATCTACGTAAAATAAGTGATAACTGTGATAGAAACTAGGGTTTTGACCCCCCATAATGATGGAAGATGTTTTAGTTTCCCCACTGCCCTGGTAATATTTTCTGATTACAAACAATTAATTCCCCCTAATTTTCATTTTGAAACGTAATTCAAATATTTTTAAACATGAAATCGATGCCATGACAAGAACAATTTTGAAAAGAAAGATGCAAGTCAAAAACCCGAGAGAGAGAAAGAGAGCAATGAAACCTGGAAGAGAGCTTTCGTAAGGAGAGGGTTCTGTATGAGTATTTGTCTCGCTTGTTGCTGATTCTGTTCTAACAATGCCTGTAAAACTCAAACCCAAGATACTGAAGTTAAAGACTCAAGAAAAATACTGCACTTACTGAATTCACAGAGAGAGAGAGAGAGAGAGAGAGAGAGAGAGAGAGAGAGAGAGAGAGAGAGAGAGTACCTTCATCTGAGACATCATGTCATAGATCTGGTTCTTGGACATTCCTGAGAGATTCGACGAAAGTATGTCGCTGGGAATCGGTTTTCCCGCCATGAGAGAGAGTGAGAGACAAAGACAGAGACAGACCGAGACCGAGAGAGAGAGAGAGAGAGAGAGAGGGACTCCAGGTTAGGGCTGCGACTCCGACCTATTCGAACCTGGCTCGCTCATTCGAGCTCGAAACTCAAAAACAGTCCAACAACATTACTCCTCCCATCACGGTTATCTTGTTTGTTTCATTTTATAGAAAATAAATTTAGTTAAAAAAGCCTGTTCGATTTAATATTATTTTATTTTATTTATAATATTTTTCAATTAAAATGAACTTTTATAAAAAGTATTGAGTTTTATATATAAATTTTAAATTTATTTTTAAAATAATTAAAATTATCTTCGTAAGTAATAATTGTTTCATATTAAAAATTTTACATAATTTTACTTGATATAATCTTAACTTTTTCAATTTGCTTATAAAAACAAAATCATATACTATTTTCTTTTTTGTTTCTATTTTGTTAAAAGAAAGGAAGGGAGTAGTTACCGACATTTATTATTTCTTTAGCCATAGCTACATAGAAGCTTTGTCAATTATAAGGTGTTTTGATCTGAATCATAGTTACCAAATTCTTTTGATAAATGACACTAAAGAATTGCTTATCATTGATAAAGTTCAAAATCGCTTGCTATCTTGGAAGGCAGTTTCCCTTAATTGAATTGAGTTGTGTTGATTAAATATTCATTATCCAATTAACAAACTATTCTTCTAGCTTTCCTATAGCAATCTTAAGTGAGATCAATAAGAAAAGTTGGTAGTGGGGAACATGAAAGTATGAAGAAGATGTATATTTTTCTTGAAAATAGTATGTTTCTTGAAATAGAATGAAGGATTTGGCATTAAGTGGTCCAAAGTAGTGAATAAGGTTTACAAGATCAAATTAGCGTGGACCACAATGATGGCTTTTCTCATGGAGAAGTATACTAAAGTTCAAGTTGAGCAAACCTTTGCCTCCCACATTTGGAAGGGGATTGAGAAGATAAAAGAAAGTATTTTGAGCAAATAAGTCAGGGCTTTTCCTCTTGGTTCTTAGTGGGCAAGTGCTCGTGATTGCTCGAGAGGAGGTAAAGATGTAACATGATCCTTGACTATCTAGATATTATGAATGGGGTTGAAACATTCATCACCTTGGCAATGGATTCTCGAGGATATATATAGGTTGATTGTAAGCGTACGTGTCAACGAGGATAACAAGGATTTCTTTGTTTGTAGTCCAAATAAACCTAGAGCATTTAGTATTAAAAGAACCTAATGGTATCTGCATTAAATATGGAAAGCTTAACATCAAAATTTGGCTAATTTTTTGAAGGTGAAAGCATATCCCAAAATTATGATAGTTTTCAAGATGGGTGAATTGGGGGAGTTTGACAAATAAAGTTAGGAAAAGTTGAGGTCTCTCAGAGTCACATTTGTGTTAATTGTGCTAATAAGATAAGAGTTTGCTCACAGATTCAAAAGCAATGACATCGGTATGGAATTGTTTGGTCCTTAATCACATCTCTTTATGGTTCTTTAACCTAGGGAGCTTATGGGAGTAAAACTCATGTTGGCCAAACATATTGAAAAAAGGTACAAGGAGTAACATTATTTTGTTAAGTCTTTAGAGAATTTGGAACAGAATGTAACATATAATTTTGAAGGAAAGGAATAGGGTATTGGTTAACCATAAACAATGTAGTTCTTAGATTTGAGAAGCAGATGAAAGAGATAAATATTAGAGTGAATCGTATTATGAGAAGTGAGTTACAAATTTACTGCGAATTAATTCAAACTCAATTGGAATAGAAGCCTTTGGGAGGGGATTGCCATAATCAGAGGTTTTATAAAAGATGAGAACAATTGTTAGGTTTAGAGTTTTGTAATAAATCCAAGAATCTACTTTGTTCATAATATTAAACTCTTAAAATTTGGATCTCTAATATATGCCAAGAATTGCTTGTAATTTGCAAATGAACAAACTCATGGTGGAGAAGGAGATAAACATCATAGTTTGTGAACCTCCTGAAGGAAAGAGCAATATGATTATTATTAGTTCTAATCTTGTGAAAAAATACATACAGAACGAAATGTGACTCACAGTTGTGGGGCTAACCAATAGGATGATTGGTTCACCTTAAGTATTGGATATATGAGCAATAATGGACCTTATTCTAAGATCTATCCTTAGGCCTCAATTTCTTGTTGTACATGGGTATCCAAGGTGTCGGCTACCCCTGACATTGTTAAATTTAATTTTCCTATGATTTGGTATTTGTTTTTCTAATATCCAAAAATTTCATACTATCGCACCTTTCGAGGGTAAAAGTGTACATGTTGCTCAATCCATTTTGATGGGTTTTTTAACTTTAGAAACTCGTATTCGTCAAAATCCCATGTCAAGTTTTTTGTCATATCCTCATTTTGTGCCTATTTGTGTCACATGTTGGCCCTTATTGGAAGGGCCAATACACCTTCTTTCCCCTTTAGGGACCTCTTTGCAAACTTTTTAATGGTAGGAGAACATATATATTACGTTCTGAAGTATTGCTTGAGGAAGACACAAAATTTTTTATAATTACACAAAATAATCCATGGGAGTCTTTTATAATCATCCAAAGTCAACCGTACAACTTTCTCCCCAAATCTCTTTAGTCTTCTATTTGTTTCCTCTCTCCTTGTCCATTACGTTCTCTCTCTTTTCCTCTGACACCAAGTTAAAAATAAAAATAAAATAATTACTTGTATTTTTTTCACTCTTTCTCTCTTGTGAAGTATCATCTAACTTTACTTTCTCTTTTGGTTACAAGCGGATCAGGAAGACTAACATCTGAAAAATGTTAACTAAAATACAATCTAGGATGAATAAGTTATACGACACTTTTATAATGATTTGGATGTTTTTTGATTTTTGAGATTGGAGGTAAGATGAAGGAGTTGAAGATAGAAAGAGAATAGAGTATAAATGGAAGATAAAAATTGAAACAGAGCACATAAAATTTTTATAATGGTTCTACTAAATCTGGCATACGTTCACTTCTAGACTACACATAGATTTCCAACATTTGTGACCCACATAGTATAACAAACACGTTTCTAGGTGCAAATCAGACCTCCATAATATTTTTTCTTAAAATACTAATCGAATCTCTCACAAGTTGTTTTTCTCTCTAAAACCCCATACCAAAAAAAATATCTTTGGTCTTTGAACTTTTGGTATAGGAGATGAACAAGTGTTACAAGGGGTGAGACTATAATTTTCGAATATAGTAGAGTTGAACCTCACAAGAATTTTTATAGAAAAAATGAGAACAGAATGAAAAATAGAGTATTTTTTTTTTCTTTTTGAATGATCAAGAGTGTTTAATAGTTATACATTTATTCATCAATCTCTCTTATTTTCTTGCTCCTTCATAGATCTTATACTTTCTTTTATATATTCATTTACTTCATTTATCCGAAAAGCCGTTGTAGTTGGTGAGCTTTCGAATATTGACCATTAATGAAATAATAAATGTCTTCAACCACCTATTTGTTTTTTTTTGCATAAGTGAACGTTAGAAGTAAGATATCGACTAATATTATCATCATGTCAACTATCAAATTTAAATTTCAAATTTTGTTTATGTGATGTCAACAACTCATTTTACTAAGTCAACTATTAGTTTTTTCTGCAGATGATTAGTCAACTAATAATTAAAGTTAGTTAATTGAGTATACTCTGTATGTGTCTTATTTGTCTAAATCCAAATATAGTTAGTTAACTACTTTAATATGTTAATCGACTATCGTATCCTTTAATCGAAAGTTTGTCTATCTTAGTTGAAGGATGTTTGCTTGTATTCATTGAGTGCAGACCAAAATTTATCATGTGTCAACTAAATTCTTTGCGTAGTTGAAAAATCTAAAGATTTAGTCAACTAATGTATTTTATGATTCATAGGTACCAAACTACACTCAGTCATATGTTGACCAACTTTCTTACTTTAAAATTATTTCTTTGACTAATTTGTTCTTTTAGTTGACTGCATTTAACTTGATGTGTCAAGTTAGTCTAAAACTTTATATACTTAGTCGACTATCATTTGAACTATCATAAATTGTGTCAACTAGTATAAGTGTCCTGTCAAATATTTAATTTGAAATTTCAAGATTTGGTTGTTTCCTATCAACATATACTTTTATTTAGTCAACTAAGCATTTTTTCTACTGTTGGTTAGTTAAATAATATATTTCCTTAGTTGACTAAGTTTAATTGATATCTCTAGTTTGTCCGTTAAGTTGAAATTTTAGTCGGCATGGTTGATGGTCTTAGTTGGAAGAATTTAATTTTATGTTGACTATCACTTAAGAGCAACAAAGGTTGTGTTGACTGTTCTATCAGGATAGCTGGTTAAGTTTTGAATTAGATTATGGTTCTGTTGAATGTGGTTAGATGGTAGTCGACTGGTGTGTCGTCAAACAATAAAAAATAAAATACCTACTTCAAACGATACGAATATAGCACGAGTAGGATCATATCCACAGAAAACGGCAGATGTATTTCTTTTAATAAAAAAAATGAAAATAAAATATGGAGAGGTTTTGATAAAATAATCTAAAATAACTAAGTAAACAAATCAATGAAAATTAACTAAAATAAAATGATGAGATAATATCAATTATAGGAATGGATGTCAATGAGAGAAAACCTAACCAAATGATTTATTTCCGCCTTAATATGTTTGATTGATTATCGATACAAAAATTACTTGATATTATGCAAATAAATTGGTTATAGTCGCTAAGTACCACGAAACGACCAATCTCTCCGTACTTCTTCGGTAACCAAGATACCATCGTTAATTACTTTGCTAATCGAAAGACAACCCAAGAGACGCTCGTTGGATTTAATGTTCCGACAATATTACGATCTAGAGAGACCCAATTCTAATCAGTAAGTTCTAATATGAATTTATTTAAATTAGATTATCTAATATCTTGACATAAATTCTACCGCTTGCAAGGCCATAAAATTATGTCAATTACCACTCCATTAAAAACACACAAAACTTACAATTTTTAAATGGTAGGACTATTCTAGAGTTATTAAATATATTGCTCTATTTAACAATTACAAAACAATCATAAACACTAAGTATAGAGATTAAATAAATACCCACAAATATCAAGTAAATAAGATCATTTAGATCTCACAATCATTATCCATCAAAATTTCAATAATCCTTTGACTAGAAAAATAAATTAAAAACAAAGTATGAAAAAGAAAACTCACTAAAATGGTTTATTGATGTGGAAGAAAAATGAAATTACAAGAAACATGTCCATTCCCTGCTTTTGCTTTGTTTCCCCTAATATGTGTCTCCTTTTTTATTCCAAAAGCAAGGAAGAAAACTCCTTGACGCTGCCGGCTGCAGCCCTTTTGGGGCTGCACACCCAAAAAATAGTGTCTCTAAGTGTGAAACACTCCTATATATATAAGAGTAGTAAACCCTAAAATTTCTTCCTTATTCAAATTGGTTTTTAAGAAGAAATAAAATTTCCTAAAAGATAATATTCTAGAAATTTAAAATAAAAGAAAAGTTTCAAAAAATCTGAAATTTAAATTTTCAAAAATTCATTTTTCTAAATATTAGGAATGAAATAAAAATCTTCAATATCTCTAATTCCATCCGAACTTTCTCTTGAATATGCAATTGGAAAAGAAAAATTTACTGCAATAAATCTCCAAAACCTCTTGCTTGTCTCTTGAAATCTACGTGCCAACGTGCTAATGAAAGAGTATTGCTATCCAATTTTTTATACTTTACAAAATTGCTCCAATTTAGCTCATTTTCTTCATTTTCTTCATTTTCTTCATTTTCTTCATTTTCCATAATAAGTTTTCTCCTAAATCAAATGTCACAAAACATAAATATTAGTGTAATATTTATTAAAAAATAATACAAAATCAATCGCAAATATTACACTTATTTAACCCTATCAAATTCCCCCACACTAATATGATACTTGTCCTCAAGTATCTCTAACTAAAATAAAATTAAAACTATCCAACCTATTTTTTTCTTCTAAGTGTCCAAGTTAACAATTACTGTAAGAGTCAAACCAAAAATACAATCGAAACAACAAGTATTTCACAGTGATCTACAACTAAAACAACCACTACATGTCTTAACAGCTCCTTATGAAATCCAAACAGCAAGATTCGACAATCCTCTCCATAGGATCACTCTTATGCACTCGAAAGGGTTAAGAATATATATGTCTCTCAAATCAACAATATGGAATGCCATTACCATATGCTTGCAAATATATCAAATCTCCACTACTTAAAAATTAGAATTTTATGCATCAATCTAAATGTTTTTCATTTGGTTGTAACGTGGCTAGGGTTAGGGGTAGGATAAAAGGGAATATCAAGGGTTAAAGTGTATGAAAAATAATATGTAATTAACTACACAATTCTTTCTACGATAACACCTTTGCTCCACACAGGTAGCACACCAAAAATTCATGATTTTGTCACACACGTGTACTCAACATAGCTAACATTCCAAATCACATAAATATGTCAATATTTTTCTCTACGATCCATGATTGAAATGAATTTATCAAGAATGCATCTTTCTTTTTCTTTTTTTTTCGCTGCTGCTTTATTTCTGTCTCTCTCTTTTTTTTCTTTTTTTTTTGAAGAACATTTTAGCTCAAAGATGAACAAAGTCAAACTTTTTTTCTTTCATTTTTTTCATTTGTAACAAATATCATCATCAAAACTCTAATCAATACACATCTCGTGAAGCAATCATATAACTAATATCATGCAATTAACTGCATATATTCCTGGTACAAGGGTTGAAACTTAAGCCAAAATAGGGTTATAGTGTTGTATATAAGGGTTTTAAAGAAAGAAAGGACATCAGTCTCAATTTGGTTCACTAAGGGGATTATAAATCAAGGTAGAGATTTTTACGAAAGGCAAAATTGGGTAAAATATAAGTGCCTTTATCATTTCAATGCATAAAATCCTATATGTGGTCTCGAAATATATAACAATGCAAGTTCTAGAATGTGCAATCCAAGTGTGATAAGCACTCATCAAGAAAAAATAATCTCAAGCACAAATAATGAATTTACTCGTTTATGGCTCAAAACTACACTTTTTAAGTAGTGTTTATGTCAAATCTTTGTATGCTCATCATTCAAAGAAAACTATTAAAGATATAAGAAGTCATTTCAAGTACAAAAGCCATTGATACAAGCCATTTTTCATATATCTCTAACCAACCAAATAGCATACATCAACAAAAAAAGCTCGGAATTCTTTTTTTTTTCAACTTTTTTTTTCCATTTTTGAAGAAACAAAATTTAAACTAATAAAAAAACAAATATAGTGTCAAAAATCAAAACAAAGAGAAAAACACCTAACATCCCCCACACCTAAATCATACATTGTCCTCAATTTATACTCAAATTAAGAGAGATAAAAAAAATGCACAAATAAATCAAACAAAATAAAAGAAAAAAAAACAAATAAAAGAGAAAGGTGAGAACAATACTCCCCTAGGGTGGAGTGAAAATGGAGGAATAATTCCAATGAACTAAAAAAAAAAGGGCTATGATGTGACAACGCCGTAATTATCAAGTATTTCGGTCCATTATTGAGTCTTCAAGGTAAAGAGAGAAACCCTAAAAAAATAAAATGCAAGTGTTAAAATAGAAGTGAAATTTGCCTCTATCTCTCTCTCTCTCTCTCTCTCTCTCTTTTTTTTTTTTTTTTTTTTTTTTTCAGAAGTGATATGTGGCTATGACATGGACACGCTCTAAATAAAGAGTGCTTCTGGTCATGCAATGAAATGTATACTCTTTTGGTAGAAATGGAATTTACTTAGGGCGTGGACACGCCATAAGCAAGGAGGAAAGCTGTCCATTGTGATCTGTGTGGGCAGAAATGGATTTGGTTTAAGGCGTGCCCACGCCTTAAGCAAGGAGTACTTCTGGTTTGGTTTTTTTTTTTTTTCAATCAATCCTAAATCAAGTTAATATAAATAAAAATAAATAAATAAAAATAAAGAAATCACAAAGAAAATATTGGGTTGTCTCCCAATAAACGCCTTTGTTTCATGTCTTTGGCTTGACCTTAGCTCCTCGTTTCAACCACGTTCAAAAACCGGTCCAATCCATTTTGACTTCAACTTTCCTGCCATGAATTTCAATCTTGAATTGAAATAAAGGACTTTTTGGCCTATCATAAATTGTTTTTGGTATGAGAATTTGTCTTGAAAATATTTATCCCATTGTGCAAAATTATTTGTAAAATTCTCTTCAAATACAAAATTCAATTTATTTTGCACAAAAGAGTCATAAACAGTGAAGTCCATCTCCTGCTCATCATCTTGTTTCTCGGAATATGTCAACCTACCAGGAAAAGGAGGAGAGATAGTTAGTTTCAAATTTGAGTTGTTCGGTTCCTCACTTACCTTTATAGTCGATTCATTTAAAATTGATGCTTTGGTTTGTTCGACCTCTTTATCTCCTTCAGTTGTCTTGCAATTTTCTTTCATTCTTGACCACCATAACACTCACGTTTTCTCTCAGGTCGATCTCTACTTGAGAGGTTAGCTTCCTATTATTTTTCTCCATTCGACTTATGGTCGTTGCCAGTTGCAACACCTGATTTTCTAAGTTTTGGATGCTGGTTTTTGTCTCTAGTTGAAATCGTTGATTTTCCTATTGTAACCGTTGGGTTTTCTGTTGAAACAATTAAGTGTTGTTAGCCAAACGTTTAACAATCTTTTCTATAGACATACATTGATTTGAAGAGAGTTGCTGAGATTAAAATTGTGGTCGACATTGTGGTTGTTGTTGGAACTTTTGTGGCCAATTTCTATAATTGAAGTTTGGTTGATCCCACCATCCTTGGTTATAGGGGTTCAAATATGGATTATCATAAAGAATGGGACACTTATCGGTTGAGTGTCCCATGTTCGAGCAAATACCACATACTTTCACTTGTTGGATTTGTCCTACAACCAATCTTTCCACAATAGAAGTTAGGGAATCTATTTTCTGTTCGAGAGAAGAACTACTCACCTCAATGACCATTGTTGGAACATCTTGCCATATTTCAAATTGATGGGGAGTCTCAATATTAGAAAAATCACTACAAAAAGTATGTTTATTAAAATCAGGAAATAACAACTTTCTTAAAGTCATTTGACTGACCATGTCTGAATATTTAAAATCCTTCTCTTTAATGTCGTTGACAAACTTTCAGTAAATTCACTGTAAATATTAGTCCCAAAAATAAAAAGGAAACAAAACTTAAAAGAAATAAATTACTTAACACCGTTCCCCGGCAACGGCGCCAAAATTTGGTGTGTCGTCAAACAACCAAAAAGAAAATATCTATTTCAAACGATACGAATATAGCACGAGTAGGGTCGTATCCACAGAGAATGGTAGATCTATTTCTTTTAATAAAAAAAAAAGAAAATAAAATATGGAGGGGTTTTGATGAAATAATCTAAAATAACTAAACAAACAAATCAATGAAAATTAACTAAAATAAAATGATGAAATAATATCAATTATAGGAATGGATGTCAATGAGAGAAAACCTAGCCAAATGAGTTATTTCCGCCTTGATATGTTTGATTAATCATCGATACAAAATTACTCGATATTATGCGAATAAATTGGTTATAATTGCTAAGTACCACAAAGCGACCAATCTCTCCGTACTTTTTCGGTAATCAAGATACCATCGTTAATTACTTCCCTAATCGAAAGACAACCCAAGAGACTCTCGTTGGATTTAATGTTCCGACAGCATTACGATCTAAAGAGATCCAATTCTAATCAGTAAGTTCTAATATGGATTTATTTAAATTAGATTATCTAATCTCTTGACATAAATTCTATCGTTTGCGAGGCTATAAAATTATGTCAATTACCACTCCATTAAAAACACACAAACCTTACTATTTTTAAATGGTAGGACTATTCTATGGTTATTAAATATAACGCTCTATTTAACAATTCCAAAACAATCATAAACACTAAGTATAGAGATTAAATAAATACCCACAAATATCAAGTAAGTAAGATCATTTAGATCTCATAATCATTATTTATCAAGATTTCAATAATTTTTTGACTAGAAAAATAAATTAAAAACAAAGTATGAAAAAGAAAACTCACTAAAATGGTTTATTGATGTGAAAAAAAAATGAAATTACAAGAAGTATGTTTATTCCCAGCTGTAGCTTTGTTTCCCCTAATATGTGTCTCCTTTTTTATTCCAAAAGCAATGAACCTTTTGCGGCTGCAGCCCTTTTGGGGCTGCACACCCAAAAAATAGTGTCTCCAAGTGTGAAACACTCTATATATAGGAGTAGTAAACCCTAAAATTCCTTCCTTATTCAAATTGGTTTTTAAGAAAAAATAAAATTCGCTAAAAGATAATATTCTAGAAATTTAAAATAAAAGAAAAGTTTCAAAAAATCTGAAATTTACATTTTCAAAAATTTTTTTTCCTAAATATTATGAATGGAATAAAAATCTTCAATATCTCCAATTCCATCCGAACTTCCTCTTGAATATGCAATTGGGAAAGAAAAATTTACTGCAGTAAATCTTCAAAACCTCTTGATTGTCTCTTGAAATCCACGTGCCAACGTGCTAATAAAAAAGTATTGCTATCCAATTTTCCATACTTTACAAAATTGCTCCAATTTAGCTAATTTTTCTTCATTTTTCATAATAAGTCTCCTCCTAAATCAAATGTCATAAAACATAAATATTAGTGTAATATTTATTAAAAAATAATACAAAATTAATCGCAAATATTATATTTATTTAACCCATATCATCGACTAATAGATCTTTAGTCTAAGTATTTGTCGACTATTGTTTGGTTCTTTTCAACTAGTATTTTTGAAGAGAAGTCCTTTTCGGTTAATAATAGTCTTTTGTCGATAACTTTCCACATAGTAGTCAGCTAATCTTCCTAATTAATTGACTACTCAATGCATTTTCAGTGCATTAGTTGACACTTTATAATGTTTTGTCGACTATTTTTTTGTCTAGTCAGCAATTTTGATGTCTTAATTGACTCTGTGAGTTCTAAACTTTTGGGTATAGATTGAATTTTAATATGTGTTCACCAATACTTTTGTTTAGTCGAAATTCTTAATATATTAGTCAGCTATTATATGTTTTAATCTTTTAAATCTAGACTAAATCTGAGTATATGTCAACAAATAACTTTAATCGACTAATGTTCTATATCTGTCAATTAGGAGAAAGTATTGGATTTATTGGTTATCTTATCGGCTTTTTTCTAAATCTTGATGATTGCATAGTTTTTAGGATTTCATTAGTTATCATCTTTCTTTATTTAGTTGACTAAATTGCTTATTTGTTCGTTAAGGTCTTAATCGATATCTCCTAGGTATTAGTCAACAATTTTGTTAGAAATCAAAGATATTTTCTAAGCATGGAGGTCATTAGTTGGCATGTTTTAAGTGTTAGTCGACTGTTTTGTTAGACTTAAAATTTTTCTTAATTTGGAGAGTTTTAGTCAACAGACTCATAGTCTTCATTAACTGGCTCATAATGTTGGTCGACTATGTTAAGGTCTATTTCATATCTTAGTCGACTAAGTTGATAGATTTGTCGATACTCCATGTTCTAATGAATGTTTATATTATTTTTCAGTCGACTTCACTTATATAATAGTCGACTAAGTTGTTGTTTTGTTTAATTTTTACTTAGACTCTATCAACTAACACTAAGATTCAATCGGCTAACACATTTGTTTTTTGAAGTTCAGTCGACTAATACCAGTTTCCTTGGACTTAGTTGGCTAATGTGATGGTCATCATTTAGTCACGTGATGGTCATATAATGTTCATCATTTAGTTGACTAATACCACTATTGTTTAAGTAAGTCACCTGATGGTCATCATTTAGTTAGCTCAGAACATTCATCTGCTGACTATATTTTCTCAAACAATTAATGTAGTCGACATATATGAAAGTTTAGTCGATTAACTATATGCTAGTCGACTATTTTCTTAATGAATTTGACTGAAAGTACCTTCTAATTGTTGCTTTATTTATTTTTGTCGACTATCCTAGTTGTCTTGTTGATTATGTCTTACTCAGTTTTAAAGAATTGTCGACTACTTTTGATAATATGTCAACTATCGATTTATTTGACAAATTAGTCAACTGTTTCAATAATTTTGTTGACTACCCAATATTCAAATATGCTATTTCTGTCGACTAAAGCGACAATCTTATCAATCATTTTCCTACTTGTGTTGATTAGTTCATCCAACTAGTCGGTATTTTTTTATTTGTTTGGTCACTTGTCAACTATTTAAGGGAATCTGTTGTCTGTCTATATTTTAAGATTCTACTTGTGTTGACTAAGTCAACTATAATATTACTGATGTCGAATAGTCTAATTCTTTTGTTCACTTATATTTAATGACTTGTTGACTAATTTTCTGATCTGTCAACTAATTAGCTTTGTTCTAAGAATTTTCAAATTTTCATTTTCTTTCAGTTTTTGTCTTGATTTTCACTTAGTAATTTCAATCATTCCTGGTTCTCTAAAATCTATATTTGTCTAGAGGTTGAGCAATTTGTTTTTGCATTTTAATGTATTCTAATATCATATCATTTTTTAGAATATGATTTTTGATGAATTGATATTTGATTTCTACGTACTTTGTTTTGGAATGATGAATAGAAAATTTCGATTGAATGAATTTATGTTATCGCACTATCAATCACAATATCCTAATCAATCTTCATAACACAATCTAAACCATATTTCTTCTTAGAGTTAGGAATTTATTTAGGTTCATTATAGATGCCTTCTTTTTCTAAGATATTTTTTAATTTTCAACTGATAGGATCATCTATATTATCATCATCAAAACATATGCATTTCTTGCTATGATTAGATTTATTAGATTCAATATGAAATATGGATCTTGTAAGTTAATCAGCTTATCTTAGGGAGCGCTAGTAAAATTCTCACCCAAATGTTAAGTTCTTCAACTTTTACCTAGCTCATGAGATGTTTCTATGAAAATGGTCTAATTAAGGCTCCATTCAATGTGGGATATTTTTGTATTTGCAACTCTACCTTAGAAAAACTTAGCTAAGATGATTTCTTAAAACATTGTCATATTCATTTCTTTTATTGTTTAACATTAATTTATTGAGGACTCTTAGAAGTTCAAAGAGGATGTAATTAGTTCCACAATTATAGAATCACGATATCAATCTGTTTTTCTAAATTCTTTTCTTTTGATCCTTGAGATTGTGCTACATTTCTAATTCTAAAAGAAGAGAATCTAAACATTCTTAAATTATTCATTTGTTAAGTTTATATAATTATTATCTCATACTTTGAATCCTAATTGGGTCAGACAAGTAGTTTTGATATTTAGATAATTAACTTGAAAGGACTTTTAAGTTGTTTGCTTTCCATGCAGGTATCCTACAAATCAGTTTCGATTCATTTTTTACAAATATTTCACCAACTGATTTGGACATTAAGTTCATGTACTATTTGTGTCTCACAATTAGGAACCTTTCAAGACTTACTGACATAAGCCTTTTATGATGTTCATAAAGTCTTTGCCTTTGATATTCTAAATCATGACACTATTGCCTTTACGATTGTTTTCTTTCTTTTATTGTTGAGTGCAAAATTTTGTGAAGACTTATGACATGTGTCTGAAGTGTCCACTGTATTTCGAGTACCTTTGCCCTTAAAAAACATCTACAATAAGTCTTGGACGTTGCTACCCAATTTTCCTTGATTTTAGCATTGTTAGCTCTTATTAGTTCTTTTGGAACCCATCGCAGTTTTGTTTTGCCTGAGCTTCTGATCCTAAACCAACATTCACTTATACAATGTCCATTTTAAGACAGTGCATGCATTTTTTGTGGATTGTTGGTCTTTTTGATTTGTTAATATTTACTTTCTTCCTAAGAATGTAGTGGTTAGCTTTATGCCTAAGGTTTAAGCAATGATAACATATGGTTTCTGGTTTGGTGCTCTTAAAGCCAAGCACAAAGAAACTATACAGTTTCTTCTGAGTTACAACACGATTGTAGCTTAGTCATGCTCTGTCATACACTACTTACTGGGCTCCTAATATTAGATCTATTTTTTTTACACGGGTCAAATTTGTACAATAATGAATTAAGTTTTTTATTTTTATCTCTTTTTAAATTTAGTTTATTCTCTAAAGTTTTATTGTCAAACATATCTTTTTCTTTGCAGACATTTTCATGAGCATTCTTTAATTTTTCTACTTCAATATGTAAGTTCTTTATTTTTAATCTTAAGCTATCATTTTTCTTCTTCAATTTCTCATTTTCAATCTTTATCTTATTCCTCTCTTCTTTTGCCTTAGCCATTAGTTTCTTTAAGGCACATTTTTTCTTGTTTATTTCCTTAAGTTTATTAAGAGATTCGATTAAAGTTTCATGTGACTCATTCATAGAATATTCATTATCAGAATAATTAGAGAAGTCACAATAATTGGATGAGTTAGAACAACTTATTTCATTTTGGTCATCTTCTCCTACTATTAAGCACATATACGTGAACATTCTTTTCATTGATTTTTTGAGAAATAGCCACCAATATTTTCCAAATTTCTTTTACACTTATACACGATGAGACCTTGTTGTATTCAATTAAGCTTAGTCTAGAATGGAGCAGGTTTATCATCTTACAGTTTGCTTGATACACTTTTCTTTCCACTGTTGTTATGCTCCTTATCTTGTCCGGTATTTTGACACCATTAATTTCATTGATTGGGAACTTAGCTCCTTCCTCAATTACTTCCCAGACTTCTTTATCTTTAGTTGTGATGAAAATTCTCATTCTCTGCTTCTAGTAGCTATAATTTCTTCTATTAAAGAATGGTGCTTCGCCAATGGATCCGGTTTCAAATGGGACATCATCTCGATCAAGTGCCATGATGAATCTTTGCTTCTGAGAACGTTAATCCCTATCACCAAAAAACTCGCTCTGATAACAATTGAAATACAATCTAGAGGGAGTGAATAAATTGTATGACACTTTTTCAATGATTTAGATATTTTTTAGTTTTTGAGATTGGAGGTAAGTTGAAGGAGTTGAAGAGATAAAGAGAATAGAGCTTAAATAGAAGATAAAAACTGAAATAGAATACAGAAGGTTTTTATAGTAGTTTCATTAAAACCCGTGTGCATCCACCCCTAAGCTACTTTCACTATTTGTAACTCAAATGGTACAATAAACTTGCTTCTAAGTACAAGTTAGACATTCATAATGTTTTTTCCTCAAACACTAACCAATCTCTTACAGGTTGTTTCTCTCTTTACCCAGTCCAAGAAATCTGTCTCTAGTCTTTGAACTTTTGGTATATGAGAAGAATAAGTGTTATAAAAGGTTAGGTTATAATTCTCAAATGTAATAGAGTTGAAGCTTTCAAGATTTTTAATAAAAGGAGTGAAGACAGAATGAAAAACAGAGTATTCTTTTTTTCTTTTTGTATGATCAAGAGTGTTCAATAGTTGTACATTCATTCATCCATCTCTCTATTTTTCTTGCTCCTTCCATAGATCTAATACTCTCTTTTATATGTTTATTTACTTCATTCATCTAAAGAGCCGTTGTGGCTTGTGAGCTTTTGAACGTTGGCCATTAATGAAATAATAAATACCTTCAACCATCTGTTTGCTTTTCTATAGAAGTGAACGTTAAAAGTAATGTGTCGACTAATATTATCATTCTATCGACTACGAAATTTGACTTTCAAATTTAGTTTCTATGGTATCGATAACTCATTTTATTTAATCAACTCTTAGTTTTTTCTACAGATGATTAGTCAACTAATAATTAAACTTAGTTGACTGAATATACTCTGTATGTATCTTATTTGTCTGAGTCCAAATATGGTTGGTCAACTATTTTGATATGTTAGTTGACTATCGTATCTTTTAGTCGAAAGTTTATCTATCTTATTTAACTAATATGTGTTTGCATCCATTGAGTGCAGACTAAAATTTAACATTTATTGACTAGATTCTTTGCAAAGTCGATAGATTTAAAGATTTAGTCGATTGATGTATTTTGTGATTCGTATGTGCCAAACTACACTTAGTCATATATTGACTAACTTTCTTATTTTGAAATTACTTTTTCAACTAGCTAGTTCTTTTAGTTGACTGTGTTTCAATTGATATGTTTTGTTAGTCTGAATATATTTAGTTGACTATCATTCAAACTATCATAAGTTGTGTCGACTAGTATAAGTGTTCTGTCAACTATTTAATTTAAAATTTCAAGATCTAGTTTTTTTGTCGACATCTACTTTTATTTAGTCAATTAAGTATTTTTCTAAAGTTGGTTAGTTGACTAATGTATTTCCTTAGTCGACTAAGTTTCAATTGATGTCTTTAGTTTGTTTACTAAGTTGGAATCTTAGTCGGCATGGTTGCTGGTCTTAGTTAGAAGAATTTAATCTTATGTTGACTATCACTTAAGAGCAGCAGAGGTTGTGTCAACTATTATATTGTAATTGCTAGCTAAGTTTTGAATTAGATTATGGTTATGTTGAATGCGCTTAGACAGTAGTCAACTAGTGGTTCTTTAGCTTAAATGCTTGTCGATTATTATTTGGTTCTTTTTGACTAATATTTTAAAAGAGAAGTTCTTGTCGGCTAACTATATTCTTCTATCGACAACTTTCTCGCTAATAGTAGACTAATCTTCCTGATTACTTAACTGCTCAATCCATTTTCGGTGTATTAGTCGACACTTTATAATGCCTTGTCGACTCATTTTCTTGCCTAGTCGACAATTTTGATGTCTTGGTTGGCTCCGTGAGTTCTAAGCTTTTGGGTGTAGATTGAATTTTAATGTGTGTCGACTAATGTTTTTGTTTGGACGAAAGTTTCAATATATTAGTAAGCTATTTTGTGTTTTAATGTTTTAAATCTAGACTAAAGCTGGGTATATATCCACTAACATTTTTAATCAACTAATGTTCTGTATCTATCAATTAGGTACAAGTGTTAGATTTATTGCTTATATTATCGTCTCTTTTATGAACCTTGATGATTGCTTAGTTCTTTGGATTTCACTAGTCGTCATCTTTCTTTATTTAGTCAACTAAATTGTTTATTTGTTCATTAAGGTCTTAGTCGATATCTCATAGGTGTTAGTCGACGACTTTGTTAGAAACCAAAGATATTTTCTAAGCGTGGATTATTAGTCGGCATGTTTTAAGTGTTAGTCAATTGTTTTATCAGACTTAAAATTTTTCTAAGATTGAAGAGTTTTAGTCGACAGGCTCATAGTCTTAATTAACTTGCTTATAATGTTAGTCGACTGTGTCAAGGTTTATTGCATGACTTAGACGACTAAGTTGATAGACTTGTTGACACTCCATGTTTTTAATGAATGTCTCTGTTATTCTTTAGTTGACTACACTTATATATTAGTCGACTAGTCTGTTGTTTTGTTTAATTTTTACTTAGACTTTATTGACTACCATTAAAACTCAGTCTGCTAACACATATGTTTTTTGAAATTCAGTCGACTAATACCAGTTTCCTTGGACTTAGTTGGCTAATATGATAATTTAGTTGGCTAACCTATGATATGGGTCGACTATTCAAAGGAATGCGTCAACTATTCTTTGCATTTTCATCCTATTTGTCGACTAACTTGTGAGAGTTTAGTGAAACTATTCTGTCAACTAAATCCGAACATCTATCGACAGCTCACATGTAGAAACTACTCCAGATTTCTAATTATATATTCTTAATTTTTACTTCACTAATTTGACTTGGTTTGCTTATCATCAAAACACTTAAGTGTAATATAATTAAATTTTCCTAATTTTTACTTCACTAATTTGACATGGTTTGTGCATCATCAAAACACTTACGTGCAATACTAGCTCCTGGATATCATGCCTTAGGCTCTATAAACCTCTCAAGGTGGAGCATACAATCCATGAATCCCTATGGGACGGAATGGCCCATGTGGGTTAAGATATTTGCATATTGATTATCCTTGCAGTGAACAAACTGAATATCTTAAATTCTAACTAGACTCATTAGTTTTGGCATTCGTGAATGATATGGAGACCATTATGCTAAGCCACCCCTCGGGATGAAAGAGTTTCGACAAGGTCAATGGAATCTAACTTAATGATCACCGATGAGATTTTCAAATGAAACACCAATCATAGGCCCCCCTAATTCCACATAACTCCATCATGCAAGCGTCAACTATCCCTACATTCCTCGTAAAACCATAGATCGATAAACTAAACTCATCTCGAATAAGGCCACCAATACTAGCTATACAGGAATGCAATAGTGATGACCCATCCATGTTCAACTTATAAGTTCTAGTTGGAGGGGGCAACCAAGGAATCCAATGGCCTACACATGAGATCTACATGGAGCTCCTTGAAATAGCCATACCTCCTTCTCAAATGTACTTATCAGTTGTTACAGCAACTCCTTCTAGGGAGAAAGTGATGCCTTCGAACACATGGCGACATCAAGCTTTTGGGATAGTCCACAAGGTATACACGTGGGACAAAGACCATGGGGTATTTGAGTTATAAGCATGTGATAGACAATTGAGGGCCATCCAGTTAAAATCTGGAAGTCGCATCTGCACCAACTTATGGAAGTAAACAGTACGAATAACTCGAGCCCATACCTAGCGAGTAACTATGCAGCCCCCAAGGAGATAAGATACTATCTCTGGCACATCATGATAGATAGGGCAAAGGGTATCTGTGATTATCTACCTATGGAACTGGATGTCGTTTGCCATCAAATCACTCTGGGCTACTAACCACACCATAAGCTTAATCTATTCCGGACATTGTAGATGCCAATAATACCACCGGGAATTTGAAGTTGCTGAGATCATGGATTATTGAGGTTGAAACAACACATAAACTAACTTAACCAAGAGTACTTTTGAAGAGTCTCCTCCCCAACAAATATAATCTCGGATCATTGGATCTTGGGAAATCATTATCCCTCTAATCTCTTATACAATGGGTCATGGAAGAAGAGTCTCAAGATATGGGATGTCTCATACTCTGTCTGAGGTAATAAACTGACTTACTATAAACGGCTCTATCAATTCCCTAGTAGTATCATGAATCCGCAAAGCTAACGTAATCATCCTAAATATCTTCCTAAAACTTGATGTGATGACCATTCCCTAATTTCTATCGAAGGCCCCTCGCCAAGTCTTCCTAAAGCCTTATAAGACCATGCCAAAGTGAAGAGCATTCTACCTTTCTACTAGACCAAAGCAAGCTCCCTTGCCTCATACATTTGTTTTGAAGGACCTCATACCAAAGAGTAGAATCCCCTGACACAAGTGTCCATACCAACTTGGCCTAGAGAGCTTGGTTATACTACTGAGTAGTTCAAATACCTAAGCCCCCTAAGTCCTTAAGGGTGTATTCCAAATCCCATCGAGGAGCATAAACTCAACAAGTACCATCTATATCTCCCCATAAGAACTATTGATTAATCTGGTGGTCTAGCTGAGTACACTTGTGAGTTGGTAACCAAACTGTCTACATAGTATATGAAATTATAGAAGAAGTGATAGCTTGAATCATAGTTCTAGCTCCCACCATGCTCAAAGTCTTCAGTTTCCAATTGGCAAGCTTGTTCTGTACCTTCTCAATCAAGTATTGGTAATGGATCCTTTACTCGGCCATGTATGATAGCAACCCCTAGATACCTCCCCAAGTCATCTATGAAGGTGAACTGGCATTGGGCAGCCAAATTGTGTTTCAAAGAAAAGGGGGCCTTCGGAAAGACAAACAGTTTAGATTTTTCAGGATTCACAATCAAATCACTGTACTTTATGAACTCCAGAAGACAAATGAGAGTCGTAGCTAAATTTCCCAAGTTTGTATCCCCAAACAACAGAAGATTACCGACAAAAAATAGGTAAAAAAGAACTAGTCCTCTCCTAGAAATGCATATTGGATCATAGAGTCTATGAGAAACTTGATCTTAATCAGATATACCGATTTCTCTATAACTAGAATAAAAAGATATAGGGACAACGGTCTCCTTGTCTCAAACCCTTCCTAATCCCAAAGTGAGGGAGCACCTCCCGATTCCAAAAAAGTGCCAAATGAGTGTAAGTAGTTGCAAACATGATTAGTCTAATCAACGGTGTCAGAATTCAAAAATTATGTAGTGTCTGAACCAAAAAGGCCCAATTAACACTATCATATGCCTTTCTAAGATCTACCTTCAAGATCATACGCCACTGCTATTCACAGGAAGTATGGATAAAGTGCACTATTTCTTGAGTGACTATGACATTATCCAATGGTATATTCTGATGAGCTCCTATCACTTTCTGATGAACAGGATGAAGCCTATTTTCCACAGCTTTGGTAAGGATCTTGTAACTTGTGTTCAACAAACTTATTGGGTAGAAATCAGATAAACTGTAAGTTGGTTTATTTTTGGGATTAGAACAATATATGCCCTTAGTATCTTCGACGTGAAGGAATCCTCTCGAAAGGGCCCTAAAATAAACTGAAACAAAGCTCGATGTATGATGCCCTAGAATTTCTAGTAAAACAACGATTGGATACTATTCAAGCCTAGTGCTTTCAAACCTACATTGGAAAAACCACCAACCTGATTTTTGATAGATCTAGATTTCTACCCAAAGAGTCTTGCTCCTCTTGGTTAATCGACTATTGTCACTAATCATAGTTCTCAGAGATTCTATCTATAACTACCCCTTTGAATAAATTCTAAAAGTACTCTATGCCATGCTCCTTTTATAAGCGTGAATCCAACACCAGTCCCCATTAATTTGGAGTTGCGAGATTCTATTTCGGTTCTATCGGATCATGGTTTTATGGTGGAAAAAACGTGTATTTCTATCTCCTTGATTGAGCCATTGAATCCGTGACTTTTGGTACCAAAAAGTTTCCTGCATGTCAAGAATCTGGTGAAGCTGCCCCAATAATCTACTCTCAAATCGATGTAAATATCTTGAATAGGCAAAAGCTTGAGAGTTCTGGATCCCACGAAGACGAGCCTTAAGCCGCTGCTTCCTATAAAAAGAGACTACCAAACATGTGCTTATTCCAATGTCTAAGTAACTTCATGGTGGCCTGAATCGATTGTAATGGTGATCTACTATGTCCACCCCCATTCCAAGCCGAAGTAAATACCTATGAAAACTGAGGATACCCAATCTAAGTTGCCTCTAATTGAAACATGCTTCTCTCTCTCAGAGGTGGGGAGATCGTGTAGGTTTGCAAAAGAATGAGGTGATGATCTCCATTAAGGCAGGCGAGATTAGCCATTTGTGCCTCTAGAAATCTAAGGTGATCCCTGGAATTTCCAAACACCCTGTCTAATCTTTTCCAGAGGACAACCAAGCCATCCCTCCTCCGATCCAAGTAAATGGACTACCATTGGCCCCTAAATTGTGTAAATTACACTGCCTCCACCAATCCTGAATCCTTTGTGCCTAATCAGAAATGCTAGCCAGCCAATTACTAGTTTATGATATCCCAACAATTTTCACCATGAGTGGAGAGGGAGATGGAGACCAACATCTTTGATTGAGGAGCAAGACCATCTCCATGGGAGTATCAAGAAAATCAAAGGGAATGATAGGGAGGAGCGACTAGCCTTAACCTAAATCTTCAAGGACTCGCTCCTTAGTCCAAACCCTCCGTCCATGATGAACCATGCCACCTTGTGTACCGATGAAGAAGTTGAGTTAGATGAGGAGAACGAGGGAGAGAATATGGAGAATGGGACAGCCTCTCCTTTTGTCCACATTCCAAATAAACAACTACCACTACAATGGAAATGGCATATGGAGACGGACGAAAACCGTGAGAAAAAAGTAGTAAAACCATTGATAAAGTCTTCTCCGACGGATAGAGCTTCAGTTGGGTATATAGGGGTCGGGATAGACCTATGTCGACACTTGTCATGACCGTTGGAGCATGTTAAATTTCCGGACAGTTTGAAAAGTTTCGGTATAAATCGATATTATATCATCAGTTATAAAGGGTGAGTAAAATTACAATTTTTATCGTCACTTGTAAAGAATTAAAAAATATTACTAATTTTATTGTTGGATATTGTGTTAGTAAATATTATTACCTTTATTGGCGCTTACAAAAGTTTTGGGTTAGTAAATGTTATTCCCTTTATTATCGTTTACAGAATTGTTAGATTAGTAAATGTTACTAGTTTTATTGTCGCTTACAGACTTATTGGTTAGTAAGTTGGGTTAGTAAATGTTACTAGTTTTATTGTCGCTTACAGACTTATTGGTTAGTAAATATTACTACATTTACTATTGATTACAAAATTGTTAGGTTAGTAAATATTATTACTTTTATTATCATTTACAGACTTATTGGTTAGTAAATATTACTACATTTATTGTCGTTTACAGAATTATTGAGTTAGTAAATGTTACTACCTTTATTGTCGGTTACAAAATTATTGAGTTAATAAATGTTACTATATTTATTGTTGAAGGGATAGTAAATATTACTAATTTTAGTGTCGTTTTTGTTGGTGAATAAATTTTACTACTTTTATTGTCGTTTAGAATATGTGGTTAAAGAGTTGTTACTTATTATCAGTAACCAAATGTTACTACTCTTTTGGGTTGGTTATCACAAGATTAGTAAATGTTAGGATATGTTAATACAAATATTACTACTCTATCATTAAAATATTACTATTTTATTCTCAAGAAAATGTTACAAGTGTGGGTTAGAAAAGAGTTAGAAAATATTATAAATACCGTATCTTAAGAAATGAAATACTTTTTATATTATCATGGAATATACATGATAATGTTACAGGCATATTATAAGAGAAAGAAAAATATTGTAACTTTCAGTCAGTACATATTTTCATATCTTTTGAAATTAAATATTGATGGCAAAAATGTTGACTTGGAGCACCCAAAAAATTCCAGCATTCGTAGTATTGGTTCCAGGATCCACCGTGATATATGATATCATTCTGTAGTAATGAAATTAATAAAATTATAAGGTATATTATAAAAGCTTGAACATTTAAATATTACCTTTGGGGATGGACTCAGAAGGTGGTGGTGATGATGATGATGGTTGATTTCGATGTGCACTTCCAGTATCTTGTATTGGAAGAAACTAATAATATAAATACAAATAATGTGGATTATTGTTCAGAAGTAAAAGTAAGATTATGATAAAAAGTAAAGAAATGATTCAAATCACATCTTTAATTCCTATTGGTTGATTCAAATCGTTCATTTCAACCAGTAAACGTTTCCTTTTTTCTAAATCCTAGACATCTTAACAGCGGGTTGGGGCTTTATATTTTCTTTTAAGAACCGGTGTAAATTAAAAATAAAAAATATATAATATAGTAATTATATAGAAATATATAATTAAAAAGAAATGATCTATTTTTAAATATAAATATAAATAAAACCAAATCTGGGATATCACTTTTAAAGAATTGGGTTTCTTCAGAGTCAACTTGTTTTTCGGATGGTTCTGATTATTTGTGTTCGGCTACAATGGTCATTTTTCGTTGATTTCGTTCCATATTTTTCATTGAAAATTTTTTGTTAAAAATATTCTAGAGATGTGAGGGAGAAGAGTTTTTGAAGAAAATGAGAAGTTTCGATATTTGTAGAGAGATGAAGGGCTTGTAATATATATATTTGGTTTAGCGCCAAATAAATTTTGGTTTGTAGTATATATAATTTGTTTAGTGCCAAATAAAATTTTCAAAACCCATAATTTTGCTCCGTTGATCAAATTTTAGTTTTTGAATTTTTTGCTTACTCTCTTTTAATAATTTGAGTAATTAAGAGAAAACTTTGATTTTGATATATTACTATATAATTTCGTAAAATAATAGTAAGTATTACTATCATGTTACTAGATCGGACACATGACTACGTGGCACAACCGCGAGCAGAGCCGCCCGGCAAGCATGCCCGTAAATGCCTGCACGACACAATCGCGTGCTTCAGCGGCTGAGCCGCCCAGGCAAGCGTGCGCGCAAATGCCTGCGCGTGGCACAACCGAGATGTCGTGCGGATGAGTAGCCAAGCAAGCGTGCCCAGAAATGCCCTCGTGGTATAACATGCGGCTCAATTGGGCATCGTATTTTAAAATAATAATTTTATTATTTTAAATAACAAAACATTGATATTATTAATATAATCACAAGAAATATTTAAATTATATTACTAAATTTGTTATATGAAATTATGAAATTATGTTAATAAATTTGTTATATACAACAATTAAATATATTAAATTAATAATTTATATTATATAGTATCATAATACATTTTATTAAATTTCTTTATGAATATATAATTTTAAATAAAATCATATATTACAAAAAGTCATATATTTTTTATTTTATTATTACTACATTATTTACATGATTTTATATGATTATATTATTTAAAATAATAACATTTGATACTTAATTTATAATTTAAATTTCGTTATAATTAAGAAATGTGAGTTTGGATCATATGCCTTGATTGCATATGATGAATATGATGAGTATGAGTATGAGTTATTTAAATTAATAATATTAATTAGATATGTTAATATCTAATTTGTATTTTAGATTTTATAATTAAGAAATATAATAATTATATTTAATATTATTTATTTAGAAAGTTAAGAGATTGAAATCAAAATGTGATAGCAAAGTTTACAATAACATCCATAATATTATCGAAATTATTTAAATTAGCAATAATTTAATTGAAAATAATAATAATAAAAAGCTAAAATAATTGAATGAAATATAATATAATTAAAAATTAAATGAAATATGAAGAAAATTAAGAAAACTACCATAAAAATATTATGAGTATATATACTAGTACCATTAAATCTATTATATAAAATGTAACCCCATCTTATTAACAATATTTAAATTTAATAATTATTTGATAATAGTAATAAAACATTATTATTGAAATTAGTAAATAGTATTATTTAGTGATATTAATATTGATAAGTAATTAAGTTGTATGAAATAATAATATTAAATTATAGTAATATAATGTTAATCAAATAAATTCGATAATCATAAATATATTAAATTTATAAATTTATATTATGAAACAATATAATTTATAGTTATATTATATTGACAAATAATATATTTATGTTTCAGGTTAATAATTGTATTATACCATCAAACAATATATTCAAATATTGAGAATTCATATTTCAAGCGAAGCTAGCGCCAAATGTTGAAAATCTATTCGCGCGCGTTTTTTCCCTTTCTTTACAAATTTATTAGGAGGTTTGAATTTTTTATGGGTTTTTAAAAATTTTTACTATTTAATGTATGATTATAGTTTGAAATGGAATAGTTATAGTGAATAGTTTTTGAGTAGTTATACTGATTACCCTAATACTGTTAGCTAATACTATTGTTGTAATATTTACTATTACTAATATAATATAATAATAATATGGTAATAATATTTACTAATGGTATAGTAGTAGTGGATATTGTAATATATATTGTAATATTTATATATATCACATTTATCATTATGCATATATAATATAATTAAATTTTCAAAACCATGCACGTGATAATGCTTGTACGGTACAGCTACACCGATGCTCGCGGTACAACCGTTTAGGCATGCGCATGCTTGCATTCTCGTATGCACTGCACAGCCGCGCTGGCCTCCATAGTATAGCCGTCTAGGCATACCAATGTATGCATTATTGCACAAGTAGCACAGTCGCGCTAGCCTCGACGGCACAGTTGTCCAGGTGTGAGCATGCATGCATTATTGCACGCGTGGCATAGTTGCGCTTGCCCCGCAGCATTGCCGTTTAGGCGTGTACATGTATTTTTACAAACTATAACATAGTAATATTTAATATTATAAAATAATAACATTTACTAAACAACGGATATGAAAAATAGTAAATTTATTTATCTATAAAAAGATAGTAACAATTATAGTCAAATTAACAAATAATAAAATATAATAATATTTACTATAAAATAGTAACATTTACTAAAAAATAGTAATATTTACTATTATAATAACGGATGTGAAATATAGTAAATTTGTTTGTCTCTCATGATAAAAGGATAGTAATATTTACAAATAAACTAACAATAATAGCCAAATTAACATATAATAATATATAGTAACATTTATTATATAATCACAATAAAATATAGTAATATTTACTATAAAATAGTAATATTTACTATTATAATAACGCACGTGAAAGATAATAAAATTATTTGTTTTTCATGATAAAAGAATAGTAATATTTATTATTAATCTAACTAACAATAGTCAAATTAATAGATAATAATATATAGTAACATTTACTATATAATCACAATAAAATATAATAATATTTATTATAAAATAGTAATATTTACTATTATAATAACGCATGTAAAAGTTAGTAAAATTATTTATCTCTCATGATAAAAAGATAGTAACATTTACTATTAAACTAACCAATAATAATTAAATTAATAGATAATAACATATAGTAATATTTACTATATAATCACAATAAAATATAGTAATATTTATTATAAAATAGTAACATTTACTATTATAATAACGCATGTGAAAAGAAATAAAATTATTTGTCTCTCGTGATGAAAAAATAGTAATATTTACTATTAAACTAATCACAATAGTCAAATTAACAGATAATAATATATAATAACATTTACTATATAATCACAATAAAATATAGTAATATTTACTATAAAATAATAACATTTACTATTATAATAATATATGTGAAAGATAGTAAAATTATTTATCTTTCATGATAAAAGGATAGTAACATTTATTATTAAACTAATCACAATAGTCAAATTAACAGATAATAACATATAGTAACATTTACGTATAACCACAATAAAATATAGTGATATTTATTATAAAATAATAATTTTTACTATTATAATAATGTATGTGAATGGTAGTAAAATTATTTGTCTTTCATGATAAAAGGATAGTAACATTTATTGTTAATCTAATCACAATAGTCAATTTAACAGATAATGACATATGCTAACATTTACTATATAATCAAAATAAAATATAGTAACATTTACTATAAAATAGTAACACTTACTATTATAATAACGCATTTAAAAGTTAATAAATTTATTTGTTTTTCATGATAAAAATATAGTAATATTTACTATTAAACTAATCACAATAGTCAAATTAACAGATAATAACATATATTAATATTTACTATATAATCATAATAAAATATAGTAACATTTACTATAAAATAATAATATTTGCTAACATACATACTTGATAAACTATTTCTAACACTCTTCTAAACGTTAATTTATATATCCTATACTTACTATATTTTAAATATTTTATATTTACCATACTTACCGCAACTTACCATATTCTACATATCCTGCATTTACCTACCTTACATGTCTATACTTCCCATACCTTACATTTTCTACACTTACTGTTATTAATCATATCTTTCTACACTTACTATTCCTTACTATACCTTATTTATTCATCATCATAACGGTTGTATATATAGTATTGTCTATACAGATACCTTTCAAAATCGTGACTACAAAACCTATATTTTACGATCACAACTTATAGTCATAAAGATAGGTGTATGTAAATTCAGACGTTTTTATATCCATAAATTAGAGTGTTGTTTATACAAACGGTATGTTAGGATTTTCCCATGGTTTAAATTGTTTTATCAACGACAATTTTAAAATCGTCAGAAAATCTATACTATTTCTGACAGCTTTAACCATAACCGTTTGTATAGTTTTAAAAAACCGTCACTAATACTTACCGACAGTAAATATTACTATCAGCATAATATTTTTATTTTGTAGTGTACAACTTCTCCGGGGTGGCGATGGCAATTGGCGGTCATAGTAAAATTATGGGAAAAAAAAAGCAACGGGATACCATTTCTTGAGGGCCAAAATTTTTCATTGTGGCAAGTCGAGGGTGAACTAGATCTGATAGACATGGGATAGACATGGGAGAGGGATTTTATTTCACGAAATTATCCTTATAGTTTAACTACTTTCATGTCTTGATCGAGGGATCATGGACAATATAGGGACACTACTTGGTAGTGTTGAAATGAAAACCATGGTTTGTCCTCTTGGAGAATGCAATTAGAAGGACTGCAGTGTGGGTGTAATTACCAGGACTACCAACCGAGGTCTTTGATGAAGACATGATACTTAAGATTGGTTGGAAACTGGGTCAACCATTGAAAGTGGATATCAACACTGCAATTGTCTCTAGTGGTAAATATGCTAGACTTTGCATTGAAATAGACCTCAAGCCTTTCATCCCTCGAGTAAAAATAAGGAAAAGAACCCGGTCAATGGAATACGAAGGCATTCACTCTCTTTGTTTTGGCCACGGGAGAGTGGGACACTCTAAGGACAACTGCCCGTTGGCACTGGCTTACTCCTAAGACACAAATATTGCTCCTCCAGCCTCCTCGGTGCCAACAAATATAGTCCCGACTGTCGAAACAGAGTATGGACCCTGGATGCAAGTTTAAAGAAAACCCGGTAAATCTGGTCACCGCACAACCAGCTTTGTCTTCAGAGCTAGTGGCACCCAAGGCAATAGATTTGATCAATTCGTGGGTTTAATGGAGGAAACTGAAGGTCATAATCATGCTAATGAAATCCCAGCAGTGTCAGATGGATTGGATTTCACTAATAAGGAAACTAAGACTGCAAACCAAAGGAGAAATTATGGATTCCAAAATAACAGGGTTAACCAATTAAATGGACTACCGGAAAGAATTGATGATCGCCATCATGCAACTTTAAATCTACAGGAACCAATGGTGTCAGCCCTCCCCTACTAGCAAGGTCAAAGAAGAAGAAATTGCAAGCCTGGGGTACCTAAATTGTGGAATAAATTCAAAAATTGATTTGCTAAATCAGAGTTTAGCCCATGATTGGACAGTGGGCCTTCCTCCCTTCAAGCCACAGGTCTCATCAGGCAACGGCCCAAGTAGTGCAGTCAGCCCAGCCAAAGTTCCTTCTCCTCTTCTGCTGCTCACGGGGACCTAAGCAGAAGGGCCCAGCTGATATTTCAATCCCTGAATCTGGCCCATCGAAGTCTGCTCTCGCCGCGTCCATCAGTCCAGTGAAGAATTTTGCTCTCTCCGGTGAAGTGACAAGGAACGATGCATCGGAAACTTTCACTATTCCTCCATCGGGATGTGGACGGAGGACGCCATCCACCATTGGAACAAAGTCAATTTGGCAAGAAAGCCCCCTCTACCTACTCCTACACGGACCATCTTTTCACGGCAGCCGACGGACTCCCCTAGCAAACACAATAGAGATGACATCTCGAGGTGAGGGGATGCTCAGAGTCCATCACCGATGCTGAAGCAACCGCCTGATCCTTGTCCCGGCTCGTCCATATCCCAGTACCAACCCCTTCGTCGAGCTATACCGGAGAAGGGGACATGGAATTGGAGATGGATATGGATGTTTCAGGCAATTTAGTTGACCCCCTAGTAAGTGTAGAGCTGCAACTACACCGTCTTCTTCGGAACCTTCGGAGCCTTCAAGCCTCTGTAACATGTGAGAATGTGCTTCGGATGTTTCTTCACAAGGATGTAAGGAGAAGATGGAAATAGATGGCCCGAATATGGTCCAGGGAACTTAAAATCAGTCTGGTATGGGCCTCTTTCCTTCCTTTATTTCTTGAATTTATGTCAGTCAATTTAAAAATTTTGGCTTAGAACGTGGGTGGGGTGAATAGTCCCAAGAGCCGATGGGTTGTTAGGGAGTATGTTAAAAACCATAACTTGGACTTCGTGTGTCTCATGGAAACTAGATGTAGCTCTACGTCTAGGTTTTGATAGAGAATTTGTGTTAATGGCTGTGGGATCTAGGGGGGGGGGGCTATGGTTGGGATGGAAATCTTCTCTTAGGGAGGTTGAGGTAATTCATAGCACGGACGAGTTGATGCACTGCATGGTTCATTTGGGCCAGGAGATTAGGTTTGTCACATTTGTGTATATTCAGCCGCGAATAGGAAAAAAAAAAAGGGAGGCATGGCAAAATTTGGGATCTTTGGCAGAGACAATGGAGGCGGCGTGATTTGTTCTTGGGGACTTTAATAAACTAACGCCGCCCGCTTGAGGTATATAGTGCACAAATTATTTATTTTTAGTTATTGCATTACCATTTGGAGTAATGGTTGCAACTCGCCATCTAATAACCTATCTATTTTAAGTATCATTTTATTATAGTTTGTGGCCATTCAATCGCCGCTAGTTTACATTGACCATGCATTTCATAATCTAGGATACTTTGTGTGCTTACTGCCAGATTGTCTATTAGTTTTGTACATACTGTATTTTATTTTATTTTATTTTTTTTGGCTAAAAGAACCGCTACCCTTGCTAGTGATTGAAAAGAAATTAAAAAAAAAATCCTAACCTTGGGATAAACTAAGCGCCACTAGTTCTGCTAGTGACCAACAAGAATGAAAAAACCTTAAACTTAGGGTAAAATCGAGCACCATTTGCATTCACTCGTGGCCAGAAAAAGCAGAATAAACAAAATTTGATATTGTTCAGATTGATATAAACATTTGATTCCGAACTTCTTTAACTTAATTTTTTCATACCTTCTTCTCTTATGCTAATACATCTGCATGCAGTCGTAAAAGTCATGGTATGTTCAAGTTGTGTTCATTCTCACTGAGTCACTGTAACTCACTAATTTTTCTTCCTCTTTTTAAGTTATCAAGAGAATGAGTCTCTCAACATGGGGCTAGATAGCCAAGAGTTATCACCTTGTCACATGAGTCGGAGAAACCTATGACCCTAATTTATCGGGAAGAGACTTTTGTACAACCATTGTGTAGGTAACGAAGTTGCATTTTGTCACGCCCCAAACCGGGATCATGAACAGCCGCCTGTTGCCCCTTAATGCCGGCTGTATTTTTATAGAAAATTGGGCAGAACCTCCCCATAAATCGGAGGTTTCCCATGTACAATTATACCTGTATAATCCAAATCATCCTGTACAAATACACAAATGGCCATCCCGGCCTCTCCAAAATCAACAAACACCACAGCCAACATTCAGAACAACGCAAGGCTATAAACAAACCTAGCCACAGACCTCTACTGTCATGCCCAACTAGAGCATGAGCAGCCGCTATATCGGGCGGACCTAAGTTTATACAATATATATCACATTTCCCAAGTAACGTTCAAGTACGTACAATCGCCTCAATGCAAATGAAATATGAGAGTTAAACTATACAGTCATCCCAAAATAAGTACATGGCCAACTACGGACCTCCATGTCAAGATCTCGCAGGGTCAAAACTAAATTAGAAATAAATCTCACCGTCGAAAATACCAACTCCGCTCTAGAGCCTGTAGCGTCGCTCTATCACAATCAACCTGTCTGAGGAGAGAAAATAGAGGGGTGAGTATCATGGGAAAATACTCAGTGAGTGAGGGGGGTAATATCAAGCATAAATAGCATAGGGGAACAATTGGAGTGTCAAATAATACTATTTGAAACAACAATTTACATTTCGCAACAAAACATGATATATTTATCAATTTGAAATCATTTAATCAAACACACGATAGCAAGCATGTATGCATCCATTTAAAATCAAGTAATGTCAGAGCGAGCCAAAAATAGTCCTGGCAAAGGTCAACCGTGACCAAGGACAGGCGCGTCGGGGGTTTTATTATGCATAGACTTTGAAACGCTCTCTACCCCGACGTTGGCCATGAGCTCGCTGCGGCCAACTCATCAACGTGTATAGGACCCCGCCCGGTGCTAGACGGTGGCGTCACACACGTCCTCCCACTACGTGGGTTCAACCGGCCGCGCCTATAGCTTTTAGAATAAATGAAGTTTGCGGATACCTCATGCAGAAGCGTATCCGGGCAACCCGTGCCTCTACAAACGCCCTTCGTACCTACGGAATCATCATAGTATCACAAGGGCACAACGTCCCATAATATCACAAGGGCACAACGTCCCACAAGTATCATCACATCATCACATAACTAGTGGGCATCCAACCCACGTAGTTCATCAAAAACATTTTAAATTTGCGTGCCAATACGTCTCTTCAATTCATTTCAAAACAGCATATCAATGCAACGGTATAAAAATGAAATTTATACATTTTCAAGTAATGGCACAATTATTGTTTCATTCCAAACCATGGATGCATAGTCATTGTAAATATAATTCAAGACACTCCAAAAATCACAAAACAGATTTCTAAATTTAATATCACACGTCAACGAATGCATATCAAAGCATGTTTTATCGAAAATGCGACAGAAAATACGTTTTACTATTTTATGCAAGAGATTAGAGTCCCACTCACAGTCTACGGGAGGGAAGTCACTCCCTACTGACAAGCCAAATCGGATCTGACCGCTCGAGTCTCCAAAAGATCAACCTAAATCAGATTATCAACATTTAATATCAAATAAAAGCCAAATCAGGGATTTTCAATTTTTCCCTTCCAAATTTCTCCCACCTAATTTACAAAACTTCGTCATAGATTCTCGTTTCCTCAATTTCGAATCATCTGACTCACCAATGGTCAAGTTTCTAATATTTCTCATTTTTTTGTCTATTTTTCCTCGGATGTCACGCATTTCAATATATTATGTAACTCTCGATCTAAATTCGATCTAATTTCGATAGAATTAATTCAAATGTTGAAAAGGTTGCATCTCTCACCTAGGGTTTTCTCAGATTTCCGGATTTAGCTTTCGTTCGCCCGTCAACCTGATCTAAAACCTGCAGTACAGAAGATGCAGGTGAGCTCTCGAAGGGGAAAGCCGGTCGTGGGCTCGTGGGCCGCAGGCTGGCGGGCTGATGGGCTGGCCGCCTGGTGGGCCTACGGGTCGACGGGTTAGCGGGCTGGCCCGCTGGTGGATCACGGGCTCTCAGCCCGGCTTGCTGGCCGCAGCGGGCTTCGCGGGTTGCAGTGGGCCGCGGCTGGACTGGGCCTTGGGCCGCTGGTGGGCTGGCCTGCTCACGGACTAGGGCTCGCGCTGGGTCGCGAGCTGGCTCGCGTGCTGGCTTGCGCTGGGCGCGAGCTGGGTCGCGAGCTGGGTCGCGCGCTGGCTCGCGCTGGGTCGCGAGCTGTGGCGCGCTGGGCTCGCGCGCTGGCTCGCGGGAGATCGCGAGCTGTGGCGTGCTGGGCCGCGCACTGGCTCGTGCTGAGTCGCGCGCTGGCTTGCGTGCTGGGCCTCACGCTGGCTCGTGATAGCTCAAGGCGGCAGCGCTCGCGGGAGGGCCGATCTGCGCAGGGGCGTGGTGCGGTGGCGGAAGGGAGGGGCCGCAGCGGAGGAGAAGAGGAGAAAGAGGGAAAGAGGGAGAGAAAGAGAGAGAGAGAGAGAGAGAGAGAGGGAAAAGAGAGATTGGGAGAGAGGGAAAAGAGAGATTGGGGCTTTTTTAGCCCCAATCCCGAAATTTTTTTTTTTTTTTTTTTTATATATATATTTATGGTGTTACATTTTCTAACCCCCTTAAAACAAGTTTCGTCCTCGAAACTAAAAGAAATGTATACAGAAAATGAATGGGGGTATTGTCTTCTCATGGCCTCCTCGGATTCCCAAGTTTCTTCTTCGACCTGATCGTTGCGCCATTGCACTCCGACAAGAGATACCTCCCTGCTCCGTAGCTACCGGGTCTGCTGGTCAAGTATGGCCATAGGCTAAACAGGTAAGCTCACGTCCTCTCGCATTTCCATCGACGGAGGCTCCAAAATGTGTGAAGGACCTGAGATGTACTTCCTCAACACGGATACATGGAAGGCATCATGGATCCGAGATAGTTCATCTGGCAGCTCTAGCCTGTATGCCACGCTCCCAACCCTGTTGAGGATACGGAACGGGCCAATGTACCTGGGGCTCAACTTGCCCCGCTGCCGATGTCGTACTAGTCCCCTCAAGGGAGAAATCCTCAAGAACACCATATCGCCCACCTCAAACTCTAAGGGTCGGCGTCTTCGATCCGCATATGCCCTTTATCTATCTTGGGCGGCTTTCATTCGCTCACGGATAACTTTAATTTTATCCTTTGTTTGCTCAATCAACTCAACGCTGTTGAGACGTCGCTCTCCGACTTAATCCCAGCACATCGGGGTACGACACCTCCTGCCATATAGTGCCTCATATGGGGGCATCCCTATACTGGCTTGATAATTGTAATTATATACGAATTCGACCAATGGAAGGTGTCGATCCCAACTACCTTGAAAATCCATCACGCATGCCCTCAGTATGTACTCAAGGGTCTAAATGGTCCTCTCAGACTGGCCGTCCGTCTGAGGATGATATGTTGTACAAAAGTTCAATCTAGTACCCAATGCCTCCAGCAACTTGGGCCAAAACCTAGATGTGAACCTAGGGTCTCTATCTGAAACAATCGACACAGGCACCCCGTGAAGTCAAACTACAGTATCAATGTAGAGACGTGCCAACGCCTCTAAGGAATAATCACCGCGGATAGGGATAAAATGTGCAAATTTGGTGAGTCGATCGACAATCACCCAAATCGCATCATGCGTGAAGAAGTCCGCGGCAACCCCATCACGAAGTCCATAGTAATATGCTCCCATTTCCACTCAGGAATGGGAAGAGGCTGCAGTGTGCCCGTTGGACGCTGATGCTCGGCCTTCACCTATTGGCGAGCTAAACATCTTGCCACAAAATCCTCAATTTCTTGTTTCATGTTAGGCCACCAATAACTATCCCGAATAGTCCAATACATCTTGGTACTACCCGAATGAATACTTAAGTTGAGGAGTGTGCCTCCTCAAGTATGGCCTTGCGGAAATCAATGTCAACTGAAATACAATTCCGTTCTCCAAACACTATCTATCCATTTTCTCGGAATTCGAAGTCTCTGACATAGTTGAACAAGGTCTGCCTGTCCTCATATCTAGCTAATGATGCTTCTCACACACATCATTAACCACACTGACTCCTAAGGTACGGAGTCCCACCAATAAAGAGGGGTAAGCACTCTCTCTGTCGTCTGAGAGTAAGACACTGAGCATGCTCCTCAACACTCTGCAAGCTGATTAGGATGTCATCAGTGGAAACGATAACAAATCGATCTAGGAAATTCATAAAAGACCCGATCTATTCGGTCCATAAATGCAGTTAGGACATTGGTCAACCCATATGGCATGACCAAGGACTCAAAGTGTCCATGTTGATACGGAATGCGATTTTTGGACAGATCCTCGACCCTAATCCGTAACCGAGTATAACGCGATCGAAGATTTATCTTCGAAAAGACCTTATCACCGAGAAGCTGATCACACAAATCATCGATGTGGGAAAATGAATATCAATCCTTGGTAGTGACTTTAGTCAACTGCCAATAATCCATAACAAGTTTAAGTGTGAAGCACCCTAAGGTGTGGTGCTTGGATGGATGAATTATTTATCTAACAAGTTCTGTAGTTAAATCTTGAGCTCTCTCAGCTCAAATGGTACCATTCTATATAGCGGAATAGAAATAAGAGTAATCCCTAGAGCCAGATCAATCTCAAAATTGAATTTTCCGAATCAATGATAATTAGGGTGGCTCCTCGGGAAATAATTCAGGAAACTTCTGTACCACCAAAATCTCATCAAGTCTCGGATTCTGTATGGTGGTATCGATCATATGTGTCAGGTATGTCATACATCCCCGACGTATTATACATCTGGCTTTCCTCACTAATACAATACCACGGGTAACACCCGTCTCTCACTCGCAAACGTCAGTGGTGGCCCTTCAGGCCTCAAAAAATCGTCTTTCTTGATAAAACAGTCTAAGAAAACTCTATAAGTATACAATTAATCTATCTCTAAGATGACATCGAAATCTGTCATATCCGGTGGGATCAGATTTGCTCTCAGCACTGTCCCACCTGCCATGACATCATACTCTCTATATAGGAATCTCTAACCAACTGCTCACAAAGAGGAGCGACAACTAATAGCTCCTCATCAAGTAACGATAACAGCCCAACCGACTGTTGAGCGAAAAAAACTCTCACATAGAATTAGTTCGACCTTGTGCCAATAAGAACACAAACGTCGACTCCATGTATTTCCATAGCACCAAGATTCAAAAATAAATAAATAAATAAATAAAATAAAATAAAATAAAATAAAAAGAATAGGGATATACACCTGTATATCAAAATAGTTAAGCCTCTAGTACAGTGACAATCATGTCTGTACATATCATCACAAAATACACGATTTCAAAGGAAACAGTGCATAAGAACCTCTAAACGGAAGGATCCGCAGGAGGATTACCCATGATCATATCTGGGTTCGTCAGAGCGTCCTCCTGAGTCATCGCGTACACAAGGGCCTGCACCCTCAACTACTCTCGTGAAAACCTAATACTATATTGCTCCCGGCTGCAGTCCGTGGAGCAGTGTTACTAGAATGTGCAGGTATTCCCTGCTGTCCTACATGTAGTGTATTCCGATGACTCGAAGCCAACTAACCTCCAAGTCACAAATCAGGGCATAAACTCCTGATATATCCCGACTTCTCATAGTGGAAGCATGTAATAAGTGCTCTACATATTTATTCGAGCGTGGTGCTTACCACATATGCGGCAAAGAAAAGGTCGCTGAGCAGTAGCCTAGCTCATGGCACTAGGACTGGTGATATAACCACCGGAGATATGGTCCCGCTAAAACTCCGTGAAATATCTGCGGTCGAATTCCATTAGGAAATCGCCTTGCCGCAATGGCTTATAGCCTCATCGCAAATAGCCTCCCATCAAGTGAGGACTTCCCTATCGAATAGTCTCTCAGTAACTCGTAAACTATACTCCTCGCGCAAGCCTAGATCTATCAAGATCCGTCGGGTTCAGTTGACTCAGTGTTTTGCTACCGTAGCATCACCAAGTCCAAAAATCTGTGTATCCCAACTGTCGAGCTACCGTGACTAGCTGGGTCACCTCGGGAATGCACCTAAGTATGGAGCAATTTTTATAACTCAGATTCGAAACTGTAAGAAGAACGGCCACGGATGGACGTTTTGGTGCCGCTTGAGTAAGAACTACAGTAAGAGAAATAAGCGCAGCCGTAGATATCGGCATTGCCATCAAAGGTGATGGGGTGACATCTGGACCCCATGTGCCGTGTACCACTCGTACACTTGCCCGAAAATATCAAGAGTAAATGGTGGAGACGTTGGTAAAATAGCCGACTGAAAAGGTGCTGGAGAAAACACACACCTTGAGGATGTATTCTTCGGCACCGAAAGGGGCGCCAGAAATGAGGAAGTATCCTCACTCTCTTTAAGTGAATCAGGGAGTACATATCTAGCGCTCCATGTAATCGTCATGGTTCCGCAATATGAGAATTCTCATTAGGCATCGTTCAAGGATTAGGGTTAGTTACAACTAACCCCCTAAAATAAATGAAATCATCAATTTAAGAACCATCCCCATGGGTTCCTTCTTTGAAAATGAAGAAATGCTAGGTTAGATAAGAATTAGTATCTAACCCCCTAAAATAGATAAACTCAATTCCTAAGACTATATGCAGGGATATAAATGACTGTATGAAACTCTCATGCATTGAGAACTTTAAACGCAAACACACTCGGGAATATTTTCTTGATTTTCTTCCTATATAGCGCTCAACCTAGATCTCTGATACCAATAGAACTGTCACGCCCCAAACCGGGATCGTGAACAGCCGCCCGTTGCCCCTGAATGCCGGCTGTATTTTTACAGAAAATTGGGCAGAACCTCCCCATAAATCGGAGGTTTCCCATGTACAATTATACCTGTATAATCCAAATCATCCTGTACAAATACACAAATGGCCATCCCGGCCTCTCCAAAATCAACAAACACCACAGCCAACATTCAGAACAACGCAAGGCTATAAACAAACCTAGCCACAGACCTCTACTGTCATGCCCAACTAGAGCATGAGCAGCCGCTATATCGAGCGGACCTAAGTTTATATAATATATATCACATTTCCCAAGTAACGTTCAAGTACGTACAATCGCCTCAATGCAAATGAAATATGAGAGTTAAACTATACAGTCATCCCAAAATAAGTACATGGCCAACTACGGACCTCCATGTCAAGACCTCGCAGGGTCAAAACTAAATTAGAAATAAATCTCACCGTCGAAAATACCAACTCCGCTCTAGAGCCTGTAGCGTCGCTCTATCACAATCAACCTGTCTGAGGAGAGAAAATAGAGGGGTGAGTATCATGGGAAAATACTCAGTGAGTGAGGGGGGTAATATCAAGCATAAATAGTATAGGGGAACAATTGGAGTGTCAAATAATACTATTTGAAACAACAATTTACATTTCGTAACAAAACATGATATATTTATCAATTTGAAATCATTTAATCAAACACACGATAGCAAGCATGTATGCATCCATTTAAAATCAAGTAATGTCAGAGAGAGCCAAAAATAGTCCTGGCAAAGGTCAACCGTGACCAAGGACAGGCGCGTCGGGGGTTTTATTATGCATAGACTTTGAAACGCTCTCTACCCCGACGTTGGCCATGAGCTCGCTGCGGCCAACTCATCAACGTGTATAGGACCCCACCCGGTGCTAGACGGTGGCGTCACACACGTCCTCCCCCTACGTGGGTTCAACCGGCCGCGCCTATAGCCTTTAGAATAAATGACGTTTGCGGATACCTCATGCAGAAGCGTATCCGGGCAACCCGTGCCTCTACAAACGCCCTTCGTAGCTACGGAATCATCATAGTATCACAAGGGCACAACGTCCCATAATATCACAAGGGCATAACGTCCCAGGGCACAACGTCCCACAAGTATCATCACATCATCACATAACTAGTGGGCATCCAACCCACGTAGTTCATCAAAAACATTTTAAATTTGCGTTCCAATACGTCTATTCAATTCATTTCAAAACAGCATATCAATGCAACGGTATAAAAATGAAATTTATACATTTTCAAGTAATGGCACAATTATTGTTTCATTTCAAACCATGGATGCATAGTCATTGTAAATATAATTCAAGACACTCCAAAAATCACAAAACAGATTTCTAAATTTAATATCACACGTCAACGAATGCATATCAAAGCATGTTTTATCGAAAATGCGACAGAAAATACGTTTTACTATTTTATACAAGAGATTAGAGTCCCACTCACAGTCTACGGGAGGGAAGTCACTCCCTACTGACAAGCCAAATCGGATCTGACCGCTCGAGTCTCCAAAAGATCAACCTAAATCAGATTATCAACATTTAATATCAAATAAAAGCCAAATCAGAGATTTTCAATTTTTCCCTTCCAAATTTCTCCCACCTAATTTACAAAACTTCGTCATAGATTCTCGTTTCCTCAATTTCGAATCATCTGACTCACCAATGGTCAAGTTTCTAATATTTCTCATTTTTTTGTCTATTTTTCCTCGGATGTCACGCATTTCAATATATTATGTAACTCTCGATCTAAATTCGATCTAATTTCGATAGAATTAATTCAAATGTTGAAAAGGTTGCATCTCTCACCTAGGGTTTTCTCAGATTTCCGGATTTAGCTTTCGTTCGCCCGTCAACCTGATCTAAAACCTGCAGTACAGAAGATGCAGGTGAGCTCTCGAAGGGGAAAGCCGGTCGTGGGCTCGTGGGCCGCAGGCTGGCGGGCTGATGGGCTGGCCGCTTGGTGGGCCTACGGGTCGACGGGCTAGCGGGCTGGCCCGCTGGTGGCTCACGGGCTCTCAGCCCGGCTTGCTGGCCGCAGCGGGCTTCGCGGGTTGCAGTGGGCCGCGGCTGGACTGGGCCTTGGGCCGCTGGTGGGCTGGCCTGCTCACGGACTAGGGCTCGCGCTGGGTCGCGAGCTGGCTCGCGCGCTGGCTCGCGTGCTGGCTTGCGCTGGGCGCGAGCTGGGTCGCGAGTTGGGTCGCGCGCTGGGTCGCGCGCTGGCTCGCGCTGGGTCGCGAGCTGTGGCGCGCTGGGCTCGCGCGCTGGCTTGCGGGAGATCGCGAGCTGTGGCGCGCTGGGCCGCGCACTGGCTCGTGCTGAGTCGCGCGCTGGCTTGCGCGCTGGGCCTCACGCTGGCTCGTGATAGCTCAAGGCGGCAGCGCTCGCGGGAGGGCCGATCTGCGCAGGGGCGTGGTGCGGTGGCGGAAGGGAGGGGCCGCAGCGGAGGAGAAGAGGAGAAAGAGGGAAAGAGGGAGAGAAAGAGAGAGAGAGAGAGAGAGAGAGAGAGGGAAAAGAGAGATTGGGAGAGAGGGAAAAGAGAGATCGGGGCTTTTTTAGCCCCAATCCCGAAATTTTTTTTTTTTTTTTTTATTTTATATATATATTTATGGTGTTACACATTTCCTCCTCTTTTCTCTCACTATTCTCTTGATTGTGACCAACACCACAATCAACAATTGAATAAAATGTTACTATTTACAAAAGACAATCTCCTTATAAGCATTTTTGAAAGATAAGGGGTCAAAATGTGATCTTAGAATGGTTAAAGGGGAAAAAAAAGAAACTTAGGGGTATGAAAAGAAGAAGGATAATATTTAATCATGAAAGAATTGGTCATCTTGTTAATCATGATTAAGCAAAGAAAAACTAAGATATTTTTTCTCTAATTTTATTTAATTTTTGAAAGGCTTTAGTATTATAGAATTGTGAGGTGGTGTAACTTCTTGTTTACAACACTAATCAGTAAATATTCTCCCAAGTTAAGACAAAAACATGCTAATGACTAAAGAAAGATAACAGGAATTAGCATACACAACCAATATAGCTGTTCTCCCAAGTCAAGACAAAAACATGCTAAAGCCTAAAGAAAAGATAATAGGAATTAGCATACACAACAAATGTTGTTTTCCCTTCCTTCGAGATGTTTTATCGACACTTTACAAGTATCAATAAGTATAAATTTAGAGCATAGATTTCAAAGTTTTTCTTAGTACATAATTTCTTATCTTAAACTTGAAGAATAATCACAGAGATAACCTATTATTTGGAATGAACTTGGCTCATTCCAAGTAATTTGAGTTCCCAACTTAATTATATTGGGTCAGATTCACCAATAAAATGACTTTACAAGCTGCAGTTAGATTTGCTTTCACCACAGAGCGTCCATATTGAACTGTTGTTGCTGCTGAGGTTGTTGCTGTTGCTGCTGCAAAGATTCTAAAACCTTTGAAGAAGAAGCTGAGACGTTTGAAATGAAGTCATTTCCATAGTTAGAAGAAATCCCTTGCTGTGGAAAGGATAAATCAGTACTTAAAGCTTCTCTTGGTTGATAGCTTCTTAGTTGCAATGCCCTTAAAATCAAGGAATTAAAAGGATTGTTTAAGCTCGGTAAAGTAGAAGGCCATGTGAGTGAAGGGAGACTTGTTGCTTCCCTGGCTGCAGCCCAGTTCAGGTTCGTGTTCAAGTCCATGTTGACATTATTTTCACCATTATAGTTATGAGTAATACTACTGAACTCGCTTGAAGGGTTGCAAATATTGTTTATATGTGGTAAGGTGATGTCTCCAAAGTCACTTGTCATTGGATTAGTTTCGGAGGGAGAACCAAGTGAGTGCTGTGGTGATGAAGCTTGCTGTGGCTTTTTCAGGGCCGCGCTCTTTTGGAAGACCCTACAAACCACCCATTCCTCCTGAGAACAGAACACACTTGTTCATTAAAATCATTTTAAGACACTACTAACACTAAAATTGATAAAACAAAGCAAGTTCAACTGATAAAATGTTTTTATTGCCGTTGTAGAGATTTACATCAAACATAAGGTATTAGAAATATCTTATGCAACATGACTAAACACTCCACAAAGAAAGAGCTTGTGCTTACTTTAGAGGGTTTGAAAGAAAGCTTCGTTTCGAGCCTGTATTCATGCATGACCCAATTGGTTTTTTCACCCTTTGGAGCTCTACCCTTGTAGAATACTAGCGTTTTCTTCATGCCAATCAATGCAGAGGCGCGGAAGATCTCCTTGTCCTTGCCTGTGGTCTTCCAATAGCCTGCTTCTGTGGCCCGATTGGTTCGAAGTCCGGTTGGATATTTTCGGTCTCTCAAGCTAAAGAAATACCATTCTTTCTCCCCCATTGAAGCTTTGGCTGCGTTCATGTTTATACAGGTTATGATTAATACTACCTCTAATTTAATTAACCACCCAAAGAGAACAAAAGGCAGAAGATAAGAGGCAAACAAAAACAAGAGAGAGAGATCAACAAACAAATATAACCACAAAAGAACAAAGAAAATAGATAAGTAAAATAATAATAATTTAAACTTATCTGGCACCAGCTTTTGTTGGCCTAGTGGTACCGAATTTCTCTTCAACTACTAGATTGGAGTTTTGAGTTCTTATACAATGACTGAGGGGGGATTGTGGCAAGTGTACAATGCAAAAATGGGAAAATAAAATAAAAGACCCGAGTTCTAAATTTTTCTAAATTTAAGATGGAGGAAATAGATAACTAAAAGTGTGGATGGTTGATAGTTATCTCTTTGTTAATCTAATGATCATCTGATCATGTATATCAATATGGGTCAAGTTACAAAGCCAAAAGGAAAAGTACATAAAATGTTTGATTCCACACTTACACTTTGATTTTGGAAAAGAAGGAAATGATAAATTTCCAAAAGTGAAAAACCCATGTCAACGAAAGATCACAGATGTTAATAACACAATTGGACAGACATGAAAAAGTTGAGAGAGAGAGAGAGAGAGAGAGAGAGAGAGAGAGAGATAGAGAGAGAGGGAGGAAGGGAGAGCGTGTGTGTGTGTGTGTGTGTGTGTTTGTGTGTGTGTCATTCATGGTAGATGAAGAACAAACCTGGAAGATCCCAAGGTTCACACTTATTAAGATCAACAACAGCAATAGCTTTGGATGCGAAGCCAAACTCCGAAACCTTTCGACTTAGATAATGAGTGATGAGTTCTTCATCCGTGGGATGAAATCTGAATCCAGGAGGAAGATTTTCCTCCATAAGGAAAAAGCTTTGTTTAGAAACAACTCTGTATGTCGAAATCCTTAGGTACGGATTAAGGCTTAAAAATACTACAAGAAAGAACCATTTGTATATAATGGTTGTGTTGTATTGGCTGGCTCCAATTCTTGATGGTGAAGCTTTTTGCATTGGCAACCCTTTTTCTCTTCTTTATTGTTTATTAGATATCTAACGCTTTGACAAAGATAGTGCATGAAATATGTAGTCAAATTATATTTCTTTTGTTGTTGTGAGGACCAAAATGCCACCATAGGATAAGGGAATTTTGTTATTTGTCACTTGAACATTGGTCTGTCGGCAAATGGGATTGGTGGATACTTGTACACTTAACTATGAAAAAGATTAATTTTCAAAGAAGTAGATTTGAAGATTGTGTAGAGAATTGGGAGTAGTTTTCATTTGTATATATTAATATTTTTCTGTATAAATGTGTGGCAATTGTTCGTGCATGAGAGTGTTTGAGTCACAATTACATTTGGATTTTGTTTGAGTCACAATTACACCTTCGTCTACAACCCTCTCTCTCTCTCTCTCTCTCTCTCTCCCCAACCACCTTCACCCATCTCTACCAACCAAACACTAGCTAACCTCAATACATAAGTCCAAAAGCAAACATCGTTTTCTATAACTTTTGTTGATTATTCCATTCACACACTTGCTCTCTCTCTCCATTAAAGATGTCACGTATAAGTTTCTTAGTGACGTAATTGTTTTAACAATTTTTTTTTTTTTTTTTTTTTTAAAACCTTAGTATAACAGGTGGAAGGTAATACAAGAAAGGACTTCTCGCATGAGGTCATATATTTCACTTCAAAAAACTTCAATATCAAAAGGTAATATTGATTTAGGGTCGTACCATGTACAAATATTATAGTTTTTCGATTCTCTGTGATTTATTCGATTATTCGGTAGTTGTTTATTATATACAAAATTTCATTATCTCTCAAAACAATCACAACCATGATAATCAAATATTATCAAAGAATTTTTATCATTGTTGTTAGCGGAGTATCTAAATATTATCAAATATTATCTAATGATAGGTATAATATAATTAATCAATGCATAGTCCATAAGGTTTAGCAGAAATCTCTGATATGTAACTAAATTTAGGGAGAAATAACTCTTGAGCATATACACATTTTCTTGAGCAATAATTCGTAGAAGATGCACCTTTGTCAGGGTAAACTTCAAGATTTGACATCACCGACTGTTTGGGCTACTTGCAACGGGGGCTGGTTCAAAATTTTATATCCTCCTCTCCTAATTGTAAAAATGGCGATCCAAAGTTGCGTATTTTAAAATTGGACGTACAGATTCAAAAAGTTAATTAAAAGAAAATTTGTGACTTTGTTTTTGGGGTGTTCCCGAAAGGAGGGTTTTGCATTTTAGGTCCCGGCGAAGATTACTAAGAGTAGTTAAAATGTTCACCAACCATCAAGAAGAATGCATCTTTGTAGGTTATGTCTCATCATTGAACTTTTCACATTTTCTCCCTTCATCTCCCTTTTGCATCACTCTTCTTTCAGACCCACCTCATGGTCAATCCTAACAACAACTTGGATGCAATGCTACATGATTTTCTCCCACGAGATTTCTAGAATCCCTCTCTCTTAAATTTATGTCAAGTGGACACAAGTTCAACGATATATGATTAGGGTATTTCATGTCAAGAAACAATTAAAATTTGGGTAAGGCACATAGATTTTGGTTGAGATCCCCCACAGTTTTTAGCTTTTCCTGTAATGTAGAAGTTGGAATTTAATTAGGGATTGAACACCAATTGTCCAGGATAGGACTAGGTCTATGGTCCCCCCCCCCAAGGATTTGTGATCATATGCAATTGTCCCTTGATTCAAAACAAAGTTGTTGGTCACTGTCCTTACGTTGCTTATCTTGTATTTTTCTTAGTTGCCCTAATAAATTATGGCAAATTAATCGGCATTCTTGTAGCTTCTCCAGAGTGTGTGTAATAGCCAAGGTAGGAAACAATGAATATGGTTTTTTGATAACTATATAATCAAGGACTTTTCAAGATTATTTTAGATAGTTTATTTATTTTACACCAACAAATTTCATCTAAAGGAAGGGACACTACTAGAGATGGTTCACAATTTGTAAGACCAGTCACAGGCTCTTATCTCTGGTATTTTACACCTGCAAATTTTGTGAGATGAATTAATTAATGGATACTTTTGATAACTTACACAATCCCATTTCGTCTTACAGTACATCAAGCTATTATTTGTTATACCAACACCCGATTGGTTTAGTGACTAGAAACTGATATTATTTAAAATAAAATTTTAAATTCGAATCATGTGTACAGACAAAATCGACATAAAAAATTTTATCTATTAAAAACTCAATCCAATTCGAATTGGATTTAATCAAATTCATTTAATCTGATTCAAAATGATTATCGGATACTAATGATTTATTAAAAAATTATTTTTTTTTTGTTCAGCCAGAGAAACGTAGAATTCAAAGCTATACAACAGGACAAACACGGTATAACTAATAAATAAATTGTTTATTATTAAAGTTTGAGCAGCTATTTGTGCATCAACATATCAAATTTAAGCTGATGGATAATTGAACCTTTATACCAAGTTTTCCGCCATAACTTTTGGATAGAGCTAGACTTCAAGTAGGAGGTCCAAGCCCAGCAAGGCCTTAGAAGAGTTTTCGGTTGGGTCAAATCGAATTTAAAAATTGAGCTTGAGCGTACGCCTAAGCACAAACGTGGCCTAATACGGGGTTGGGCTGATTGAATTTAATGCATTTTAAATCGACAGTCAAGTCAATTGTTCTAATAAGATATGATATTGGGTTTTTTTACCAGTACCTCGAGTATCGAGTTCGACTTATAACTTAGGTATGGAGCAGATTATATTAGGTGGGTAGCCCCTTAAATGGACAACTATAAATTTTGAATCGAATTAATTGAAATATGATTCCAGATATCGGTTGGTATAATAAAAAAAAAAACATTTAAAACTATTTAATAACTTGGATTTCTACTTTTGAAATTTTAAAATGATGAGAATTTAAAAGTATAGAATATCTTATATAGAAATTCCAATCACAAAAGCACAAAAACTCATGAGAACTTTGCATTCAAGCGTGTTTGGGTAAGCGTAGCACTAGAATAGGTGAGCTTTGTATATTACACCTATCAATTTTTACAATTAAATGTTAACTCTACTTGATTATTTATCATTCTTAAATTATGTACAACTTGCCACATAAATATCTTCTGGCCTCAACTGGTTCAAGCAGAAGAAAATTCCTCGTAGAGTTACACAAATTTGATGGAAAGTTTCACTTGGACCATCCCCAACATCCCCTTTGGGAAAACCTTGAGAACATATTATGGTGTTATTGCTGTTAATCTCTTTTTGCTGTCATTAATACCCTTGATAGCAAAATAGTTGTTTAACTAAAGAAAATGTCTAAATTATCTCTGGAGAAATGATTTGTCTAAGGAAATAACTATGTTAATCAGATATTATACCACTCCACAATCAGATATATGCCACTCCACTCTACTTGATTGTCACTATCAAACTTTTCTTGATGGTACTTGGGACCTAGTGGTTTGCTTCTGCATAGTTCTAGGATTGAATCCTGCAATTCGATTGACAAGAAGATTTTTCTTAAACCTTTTTGGCTTCGAAAGAACATTCTTGGCGGCTACAACAGAAGCCAAAATGGCTCAATAGATTTTTGATCTGCAGTCACAAAAACAAGTGACTTCAAATACTTCCTTAGAAGGGTGAGTATATGCAACAAGTCCTATCTGAAATCTTTAACAATGCTGATATTATTGGCATTTTTTCCCTACTAAGCAAAAATTAGATGAGAAGGAAAACAAAACATGATGCTGGATTTGAATTTAGTGTGGGGCTCTAATGTTGCACCCTTGCTCACAGGCCCTTGCTCCGCAATGCAACTCATAGAAGTGAGGCACCGTGGTGCATTTGCACCTGCTGTATCCTTCTGTTCCTACTCCATTTTGCTCCTCTTCCATCCATTCTTTAACTTCCTCTACTTGTCAAATTAATCCAAAAAATTATCAGCGAGCCATTCTACAACAATCTCCTCCACTCTAAGTTCTCTTCAAAATCTAGATATGAGAATCCGCCATCTGGATAGTACTTATAAAGATCTGTGATGTGGAAAGTCCTTCATGTCGCTATGATTCAGCAATTCAGTAATCTAATAACATAAGCATTGTCCCAAATCTTCCACACACAATATGGACCATATTTCATCTTTTAGCTTGTTGTACACCTCAATTGGAAATCTTTGTTTGTGCAGGAAGAGCAGCACCTCTTCATCTTCCCCAAAGGTCTAAACTTTTTTCCCCTTATCAGCTGCCCTCTTGCTGTTGGCCATGGTTTCTTCTAACTTCTCCCTCAATTTGGCTTTCACTGCTCGTACTTGTTCACTGATTCCTTATTAACACCTGATGATTTATGCAATATATGGAGAATCCAACGATGGATAGGCGCTTCTGGTGTATGATTGGGATGTCAACAATGGAAATTGTGTTGTTGGACGTTGGATTCAGACTTATTTGGAAAATTGGATGATGGGAGATCTCAAACAGGTAATGTCTTTATTCTTTCATGGTCAACAATTAGTTGGAAAGCCTCTTTACAATTTACATTTGCATTGTCTACTACAGACGCAGAGTATATGTTTTGTGACTGAGACAGTGAAGGAATCAATATTGCTTTAGGACTTGGTTTGTGATCTTGGTGTTAAACAGGCTCATACTATGTTCATCGTGATAGTCAAACACTACATTTGATCAAAAATCAAGTGTTCCATGAAAGAACCAAGCATGTCTAGGTTATGTGTAACTTTGTTTGAGAGATCATTTCTAAAGGGTGATATTATGATGGAGAAAATTCACACGGTTAATAATCCAGTACACATGTTGACTATGCCCGTTCCTAGATATAAGTTCAAGCATTGCTTCAACTTGAATGAAGCTCAATCTGAGCTGCTTTAGGGGCAATGATAGTAGAGATAAAGATTGATCCTTGAGGTGGAGTTTAGAGGAGTTCAAGCCAAAGGTAGAGATTTATTGAATATTGTTTTGAATTTGTATTGACATTATATAAATGATATTTCTAAGTTTAGATAACCATCTTTTGACATTTTCTTGACAATTTCTTGAGGCACTCTACAAACTTCAAAATGTGTGTGAAAAATTAGATGTATGAAGGATTTTGGGTTGAGAATTTTCTAGTGTATTCTTGTAATCTTTTGATTTTTCTTGTAGTATGCCATTCTCTCACTTACTTTGCTCTTTTGATAATTCGATTGATTAGAAAATTCTGGGTTGCGCTTCCATATACAACTGCCGTGTGCTTATCAATAGTGGAATTTCTATAATTATTATGGGTATCGATATTTATGAGCTTTATAAAAGTTGTTATTTCTTATAAAAATGCATAGTAAAATAGTCTATACCTAATAAATAATAATTTATGGTCATCATTCTCATATATATCAATAATTATAGAAATTATTTTTGAAAAAATTATCTGACAGAAACAATGCATGGTATGTGCCAATTTCGGCCTATGCCTTTCACAAGGGCCTCTTTGCGAGAATTTGCATTATTGGAAGTGTGTAATAAATCTCACATTGGTATGTTTAAACTTTGTTTTAAAAAAAAAAAACAAAAAGAAAGTAAATGTTGATGAATAGTAAAAGTGAAAAGTGTCATGTGTTCCAGATATTCTAGTTTGCTGGAGTTAGATTGTCTTTATATTTTATTGATCCAATAACTAGTAACTTAAATCATTAACCTAGAATCTTAAGTGCCAGATATAGGGATTTGAGATTTATATCAACTTGAATCTCTCTCTCTCTCTCTCTCTCTCTCTCTCTCTCTCTGTGATACAAGCCAAGTTCCAAACGAAAGCGTAACTTTTTTTTATGTGAACTTCTTATAGATGTCTTCAAGGTGCAAGGAGTAACCAAGACGATCAACACAGACAATTACGTGTCTTGGGTAAAAATTTAGCTTAAGACACTTTTGAGTAGAATTCTAAAACAAATGAAAGGTGATATAATATTGGTGGGACACCAAGATTTTTGGCCTTGCTTTTGACAGATAAAAATCTGTCTTTAATCCACAGACACACACGACACGTCAAGCTTAGATTATGTATTTTCTTTAGTAAAACACTTAGCTACGCAACTTCTCTTCTAATTAATTCATTAAAAGAATTCAATATGATCTTGGCTGTATTGTTGCAAGAGACCCCACTCAATCAATCTGTGTCCCGCAAAGCTTGAATCTCTTTTCTTAATTTCTGATCTATGGTTTCTTTTTGATTGAACCCATTTTGATAGTACTTGTTTTGATTCTGAATGATTGGCTCACCTACGCCAACGAAGAACATTGTTTTGATTATGAATGATTGGATCGCCTACCCCATTGAAGAACATATACTTTTGCAATGAAATATATACGCACACATGCAGCAATCAAAATTAAATATGTATGAATCCATAAAGTTGCACATAAAAATGTAAACTTCTTTTGTACTCGACCGATCAATATTCAGAGTATTATCTTACTAATTCATTTGAATTACTGGCAGATCCTCTACATGAGAAACTCACTCAACTAGTTCTCCCAACATAAAAATATAAATGTTGGTGCATGATCTCTTAGTTTAATGGATTATCACCCTTCCACCCAAAAACCGGGGAAAAGAGGGGGGCGGGGGGATGGGGAGCAAAAGAGGATGAGAGGAAAGGCAAAATGGGTCCCAACCCAATTCTCATTTCCTCCTTTCTCTCACTTTTGACTCTTCCACTTTGGAGGAGGAATCAAGGGGAGCCTCCCCATTTTGCCTTTATGTTCCAAGATGGGACCCTCTCTCTATGCCGCTACAATGAGATTTTCTTGTCGGTTAGTAGATACCCTTTTGGGGGCTTTAAAGGAATATTAAAGCAAAGCCTTTTTTGTTTTTTCCATCGGATGACTTTACCATCTCAAGGAATACCTTTCAAGATTCTATAAATTGAAGTCCAGTGGATGATGCGATGATATCAAACTTAGTATCTCGAAATTCTTCAATTTATTTGTAATTCCAATTTGTGGGGGTTTATTTTAGTAGTGCAAGCTTTTTTAGTCGGCCGGAGCCGGCCTGTGCAGACAGATTTCTTGCCTATATGAATATGATATTGTTAGAAGATATAAACCCTTGATTTCACAAAATTTGAATTTATGCACTGAATTGCAGATGTGACGCCAAAATATTTCTCATACTCCAATATCAATTTCAACGACTAAATAACTGCACAGATAGGTTTAATTTGATAACTAGTGTATCTATTAAGAGCATATTTGACTTTTAATAATGATTTTAGTTTATTTAATAGTTATATGAGAATGAAAAAACATACTACACTCGTTTAATCAAAATTTTGAATTCGAATTTTGAGAATAATAATAAAAAAAAGCACCGAAAGAGTCGATCTCTAAATTAAACCCCGCCTTATTCGAATCGGATTAATCAGGTGATCGGATACTGAATTGATTAAAAAAAAACTTATATGAGAGATAATTATCTTTTATTATGTGACTCTATTCTAATAGGTTTGGTATTTATTATATTTATTGATACAAGATATTTTAATAGGTAAAGTTTTTTGAAATGGTGCCGATAGCAATCTCATAATCAAATCTCGCTTGTACTAGGGATTTGGAGAAGGGAGGGATCATACATGATAATCGGAAATTTTGTAAATTTTTGAATCTATAGCTTATATTGATTTATTATAAATCTTAATTTTTAATACAAAATTATGTATATATTATATTAGTATTAGTACTTAATAATCACTTCCTGAAAATCCAAACCATGACATCAAGTTTCATAATAACAGATCTTGATATGGATGACAAATTAGATGGCGATAGATATGATATTTGACGCCATAAAATTGTTATGTGCTGGAAGAGCAAGAAATCTTAGAGGGCATTAACCAAATCATGGAAGACTCTGATGTGGATAACACTACTCACTAGATACGGGAGAGATGGGATCAAGAATTACCAGGTGTGCAAAAGAAAGATTCCAATGCACGTGCTATCCTGGTTAGCTCTATGATTAATGATCTCATTCACGAATTTGAACAATATTGTACTCTTTATTATATCATGTCTACCTTATATAGAAATATATAAGTACTAGTATAACTCATTTGAGATAATTAATTGTTAAGTTTAATACTTATAAAATGATGTTGATTACAGTATCAAACAGAATTTGAGAATCATGTCAAGAATGATAAGGGAATTAAAATCAGCTGGCTATATTCTATTTGATGAGTAGGAAGTTCAAGTCTTGATCCGATCCTTTTCTTACAAGTGAAAACACTTAAAAGTCAATTTGACGACAATGAAAATATTAAGACTTCCTCTTATGCTATTTGTCATGTTAAGCTTGAGGATAAATGAGTTGGAGCTACAAAATTCATTACTAGTACTTTTGTGGCTGAATCTAGTTCCAAGAAAGTTTTGAGTTTTAAGTATAACAAGAACATGAATAAAGGCAAGAAAAAGGACGTGATTGGAGAATGATCCAAGACTAACAACCCCAACTGTAAGAACAAATGTAAACGATTTGGAAAGAAAATTGATAAGAGCAATTTGAAATACTACACTTATCAAGTTCTTGATCATTTTACTCATAAGTGTCCCAAGTTGAAAAAATAACACTTAATAATGCTTATTTGAGTGTTGTATGTGTTTTTAGTACTATTTTACTATCTGAATTTTATCTTGTGTAGATTATAGATTTAAAAGCAAATGACCAAGTAACTAGAGACCATGAAACATTCGTGGATTTTTGTCGAATTCTTTCTGGCACGAGATAGATATATGTAGGAAACAATGTTAGAGTAAAAATTAAAACGATTAGCACTTATAAACTTAAATTATAAGGTGGTCAAACTCTTGTTCAACTTGATATTCTTTATGTACTTAAGATTCGATGAAATCTAATTTCTGTTATTGTTTTCTAGAACATGGCTATAGTTTGAACTTTTGTCATGATATGGTTAATACTTATCATGACCATATGTATTATGGTTCAAAATATCTAAGAAATGGTTTTATTTTATTGGATTATGACAGAGAAATGTTTAACTATGATATTGATTATTGCATTTAGTTAAATATTTATTCTTCTAACAATACAAATATTGATGTTGACACATGACACGTTAAACTTGATCACATCAGATAAAATAGAATAAATCAATTAACGAAAAATGCACAATTGGGTTCATTTACTATTGTTAATTTATTTACTTGTAAACATTGTCTTATTGGTAAAATAATATGAAAACCATTTGAAAATGTCATAAGTGCTAACTTTCCATTACAGTTGACCCATTTTGATATTAGTGATCCAATGAATATAAAATCTAGACATGTAACGTCATATTTCATTACATTTATAAAATAATTCATGCAATTTAGTCATGTCTATTTGATTTCTCATAATTCTAAAACACTTGCGTTTTAAATATTATATGAATGAAGTAACGAATCGAATGGATAGAACAATAAAAACTTTAATGACAAATCGAGAGCATGAATATCTATAAAAACAATTTAAGGATTTATATAATGAAAATGAATAATTAAATAATTGATTATTCCTTAAATAGATCAGTTGAATGGTATTGCTAAAAGAAATAATAAAATATTATTAAATATGACAAAATCTATGATGACACGAAGTAATTTATTTTTGAAGAGATATATTGTTAGTTGCGACCTAAATTTTGAATAAAGTGTTTTCAAAATCAATACCTACTACCCCATATAACTTTTGAATCGGTAGAAAATCGAATATGAGTAATCTCAAATCTTAGGGATCTGTCACTTATATTTAAAACTTTTTTAATAATTTTGAGTCCTTATGTAAAAAAATATATATCTTTATTAGATATTTTAGCTGTCCAAAAGTTATGTATTTATTGGTGAACGAAGAGATGACACTGTTAGTAAGATTGAATCACGAAATGAGACATTTCTTAGAAATGAGACATTTCTTAGAAATGAGACATTTCTTAGAAATGATTTTCCTACCACAGATTAAGTAAAGGAAAGAGAGCTTTATTTGATAAATCATTGAAATTATAAAAAAAGAAATAAATTTCTAGTTGATCCTAGTGTGAGAGATTCATATCCAAGTGATTCAACTAAATTATAGTTTTAGAATAGTCTTAGGAAAAGTGTAGACAAATGTCATTATAAGATCGAGAGGCATGTTTTTATCATATCTCCAAAAGATGAAAAAAAGTCTAAAAATACAAATGAGACTTTATATTCTCTTGCTAAGAATAAATGGATAAATGCAATGGAACAAGAAATGAAGTTAATGGAATTAAACCATGTTTAAGAACTGGTTAAACTTTCATATGAGTACAAACCTATTGGGAATAAGTGGATTCTCAAAATAAAATGTAAGGCTGACGAAATTATTGAGAGTTACAGGATTTGATTAGTGGTAAAAGATTATACCCAATAATAGAGTATTGATTATGAAGAAATCTATACCCAACAATGGAGTATTGATTATGAAAAAATATTTTCAGTATTTATAAGATTTACCTCTATTCCTCTGTTGCTGATAATAGTAGTCAGTTAAGACTTAGATTTGCTTCAAATGGATAAAACAACTGTTTTTCTCAATGAAAAACTTGAAAAAGAAATTTAGTAAAGAAAACAAAGTTAGCAAATTGATTATATCAATTTATGATCTTAAACATTTTTCGAGATAACGATATTCGAGATTTCACAAGACTGTAATCTTTTATAATTTTGTCATAATAGATGAAATCATAGTATTTATGTGGAAAAATCCAACAACAAATTTGTAATTATGTCATAATTATCATGTTGAGAATGATAGGTTTTGATATTGATAAATTGGAGAAAAATAGATTTAACTAAATCAGAAAAATATCAGAAAACAAAACTGTTCTTGACACACGACGAACTACTCTTATAGGTCCTCAAATTTTTAGAGTCATGTCGATCAATTTTAGCAACACCTTAAATATGTTGACATATTAGTGACCCCTTGTTGATCTGAATAAAACAAACATAACAATTGTCTAAATATGATTATGTTGACAATCTTGAAAACACGTTGACCTGATTTGAATATTCACATATCTTGTCAATCTAATTTGAACCTTGTCAATCTGTCTTACACGTCGACCTTAATTAGATTACCCATCGACCTGTTGACCCCAAGTGGATAAATTTAATATGACATGTCGACCAATTTTAGTAGTACATTGACCCACTATTTATACACATCGACAAGTATTAGACAAAAGTCTAAAGAAGTTAACTTGCCTGACAACTTGTTGTCCTGATTCCTTTGTCCTTTAAGAAATACACAACGACCTGCATCTTGACTATGTTGACACGTTTAACACATCAACCAATTTCAGATAACAGATCCACAAATTTTATGTAATTACAAAACTGTATTGATGTGGACTTAGAACATATTGACCTGATGTAAGTTGTCCTTTAGAAATCATACTATGACCTGTATTTCAACCTTGTCAACACATTTAATACATTAACCAATTTTTCAAGTCATGTCCACCAATTGAATGCAGGAACATAATTGTGTTGATATGGACTTATAACGTGTCGACATAGGTTATTGATTCTTAAGTAAGGCAGGTCGATATCTAATTAGAATCATGTTAACACATCAGAACACATCAATCAATTTAAGCCTACGTATCCACCTATTTAATTTGAAACATGACCTTGCCGACCCAAGTTCTCTTATGTCAATCTGATCAGTCAAGTTTTCAATACAAAATTTTGAATTTAGATCGATATGTTATTTAAGTTTGTCGACCCAAAATTATCAAAAATCAAAATTTTAAAACAAATTTGAATACAACAGTCTTCTCTTTTTCTGTATGTCTGATTATTTCCATTTCTATCAAAATCTAATGTTTAAATGTAGCAATAACATCTTTTGATTGGTTAACTAGAAAGTGGTGCCAAAGAGAAAATGAAACTTCGGCACGAAAATAGACATTGTTGTAGAACATTAATTAACGGACATTAATAAGTAACGTTCGGACTCAACAATCCCATGACGGATGTCTTCAGTATGATAATAAATATTATAGAGATAAGATATGAAAAAAAGAGAATGCTCTATTAACAATCTAAACAACCACGGTCAAATAACATTCATTACTCTGTTTCAACAAGTTATACACTTTGTTTTTCATTTGAATTTCATTTAATTTTCTTTTCGAGTATAATTATTTGTAAAATCAAGTCTATCAAATATGAGAATTAGAGTCTCGCATCATTGATATTTCCCTCCCATCTGTACTGAGATTTCAAAAGACCAAAAGATATGTCACTACTTTGGATTTAGAGAGAGAACCAATTGTGTAGGGTTAGGAAATTAGTGTTCGCGAAAAAATACTGTAAAAGTCTAACTTAAATTTGCAATCAAATTTGTATCATTAAATTGATAGTAAAAAATCTATGGGGAGTTTGGGAATGGACATATACCTGGTTTGATGGAACAACTAAAAAAAGTTTTGTGTATTTTTTATTCTTTTCAGTTAAACTACTAAACACCTCTGTTATAAATTTTTTGAATACCTGTACAGTTAAATATTTTTTAAAAATATATCTATTGAACTATTCACCCCCTCTAGTTGAATATTAATTGGTATTAAACCCCCTGTGTTGATAAAAAGTCTAACACATTCAACACTAAAGTTCAAATGGCCATAAATAGAGACAATGTACTGGTTGAAGCATGTTTAACAAATTGTGCACCCTTCTTCAATAGAAACAATTTCAGCTATTGGAAGCAAACAATGTGCAATTTCATTATTGTCCAAGATCCTAATGCCTAGGAATTAGGAAATAATCGAAAGGTGTTGAATTTTCTACCGAAGAGGTTGATAGTATACGTATGCCAGCTAAATTAAAGAATATGACAACTAAACAGAAGAAGATCTATTAAGCAAACTACAAGGCTATAAATCTCCTTCAATTTGCCATGAGCGTCAACGAATATAATCAAGTTTCCGCATGTGTCATAAAGAAAGAAATCTGGGAAAGAGTTCAAGCTACCTACGAGGTAATGATCAAGTTCACAAAAGCAAAATCAGATTGCTGAAATAAGAATACAAAGTCTTCAAGATGAAAGAAGGAGAATCTATCAATGAAATGATAATAAGATTCAATAAGGTGATAAATGAATTGAGATTGTTTGGAAAGGGAATCCCTCAAGAAGACATTATAGACAAGATTCTTTGGGAACCTAAAGTTACTGAGACAGAAGAATCAAAAAATCTTGAAATCTTAACCATGGATGAACTCGTGGGCTTACGAATAATCAATGAAATGAAGTTGAATGTGAAGGAGTTAGGAAAAGAAGAAAAAGACAAAGAAATAGCTCTCAAGGCTGACAGTGATAAGAGTACTTCAACCTCTGAAGAGGAAGATGATGAAGAAGATAAAACATTGATGGCCAGAAGATTCAAGAAGTTTATGATGTGAATGAGGAACAAGAGCAAATCACATTTCAAAACACTAGAAAAGTAAGAGGAAATAAGATATTTCAGGTGTAAAAATTGGGACACATAAAAGTTGATTATTCTCAATTGAAAAATGATGATAAGAAAAATAAGAAAGAAAGAAAGAAGAAGAAAAAGAAGAAACCTCTTACTACCTAGAGTGATGAAGAATCTAACTCAAGTGAAGAAGAACCAACAGAAGAGCAAGATAACATGTGCTTCATCGCCAATGAGGAATTCTCTGATAATAAGGTAGACTCTACTTCCTACTCTTCTTGTTCTAATTCTGACAAAGTAATTTCACTATTGTTGAACTATATGAAGCATTACTAGAATCACTTACAGAATCAAAAAACTTAAAAGTGAAAAATAATCTGTTAAAGAAAAATATGACTGAAACTGTTAAATAATTAGAAAAATCAAAAATAGAAATTAATGAATTAAGAGAGAGAAATGTTAAATTAGAATTGAGAATTACTGAACTCGAAAAGGAGTTAAAGAATGAAAAGAGCAAAAGAATGAAAAGAGCAAACATCTGGACTTGCAACATAAATTAGATAATGTCAGACTTGAAAACAATCAAATGAATAAAAACATAACTCTAAGAAAATAGCTAATTAAACAAAAGGAGAAAAATATTAGCCAAATCACCATTCTAATTAAATTCATACAAGATCAAGAAAAACTAAATGCCATCCTAGGAGCATAGAGAGTAGTATTTGATAAAATTGGGTTAGAATTTAATCCTACTCATCAGACCCAGAAAAAAGCTATATATGTTTGTCACATCTAGTTCAGAAACTGTTAAATTATAGAGATATCACACATGTTTGAAAATGGGGTACAAGTTAAACAACTGTAAACTAATGAATAATTCTTTAATCACTGCAAAGAATATAAAGGTAAATGATCACAAGTGCACCTATTGCCAAAAACTGGAACACTCAGTTTATGTCTATTGGCTCAAAAACTCATCAACAGTATATTTAAAATGGATACCTAAAAGTCAAATCAAAGCTAACTCAACAGGATCCAAGAAAATACAGGTACCAAAGGTAAAAGTGTAATTGAATCTTATTTTAAATTTATCTGAAATGAAGGAAATCTCCGGGAAAGTCAGATTGGTACATTGACAGTAGTTGTTCAAGACATATGATTGGAAATATTTTTAAATTCTCATCTCTTGAGAATAAGAAAAGTGGAAAGGTAGCCTTTGGTGACAATTCCAAAGAGAAAGTAATCGGAATAGGTAGCATTGAAGGTAAGTCCACTGACTTTCAAATTCAAAATGTTCTTTTTGTTTCCGATCCTAAATTCAATTTGTTAAATGTTAGTTAGTTTTGTGATAAAACTTATAAAATTATATTTGACTCTGATGCATGCTCTATCATTGATAAAATTTCTAGTAATATTAAATTTATTGGTTTTAAAAGAGAAAATATCTATATAATTGATTTGAAGTAGTTGGAAACTCAAAATGAGTCTTGCCTAATTGCAGTAAGCAAGAACAACTCATGGCCATGGTATAGAAGATTAGGACACGTAAATATAGACACAATATCAAAATTAGTTAAATAAGCTATTGTGAAGTTCTACCTAAATTAAAATATGAAAAAAAAATGATTGTGTGATACATGCTTGAAAGAAAAACAAACCAAAATTTCCTTTAAATCCAAAATCTGTTTATCCCCTAGTAGTCCTTTGGAACTTTTGCACATAGACTTATTCGGACTAACTAGAACTTAAAATTTAGAAGGAAAATATTATAAATTTGTGATCATCGATAATTACTCTAGATACACCTAGCCAAAAAAGAGGAAGCTAGTGAGACTTTTGTTAAACTATGCAAAAAAATTCAAAACGAAAAGAAAATTTCAGTTAAGAGTATCAGAAGTGATCACAGTATAGAATTTAAAAATAAAACTATGGAAGAATTCTGTGACAATCAAGATATTGATCATAATTTTTCAACCCCTAGAACAAATCAACAAAATGAGATAGTAAAAAGGAAAAATAGAATATTATATGAAATGGCTAGAACTATGAGTATAATTTGCCAAAGTGCTTATGAATAGAAGTAGTGAATACTACCTGCTATATTCTAAACAGGGCATTAATCATAGCTATTTTAAAGAAAACTTCCTCTGAACTCTACAAAAAAAGGAAATCCAATATAGCCTATTTTAGAATTTTTGGATGCAAATGTTATGTTCTGAATAATGTAAAAAAAGTTTTAAGAAAATTTGATACCAAAAGTGATTAATGAATATTTTTAGGATATTCGACAATAAGTAATATATATAGAGTTTATAACAAAAGAACCATAACAGTAGAGAAATCAATACATATAGATTTGATGAAAAAAATAACACTGACAAAAAAAGATTAGATGATAAAGATTTAACAAAAAAACTTAATGAATTAGATTTTACAGAGAATTTGAATTCTCAAAAAGAAAAAATCAATGAAATTACTGAATCAGAAGAAAAAGATAAAGTTCAACAAAAGCAAGAAGTTAAATATTGCAAATCAGAAAATATATCAACGTAGAAAATATAATAGGTGATGTAAGTTCTGATGTTAGGACCAGATCAGCCTTACAGAATCAATGTAAATATGTGGCATTCATCTATCAAAAAGAACCTAAGAATGTAGATGAAGTATTGGGAGATGAAAATTAGATAATAGCTATGTAAGATGAACTAAATCAATTTAAAAGAAACAAAATATGGAATCTTGTTCCTAAACCAAATGATCAATTCATAATTGGAACTAAGTGGGTTTTCATAACTAAACTTGATAAATATAGAACAATCATAAGAAACAAAACAAAATTGATGGTCAAAAGATATAGTCAGGAGGAGGGAATTGACTATGATGAAACGTATGTTCCAATAGCTAGATTAGAATCTATTAGAATGCTTCTAGCATTCTCTTATTATATGAACTTCAAATTGTATCAAATGTATATTAAAAATGTTTTTATAAATGGTTATTTAAATGAGACCGTGTATATAAAACAATCCCTGGCTTTGAAGATGCTAAATATCCAGAATATATTTTTAAAATAATCAAATCTTTGTATGTGTTAAAATAAACTTCTAGAGTTTGATATGAGAGACTTAACAACTTCCTAATTGAAAACAAATTTGAGAGAGAAAAGGTTGACATAACTCTCCTTATCAAAAGAAAAGAAGATAATATGCTAATAATCTAAATATACGTAAATGATATAATTTTTTGAGAAATAAGTATAAAAATGAGTGAAGATTTTGCAAAAAGAATGTAAAGAGAATTTGAAATTAGTATGATGAGAGAATTGAATTATTTCATAGAACTTCAAATTAACAATCTGAAAATGGAACATTTATCAATCAATCCAAGTATACCAATGATTTCATCAAAAGATTTGAATTCAATGAATGCAAAGGAAATACCACACCTTTGAGGACAAACTTAAAATTAGATAAATATAAAAATGACAAATCAGTATTTCAAAAATTATATAGAAATATGATTGGATCACTCTTGTATCTCACTGTCTCGAGACCAAACAAACAATTCAGTGTATGTCTTTATGCAATAGTTCAATCAGATCCAAAGGAATCTCATTTGATAGCAGTTAAAAGAATCTTTAGATATTTTAAAAATACCATATATCTAGACCTTTCGTATAATAGAAATTCAATCTTTCAATTGTATGGATTCTCTGATGCACACTTTACAGGATGCAAATCAGGTCGATGTGCTTAAAAACATGTCAACCTGTTCACTCTTGAAGATCCTTAAAATAGGTTGATGTGCACAAAAAGATGTCAACCCGTGACATGTAAAAAGGAATATGAATGGTTAACACAACGACTCGCCTCTCTTTTTATTCCCAAATTCGAATTTTTCTCTTTATCTTTGAAACCCTAAGCGAATCTCTGTGACGAAACCCTAATTAACAATAGCTCATAAACAAAAATTACCCATCTCCAAGCAATCAACATCTTCCAAACCTCCTACGAAACCTACAACTAAGCTTTCTTCATTGAAACCCTCATCTGCAAAACCCACTTCTTCAAAACCCCCTTCACCACCCCCGCAGACAGAACTCATTCCATAGTTCAACACTCATGAGTTTCAATAGCTCGAACAAAGCAAACTGTATGAAAAATTATTCTCAAGAAGGAAAGTCAATTAGGGGAGATTGATTGATTGGGTTTTTTTAAAAAGACTAAATTTCAAGTATGAAGAGCACTTGAATGAGGTATACCCTAATTGGCTTATGATTCTGAATAAGTTCATTCATGAGAAGGCGATTAAATTATTCTATAACAATATCGAAATAATTTCTGATGGAGTCGAGAATCAGACATGAATTACCTTAGATGACACTCTGTTTTATGCGCATTTAGAACATGTGTAAATAGGATGGTGATTGAAGTTACTTTTAGGATTATCTGCAGAGAAAATACTCTTACATAGGTGTCATATGACAAGTGTGAACTATATATAAAATCAAGTTATTTGGAGAATGCTAGATAGTTTTCAATGCTGAGAATTTGACAGTTGTGAACACAAGTACTATCGAGTTAGGATTTCATGAAAGAATTTTGCATTTGATAATTACACATGTACTTAGACCAAGAGGAGAAAGCTATACAATCATATCTAGAGAAGACTTTTGGTTTATGGCATGTATTATGAGTGAAAAAAATCCTGAATTACACTTCATTGTTCCATACTTCATGATTGCTGCACATAAATCAGAAAACTCTCTTTTACCATATGTAAGTATGATTTCTGAAATTCTATCATCCAGTCATGTGGAAATGGATAAAGATATGGTGATAGAACTGAATGAGAAAAATAGAATCAATACATTTCCAATACTTTGAGCTAAATAGATGTGCAATAGTAAGGGATAATGGATTAGAAAAGATGGTGAAACAAGCAAGAGGCAAATAAAGGAGGTAGGAGAAGAACATGAGGAAACAACTGAGATTGAATAAAGAGAAAGAACAAGAGAACATGATAGACAACCATCTAGCTCTCAGCCCATCACACTGGAAATGATTTGGGAAAAAATTAGAGAAAATTGAAAAGAGACAAATTCTGTAAAAATAAATAAGCTATGTTTTGAAGATGGAACTTCAAAGTATTACAACAGAGTAGACTCCCTTGCAAAGAAAAAAGAAGATCATCTCATATCCCTAAGCCTTCTTATTCATGCTGATTATTAGATGTTAATTTATGATTTGTAATGATTTTCTAATAGTTTATGACTTGATACTTTATGTGATTTAAATATTAATTCAGTTTTTATTAATTGAAATAAGTATGCATTTTATTGATAAATTCTAATATTGCTTTGAGTATGTATACTTTTACTTGACAAAATTCCAATGCTGTTGATTAATGCATCAAGTATTGAGCAATTCTGAAAATGACTTTTGGTTGCTGTGTGTATGTATGCATGCTGAATTGTATTCCAAAGTTGTATATAGATGTATGAATGCTAATTGAATGTATGTATACTTAGTGTTCAATGATGTATTTGTTGGTTACTATAACAATTTGCTCTAATTGAGGAGAAGTTGGTGTAAGAAGAGACAGTGTGATTGAAAGGTTATATGTATTGCTGTAACTGTAACTGTAATTGTTGGTTGTTGTTAGAGTTCTGGGATCAAAGACAGATGGTTGGTTGGTGTATGAAGAGGAGTTGGTATCTCTATTTGAGGGGGGAGCATTTGACTGCATTCTGTACTTATTTTCTCTAATTTTGACCTTTTTTTATTGATAATAAAAAGGGGGAGACAGCGTAGCAATAGGCTTAGACTTAGGGGGAGACAGTCTAATAGTGTAGTGTGCAGTATAATGTAGTTTAATGGAGGTTAGACTAATGATACTAGGTTAGATATCTATGTGATAGGTTTATGTGTATAGTGCTAATTTGTGGTGTGATAGAGGTTAGTTTGATAAAGGTTAGACTGATGATACTAGGTTAGACGGCTATGTGATAGGTTTGTGAAGTATGGTGCTGATGACTTCATATGGTGATAGGTTCTATGGTAATGGCTTTCTGAAAATGACCGGTAGCATGACATTAGTATGAATCAAATTCTGAAATTGCTATGATTCTGAAATTTACAAGTTAAATTTTCAAAAATAAGAATCAATAGGATCAGAAACTTTAGATAGGTATTCGAAAATTTGTTATCATAAAAAAGGAGAGATTGTTGAGAATTATAAGTTTTGATGATGATAAATTGGAGGAAAATAAGTTTAAATAAATCAGAAAATTATTAGAAAACAAAAGTTTGCAGACCTTGTCGACCTATTCTTGACACACGACGACCTGCTCTTATAGGTCTACAAATTTTCAGAGTCATGTCGACCAATTTTAATAACACCTCAAATATGTCGACCTATTAGTGACTCTTGTCGACCTGAATAAAACAAACATAACAATTATTTAAATAAGATTATGTCGACAATCCTGAAAACATGTCGACTTGACTTGAACATTCACACATCTTGTCAACCTGAGTTAAATTTTGTCAACATGTTTTATATGTCTATTTTAATTAGATTATATATCTACCTGTTGATCTTAGGTGAATAAATTTAATATGACATGTTGACCAATTTTAGTAGTGTATCGACTCACTATTTACACATATTGACAAATATTAGACAAAAGTCTAAAAAAATCTACATGTCCGACAATTTGTCAACTTGATTCTTTTGTTCTTTAAGAAATACATAACGACCTACATCTCGACTATGTCAACATGTTTAATACATCGACTAATTTCAGATGACAGGTCCACCAATTTTATGTAATTACAAAACTGTGCCGATGTAGAATTAAAGCATGTCTACCTGAAATAAGTTGTCATTTAGAAATCACATGTCGATTTGCATTTCAACTTTGTCAACACATTTAACGTATCAACCAATTTTTCAAGTCAGGTCCACTAATTGAATGCAGGAATAGAATTGTGTCGATGTGGACTTATAACATGTCGACACAAGTTGTTGATTCCTAAGTAAGGCATGTCGATGTCTAATCAGAATCATGTCGGCACATCAGAACATATCGACCAATTTAAACCAACATGTTCACCTATTTAATTTGAAACTTGACTTTGTCGACCCAAGTTCTCTCATGTCGACCTGATCAGTCAAGTCCTCAACACAAAATTTTGAATTCAGATTGATGTGTTATTTAAGTTTGTCTACCCGAAATTGTCAGATACCAAATTTTGAAAATAAACTTGAACACAAGGTCTTCTCTTTTTCTATATATCTAATTATTTCCATTTCTATTAAAGCCAAATGTTTAAATGCAGCAAGAATATCTTTCGATTGGTTAACAAGAAAGTGGTGTCAGTAAGAAAATGAAATTTCAGCATAAAAATAAGTACTATTACAGAACATTAATTGACGGATATTAATGAGCAACGTTCAGGTTCAACAACCCAACAACGGATCTATTCAGCATGACAATAAATATCAAAGAGATAAAATATGAAAAAAAGAGAATGATCTATTAACAATATGAACAACCACAGTCTAATGGCATTCATTACTTTGTTTCAATAAGTCATACACTCTGTTTTTCATTTGAATTTCATTTAATTTTCTTTTCAAGTTTAATTATTTGTAAAATCAAGTCTGTCAAATTTGAGTATTAGAGTCTCTCATTTTTTCCATTTCCCTCTCATCTATACTGAGATTTGAAAAGACCGAAAAGTATGTCATTGCTTTGGGTTTAGAGAGAGAACCAATCTATGTAGAGTTGAGAAAGTAATGTTTGCGAATAAACTTTATAAAGGTTCAACTCGAATTTGCAATCAAATTTGTATCATTAAATTGATAGTGAAAAATTTAAGAGAAGTTTGAAAGTAAACATACACCTGATTTAGTGGAACCACTCTAAAAAGTTTTATATGTTTTTTATTTTTTTCAGTTAAACCACTAAACACCTGTATTATAAATTTTTTGAATACCTTTATAGTCATATTTTTTAAAAATATATCTATTTAACTATTCACCCCCTCTAGTTGAATATCATATCAAGAAATAGTTGTCTTAAAATTTTGAAATAAAGTACATGGGTGAAGCATATTATATATTGGGTATTAAGATTCATAGAGATCATTCTAAAAGATGTGCTTAAAGATTTCTGAAGAAAAACTATGGATGTCTACAATACCTTATTCTAATACTATTGGGAGCTTGATTTATGCTATGATGCGTACTTGTTTTGAGATTTGTAACATCATGGATTTAGTCAGATATCAATGTTATCGAGATAAAAGACACAGGAGACCAGTAAATATGATTTTTTTATAGTTGAATGGAATTATAGATTATTTTCTTTGTTATTAAAGAAAAAAAATATCATTGAGAGGATACACATACGCTGATTGAGGTAGTGATTTAGATGAATATAAATCCACCTTTGGTTATATTTTTTTTTACTGAATGATGGCACAATCTCTTAGAATAGTAAGAAATAACTTGTATATCTCTATCCACAATGAAAATAAAATTTACAAATTTGTGTTTCGATAGTTTAATAAGATATTTAGTTAAGAATATTTTCCAATGTTTGGAAATCGTAAATAACTCAGTGTTAGTTTTGATAATTAATAGTGATAATCAATCAGTTATTATTTTATTAAATATTCCCAATATTTTGACAAAACCAAACACATAGATATAAAATTCAATTTTGTTAGAAATACTATTGAAAACAGGGAGGCGACATTAAAATACATATCTACACATTTAATTATGATTAATATTTTCACAAAACCGATATCTAGAGATGTATTTATGAAACATGTTAAATCTCTATTATTGCATATGATATAATATAATTAAGTACAACATGATTGTGATGCTATTTTTATATTACATGACATTTGAATTTTTTTTTATTCATAAGTTATTATGTCTTGATTTAAAGGTATGCATATAAGTTTTGAGATTGACTCTCACATACAAGCAATCATCTCTAATGTTGAGTAGTATTTAGGGATGAGAAAATATTAATTTTTGAGAATAATCAATAATTATGTCATCTTAGAAAATTACTAAGTTGGGATTACTGTTTTTATATTTTTTTGTAATCGAAATGAATTTCTCATAATCCATTAAATTTGTCTAATAGTTAGATTTGAGTTTTGTTGAAATTGTGATATTTTGAGGATTTATAAGAAGAAAACTTAAATTTAGTGTTGCAATACATTTGGACTAAAACCTGTAAGTGCATTATTTTAGAAAAGGAGTCATGTGTTTCTAATTGATAATAAAAGGTATTGTACCATATGTACACTACAAAATTAAATCATTATGCCGATGGTAACTTTTAGGGTTGGAGACTTTTAGTTACGGTTTTTATACTTTATAGAGACGGTTTATAACAAAATTGTCAAAAAAATATAAGTCTTTCCCAATAAACTAAAATGTCCGTGAAGAAAAGTTCAGCAACTGTCTGTAAAGGTACCACACAACCGTCTGTAAAGCAATATTCAATTGTGATGGTTAAAAATTATAGTCAGTAAATGTAATAGTCATTTTGGCACGGTTTAAAAACAGTCTCAATATAAATCTTTTTTATTGCCTACTTCTCCATAAGTTTTAAATGTACAGTAACATACAAATTGTTATCATATATATACTAACATATATATTGTAACGTCACTAAAACGTATAATTGTTATCATATTTGCATCATATACTTTTATATTTGAAAATAGTCTGAATAGTAAGTTGTAGTAAATTTATGATAGTAGTAGTTTTAACTAGATAAGTAGATAGTAAGTAGGTGGTAAGTAGGTAGTAAGTTGTAATAAATTTATGATAGTAATAGTTTTAACTAGATAAGTAGGTAGTAAGTAGGTGGTAAGTAGGTAGTAAGTAATAAAATTTATATAGTGGTAAGTTAGTAATAAGTTTGTGATATATAGTTAACCGGTAAGTGATAAGTGGATAGTAAGTGATAAGTTAGTGACCATCGGGCGCCTGTCCATGCTAGCACAGGCACCCGCACATGCCAAGTGACATATGCACTTAATGGTAACTTCATGCTTGTAATTTCACTAAATCTAATTTTATTTTTATTTATATTTCAACTATTATATTTTTTCATTTTTTATTTTAATTAATTCTAATTCAATTAATTTAATTGTGTTTTATTTTTTTCTTATTTTTTGTTTTTCAAATGAGCATGGAATTTAAATTATAATATATTAATAATTTAAAAAATCCATATATTTAATCACAAATATTTACCATTCAAAATATATAAAATTAATAAATTATAATTTATTAATGATATTCAATTTAAATATCATTCAAATAAATTGGTTTGAATATATCAAAATAGTAGTAAAAAAACTCAATGAGAATAGAAAAACAAAAAAAAAAAAGATCTCATGAAGGAAAATAATAGAGGTGTGAGTAAGATAGGGAAAAAAAGTGAGAACCAGATAAAAAAAGAAAAAAAAAAGTGAAGCTGAGATAACTAGGAAGAAAAAAAAAAGATCTCGTGAAGGAAAATAATAGAGGTGAGAGTAAGATCGCATTGTGGTATAATGGTTGACTCAATTGTGTTTTGTGATTCAAGTCATGGGTTCGAATCCCTACAGCAGCAATATTTTCTTCTTTTTTCTCCATTTTGCATAAAAATAAAGGAGAGTGCAGGCGCCCGCAAGGCGTGCGTGCCATGCTCATGCACACACTCTTGCCTTTGTGGGTGCCTGGGTGGGCGCCAGTGCATGCTTGGGCAGGTAGCGTGCGGGCACCTACAATGCATGCGGACATGCTCACGCGCGGGGGCTCGTGTGGGCAAGGGCGGGCGCCCGTTTGGGCGATGGACCATGCACATAGCATGGGCAAGCTCTTGCATGCACGCCGGCATGCAGAGCATGTGGGCACCCGTGCGATTGCTTGCAAGAGTGCGAAGCCTGCGCATGCGCGGGCATGCACAAAGCTTGGGCGCTCCTGCCCCGCACAAATAAGCGTGGATGCCCATGGTTACCACATGGTTTTAATATCGGTTACCACATGGTTACTACATGTTACTACATGTGTTGTATATATTGTATTACTCAAAAATTACTATTTTATCATCTAGAAAGGCATTGGAAAAAGTCAGTTACGTTACACAAAAGTTATAGTGATTTATGTTGGTTACTTACTTCCGTATTAGCATAAATTTTGTATCGTTAAACGTAATAAGGATTGAAAAAAAAACAAACAAAGGCATATGTCACATAATTACATGTATTCTAAGATGTTCGAAATAAAAAATATTCATCAAGTTTGAAGGCATCTTTATCTGTCAAAAATCATTGTAAATAATAAATTATACATAATAAATAATAAATTATAAATTATAATTGTAAATGAAAATATTAACTGAGAGCCATGTAAATGAAAATATTAACTGAGAGCCATTTCCTTTATCTGAATCCAAAACATTTTGATCCAAAGATAATATTGATTTCTACATTTCTTCACATCACAACTATTCAAAATAAAAAATTAAAAACGACATCTTAATATTAAATATCAAACTAAAATAATGTCCTTATTTTTAAAACCTGATAACATTTTGGATGATTGAGATTGTTCAGACTGAAACTTGTTCTTCTTCTTGGAATTGTTGTGATTTTTCATACAATGCTCATCCATATAGGTTTAAATGGGTTAGGGGAGGAGAGCTTTTAAGAAAAAATGAAGAAACTTTGATGGTGAAAAGATGGAGAAATTTTGATGACCGCGTAGGATTTATAATATAACTTTTTCATAAACAAATTTTTAAAATTTCGTCTATTTTTTCCTTACCGGTTTTTCTCCCGCCTCTTTTTTCATTACCGCGTTTTTAATTCGTCACAATTCTTTTTATACTTTAAATCAATACCGCTATGTTGTTGAAAAAATCACTTACTACTTAATTACTACATACTTACTACGTACTTACTATATACTTACTACATTTAAGTGCCTATAAGTCTTGCTCTGTGTTAATTATATTCATTTGATAATAAAAAATAACGTATATTTAGTATAAATTTATTAATATTATTAATTTAAATAATGTACTGATGTGAAATTAGTAATTTATATAATATAGTATTACCGTTATTGAAAATTTATCGAACATAATATAATAGAAATAAGTTAAACACTTTTCAAATTGACAAACTTCATAGTAAAGGGTTCATTATGTAGTTGACTCATCATGTAAGTATATTATTTTTTAATATTATTAATTTCTTCTTTTTATATAAATACTTAATCTTTTAAGATTTCTTTTTTAGGTTACTAATCTAAAATATATCGGAGAGATTACAGATGAAATTAAATAGATTGCTCGTGGACCAGATCCATTCATTAGAAATTACAATGGTTAATATCGATTTCATGTAAAAGATCGTGAAAAATGCCTTCAAACTCAGAATCAAGAGTTATGGCGCAGTAGTTAATGATGTTAGTTATGTAAGTGCGAGGGATAAAAGATCAATTCAAGATAAACTTAATTATTATGACATCTTAAGAGAAATCATTCAAGTAAATTATAATGGAATGTATGCATTTGTATTATTTCGGTGTGATTGAGTTGACCTGTAACGAGGATGCAAGAATAATAGATGTGGTTCAACTTTTATCAATTTTTCCTATCTCAATCATACCAGTATCATACCGACGATAATTTGCTAGATGAATCTTATGTGTTGACATTCCATACAAAGAAGATATTTTATGTGGTTGATGAAAGACATAAAGGATGACTTATTGTAAAACATATCAAAGTTGGAGATGAATTTAATATGGGTGATGAAGTAACAATTTATCATTTCAATTCAGAAACTAATCCCTCAACTAATTAGTGAGTTTGAACTAATATTGATAAAGATGAAGGAAATAAATTAATCGAGATGGATGATGATGATGATATTGATAGAGTAGGATGAGATGCATACGAGATGCATATGTATAGGAAATGTAATTTTGTTTACATATTACTTAATCATTCTCTATTTTTATATTTTTTTCCATTAATTTATTTGATGCACTTGGTATAATACATAGTAATAATTGGTGTAACAAATATGAAAACTATCACTACAAAATTATATCTTTATACTGACGGTAACTTTTATTATCGGTAACCTTTAACAACGGTTTCTTCTTACCTATACCGACGTTTTTTACAAAACCGTAGAAAAATATATACATATTTTAACAGTATAAATTATAACGTCGAGAAAAGTTTATAAACCGTGAGTAAAGTTAACAGAACCGTCGGTAAAAATGATATTCAATTTCTGATGATTATCTTTTATCGTTGGTAAATATAATATTTTTAGAGACGATTTGAAAATAATCAGGTCTACTGGATCTACTTAACCATACTGTTTGTATAAATCTATAATTATGATAACTTGTTTTCTACTATTTACAAATGTTATATTTCTATATATATTTATATAATTTTTAGAAACAGTTTAAAATTTTAGAGTTAATATAGAATGGAATAATTTATGATAACGTGTGTTATGTGTATTGTAATACGTTATAATCTGTGATAACATTATAATCTGTGATGTTAATAATGTGTGATAAGTGATGGTAACAACTTAAGTAGTGGTAACCTATAACTTGTGATAAGTAGAGGTAATAATTTGCGAGAAATTTGTAAAAATATAAAAAATTTATAAAAAAATTAGAATTATTTTGAAATACACAATATACCATTTTCTAATAATACATACATAATATTAGTACTGTATATATTATTATAAATTATAAATTATTGGAGAATATATATTAGTTAATATTAATTTAAATTCTCTTATATTAACAATTTAAAAAATTTAAATATTTTTGTATAGAAAAAAAAAAGAAAAATGAAAAGTAGAAAAAAGTGTGGAAGGTTGAGAGAAAAAAAGAAAAAATAAAAAAGAGAGATAACTTTTTTTTGTTATTTTTTAGTATTTTAACAACGGACATTTTTATTAATATGAAAGTGAGAAAAGTTGAGACTAAAAAAAAAAAAGAAAGAAAAGGGACACGTGGTAAGTTTATGATATATAGTAGTGGTAAATAGTAAATAGTAAGTGGTTAGTATATGGATGGTAAATAGTAGTAATTTAAGTTTTATTTTAATTTATATTTCAACTATTACATTTTATCATTTTATATTTTCATTAATTTAATTTAATTTAATTTAATTTAATTTAATTGTATTTGTATTTTTTTCTTATTTTTTGTTTTTATAAAATTTATATAAACCATTTTATAAATAAGTTGTGATAATTTATAGAATTTATAGAATTTTTTTAATTTATGATAAATTGTAATAAAAAAGTTGGTAATTGTAAAAATAAGTGGTAAGTAATGATAAGTTGTGATATGTTGTGATAAAATTAATGGTAATTGTGATAATAAATGATAAATAATGATAATTTTGAATGGTAATCACCATAAGTGGTAAGTAATGATAATTTTGAATGAATAATATTATTATATTAGTGTGATAATATAAAATCATGGTTATTAATATTAATTTAAATTATAATATATTAATAATTTAAAATTTTTATATATTTAATTATAAATATTTACCAAAATATAAAATATTAATAAGTTAGGAATATAGAGAAAAAAAAAACAAAAAAAAAAACATGGAAACTGTGGTATAATGGTTGACAAGTCAAGCTTCCAAACTCATAGACAAGGGTCACATGCATTTTTATGCATATTTTTGCTCAAGCATGGGCGAGCGCCCCTGCATAGGCGCGCGCTTGCAGCCGCGCGCCCTGCGGCTGCAACCGCGTGCGCGGGGGCATGCTTGCGCTCCTGCGCGTGCCTGCAGCCGTGCGCCCTGAGGCTGCAACTGCGCACACGTGGGCATGCCAGCACCCCTGCTCACGCCTGCAGCTGTGTGCTCCACGGTTGCAACTGCGAGGCTACTGTTCCCTCTTTTTTTTTTTTTTCTTTTTTGGGTTCCCTTTTTTTTATTTCTTTTTTTCACATATTTATCTTTTGCCTTTTTTTTTTTACTTTTTTTTTACCCCTTCCCTTTTTTTTTGTTTCTTCTTCTTCTTTTTTTTTTCCTTCTTTTTTGGGTTTCTTCTTCTTTTTTTTTTTTTTTTTACTTCTTTTTTTCACATATTTACCCTTTTTTTTGCTTTTTATTTTTACCCCTTCCTTTTTTCTTCTTCTTCTTCTTCTTGTATTTTAGAATTTGATATTATTTTCATTAATTTTATTTCATTTAATTGCATTAGTAGTAACTTAAGTTTTATTTTAATTTATAACTCAATTATTATATTTTATCATTTTATATTTCCATTAATTTTATTTCATTTAATTTAATTGTATTTGTATTTTTTTTTTCTTATGTTGTACTTTTTATAGAATTTATATAAACCATTTAAAAAATAAGTTGTGATAATTTATAGAATTTATTGATTTCTTTTTAATTTATTATAAGTTGTGATAATAATGTTGGTAATTGTGATAATAAGTGGTAAGTAATGATAAGTTGTGATAAATTGTGATAAGAATATTGGTAATTGTGATAATAAGTGGTAAGTAATGATAATTTTGAATGAATGATATTATTATATTAGTGTGATAATATAAAATGATGGTTATTAATATTAATTTAAATTATAATATATTATTAATTTAATAAATTTATATATTTAATTATAAATATTTACCAAAATATAAAATATTAATAATTTATCATAATCTGTGGAATGTAGAGAATAAAAGAAAAAAAGAAAAGAAAAATGAGACACATGGCAAGCTGTGTCATTTCCGTTACTTCCATTTTTATTTAATTGTGTCTCTTTATTATTTGTTTTAATTTATTTTTTCTAATTTTTTGTTTTTCAAATGATATTTATTTGTGAAAAATTACGTATGCGAAATTTATCTAAAATTTATTTGTCAATGATAATATAAAAAATCTATATCATCTTCAAATATAATATTAATCTAAACAATTATATATTATAGTTAAATACCTGAAATTTGTAAACTGAAAAAAAAAAAGAGAACAAAAGGTTGAATGAGAGTAAGATAAGGAAAAAAAAAAGGTGGCAGATAAGAAAAAAAAAAGAAAGTGAAATAGAAAGAAATATCATCGGTATTTTTGAAAAAAAAAAATAAAAAAAGAAAAAAAGAAAAAAAGAAAAAAATTGGAAGATGAAAAATGTGTAATGAAAAAGGGCAGGAAAATTGTGTAATAAAAAAATATCCGGAAAAAGAGATTTTAAAATTTTATTTTGAGAATTTGTTCGTTATTAATTTAATTTGAAAAAGTGGTATATCCAAGAATGTAAAATGAAAATGTAAAAAAATTACAAAAAATTGAGATACATATTCACCATTTTCCAATAATATAATAATATCAATCTTATATTATTATATAATATATATATATATTGCTATATATATTACTATAAATTACAATGAATTTTAATATGATAATTATCGATATTAATTTATATTATAATATATAAAAAAATTAAAAATTTAAATATTTCATTACAAATTTTACCAAAGAGAAGAAATTTTATTTTATGGGTGAGAGTGGGATAGGAAAAAAAAATTGATAAGAGAAAGAGAGAGAAAAAGGAAGAGAAGAGAATGAAAAAAAAAAAAAAAAAAGGTTGCCAGAGAAAGGGACCTGAATCGAACCTGGGCATTGGACATGATATCAAAAGATTCAACCACTACATCGCTTGACAGATGTAGCGTAGAGTGACCCTTGCCTTATATATTTTCTTCTCTTTCTCAATTTTTTGATTGCGCGGTTGCAACCGTGCAGCAGCACGGCTGCAACCGCGCAGGCATCCTCATGCCAGCGCAGTTGCAGCCGTGTGCCCTGCGGCTACAACTGCGAGTGCAGGGGCATGCCAGAGCCCCTGCGCGTGCTTGCGGCCGTGCCCCCTGCGGCTGCAACCGTGGGCACTACTTTTCATCTTTTTTTTTTTGTTTTTTTTTTCTTTTTTTTTTTAATTTCTTTTTTCATATATTTACCAATTTTTTGCTTTTTTTTTATTTATTTTTACCCTTCACCCTTTCCTTTTTTTTAACTTTTTTTTTCTTTTTCTTCTTCTTTTTTATTTTTATTTTTATTTTTTTAACCTTCACTCTTCCGTTTTTTTAACTTTTTTTTTGTTTCTTCTTTTTCTTTTCTTTTTTTTTATTTCAGTTTTTTCTTCACCCTTTAATTTTCTTTTTTTTCATTCTTTTTTTTTTCTGTTTCACTATTACAGGTTACCCTTGTGTAGTGCGCCAAGAGAAATATTGATAATAATACATTAATTATCAATATTAATTATCAATATTATATAATTTTATATAAATTCTAAAAATATTTAATTTACAAATTTAACTTTTTAATATTGAAAAATTGATAACTTTACAATAAAATTATATTCTCGTCAAAATCAATTTTCTAATTTAATCAAATTTCTCTTTTTTGTGAAAAAAATATTTGTTTTTTTATTCTAATCTAATTATTTTTTTTACCAAAAACAATTAATTCATTTTAGATAATTCAAAACAATGATTTTTTTTTTTGCACCACATCACAAATTAAAAATCAAATTTGATTGCAAAAAAATTTTATCATTTTATTTCAAATTCAAACAATTCAACTTTATAAAAGCTGGTGGTATAATACAGAATAACAAGTGGTAATAAATAGTAATAACCGGTAACAAGTGAGATATGATACGTACATTTAATTTTAAAAATATTATTATAGTTGTTAAATTAATTAGTGATAATGAAAGTATAAAAAAATTATAAAAAATTTAGAATTATTTTCAGATACAAATGTACTATTTTCTAATAATATAATAATAACATTCGTAAATTATTACATAATACATACATATTACTATATATATTACTATAAATTATAAATTATATTATCGTTAAATGGAGAATATATGTTAGTAATAATATAAAATCATGATTATTAATATTAATTTATCAATTGTCCCGCATGCCAAAATGATGAAACATATTGGTTGAGTGTATTTGGAATAAATATATTAGTGAAATTATCAACGATATATAATTTTATATAAATTTCAAAAAAAAATATTTAATATACGAATTTAGTTTTTTAAAATTTTTCAGTGATAACTCCACAAATTCATGCCAAAATCAAAAACAATTCAAACAATGATCTTTGCACCACATCACAAATTGGCGGTTAAATTTGATAAAACTCCAAAATATTTTATCATTTTATTTCAAAATCAAGCGACAAATTTTGTGAAAATTCCAAAAACATTTTATCATTTTATTTCGGAATCAATGTACCCGCAAAAAACTTTTTATTTTTTTGCCCATTTTCCATGAATATTTTTCATTTTACAAATCATGACTATTAATATTAATTTAAATTATAATATATTAATAATTTAAAAATTTTATATATTTAATTACAAATATTTGCCAAAATATATAATATTAATAAAGATAAAAAAAGAAAAGAAAAAAAAGAAAAATGTGTCATGATTTGCATTTTGCATTTTACATTATATATTTACAAAAAAAAAGAGAAAATATTGTTTTATCATGATAACAAATAATAACAAAATGTAAGATAGTGTATTAATACATGCTAATAAGTGGTAACAAATAATAACAATCGGTAACAAATGATAATATATCATAATATAATACATGATAACAAGTGGTAACAAATAGTAACAACCGGTAACAAATGATATTCTTATAATAAGTGATACAATTGGTATAAGTGTAGTAAACAATGTTAACAGAAATGAAAATATAAAGAAAATCAAATACAAAAATTATAAAATAAAATTCATGATTTAATAATAATAAAAACAGGTAAAATAAGATAAAATTAAACTCACAAAAATAAAGATACACTATACACCAGTGGGGATAAGTATATTCACGAAGAAGAGAGTAATAAAAATTTATATGGATCTAATATATCCAATTACATGATAAGTTTTTGAACATGATATGTTTGGTATATATGATTTATTCACAGATTTACATGATCATTTACAAATTTATAGATAAACCAACTTCTCATGCATTTAATGTGGATGAAAATAAATTTCATGAATTATTTTTAGAATGTCAAAAAATCAATATATTCAAATTGAAGTTCACTATACTAATTTTAAATAATATTACATGTGAAATATTAGTGGTTGAAATTAATGGTATGTGTGTGTGTAATATGTAAAAGTTGTGTATATGGAAATTGTGGAGTGTCTATATAAAAGATTAAATTTTTATTTATTACAAATTATATTTTATAATTATAAATTGTAATTGAATTTGAAATTTAATTTCTACCGATACAATAGATGTAAAATTTAGTGTTTTTCATTAATTATACCAATATAATTAATTACACCATTACATATAATTACATTATATTATCATATTTTCAAATTATATTCAATAAGTATTCAAAACTATAACACTATATTATATAAATTATTAATTTCATATCATTGCATTATTTAAATTAATAATATTAATAAGTTTATTATCATCGAATAGAATATATATTATTTTTTATTAATCAAATAGATATGATATTAATCAAATATAGTAACTAGTTAGTAAGTATTTGTTAATAAATAGTAAAAATTATAAGTGATTTTTTCAAAACACATATGAAAGACACATGTGAAAAATTAAGAAACGCGATAATGAAAAAAGAGGCGAGAGAAAAAATGTGGTAATGAAAAAAGAGGTGGGAGAAAAAGCCCGAAGGCGGAGTTTTAAAATTTTGTTTGTAAAAATTATATATTATAAATCATACGTAGGCTAAAGTTTCACAATCAAAATTTCTCTATTCTTTCCTTTAAAGTTCTTCTCTCATAACCCATTTAAATCTCTCACTCATATTTTGCAAAGTTTTATCAAAAGTTAATCATGTTTGGTATTTGAAAGGTTTGACGAACGACGGATAAGTATTATATGAAGAATCACAACAATTCCAAGAAAAAATAAGTTCAGTCGAACAAGCTCAATCATCCAAGATGTTATTCAGATTTTAAAAATAAACATCTTATTTTTATTTTAATTTGAAATTTAATATTAAAATATCATTTTTAATTTTTATTGGGATAGTTGTGAAGAAATATAAACATCAATGCTATCAAGATATTTTGCATTTAGAAAAAGGAAACGCTCTCTGCTTACTTCTCAGGTAATATTTTCATTTACATTCATTATTTATTATTTATAATGATTTCATTATTTTACTATTGAGTTTTAATGAACAGATTGCCACAAAAGATTGTGGATAAAGACGTCTTCAAAAATTGTAATTGTGAATAAAGATATCTTCAGAAACTGTAACGAATATTTTTGATTTGGACCATCTCAGAAGACATGTAATTGTGAGATATATAATCTTTTTTCTATTTTTTTGTCTTATATGTATCAATCATTTTAGTTTGTATCAATTACAATTTTTATAATATTTATATTATTTTTATAATTTCTTTATTTTTCAGTATTTTAATTTACCTATCATCTTAAAAAACAAAAAGAAACTGTCAATGTGATAATTATATGGTAATATTGGTAACGAGCAGTAATTTAGTGATAACAGAAATAATAATTTTTTTTAACATTTATAATAATTATGAAAAAAAAAGAATAACATTTCTAACCTAATATAATGATAAAAGAGAGAGAGTAACTTTCTGACGCTTGTGTAACCGACGATACAAAATAGTAACCATGACGATTAGTAACCATGTGGTAATCGACAGTAACATGATAATTGACAGTAATATGTAGTAATCTATAGTAATTTTGTAGTAATCTACAGTAACTTATACTAATATTTTCCAACCGATAAAAACAAAAATTTATTCTCACTTGTGGTAACCGATAGTACAAACAGTAATTTATACTAACGTGTAATCGACGATAAAATATAGTAACATTTCCTAACATATGTGGTAGCCGATGATAAATGATAGTAACATTTCTTAATAGTTGTGATAACTGACGATAAAAGATAGTAACATTTCCTAACACATGTGATAACCGACAATAAAACCTAATAATTTTTACTGATATTTTGAAACCGATGATAAAAATAATATTTTTACTAATACTTTTCTAACTGTCATTATAAATCAATCATATGCTCCAACGGTCATCAAAACCGTCAAGATAGATTTATCCCGACTGGTGTATAGCCGACTGAAAGCGTATCCGTTGGAGAAAGTTTTGCTGACGGTTTTAGTATGTTTAGCAAACGGTTTTTGTCCGTCTAAATAATGCATTTGTTTTGTAGTGTATATTTATTTCTTAATTAGTTTATTAAAACAAATACTCAAAATTGTAACAATATTTCTAAAAATTACATTGCATATGATTATAATAATAAGCTCACTAAGAAAAAAAAGAGACAGGTCAAAAATTAAATAAATTGTTAGCATACAAAATTTACAAGTAATAAGTAGAGTTTTTAAAAATTTACAATTAGTAGTAATAATATAGTAGAGTCTTTTGAAAATTTATAAGTTAGGTACGTAGGCTCTTGGGCTAGCATGACCGAGCACCCGTGTCGACCCATACATGCCATGTCAATAATTTTTTTATTATATAAAAATTTTCACATATGGATTATATCAAAAATTTCAAATATGAATTATGTAAAATAATAATATAATTAATATTATTAATTTAAATAATGTAATGATATAAATTTAGAATTATTATTTATTGTAATGTAATATTTAGGGTAAGAATGTAGTAACATGTTTCAATGTTGTAATAAAAACAAAAACACAAATACATAAAATGAAATTGCTAATGATTCAATAATAAAAAATGAAATTAAACTTACAAAAAGCGGGAAAAAATTGCAGGTTCTAAAATTTTATTTGAGTCCCTAAATCAAATATATAATAAATCATTCTGCACAAATCTTCTTTCCCTCCAAAATTTATAAGTTAGGTAGTAAATAGGTAGTCCGTAGTAATAATGTCGCACGAGCTTGCATAGGTGCGCATGCGCTGGTGCCAGTGCTAGCATTGCCGGGCGCCCGCGGGAGGTTGCATGCATGGGCAAGCGCCCGGCAAGCGCCCGTGTCGGCATAGCGCGGCGCTCGTGTCGGCCCACATATACCATGTCTCTGCTTTTTTTATTATATAAAAATTTTCACTTATAGATTATATCAAAATTTTGAAATAATGTAGAATAATTATATATTTAATATTATTAATTTAAATAATGTAATTATATAAATTTAAGATTATTCTTTATTGTAATGTAATATTTAGAGTAAGAATATAGTAAAATATTACAATTTTATAACAAAAACAAAAACACAAATACAAAAAATTAAATTTGAAATTAAACTTACAAAAAAGCGAAAAAAATGCCGGGTTCTAAAAATTTATTTAAACGCCTAAATCAAATATATAATGAATCATTCTTCCCTCCAAAACCTCTCATGACTAGCTCTTCTCCCTCAAACCTTAGATCTTGTGACTTAACCATAATCTCTTTTTTCAAATTTTCAAATCTTGCGAGTTCACCAAAATCTTATTTCAAATTTTCCTAACTCAACATGGGAAAAACTAAACGAAGTCATCCGAAAAACAACTTTACTTTGAAGAAGAAGCCCAATCATCCTAATATGCCACCCAGGTTTGATTTGGTTTTGGTTTAGAAACATATTATTGCTTAGAATCTAAATCATTTGCCAAACTCATTATTGAGAAAATATAAACAACTCATATTTTATTTTACTTATAATTAAATTTACTGTATAATATTTTATAGATTTGGAATCACATTTTATTATTACAGACAACACAATCTACGACGAAACCTTGTAGAGCAGAATAACTAGAACCTGATTGGATAACAGTTTTATTTCTATGAAAGTATCAGAAATTATGGTATAGATGATTATTTTTATATAGTTTTTGATTTATCGACATTCACGTTTCATTTATTTACTTTATACGAAATGATGAAGAGTCAAATGGAATCTGTCGAGAGTGAAAAATACCAAGTAGAAAGTTTAAATTTATCTTGAAGAAGTGATATTATCTCTAAAGTTAAAGATCCTTATTTGCGGGGAAGAATCATATGTGCATCACAAAATATGCATTCAACCTGAGTTGAGAAAGAAGATATAACTAATATGATGCAACGATTAATAAAACAAAATTATATTAAGTAATGTTTTTTTTCATATTGCTATGCATGTTGGAACTGGACATCATAAAGATGAATTGATGAATATGGTTAATGAAGCAAGACTTATTGCTGGTATTCAGGTATGTTATTTCTCTATTTCTATTTCAGCACAATCTTATTAATTTCACTCTTACTTTTAAAAAATAATCCAAATTATTTGTTTTTTAGGTTTCTTCAATACAAAATGCTGGGAGTGCATATAAAAACCAACAATCATCATTATCGTTTGATTCCGTTCCAAAATGTAATATTTTTATTTATAACTATTCTTAATATGTACCATTCTATTATACTCCTGTCACTGCTTATTTTTATTTTATTTTTAACATAGTAATATTTTTATTTATAACAATTTTGTACTATTATATTATATTTCATCTGACTCTATTTCTTTTTGTAAATGAATACATTGAATGAAGATGGATTGAATGAAGATAGATTGTGCCGATAATCCTTTTGATAATTGAAGTGAAACATTTGTATAAACATCTCAGAAGAAGATATATGGATTGTGGGATATGCTTGTGAGATATGTAATTTTTTTTATTTATCCTATTGTATCAATCATTCTCCAAGATTATAATATTTTACTATTTTCTTTATTTTCAAGTTTTTAGTTATATTTCCTAATACTTGTACTAACTATCTATAAAACTTATAATATTTCCTCACATACGCAAATATGCGTAGTAATCGACTAATAACTGACTAGTAAGTAACGATAATAGTAACTGAGAAGTAAATAACTAGTAACTGATAATAGTAGTAACCGAGAAATAAGTAATTAGTAAGTGAGTAGTAAGTGATCGTAGTAGTAATCAACTATAGTGACGATAAAAGTTCTAACATTTATTAACGTTTCCTAACCGACCATAAATTGATCACAATATTTTTTAACATTTGTACAATCGAAAATAAAAGTAATAACATTTCCAAATGGTTTTATATATGTCATAATATGACAGTAACATAACCGATATAGGTACTAATATGACAACTGATGATAAAAGTATTAAGTTTTCTCAACATTATTTTAAACCGATAATAAAATGCTAAATTGTACCAATAGTTCTAACCGTCACTATAAATATATAACATGTTCCAACGGTCATGAAAAGTGTCGGAATACACCTATCCCGACTGGTGTATTACCTACTAAAATCTCATCCGTCGGAGAAACTTTTGCCAACGGTTTTATCATATTTAGGAGATGGTTTTAGTCCTTCAGAATAACTTACTTGTTTTGTAGTGGCGTCGAAATGACCATATGGGTAATGGATTGATGAATTCCTCCATATCTTATTGTGTGAAATCCAGAAATTTATATTTAACCTCATTTTATATTTTTAGGACTTTCTATTGTTTTTTGAAACTTTATTTTAATATTACTATTTTAACATGTTACCAAAAAATCATGATTGACTCCGTTTTACGGTCCATATTTAAAAATTCATCTATAACAAAGTTGATAGATACTAGTGTAAAAGAGAGTTCGTCTTTTAATTAATATATTATTTTATATTCATAGGCCGACCAAAGCTTAATATTTTGAAACATAATTATGATCGCATAATTTGAATTAAATCAAATATGCTTTTAGTTATATTGTTTGAAGGATAAGAGATGCATTGATTATGTATAGTAAAAAAGTTTACTCTTCCTATACTTACTAGTCACACTATTCATTTACTAGTATGAAATTTGTGATATATGAAAATGATCAAAGAAAATATAGGTCCAGCCCTAGTGGGAGATGGGTATCGGGTCTCCAATGAAGGCTTGACCCACACAATTCATTTGAATTCAAAAATAAGAGAGAGAGAGAGAGAGAGAGAGAGTAGATTTTTTCTGAAAAATTAACTCTCAACTTCTCTCCCCATTTTTGAATTTAAAATAGTGGTCAAAAAGGCACAAGAGATGTATGAATGTGAAAAAAAGAGAAATATAGTTCCCGTATTAGATTTTGAGTGCTAAGAAAGGAAGGCGTTGGTTGATCATTTTGTAAGGACTACGATACAATTAAAAACATTTGAATTGTGAAAATTAAAGTTGTTTCATTTAGAACAATTTTCAAACTATTTTCATACCAATACTTAAAGAAAAAAGGTTAGTGATTCAATTTCAAAAAATTTTGAAAAACATAATTACATTTTATATATGAAACTGAATTTTTAAATTCCAACGTAGAGGTATTATGGTTTAGGCCTTTTCTTCTCTAGAATCAGAGAGGAAGAAAGGCCATATTGAACTAGAAGAATGTTTTGCAAGAAAAGTCATTACTTGGAAAAGAAGTTTGAACAATTTCTTGTAGAAAAAGAAAGGCACATTCTTGAAAATCTCCAGAACGAGGAAATGAGGAAAGAGATCGATAATTACATGAATATCAAGTTTGCAGACTGATAAGGTGCTTAGACATGGAACATAATGGCAATTGTGGTTGCCAGATTTGCCATAACAATCCAATGACCAAACCCCCTTATCGCTCTGCAAACCTGGTCTCTAATTTATTTTGAGTGCAGAGACAAATCTATTCAATGAAAAAGGGCCTTAATAGAAACTTATGAACTTAGATGAACCCACGATATTATGGTTTCTAGCTGGTGTGCTATCATGTGAAGTTGAACTCTCTCTCTCTCTCTCTATTTCTGTTTGGTTAATTATAGGACAATAATGCTACATATCCTTGTAATCGAAGATTCACATAACACAACTAACACCGTCCAAGACTTATGTCGACTTGTCGTGCAACTTGCATTCCTCTTCGCTCGTCTCTAATTTTCTGCTCTATGTATTATTTTTTTGTCAAATTTATTGTACACAAAATAAGTCTCTTAAATTGTTGATCGAGTCACCAACCTTTAAGGAACACAAGAAAGTGATTATCACATATGGAGCAAAACATGATCACTCCTCTAATTAATATTAACTATCAAGCATAAATACAGATGCCATATAATTCATACCAAGTTACCACATATTTTATACTATTATAAGCCACACAATAATATAACAATATAAGAGTGTGTCTAGGGCAAAGTTTAGGTCAGGTAAAATAGCTTAAATAAAAATTTTTAATATAAAAAAAAAAGTATTAATATATATATTTGCAAAATCCTATATATCCTATACAAAATTTGTTTATCATAATTAAAAAAATACTATAAAAATATAAAATTGAAGCAATAGTTCAAGGCCATAATTGATGGTGTAAGTTTTCTATACTCCCTTTTTAGCTTTAATATGATATTTTGTCGATAACTCTTATCGATATATTAAATTTTTTAATCAAAATTTTAATTTTAAATTTCAAAACTAAAAAATAAATACTGAAAGAATTAATTTTTAAATTAAATTTTATAATTATTTGAATCAAATTAATTAAGTTTATAAATATCATTAATCAAATAAAAAAATATTTTATTTAGAAAAATAAAAAAATAAAAATCAATCTGCTCAAATCGTTGGCAACAGATAAACGAGCAGCTTTATCCCTGCACACTGTAGAATTTATGGGACTTGATAGATCTGTCAGAAAATTAAGAAATTGCTAGAAATTGTGAGGAATTCTTTGCATTTACATCGACCGAAAATTTTGTACAATAATTTAATTTACATTGAAAATTTTGATATGTTTAAACTTTTCTTTTGTTGAAAGATGATGAATATTCCGAGTGATAAGAGTCCAATGTATTCTTCATATTGTAGTTTTTTGCTGAAGGTTAGATTGTCTTCGTATTTTATTGAAATCCATTATCTAGTAACTTAAATTATGAAACTAGAATCTTCAAGTACAATCTCTCTCTCTCTCTCTCTCTCTCTCTCTCTCTCTCTCTCTCACACACACACACACACACTAACGAACAGCTATGAACTTCTTATAGATTTCTTCAATGTGGGTCAAGGAGTAAACAAGAAAATCAACACAGATAAATTCCATGTCTTGGACTTTGTGATTAGATTTAAGCCTAATGACACTTTCTGAGTTATAATCCTAAAACAACTGAAAGGTAATATAAGGTTGGCAGTGTTGTTGCCAGAGAGCCCACTCGATCAATCAGTGTCCCGCAAAGCATGAGCCTCTTCACTTGATTTCTGATCTGAGTTTTTCTTTTTTCTTTTTTTAATTAAATTCATGTGGGCCATACTTGCTGTTTGAGTATGAATGATTGACTCAAGTACCCGCCAAAGACTTAAATATATTATATGACATGCAGCCTAAGAATGAAATATATACATGCACACACGCAATCAAAATTATTTATGAGTGAATCTATAAATAAGCATATAAATACGTAAAGGGTGATTACTAATTTTAAAGGGTGGGTGGAAGAATGGGCATGACCATGGCATGTCAAGGAGTGTAGAGAGAGAGAGAGAGAGAGAGAGAGAGAGAGAGAGGAATGGCAAAATGGGTCCCAATTCTCACTTTCTATACTTCCAAACTCTGTCTCAATATCAAAGGAGGGCCTCCCAGTTTTGCCTTTTTGTTCCAATATGGGACCCTATCTCTACGCTAAAATGGGGTTTGGAGTAATATTTAAGCATTTTTTTTCCCATCCAATGACTTTACCATCTAAAGGAATAGCTTTAAAGATTCTCTAAATCAAGTTTAAGTTGCCGATGCAATGATCTAAAACTTGTACAATGAAATTCTTCATTAGAATCAATATTTGAAAACTCAATTAATTTTATTCAATCAATTATAAATTTTAATTTAAGAATTGACTCGCTCAATATTTATTTATTTTTTTTAAAAAAAATGCTAAAATCGGATCATCCATGAGATGTTTGAATTCAATATCTCAATAATTGATATTAAAATGAAATTGACAGTCGTTCATGGAAAGCTCAAATAATTTTGGGGGAGAATCTTGTAAATAGAAAATAACAATTTATTCTTCTAATTTATCGATAGATATTTCCATGGCGAGAGAAGAAGGAATCCCAGAATTTTAAAGCAATTTTAAAAGGGAAAATAATTATATAATCTTCAATTTAAATAAATGGACGAATATTATAAAATTATATATATTTTTATATTTAGAAATAACTATAAATAAGAAAAAAAATAAATGAGATTAATTAATTAATTAATTCACTGAGGACAGACACGTCACGCGGAACTAATCTCTCCTTTAGATCTTCGCCTGGGAATAATGCTGAATTGTTCCCCATCATCAATGTCGGAGTCCACCCATCAGCTAGATGTACGGTTAAACGCTCAACCGCATCATAGCTACCATACACCTAATCATATCTAACGAAAAACCATCTGCTATGAATACTCGGATCCAACGCATGCCTTATCTCTCTTTCTCTCTCTTTCCTTTTCTCTCTGCTCTTTGCTCTCTCTCTCTCTCTCTCTCTCTCTCTCTCTCTCTTCTCTCTCTCTCTCTCATCTTTGGCTGAAGCCATAGAGGTTGTTCAGGTACTCTAATCTCTCTCTCTCTCTCTCCCCACTCTGTAGATAGATCTCTTGTTGAATTGAGATCTGTGATGTGAATTGAACAGGGGGAGTGTTGTCGAGGAAGATCGTGAAGGATGATGATGAATAGTTGCGGATATGAAGAGAACGCCATGACAGGAGGAGGGGCAGCCTCGATTGGAGGAGGAGAAGCAGGAGAGATGATGAGGATGGACTCTGTGGTTTGCCCTAAACCTAGGCGCTTAGGGTTTGTCCATCCTTCTATCCACGACCCAATTAGACCTTCTTGCAGATTTCATCATCCGACGATGTATGTCTTTTCATTTCCTTCAATTCATTCTCTGTGTTAATCTCTTGGTATTTATTGAGCTTTTAATTGATGGCCTTTTATTGTTGGGATTTTTAGAGAGTTGAGCGAAGTCAGTGATTCAAGGACTGAACTTCTGGATTTCATTCTCTCCAAGGTATTAAAAAGAAGTTCTTTTTCTTAATTTTAGTTATTCACCCCGTGCTTATGAATGAAAATTAGAATTTCTTTTATTTTTTTTAATATATTTTGTTATGAACGTGTGGCTATGTGGGGTTCTTGGGAAATTTTTGTAGAAATCAATGTAATCATTATAGATAAGGTTGTCTGATTTTCTCTCGCTCTTCTGTTTTGGGTTGATAATGTTTGATTTTCTGCCGTTTAGTTCTTGAAGAAACTCAACAAGCACTTATCTTGAAATATTTTTCAATTCTTTGGAGTTCTATCTTTATTTTATGTTGTGGGTGTTAATTTTTGGAGAGCAAATTTTACTTTTTCTGGAGATATATGTGAAACTCATATCCATCTTTCTTTTTCCCCTTTGACTTTTGGTAGAATTAGGAGAAAGGAATCAAAATTTCTTCCAAAAAACTTGTTTTCCCTTTCTGGGTTAAGCTGTTTTCTTGCCCTTTTTTTGGGTTAATTCTCTCTAGTCCACTGAGCATTGTCTGCTTTTGTAGCTAGCGGTGGCTCCTCTCTTTGTTCAAGGACCAAAAAAGAAAATAAACTGAGAACTTTGTCTACAATTGGTTAATTATTGCATTATTTTGGTAAATGATTAATGGGGCTTTAATTCTCAATACAGTTTATCAAGGAGTATAATTTCTATATACTATTAATTTGGTGTGTTTATCATTAAATTTTGAACACAGGGAAGTTATGGTCCAGAGAGATCCACAAACCAAGTGGCATCTTCACCACCATTTTTCTGTGGATCACCACCGAGCAGGGCATCAAACCCACTTATCCAAGATGCTCAATTCATCAATGTAAGAGTCCCACCATTATCTCCTGCCCCAAATCTCATTACATCGCCTCGCAAAGGAGGCAGCAGTCGCATGAAGTTCGGGCACAAACCTGCTCCTGTTCGTGTTGAAGGTTTTGACTGCCTCAGCAGGGACAGATGCCATTGCAGCATCTCAGCTGTAGCTTAGAGGGTAAAATATCGAAACTCCATTTCACATTTGGAGTAAAATTTAACATATTGATGAGCAAAAGGTTCAGCAGAGATCAGAAAAGAGGTCTTGTTTCCATAAAGAGAGAGGAAAAAACTTAAGTTATTGTTAGTGTAAATACAAGCTAAGAGTCCGAGAGTTTTGTGTCAAAAATTAATTATGTGTATGTAATCAAAATGAGTCGGGGAGAGAGAGAGAGAGAGAGAGAAGTTTGATTTACTACAACAAGAATAAGGGGAGAGAGAGAGGGGGCAAACGCTTTCTCATTCTCTCCTTTTGGCTTGGGTTCTATTTGGCAAGTAATGAGACTTTAATGTCTATCTTTGTTTGATGATGATCGGTTTGCTCTCCATTGTAATTGTATTTCCTTAGTTAAGGAGGCGACTTATCTTTTTCCTTTTTTTGAATTTCCGATTTTTGAGGATCCTTTTCCTTTTGTTGGCGTGCGAACAACAATAAAATTCATGTATAGAAGTACGTTATATTGTATTAAATTGAAGATTCATTTCTCAACTTGACCACTGTTAATCATCATTATCCATTGTAACAGTGTTTTGGATTTGATTGGCTCTTGATTGTTGAGCTTGATTAGTTATTCTGATGTTATTGAAAAGTCTGTCTTTGACGATTCTTTTTGACCGACGACTTGTGAAAAGATAGGGTTTGGTTGGATTTCCACTATATGACAATTAGCAACAAAGTTTGAATGCCACACGGTTTTCTTTGTTCATGATGATGCTCTGCATTTGGCCTTTCTTGGGCTCTTTTGCTTACAATGGAGATCCCCAATCCACAATGGAGATCGCCAATCCTCATAAAGGCCACCCAAAGGCTAAAATTTCTTCAGCACCCCTATTAAATGTGTTTAACATTATTACCCTAACCCATGTTGCTAATATCTTTTTTTTTAATATACAAAATTTGAATTTAAGATTTTGATTAAGAATGGGTAATGCTCTATCATTAGATCTATAGGTTGTAGATTCCTTATTAAAATTTTAATGGCGTTGAAAGTTTCTTAAATTTTCAATTTTTTGATATATAGAGAGAATTGAATTTAAAATTTTTACGAGTGAAAGAGAGGATGATTTCAGTTGAATTATAATTCATTCACTAATAAAAGCATGAAGTTTGGTAAAATAAGAGTTACTATTAAATTGAATCCAATGTTGTAATTGCTAATTATGATTTTCTTAAAAGAATTAGTAACAACTTTCTTTTAAGTTAGGATTATCAAGACTTGTTGCCCTTGTCATATTCGAGTTTGCTCATGCTTTCTATCCTATTTTCAAAAATTAATTATCTTTCTAACGTGTTAAAAAATTAATTAAATTGATGAGCCAGAATTTATTACTGTTTGGGTTCAATTTCACAAATGTATTTAATGTTTGTCAAAATAACAAAATTGTCCTATATATCATAATTTAAAAATTACAATATTGTCAATATCTGATAATTGTTGTTAATTGATATTAATATGTGGTTATATAGTTAGATAGTACTTATTATTAAGGTATAAAATGACAAAAAAAAAATAATAATTCTATTGATGGAGGTGGATTTGCTCTACAAATACCTACTATGCTAATCCGATTATAGAACATAAATGACTAGGAGTTTTCAGGGTCTTCAAAGGTGATGAGACCTACAAATACCACCAGATGGTGCTTCGACAGGAGAGACTCCGATTCTCAAATCAGAAATAGTGGTTTTAGAGAATAAAAAATAGATTGAGAAGAGTTTGAGATAATCCTGTATTGCATTTGTGTAAAAAATATAGAGTTTTTGAAAATGTATCTCTGAATATATATAACATATATGTATGGTAAGTCTCGTATGTGTTTAGAGATGTAGAAATTCTAGTTTTTTTATTTATTTTTATATAGAGATTACTGAGAATTTTTCAAGATTGTAGTCAAAGATCTCTAAGAGAATTAGAGTCCGATTGGTTAAGGAAAGTTGAAGTTGTTATGAAGATTTTCTATCTTATTGTGATTACTAAAATCTGTTTTCTTATTGAGAGAGATTTTTTTCGGGAACAAGAAAGATTCATATCCGATTAAGGAAGGTTTAGGTTCGTTATAGATTTGTTTTCTTAGTCGATGCTTTTCAGTTGCTTATTGGATAATGGAATAAATTGTGCTTGTATTAATGGAACATATCCACCAAGAAGCGAGTAACCGAGAAGCCCAGGTACTAAGAGTTGGGATGACTGAGGGGATCGAAAGGAGTGCTTGGTCAATAGAGCACTCAATCGAGAGATTACGAACATGTTTGATCGCTTATAGATGGAGTCACCTAATGGGCTCGAGTAGTCTCGGTTTGTGGTAATGAGTCGTTGGACCATGTACCATCATTTGCCCTCCATTTCTAAAGCTAGTCTGAAAGGATAGTATTAGGAGTAGAGCTAATATAACAAAAGTTGTGTAACTCGAAAATACATGGAAAGAAAATAGTTTTGGATAGGTGAAATGGGCATGAATGGGGAATCGGCACAGAAATGAAGCATTGTGGTTGATATTGATGTTTCGGAGTGGAAAAGATAGAAAAGTAGCTCATTGTAACGTGGTGGAGAGGACGTAGAAGTGGGTTGGTTGTGTGAGTGACATTAAATGGGGGAATCGATTGTTTCAGTTCCAAAGCACGCCACTTCATTTTCCAGGATTTTCATTCAAGATATTGGCTATAAATAGTAGAAGGTCGTGGTGGAGTTTCTTCGGTTCATCAGATAAAGAGAGGTCATATGCTAGGGTCTTGATTTATGATTGAGGAAGTGAATGAAAAAGTAGAAGTTGCAAGGGGCTATTCATCATAATAATGCTTTTAGTATTGATAGGCTAAAGATGAGAGATTTTATGTGGTGGTTCTTTTGCACCCTACAAGCACTGTCGATACAAGATTCCATCAATAATGGGGACTACCGATATGAGATCTCATCATGGTATCTGGGAATCCAAGATTGTGCTGGCCTACATCGGTGGTCTCAAGGGACCTTGCAGTGGGTGGAGACGTTTTCCTCCTTTTATATTTCAAATTGGAAGGCCAAGTCATTTCTCCCCCATGAGGTCTGATAGAGATAGCCAAGTACTAGGATTAGTGTCAGCATCTCTTGGGAGTCATAAAGAAAATGAGAGAACTTGGCATGAATGCTTTCTCTTTCTCCTTATATTTTTAACTTCGCAACTTCTATACTCTAAATATGTAAACATGATGCTTTTGATTTTACCTTGTATAAACTTTGACTTATTCTGTAAAGATCTTATAAATAAATAAATAAAATAATTGTTTTCTTGTAATTGATGATTTTGGTTGTTCTTTTCTACTGGTAGACTTGAATATTCAACTCCTCGATTTTTTTTGTCATGCTTGAGCTTTTGTGGCATATCGAATCCGCTTATCGGGTCGTATGTAGTTGCTCCGTAGTTGGAGGTTGTGTGATAGAACTTCTAAGATGCTTGAATCAAGGGTCAAGTCTTGACACACATCATGGCCTCTATGTGCCCAGAGGCTAGAATAGTGCTTTATTGCCACAGATGTAAGACATTGAACTAAGTGAAAATGGTGGGCCTTTCCAATGTGTGTAACTGAAGGAGTACGAGAGAGGGTGCAAGGGACTTGGCTGTTTTGTGTTGAGATTGCTTGAGAGCATGGCATCGAAAGAGAGTTTGATGGCCTAACATCGAAAGTGCTATTGGTATTGTGCCAAGAGAGAATTTGATGGCACTGTATCGAAAGTACTCGTTGGCGTTGCGTCAAGAGGAAGTTGAGGCATTGTATTGAGAGTGCCCGTTAGCGCTGTGCCAAGAGAGAAGTTAAGGCATTGTGTTGAGAGTGTGCTCATTAGTGTTGTGCCAAAAGAGTTTGAAAGCATTGCACCGAAAGCGAGCTATGCTTGCTCAGTTCGATGTGTTGATGACATGTTTAGAGATATAGAGTCAAGAGAGTCTACGCCTGCAAAAGAGAATTGATAAGCTAGGAGCTCACGAGCATAAAGGCCCAGGTTACTTGTTATTGCATTAGATAGACAACGCAATACAAAAGTAATGATGTTGTAGTTCAATAAGTCAGAAGACAATAGATATCAATACTATTGAAAGTAGTTAAGATTATTGGTAGTACATGCGTAGGTTCTTAGCATTGCATGTTCGGGGCACGGCTATACCGTCTAAGTGATTGAGGTGATATGCTCGAGGGCAGATTGCCATGCGAACCTGATAATGGTCTACCCAATTCGGTATAAGTTTGCACCCCAACTAGGTCTTTGGAGAACTAGGTCTCCTGGTTTAAATATTCTAGCTTTGATTCTCCTGTTGTAGTATCAAACCATTTGTTACTGGAAGGCTATCATTCGAGTGGATGTAGAGTCTCGTAGTTTTGGAAAGAGTTCTAGCTTTTCTCATAGTGACGAGTCGTTTATGTTTGGCTAGTATTGATCTACACGCAATGAGTGGATTCCAATTTCTACTGGGATGACTGTTTCGCATCCATAGATGAAGTTGAATGGAGTCTCTTCGATAGCCTTCCAAGGCATAGTTTGATAGACCCAGAGAATGCTGTAGAGTTCTTTTGCCCATAAGCCTTTTGCCTCCTCTAACGTAGTTTTGAGCTCTTGGAGGATTGTTCGATTGGTGATCTTGGCAAGGCCATTGGCTTTCGAGTAAGCGATAGAGGTAAGGCAATGTTGCATTTTGAGCTTGTCACAAAATTCCTAAAAACTTTTGTTGTCGAACTGCTTGTTGTTATCAGTAAGAAGGACATGGGGTAGGCCAAATCTCGTAATAATAGACTTTTATATAAAAGTTTGCACCTTACTAGTTGTGGTTTGTGGCAATGGTTCGGTTTCATCCTACTTGCTAAAGTAATCCATGGCCACGATGAGGAACTTACATTGCCCAATAGCTTGTGAGAATAATTTTGGGATGTCTATCCCCCATTGTGCGAGTGGCCACGGATTTGAGATCAAGCAGAACTCAGAAGAAGGTTGGTATGGCACCAAAGATAATCGTTGACACTTGTTACACTTCTTCACGTAAGCCTCAACATTGGCTTTCAAGTGGCTAGAAAAACCCTTGGCATAGTGCTTTGTTGGCAAGGTTTTGAGCACCGATGTGATTACCGTATACCCCTTCATGAATTTCTCTAAGGACATAGCTACCTTTCTCTAGTGTCAAGAATTTGAGGTGTGGGTGTGTAAAGGATTTCTTATAAAGTGACCCGTCGATGATGGCACTGATGCACTACTCGGCGTCTGATCTTTGTCGCCATGTGCAGTGAGTCCGACAATTGGCCGCCTCTTAAGTAATTCTAGATGGGGTCTTTCCAGTTTAGTGTATCATCGGCTGTCAGGATCTATTCTACTTCATCAATACTTAAATATTGGAGGCTTTCGACATAGACTGTCCAACTAGTTGCTATCGAGTCAGAGCTAACAAGTTTAGAAAGTGTATCAGCTCTGGCATTTTCTGATCTAGGGATATGTTGTACGTTGACTATGTTGAATTTGCTTATTTCATCTCGAAATTTGAAGAGATACTTTACCATCATTGACTCCTTGGTCTCATATGTCCCCTCAATTTATTTAACCATGAGTTGGCGGTCGGTAAAGACCCAAATATCTTTAACTCTTAGTGACTCTGCAAGTTGCATGTTAGGAGGGCTTCATACTTGGCTGGATTATTGACAGTTTGAAAATTGAAGTGGAGTGCATATTCCGTTAGAAGTTGTCAAAACCTATTAAGATAAGTTCAACACCGCTTCATAACAAATTGGAGGACCCATCTATGTGCAAAGTTTATGATGGCAAGAGGCACCTTTTTGAAGGTGCATTCAAGAATGAAGTCAGCTAGAGTCTAGCCCCTTGATGACGGGTCTCAATTAGTATTTGATGTTGAATTTGCCAAGTTCGACAATCCATTTGATGAGTCAGCTTGAGGTATATTGTAAAACAGCCTAAAAGGGGGGTTAAACATGTTGTTTGGAGGTTTTTTTATTTTTATTTTTTTTAATTTTCTAGATTATTCAAGATTTACAGTAGAGAGTGAAAATAGAAAAGAGTAAATAAGTAAGAGACATAAGATTTTATAGTGGTTTCACCAAATTTAGTGTACATTTACTGCTAGACACCCTCTGGATATCACCATTAATACATACAACTAGATTTATAGGTTTAGTTACATCTTACAATCTTGACTCTCCAAGATTTACCATAGACATATACAATAAGGTACACATGGCAAAGAGATAAACCTTTTCTTTGTCTAATTATAGTAAACGAAGTTTAAGAATAAGGAATAAAAAGAATGAATCTAGATGACCTTATTTTTTAAGTTTCGTACCATAGATAACAGAGAGTTTTTCAGAGTTTTAAACTAAGGAATGCTCAAAGAAGAATATTCAATCATGGATCAAATTTGTTGCAATCGTTAGTCCTTTCTGAAGATCTGTAAAGTTTTTTTATAATCTCAGTTACTACTTTGAACAATAGATCCGTTGTGCTTGTTGAGCTTTTGAACGTTGACCATTAATGAATCATTAATGCTTTAACCACTTGTTTGTTTTTTTTTTTTTTTTTTTTTTTTTTTTTTTTTTTTGTAAAAGTGAACGTTAGAAGTTAGGTATCGACTAATATTAACATTCTGTTGACCATCAAATTTGAATTTCAAATTTTATTTATCCGGTATCGACAATTCATTATACTCAGTTGATTATTAGCCTTTTTTTGCAAATGCTTAGTTGACTAGTATTTAAACCTAGTCAACTGAGTTTACTTTGTATATGTTTTATTTGTTGAATCTAAATATAGTTAGTCAACTACTATAACACTAAGAAAGTCTGATTATGGTGTTGACAATTAAAGTGATTATTTGAGATTTTTATACATTTGTGAAATGTGGATTTTTGTCCTTTAGGTTACACGGGAAATTCCTTAAACTCTCGTTTTATTAGTTTTTAATTTTTAAACATTCGGTTACTAGAGTGTTCTGTGTTCGGTAGATCCTGGGCTCTCAGCAGAAATTGTCTTTTTTTGATTGAATTTGACTTCTCTATGAGAAGTTGGTTTGCTACCTCTCAATAATATTTTCCAGTTACTTCTTGGATCATGGTGTTGGATGCACTTGAATCTGTCGATTACCAAGCCATTTATATTTACACTTACCAAACCATTTGTAAACTTACTGAACCACTTCCTGTGTGTTAGTACAAATTCTCCGATCACCTCTTGATACTGGAGTATTTACTTTAAGTTTCACGGTATATTATTTGTATACTACAGTCTCTCAGTAAATTGTTTATACTTTCTCTGTATATTTTCATATCCATCACTTTGTTTCTATTTGACTGTCAATTACTTGTCATGCAAATGGAGTCACTTGCCTTACAAATAGAAAATCCAGTCGGTTGTCTTGGTGTTGGTACCTGTCGACACCTTACTCCATTCCTCCTATCGGTACACATACATCTACCTCTCGGTACTTTCTTCCAATTTCCTCTCAATGCACATACATGCTTGACTTGCAAAATTTTAAATTCCTTGTCATTGCTTGCATTCATGGAGAGTTGAATCCAAGAACCGCACTTCTTCCAAAAAGATCTCCACCACTAAGCCACTCAAACTCCTTAATTATATGATACATAAATTATATTATATCTTATATTTTTGAATATTTCTAATTTATTTCTTATAAATTGCATTTTCATTCAAATATTCTCTTATTCAACACCAAACATATTTTCTCAATAAAACCAAAACTCCAAGTGCTTAAACTCATTGGGTTGACTTTTCTAATAACAAAAAAAAACATTGGACATTTTATGCGATTCAGGAGTGAAAGAGGATCACTATGCAAATGTTAGAAATGGAAATGAGTATGATGATAAAAGGAGGATTGAGATTTCAGAACACACGAAAATCCAAGAACTTCACTTTTCTCTCTCTCTAGACCATTCTTCTCTTCTCTCCTAAACCTAACTTTATTAACCACAAAAACTCAAAATTAATGGTTCCAAACCACTCTTCTAACTCTTCAAAGTTAGAATATACCCTTGACTTAGGAAGGGTATGGGGATTTGGAGTTGTCACAAAAGGGGAAAATCAAGAGTTTAGTGTAATTCAAACAGAAAGGATTCTAGGGAGACAAAATTAAGGTATTATGATCTCCCTATTCTAAATCTTTAATCTGATTTCCTAATTGTCCATTTGAATTTGGAAGATTTAAAGTCACTTTTTATGAGACAAAAAAATAGGTGTTGGATGTTGGTTTTTGGGTTAACTTGGATTGAGTGATATTGATGATTTTGATTACTTGATCATGCTTCTTAGGGGTTGAACAAACCTAAACAAGGCAGGACTTTTGCTGTAGAGAAAGGCCGGGAGTGATTATCATCTCTAATATTGTGAGTAGACGGATTATTGTGATTATGAATGATAAATTGTTTTTCTTGATTTTTTTCTAAAATAATTTTTAACTTGAGTTTATATAATATTTTGTAAAAGTAGAGTATTTCTAGATATATTTTGATATGAGTCATGAAATTTATGCACCTGCAAATGTAGCATGTGCCATGTTGAAATTTCTCATAGATATTGTTGTTGAACTTTTGAGTTGAGAATATGTTGATTTTCTATAGCACATATTATGCTTTTTTTGGGATGGTACACGTATGGGGTGTGAACATCAATGTATATGTGATGACCGGTCTAAACTTTCACGGACCGATTTGATAGGATAACATGGACAGTTTGTTAGACTTGAGGGGGCAGGCACGGTAAAGAGATGCTCCCTAAATCCCTATCAGGTTAACTAAGTTGCACCACCTCAGAGATTTTGTGTTAACCCCAAGGTTGAGGTTAATGTTTATGATTGATAACGAATAAAAACCCCTTAACAATTCCACCATTGGTCTGGACCAAACCTTTGGTGGAAGGATTTTGAGTCAAACCTCTTGGTTTTAAAAAATAAGTGCATATTGTTTATAGAAATGCTTATTATGATCTAAGGAAACTTTATCGTTTGTTGAGAAATGTTTTGATAATTACATGATGTTTTTGTTGAATCAAAAATATGATTTTGAAAACTTTGTTTGACATTTCCATACTCACCACTCACTTACTTACACAATTATGTCATTATATTCCACTCACTGAATATTATATACTCACTCCTTTATCTTCAATCTTTTTCGGAGGAAGTGTAGAAATAAAGGTAGACCTAGCCAAGGAGAAAGATTTCTCAGACTATCCATCATATTGATCCTTCTTAGTTGTGGATTTTGAGGCATGTAGTGGACTCATCGGAGGGCAACTATGTTTTCAAAGTTGAAACTTATATTTTAGAAGTTGTATTTTTGAAAAGATAAATATTTATTTAATTCATACATGTTTGAGTTTAAATATTTGGCATGTTGGATTTCTTAACTTGAAATCAGTATTATCACAATTATGTGGGATTTTGGGGATGCATGTTGGTGACTGCATGTGCGTCTAGATCACGCGACGGTTGTCGCGTACTCGGACCCAAGGGTCAGGGTATGACGACTACTCTAATAAATTAGTCAACTATTGTATCCTTTAGTCAAATGTTTGTCTATCTTAGTTGTCTAATATGTATTTGCATTCATTATGTGCATTAAGTGTAGAGTAAAATTTATCATATGTCAATTGAATTCTTTGCATAGTCGAAAGATTTAAAGATTTGGTCGACTGATATATTTTGTGATTCATATGTAGTAGACTAATCTCAAGTATATGTCGACTATAAGTATTAGTTGACTATGCTAATATGTTAATTGACTACTTATCAAAATTTTTATTCTTTTGTTCATAGAGGTGGACTGAGACTTTTATACTATCGTCTTTGTTCTTTTTCAAGTTTAATGGATCTAGTCGACATCTCTAAGATATTTGGTCAACTTTTCTTTAATGATCAAAGGTGGGTTTTATAGGTATTCAAAAATTTAGTTGATGGCTTTTATTGATTGGTTGACCAGTTTTTCATAGTTAAAAAATTTCTGAGTGTAGAATGTATTAATTGACGTCTCCTATTTACTTAGTCGACAAACTTGTTAGAGATCAAAATGGTTTTCATAGCCCCATGTTGTTTAGTCTACTAATTAAGAAATTAGTTGACCAGTTATGTGGTTTAGATTTTAGTTAGTCGACTAAACGTCATGTCTAATATGGCTTGGATCTTTTTTGGATTGGTCTTAATTCCTTTATGGGTGATCATGAATCCTAGGAAATTGCCTGATATAATATCATAGGTACACTTGGCTGGATTCATTTTCATATTGTAGTGCTCCAACATCTGGAATGTTTCTTCGAGATCAGCTACATGGTTCTCCGGATTAGTGCTCTTAATTAGCATGTCATCTACGTAGGCTTCGACATTTTTGCCAAAGTGTTCAATAAAGATCGTGTTGATTAATCATTGGATAGTTGCCCTCGCATTCTTCAAACAAAAAGGCATATCCTTGTAACAATAAGTGTCAAGCTCAATAATGAAGCTAGGTCTTTCCTCACCTTTTGTGGTCATGCGTACCTGATTGTAACCATGTATGTGTCAACGAAACTTAGATATTGATGATCCGATGAATTGTCTATGATTTTGTTTATGTTGGGGGCGAATAGTTATCCTTTGGACATGACTTATCAAGCTCTGTGAAATTAATATAGCTAGTTAGGATATTTCACCTCTCTTATGAAATTCGCCATAAGGAGTTTTTGGACTTTTTCTTGTATCGTGTGTTGGCATTCTAGTGCAAAGACCTTTTTCTACTTCACATGTTTGTGATTTGGATCTACCATCAGTTTGTGGATAATCACCGATGGATAAATTCTGGGCATGCCTTTGGGAGACCATGCGAAAACTCAAAAATGTCAACATAGGCAGTTGACGATAGTATCATGAAGAGCAGTCAGTGAATAGGCTCCAATTTAGATAGTCTGACCAGGACCTCGGTGATGGGAATAGCAATCACCTCTTCCCTCGATTCAGGCTTAACAACTTGTTCAATGTCATCTCTAAACTCCATAGTGTCTATCAAAAGATTGCTGTTTTCTCCTTCTAAAGAGGGGATGAGCAGAGGATTGGGATCACAATTAAGAGTTGTGATTTGAGGGAGTTTCTAAACTTGATTTTCATATAGTTGGTGCTTGGCAAGGCTTCTAGGCCATCGAAATTGGGACGCCTAGGATGGTGTTGTAGATAGACAAAAGTTCATTACAAGAAAATACGCTATTAGCGATGGAAAATTATCGATGAAAAAAAATCCATCGGCAATAGCGATAGATTAACGTCGGACATAATGCCGAGAGATGTGCGATGGATTAGCGTTAGAAATTAGTGACGAAAATATCACCAAACAAACCTCTTAGCCACAAAACTTATTTGATTGCCTCGGTCACTACCATATATTCTGACTTTGTAGTTGACAATGTCATGACCAATTGTTAGGTAGCCTTCTAACTAGCTACATAACCCACAAAGCAAAAGCATAGCACATAAGTGATCTTCTTCTGTTCAGATCTTTTGTGAAATAAGAGTCCATAAAACCAACCAAAGTATCACTATTTTTTCACTCCAAAAAAATGCTTGAAGTAGCTCGCAACTATCTAAAAATCCACTTCACAGCCTGCCAGTATGCTTTTCCTAAACAAATCATATATCAACTAACAACATTAATTGCTTGTGAATAGACATATACAAACCATTGCATATATGACACTACCAACTACACTACGACGGAAACCATGTCATATACTCTTCCTCTTTAACTGACTTTGGTGACAACAAAGAGTCTGAAATAACTCGTAAGAGGAGTACTCACAGATTTAACATCTTTTATGTCAAACTTTTTCAAGACTTTTTCAAGGTAATTTTGTTGAGTCAGGTATAATTTCCCAACTCCTCGATCTCTCTTTATTTTTATGCCAAGAATCTTCTTAGCTGCTTCTAAATCTTTCATTTCAAATTCACTACTTAACAAGGCTTTCAAAGAGTGAACTTCTGAGAGATTCTTAACATAATGAGCTTGTCATCAACGTAAAATAACAAGTAGATAAAAGAACCATTATTTAACTTCTAAAAGTAAACATAATTACCATACATGCTCCTAAAGTAACCATGACTTATCATAAAGGAATCAAACCTCTTATACCATTGTTTTGGAAATTGCTTCAATCCATACAAGGATTTTTTTAACCAAAAAACATTGTCTTCTTTTCCTTCAATTTCAAATCCTTGAGATGTAGATTTGTTCATCAAGTTCACAATGCAGAAAAGCTATCTTAACATCTAGACATTCAACCCCAAATCCAACATGGCAACTAAAGCAAGTGAAATATGAATAGAGTTATATTTAATAACATGTGAAAACACATCATTAAAATCAACACTTTGTTTATGACTATAGCCCTTGCAACCAATTGTGTCTTAAATCTTGCAAACACATCATTCGGATCCAACAATGTTCTTACCAAAAGTCGACTTCACCAAAGCCCAAATACCATTTTTGTAGAGAGATTTAATTTCTTCATCCATCACAATCCACCATATAATTGAATTCTCACATGAAACCATTTTAGAATATGTAAAAGATTCACCAACTCTATCTATCTCTTTTATAACCGATAAAGTATAGGTAACCAAATTTGTAGAATTTATAAATCTTTGTGGCGGTCGAATCTCCCTCCTTGGTTTATTTTTGGCTTTGGAATACTACTCCTCTTTTGAATTTTCTTTTTTGGTAAATTCAGATACATTTACTGAATTTTGTTGAACAAAAGAGCCTAGTTGAGAATGACCAAAATTTCCAATTTCTAGCTCCACATACTTCTGTATATTGTTATCTCTATCTGTATGAGAAGAAGTACAAGACTCTTTTTCCAAACACAAAATAAAAAGTTCATCAAATGTAACATCTTTGCTAGTCACAAATTTTGAAGATTTTGGATCAGAACACCACAATTTGTACCCTTTCACCCCAAAAGCATACTCAAGCAAAATATATCTTTTAGCCTAAGACTCTAATTTTCCATTATTCAAATGTTTGTATGCTGGATATCCAAATATTTTCAAATCAATGGAATTAGTAAGAGTATCTAAACAAATTTTTTTAAGAGTTTTAAATTCAAGAGCTGTAGAAGGAGGACGGTTGATTTGCCTCAACCCAAAAATCCTTTGTCAACCTTTTATCAGAGATCATAAGACATCTTCTCTTTAAAAGAGTTTTGTTTCGGCTGTACTATTTTGTTGAGGTATCATTCTAACATACAGTATCAAACAATTCCTCATATTTTCTGAATTCATCAGATCCACATTTACAAAATTCCATACCACTATCTATTCTAACTTGCTTGATCTATTTACTTGTCCCATTCTTAATCAAAACTTTGCATTGCTTGAAAGTCAAGTAGACATCATTTTTTTGTTTTAAAAAATAAACTCAAACTTTCCTTGAAAGATCATAAAAAAAAGTCAAAATGTATGTGGCACCATCCTTAGATAGAACAAAAACTGGCTCTCAAAGATCTAAATGGATGTAATCTAGAATACCTTTTGTTCAATGAGGCTAACTCTTTTCTACTTTCAAAAGATACAGTATTCATAGAAATCCAATACTCCGTTACTTTGTCCACAAAGAAGGCCTCTTTTGCTTAACATGGTTAAGTAACATGGTTAAGTAACATGGTTAAGACTTTCTCACTCATACATCCCAAATGACCATAATTTAATGATGTCAAAAGACTGCAATAGATACTGTGTTTGTAGATCCCTACAAAATATTTAATCTATTAGACCTGTAACCTTTCATCACAATAAAAGCACATTTACAAACTTTCGTAACTTTACCTTCAGCTGCATGCCTGCACCCAAGAGTCTCAAGAGTGCCTAAAGAGATGAGATTCTTTTTTAGATTAGTGAACATCCTCATAATACCATCGTATATTTTAATATGGACTATACCTTTATCTACAACATCATAGGCAACCCATCAAAAGTATTCCACTATTACAAAATTCATAAGTGACATGTGATAAGAATAAAAAATCTATTTATTTTTAGACCTTGTCTTGCCATCAATGTCAAAGAAAATATTTCCATCACTTTCATCAACTACAATTAGGCCTGTTAAGACACTCGAGTAGTGTCACGGGTACCCGTGACACTACCTGGTCAAGGCCCGAGCTCGAGCTCGGTCAACTTTAGCTCTGGTCGAGCTCGAGCCTAAATTGTGCCGAACTTGAAGGCTCGTCGGGCTACCCAACATGTGAAATTATGCATATGTCCCTACTAACTATTATTGACTTTAAAATTTTGAAGGACGAAAAGGTAATTTGGCTTTCACCTCTCCTTTCGATTTCGTCCTTTCATTTCTCATTCTAAATTGGATCTCAAATCATTCTCTCCTCTCGCGGTGACCTAGCAGGGCGCCTCGCGCATCCCGCATTAAAGATCAAGCTCCGTGCGGCGAAGATCTTGTTCTTGTGTCTGTCGTTGCTCCGATTTCACAACTCAGATGTTGATTCAAAGGTGAAATCTCTCTTCCTCTCTGTCTCTCTATCTCTAGAGTTTCTGCAAGATTAGGGTTTTTGCGTTTTTTTTTTCTTCTCATTTAGAGTTTTGATGATTTCTTTGATGAGGGTTTTTGTGATTTTTTGTTCTCTCTGTTTAGGGTTTTTACGATTTTTTGTTCTCAAGTCTTCAACGGAGATCTGCGAACTGCAATTGCGATTCATCCTATTCGATGTCGCCGTTGCCACTGCAAGACCATTTCTAGTCGAAGGTAAACTCTCTCTCTCTCTCTCTTTTTGACTGGGAACATGTTCTTCTCTCTCCATTTCTGTAGGATCATCATTATTCGGTGGACCTAGCAAGCAGTAGATCTCTCATCATGCTTTGCATTTTTGACCTAGATCTCTCATCTTGCCAGGCTCGAGACACTCAAGCTCGAGCTCCTCGATGATACTTCGAGTCAAGCTCGAGTTCTAGAATTATGGGTTCGACAAGCTTGAGCTCGAGCTTACCTAAACGACATCTAGCTCAAGCTCGGGTATTGTGATACCCGAGCTCGACCCGGGTGTCATAACACCCCTAGCTACAATGCTAGTTTTGGTAGTTTTAGTATTTTTCTATTCAAAATTTTTCTTATGCTTATTCCTATTTTTCAATTTGAAGCATTCAGCTTAATGTGCCCCTTTTTATAACAATAATTGTCCAAATTCTTGCGCCTAGATTTAGATCTAGATTTATATTTACTACTATTAAAGTCTCTCTTTTCAAATCCGCCCTGAACAAACAAACCATTAGCTTGATTCCCACTAGTTTCCCTGGTTAAGTCTCTATGAATCTACTCCTTAGATTTTAAAAAAGATTTAATTTTGCGATATGAGATGGTTTCTTTTCTATAAATCATAATATCTTGAAAATGCTTAAAAGACAGGGAATGGAACATAAATTAAAACGGTATAATTCTCATCATTAATTTTTACATTTATATTCTCTAAATCCATAATATTAGAATCAAATTTATCTAGATGCTAGATTATAGACATACCTTCAATCATACGAAACATGTATAAGGACTATTTCAAATAAAGCTTGTTCTCAACAGTTTTCTTTATTTACAAAACTTTCAACTTTTCCCACATGCCTTTGGCCGTTATCTCAGAAGCAAACTCCCTTAAAACCTCATCGGAGAGATTTAGTATGATACCCGATCGAGCCTTTTTATCTAACTTGGCAAAATCTTCATCATTCATCTTCTCTAACTTTTTCTACTTCTTTTAGTGCTATATCGATTCTGTCTTAAATCAGAATGGCCTCAATGTTGATTAGCCACATCCCAAAATTGACATTCTTGTCAAGTTTGTCAATACTATTCTTTGTTATCGTCAGCATTGTGGCAGAGCCGCAGAGCCTTTACTAAAGCTTGGATACCAGTTTGTTAGGAAAAGACCTAAGATAAGACCCAAAAAATTGTCAAAACGAATCTAGAAAACTAACACAAAATGATGATAATAATAAAGACACCAAATTTACATAGTTCAGTCAAATGACCTACATTTATGGATAAAGGATTAGTAAAATTTTCACTATGAAGAAGATAATACAAAAAGTCTTAAAAAAGTGTTTCTAAGCCACAAGTACTAATATAAAAATACAAGAGAGCTCAAAATAATACAAGAGACTTGATGATCAAAATATCCTAATTGCCCACTAACTCTTTTGGTTTTGTCACTCACAAACCATTACTAAAACCTTTGATTATAGACTTCAAGTGAAAACCAACATTTTAACCTATCCGATGTGGGAAAAGTGCACGACTCTATTTATATGCTCCAAGTAAAGCCCAACTATTCGAAACATCCAATGTAGGATAAGTGCAAGTCACCACATAACATTTTCATTCTAACATATCTATGTAATAATGATGACCAGAACTCATGCAGAACATAAACCGGTGCCTTATGTACTTATATGACTAGAAGTGTTAGCAATATGATTATTTTTAATTGGGAATTGAATGTTGAATTTTATTTACATGAGTTGGTGCTTAACCATGATGTTGGTTCTAAGGAAAGGGAACATAGTCCCTATGTTATGCTAGTATTGATAGATTAAAGCATAGTAAGTTTAGTTTTGTTTCTAGATAGCTCAATGGGGTTGGGATTAGCTAATTTACTAGGGAGATTCAATCTATTTTCTAAAAAATTTAGTTCAAGTAAAAGTTTTGAAATTTTTCTATCTTTTTTTCTTTCATGTTTTCAAATACATGGGTAATGATCTAGAGACCGTTATCTTGGGTGTTGTTTATCTTGTAATGATTTTAAGTTTGGTTCCACATGTTTTATCAATTTTATTCATGGGTACAACACTTGAATAGTATGTCATCACAGAGACTACATTTTGCCCTTGGCAATTTGCGTCGACTGCGTTTGATCCATGCACATCATTCAAATAAATCATCACCCTAATCTTTAGGATCACTAACATCAAATGTGATATCTAAGACACTATCAACATTACTATTAGAGATACAACTTGTGTCCTCCTTATCATTCTCAACATCCCTAATAACACAACATTAACATCCTCATTTTTAGGTACATTCTCATCACCAACATCACCAATATGATCAAAGTCACTATCTTCTTCCTTATCATCAAAGATATCAAGCCTAATAATAATTATAGGCACATCTATACCATATTTTAAATAAAATATGATTCCTTCTCTTTTTATTTTATCAAGATAATATAAAAATATAATGTCTATCAGTATAAATTTCATACCATCTCCTAGAAAATATACTTACATAGTTTTCACAACCTAATTTCTCAACCATGTTTTGTAAATTAAATAGCTATCTCCATCACAATAATTCTTGTTAGATACTAAAACACTTCATATCTATGAATTCAAACAATGTAATCATTCATGTCTACAAAAATTAGTATAATAGTATAAACACTTTTAGAATGACAGAATAATTTTTGAAATCTGAATTATTAATTTTAAAAATCCTAACAAATCATAGATATCCAAACTTGATTTTAATATTATTTCAAAGCTACTAGCTTAATGAGACAAAGACCTACGAATCTTTAAGCACAATAATGAGAATTAATTATTTTTCAATTACCAGCTTTAATTACATGTTAAAGAACATAACAAATGCAATCAAATAAACGATTTGAAACATATTTCTCAAAATCACTAACATGATTTTCATATTATTTCAAAAAAGATTTAACAAAAGCTCTAACTTGATTTAAATATTATTTTAAAACCTAGTAACACAACATTCTATGATTATTTAATTACAATAGTGAGAATGAAGTTATTTTTTAATTACCAACAAGAATTGCATGTTAGAGATCAAAATAATGTAACCATATAAACAAAATTGAAGTATATATCTCAATAACATGTCATGACATCGATAGATCCAAGGTTACAATTACATACTTTTAACAATATTTAAGATTTGTTAATCATTCAATCAACCGTGAATAATGATCAACAGGAAAACAATAAAACCCCACTCCAAAATCTTATTTCTTTCACTTTCCAAGACCACCCACAATTTCCATGTAGGGAAAGAAATTCTCTCTCTCTCTCTTTCTCTCGATGCAAATGTTCAATCATTTAATCTGTTAGAGGTGGTTTTGCTCCACAGATAACTGTTTCGATGACCCAAACAAGGAGTCGGTGTAGCTAAATATTCTGAACCTTTATAGATAAAGAAATCTACAAATACCACTAGAAGTAGCTCTAGTAGGGGACATTCTGATATTCAAGTCAGAATGAGCAGTTTAGAAAGAGAGAAATAGACTAAAGAAACTTGTAAGATAGCCCTGTGTAGCCCTTGTGTGTTTTGTATAGAGTTCATGAACATACCTGGGTGGTCATCCTTGCTTAGTATATATAGCCTATGCTTGAATGGCAAGTGTCATATGCGCTTAGGGGTGTAGAAACCTTAGTTTCCTTGTATAAAGATCGTATGGGATCTTTCGAGATTATATGAATAGTGAATATAGACTTTTAATCGATACAGAGTCCTCTAAGTTAGGAAAGGCTTTGGTTGTCATGGAGACTTATTTATTTATCAGTGTGATTACAATAGATTCGTATTGAGCTAATGAAAGTTTAAATTCATTATAAATTTTCTTTCTTATCGGATAATTATAATTTAGACTCATTGTATAATGGGAATTACTTCTATAGTTGTTTGATGAAGCACAAGAGTGACTAATAGGTCAAAGAGTTGAAAGCTAGAATGACTGAGAGGTTAGAGGACCGAGAGGTCCAGAGGTTAAGTAAGTGAAACATAAAGAGGATGAGAGAAATGGCCGAGGGGTTGAGTGGTCGAGAGACATGAGCGAGAGCGCTCGATTGAGAGGGTACTTAACTGAGAGATCAAAATCGTGTTTGGTTGTTTATAGGCCTAATAGTTTTTGCGGGCCTTCGATAATAGGTCTTTAGACCATATACCATCATTTGCCTCTTAATTCTAATGTTCTTTCATAGAAGTGGCATTAGGAGTAGATTTGAAAAAAAAATATAAAAGGTTATGAAAATGACCAGTATTCTAATAGTTGCGATAAACACAAAAGTTGAGCATTAAATGCAGTATATGCCTTTTCGGTTTTTGTAAATCTTCTCTAATACGCTTTTTATTACTTGTCTCGCAATTGGTTCTGGGCATTTTGGCATTTACACTTTAGATAGTTACTTTCTGCAAAGGGAAAACTTGTCAAATTAGGGTTTGTAAGGTTGTGAGAAAATCGAAATGGCGAAAGGTTCTAACTCCTGTGTTCATCGTACTATTGACAATATTAAGAGTACACTTACAAAGGAAGAGTTACAAGGATTATGAGATGAAATGGTATTAGGGGATGATAATATTTTGTCTTCTGCCATTGAAGATAATAAGGCGAACAAGCCAACAGAGGGCTATGTTTCTATGTACAAAGAGTATGTGCGGCATGCCATTCAAGTGCCATACACGAGTCCCCTTGCCACTGTTTTGAAAGGTTGGAATATTTTTCAAACATTTCTTATTCCGAGTGTCTAGCATTTGGTGATAGCTGTGGTGGGTCTGTTAAGCTTCTACCGCTGAACTGTTATTTTGAGATTTTGTCTTCTATTTTCACTTTGAGGAGATGTCCTTCCGGGAGTTCCATGGAGGGTTAGTTTCACCTCCACACAAGGCAAGAATCTGGTTGGAAGTTTTACTATAAGGAAACTATAGATAATACTTGGATGGAGAAATTATTCTCTATAGAATTCATAAATAAGGAATTGTTACCCGCGTTGCCGAAGGCTAATGGAGAGCTTGTGATGGGTACGACGGTCTCAAAACTTTCCCACACTCGAGGTTCCTCTGCTTGGTGGGGGTTTTGTTAAAAGAAGAAAAAGTGCATCTAGGTTGAGACTCTTTTGGATGAGCGAATATTGCATTGCTTATTCTCTTAGTAGGGGAAAAGAGGAAGATCACCATGCCTATTTTGATAAAGAAGTGTGCCATAAGGCTTCAGGACACGGTTTCGTTTGTTGAGAAGGAGGATCCAGTTGAGCTCACCATCAAGAAGCAAATGAGGCCCCAATCCAAGAGTAGTCTTGAGCAAGGGGGAAGTGTATCGGGTGAGGTGAGAAGTGATGCGTACCTGATTGTTACTCTGGTTTCAAAAGGGAAGAAAAGTAAACAGGTGATCCTTACTTCTAGCATCAAAGAGGTAGGGACTATTAAAGTGTCACGCCTTAAACCGGGATCGTGAATAGCAGTCCGTTACCCTAGATGCTAGCTACATTCTATAGAAAATCGGGTAGAACCTTCTCATATTTCATATGTCTCCTATATACAAACCGACCTGTATATTAAATGATCATCCTGTCACTTAAATAAACGGGCCAACCCGGCCTCACAACAAATCAACCACATTCGTATAATACTAATCAATCTACAACGTACAAACTAGGACAACGTAAGGCTATCATGAATACTAGCAGTCTTAATCACAGACCTTTACTGTCATGCCCAACTAGAGTATAAGTAGCCGTTACACCGAACGGGTATAAAATTTTTGTGCATGTGTACATCAAATTCCTAAGTTAAGAAGTTAAATGCTTTCAAGTGCCTCAATGCAAATGTAATGAGTCAATATGGGAGTTTCACAAATAAATATCAATAATTTGTACAGTCATCCCATCAAGTGTACATGTCCATCAATGGATCTCAATATTAAGATCTCGCATGGTCGATATACGACACGGATATTATATTTCAAATAAAATTTAGATCTCACCATAGTGAATACGTAAATCCATAAATACACGACAAAAACGTCTAGAGCCCGACGTGTCGCTCTATCACAATAATCTTATCTGAGAAAGGAAATGAGATAGGTGAGTATCAATGGAGATATCCAATGAGTGATGAGATCAATATCAAGCATAAATAGTGTATGTGAGCCATTGGAGTATCAAACATGATTATTTGTAAACAATGATTCACATTTCGGAGAAAAACATAGTATGTTCAGTAAAATGAAATCATCTAGTCCATCACACAGTATCATAAATATATGCATCCATTCAAAATCAAGTATTTCTAGAGTAAGTTGAATATGATCCTGACAAAGATCAACCATGACCAATGACATGCGCATTAGTGGTTTTATTATGCATAAATGTTTAAAAGTCGCTCTCGACCCCAACGTTAGCCATGAGCTTCATCGAGGCTAGTTCATACACAGATCGGATCATGTATAGGACCCCGCCCGGTGCTAGATAGTGGCGTCACACATGTTCTCTTCCTTACGGGTTCAACCGGCCGCGCTTATAACCATATACCAGAAGTTTGCGGGTATCTCCGAGTGAAGTGTACCCAGACGAATACTCGGCACCATAACAAACGTCCCTCGTAGCTACGGTCATCTCTCGGGACTTAATCATATCATAACAATCATCCCACGGCCACACAGTCCCAAATCAGTGATATAGAAACCATAGTACTCAATAAATGTGCAATATTGGGTCATATGAAATTAAACATGTAAAAATTATAAAATATGGCACCATCTTAGTTAAATCAAATTTATGAATGCATATTCATAGAAAATATAAGTTCATGACACTCCAATGATCACAAAACAAATTCGAAATCTAGTGGCACACGTCAAGCCATACATGTTAAAAGCTTGTTTTGTGGAAAACACGACAAAATCAAGTTTCGCTTTTCATGCATGAGATTTAAGTCTCACTCACTATAATAGGGAGGGTATAGCACTCCCAAATGAACCTCAATTGCGATATATCGAGCTCTTTTTAACGGCTTGGACAAAAGTCACCTAACAAGTTCATTCATAGTTCTCCACTTTGGTGCCACTCTGTACAGTCCTACGAAAATTTGTATAAGTTTTTCTATATCAATCCAAATCAGGCGAAATTTTGATATGTTGTAGCAGAGAGGGATATCTACAGCTTTTATTCTTTGAGCTCGCCCAAACTAGGACTGGAAGAGGGTCGTTTTTATACACTGTTCTTAAGGTTCGAAACAGGACAACCTTCTGTCGAGTTTCAGGAAAATTGCCATAAATTTTGATACAAGAATCGGATTAAGGTGATTCTTATCTCGTTGGAAAGATAAGACCTAGATCTACAAATTACATGCTGGAGCATTTTCTAATTCAGAACAGAAGATATCTCAAAACAGAGGCTAAGTCACTGATAGAAACAGAGCTAAAGCAGGACAGAACAAAACTTTTTGTGCAGAACACTTAACTTTGAAAAATCATAATAAATCCAATTCTAATAAGAATGCAAAGAATCATATCCCATTTTAAAGCTCTGTGAGTCTAGTTTCACCAGAAATTAACCTAACTTAGTTTGCCTTTGTGCAAAAAACTTTCTGACCAAAAAATCACAGCATAGTCAGAATATTCTATTTACAGAGATTTTCAAAATTTTCATTTAAATTTCTTGGCCAAGCAAGGTTTAGATTTTTCTGCACTCATTACTCATGTTTTAATGGGTTCCACTTAGGCTCTAGGTTATAGAATCATGCTCAAAACATCACATTCAAGCATTCATATAAAGCCCTTAAAAAAAAAGAATTCAGCAAGTATAGAATTCTTACCTCCTTGAAGCTTTTAGTCTCTCTCTAGATCCACTTGGTTAGGTTTCTCATTTCCTCCCAATTTTTGGATATGTTAGACTCTTGGGTGTGTGTAGAAAAACCCCATCACTCAATGGAAGGATGGTGCTGGAAAAATTGGAGACCCAAGCCTTAGTGGCTCACGGGTATGAGGAAGAAAGAAAATGGGGTTTTCTTGGTTCTTCCTTGAGTGCCTCACGGTTGTTGGAAAGGTGAAGAAGAGAACAAAACTTAACCTTTTTGTTCTCTCACTATCCCACAAGTCAAGCTTACATTAATTGCTTCATTAAATGCCTTGTTTTCTAACCACCTAATCCAATGTCTCAAGATTTTCTACTTTTTCTCCGTCCAACTTCAACCATTGATTTAATTTTAATAAGTCAAACACCACTATACTTGAATAGCACCTTTTTAAATTTGCATGAAATTTCTATCTCGATTTTGGCGTAACGCGTGGCGGGGTCAACATTCGACTTGAAATTCGAGAAAATTCAAATTTATCCATTTGGTTCAGTTTTTTACACTGAATCTAATAGAGTTGGTTTCGCACATAGATGAAGTCATTTGACATTCCAAATCACACTCAAACATATTAGGGTTTTTAGAGCAATTTTGTTTTCTGCCTTACTATTTGTAAAAATTCCTTAACCCTTGACTTCTAGGGTAGATTTTTACACGTGTAAATCTGACGACATCAAATTTGCACACGTGGATTTTAAAATGGCAAGGGAAAAAATTTTTAACTCCCGGCAATTTAGCAAAAAATTTTCAAAAGTATTATAAATCGAAAAATTTCTGAGTGACTTTTCTCTATATGAAAATGAAAACATATCATATACGGAATAATGAGAAATACAATATACAACACACCCAGTATCGGTGTTATATTTTCTAACCCTCTAGAAATAAGTTTCGTTCTCGAAACTAAAAGAAAGCTATACAGTAACAAGTGGAGGTACTGTCTCCTCATAACCTTCTCGAGTTCTTAGGTCTCCTCCTTGAACTGGTCACTCCTTCACAAGACTCTAACCAATAAGACTTCCTTGCTCCGCAGCTTCTTGATCTGCTGATCAACAATAGTCACGGGTTAAACTAGAAGGCTGAGGTCCTCTCGCAACTTAACAGGTAGAGGCTCAAGCATATGAGAAGGATCAGTTAGGTACTCCTGAGTACTAGGACATGAAAGATGTCATGAATATGGGATAGTTCATATGGTAGCACCAATCTGTTTGCCACACTCCCGACCCTCTCAAGGATACGGAAGGGCCCAATATATCTGGGGTTCAGCTTGCCCCGCTGCCTGAACCATATAACTCCCTTCAAAAGAGATATCCATAAGAAAACCATATCTCCCTTGGTAAACTCAAGGGGTTGCTGCCTACGATCGGTATATGCCTTATGTCTGTCCTGGACGGCTCTCATCCGCTTACGGATGACCCTGACATTTTCTTTCATTTCCTTAATCAACTCAATATTACTAAGACGTTGCTCTCCGACCGCGTCCCAACATAACGAGGTGCGGCAATTCCTGCCATATAGTGCTTTATATGGTGGCATCCTAATACTGGACTGATAGCTGTTATTATATTCATTCGACCAGTCGAAGGTGCAGATCCCAACTACCCCGAAAATCCATCACACATGCTTTCAGCATGTCCTCAAGAGTCTGAATGATCCTATCAGACTGACCATCCATCTGTAGATGATAGGATGTGCTAAAACTCAGTCTCGTGCCCATTGTCTCCTACAACCTGGGCCAAAACCTGGAAGTGAATCTCGGTTCCCTGTCTGATACTATCGACACACGAACACCATGTAGTCTGCCTATCGTATCGATCTAAAGACGTGCCAAGGTCTCCAAAGGATAGTTGTTGCGCATATGAAGAAAATGTGCATACTTGGTGAGTCAATCCATAATCAGCCAAATGGTATCATGCCGTGATGAAGTCGGTGGTAGCCCTATACAAAATCTATAGTAATATGATCCCACTTCCACTCAGGAATGGGTAAGGGTTGCAATGTACTAGCTGGCCGCTAATGCTCGGCCTTCACTTGTTGGCAAACTAAACACCTAACCACAAAGTCCGCAATCTCCGGTTTCATGCCGGGCTACCAATAATTCTCCCGATTGGTCTGATACATCTTGGTACCACTCGGATGCAATGCATAAGCGGATGAGTATGTCTCCTCAAGTATGGCCCTGCGGAGATCTGTATTAGCGGGAATACAAACCTGCTCCCTAAACACTAACAATCCATCATCTCAGACCATGAAGTCTCCGCCATCAGCTTTGCAGACTCTATCTGCAATACCCTGAAACTCCTTATCCATACTCTGGAGCTCTCTGATATGGTCGAACAAAGTTGGCCTAACCTCAAATCTGGCTAGTGAATCTCTCTAATCATCGTTAGTCAAACTGAGTCCCAAGGCTCGAAGTCCTACTAAACAAGAAAGGTATGTATCCTCTGTCGGCTGTGAGGATGGTATTGACTTCAGGCTCAAGGCATCTGCCACAATATTCGCCTTACCTGGTAATAGTCAATAATGAGGTCATAATCCTTGAGGAGCTCTAATCATCTCCTCTGTCTCAAATTCAGCTCTTTTTGGGTAAACAGATAATTCAAACTTTTGTGATTTGTAAATACTCTGCAAGTCATCCCATAAAGATAATATCGTCATATCTTTATTGCAAAAACTATGGTTGCCAACTCCAAATCGTGTGTCGGGTAGTTAACCTCGTGTTTCTTTAGCTGTCGTGAGGCATATGCAATAACCATACTATCCTGCATTTATTCACAACCCAATCCCTATCGGCTAGTATCACTGTACACTGTGTATTCCCGACTGCTAGTAGGAATGGCTAACATAGGAGCAGAAGTCAACCATTGTTTGAGCCCCTGAACGCAAGCTCACAACAGTCATCCCAAACAAACTTGACCCCCTTCTGGGTCAATCTAGACAATAGAGCAGCTATTCGGAAAAATCTCTCTACAAATCTATGATAATCCCCGGTTAAATTGAGAAAACTACAGATCTTGATAATTGTTTGTGACTGCTCCCACTTCAATATATTCTTAACCTTCCGCGGATCAACATAAATACCCTCCACAGAGACAATGTGCCCCAAAAATCCTATCTGTTTAAGCCAAAACTCACATTTTGAAAATTTATCATATATCTGTTTCTCACGGAGTATCTGTAATACCACCCCAAGGTGCTGAGCATGATCTTCATTACTTCGTGAATACACCAAGATGTCATCGATAAATACGATGACAAACCGATTCAGGAAGTCATGGAAGACTCGGTTCATCAGATCCATAAAAGTAGCTGAGGCATTAGTCAGCCCAAACGGCATGACTAAAAACTCATAGTAGCCGTATCGGGTGCAAAAAGCTGTCTTGGACACATCCTCGACCTGAATCCTCAACTGATAATATCCCGAACAAAGATCAATCTTAGAGAAAACTCTGGCTCCCTGTAGCTGATCAAATAAATTATCAATACGCGATATGTGATATCTATTTTTGATGGTTGTTTTGTTCAACTGTCTATAATCCACACACAACCGAAGTGTACTATCTTTCTTCTTTACAAATAGCAGCGGAGCGCACCAGGATGAAGTGCTCGGGCAAATAAACCTTGTCCAGAAGTTCTTGCAACTAAACCTTGAGTTCTCTTAGTTCAGCAGGCGCCATTTTGTATGGTGGAATAAAAATAGGAGCGGTCCTCGATATTAGAGCAATCTCGAACTCGAACTTCCAAACTGGTGGTAATCCGAGAAGCTCATCGGGGAACAAATCTGAAAACTCCTGCACCACGGGGGTTTCCTCAAGTCTTGATCTCTCAGTGGTGGTGTCAACGACATAAGCAAGAGAAGCCGTGCACCCATAGCGTACCATGTGTCTGGCCTCCATAACCGATATAACATAGCGGGGCAATACCCATCTCACCCCTGAACACGAACGGTGGCTGCCCGGACCTCCAAAACTCAACCTCTTTCGTGAAACAATCAACGGAAGCCCGGTTTGAACTCAACCAATCCATCCCTAGGATGACATCAAAATCCGTGATATGGAGTGGAATCAGATCTACATTTAATACCACCTCCTCAATAATGACCTCGCAGCTTCTATAGACTGTATCTCAAATGATATGCTTGCTGAGAGGAGTGATAACCATAATCTCTTTATCAAGTGACGAGAGAGGCCTATCAGAATTGCGAGCGAATGTGTTACGCACATATGAATAATTCGACTCGATGTCTATGAGAATGCATGCGTCGATACCAAATATTTGCATGGTACCTAAGGATAAGAAAAATTAAAGATATTTAAAGCTTTAGAAGCTTAACTAGTTATATATATATATATATAACTAGATAAGCTTCTAAAGATTTAACTAATCAAAACTATATATCGATATCATGGTATATAAGATCTCACAATAAAAGTACAATAAGACTGTCGCGATAGTTCTGGCACTGTATTACTCCCTACTGCAGTCCGAGGAGCTGTGAGAGTTGAGTGCGCAGGTGCCCCTGCTGGCCTGTGCCAGAAGCACCAATATGACTCCGTAAAGTCTGTCATCCTCAACTTAAATCTGGGCAGGTACTCCTAATGTGACCTTGTTTCCCACATTGGAAGCAAGTAACCGGTACTCTACATGCCCCAAATGCATGATTGTTGCCTTATCTACGGCAAAAAGGTTGTCTCTATATAGTAGACTATGTAGAGATACTAGGGGCTGGTGCCCCCAAAACCCTGTAGTCGGGGTCCCTGTTTTGGTTCTGCTAGTCTGAAGCTAGAAGAGCCTCCGTGATAACCAGAAACTCTACCTCTTTTCGAAAACTGTCCGCCTTGTGACCCAGTTTTCTTCCTTTTCTGGTAACTCTCTTTCTGCCTGGCCTCAGCTCGGACGATCTCCTCTGTCCGATATGCTGAATCAATCACCTTTGAAAGTGTAAAAACAGGAGTCACTGTTATATACTTCTTGATACTCAAATGGAGGCCATCCTCAAACTTAAATCTTATTTGAGCTGGTGTAGCCATGTCGGGGACGAATGCTGCTAATCTCCTGAGCTCAGCCACGTACTCTGAAACTAACCTAGTCTCCTGACGTAAGTGTAGGAACTGTGTCCTCATGCGATCCTACTAAAATAGGGTAAAGTACCAACGGTCGAACTCTTGTAGAAAGTCCTCCCATCGTAAAGTCTGTGACAGACCAATAGAACTGTCACAGATAGCCTCCCACCACAATAGGGCATCTCTGTCAAGGAGTCTCTCAACAACTCTTAACCTGAGCTCCTCTGTTAACCCAGATCAGTAAGGAACCTGCAAGTCCTGTTAATCCAGTGCTTTGCCATTGTGGCATCACTAGATCCTGAAAAATTTGTGCATCTGAGCTGTCGTGCCTCTTTCACCAACTGTGTAAGCTCATGGATGTGCCTTAAACTAATCGATGTATCATCAGTCAGACTAAAAATGGATGGACCAGTTACCGGAGGAGGAACCGGTGCCGTAGATGTAGGTATGGCCACAGGTGCGGTCGCTGGAGTTTGTGGTGGAGGTTGTGGCATCTGTACCTCATATCTCCTGTACCATTCCTGCCACTACGCCAAGACGTCGAGTGGTGGTAGAGGAATCTCAACTGTAACAGCCGGTGAAGGTGCTGGGGGTGGTGTTGGTGGAGGTACGTGAGTAGAGGAAGCATCCTCTGGTACTCGTGGAGTCTCGCACGCCCTAGGAGCATCAGACACTGGGGGACTATCGGGTGGTACGAATCTAGCACCATACCTACCACGTCTAGGTGGTATAAGTCTGTAAAAAAAGTACCTTTTGGTTACGTAGAAATCAAGGATTAGGGTTAGTTACTGAGTAACTAACCCCCTAAAAAATTGAGTTATGAATCAAGGCATTTGAATGCGAAATAATGGGTTAGATACGTCATGTATCTAACCCCCTAAAATAGATGAACTTATATGCCTATGCCCATTTATGTGATTTTAAATGACTATATGAAACTCCCTAATGTATTGAGGGCTTTTAAATGTACTTGGAAAAAATTTCATTACTATCTTTTCTCTAACCTAGATACTCTGATACCAATAGAACTGTCACGCCCTGAACCAGGGTCGTGAAAAGTCACCCATTGCCCTGGATACCGGCTACATTCTATAAAAAATTGGATAAAATCTCCCTATATTTCGAAGATCTCCCATATACAAATCGACCTGTATATTAAATGATCATCCTGTCATCTAAATAAATGAGCCAACTCGGCCTCACAACAAATCAACCACATTCGTATAATACCAATCAATCCACAGCGTATAAATCAGGACAACGCAAGGCTATCATGAATAATAGCAGTCATAGTCACAGACCTCTACTGTTATGTTCAACTAGAGCATGAGAAGCCGCCACATTGAATGGGTCTAAAATTTTTGTGCATGTGTACATCAAATTCCCAAGTTAAGAAGTTAAATACTTTCAAGTACCTCAATGCAGGTGTAATGAGTCAATATGAGAGTTTCACAAATAAATGTCACTAATTTATACGGTCATCCCATAAAATGTGCATGTCCATCAATGGACCTCAATATCAAGATCTTGCAGGGTCGATATACGACATGGATCTCATATTTCAAATGAAATTTAGATCTCACTGTAGTGAATACGTAAATCCACAAATACGTGACAAATACGTTTAGAGCCCGATGTGTCGCTCTATAACAATAATCCTGTCTAAGAAAGGAAAAGAGAGAGGTGAGTATCAAGGGAGATACCCAGTGAGTGAGGGGATCAATATCAATCATAAATAGTATGTATGAGCCATTGGAATATCAAATATGATTATTTGTAAACAATGATTTACATTTCACAGAAAAAAATAGTATGTTCAGTAAAATGAAATCATCTACTCCATCACATAGTATCATAAATATATGCATCCATTCAAAATCAAGTATTTCTAGAGCAAGCTGAATATGATCCTGGCAAATGTCAACCATGATCAATGACAGACGTATTGGAGGTTTTATTATACATAAATGTTCAAAAGTCGCTCTTTACCCCAACGTTGGCCATGAGTTTTACCGTAGCTAGCTCATAAATAGATCGGATCACGTATAGGACCCCGCCCGGTGCTAGACAGTAGCATCACATATGTCCTCCCCCTTACGGGTTCAACTAGCCGTGCCTATAACTTTATACCGGACATTTGGGGGTACCTCCGCGCGAAGTGTACCTAGACACATATTCGGTGCCATAACAAACGTCCCTCCTAGTTACGGTCATCCTTATCATAACAGTCATCCCACAGCCACACGGGCCCAAATCAGTGATATAGAAACCATAGTACTCAATAAATGTGCCATATTGGGTCATATGAAATTAAATATATGAAAATCATAAAACATGATACCATTTCAGTTGATTCAAATTTATGGATGCATTCATAGAAAACATGAGTTCACGACGCTCTAATAGTCACAGAACAAATTCAAAATCTAGTGGTACACGTCGAGTCATACTTGTCAAAAACATATTTTGTAGAAAACATAACAAAATCAAGTCTCACTTTTCATGCATGAGATTTGAGTTCCACTTACTGTAATAGGGAGGGTATAGCACTCCCAAATGAACCTCAATTGTGATGTATCGAGCTCTCTTTAAAGGCTTGGGCAAAAGTCACCTAACAAATTCACTCATAGTTCTCCACTTTAATGCCACTTACGAAAATTTGCATACGTTTTTATATGTCAGTCCAATTCAGGCAAAATTTTGATATGTTGTAGTGGAAGAGGGTCGTTTGTATACACTATTCTTTTGGTTCGAAACAGGACAATCTTTTGTCGCATTTTAGGAAAATTGTCATAACGTTTGACACAGGAATCAGATTAAGGTGATTCTTATCTCGTTGGAAAGATAAGACCTAGATCTACAAATTATATAACTGGAGCATTTGCTAATTCAGACCATAAGACACCTCAAAACAGAGGCTAAGTCACTGACAAAAATAAAACTAAAGCAGGACAGAACAAAACTTTCTGTGCATAACACTTAATTTTGAAAAACTCATAATTAATCCAATTCTCATTCGAATGCAACAAATCATATCCCATTTTAAAGCTCTGTGGGTCTAGTTTCACCTAAAATTAACCTAACTCAGTTTGCCTTTGTGTAGGAAATGTTGTGACCAAAATATCACAGCATGGTCAGAATGTCCTATTTGCAGAAATTTTCAAAGTTTTCATTTAAATTTCTTGGCCAAGCAAGGTTCAGATTTTTCTGCACTCATTCCTCATGTTCTAATGGGTTCCATTTAGGCTCCAGGTTATAGAATCATGCTCAAAATATCACATTCAAGTATTCATACAAAACCCTAAAAAAATGAATTCAGCAAGTGCAGAATTCTTACCTCCTTGAAGCTTTTAGTCTCTCTCTAGATCCACTTGGTTAGGGTTTCTCCTTTCCTCCCAATTTTTGGATATGTTAGACTCTTGGGTGTGGGTCCCATAGCTCAATGGAAGGATGGTGCTGGAAAAATCGGAGACCCAAGCCTTAGTGACTCAAGGGTATGAGGAAGAAAGAAAATGGAGTTTTCTTGGTTCTTCCTTGAGTGCCTCATGGTTGTTGGAAAGGTGAAGAAGAGAACAAGACTTAGCCTTTTTGTTCTCTCACTATCCCACAAATTAAGCTTCGATTAATTGTTTCATTAAATGCCTTGTCTCCTAACCACCTAATCCAATGGCTCAAGATTTTCTACCTTTTCTCCATTCAACTTCCACCATTGATTTAATTTTAATAAGTCAAATACCACTATACTTGAATAACATGTTTTTAAATTTGTGTGAAAATTTCTATCTCAATTTTCGCATAACGTATAGCGGGGTCAACATTCGATCCGAAATTCGAGAAAATTTAAATTTACCTATTTGGTTCAGTTTTTCTTACTGAATCTAATAGAGTTGGTCTTGCACGTAGATGAAGTCATTTGACCTTTCAGATCGCTCTTAAACGCATTAGGATTTTTAGAACGATTTTGTTTTTCGCCTTGCGTTTTGCCAAAATTCCTTGACCGTTGACTTCTAGGGTGGATTTTTATACGTGTAAATTTGATGGCATCAAATTTGTATACATGGATTTTAAAATGGCACGGAGGGAAAAATTTTTAGCTCCCCGTAATTTCATCAAAAATTTTCAAGAGTATTAGAAATCGAAAAAATTTTTGAGCAACTTTTCTCTATATGAAAATAAAAACATATATATGGAATAATGAGGAGTACAATATACAATATACCAAGTGTCGGTATTACATGAAGAGGCACCTTTGATTCCCCCTTGGCTATCAAAGGTCATTAGATAGTGGATGTGGAGGTCGAAGTTCTTGGCCTCAAGGGAGAGGATACTTTCTCAAGCGCCATGAATGTTGGTTGAGAGGAGGGGACTAAGGGTTGAACTAGATTCCTTAAGTGTTCTTCTAAAGTTTCTATACATCCAGAAAGGTAAAGGGGTCATGCCCAAACAAAGACCCCTCTACTACCTATTTTTGTTAGGTCTTTTGATCATTTGAATGATTTGAAAGAGAGAGGGATCACAACGATAAGCTGCAGAATTACTACTTGGATATTGTTGGGCGAGAAGGTTCATTGAAACATTAGGCTTTCACTGAGTAGAGTCAAAGTTGAAAGGCTTACCAGTGGAGTAAGTTGATGAGGCTGTAATAGCCATTAAAATTCATGTATGTCTTTCTTGTTGAAGTATAAGTTAATCTACTGTTTTTGTTATAGTGGGTATAATTTATTACTCTCTACTTTCTCACCTTTTTCATAGGCTATTGCCATGGTTGAGTTTCAGAGGCCAAGGAAGAAGCAGTTAGTTGACCACTTACAGAACGCAGTGGAGCAGCTCCTAGGGTAGCTCTCTTAGCTTCGATCCAAGTTGGCCCCAAGGAAAGGTAAGGAGGAGAAGGTAATGAAGGTTACTTTGCATAAAAAGTAAAATGAGATAAAGTGGTTACAAGCTGACCAAAACACTTTGTATCAGCATACTAATGTTGCCATTGCAGAGTGTGAAAGGTTGGAAGGCCTCTTGAAGAGGGGAGAGGTTGAGTGGGTGGCTGTGGTGAAGCTGGGAGAGAAAGAGGGCAAGCACTTGCGGCCTGTAGAGATTTGCAAAGATTCAAAAGAATCACGATCACTATCACCGAGAGCTTTCCAAAAGGTTATGATGAGCAAAAGAGATAATCCGCAGAATCGAGCTGGAGAAAGGCTTAGCTACTTATGCTGGTGGTAACGATCCCGAGAGATTGCATCAGACCGTAGGTGGTGCTCTTACTATTGGATTTTCTCAAGAGGTTGTTGATGCAACCTCCCATGTTACCGCTCTTCAGGTCGGTTTTATGCATTTGTAGTAGAAGCCTCCCCGTCCTCCTTCTCCATGAACCTCATTGCATATTGAGACTCTCGAAAGTTATGAGATGTAGAAGTAATTATAATTCAACCATAGAGAATATCTCAATGGAAGAACATTAGAATGACATTTAGAGCTGATATCAAAAGGTCAAGTCACGTCCATTTGCTTGGGGGCTATGTCCCATATTGACCATCCATTTTGACGCATTATGCTGAGAGAGTTAAGATGGTATTGCATTGAGAGGACATGTTGTCATTGCAATGAGTAATAGTTTTGTGATATAATGCCAAAAGAGCTTGTTGGTGTTGCACTAGATAAGAGTTTAGAGGCATTACATTTAGAGGGCTCCTTGGCATTGCACCAGACAAGAAATTGGAGATATTGCATCTTGAAGCTTGTTAGCATTGTGCTAGATGAGAGTTTGGAGAGGGCTTGTTGGCATTGTACCAAACGAAAGTTTGGAAGAGTTACGCCTGGAGGGTTCATTGGTATTGTGCCATAGAGAGTTTGGAGGGGTTATACCTGGAGGGCTTGTTGGTGTTGCACCAGATGAGAGTTTAGAGGCATTGCGCCGAGATGGCTCGTTGGCATTGTGCTAGATGAGAGTTTGGAAGCGTTGCACCTGAAGGACTTATTAACATTGTGCCAAAGGAGAGTTTGGAGGCATTACACTTGGAGGGAGTTCAGTGTCAATACATTGCTTATAGCTATTGCGATCAATCACTGTAAAGGCATTGTATAAATGTAATCAAGCATGAGAAAATAGGTATATTATTATTGAAAGCAAAAAATGAAAACTTCAAGCTAAAGTATCTAGCTGGCGACGCAATGTTGCTAATAAAATAACAGAAAGTGATGAATAGAGGTTACTAGACCAGGGTAGCCAAAGGGCTTTGATCACAGCGAAGTGCCCCGATACTGAGAAGCATTCTGAACTTGATCTTCAAGTGTTTGATGCTTAGTAGGGCCTCCATAGCATTCAGGCTTGAGAGACCCAAGATGACATTATATAGTGTCGGAAACTTGACCACATGAATGGGGCCATGGCTATAGAGTGGTTAGGCGGCATCCCCAGAGTTACTAGAAGTGAGATAGTGCATTCGAGGTAGAGCCACTCACACAAGAGTCCCTTTACGGATTCGACATGAAGTTAAAGATGTGTATGATTGAAGCCCATTCATTGGAAAGCATCTCAATAGAGAATATCGCAACCTACTTCTTCATTGACAACTATTCATTTCACCTCATATTGGTTAATTGTGGCTGTGATGACCAATGGATCATCACGACTTGAATAAACTCTTATGAGGTCATCGTCATCAAATCCAATCACTAGTCTCTTCTATTTTTGTCCCTTTTTGACACGAGCCTAGAGGACTTCCTTAGAAGTGGATGCTTTAGTCATTTGGAAGATCAGTACAACAATCCACTTGTTTAGGCATGGGATTGATCCCACTGGGTTAACTAAGTCTTGTGCACGAGGGGTGTTGTCAAAGATGAGAGGTTCCGAAGGAGTGCCCTCCTTGTATGTGGAGCATTACTCTATTTGGTATGTCCTGGGCGGCTCTCGCAAGCTATTGCTCATTTGGTTCATTTGTTCTGCCTATACCATGTGGTTCCTAGGAGAAGCAATCTTCTCAACCTGCATGGATGAACTTCAAGAGCCTACCGTCTTGAATCAACACCTTAAGTTTATCCTTCAACTTCCTACAATCGTTTGTTATGTGGCCATAGTATTTGTGAAAATGACAATACTTGGATTTTTCTTTCTTAGAGTCATCCCCTAGAAGGTGTGGGAGTCATCTCACATAAGGTTTGTTCCTGATTTGTAACAGGATCTGGCTGGGTATTTTATTCAGTAAAGTATAGTGATTAACCTTGTAGTGGAGCCTTGTAGTGGAGTGACTTATAGTAGAGTGGAGGTATTGGTCGACTCCTCTTGGGTGAGGATCGGCGAGGGGAACGACTACGCTCGCTCCTTGTGGGTTTACTTCAGCGCTTGTCATACGCCTCTACATCTTCTACGGCAATACACTTCTCGGCCCGTGGGTAGAATTCTTGGATGGTAGTCGGAGGGTTCTTCATGATTGAGGTTTTCATTCCTAAAGGCTGCAATCCAGTAAGTTATGCAGCCAAAGTAATAGAGTGATCAAGGTGCAAAACTTTTATCATCTCTATCTTAAACTTTTCAAAAAAATCTTTCAAGGTCTCATTGTCTCTTGGCCACAGTGGTAGAAGTAAAGTAGATTTCCTCTTGGCCCCTCAACTAATCACAAAGTGGGACTCAAACTATTGCCTTAGCTATATGAAACTCGTGATACTGAATGTGGGAAGAGAGTTGAACCACGTCAATGCATTGCCCTTCAAGGTTGTGGGGAAATGCTTGCATATGGTCGCATCAGATATGTCTCTTGAAATCATCACCGTCATAAAGTGGGTAGCATGGTCCCGAGAATCGGTGGTGCTATCATATCTCTCCATTCAAAGGAGGAGCATGTCTCGCAACATTTACTTAGTAGAGATATTATGATCGAAGTATGAGAGACTAGTGGCATAATGGGGGCCTCATCTCTTCCTACGCTAGTACATTTCAATTCAGCGGCCATGAGATTTTCAACCTGTTTTCTTAGGTTATTCAGATCATGTTGGGTGGTGACCGAGGGCTTCCGATGCCTTCGAGGTTAAAGTTTGTACAAAAGGGGGAGGATGAACCTTCTTGTTGATGGGCATGGCTGAACTCTTCCATTTGTTTGCTCATCCCCTGTATCTTTGATTCAAGCATCTTCATTTTAGAGCAGTAGACTCTATCAGCAGAGACGTGAGCAGGGGGCAGAATTGGTTGGCTCTGAGGTGGAGTGACATGTACTTCGGGTTCTCCCTAAGAAGATGCTTCCACTGGATACTGAGGGTGGATTATGGAAGTATCCATTTGATTGACTGGAATGGTCAGTTGGTTCGCCAAGTTGGATGTTTGTCTTTCCGCAGTAGACACAGCTTTTGAAGCGTTTCTGTTTCTTCTCTTTGGGGGCATGGTTACTGAGAGCGTGTTAAGATAAAGCATGACATGAATTTTGCTAACGAATCAATCTATTTTCATGGATAGTGCCAATTTGTTGGAGATGAGTTTTGCTCCATAGATAATTGCTCCATTGATCCGAACAAGTAACCGGTGTAGCTGGATATTCTGGACCTTCGTAGATAAAGAAACCTACAAATACCGCGTGCAGTGACTCCAGCGGGGGAGATTCTGATACTCAAATTAGAAAGAGAGATTTAGAAAAAGAGAAATAGACTGAAGAAAGCTGCAAGATAGCTCTGTGTAGCACTTGTGTTCTTGGTGTAGGGTTCATGAACATACCTGAGTGGTCGTCCCTACTTCATATATATAGTCTGCATTTGCATGGCAAGTCTCGTATGCGCTTAGGGGTGAAAAATCGTAGTTTCCTTGTAGAGAGATTGTATGAGATCTTCCAAGATAACAGAAACAGTGAATGTAGACTTTCGGTCAATTCAGATTCCTGTATTAGGAAAGGCTTTAGTTGCCATGGGAACTTATTTCCTTATCGGTGAGATTATGATAGATTCGTATTGAGTTAAGAAAAATTTGAATTTGTTAGAGATTTCTTTTGTTATCAAATAAATATAATTTAGACTTGTTGCGCAATGGGAATTACTTATGACCAATAGGTTAGAGAGTTGAGAACTAGAATAACCAAGAGGTTCGGGGACCGGGAGTTCTAGAGGTTAAGTGGGCGAAACATAAAGACAAAGAGTGAAATGAATAAGGGGTTGGTAGCCAAGAGACATGAGCAAGAGAGCTTCACCGACAGGGTACTTACCAAGAGACCAAAAGCGTGTTCAATTGTTCACGGGCCTATTGAGCTTTCAAGGACTTTCGATAATGGATTTTTACACCATATACCATCACAACCCATATAAGATTGATTAAAGAATTAGAACTAAGATGCGTCTCCTTAATGAATATTAAACACCTTCTTTCTGTATTCAATGAATACCAAATCCTCTCAAACACCCTATCAGGTATCGGGGGTTGAGTTGGTAGGGTGTAGCGTGGAACAACGGAAATGTTGTTCGCCTATGTGTCCTATGCCACATTTGCTATATCTATTCACGTCATCGACAAGTCAGCAAGTCCGCCGGCTAATTTGGTAGCTAACGACAACATTATCAACAAGTTTGCATGTAATTTTCTCAAAGTTAAAAAAAAAAGGAGAGAGATATTTAGTTTGAATTATAAGGAAATAAAACTATTAAGATAAGTTAAAAGTAGTGCAAAGCTACATTATTCTCAATTATTTTTAATAAAATATCAAAACTACTTATTTTAACAAATAAGGTACTTTTCAAATTTTTTAACCAGATACTTTTAATTTTAAAAGTAACTTTTTAATATTTTTACTAACACTTATTCTACATATTTTTATATTACTTATAAGCTGAAAATTAAACCCTAAGTCTGACTGTCTCACTACCTATAATTCTTTTTTTTTTTATATATAAATATTTTGGCTTTGGACAATTAACTTATCAAATGAAAATTAAATGCCGAAAGTTTTGTTTATTAAGGATCCAACCGGAGTCAAACGGAATTTAGTCAGGTACCGTAAAAAAAACCAGTTGATTCTTGTGCTGACTACTAAAACCTATCTAAATGGATGCCCAAGAACAAAATATTGGCCTTGGTACCTGATTCAAAAGAATACCACTTACTCTTCGCATTAGAAGAAATGATGGTATTTTAGTTGATAATATTTCAAAAATTACCCAAAATATTAAAAATATTAACTTCTAATTTAACCATTGAAATGGCTTTCAATAGAGTTGAATACAGAAAGTAGATTCGTGTGCTACTATGTTGCCTACAATCATGATATACAAAAAACAACATAGAAAATTACAATTATTAAGAATTATTATCTATACAAGAATTTTCTTTTCTTTGGTCTAATATCTTGCTATTCTCATCCTCTAATTTTTCAATATATATATGTATATATATATTTACTGCCATCTTTTGGGAGACGGCTTAACTGGAGTGGCAGGAGCAGCAGCCTTTCTCAAACCTGAGAGAGGGAGAGAGATTAAACTGGATTCTAGATAGAAGAAGAGCTGTTCTATTTGTGTGTAAAGATATAAAACCGCTTACCTGACGACGATGATGATGACAACTTTGATGATGACGACGAACGAGATAACAATGATAGGTTAGATCTTGAAGGAGTTCGTGAAATTTTACTTCCAGCTATATGTCTACAAAACCAAAAGAAAAAGAAAACATATAAAGTATTATATAAAACTATAGTAATACTTACATTTGATTTTGAACAGTACAAAAATGTTTATAAGATAATGTTAGCTGAACTTTGGGCAAAACCTTAAAAGGTGTCCTAATCAATATTTTGTATACTAATTTTTAAAAATTTCCTGGTTACCCTCTTCATAAGAGAGGCTAAAGAATGTAATAGTACTCACTTTTCTCCGGTCCTTGATGATTTGCTGCCTTCATGAGTAGCGGAAGACATGGTTGATTCCAAATCAGTTTCTGCTCCATCAGATTCATCACTACATCTACCCTCGTAATCTGCATCCCCAACATGTCCAACGTGCTCACCGTGGCTCCTTAAGTCGTCTGTCGAATGCAGAGAATCTTCTGAGTCCTTGTCTTGATCATGAAATCCTAGGCCTTTACCATCTGATTGTTTTTGGCATCTTTCAGAAGGCTTACTTATCTTGCCGTGAGTAGGAGATTCATACCTCAATGAACTTGTAACCCGCTTCTCGGCATGGACACCATGATTTGGAGGAGATTTAGGATATTTAAGGAGGTGCAGCTGTTCAATCTCCTCATCTTTCTGTGCAATTGTATCCTTGAGAGTTGCCACCTGCATTAAGATCAGTCAAAGTCATTTTGAATTACAGAAAAGCTGGCTCAAAATGGTTTCTTCTATTGAAAGAGTTATGTTCTTTTATTGTGTCATTGCGTAAGAAGGCATGTAATTAAGATTTAGTCAATCAAAATAGGTCAGATCTTGGAGATGAAACCGACCATTTCAGAAACTGTGGTCAGCATTGTCCAACAAAAATGCAGCTAAGCAAATGACTTAACTACCATGCGATTGCTACCATAAACAATAAACATGTCTCTTCACTATCAAGGTGTTTATTCCTTCTTATTTGAAGCTTTCCCAGAAATAAATTTATCCTAGCAGCTTAGACTATGGTTTTTAGAATTTTTGAGATAATTTATGCTAAGATATAGAATTTTTGGAGGTGTTTTGAGGCAGGGGCAATATCATTAATTCCATAGAAGAGAAACCTGAGTTTCAAATTTGGAAGTGTTGAAGGCTACATAAAGTTATTCAAAGCAAGTTAGCAGATATGAATTGAAAAAAGGGAAGCACCTGATCCATCAATTCCCTAAATTCCTTCCCCTCTTTGCTACTCCGTGCAGCTCCAAGCTCAATGCCAGAAACTCTCTCAGCAAACTTTAGTGTACTAAACGTTTCGGAATAGGAACTTGGGTCGGGATTTATTTGCACAAACATAAGGGTCTTTGCTTGACCACCTGCAGGATGAAAACCACAAACAATACATAAAACAATGTGTCCACTAAAAGCAGTGTTTATGCCTTTATAAAAATCAGTTACGGCAGTACCCAAAGAGCTCTGAAGTAACTGAGTAAGCTTGCTGTTCCTGTATGGGACATGTGGACTCTTCTGCGCCAATGCAAAGATGACATCCCCAAGCGCAGACAATGATTTATTTATGTGTTGCGCTTCCCTCAGCCTATCTCCGGTTGCCTCCGAGCGATCTACTCTTTCACTACCAGCAAGATCTACTAGATGAAGACTTCCCCGTGACGTGGCACCAGTATCTAAATCCGTTCCATGGACATGAACAGTCACAACACTGTCACAAAAATCGAAAAAGCCAATCAAGACAGGAAAAGTATATGGATATATATATAGTTGGACATTGTGTTGTTTCATATTAGCGGGCAAACCTATGAGAGCGACTACTTCTTTCATTCATGGCAGTGGCACCTACGGCCCTGTTCCTGAAACCAGTTTCCATGAATTCCATCACATCCGAGGTTGATGTCACTGGATGAATGCTAGCATCTGGAACAGCTAAACCATTGGGATGGTTGGTAGCTAAAATCCCGAGTGTGTGCAAATAAAGGATAACAAATTAAATAATCCTGAAAGCAGATGGCATAGCTAGTACTAAGCTCAAATTTCTATAAGAACTATTGAGAAATCAAAAAGGATATTTTTTTGATGGACCATGGTTTGAGAGTAGATCACGGACTTGCTCATTATATATTTCAACCATTTGAACTGAAATTTCATAAGAATTCAAGTTTTTCCTTATCTGGGACAACTCAAAAAGGTCGTGAAGGGCTCGATAATTGACTCCCCAAGTCTCCTTTGTTGCATTATTAGGGCCAGTCTGCAGGAAACAGGTTACTCTATGAACCCATTTCATAACCTTGGGCACAATAATGTAGATAAGAGTTTGTACAATGGAGAATTCATACCATCGTGTAGGTCTTTCCGGATCCCGTTTGGCCATAAGCAAATATGCATACATTGTACCCATCAAGAATTGATCTTATCAATTGTTGGGTATCTGAAAACACGTCAGCTGCCAGAATTTACAGAGTCAAGCATCACTATGGAAAGACACTTCTCCTAGGACTCAAACATTAGAGCATAAATAGATTACAACTATCAAATATTGACAAGTTGGATTAGCAAGCCAAGTAACCAAAATGAAAGATGTAAACCTTGTGTAGCAGTTGGACCATAAACCTTGTTGAATTTGAACATTTTGTGACCATCTTTTCCAGTTTTAGAGGGATTTATCAGAGCCAACTCTCCATTTTCACCAATAACATTTATGGTCATCTGTTTTGCAGGCTGTCCAGGGAGAAATGGTCTTACTCTACAATACACCCTTATATTTCCTGTTCATTTAAGAAGGAAAAAAAATGGTGAGATATTAAATAGATATAAGCAGGATGGAATCCTTTTCCTTTTCAAGAACTAGTACCTTTTAACTCTTGAAGCTCATTATAGAACCGCTGATTTTCAGCAACAACGGCACGATAGTTTTTCACTAATTCTGCTAATCCTCTGAGCTTTACACCTGGATCGAAATACATCAGCAATGGAGGATAAGATATAAATACTAATAGTAAAGGAAAATGTGATCTGTTGTGAAAAATCCTCATGACATTCTCTCAGAACCTCGGCATCTTGCAAATATTGGTTCTAGGTCATTAAAAGTCCTGCTGGAAAATGTCATGAAAAGTGTCATGAGGATTTTCCTCTAGATGAAAAGCATTTCTCAACATTAAGTTCCACCTAAGCGATCAAATTCCACACTGTAGCTCTTTTGTGTCTTCCAAACTTCTTGTTTTATAGCTGCAGAAGCAACCCTCAGACCCTGAACAATTATCAGAAAAGGGAGTTATAAGCCTGAGATATAAAATGATGCAATGCAATAGAAGTCCGAGAATGCCTATAATTTACCTGCAATGCACCAAGTTGAAAATCCATAAAGCTTTGGTATCCAAACTCTTTCTTGCTCCACCTTTGACTCTTAGACTCAGAAAATGCCTCAAGGTCTTGTATCTTACTTTCAGAATTTTTCAGAAGTTTCTCAAGCTCTTTTACCCTCTCCTCAAATCCAGCTTTAGCTTCTTTTGCATGTGTTTCTGACTGCAGGCAACGCATTTCATATGTCTTCTTAGTTAATTCCAGTTCTTGCTGAAGTGTTGAAATTTTGAGATTGCTGTTGTCCTTCTCCTTGATCAATCTCACAACATCCTCCTCTTCAATCTTTTTCTTCTCTTCCACCTTAGTCTTCTCATTCTGCAATTACAATATAGTTCTGCATGATTACATTGAAACAAATATCTTGTAGGTGGTATAAACAACAATTTGGATGAAAATGTAGTAAAAATTGAAAGGCAACAGGTGTCTAAGAAAGAAAGCTTTTGTCTATTTAGATCTGTTATACAAAAAGGATGGAAACATTCATAAAGTTGCCCTGCATAGAATTAGAGTAAGGTGGGTGAAATTGAGAACAGAATAAGTATCATAGAACTATAATAAGACCAGGAATGCTGCATGGTATATGAAGCATTGGGCTGTAGTAATTCAACATACATAGAAGATGAGTGCAGTGGAGATGAGCATAAGGTGGATGAGTGAAGTAACAAGAAAAGACAGCATTAAAAATGAGCATGTTAGAGGATACGTCAGAATAACTCCAAATCATAGATAATTTCAGAGGAAATAGATTAACATTGTTGAGGCATGTTCAAAGAGGACCACTTAACATTCCTATTGGAAGAAGGTGCACCAAGAACAAGAGAAATCCCTGAAAACACTCTAGGGGAGATGATAAAAGATGATATGGCTTTCAATAGCTCGAAATAGTAAAGAATTGATTTGAGTTGTTGAAATGGAAAGAAATTGGATTATTTCTGCCTAATGTAGGTTTAACATATCAACCAACTGATTTTGGGAATCTAAACTCCTCAAAAAATTATTGAGGCCTTGCCATAGTTTTAATGTACAACTATTGTATAGAGGAAAAAACAGGCTAAATAAAAAGGAAATGAACCTTTATCTGCTTGAGCTGGTTCATGGCCATCTGCAGAATTCAAAGTTAAAAGCTTTAGATTTATTTTATTTATACAAATATTGGTACCAATAACAAATGATTATATGCATCACTACGTGTTGCCCAATCAGTTTTTCTGTGCAACACCGAGGAAAATATTACTGCATTCAGAATCAATGAATATAATCAAGTACCTGGGTTTCTTCAGTTGTCCCAGCTGCAAGAGCTTCAAGTACTCTGATTCTTGACTGATATTTTTCTTCACGAGCCTTGAAAAGATTGTTTTGCTGCAGCAATAGAAGCAGGCATAATTTGACATGAATCACAAGAGCATCCCAAAACTATATGCACTAAATTAGTGTAGGAAAGCACTCTACAGTTCTTAGGTGTTCGGCTTGGGTTGCAATTCGCCGCTCAATTTCCTGGACAACTTTTCTCAGGAGACATGCCACACGCTGCAGCATAAGTTGTCATAACCAATAGGACATTAGCATATCTTTGTAGTAGAGTAGAAGGAGAAGCGTGCACGTGAACATAGGAGGACATACGTGGGGTATTTCATCATTCTTCCTTTCAATACTTTCATCCAAAATTCCATTTACAACACTCAAAAGTGACTGAGTTGGGGCATTCTGCACACAAGAGATGATGAAACCCATTAAAGAAAGATCAAATTAAGGGAACCATGTGTATAGGTTTGACACACAATTAGACAACTATCTTAACTTACATCTAGACTGTTTGATTTCATCATTTCTGAGATCTTTGCAGCAGGAAGATCAGCATAGCGTCCTTGCTTCAGTTGAAATACCTCATGAAACTTGTGTCCTGTGTGATGCAATAATGCAGCAGTGGGCTCTAGAGAATCAGAAAATCACATTGTAAGTATTTGCATAACAGACTAGAACAAACAACCGTATATGATTTTAAGACTCAAGCTGCACCATTTAGGGTATCTTGAATGGAGCAGGTACCTAAATTGGATCGGAAGATGTTGTTTGATAACAAGTTCCCAATCTATTGTTGGTTGATTGTTTTGCTTTATTGTTGCTCTTGTTGCAATATATAACATTTTCAACATCAAGTAATGTCTAAAGAATCCCGCCCCCCAAGAACATGGACTACATAACTGGTAATGATGTACCTCGAATATTTTTCCTTAACAAGAAGCTGTTCTCAAGAAATAGGAGACATGATAAAGTTTACAGTTAAACCATTAACTAAGAACACATGGGATGGGGATAAAGACATGCAGATAGATAAAGAGAACAACAACCATACCTAACATGGTAGAATTGCGGAATGTACGCATACCCTTCCTTCTATCTTCTCCAAAGGTTGGAGAAATGGGGCCACGGTAGGTGACATCCGCCTGGAGCACTTCCTTACCTTCAAATTGTTCGGCATCAAAGTTTTTCCACCTATTGTTTGCATTTCCAGATCCAGCCATCGGGCTAGAATTCTGGAAAAAATCACCCATAGTATTTGGTGCAAAGTGTGCTTTAAGCATGAAAAGACACTCCAGAACAGGCTTCATGGAACCCTATATGTAAACATGAATATGCATAATGAGAACTTCTCATGTATGACTTTATTTCAAATTAAAAAAGAAAAATAAATAAATAAATAATGAATGGTGTTTTTCTTAATGAAAATAAGCATATCCTAGAGAGCATTGATTACCATCTCAAGGTCTGACATATCGAACCTTGGCAATCCCATGTCATCCATGGCTGCAAGAAACCTTTTAAGATTCTCAAGGCGCAGCACAGAAGAAGGGTCCTCATCACGGCCCTATGGTAGCAAATGCTGATTAGGTAATAGTAGGTGTATTTTTGAGGGAGCTACAGCAAAGTAAAGAGAGAGACTGACCACCTCCTGAACAGAACCTGGTTTCAGCTTGTTTAAAATTCGACATAAAGCAGTACCATCAATCAAATGCTTTCTCAGTTCCTCGTCAGAACCTTCTCTTGGTAAATTAAGATGAGGAACAAGACTATTCAACCAGTCAACCAAAGCTGCCCGATGAAATGCTGTGTAGAATAACTTTCATTAAAATGAACAAATAAAAATGAATAACTGTAAAAGACTCAAAGTCAGCTTTCCTCACCCCCAGCATGGCCAGAGTTATAAACCCATGGTCCAAAAGGCTCAAACCGTGAAAATGAGTTTGAGTTTTTGAGGATTCCTTTTTCATTTTCTTGATTCATCTTGGGAAGGAATGTGGCTGTGGAGCCCGATTAGGTGAATCTCTGTATTCCACCAGAGTTGAAGGAGATCATTGTTCTCCTTCAGAGAAGAACCTAAAATGTATCATCTGAAGAAACCAACCAGAAATGCAGATATCTGAAAAAGTCAAATATAATAGGATAATGTTATGGATACTGCATAGGCTGAGTGACACTCTTTCCACACCATAATCCACTGTGACAAGCAACTCTCTCTCTCTCTCTCTCTCTCTCTCTCTCTCTCTCTAACATAAGAACAAGCATTGACATAGGATTAAAAATAAGACCTATTTTTTCAGAAACATTATTGCATGAACAGGGCATAACACACGCAAAATACATGCACATGTTTGAGCAATAAAACATTAATCTACACCTGAAGAACTACAATACTATTTTGATGAAATCAATGTTATCTTCATTTTTCTTGATATAAGTATTTGTAATAAAAATTATAAACCTCTCATTGGGGCATTTGCATCGAGTATTCATGACCAACGAAGTGTGAGAGAGAGACCTCAAATGTTAATACGACATTAAATTGCTACAGATAACAGTCCTTCTGAATCTCGTCAGTAAATCTGACGGTCAATTTGTTGTTCACCTAGACAAGGGCTCCCAAAACTGTTAAAAGACAGGTATACATACCACTCAAAAACCTAATATCACAACAAAATCACCAGTTCAACTCATAAAATTATAATGGTTTCTGATTAAGTGACTGAAAAATGAAATCTTCATTTTTTATTTTATAACAATATTTCGAATCATCTTTGTTCAATGAACGAATCATTAACCAAGATACCGAGGCGAATCTCTTCCCAGTTTAGGAATAAAAAAGAATGTGCCCTCCACCAAAAGAATTTGCATTTCGTCATCCCTTTCCAGTTGAATTTTGTCGACTTCATTTTCTAGCTGAAGCTATGGAACACCTGACCTAGACAACATGATTTCTTGTGTCTAACCTGCATAAACTCATGTTTTACGATTCTTTTCTGATTGAGGGAATGATACCAAAAATTGGCTTCTAAATATCCATAGGAACTAATCGCAGCATTTGAGATATTGTTTGTGTGTTGCCAAAATGTTGAACACAATGAAGGGCTAGCTAATATGGTGCGACCTATATGATTAATGGATGATCGGGACTTTCAACCAAGCCTTGTATGACAAATAGTTGGGCTCAAAATGGGACTATTCAACACAAACGATCAGTGTACAGAAAAAGGGTTATTCTTGCCAAACTTATGAGAATATGAAATTGCTATTCAAATGTGTTTTTTCATCACTAAAGCAGGATGACAGCACTGCTCAAGCAGAAGACTCATAGCTAAGGCTAAGGTAAGTATTCTGACACAAACGAAACCAAACCTCGCAAGTTGGTGAAAAGTTTTAGTAGTAGTGCACTTTATTCAACTACAGACGATTCTGTCTGGAAAGGTGCAAATAAAGTTAGACTTGCAAACCTCATTCCATATTCATGTAGGAAGAGATTCCTATAGTATTTTTGTTAATTGTAATTTTTATGCCTAATTGACATTGCTTTACCTTAGTCCTATTTGCCATGATCATTATTCTTCAAACCACCACCACCCTCCCAATTGAAATTGAAATGTGTTCATTGGAATTCATTTCCTATAACTCAAATTAATCCTAAATATTTCCAAACACTTACTTTATTCTCATCTATCCTAAAAATATTACGCCATCTTCTTATCAAGTCCATATTGCCAAGGAAACAACATCATTTTTTTCAATTTAAGAGAAAAAAAAAGTAGAGAATGGCAAATTTAAACATTCATCCCTACATAAATTCGACATTTAAAAAGAAAAAAAAGTACAAAGAAATCGAAAGTCAAACAATTGTTTTTCCCAATTTCATGTTCATTTTTTCAACACCCACATATATTTAGTTAATTTAATGATAGTAATTTAAAAAATCAAACCTGGGTACATGAGAATGAGCATCTATTTCCACGAATTTCGATTTGCCTCCCTAGAAAAAGAACCTGGAACAATAGAGGCAATCCTAAGGCTGAATCAAAACAAACCTATATAAGTTAAACGAAAGACTTGTGTCAATAACCAATCAGAAGGAAAAATGGGTTGGAAGTGTAATGCACATTGTTATCTAGTTAGAGAAAGAAAACAAACAGTTTTTTGATTTTTGGTTTTTTGGGGAGAGAGAGAGAGAGAGAGAGAGAGAGAGGATCTGTGTTTTGTGTACCATAGCAGGCCCGGGAACATTGGAGCATAATTCTCAAGTAGTTTTGATATTTGTAAAACCACGAGTATTTTTGAAAAAAAAATAATAAAAAAACTTAAATCAACAATTTGTTAGCTTAGCCTTCTCAAATTCCAAGCGCTTCCAATAGGAATAGAAATGGGCCGGGGCCGGCTATATCTGGCCGGATCCAACCGAGTAACGTAGAAAAGAAAATTGGTGCCCATGCGGGTATTTCGGGTTTTTCGCTTTTTTTTGGGGGGGGGTGGGAGGTACAATGTTACATATTTCACTTCAAAATTCAACACTTTGTTGTGGTTATTGTACATGTAAAGAATTTTAAGGAATTTTTTTTATAAAAAAAATATTTATTTTATTGTTTAATAATTATAACAAATAGAACTAAATCAGTGAAATAACATATTTAAAAAAACAAAAACAGATGGCACAATGGATATTCTTAAGGTATTATTATTATTATTTTCTCTCAAATCTAAAGGAAGCAGCAGCAAGTTTTTGGCTTATTTGTTTTGTTCTTCATGTTTTAATTATGAAGAGCTTTTCGTTTTGTATATAATGATGACCGGGTACTAGTATGTCTTAAATAAAGTTTTAGATTTGAGTTTTATTTATAACAAAAATAAATATAAGAAAAGTTTTGCTAATTAAAATCCGACTCAACTCCGAACGGTTTTAGTGTGTGCTGCTCCCAAGATTAGCTCTTTTAACTAAACTACTTAAATGGACAATCCTTCTTGCATTGACAAAAATAAAATACACCTATAATTGTGCATTTTGATTAATTTGGATATTATTTAGTTAATTTAAGTAAGATTTTTCAAAATGATTTTAGGTTAACTAGGGATAGATTTGAGGGCAATTTTAGCATTTCGACTTATTCAATATAACAGGCCGAATAAAAGAGGTCTTCGGGCTTGGCCCCAACTTAGAGCCAAGGTAATGTCACGACACAAGTAACTAAGCAAAATTCTTTAGCTCAGTAGACTGCGTGTTCCTGATGAAAAAGAGAATATGTAGGGAAGATGGAATAGAGAACAGAACTTGCAGTCAAATGGTAGTGCTAAGTAAGTTTGTAACTAGAGATGATGAAGAATATTCTGGGTTATGGAAAATGTTAAGATCACAGAAGAGACTGTAGAAGAGATTAAGAGAGAGGGTAAGAAAGAGAGAGAGATGCAGAAGAGGGAGGTTAGAAGAAAGAAAAGAACTTCATTTATTCATTTCCTGACTTCTGTTCTGGACTTATGACCCCTTTTATGTACATTCAAGAACAATCATTAACAACCCATTCTAACAACTTCAACTAACCTCTAACAATTCAATCCTGATCTAGTTACAGTTTAGTTACTAACAGTTAGATTGTTGATTTGTAGTTAGGAACTAGCCGTTGGATTTGAAAACATTCGATGGCTGTTACGACACCCCCCTTTAAAGTATCATTGTCCTCAAGAATTGAATGAAGGAAACTGAGCTTTTATAAAATCCATGTCTTCCCTTGTTGATTCTTTGGGACTGAGATTAATCCACCTTATTAACCACTAAGGAACCGGCTTGCTGTCCCTCTTTATCACTCTTCTTTTAAGGATTGCTTCTGGTTCAACAACAACTTGTTTGTCTGTTCCAATCAATGGTAGTGTAGGGATAGTTTCTTGAGTTGGTCCCACTTTCTTTTTTAGTATAGAAACATAGAATACTAGATGAATTTTAGAGTCTTGTGGAAGCTGCAATCTATAAGCTATCTTACCCACCTTAGCTATCACTAGGAATGGCTCATAAAATTTAGAGGACAATTTAAGTTGTTTTCTTACTTCCACAAACTGTTGTCTATAAGGCTAGAGTTTCAAATACACTGTCTCCCACCTCTAGCTCCCTTTCAGTCCTCTTATTATCAGCATTCACTATCATTCTATTTTTAGCTTTTAAAAGATGATCATGGAGTATTTGCAACATAACTTATCTATTCCTCACAAATCCTATAGTTGCTGGATTAGGTGTATCTAGGCATGGTCCAAAAGGCAAGGATCTGGGTTGGTAACCATATAATGCTTTGAAAGGGGGTCATTTTAATGCTAGAATGGAAGTTGGTATTATACCACCACTCAACTAAACTCAACAATTATGCCCACATTCTTGGCCTGTCAACTGTCATGCAACTCAAATAACATTCCAAACATTGATTTAATCTCTCATTTTGTCCATCAAACTGAGGATGGTATGCACTACTAAGGTTAAGTTGTATTCCCACCAGCTTAAATAGTTCCTTCTAGAAGAGATTTGTGAAGATTCTATCCTTGCCAGACACAATTGAGTCAAGTAAACCATGAAACCTAAATACATAGTTGAGAAACAATTGTGACACCGGAACCAAAATAAAAAAAAAAAAAGAAAAAATGAAAAAGTCACTTTCCCAAATTTCACTCTCTCTCTCTCGTCTCACTCAATCTCTCCCTTTTTGTTTCTCTCTTTCTCCCAATCTCTCCCGTCACTCTCTCTCCTGTCTCCCTCAATCTCCCTCCCCCTCTCTCAATTTCTCCACCTCCCTCCCTCCATTTGCATACACACAAACTCTTATTTTCTCTCTCTCTATTTCATCTCTCGGCTTCTCTCCCTCGCATGCGACAGCTCTCTATCTCTCCCTTTCCTACTTGCACCCACGCACTTTGCTCTCTCTTTGCCGAGAGGACTTCTGCAAGCCCAAGCCGGCAGCAGTAGTGAGCCTTTGAAAACCCTAAGCCGAATATGCAATCATCCACCGCATAGGTAAGAATGACAGTTCTGAGTAAATAAATTAGGGTTTTTGAATGTTCTTAGTAATTAGGTTTAATTGCTGACGTTTATATCAATTTGGAAGCATTACAGATTCTAGACTGAAATGAATGATGCAAGGAAGCTAGGTCTATGAACTGCGAAAACCCTATGTGAGAGAAATTCTAATCCCTTCGATAAATTGACTGAATTTAATGTGAGAAATCCTGTATATGTCTTGAAAATGTGTGGGATTAGAATAAGAATGCATTTTCTGAAATTCATGATTTTTGCTTAATGAACATACTGCATTCTTTTAGTCATAACTCTCTCTGCACAAAAACAAATCATGTGAGGTTTTTTTGCATATGAAAGTAGACTCCCATATCTTGAAAATGAGGTATGATTCGTTGAAATCGGATAAGAAATGAAATTGTTATGATTTTTCAAAGAATTTTCGTGGTGCTGTTCTACCCCTCTTCTGGCTGCATGTTTCCCCCTAAATTTGAGATTATTTCTAGGCTGAATTCTGATAAGTGCTGAACATGACAATTGTAGATCTATGTCTTATCTTTAATTTGAGATAAGAATCATATGATTTGGATGTGTGTAATGAAAGTTATAGGCTTTTTCTCATGGCTGCGTAGATAGGAATTTTGAATTCTGGACTATGATGTTCAGGGACTTAGATGCCTTGCTATGATTTGAATGGATTTAGGACATAAGCAACAAAGTTGTGGTTTTATGTTTAATTTTTAAGTAAAAATTGGAATTTCCATGATCCAAGAAGTGTAGGTTAAGGTACGACTATTTTTTTTATAACATGTTGTGTCGGAAATTATTAGGAGGTTTGGAATTCGTGATGTATTGAGAAGAACCACTTTGCTCCAGTGTTGGTGTACGATTTAATGATTTATTTGTGACCAATATCTTAGATTAAGGCATTCGGGATTAAAAGAGGGGTATTCGATTTGGGAATTGGGAGTGATTACCCTCCCAAAAGGTGAGTGGACGGTTCATTGTGTTCTTAAATGAGAAATTTGTTTTAAAATTTGTTTTATAAATGATTTTGTAAGATTTTTATATGTTTAATATAAATTGTTTTGTGATTATGGATGGCTGAACTGAATTGTGAAATATGAATACATCCACTGTATTTATGAATGCATATGTGCCATATGTTAATTGATGTTATTTTATGAATTGCTATGGTAAGAAATTTATGATTATTTGTTGGAAATTATGGCACATGGTTTGTGAAATGAGGTGTTTGAGAAATGAAAGGTGCTGGTAGTTAATGGCTATAGTCATTCCTACCACAGAGTGACCCGACGGAGTGGCGTGGTTGGGGTTGAATGTGCGGGGGAGTTAGACGTCCCTCCCACCGCTGAAATCGTGTTATATCTGGTTTGCTCCCCGGTGAGGTACGAGTCAACGCCAATGAAGGGGATATGTTTTGAAACATTGGATGGAAAAACCTTTGGCGGGATTTCGTCTAGGTTTGGCCAGCCTAAGACGGGAGTGTTTTCGATGGGATCCCATGATTTTCTAATAGAATGATCAATGTGGATGTATGTTTTACAGATTGATTGAATTATTGAAATGCTTTTACATATATAAAGTGTGATTTTGATATATGCTTTGACTGTCCCACATTCACCTCTCATTTTGAACACAATCATACCATTGCACTCCACTTACTAAATATTCTCCAATACTCACCCTCTCTTAACATTTTACAGAGGATATTTAGTTCGGAGACTGCACGTGGGAGCTTGCGAAGGATTTTTGCTGATTTGTATAGGTTTTTAGTAACTGTAGACTTTGTGGGAATTATAGTTCATAGAACCATGGAAGGGAAGACTTGTATAATTCTTTTTGGTATGGATTTAATCAATATTTGTTTCATATATAGGAGCAAGTATTGATAGAATTCTTACTTTATTTATGTTGAAGCTGGTATATTTTGTTTTAAAAGTCCATTTTTGATAAAAATTTGTTGTTTAAATGGGACATTTGGACTTTATTTGATTTTTGGAAAGGCTAGGATGGCCGGATGCATGCATGTGAATTGGATTGGCCGAGTTGCAATGTTTGTGTGTTGATTTGAGTTAAACGGACTGGTACGTCCTTTGATTTTGTTGTCGAACTCTGAATTGGCTAGAATGGTCATATTGCATGAATGCATGTACAGGAACCCCCTCCCCAATTGTGTGTCGATACATGCTTGTGTGCACAGGGATGGACCGGATGGATCCTTTGCATGTGTATTGCTTATATATTTTCTTATTTTGGATGGATTATGAATTGGAATAATTGCTATACTGATTTGTAGTCTTGTAGACTCTCGATATATGGGTAGATTCCGTTTGTGTACCGAGACAACGCGGCGGTTGTCGTGTGATCGATCCGAGGATCGAAGCTCACGATTTTAAATGTTTAAGGTTTTGAACTACTTCCAAATGTCCAAATGGTTTTCCAAAGATTTTAAAATATTTGCTGTTTTGAAAATTTCTAATTTTTTTAGATTTACTTTTAAGAATATACAAAGGCCTTCCATGGATTTTTAGGGAATTAGGAATATCTTTTTTAAGGGGTTAAGTTATTAGTATTTCTCTTAACCCTGTTTACTAAACATAATTTTTCCCTTATAGATTGCCATGCCTCCACGAAGGAAAATGAGGAATGTGAATGAGATTCCTCTATAGGAGCATGGGGATGAGTCGTCCTCGCATGCTCTTCCTCCACCTGCGTCCACACCCCCGGCTCCTTCTCCTGGGATTCTGCTCCTCCTATCGTTGCTCTTCAGCCAGTAATAAAGTGGTGGAGTATCTTCGGAGCGCAGTATCAAGCTCCACAACCGTCTTCAGTCCCTCCACATGTTCCTCCTTCAGTGCTAGTTGCTATACCCAGTACCCTAGTAATACCTCCTCCAGTTGTTGCACCAATCAGCCATTCCCCAGTTCAATTGTCCAAATTAATCAAGGAAGCAAGGCAACTGGGATGTGAGGCCTTTTCAGCATCTGGTGATCCTGCAGAGGCAAAGAAATAGATCAAGAAGGTCAGAAAAGCTGTAACGGATATGGGAATAGAGTATAGTTTAAAACTCTTGGTAGCTGTGAGATTGTTGGACGAAGATGCTAGCACATGGTGGGATGGAGTAGAGGAAAGGGCAACTATACCTCTCACTTGGCACGATTTTCTTAGGGAATTCGGCTAGAGGTTCTTCACCCGATTCGATCAGGACTTGAAGAGAAAAGAATTCCTTCAGCTTCACCAAGGAAATCTGTCTGTGAAGGAATATGAGGCAAAATTTAGAAGTCTATTCTCATTCGTACCTGAGTTAATCACCTCCGAAGTGTACAGACGCTTCAAGTTTGAGGATGGCTTGAATCTGAATATCCGAGAGAAGATGTTGGTCATGGATGAGCACACATACTAGAACGTGTTGCAATTGGCCTTGAGGGCCGAACAGATGGTGCTTAAAAGGGGAAATGTTAGGGACCACCGTGGGAAGAAGAGGTTCGGCGGATTTGTACCGGACCAAAGCTCTAAGAAGAACAGAACTGCAGACTATCAAAATAGTGGATTTATTTTGGGATCGGTTGGATTTCTTCAAAGCCAATCAATTCATAGATCAAGTGCTCCTAGCACTGGGAATGTTGGATTAGGAGCAAAACCATGGAAAAGTGAAATGGGGACTTGCCTAAATTGCAAAGGGTATCATACGGGTCTGTGCAGAGGTCCTAAAAGATGCTATCACTATGGGAAGGAGGGACACCTCCGTTATTCTTGCCCTGAGTTGAAGGAAGAAGGGCAAGAAAGTCGTCAAGTCAGAGGTCCCTCTAGCAACTCCAAAACTGGCCCAGTTGGTTCAGCGACACCTTCTATCAGTACTAACCCTAGGACGGACACGGGAAGTAATGTTATAGCCACCTCCTCTCAGCGACCTCAGCCTAGATCTCAAGCTAGAGTCTTTACTATGACTAATGAAGAAGCCCAAGTTAATCTCGACGTAGTTACATGTAATTTTCATTTAAATTTAAGTTCAGAATTTGAAATGTGATATCTATGATTTATAATTATGATTTGATGATTTATGATTATGAATTAAGAATTTATGATTTATATTTATAGGTTTGATGAATATCTTTGGTGTTGATACTCATATACTCATAGATACCGGGTCGAATAATTCATTTGTGAGTTCGGAATTTGAGAGACATGTTGATAAGCCATTAGTCCCACTTGATGAAGAATTATTGGTTATCACCCCCTTGGGAGAGCATTTGATTAGGGATTCAGTATATAAGTCTTGTGAGGTGAAAGTTGGTGAGACAATCCTTAAAGCGGATTTGATTCCGTTGGATATGAAAGATTTTGACGCCATCCTAGGCATGGACTGGCTAAGCCTTCACCGAGTATCAGTGAACTGCTTCACTAAAGAAGTGGAATTTAGTAGGTCAGGGCATTCCCTACTTGTGTTCGTTGGTAAACGGCGAGTATTGCCAAACTGTGTGATTTCAACTCTCGAAACACGGAGATTAGTACATAAGAGTTGTGAAGCTTACTTAGCTCACATCATTGACACTATGGTGGAAAGCCCTAATCTAAGCGATGTTCCTATGGTGAATGAGTTTCTGGATGTCTTTCCGGAAGAGTTGCCTGGTTTTCCACCGATCTGGGAGTTTGATTTTACTATAGATCTTGTTTCCGGCATAGCGTCAATCTCTATTCCTCCTTATCGAATGGTACCGGCAGAATTGAAAGAGTTGAAGGTCCAACTTCAAGAGTTGTTAGATAAGAGATTCATCCGATCGAGTAATTCGCGTTGGGGTGCTCCGGTTCTGTTTGTAAAGAAGAAAGATGGCACGTTTCGGTTGTGTATCTATTATCGACAATTAATAAGGTGACCATAAAAAACAAATACCCCTTGCCAAGGATTGATGACTTGTTTGATCAACTCCAAGGGGTCAGTGTATTCTCTAAGATAGATTTGAGGTCCGACTATCACCAGTTACAGATAAAGGAAGATGATGTCTCCAAGATTGCGTTTAGGACGCAGTATGGGCATTATGAATTCTTGTTGATGCCATTTGGTTTGACGAATGTTCCAGTAGCTTTCATGGACCTTTTGAATCGAGTTGTTCACTCCTATCTCGATAAGTTTGTCATTGTTTTCATTGACGACATACTTGTGTATTCTAAAAATGATGAAGAGCATTCAAATCATCTTCGGATTGTGCTGCAGACTCTCCGAGATAAGCAATTATTTGCTAAGTTCTCAAAGTGTGAATTCTGGCTGAAGGAAATTGGCTTTTTGGGACATATGGTATCCGGAGAAGGAATATTTGTTGATCCTAAGAAAGTTGAGGCGATTCTAAAATGGAAACAATCCAAAAACGTCACTGAGGTGCGTAGTTTTCTCGGTTTGGCTGGGTACTATTGAAGATTTGTAGAGGGCTTTTCCAAGATTGCAACTCCGTTGTCTGGCTTGACGCGGAAGGGAATCAAGTTTGAATAGATAGATAAATGTGAGCAGAGTTTTCAAGAATTCAAAAGGAGTCTCACGTCAGCTCCTATACTCGTTCTTCCTACCACCGGTGATGATTATGTTATCTACAACAATGCCAGTAAACAATGGTTAGGATGCGTCTTGATGCAGGGTAACAGAGTTTCGCCTACGCTTCTCGACAGTTAAAGAAGCATGAGTTGAATTATTCTATACATGATCTAGAGCTTGCTGTTATCATATTCACTTTGAAGATTTAGCGACATTACTTGTACGGAGCCACCTGCAGGATCTTTACTGATCACAAGAGTCTGAAATATTTGCTTATCCAGAAAGAGCTCAACTTGAGGCAAAGGAGTTGGTTAGAACTGATTAAAAACTATGATTTGGTGATTGACTATCACTCGAGTAAGGCGAATGTAGTTGTGGATGCTCTAAGCCACAAGTCATCATCTTCTCATTCTCAAGCGGGTTCTTATCTCTCATGCCTTGTTGGACTTTGTGCTCTTGGAGTCAAATTTGCTTATGATGACAATGGCACATTATTGGCGAAGTTTGAAATTCGACCAACCCTGGTGGACCGTATTAAACAGCTCCAAGCAACTAATGAGGAGCTAAAGCAGATAGTGGAGAAGGTTCGTAAGGGGAAACTGGTGATTTTCATATTCGGGAGGATGACATGGTGATGTATGGAAAACGGATTTGTGTTCCCAAAAATGATGAATTTCGGAAAGCCATTCTTGAGGAAACACACTTTTTGGCTTATGTTATGCATCCCGAAAGCACTAAAATGTACCGAACCATCAAAGAAACTTATTGGTGGTCGGGATTGAAGCAGAAAATAGCCGAATTTGTAGCAAGGTATTTAGTGTGTCAACAAATCAAGACCGAACATCAGAAACCGGCCGGAACACTTCAACCATTGCCTATACCCGAATGGAAATGGGAGTATATTACTATGGACTTCGTGGTAGGATTGCCATGTACTCCGAGTCGTCACGATGCCATTTGGGTGATAGTGGATAAACTCACAAAATCGGCACATTTTCTCCCAATTCAAAATACTTATTCTTTAGAAAGGTTAGCGAAGTTATATCTTGATGAGATTGTTCGACTCCACGGAATTCCATTATCGATTGTATCAGATCGTAATCCCCGATTCACATCTAGATTTTGGCCTAAGTTACAAGAAGCCTTGGGTACCAAATTGAAATTCAGTACTACATTTCATCCGCAGACTGATGGGCAATCTGAACGTACAATCCAAACATTGGAAGACATGTTGAGAGCATGCGGTATGGATTTCCAAGGGAGTTGGGATAGGCATCTCTCGTTGATCGAATTTGCACACAACCACAGCTACCAATCTAGTATTGGTATGCCTCCCTATGAAGCTCTCTACGGAAGAAAATGTCGGACTCCATTTTGTTGGGATGAAGTTGGAGAACAGAAGATTGAAAGTATTGAATTGATTGAAACTACCAAGGAAAAGGTGAAGCTAATTCGGGAAAGAATGAAGGTAGCACAAGATCGGCAAAAGAGCTACGCCGACAAGAGAAGAAAACACTTGGAGTTTGAAGTAGGGGATAGGGTATTTTTGAAAGTCTCTCCTTGAAAGGGTATCATCCGATTTCAGAAATGAGGAAAGTTAAACCCTTGATATATCGGACCATTCAAAATCATTGAAAGAGTTGGGAAGGTGGCATATCGGTTGAAATTGCTGTCGGAGTTGCAGAGGATCCATAACGTTTTTCACGTCTCAATGTTGAGAAAGTACTTATAAGATCTTTCACACGTATTGGAAGTACCTCCGGTAGAGTTGAATGAAAATTTAAGTTTCAAGGTACAACCGGTGAAAATCATTAATCGACAAATCAAGCAGTTGAGGAGTAAACAAATCCCCATGTCAGGGTATTGTGGGAAAGTAATCAAGTGAAAGAGGAAACTTGGGAGACTGAAGAGCTGATACGAAAACAGCACCTCCAATTGTTTGATGTATAAATTTTCTTTTAAATTTCGAGGACGAAATATCTTTTTAGGGAATTAAGTATTGTGATACCGGAACCAATAAAAAAAAAGAGAGAAAATGAAAAAAGTTACTTTCCCAAATTTTACTCTCTCTCTCCCGTCTCACTCAATCTCTCCCTCTCTGTTTCTCTCTTTCGGCCAATCTCTCCCATCACTCTTTCTCCAGTCTCCCTCAATCTCCCCCTCTCTCAATTTCTCCACCTCCCTTCCTCCATTTACATACATACGAACTCTTATTTTCTCTCTCTATTTTATCTCTCGGCTTCTCTCCCTCATGCGCGACAACCCTCTGTCTCTCCCTTTCCTGCTTGCACCCGCGCACTTTGCTCTCTCTTTGTCGAGAGGACTTCTGCAAGCCCAAGCCGGCAGCAGTAGTGAGCCTTTGAAAACCCTAAGCCGAATCTGTAATCATCCACCGCGTAGGTAAGGATGTCAGTTATGAGTAAATACATTAGGGTTTTTCAATGTTCTTAGTAGCTAGGTTTAATTGCTAACCTTTATATCAATTTGGAAGCGTTACAGGTTCTAGACTGAAATGAATGATGCAGGGAAGCTAGGTCCGTGAACTGCGAAAACCCTAGGTGAGGGAAATTCTAATCCCTTTGATAAATTGAATGAATTTAGTGTGAAAAATCCTGTATATGTCCTGAAAATGTATGGGATTAGAATAAGAATACATTTTCTGAAATTCATGATTTTTGCTTAATGAACATATTGCGTCCTTTTAGTCATAACTCTCTCTGCACAAAAGCAAATCATGTGAGGTTTTTTTTGCATATGAAAGTAGACTCCCATATCTTGAAAATGAGGTATGATTCGTTGAAATCGGGTAAGAAATGAAATTGTTATGATTTTTCAAAGAATTTTCGTGGTGCAATTCTATCCCTGTTCTGGCTGCATGTTTCCCCCTAAATTTGAGATGCTTTCTAGGCTGAATTCTACTAAGCGCTGAACATGAAAGTTGTAAATCTATATCTTATCTTTAATTTGAGATAAGAATCATATGATTTGGATATATGTAGTGAAAGTTATAGGCTTTTTCTCATGGCTGCACAGATAGGAATTTTGAATTCTGGACTATCATGTTCAGGGACTTAGATGCCTTGCTATGATTTTAATGGATTTAGGACATAAGCAACAAAGTTGTAGTTTTATGTCTAATTTTTAAGTAAAAATTGGAATTTCCATGATCCAAGAAGTGTAGGTCAAGGTACGGCTATTTTTTTTTATAACATCTTGTGCCAGAAATTATTGAGAGGTTAGGAATTCGTGATGTATTGAGAAGAACCACTTTGCTCCAGTGTTTGTGTATGATTTAATGATTTATTTGTGTCCAATGTCTTAGGTTAAGGCATTCGGGATTAAAAGAGGGGTATTCGATTTGGGAATTAGGAGTGATTACCGTCCTAAAAGGTGAGTGCACGGTTCATTGTGTTCTTAAATGAGAAACTTGTTTTAAAATTTATTTTATAAATGATTTTGTAAGATTTTTACATGTTTTATATAAATTGTTTTGTGATTGTGGGATGGCTGAGTTGGATTGTGAAATATGAATACATCCACTGTATTTATGAATGCATGTGTGTCATATGTTAATTGATGTTACTTTATGAATTGCTATGGCAAGAAATTTATGATTATTTGTTGGAAATTATGGCACATGATTTGTGAAATCAGGTGTTTGAGAAATAAAAGGTGCTGGTAGTTAATGGTTATAGTTATTCCCACCACGGAGCGACCTGATGGGGTGGCGTGGTTGGGGTTGGATGTGCGGGGGAGTTAGACGTCCCTCCCCCTGCCGAAGTCGTGCTATATCTGTTTTGTACCCCGGTGAGGTACAAGCCAACGCTAAGGAAGGGGGTATGTTTTGAAACATTGGATGGAAAAACCCTTGGCGGGATTTCGTCTAAGTTCGGCTAGCCTAAGACGGGAGTGTTTTCGATGGGATCCCATGATTTTCTGATAGAATGATCAATGTGGAAGCATGTTTTACAGATTGATTTAATTATTGAAATGCTTTTGCATATATAAAGTGTGATTTTGAGATATGCTTGATTATCCCACATTCATCTTTTATTTATGAACACAATCATACCATTGCACTCAACTACTGAATATTCCTCAATACTCACTCCTCTCTTAATATTTTACAGAGGATACTTAGTTCGGAGACTGCACGTGGGAGCTTGCGAAGGATTTTTACTGATTTGTATAGGTATCTAGCAAATGTAGAATTTTTGGGAATTGTAGTTCATAGAACCACGGAAGGGAAGACTTGTATAATTCTTTTTGGTATGGATTTAATCAATATTTGTTTCATATATAGGAGCAAGTATTGATGGAATCCTTACTTTGCTTATATTGAAGTTGGTATATTTTGTTTTAAAAGTCCATTTTTGGTAAAAATTTGTTGTTTAAATGTAACATTTGGACTTTATTTGATTTTTGGAAAGGTCGGGATGGCCGGATGCATCATGTGAATTGGATTGGCCGAGTTGGCCATGTCTGTGTGCTGATTTGAGTTAAATGGACTGTACGCCCTTTGATTTTGTTGTCGAACTCTGAATTGGCTAGGATGGCCATACTGCATGAATGCATGTGCAGGAACCCTCTCCCCAATTGTGTGTCGACGCATGCTCTTGTGTACAAGGATGGACCGGATGGGTCTTTTGCAAGTGTATTGCTTATATGTTTTCTTATTTTGGATGGATTGTGGATTGGAATAATTGCTGTACTGATTTGTAATCTTGCGGAGTCTCGGTATATAGGGAGGTTTTGCTAGTGTACCGAGACAATACGGCGGTTGTCATGTGATCGATCCGAGGATCAGGGTGTAACAACAATTGTGCCATTTTCATGGCTGTATAGGGGTGTTGTAATGCAATGAATTAGCTAAATTTAGTTAGCCTATCAATCACCAACATGATGATATTATATCCTTGAAACTCAGATAACCATTCAATAAAATCTATGCTAACTTGTGTGCAAGCCTGGGTAGGAATTGGCAATGGTTGCAGCAATCCTGGACAAAGCTTGTTTTCATGCTTATTTCTCTGACATATGTTACATTCTTACACAAATTTGCCAATAAAATACAGTTTTTACTCTGTGCCAAGTACTCTTCTATCCAAAATGTCCCCCCATAGCTGAATAGTGCATGGTTGTATAATTTTGGTTATGAGTTAGGAACCATTTTCCAATATATCTTCCTTTTGTACTTTATTATTCCTCCTTGCAATTGATAATCCTTCTTACTGTCTGGGTCAACCACCAACTGGGCTATCAAATTTTGGCAGGTTTCATCTCCTTCATAGCTTTGAGTTACTTCCTTTAACCATTGTGGCTAGATTACAGACATGGTAATCATAATTCCTTCTTGTTGGTTTTTTGACAATTCTTCCTGTCTTAATAAGGCATCTACAACTTTGTTCTCTGTCCCTTTTTTATACTAGATTTCATAATCTAATCCCAACAATTTAGTAAGCCATTTGTGCTGAGAAGAGTGGGTCAACTTTTGCTTTAACAAGTATTTCAAGCTTTGGTCATCAGTTCTAATAATGAAGTGATATCCTATCAAATAATGCTTTCATTTGGTGACTAGCATGACTACTACTAAAAGTTCCTTCTCATATATGGAAAGTCCTCGATTCCTAAGACCTAAAGCCTTACTTAGGAAGGCAATTGGTTGGCCTTCTTGCATCAACATAGCTCCCCAACTTTTAGAGCAAACATCTATCTCAATAACCAAATACTTAGAGAAATCAGGATGTCTCATTACAGGTGCTATAATCATTGTTCTTTTCAGGTGTTGGAAAGCCTTTTCTACTTCCTTATTCCACTGAAATTTGTCTTTCTTAAGGAGATCATTTAGATATTTGGTTATAAGACCATAATTTTTGACTAACATCCTAACCTCCTGTAATATCCTGTTAGTCTTAGGAAACTTCTAAGAGTTTTAACAAAATAAGAAGTTGGCCAAGAAGAAATGCAATCTGTCTTCTGAGAATCCATCTTAACCCCTTCATCAGATCCTATATGGCCTAAATACTCTACCTGATTTTGAGCAAAGGTAAATTTGGATAGTTTGGCAACCAACTGGTTTTGTTTCAATAATAGAAGTATTTAGTTCAGGTACTGCACATGTGAGTGACGATTAGGACTATATACTAAGATATTATCAAAAAAATACCAGTACTGATTTCTTGAGATAAGGCTGAAAAATGTGGTTAACAAGTGCTTGAAATGTTGCAGGAGCATTAGTGAGGTCAAATAGCATCACCAAAAATTCAAAATGGCCATAGTGAGTCTAAAAAGCAGTTTTGTGCACATCTTGAGGCTTGACCCTTATTTGGTGGCATCCAACTCTCAAATCTATTTTGCAAAATAGCCTAGATCCATGAAGTTCATCTAGTAATTCATCAATGTTTGGTATTAGATATTTGTCCTTAATAGTAAGGTCATTAAGCTATCTATAATATACACAAAACCTTCATGTGCCATCCTTATTTTTCACCAATAGCATAGGGGATGCAAATGGACTTGTGTTTTGGCTGACAATACCTTGATTCAACATTTCCTGGACTAACTTTTCAATCTCCACCTTGTGATAGTATGGATATCCGTATCACCTTAATTTGAAGGGTTGAGCATCAGGTTTAAGTAGGATAAAGTGATCATAAGGTCTTGCTGGAGGGAGAGCATTTGCTTGTACAAAAACTTCTTCAAATTGTTTAAGCAATGTAGTAATGGGTTGTGGAATGTATTCTGGACTACTAGAAAGTATGTTGCGGCTCTGTAACTATTGCTTTTTAAGTTCCCTGGTGTTTTTTTCCCACAAACCAATCTCATTATGGAGTTTTCTGCCTTACCAACCAACACAACTTCCCCTTCCTTATCAGCCAGTTTAATGTGCAGCAATTTGAAGTCGAAGGTTATGGGGCTGAAGTTATATATCTAGTCCACCCCTAAAATGATAGCCCAACCTACCAATCTGATGACTCTTAGATCAAAGGTAAAACCATATACTTGTATATTCCATTTAACATTCGTAACTTTAGTATAACTTGATACTTAACTGCCATCTGCAAGTATGGCATGCAATGGTTCCTTATGTTCTTCCTGAATCTTAAGTTCCTCTACCAATTGTTGACTAAGGAAACTATTAGAACTCCCGATATCTACAAGGATCGACATAATGACTCTATACAATGTTCCATTTAGAGCTATTGTTTTTCACTTAAGAGAACTAGAAAGGGTATAGATGGATACTTCTACAGCTTTTCCACTTGATTCTTCAGTCTCTGATTCATCTTTAGTTGCTAATATCACATTTAAGTGCTTAAGTTTGCATTGATGTCTAGGTGAAAACTTGTCTCCACATTTGAAGCAGAGGTTGTTAGCCCTTCTAAACTGTTTTTCTTGTGAAGATACTCTAGTCATTCCTTCCTCCTTGTTGGCAATCCACTTGGAGCTAGCAGTTTGCTTGTCTGTGCTCTTCACCCCACTCTTTCCTTCTGCCTAATCCCACCCTTTGCATGGTCCTGCTCTTTTCATTTTTGTCAGCTTCAGTGATTGTTCTTTAAGCATAACAATTTCAAATACTTGGAACAAAGAAGTAGGTTTCATTATCCTTAGTATAGGCTTGATTTCTTCTTATACTCTACTAATAAAGCTTGAAATGAAGTAATATTTTGTTAGCTTAGGGTTCTTTTGAAGCATGATGGCCCATAATTCTTCAAACTTTTCTTGGTACTCTGCCACTGAACCTAATTGTTGTAACTTGTTGAACTCTTCTATTTCATCTTGGACTCTTTTTGCTTCAAATCGTTGACACAAGAGTCTAGCAAACTGTTCCTATTCCATCTCCTTCTTCTCCTCATGTTCTTCCTAAATCTTAAGTTCTTCTACCAATTGTTGACTAAGGAAACTATCAAAACTCCCAGTATCTACAAGGATTGACATAATGACTCTATACAATGTTCCTTTTAGAGCTATTGTTTTTCACTTAAGAGAACTAGAAAGGGTATAGATTGAGACCTCTACAGCTTCTCCACTTGATTCTTCAGTCCTTGATTTGTCTTTAGCTGCTAATATCACATTCAAATGCTTAAGTTTGCATTGATGTCTAGGTGCAAACTTGTCTCCACATTTGAAGCAGAGGTTGTTAGCCCTTCTAAACTGTATTTCTTGTGAAGATACTCTAGTCATTCCTTCCTCCTTGTTGGCAATCTAATTCATGCTAGCAGTTTGCTTATCTATGCTCTTCACCCCACTCTTTCCATCTGCCTAATCCCACCCTTTGTGTTGTCCTGCTCTTCTCATTTTTGTTAGCTCCAGTGATTGTTCTTGAAGCATAACAATTTCAAATGCTTGGAACAAGGAAATGGGTTTCATCATCCTTAGTATAGGCTTGATTTCTTCTTTTACTTTACTAATAAAGCTTGAAATGAAGTAATATTTTGTTAGCTTAGGGTTCTTTTGAAGCATGATAGTCCATAATTCTTCAAACTTTTCTTGGTACTCTACCATTGAACCTTATTGTTGTAACTTGTTGAACTCTTCTACTTCATCTTGGACTCCTTTTGCTTCAAATCATTGACACTTGCGTTATTCTTCGAACCTTTTTTCCATGACTATATAGTTTTCTTTGATTTCTACTACCAATTCTTGCATTTTGTTTTCTTGCTTCTTGAGTTGTTCATCGATAGCTTTAAATCTGATGCCCTTAGCCATGTCTGGTAATTTGTCCAAGGATTCATGAGATCTGATACCAAATTCTGTCATGACCCAAGTAACTAAGCTGAAGAATTCTTTAGTTCAGTAGACTAAATATTCTTGATAAAAAGGAGAATATGTAGGGAAAATGGGATGGAGAACAGAACTTGTAGTCAAATGGTAGTGCTCTGCAAGTTTGTAACTATAGAAGGTGAAGTATATTCTGGGTTATAGAAAATGTTAAGATCACAGAAGAGGCTGTAGAAGAGAAGAAGAGAGAGGATGAGAGAGAGAGAGAGAGAGAGATGCAGAAGTGGGAGGTTAGAAGAAAGACAAAAACTTCATTCATTCATTTCTTCACTTCTCTTCTAGACTTATAACCCTTCTTATGTACATTCAAGAACAACCTTTAACAACTCATTCTAATAACTTCAACTAAGCTCTAACAATTCAATCTTGATCTAGTTACAGTTTAGTTACCAACAGTTAGATTGTTGATTTGTAGTTAGGAACTAGCCATTGGATTTGAAAACATATAATGGCTATTACAGGTAATTCGAAGTGTGCATGGGTATTACCTGACCCCGAATTTATCTCTTCAAAATAGGTATTACCTGATCCGACTTAACGTACATTCCTTTTGTTCGTCTCAACAAGGACCTGAGTATGGGTTGCAGGCTCGACCAGGTTTTATAGCCGGCTCAAGTAATATCATGACTAAAGGGAAATCAAGTCTGTGTGTTCAGCCCGTAGATTGGGCCTAGCAATTATAACCAAGTCTAATCCTAGCATAGGGTCGGGCTAAACTTCCATAAAAGGTCCCCAAGTCTCATGTCTCACTATTATTAAATTCAACAAACTTTTAAAAATAGGGTCAAGTCTCTCATTTATCGTACCGGTAGAGACAAACTAATTCTCAATCCGATCGGAATCCCATTGCATACAACCTGAATCTTAATCTTCAATGACCTTACTCTCAATCTGTTCGGAATCCCATCACAGACCCCCTATCTCAATCTTCAATCACTTTTTTCTTACAATCTTTATTTCTGGGACAAAGATCAGTTCGAGAATTCACTTTTCATAGAAGTGAAATCAAATTACATTATTTTTTTTATTGTATCCAACTAATAAAAATAATTACTAAAATTAAAATTTATAATTTTAAAACATTTACTTGGTTTTAAGCACAACAAACTGAGAAAAAACAAAAGGAGGGCAATGAAAAAAGACAAACTCCCCAAACCCATTGATCAAACAAATGAGTCCTCCTATTGAATGCATAAATGGTACAAGGGACTCCAGGCTTACCCTAGTAAAGGGATTCAACTATTTTCCTTTTTAAAGACGAGAAATAGATAACTTGGCAAATGATCAATTTTCTCTCTATTCTTCTCCTAAGCATGTGAGCTTTATTATCCATCAGAAGTAAACAAGGGCACAAAACTAAATCATAAGTTTGGGATGACCACATGTGTGTGCACCATAATAGGTTTGATTAAAATCTTTTCGCTATTTTTTTATAAACAATCGGTATCCAGAATTATATTTTGATTAAACCGATTCGACTGTTGTTGGGACCAATTTAAGGAAAAACTCTAATAACATAATTTTTTACATTCTCAAATATTTTATTAAAACTTAGTTAAGAGACCTAATACTCTTACTCAATAGATCGATTATCCATTAATTCCTTTCACTATTTGTCTTGTATAATAAAAAAGAAAAATATTATGAGATTAATAATTATTTCTCAAAATATTAGCTTTGATATTTTTTTTCGTTTAAAATTTTTCCCACATCCATAGTGCTAATTAAGCTGCAAAAATATGATACTAAAATGCAGTTACTCGTATTTCTTCCTTTACTCTCAATCGATGACTTTGTTGCAACATTTCTCCAACTCTCTCTCTTTCTCTGTGACAACCTTTGTGAAAAAATATACTGAAAATATCTCTAGTTTGAAAATAATTTCTTGATTCAATTTCAACGTCAAGGGTTCAAATACAAGTAATTTTAAATACGAAACAAAAACGGTGCAACACTTGGTGAATTCCATGGCCTCTTGTACTCCTTCAATTTTGTTTTCTTTTATTGGTCAATTTTCTATACTAAATTGTGAATTGAGTTTTCCTTTTTTTTTTTTTTTAATTTTTTTCCCAGGTTTTTGGTAAATTTCATTCTCAAATCATAATCAGTTTATGAAGGTTAAGATTGTGTGTATCTTTGGTAGATTTATTTTTATTTTATTTATTTTGCTTATTATTGTATTCAAAATTTAGTCTTTTGAGTTTTTGGTCACCTAAATTTAATATTAATTATTAATTACAATAGTACTTTAATTCGTGTATTTAGAGTTAGCCACAAATAATATGTAAGGTGAGAGAAAAATGATTTAAATAGATTTGTACGTCGGCCATTTAATTCTCCTGATAAAATATAATAGAACAACTGACTTTATAAAGTTTAATAGAACAGACGAATTCATATAATCCAATAAAAGTTAAATTAAATATAATTGTCGAAAAAGGACAAACCCCTTTTTATATCTCTTTTTGTTATTTTATTTTGCTATTTTATTTTGTTAATGAAACTAAAATTTGGATTTAGGTGGCAGTTAGCAAGAGGCAAAACGTCTACAAAACTAAGCTTTTTAATGAAATTTTAATAAAAATCTATTAAAATAATCTCCATTTTAGATTTTTTAATATACAAATTCTACTTTGTAAAAATTTTAGGGATACACAAATGTGCTCTTACAATGATTTTGGTGTTCAGTATGTTTGGTTGTCAACGAAAATAAAATAATTTGGAAAGAATTTATAAAAATTGAAATCTTTTCTTGAACTATATTTAACCTATTGATCACCAAAAATGAATTGATTAAATTATACCAAACATTTGCCTGCGGGATAATGGTAAAAATTAAGTGGTTAAATTTTTAAGTGGGTCAAAAATATATATCAAACTTTAAAACAGAAAGACTTGATGGAATGTACTAGGTAACAAAAGAGAAAAAAAATATATAATAAAAAATCTTGAAATATAGGTAATGTTGGAGGTGGATTTAACTCCATAAATAATGGCTTTGCTGACTCGAATGAGTTGTTTGGTCATCTATCGATCTTGATTAATAAGACCTGCAAAAAACCATCGAAGGGTGCTCCAGTGAGGAAAACTCTAACATTTAAGTCAGATAGCGATTTTCAAAAAGAAAAATAGTCTGAAAAGAGATCCGTTATGATTTTGTGTGATATGTGTAAATTCAGAGAGCGTACCTGACCAATAGGTATAATGATATATATATAGTTTTCATGTATGAATTTCATATGCCTTCGGGACGTTAAAACCTAATTTCCTTATGGAGGTATCCCGAGATTCTCGGTTGCTTAATGAAATTTTAAGCAATTCGGAATCTTACCAATGGGAAAAGTTTCAATTTATCAGGGGATTATTTTCTTTATTGACAGTAGTTAAAGGTTTCCTTCTTGATTATGGGAGGTTGTCTTCACATTCTAAGGGAAAATGAATATTACTTTTAGTCGAATGATGGAATGAAGCACCAAGGAGATTCAAGAGCCGATTAGATAGCTATAGAGAAGAGTTTGGTCAATATGTACCAAGAGGGTGAGTCATGCCTACCCGTCTAGAAGATAAATGTCATATTGACAACACGTTTTTGTTCGCTATGTTCATTGGGCTATGGATTCGAAGAGTTTCAAGTCTCGCGATAATGGGCCTTTGGGTCCCGTTCCTTCATTTGGCCCCCGACTCCTTTTGTTGTTTCATAGGAAAAGTTTAATGAGTAGCATTAAATGGATAACAATTCGAAAAGATGTTAGTACACTGCATTAAATGTGGTACGTACTACTTCGATTCTCACGAATCGTCTTTGATAAGAAAAGACATCATTCATTTGGGTCATGTCTTATTTTTGACAGTTTTATTTTTCACATAGAGAGGTAATTCATAGTTTTGTTAGAGATTCATAAGTGACTCTTGGAGAAAGATCAAATCAAAAATTGCTAAGGGTTTTTCGCTATATGCTTGCCAGATATCAATGATATTAGGAGCATCATGGTGAAAAATGAACTCCGGGACGTTCAAAATGACATGTTACTAGGGGACGATTGCATTATTTAGTCAGCTACAGATGATGATAGGGCAAATAGGGTACTTGAAGGTTTTGTTTTGGTGTACAACCATAGTTTTAAGTTCGATTTAAAAGTATTGTATACAGGTCCGCTTGCTCGGGTCCTGCTCCATTGAAAAATATATCCGACGATATTGATTTTGAGCACTTGGCATTTGGTGATAGTCGTGATGTCGTTAATGAGTTTTTGTAGCCTCTGTTTCGACTTCGAGATTTTTGCTTCTTCTTTATCCTCAAGAGGTGTAGTCGTTCCACAGAACATTGGTAGCGTTTGCAAACCAGGTCAGAGTTGGGTTGCAAATTCTTCTATAAGGAGACCATTGACGAGAGTTGGATGTACGACTACTTATTCATGGAGTTTTTGAATAGAGATTTCATGCCCACATTGCCAAGGACCGATGAGGAGTCTGTATACACTAAATGTAATAACCTAAATGAGGTGAATAGATTATTTAAAGATTTTGACTAATTTTTTATAACTAAAATCAATGACCTATTTAAAAAAAAATTAAACAAAGTAAAAGAACTCTAAAGAGAAATCGACACATACACAATTTATAGTAGTTTTACCTTTTTGGTGTACATCCACTTCCAGTGTTCACCTGGACTTTTAAATCCATTATTCTATCCAATCAACTTACAAACTAGCTTCTTAAGGTGCTAGTAAAACTTACAAATATTTTTCAAATACTTCCACTTACTTTTTACAGGAGCAAGAAAAACCTAATCTGATTTATCTCATGTCAACTCTTAAGCCCAAATAAAAATGGCAAGATTCTGATTTTTTACAACAAATGGAAACTGAATATAATGAGCAGATGTGTTTTTGATCTACAAAAAGTGTTCACAATAGACAGATTAATTTCTAAGAAATGAAAAATAGAGTTTGTCAAAAATTGTTCAGACTTCACAAGAGATGCATTCTTCTTCCTCCTTGAGTTGTTCTTATAGTTAGAGAAGAAGATTTAGTCGTTGATATCCATTGAATACATTGTAGAGGTTTGTGAGGTTGGTAAATAGTACATTAAATTCAAAATAGCTTTTCTGAATGAATGAACATTAGATACAACAAATCAATCTTCCAAGACTTTATACAGACTTGACTTTACATTTTGAATTCTTGGGTTTGCTTGATGAGTGATCAAGTCTACTTGTTATAATTCGAATGTGAGAGACAAGAGAACTTATTTAGTATATGAGTAGACTTCAAATATAGCAAGTCTTCTTATGGGAAAGTTGAGTCGCCTCATCATTGATTTTTGATTTACAAAACGACTTATGTTTATAGATAAGGCAACTTACAAACCTGATTTCATTTAGATTAGGTCGCCTTGGATGGATTTTGAGTCTACTTGTCTTAATCACAGACTCATACTTCTGTGACATTAAGTGGACAAGTCATCTTACACTTATCCTTGAGTCGACTTGTACCTTTTGATTTCTAAGGTTAGGTTATCTTATAGTCTGGTGAGGTCGTTTTGACTTTGTGCAGACTTAAATTTCTAAGATTCATGTTTGTCAGGTCATCTTGTGCTTATAGTTGGGTCGCATTGGGTGTGTACAGACATAGGCTTCTGAGACTTGTTTCCTCAGATCATCTTGTGCTATTGTTTGGGTTACCTTGGGTGTGTACGGACATAGACTTCTAAGACTTGTTTTCCTCAGGTCGTCTTGTACTATTGGTTGGGTTACCTTGGTGTGTACAGACATAAACTTCTAAAAATTGTTTTTCTCAGGTCATTTTGTGCAGACTTCTGAGACTTGTTTTCCTCTAGTAGTTTTGTGCTATTGGTTGTGTCACTTTGGGTGTGTGTATTTAGCCAATTTTTTTTCATTCATGTCTTCAAGTCGACTTCTACTACTGAAGCAAGGCGACTTCCCCATCCAAAAATTCAATTTTAACAATTTTTATTATTTTTCTCAAATTTTAATTAGTTAACCCAATATCAATTTTTATTACCCCTAATCATCATTAAAACTTATTTTACTCAACAATCTTTCCCTTTTTTATGATGACAAAATATAATTTAAAATAAATGTTAAAATTGTTTGAAAAATTACCAAATACTCCCCCTCAACCAATGCTATACCATTTTAATTTTCAAAACATCTATGTTTAGCTTGAATTCTTAACTTTCCTTCAAATTGAGCATATTAACCATCTAATATCCTCTCCCCCTTAGCTTAGTACCACCACAATCTACAACTATTCTTCATACTTCTAATTCCTCAAGACCAAGGCAATAGAGATTACATTTCAACCTAATCAATCAATCCATATTCATACCTTAACAAATTATAATATACACTACAATCATCACATATTCATGCCAATGCTTCAACAATCAAAGATTCAACTAGAACATCCCAATACATGATCAAGCCAATGCTTTAACAATCAAAGTTTCAACCAATCAATTAACCAAAACGTCCCAATACATGATCAATGCATGATCAATTTTAAACCAATACCAATTTCTTCTCCCCCTTTTTGTCATCAACAAATGTGGAACAAAAAAAATGTAATGTTAGAGAGCAAAAATATTTAAATAATTCACCAAATTCAAGAAAATAAAACCAAAAGATATTTGTCACCCGAGTGTGCAATTGATGAAAAGAAAATAAAACCAAAAGAGTTTATATTTGTAGTCATCTTTACAAATTTTGTTAGCTGATAACCTAGAATAAAGATAAAAAGATAACAAAATAAGCTGTGGGTTTTGTTAGACAAGTTACTCATGAAGGAAGGTCATGGACGGTTCAAACTATGAAGAATTAGAAGGACCATCTTGATCCTTTCAAATTAAGGATTCTAGTGAGTTCATCTTGTCATGAATTTTTTGATTTTGGTTTTTTAATTCATTCAGTCTTACCTGGGTATGAGAATTTTGGTCTTCAATTCTAAGGAGCTGAGCTTGTATATGCATCAATGCTCCCCAAATTATGTCCATTGTGACTTTAGAGGAAGAGAGGGAGGGAATGATGTGGATGGACCGCCAAATAAGGGGGTAAGTTATAGATTTTGTTCTCTATCTTCATCAGAGGGACCTTCTCCAAATGGTTCACTTGACCCTGTTTCATCCCTTTTTCTTTTATTGCCCCTACTTCTTGATCATCATCAATCTTCTCCCAAACTCAATTCTTATATACCCACTTAGCCTTTTTCAGTAAGAGTTTACCAATCACACGTCTCATACTTAATTAGTAGTGATCTCCTTTTTCAAGTCAGTTTTGTTTACAATCAGAATATCAGTAATCAGAGAACAATAGGGAAGCTTTGCAGACTTTGTCTTTGCTACAACAATCATAAAATAGGAAACTACGAAATGAAATCTAGGGTTTTTACTATTCATAATATATGCCATTAACCAAATATCTTTCGTGGTTTTGTTTGTGTAATTGCCACCTTTAGGTCTAAGAACATGAGTGATAATAAAATAAAGAATGCGTTCATGAACTCTCAAATTCTCAGCATTCAAATCTACCTCCTCTATCTCCGTCAAATTGTCATTCTCAAATACATTTTTTGCACATTCAATTTGACTATACTTCATGTACTCTTCGCATTCGCTAAATGGAGTTCATTTTAAGTTACACATTATGTACATAACCTTAGGAATAAGCACTATTTGCTTCCCTTTAATGTGTGTCTTGAATGAACAAGACTCCAATCCCGTAGGAAAGTAATAGTGAATTTCCATCACATGTTCTCCAGTTTCATCAATCACTTCTATATTGTTGTAGAACTTTCTAACCAAGTGATCATATACATCTTCATTTGGACTCATCAACGAATATGGTAGGATGTGTAAAATGTGTTCCTCATATGGAAAGTTAATTTTATTCAGAAATTCCTAATCTATAAGTCTTCCTAAGTTCAATTTCCTTTTAGAGAAATTAGTAGTGAAAGACTTACTTTTCTCAAGTGAACTTTTGTTGGACCTTGAAGGATTCTTTGTCTTTGGTACCATGGATTGTTCTTCGATTGTTTTTTGTTGAAGATGAGAAGTTATTTGTGAAGTAGAATTGTGGATTAGGGTTCTTATAACAGAGAATTATTTTGCCACAAGGAGATGGGTTAGGGTTTCTTCATACTTCAATGAGGGATGAAATAGGTAGACAAAAAGAAGTCAAATAGTGTTTCGTTGATTGCGGTTTTAATGGGACAAAGATGAAATTGTTCGAATGAGTAAGATTACGAGAAGATTTACAAAGAGATGAAGAGGTGTAAGATGTTAAGGCTTTTCAATTTAGGGTTGTGATTTTAAGAGAGAATGTGTTAGGCTCCGAAAGAGTTAGGGTTCTTATTTTAAGAGGGAATGTGAAAAGTCTCAATTTTTAAACCTATTTGATTAATTTTGTGTCGGACTCAATTTATTGAGAGACAAGAATTGGATTTCGGTTTAGGATTTTTGGGTATTATACATTTCATGAGCCATATGAGTTGATTTTAACAAAATAATGAATCGACTTGTTTGTTTACACAAGACGAATTACATTAAGTTGTAAAATGACTTATGTGAATAAAACCTTAATTTTAAGTACCATCAAGTCGCCTTTCCAATTGTCTTGAGCAACTCAACAGTGTTTTCAGAATAGTTTCTATGGATTGGATTTGGAGAGTCGTCTTGTACTTATGATAAGATGACTTGCTGTGTTCAAGTACTATACACAAGGCGATTCATAGCTTTCATAAGTCCACTTGTTAAGTTCAGATCGCCTTCTCAAATCTTTAAGGCAACTTAGAGTTGTGTTTCAGATTTATTTCTGTGACTTCGATTTTGTGAGTCGCTTTGTTCTTCAGATAAGGCGACTTCTATGCTGAAGCGTTGTTTGCAGGGCAACTTATAATTTTGACAAGTTGTCTTACTTCATTCTTCAGAATAAAGTTCTGTAGTTTCATATCAACAGATCAACTTGTCATTGAATGAGTCGATCTCTCATTCACCAAACTATCATTTCTTTGAAATTTTTCATGATTTCAAGAATTACTTTATTATTATGATTATTATTATTGTTTTTATCAATTTTTATTTTTTAAAATTATTCAAACACATACTTTATTGGTATTGAATAGTAAAATCATTCCTTCATATCTAATTATCTTCTTAGCCTACAAAATCTCTCTCTATCCAAAGGTTTAGTGAAAATATCAGCAATTTATTTTTCAGTTTCTACATACTTTAGAATTATTTCCTTTTTAACTACATGATTTCTAATGAAATCATATCTAAGTTCAATATGTTTAGTTCTAGAGTGAAGAATTAGATTTTTAGTCAAATTTATAGTAATAATATTATCAATCTTGATGGGTATATTCTCTAATTTCAGGTCATAAATCTCAAGTTGATATTTGATCCACAAGATTTGAGCATAAACATTGTTCTACAGCCCCATACTCTGCTTTTGTGGTTAAGATAGTAATACTATTTTGTTTTCTAGAGAACCATGATACTAACATACTCCCAAAGAATTGACAAGTGCTATTAGTGGTTTTTTTATCCATTTTACATTATGCAAAATCAGCATCTGAGTGTCTATATAATATAAATATTGAATTCCTATCATACTATAAACCCAAATTGCATGTATCCTTCAAATATCTCAAAATTCTCTTGAAAGCAGTTAAATGAGATTTCTTAATATTAGATTGAAATCTAACACACAAGTATACACTAATAGTCCCTAAGGGGATAGTTTAGTGGTACAAACCCTCTCTCCAACCTGGTAATTGTAGATTCAAATTTTTATATAACAAAAAAAAACATACACTATATAGAATATCTAGTCTAAATGTGGTTAAGTAAAGTAAATAACCAATCATATTTCTATATAATTTTTGAAAAACTTTCTTTCCTTTCTCATATTTGTCTAGCTTGATTGATGTGCTCATATGTATGGCACATCTCTTAGTTTTACCAAATCCAAATTTCTTAATTAATTTCTTAGTAAATTTGGATTAATTAATAAATATCCCCATTTTTGTTTGCTTTATTTGCAATCCTAGAAAATAACTCAATTCATCCATCATACTCATCTCAAACTCAGCATGCATAGACTTAGCAAACTCTTGATAAAGATTTTTGTTTGTTGCTTCAAATACTATGTCATCCACATAAATTTGTACTATTAAAATTTTTTTGTCTTTTCTTTTAGTAAATAAAGTTGTATCAATTTTTTTTCTTTCAAAATCATTTTTTATTAGGAAATTGCTAAGTCTCTGATACCAAACTCTTGCACCTTGTTTTAGGCCATATAATGTTTTAGATAATTTGAACACATAATCCAGATATTTTGGATGTTCAAATCCTATTGGTTGCTCCGCAAAATTGTTTCATTTATTATACTACTTAAGAATATACTCTTGACATCCATTTCATATAATTTGAAATTTATGAAACATGCAAAAACAAGCAACATTATAATAGGTTCTAATCTATCTACCGGAATATACGTTTCATCATAATCAATACATTTTTCTTGACTATACCCTTAAACTACTAACCTTGCCTTGTTTCTAATAATTATGCCATACTCATCTAATTTGTTCTTAAATACCCATTTTGTGCCTATTACCGATTGATCATTTGGTCAGGAACTAACTCACATACTTCATTTCTTTCAAATTGGTTTAACTCTTTTTACATGGCTAAAATCTAATTTTCATCACTTGGAGATTTATCAACATTTTTAGTTTTAATTTGAGAAATGAAGACCACTAATTCACATTGATTTTGACTTGAAAACTTAGTTCTAACTCTGACCTCTATATCTCCAATTACATTCACTATATTTGTAACACCGACACTACGGTATCCGTACTACTGTACTCCTATTCAGAAATTTAATAAAATATTTCTCAGTTATATATATATAGAGAAATGTTTTATTTATTTTGATTTTTGATTTTGTGCTATTTAAATTGAATTTTTTTGCTATATTTTAAATTTTTACCGTATCCGCGAATTTTGGTGTAAAATGAATATATATATATATGTAAATAATAATAATAATAATAATAATAATAATAAGAGTAAAAAAAAACCCAGCGGAGTACTGCATTTTGAGGCAAAACGCAGAATCCCCCTAAAATTGGATTAAGCCTTTTAGCCCGAATCCCTTTCTCTCTTCCTCTCTCTCTCTCTCTTTCTCTCTCTTTCTCCGCCTCTTCCCCTTCCTGCAGCCGCCGCTCCCTTTCCACCATCGCCGCCGCCCACCGCCATCACCACCAACCCCCCTCTCTGCCTTTTCTCTCTCTCACTGTTTCTCTCTCTCCGTTGCTCACCCTCTCTGTATCTCTCGCAATCTCCCTCCCTCTCGATCGCACTTCGCTACCACCACGAGCTACCCATCTGCCGCTCCTCCGCCTCGCCTTCCTCCCGCGAGTGCCGCCGCTACTCCACCCTGCACGAGTGCGAGCGCGCCACAACGCGCGTTTCCCCGCTCCAACGTTCCACAGCGCGAGCGCATGCCTGCACACGAGCGCGCGCATGCCTGTGCACGAGCGCACGCAACCCGTGAGCGTGCCCTTGCGCGATCTCCCCAGCATGAGCGCGCCCCTGTGGACCCTCCCCGTACGAGCGCTCGCATGCCATAACACGCTACCTCCCGCGGGCGCACAACTACAGACTAGCCTGAGAGCCCGCGAGCCCGCTAACTTATGAGCCCACCAGCCCGCGACGGCCCGCAAACCCACGACCAACCGTCTTCTTCGAGAGCTCACCTGCAATCCCCGTAGAAACCCTAGGTCGTGGCTTTTTCACTGTAGGTAACGGCTATGTTGGTTGTAGTCCTAGGGTTTGGTATTTAGAATTTGAATTAATTGCTAATATTGTTCAAATTTGAAAATATTACAAGTTTTAAACCAATTCGATGGGCGAACGAAAGGTAGGTCTGAGATTTGTGAAATCCTAGGTGAGAGAGAAATGCGATCTTTTCAATATTTGAAATAAATTTTATCAAATTTAGGTTTCAATACCTTTAAGATGACATTGGTATATTTTTATAAATTGAGAAATTAAGATTTATACAAACTTAGGGAAGATGATAAACCCTAAGAATAATTGGAAATTTGATGACAATTGTGATAATCTGATTAGGTTGACTTTCTTGGAGATTCGAGGAGTCGAGTTGGTTTGATTTTAGAAAATAGGGAGTGACCACCCTTTCTAGAAATGTAAGTGGGACTCTAATCGCTTGTATGAAATAGTGAAACCTGATTTTATCGCATTTTTAATAAAACATGTTTTTGATATGCATTGTCTCGACGTATGGAATTGAAATTCAAATATGTTTTTTGATTATTGGATTGTCGTACTTATGTTTTCTACGATTATGCACTCATGTTTGAAATGAAATGAAATTGTATCATGATTTGAGAAAGGGAATGTTTTTCTATTCTATCATTGCATTTGTTTGTTGAATTTAAATGATTTCGATGAAATATATTAGTACACGGATTGGAATTGTTTTCAGGATATGATGAGATGATTTGGCTATGTAGGTTGGATGCCTACTAGCTTGAGATGATATGATAATATGGCATTATTTGATAAATTTCATAGCTACGAAGGGCGTTTATAGAGGCATGGGTTACCCGAATACGCTTCTACATGAGGTATCTACAAACGTCATATTTCTAATGGCTATAGGCACGACTGGTTGAACCTAAGTAAGGGGGAGAACGTGTGTGATGCCACCGTCTAGCACCAGGCGGGGTCCTAGACACGATGATGAGCTAGCCCAAACAAACTCATGACCAATGTCGGGGTAAAGAGCTACTTTTGAAAAACTCTTTGCATAATGAAACCCCCAATACGCCTATTTTTTGTCATGGTTGATCTTTGCCAGGATCCTTTCATCTTGCTCTATGATCTACTTGATTTTAAATGGATGCATATATGTATGTTAACGTTTGAATGATTAAATGAGTTCATTTTAGCGAACATATCATGATTTACTGTAAAATTTGAATTATTAGTTATGAATGATATTATTTGACACTCCAATGTTCACCTGGACTATTAGTACTTGAGATTAATTCCCTCACTCACTGAATATCTTTCTCGATACTCACCCCTCTTCTTTCCCTCCTCAGATAGAATTATTATGCTAGAGCGACACTTCGGCTCTTGAGGAATTTGTAGCTCGTTGGCGGATTTGAGTGTTTTATTTTACGGTGATATTTAAATTAAGTTGAGATATGAGTTTCGCACTTTATTTTTGACCATGTGAGGTCTTGACCTTGAGATCCGTAGTTGACCGTGTATTTATTTGGAATTGACTGTATAATTTATATACATTAAATTGCGAAACTCTCATATTTCATTTATATTTAGGCAAATTGTAGTGTTTGAATGTCAACTTGGGAAAAGTGGTTGTAAATTGTGTAAAACTTAGGCTTACTCAGTGTGGCGGCTGCTCATGCTCTAGTTAGGCATGACAGTAGAAGTTTGTGGCTAGAATTGTTGGTAATTTACATAGCTTGGCGTTGTTCTGGATGTTTACTGTGGTTGGTGGGTTGTTGTGAGGCTGAGATGGTCATTTTATTTTATTTACAGGATGTTTTTAAATTATACAGGTTTAAACAGATTTATTTGTACATGAGAAACCTCCAATTTATAGGGAGGTTTTGCCCGATTCTCTATAAAAATACAGGCGGCATTTAGGGCAACAGGTGGCTGCTCACGACCTCGGTTCGGGACGTGACAATTCTATTGGTATCAGAGCGTCTAGGTTAGAGAAAAGATAGTAGTAAAAGTCTTCCCAAGTACGTTTAAAAGTTCTTAATGCATTAGAGAGTTTCATACAGTCATTTAAAGTTTCGTACACGGTCATAGGCATATAAGATCATTTATTGTAAAGGGTACGATATACGAGGCATATATTCCATGATTCCGTATTCGAATGCCTTCATTCATAACTCGAATTCTATTTTTAGGGGATTAGTTATCCGGTAACTAACCCTAATCTTTGCTTATATCTAATGAATCAATGCTCTCTTTCCAAAATTATGTCGCCTAGATATGGTAGATGCGGTGCACCACCGGAGAGTCCCTCAGTGCCTGAGGCTTCTAGGGCACTTAAGGCTCTACGAGCACTGGAGGGTGCTTCTTCTACTTACGCACCTTCTTCGGTGCCACCCCCAGCACCTCCACCGGCTGGTACAGCCAAGATTCCTCTACCATCACTCGATATCTTGAGGTAGTGGCAAGAGTGGTATAGTAGATATGGGGCGCAAATGTCACCGCCTCCACTATAGACTTCAACGACCGCACCTGCGGCCGTACTTACACCTACAGCACCGATTCCTCCTTCGGTGCTCGGCCCTTCTATTTCTACTCCGACCAATGAGACGTTGGCTACTTTGAGGTACATCTACAAGCTCACTCAGTTGGTGAAAGAGTCTCAGCAGCTCGGATGCACAGATTTTTCAGGATCCAGTGATGCTGTAGCGGCGAAACACTTGATCAACAGGACTCGTAGGATCTTTATGAATTTGGGGTTGTCAAAGGAGGTCAAATTAAGAGTTGTTGAGAGACTCCTCGACGGAGATGCCCTCTCGTGGTGGGAGGCTATCCATGACAGTACTACACAGACCCTACGGTGGGAGGACTTTCTAAGAGAGTTCGACCGTAGGTACTTCACCCCGTTCTAGCAGGACCGGATGAGCATAGAGTTCCTACACTTACGCCAGGGGACGAGATAAGTTTCAGAGTATGAGACTAAGCTTAGACGACTAGCGGCCTTTGTCCCCGACATGGCTACACCAGCTCAGTTGAGTTTCAAGTTTGAAGATAGCCTCCAATTAAGTATCAAAAAATATATGACAGTAACTTTCTCTTTTACACTATCAAAGGTAATTGATTCAGCATATCGGGCAGAGGAGATCGTCCGAGCTGAGACTTGACAGAGGGAGAGTCACCAGAAGAGGAAGACTGGGTCATAGGGTGGACAGTCTTCAAAGAGGGGCAGAGGTTTTGGATGTCCTGGAGGTTTTTCTAGCTTCAGACCGTAAGACCGGGATAGGGGCCTCGACCACAGGGTTTTGGGGCACCAACCCCTAGTGTCTCTACACAGTCTACTACACTGAGACAGCCTTTCTACCATAGATTCGGCAGCCACCATACCTTTGGGGCATGTAGAGCACCAGTTACTTACTTTCAGTATGGGAAGCAAGGTCACGTTAGGAGTGTCTCTCTAGATTTAGGTCGAGGAGGATCGAGTTTGTGGAGTCATACTAGTACTTCTAACACAGGCCAGCAGGGGGTACCTGCGCACTTAGCTCTTACCGCTCCTCGGACTATAGCCGGGAGTAATACAGTATCAGGACCGTCGCGATAACAGCCTAGGGCCCAGGCTCGTGTGTTTGCGATAACACAGGAGGATGCACAAGCAAACCCTAATGTTATTATGGGTAATTCTCTGGCAGATCCCTCAGTGTAGTACTTTTATTGTACTTTCTGTATGAGCTTTTTGTATATCACGATATCGATGTATAGTTTTGACTAGTTAAAGTTTTAGAAACTTAACTAGTTTAATATATATATGAATATGTCTACTTTTCTTCGTATTTTAAATATCTTTAATCTCTTTCCCTTCCTCACATTTAGGTACCATCCGAATATTTGGTATCGACGCCCTTATTCTTACAGATATTGTGTCGAATTTTTCATATGTAAGTGACACGTTCACTCACCATTTTGATAGACCTCTCTCGCTACTTGATGAGGAGATTATGGTAGTCACTCCTTTTGACAAGCATATCATTCGAGATATAGTCTATAGGGGCTGTGAGGTCTGTATTGGGGAGGCGGTATTAGAGGCAGATCTGATTCCGCTCCCTATCACGGATTTTGATGCCATCCTAGGGATGGATTGGCTGAGTTTACATCGAGCTTCCGTGGATTGTTTCATGAAAGAGGTTGAGTTTCGGAGGTCCGGGCAGCCACCATTAATATTCCGGGGCAAGCGACGAGTATTGCCCCGCTGTATTATATCTGTTATGAAGGCCATATGTTTGGTATGCCGTGGTAGTATGGCTTATCTGGTTTATGTTGTCGATACCACCATTGAGGGACCGAGACTTGAAGATGTCCCTGTGGTGCAGGATTTTTCAGAGGTATTCCCCGAGGAGCTTCCCGGATTACCATCAGTTCGGGAGTTCAATTTCGAGATTGATCTAGTATTGGGAACCAATCCTATTTCTATTCCACCGTATAGAATGGCGTCTACGGAACTGAGAGAGATTAAGATTTAGTTATAGGAACTCCTAGACAAGGGGTTTATTCGCCTGAACACTTCACCTTGGGGCACTCTGGTGTTGTTTGTAAAGAAGAAAGATAGTACACTTAGGCTGTGTGGATTACAGGGAGTTGAACAAAGCCACTATCAAAAACCGATATCCCTTGCCACGTATCGATGATTTGTTTGATCAACTGTAGGGAGCCAGGGTTTTCTCTAAGATTGATCTCCGTTCGGATTATCATCAATTGAGAATTCAGGCTGAAGATGTGCCCAATACACCTTTTCGTACCCGATACGGCCATTACGAGTTTCTAATCATGCTGTTTGGGCTGACAAATGCCCCAGTTCCTTTTATGGATCTGATGAATCGAGTTTTCCATGACTATTTGGATCGGTTCGTCATCGTATTTATCGATGATATCTTGATATATTCACAGAGTGATGAAGATCTTGTTTAGCACCTTCAGGTGGTATTGCAGATATTTCGTGAGAAGCAGCTATATGCCAAATTCTCAAAATATGAGTTTTGGCTGAGACAAATTGGATTCTTGGGGCATATTGTCTTCACGGAGGGTATTTATATTGATTCGCGGAAGGTTGAGATTATAGTGAAGTGGGAGCAGCCACAAACAGTTACCGAGATTCGTAGTTTTCTCTATTTGGTTGAATATTATCGTAGATTTGTAGAAAGATTCTCCCGGATAGCTGCTCCGTTGTCTAGATTGACCCAGAAGGGAGTCAAGTTTGTTTGGAATGACCGTTGTGAGGCGAGCTTCCAGAAACTCAAATAACGATTGACATTCGCTCCTATTTTAGCCTTTCCTACTAGCAGTCGTGAATATATAATATACAGTGATGTTAGCGGACAGAGATTGGGTTGTGTTCTGATGTAGGATGGTCGGGCTATTGCACATACCTCGTGACAACTGAAAAAACATGAGATTAACTACCCGACGTATGATTTAGAGTTGGCAACCATAGTTTTCGCGTTGAAAATATGGCGGCATTATTTTTATGGGGTGACCTACAGAGTATTTACAGATTACATGAATTTGAAATATCTATTTACCCAAAAAGAGCTAAATTTGAGACAGAGGAGATGGTTAGAGTTTCTCAAAAATTATGACCTCATTATTGACTATCATTCGGGCAAGGCGAATGTTATAGCAGATGCCTTAAGTCGGAAGTCAGCATCATCCTCACAGTCGACAGAGAAAGCCTACCTTTCTTATTTAGTGGGACTCCGAACCTTGAGAGTCAGTTTGACTAGTGATGATTAGGGAGACTTACTAGCCAAATTGAGATTAGATTGACTTTGTTCGACCGTATCCGAGAGCTCTAGAGTACAGATGAGGAGCTTCAGAGTATTGCGGATAGAGTCTACAGAGCTGAGGGCGGAGATTTCGGGATCCAAGGAGATGGTTTGATAGTGTTCAAGGAGTAGGTTTGTATTCCCACTGATTCAGATCTTCGCAAGGCCATACTCGAGGAGGCGCACTCCTCCGCTTATGCGTTGCATCCGGGTGGTACCAAAATGTATCGAACCATTCAGGATAGTTATTGGTGGCCTGGCATAGAACGGGAAATCGCGAATTTTGTGACTAGGTGTTTAGTTTGCCAGCGGGTGAAGGCCGAGCATCAGCGGCTAGCTGGTACATTACAGCCCTTACCCACCCCTAAGTGAAAGTGAGATCACATTACTATAGATTTTGTGACAAGGCTACCGCGGACTTCATCACGGCATGATGCCATTTGGGTGATTGTAAATCGACTCACCAAATCTGCACATTTTCTTCCTATTCGCCATGACTATCCTTTGGAGACCTTGGCACGTCTTTACATTGATACGATAGTCCGACTGCATGGTGTTCCTGTATCGATAATATCAGATAGGGACCCGAGATTCACTTCCAGATTTTGACCCAAATTACAAGAGGCAATGGACATAAGGCTGAATTTTAGTACAGCCTATCATCTGCAGACAGATAGTCAGTCAGGGAGGACCATTCAGACCCTTGAGGACATGCTGAGGGCATGTCTGATGGATTTTTGGGATAGTTGGGATTGGCACCTTTCACTAGTCGAATTCGCATATAATAACAGCTATCAGGCCAGTATAGGGATGCTACCGTATGAGATACTGTATGGCAGGAAAAGTCATACCCCGATATGTTGGGATGAGGTCCGAAAGCGATGTCTCAGCAGTGTTGATTGATGAGGGCTTTTAGCCCTAATCCCTTTCTCTCTTCCTCTCTCTCTCTCTCTCTCTCTCTCCGCCTCTTCCCCTTCTCGCAGCCGCCGCTCCCTTTCCACCATCACCACCGCCCACCGCCATCGCCACGGACCCCCCTCTCTGCCTTTTCTCTCTCTTTCTGTTTCTCTCTCTCTCTCCGCTGCTCACCCTTTCTCTATCTCTCGCGATCTCCCTCCCTCTCGATCGCACTTAGCCGCGATCATCCACGCAGACCACCCCCACGAGCCACCTGTCCGCCGCTCCTCCGCCTCGCCTTCCTCCCACGAGCGTCGCCGCTACTCCACCCTGTACAAGCGCGAGCACGCTGCAGCGTGCGTTTCCCCACGCCAGCGCTCCACAGCGCGAGTGCTAGCGCGCGCCTGCTCGGGAGCGCACCTGCAAACGAGCACGCACTTGCTCGGGAGTGCACCTGCACACGAGCGCGCTCCATCCCACCAGAGCGCGCAACCTGTGAGCGCGCCCTTGCGTGATCTCCCAGTGTGTGCGCGCCCCTACGCCACCCTCCCTGCGCGAGCGCGAGCGCGCCACAGCACACTACCTCCCGCAGGCACACAACTGCCAGCCCGCGAACCCAACAGCCAGCGAGCCCACCAGCCCGCGAGCTCGCCAACCCGCGATGGCCCGCGAGCACGCGACCAGGCGTCTCCTTCGAGAGCTCACCTACAATCCCTGTAGAAACCCTAGGTCGCGGCTTTTTCACTACAGGTAACTGCTATGTTGATTGTAGTCCTAAGATTTGGTATTTAGAATTTGAATTAATTGATAATATTGTTCAAATTTAAAAATATTACAGGTTTTAAACCAATTCGACAGGCGAACGAAAGTTAGGTCTGAGATTTGCGAAACTCTAGATGAGAGAGAAATGCGATCTCTTCAATATTTAAAATAAATTTTATCAAATTTAGGTTTCAATAGCTTTAAGATGACAATGGTGTATATTTATAAATTGAGTAATTAATATTTATACAAACTTAGGGAAGATGATAAACCCCAAGAAGATGATAAACCCTACGAATAATTGAAATTTGATGACAATTGTGATAATCTGATTAGTTTGACTTTCTAGGAGATTTGAGAAGTCGTTTTGGTTTGATTTTAGAAAATAGGGAGTGACCACCCTCCCTAGAAATGTGAGTGGAACCCTAATCTCTTGCATGAATTAATGAAACATGATTTTATCATATTTTTGATAAAACATGGTTTTGATATGCATTATCTCGACGTATGGAATTGAAATTCAAATCTGTTTTTTGATTATTGGATTGTCGTACTTATGTTTTCTACGATTATGCATTCATGTTTGAAATGAAATGAAATTGTGTCATGATTTGAGAAACAGAATGTTTTTCTATTCTACCATTGTATTGGTTTGTTGAATTTAAATGATTTCGATGAAATATATTGGCACACGGATTTGAATTGTTTTGAGGATATGATGAGATGATTTGGTTATGTAAGTTGGATGCCTACTAGCTTGAGATGATATGATGATATGGCATTATTTGATAAATTCAGTAGCTACGAAAGGCGTTTTAGAGGCTCGGGTTGCCCGGATACACTTCTGCAAGAGGTATTTGCAAACGTCATATTTCTAATGGCTATAGACGCGGCCGGCTGGACCCAAATAAGGGGAAGAATGTGTGTAAGGCCATCGTTTAGCATCGGGCGGGGTCCTATGCACGATGATGAGCTAGTCCCAACAAACTCATGGCCAACATTGGGGTAAAGAGCTACTTATGAAAACTTTTTACATAATAAAACCCTCGATACGCCTGTCATTGGTTATGGTTGACCTTTGCCAGAATCTTTTCGGCTTGCTCTATGATCTGTTTGATTTTAAATGGATGCATATATGTATGTTAACGTGTGAAGATTAAATGAGTTCATTTTAGCGAATACATCATGATTTACTATAAAATTTGAATTATTGGTTATGAATGATATTATTTGACATTCTAATATGCACATACACTATTAGTACTTGAGATCACTGGGTATCTTCCTTGATACTCACCCCTCTTCTTTCCCTCCTCAGACATGATTATTGTACTAGAGCGACACTTCGGCTCTTGAGGAATTGGTAACCCGTTGCCAGATTTAATTGTTTTATTTTACAGTGAGATGTAAATTAAGTTGAGATATGAGCTCCGCACTTTATTTTCGACCCAATGAAGTTTTAATCTTGAGATCCGTAGTTGACCATGTATTTATTTGGGATTGACTGTATAATTTATGTACATTAAATTACGAAACTCTCATATTTCATTTGCATTGAGGCAAATTGTAGTGTTTGAATGTCAACTTGGGAAAAGTGGTTATAAATTGTATAAAACTTAGGCCCGCTCAGTGTGGCAGCTGCTCATCCTCTAGTTGGACATGACAATAGAGGTCTGTGATTAGGATTGTTGGTAATTTACATAGCCTGACGTCGTTCTGGATGTCTGCTGTGATTGGTAGGTTGTTGTGAGGTCGGGATGGTCATTTTATTTTATTTACAGGATATTTTTAAATCATACAGATTTAAACAGATTTATTTATACATGAGAGACCTCTAATTTATGGGGAGATTCTACCTGATTTTCTGTAAAAATACAGTCGGCATTCAGGATAACGGGCGGCTGCTCACGACCCCGGTTCAGGGCATGATAACATTGACACTCGTTTTCACCGTTGGAAATTTTACTTCTTACTCCTCTTGTTGCTCATGACTTGTATGAGTTTCTTCAGCTCTAACTTCTGGTATTTCTTCTTTTATTTTTTCGTTTTCCAATGTCTCTTAATTTAATATTTGTTCTATCTCTTGAATTTCATCATCAAAACTTCTTTTACTCAAAGAGTCACTTTTATCAAAATTTACATGAATAGACTTTTAAACCATCATTATTCTTTTATTATACACTCTATATATTTTACTAGAGTTTGAATATTTTAGAAAAATTATTTTATTACTTTTGGTATCAAATTTTCCTATGTTATCTTTTTCGTTGTTTAACTTATAACATTTGCATTCAAAGACATGAAAATTTCCTATATTAGGTTTTTTACCTTTATATAGTTCATAAGAAATTTTTTTAAAAATTGGTCTAATTAATGTTCTATTAAGAATATAACAAGTTGTATTGATAGTTTCAGCACAAAAGTATTTGGATAGATTATACTCACATAGTATAGTTTTAGCTATTTATTTTAAAATTCTATTCTTTCTTTCCATAATTCCATTTTGTTTATGTGTTCTAAGTGCAGAGTAATTATAATATGTTATATTTTCATCACAAAATTCTTGCAAAAATCTATTTTCAAACTTTTTACCATGATCGCTTTTAATACTATTAATTGTGTATCCTTTTTCATTTTTAAATTTTCTACATAATTTGATGAACGCACTGTAGGCTTCTTTCTTTTTGCTTAGAAATAGTATCTATGTATATCTTGAGTAATCATCGATGATTTTTTATTAGAAAATTATAGTGTTTTTCTCCTAAACTTTATATTTTAGTTGAGTCGAAAAGATCCATGTGAAATAACTCTAATGGTCTAGATGTAGAGAATATATTTTTGGATTTGAAAAAAAAAAATTGATACGCTTTCCTTTCATGCAAGCATAACAAAGTTTATTTTTTTCATATTTTAATTTTAAAATCCCTTTAACCATATATTTTCTAACTAATTTAGATATTAAATCCATATTTACATGTTCTAGTCTCCTATGTCATAACCATGCATCATCATTTTCAATAGTCATCAAGCAAGTTTCATCTTATACATTTATGTTATCTAATTTAATAATATATATGTTTCATTACCTTTTTCCTTTAAATTTTATTTCCGTATTTAATTTATCTATCACATTGTAACAATTATGATCAAATAAAATAATAAAACCTTTGTCACACAATTGACAAATACTAAACAAATTATATTGCAATTCTTTGACTAAGAGAATATGCTCAATTTGAGTAGAAAGCATACATATGTTCCGCATATCGATTATTTTTCCTTTTGAATTGTCTCCGTAAACCACTTTGTCTCATTTCTTTTCTTCCAAACTACTGAACTTAGAGGACTCTTCTGTCATATGCCAAGAGTATCCATTGTCCAAAAACCATGTATTTTTAGGAGTTTTGGTCTTGAGACAAATCTACACATTGAAGAAATCAAGTATTGGTATTTGGTACCTAAATTTTCTTGGGTTCGGCAGTATTAGTATTCAACATGGTCTCAAATGCATTTTTTGGTACCCATTTCAATGTCATTTTCTTGTATTTTAAGTCATTAAACCAACATGTATCCCTGCTATGTCTATTTTTATTGCAATAGGTGTACTTGACATATGTTTTAGATACTTTTGTTTGATTTGGTCTAGATTTTCTTCTAAGTTTGCAATAATGAAGGTTGTGTTCTTGTTTCATACATATGTTTTAGATACTTTTGTTTGATTTGGTCTAGATTTTCTTCTAAGTTTGCAATAATGAAGGTTGTGTTCTTGTTTCATACATATGTTTTAGATACTTTTGTTTGATTTGGTCTAGATTTTCTTCTAAGTTTGCAATAATGAAGGTTGTGTTCTTGTTTCATGCAATAATGACATTTAGAGTTTGACCTTTTATTCATTGAACTAGGTACAAAGAAACTATAAAATTTCTTTTGGATCATGACAGGATTATACCCTAAACTAGTTTTATCATAAATAGCTCTCTGAACTCTAAGTATCAAGTCTAATTTTTCTTACTCTTGAGCAAATTTGTACAACAGAGAACTTAGCTTTTTGTTTCTTCCTTTTTATGTTTTTATTCTTCCTATTTTGATCATTGTCATTTATAGACTCAATTTTTGTGTTTTTAATTTCTATATGTAAATCATTTGCCTTATTTGTTTTGTTTTTAACTTCCTCAAGTAAGTCAATTTTTTCTTGTCTTAACTTATCATTTTCTAATCTAAGTTTTTTCATTTTTAGATTTCAACTTGTTCCTCTTCCTCTAGTTTGATCATTTTCTTTTTTTGTAATCTATTTTTCTTAGTTATAATCTTCTAATTTTAGATAGATTTTATGAATGCATGGAGCGATGAGGATCAAAGTTCAAGTGAGGAGAAACGTGAACAAGAGCAAGCAAACTTGTATTTCATGGCATTAAAAGTTAAACTTTAATGATATGGATTTGCCTCTTTCTTCATTTCTATTTCCTTTCAAGTTTATTTTTATTTCATGAGTTGTCAATGAACCAACTGATTGAACCATTGTGAGGGTCTCTAAATTTTTGGATTCTTCAATTACTTTAACCTTGGCTTCCCATGACTTAGGCATGCATCACAATACTTTGCCAACCATATCTTCTTGACTAACTCCTTTACCTAATAGTCTTAATTCATTTATGATGGTATTGAATCTTGTTATCATGTCTAGTACTATTTCACCATTCTTTATCTTGAAAGCTTTAAACTCGTGCTTAAGCATTTTTATCTTATTCTTTCTTACTTGATTTGTACCTTTGTCCAGCCTCTCTCATATTTCTTTTGTAGTGATGCAGAATGAGATTCAATTATATTCATTGAGACTTAAGACCAGATGCAACAGATTGACTATTTTACAATTGGCTCTATAAGCCTTCTTTTTTTCAAGAGTCTTGTTCTTCATTTTTATAAGAACTCTTACTCCATTAATTTTTTCAGTTGGAAATTCAATTCCTTATTCTATAATTTCCCAGCTGCCTCATTTTGAGCAATCATGAAGTTTATCATCCTTTACTTCCAATATCTATAATTATTGTCGTTGAAAAATGATGTTCTATTGGTTGAGCACGTTTCAAATGAAACACTGTCTCCATTTAGTGCCATTTTTTATCTTTACTTCTGAGATTGTTGAACCTTTCCAGAAAATTTACTCTGATACTACTTGTAGACACTAAATATAATAATTTAGAACGGGGTGAATAAGTCATTTAAAGATTTTAACTAATTTTTGATAACTAAAATCAAAGACTTATTTAAAAAAAATTAGACAAAGTAAAAGAAATCAAAAGAGAAATTGACATACACACAATTTATAATGGTTTCACCTTCTTGGTGTATATCCACCCCTAGTCTTTACCTAAATTTTTAAATCCACTATTCTATCCAGTCAACTTACAAACTAGCTTCTCAATGTGCTAGTGAACCATACAAATATTTTTCAAATACTTCTGCTTGCTTTTTATAGGAATAAGAAAAACCTAATCTGATCTATCTCTTGTCAACTCTCAAGCCCAAGATCGAGAATGACAAGATTCTAATCTTTTACAACAAATAGAAACTGAATATAATGAGTAGACATGTTTTTGATCTATAAACAGTGTTTACAACAAATTGATTAATTTCTAAGAAATGAAAAACAGAGTCTATCAAAGATTGTTCAGACTTCGCAAGAGATGCATTCTTCTTCCTCCTTGAGTTGTTCTTATAGTCAGAGAAAAAAATTTAGCCATTGATGATTATTGAATGCGATGCAAAGGTTGGTGAGGTTGGTGAACAATAGATTTAATTTAAGACAAATTTTTTGAACAAATAAACATTACACACAGTAAGTTGATCTCTTGAGACTTTAAGCAGACTTGACTTTACATTTTGAATTCTTGGGTTGGCTTGATGAGTGGTCAAGTCTACTTGTTATAATTCGAATGTGAGAGACAAAGGGACTTATCTAGTACATGAGTAGACTTCCAATATTGCAAGTCTTCTTATGGGAAAGTTGAGTCACCTCATCATTGTTTTTTGATTTACAAGGCGACTTGTGTTTATAGATAAGGCGACTTACACACCTGATTTCATTTAGACTAGGTCGCCTTGGATGGATTCTGAGTCTACTTGTCTTAATCATAGACTCATACTTTTGCAACCTTAAGTTGATAGGTTGTCTTGTACTTTTCCTTTGGTCGACTTGTACCTTTTGATGTCTAAGGTCAGGTTGTCTTGTAGTTTATTGAAGTCATCTTGACTCTGTACAAACTTAAATTTCTGAAACTCATGTTTGTCAGGTCATCTTGTGTCTATAATTGAGTCGTCTTAGATGTGTGCAGACATAAACTTCTGAGACTTGTTTTCCTCATGTCGTCTTGTGCTATTGGTTGGGTTGCCTTGGGTGTGTGCAGACATAGACTTCTGAAATTTTTTTTTCTTATACCATCTTGTGCTATTGATTTGGTTGCCTTGGGTATGTGTACTTAGCCAATTTTCTATCATTCACACCCTCAAATCAACTTCTACTACTGGAGCAAGGCGACTTCTACTACTGGAGCAAGTTGACTTCTCTGTACAAAATTCAATTTTAACAATTTTTCTTACTTTTCTCCAATTAATTAACTGAAGATCAATTTTTATTACCCCTAATCGTTATCAAAATTTATTTTATTCAATAGAGTCATTCTTGCGGTTAAAGACTTCTTAGCCTTCTTGCCACATGTAGTTTATTCATTATGTTGGTAACTAATGTAGTATCAAGAAAAGACGTATTTCAGTTGTGACTCTCTTAGATAATGAGATGTTGGCGCTAACAGACCTTTTATTGGGGGGAAAAGAGAAAGATTGAAAGTCTTCTTTTAGTCGAGAAGAAGTACAAGGGGCTCAAGAGTGTTCTCTCTACTCTGGAAAAAAGAGACATGGTTTCAGTGACTATGATAAAGAGATAAGGCCAGAGTTAAAGAGGGAGGCAACTAGAGCGGTTAGCGCATCCGACACGTGTGCCAACACCCTTCCTATTTTGTCTCTGGTGCAAAATGGGGAAAAACTCAACCCTTAGTTTTATCGAGTGAAAGCATTGGAAGGAATATGGGACAGGGTTCCCTAGGTGTTTCGAGGGTTGCTGAGGCAGAGGACAATGAGTCTGAGGCTTAAGAAAACATGGTTGTTCGGGTAGAGTGCCTAGAAGGCATCGAGGCATACTATCGAGGCATACTATAAGGAGGTTGAGGAGAGAGAAAGAGAGAGAGAGAAGGAGAAAAAGGAAAAGAGGAGGAAGAGGTGGAAGGTCATGCTAAAGACCTTGAAGAAGTAGGGGAGAAGATGGAGAGATAGGCTGCTAGGGACCCTATAGATGTCCTTCAAGAGTTCGTGATGTCGGGCCGTCTTCTGTTATTCTTTTGATACCGAGGAAGGGTAAGCATAAGGTACCTAGGGGAACTGCTCTTCCCCCGATCATTGTTATTTAGTCCTATGATGGTTGTAAGGTCCAGAGAGAAAGAGAGGCACCATAGCGATTAGTGTTGGCGATTGCTACCACAGCTACATTGATAGTAACGAGGCTAGATGAATAACCAATCGTGTTAACTTCTATCAATCAGAGTTGGAATTGAACAGGCTCTCTCTCAAGCAAGGCAACGAGGCCATTATGATCTCGAGACTTACAGTATGATTGTATCTGCATATTAGGAGATGATTTTCCCGCTGTCTTAGCTTTTGTTTATGACCTTCTTTGTTTTGCGCAAACCATCTTTTTGGCAGAATTTCAAAAGTTGAGAAGTAAGCAAACGATAGACCATTCGAAGCATTGAGCAGACGAGCAAATGAGATGGGCACTGAAGTCTCCTGGCTCCAAGATGCTTTGTGGCTGAGGGAGAGGGGCTGAGGAGAAGAGGGCATCTACAGCTGCTCAGAATGCTCGAAACGAGATGCAGTAGCTAAAGGCTGAGTGGGACATAGCACTCCAATGGTACAAGGTGGTCTCCAAAGGTGTAAAGAGTTGGAAATAAAGGCCGGGGTGCATGAGGTATGTCTGCTTAACTACACAGAAGTTGGCCAAGATGCACGACCGAGCCTTAAGGGCCGCTGAACAAAAGATAGTGAAACTAGGGGAGACCATCACAAGGACTATCACTACCATACACATGCTCGGCATAGGTAGACTGAGAACCTTCGGTGTGTCAAGGAGATTATCAATCGGGCGGGGCTATTAGAGGTTATAACCCAGAATATAGAGAGGGTTAGCCTTGAGGCACCCAACTACAAACTTGCAATCATTCCGGCAAGTGAGGTTCCTTTGGAAGCAATGAATGAGAGTGTTGCGGTCAATGTGCCTCAAGCCAATTTAGAGTCCCAGAATCTTCCATCTTCTACCCCTCCTTGATTGTAGTCTCTAAACTCTTTTGTCGTAGCTTTTTCTTTGTATGCTTTCAACAGAAGAGAATTAATGAAAAAATTTGATTGTTCCATCATGAGCAAGCGTTTAAAATTCCATGTTTGTAGTACATTCCATTGCGTATACCATCGGGGAGATACATCACTCATTGATAATTCAATCGTTAAGAGAGAGTAGACTATGCTTACGCAACGAGGAGATATATCACCTATTATCGGCATGTTTGTTCGACAGAGCGGATAGTACCTACCCATCGGGGAGACACATCCATTGCTATTGATACGTTTGTTTGATAAAGTGGGCCTTACCTACCCATTGGATAGATGCATCTCTTATTATCAGTATGTTCATTCGATAGAGTAGGCCATATCTATCCATCGGAAGATACATCTCTTGTTGTCAGTACATTTGTTTAATAAAGTGGGCTGTACCTACCCAGTGGGGAGATACATCCATTGTTAACGATACGTTCATTCAATAGAGTATGTTCGGTGACACGTACTTGGTATGCACAGTTCATTATGAAAGGTTAATAAAGCAAATCGCCATGGGTGGGATAATCATAGTGCAACAAGCAATAAGCCTAGGTGCTATAAGATATTTATCAGTAGTTCTACAAAAGTAATCGCAATGGAGAGAGGTTTAGGATTACTTGAGAGGGTTCACTAGAGATTTCTAATCTCAAGGAAATATTCCAATGCCGATGGAGGTCATGAACTTGACTTTCATATATTTTGTACTCGGTAGTATCTCCAAAGCATTCAAACTAAGCTGGCCTACGATGACATTATAGAGTGAGGGTAGCTTGACTATGTTGAACATCGTCGTAGTTGTAACTTGATCGGCAGAGTCCCGAGAGTGACGAAAGCGAAATGGTGCCTTTAGGGTATATCTATTTGCTCGAGAGTCCTTTGATTGGTCCAGCGTCAGGCTATAAGTGCATTTGAGTTAAGCCCATCTGCTAAAAAGCATCCCAATAGAGAATGTTGTAGTTGGCTCCTTGGTCCACAAAAATTCTCCCTACTCCGGGTCAACCCTTACCAAATCATCGTCATTGAAACCAATCATTGGTTTTTTCTTCTTAAGCTGCTTCTCGGCATGCGTGACAAAGATTTCCTTGGATGTGGAGTTGGACGGCTTGGCTTTGTGAAAGATTGGGGCTACTGTGCACCCAGTCTTGTTTGGTCATGTACATCCTTGATCATGTATTGCCATTAAGATGTGAGCCGGAAGATAAAGGTCCGAGGGGATCGTACTTGCTTTTTACTTGGAGAATTACTCCATTTGGTTGATTGCGGGCGTCTTCTGGAATGGGTTTCTTGCCTTGCTCATTCTCACGCCTCGTAGTATGCAATCCCATAGGAGAGAGGCCTTCCCATTCTACATTTATGAAACTTTGAAGGCGACCACTTCGAATGAGAAAATGCGAGTTCATCCGTGAGATTTTTGCACTCGTTTATCAGATGGCCATAGTCTTAGTGCAATTGGCAGTATCGTGTTTTGTCCCTATTCGAATTATCCTCTGTGGAGTAAGGAGGCCATCTGACATAAGGCTTATTCTAGATCTAGAGCAGAACTTGGCTTCGTGTCTCATTCAAAGGAGTGTAACTCGAGAACTTTCGCTATTGAGGAGGCCCTTGTTCGGTCCTTTTAGGCGATGATTATCAGGGTGATCGGTTATGTTCATTCAGGGTTGATCAATTTCATTGTTTGTCGAATGTTTCAATATCTTCTGCAACGATATACTTTTTAGCACTAGTGTAAAATTCCTAAATGGTAGACGGGGGGTTCTTCGTAATAGATGTTTTCATCTCTGATGGCCATAACCCAGTTAGCAATACTGCTAATGTGATAGAGTGGCCTAAGCCCAAGACATTCATCATCTTAGTTTTGAATTTGTCAAGAAATTTTCTTAGCGGCTCATCGTTCCTCTATCGCAATGAGAGGAAGGATGTGGACTTCCTCTTAGCCCCCTACGGATCACAAAGGGGAGTGAATTGAATCATGTCAATGCATTGCCCTTTAGGGTTGTAGGAAAGTGTTTGCACATAGTTGCGTTCGACATGTTTCTCAAGATCATTATAATCACAAAATGAGCCATATGGTCCTGGGGTTAGTAATGCCATCATACCTCTCCATGGGAGGGAGAAATATGTCACGAGGCATTGGTTTTGTAGAATCTTTGGCATCGAACGGAGAGAGATTGGTAACATGTTAAGCGAGTTCGTCTCTTCTTGTGTTGGCTCTTCTGAGTTCATCTAGCACGATTTTCTCAACCAATTTTCTCATATCGTCAAGGTTATGTTAGGAAGTCACTAATGGTTCTCGATGCTCTCTGAGCTTGAGCCTTCGTTGGCACATGTGACCCGATCCAAGTGAAGAGGATTGTACTTCTAGTTTGAGGACATAGTTGAGCTCCTCCAACTGTTTGCTCATGCCTTGCAACTTAGATTCGAGTCTTGCCATCTGAGGTCGAGTAACCCTTTCTAGGGAGGCAAGAGTAGGTGGTGGAATCGGTTGATTTTGTTATATAAACGATGGTTGGATTTTAGGCTGGTTGCATAGCGGCGGGAGTCCCGATAAGATTATTCAGTGCTACAGGCTAGATAGTGTTCATCAGGGTGGCGATGTGTCCTTCTACCATGGTTGCAATTTTGGACGTAGTTTTAGTTCTTCTCTTGGGAGCCATGATGGAGTGTGAAACAAGCTCTTTTTAAGTCTATTTCCACGAATGGCGCCAATCTGTTGGAAATAGGTTTGACTCAATAGATAGTGGCTCTAATGAGTCGAATGGGTTGGCTAGTCATCTATTGATCTTGATTAATAAGAACTGCAAACAAATGCCAAAGGGTACTCCGGCGGAGCAGACTTCAATACTCAAGTCAGAGAGCAGTTTTTGAAAAAAGAAATAGATTGAAAAGAGTTTTGTTATACTTTTGTGTATTATGCGTAAGTTTAGAGTGTGTACCTGACTGATAGAGTTAATGATATATATAGTTTCCATGTATGAGTTTCGTATGCTTTTGTAGCAATAAAACCTTAATTTCCTTTGTGGAGGTGTTTTGAGATTCTCATATACTTAATGAAATCTTAAATGATTCGCAATCATATCAATGGGGGAAGTTTTAGTTCATCAGGGGGATTACTTTTCTTATTGACAGTAATCAAAGGTTTTTTTTCTTTATTACAGGAGGTTGTCACTGCATTATAAAGGAAAGTGAATATTACCTTTAGTCAAATAACGGCACTGTAAATCGAGTAGATTCGAGAGCCGATCAGACAACTACCGAGAATAGTCTGGTTAGTATGTACCAAGAGAGTGGATTGTGTCGACCTGTCTAGGAGATAAGTCTCATATTGACGACATGCTTTTGTACGCCATATTCATTAAGTTATGGATTTGAAAGGTTTCAAGTCTTGCTATAATGGGCTTTTGGGTCACGTTCTCTTAAGTAATACATGTGGTCATAATATTTGGTTAAATTTTGAATATTTTATATATGTTTCTATTTACACACTATTTCATGTTCCTAACTGTAAAATACATGTTAAAGAAAAGATTTACATAGCATTCATAAGATTTTAATGAGTTTGATTTTATTCGTAATATAATAAAAAATTACCACACTATACACCGTTATTTAAACTAATATATTCAAATTTTTTTTGTTTAGTTCTTTAAGCATCGGGAAGATATATGAAAAAAAAAAAACAAAATTTTTCACAAATTTATGACAAAATTTATACAATTTTGTGTTTTACATAATGGTTTTTATAATATCCATTTAAGTAAACAAATAATAAGTTCCATCATTTCTCGGCAGTTTAAAAAAAATGAATATTTTAATTTTGAAATTATAAAATAATTTTCAAACAAAACTTAATATATATAAATGTTTGATAATCAGATTAGGGAAATTTTGAGTTTAGGTAGAGGGTTTGTCCCCTGTATTTCTTGGGAACAAGTGGTTTTTGAATCATTATATACTTCCAATAAGTTTACTAATGCAGAATGAACCGGTATTAGAAGAAAAATATATCAAATCCCCAAGAAAATGAGAAAAGGATCCATTTTCACAACCCAAAATTTCCAAAACACCTTTCCCTCAATATTGGCGAAATTTAAAGTTTATGCCAATTTAATGTGAAGTAAAGCTAATGAGAAAAAAATTAATTAATTTATCTTAACTTTTGTTAATATCTTCTTATTAACTTATCTCTATCGTAATATTCTTCAATTAAAAAAATTCTTTTAAATCAAAAAATAAAAATTTTAAAATCTTTTTCTAAAAAAATTTGCATTATCATTTTGATAAGAAGTTTATTTAATCTTAATTTGGTGAGAATATTATTAATATTAAACTATGAGACTTAATTTTTTTAAATAAATTACTGGTATTTAATAATTATTTTGATTATAATTAAATCTAATTAAATTTAATTCGAATTAAATTGAGTTTTGAAAGAATAATTTAATTTTTTATTTAAAATTTAAATTAAAAATTTATTTAAAAATATTAGTATCTAATCATCCGATATGGTGACGTATCTATGATATTATAATTAAATGGCAAAAAAAGAGAATACGTATGCATCAAGACAAAAGTACTACTAAAATTGCTCACCCCATCAACCATAATGTGGGTGATCAAAGGGCCTTTCTTTAGTTTTTGTGATGACTCATAAGATAAGATGAGATAAAAATTAAAAAATAGTAATAATAAAAAAAGAAATTTATTAAAAAGGGTCGGCTCCATGTTTATAGGATAAGAGTTGCGGCGAAAGTGCTAAAACCGGAGGCCCAAACCAACGGGGCGCCCACAGTGACTGAATTTGAACCAAAGACCTAAACCAGCGTACGAATTCCATAATACCGGGAACACTTCACCGACACTTTCTCACGCGCCCAATTCACCGCGGTCCAAACATAAAGGACCTTCCTTTTAATATATAAAATTAATAATAAGAAAATATTTTTTACAAACAATTTAATAAAAAAAAACTATTATTTAAATATCTTTTAAATGTGTATATTTTTATAATTTTTATATAATTAAAAAATAAATAATAAAGAAATTAATTTCAAATCGTTATTTATCCATATGATCATCTTTTTTTTTGAAATATTAATTTTATAAAATAAGATTAAAAAAAAAGAAAATAAAAATTTATCCGATACTTTTAGAATTCCATTTTTGAATGATACACTTTCAAAAATATTTCTAAAAACCCATTTCAAATATTTATTATTCTAATTATAAAAGAGATTTAAAAAAAAAAAGAAAAGAAATATAAAGAAAACCTTTTCCAAGGTTACTTTTCAGTTTCTCACAAAACAGTAGGCTGAAGTAAAGGCGGGGAGTGTGGAGTGCACACTACAAGACATTCAGGTGGGACCCAAAGCTTTATGGGATTGGTTTGGTAAGGGATTCCCGTCAGGCGAAGCCGCGTGACAGAGGAAGCGCGTGGGCATGAGTTAAGAGAGGAGGGGGGTTATGTGGCGAGTCGCAAGCACACTGACCACCTGACTACTTTACACGTGTTGTTTCCCAACTCTACAAGTTTTGGACCCTCTTGCATGCACCTCTCCCTCCCAACTCCTTTACCCCTTCTGATTCCACATATTTACCATCCTGCCCTTTTTTGTCCTTTTCAAGGAGCTTCTCCGTTCTGCGGTATACGGTTTTGGTTGTTGCTCATAAGAAAGTAATTAAATGATGCTAACCATATAATAATAATATTTAATTTTACTAAATTAGCCTTTCTCTCTATAATAATAAAAGTAAAAATAAAAAAAAAAATTATATTAATACTTTCTAATCTAATTTATAATTATTATCTTATCTCCAACAGTATAGGTAAATACAAATTCTTTTAAATTGAAAGGTGTTCAATTGATTTAAAAAATATACATATATATATATATATATATATGAATTTTAACTTAAATAAAAAATACTAAATTAGGAACTAGATAAAAATTAAGTTAAAATTGAGAAAATATTAAATTATTAATAAGGATTTATTTTTCTAAATAAAATATTTTTTATATACCTCTTTAAGCAATAATTATAAATCACCATTGTGAAAAAGAGAAAGAATTAACTATTAATCAGGCTTTTAAATTTTGGCCTTTTTGGTAGAAGAGAAGATGTAATTAATGGGATTTCAAAACAAGCAAAGAGGTTGAAGCTGGAAACAAGAAACCAACAAAAGAAGGGCAAAGGAATAAATTCAAAAAAAGCACTAAACAACCATCCTCCCCCGACTAATAGAAAGAAAAAAGGAAAGAAAAAACCCAGGGTTTGCTTTTTCCACTCGCCCTCTCCCTCTCTATCTTCTATTACCATCTTCCTCGGAAACCGCTGCGCCTCCTCCTCTCACAAAACCCACGTCCCACTCTCTTCACTTATATACCCCACCCCACTTCCCTATTTCTTCTCCAAAACAGTCTCTCTCTCTCTCTCTCTACAAATTGTTGTTTCTTATTAGGTAGAAAAACCAAAAGTGGCACCCATGCGGATGAGCTGTAATGGCTGCCGAGTTCTCCGCAAAGGTTGCAGTGAGGACTGCAGCATCAGACCTTGCCTTCAGTGGATCAAAACCCCTGAAGCCCAAGCCAATGCCACCGTTTTCCTCGCCAAGTTCTACGGCCGTGCTGGCCTTATGAACCTCATCCATGCCGGCCCCGAACACCTCCGCCCTGGTTCGTACCCTATCTTTTCTCATAAATAATTCCGAGAAATTTTTGTCGTTACATTCTCGTTTAATGGCCACGATTTCTCGTACGGAATGGTACGATGATCGGGATCACTTGGAATCATAGAAAATTCCAAAAATGCATTACTAACCCTCCCCCAAAATTTAACGTTTGAATTAATTTTTGATAATCTATGTTTTTCTTTTCCTCAGCTATCTTCAAGTCTTTGTTATATGAGGCATGTGGTCGGATCGTGAATCCGATATACGGGTCAGCCGGTTTGCTTTGGTCCGGGAGCTGGCAGCTCTGCCAAGCAGCTGTTGAAGCCGTGCTGTGTGGCGCCCCGATCATGCAGATTTCATCCGACTCTGCCGTTGCAATGAGCCCGCCGCTCAAAGCTTGTGATATCCGCCATGTCTCAAAAGAGGAGAGTCCAACCGGATCGGCTTCGGAACCTCTTCGCCGCGTCAGGACTAGAAGCCGGTTCAAGAGATCTGGCGCGTCGGTGAAGCCGAAGCCGGAGATCAAAGAGTTGGTTCCCGCTGGGTGGAGGAGGTGGTCAAAGCCCGAGTTGGAAGGATCAACGAGTCGTGAGTCGGCGAGTCCACAACCCGAGGCAGATAGCGAGTCAGTTGAGACAGTGGAGGCTTCACTGGCTAAAGCCGAGGAGGAGCGAGCCAACGGTGCTGACGTGGAGCTGGAGCTGACTCTTGGGTTGGGTCTCGGATTCAGGTCAGGAAATGGGGTTTCAGATGAGTCCCTGTGTAAGGTTTAGAATGGTGGCCCAAGTAATATTGGGTGGGTGACCCTGCCCAATATATGATGACCCAATTTTGGCGTTGCGCTTGGACCAATGAGTTTTTCTCTTCCTCATTTTGGCTTCTTTTGTTTCTTTTATGCTTTTCTGGATTAGGGGGGTATACTGTAAACATGTGAAACATTTCGTATAGGAAAAGAAAAGCAAACATTAGCTTCATTGTCGGTGCTAAAACTCTCTCTCTCTCTCTCTCTCTCTCTCTCTCTCTCTCCCTCGGCGAAACTTTCAAAAGGACAAAAAACTCTCTCACATAAAATAAAAATTTCTAACATTGAGGATATACAGAACAGGTGCCTTTCATTTTTATGAAATTTAGGGATTCAGAGCTACCAAAATGGTAGATGGAGTGTTCAAACATTATTCATTTGCCCATTGGAAAGGAAGAAAATAAAGAAGGATTAGAGAGAGAATTCAAAAGCTACTTTTGAATAAGGGAATTACTATTTATGCTAATTTTGAGAAAGTGCATGACACCCCACGTGAGGTGCTTTCATTTAGTGAAAACTAAGGAACCTCAAACCCTCAAATTAGGGATCTATCACTCCTGGAGAGAGAGAGAGAGAGAGAGAGAGAGAGAGAGAGAGAGAGAGAGAGAGAGAGAGAGAGAGAGAGAGAGGGAGGGAGGGAGGGAAAACATGGAAATGAGAATGAGTCCCTTGATCCATGAAAAGATGCATTACTGCCCCCACATGATAATCACCTCAAATCTTGGTTGCAAATTTTTCTGACAATTGTGAAAAATAAAGTACGTACTCCGTATTGTTTTGTACTTTTTTTTTGTTGTTGATGTCTTCAATTTTACACATGTAACGTACGCAGTCTGTTGTGGTTCAATAACCTAAACTAAGACTTTCATAAATTCATTGTTTTTCTCTTTTTTTTTTGTTACAGTTTTTCTCTTTTTTTCTTTTCCAAATTAAATGGCTTTTGAATATTAACCGGAGCGTGGAAACATCAGCTCAATGAAAATGCAAAATCAAAAGCTTTCAAGGGTACATTCAAACCACCGACATGTGGGTGCAAGGACGTAGCGGTCGTGCATTCTTATTTAAAGTTTTAAATTTAAATTTTATTAATAGAAAAACATATTAAAAAAATTAATTCTTTAATGAATTCCAAAGTGTTCTATCGAATGAGTCAAATTAAATTCGGATATCGATCGATAATAAATATCTTTTTTTTTTTTAAATAAGAGAATATTCAAAGCCTCCAAATCCAACTTATTACTAAAACGGATATGAAATTGACACGAAATGAAAGCTGTGCTGGGATTTATCAGCACAAACCATAAAATTTTAGAAGGGGAAGCCACCTCAGGAGATAAAAACCCAGTTAGAGTTGGCAGAAAAGTGACGTGTATATGTCTTAAAACCGTGTTTACAATGAGGCTGCGATATTAAATAGGTTAAAATTTTAGTGTAACTAAATGAAATAAAGAAATAAAAATAGCAAAAAAGAAAACCAAAAAAAAAAGAAAGAAAACAAAAATTGAAGAGATGAAGCATTCTTTTGTCAAGGGTGCCACAACCGCTAGAGGCACCGTTGCGGCTCTCAGGTGGTTGTGAGTTGTGTTCGGGTACCAAACTCCTTTATATTAAATAGTTTGATACTCTATCTCTTTATTAAAGATATCGAGTTTGAGTTTTGGAAAAAAAAAAAGATTTAGGAAATTCAACCCCTTAATGTACCATACAATTCTTGGATCAGGTTAATCGAGCGAAATTCGAATACTAATAGATAAAAACTAGCAATGCTGGGATCGGTAAGTTATATCAATTTCATTCATAAGTATCAAATACTTCAGCAAATAGAAATTAAACCAAATGAAAAATAACAATTAAAATATGATATCAAACAAAATAAACTAGAAATCAAAAAGGGAATTTACTCTTTTTTCTAAGATTCAATTAGGGTGGTTTGTTCAACAAGATCTGAGCAACATCAACTTTGTAGTGAATCCTCCTTTGGAAAATAATTTTGCAATCTCTCCTGGGACTTCAAACCTAAATCTTCATCTCTATACGCCAACTCAAGCTCTCATATTTTTTGATCCAGCTGGACATAATATACATATAAGAATAAAATTCCAATTTGCATGAGATACACTATGCTTTAACAAATTCAGTATTTTAACTGAATTAGAAGATTAATATTCTAGAGATAGATATTAAATATTTAAAATCGAGGTTTATCCAAAACAATGATATCTTATGGCTTACTAATTTTTAAAATTATAAATTTAGCTTTAAAATTTTCAAAATTATAAAACAACCCCATAAGATTTGAAATTATAAAACCGGATAAAAATAATTTAAAAAATAAAAATAGGATAAATAAAATTCCAAAATTAAAAATCAGAAGAAAATAAATTTCAAAATTAAAATTCAAGAGAAAATAGTCTTTGAAATTATAAACTTGTCACAATTTTTCTGAAAAAATTATAATTCAATTATCGACTTCTCTCTTTTTATTGTAAAATTCAAAAATTATGATAAATTCAAAAAATAGAATGCAAATTTTAGAAAAAATGATCTTATTTTCTCTACCATTTCTGTGTGTATATAATATATTGAACAAAAAGAATATTTATATAAATTGAGATATGTACATGAAAAAAAAAATTTAAAGTCAAACTAATCAAATATTCTCATATTAAATATATGATATATCAATATATTGTAATATTCAGGATAATATAACTTGACATAAATACAAAGATGTTAGTAATAGTAATAAATGTTTGATACAATAGCGTGATGTGATGTCATCTATATTTTTTGAGAATATTTATCTTATATACGTAACATTAAATATTTTATTACCATTTATTTTAATTCTCTAAAATTTATAACACTCCTATTTGAATGTTTATTACATAGAGAATAGATCTCGTTACAAGTTTACTAGAAAAAAAAAGTCGATGGAAAAAAAATTCTAGTAAAGGAAAAGGAGAATAATATTTGAAATGTTTGATAATATACTTACTCCCCCTATTGAGAATATCCCTTAAGATTTTTAAACCGATACATTTCAATTCCTTTATATCAATCATTTAAATGTAGCAGTCAACAGAATCTTGATAAATAAATCTGTTGAATTTTTATTTGATTGGATTTGTTGTACATCATTTTCACTACTCTTTTGAAGATCATGTGAAAAAAAAATAGAAAAATATGTTTAGTTATATCTCTCTTGATATATTCTCCCTTTAATTGAGCAATGCAGGCAGTATTGTCTTCTAATAATATTATAGGAATATCTTCTTTGGAGGACATGCCATTGTTTTTTTTTTTGAGAATATCTTCTTAGTAGTTCTAAGAAGTGTCCGAATATAATTGGAAATAATATTTCACATGATACAACATTTGATAATGTTTAATTAATCTTTTTTATTTAAAAACATATTAAGGTCGTTTGTTAATTTATTATGCAATATTTTTAAAATTGTCCATAGAAGAGGCATGATAACTCTGAAAAGTATATTGGATCTAAAATAATAACAATAACCTATTTTTGTATCTTTCTATAGTAAAATACAAGTGGTAGGACATGAATATGAAATAGTAGCAAATTATTTTGGACTTGTGGTTATGAGTTCATGGCTTTGCCTACACGGTCATAAAGATACTTTTTCTAAAAGTTTTCTTGTATAATTGTTGCAGCATGTTCTCGTTTGATTTATCATTTTGCACTAAAATTTGGTATATGATACTGACAATAAGGCTACTGTCGATTTATTTATCCTCAAATCTATTTCAACAAAATATTAGTATTCAAGAAGATCACCACCTTCATGAATAGGAAGCACTAGTTTCACATTAGTATTCAAAGCATGGAAATGTAAGAACATCTTTACACACATATCATATTGTTTAATCATATATGATTACAATATGATAATAAAAGAAAATTTTAAGTCAATTTATTTTTCACAAACAATCAGAAATAGGAAAACGAAAAGGATCCCAACACAAGTATATATACATTTGTGGATTCAAATTATTTGCAAGGAAAGAAAGAGAATTGATAATTAATGTATATACTGCTAATTAATTTATAAGTTTTTTTTAGTCGTTGACATTTTAATTTCAAGAATTAGAGACTTGAGAGAAACCGGTCATAATTGCACTATACAAAGCTACCCATTTGAAGAAAATGACACATATATCAATTCGGAGTTTGCTCAATTAATGGTAATTTACATGAACCATTGCTATCAATTCATATATCAATTTGGTATTAATTTTCAAGTACTTGATCTAACAAATGATGAAAAAAATATAGGTACAAGCTGATGAATTGATGATAAATGAACAAGAAGTTTCAACACAAGACTCTTTAATAAACAATAATGAGATTGACGATAGAGTCTTTAACCAAATTATTGACAAAGGATGTTCAGGTAGAGTAAGAGGTAAAGAGATACAGACAACACCTACTAACTATTATGGATCTTCTTATTGTGGAATGACTGCGACTAGCTCCTTTTAAGATGCAAAGACAAGGAAGTTTGAGCATAAATGAAAAAAATGAAAGTATTGATTAGCTTATTCAAGGCGGCAAATTCAAATGTTAAGCTGCTTAATCCTCACAGCAGAGGTGATAGACTATAAACTTTATTTTTGACTCTTTACATAATATGGTTTCTATTGTTACTAATTCATTGTTTTGGTTATCAACATTTTCTTTAAACGAGATGATTCTTCTAATGATGATGCGTCCAGTGATGGAGACGAGTGTCTGTCTGAACGATAAGGCCTTACAGTAAGAGAACATAATCATGAAGAACCTTGTTTGGATGATTTAATATTGTATGGAAACTTGATGGGATATTGGTATGGAAACTTTGTGATTATGTAGACTTATACTTGGTTTACATTATCCTTGATGCTTATAGTAGATTTAAACTTTTAAGTAGACTTAAGCTTCTATTTGTTCTACATTATCACCCTCCTGAAACTCTCTTTATGCTTATGGTTGGATATTTGTAATTTTTCATGTGGATCATTGTTGATGGATAATTTTTTTTAAAAAACATTTAAAATATAAGAAACTACTGAAGAAGTAAAGATTTTTGTTGACATTTGGATGTAAAAATGCTACCATAGGTACATATATTTCCCGACTTTTAACAAAAAGAACCGTCGGTAAAAGCCTTCACTTTTCCCGACCTTTCCAAAGGAAGCATTGGGAAAATATATGACATTTAGCCACACTTCCTTAGGAAACATCGAGAAAAGTCATCACTTTTTTCCGAAGTATTATGAAGAACTATTGATAAATTTCATGACTTTTTTAGAAGTTTTCTAAGCAAGTGTCGACATATGTTTGCATTTTTTTGAATAGTTTTTTGCAAAACATCGTTAGTTTTCCTGGGGAAGATTTTCCTGACTTTTTTTGCTGGCAATTTCTCTTGTGTCGATCCAAATTTTTCTAATGATAATAAACGTCAGAAAAGATATAAAAAAAAAAAAAAAATTGTTGGGAATGCTCTTTTTTTCTTTTTTCTTTTTTATTTTCCCCTTCCCTTAGGGAATGCTCTTTTTGGACCATAAATTCGACATCTAAATCTTCATTTGAGTTCAAACATTCGATTTTTGATTTTGATGGTTATCCTTTAAAATTTTTGTTTTATCTAAAAATAATAATAAATAAAGAATCAATGAGAAACATTGGATACAAGACCACAAAGATAACCTCAAGCAAAGCAAGTTGATTTCGTGTCCTTTTGAACTCTTGAGAACTAGTCTTCGGTCTTTCAATATGTGCATCAGAATCTGTAAGTCTCACCACCAAGTTCCTGTACTTGCCGCTTAGATTTAGTTTATATCAAGTTGAAATGTAGATCATCTCATTCCAAAAGACATCTTTTGAGTCTCACATGCTACTTTTCAGCCGCATCTGTATGCCCTTTGTTGACTTTCATTTTCTTCCCATCGATTTCTTCAAATTTGGGTTGTAATCCCTGGTCTCAATTACTGTCACAATCCAAATGTTAGTTCACAACAAAATTTAAAGAATGCCAACATTAAGCTCCCTTTAATCTATGATTAGCATTCCTAGAGCTAAGGTCTAATCCTGCCCATACCACATGGGGGCGTTGATGGGCAGAGGGAAAGTTACTCCCACTTTGGAGCTCAATCACCCAAAAAGATAAATAAATAAAAATAAAAATGGCAATGCACGTCATCATTCTAGGAGTCGGAGATGCCAGGAAGTTTTTTCTTTTTTCTTTTTATTTATATATATATTCTAATTTTCCCTTGAGAGTCCAAACATCCACCTTCCGTAATATATTATAAATAACTTGAATGAATAAAACAAGCAAGCTTACAATAACATCACTACAGCGAAAGGGCTACCCAAGTAAGCAGGTTTTCCTTTGCACATTGTTTCAAAATGTAAAGAAAAATGTGCGGAAGGCAACGTTTATGAGAAATAGGGTATTCAAAACAGCAGACGGCTATAAAGGCACCAATTTATGTGCACCGGCTTTGGACAAAGATCAAAGACAAACGAGACCAAGAATAAAAAAAAAAATAGAGAAACAAGATTGACCATTATAAATATCTTACCTCCATCTGCTGCACCAAGTTGCATCTTGTCTGGCAAATTGCTTATCCCATCATCAACAGGCCTCACTTTTTCTTACCAATTTGCATCTTCTCTGACAAACATTCTGATCTATCAATTTCAAAGACTATGATATATCATAGAGAGATCAAAAGGCACCAACAAGATTAATGTTAAACAAGAGGATTAAGCAATAAGGCTCAAGAGGAAATATATAACAAAATTAATGTTATAAGATCCATAAACAGTTAGAGACATACTTCAACAAGAGGATTATGCAATAAGTTCACTTACATTTTTTCATACACTGAACATATGCGAAGAGCTCCTCAAAATCCTCGGAAGACCCGCAGAACTTGTACATGAAAAGCGAGCTCAACAAATCACCTCGAGGCTCCACCTATAAACTGAATAATTCTAAACGGTTCACAGACTAATGTTGTTGGATCATTAATCCAACATTGAGTTTATATGTTAAAATAATTATATATTGTATATTGTCAAACCCATAAGATAAGCCCATAAGAAAGTGATCCGATAAATTTGAAAAATTCGATAATTTGGATTTAAATATCTCAAATGATATAAAAATAAATAAATGTATAGAGACCAATGAACATTTGTTATTTATAATGAGTTAAATAGAGAATATTGAAGAGTAACTTGAGAATGATAGGAAAGTTACCTAAATTCATGTGAATTCGGTAAGATAACTGAAATAACTTAAATAGGCAAATTCTATTATGAATTTAAAAATAAAGTCATCCCTACAACTATAAGAACGAGTTATAGTCTCTGGGTCAATGCATTACTCTTTTTCCTAATACTCTCATCATATAAAGAGATTTTGTAAGAATATATTTGACTTGCAAGGTCATGGTCAGGATTCTGCCCATGCGAAGGTCGAATCAAGATTTCGTTCTATTCAGTTTCTGGCTATGGGTTCAGAAATAATTTCAATTCGTTCTAAGTTTTAATTTCAGTTTATTAAATTTTTAATTCCAATGATTTAACACGATTTTGATATGGTTTTGTATTAAATTATTTTTCCAAACAAGTGGTATCAAATCCATTCGTGCTTGAGTCATTGGAATTTTTTATGCATATTTTAAGTTTTTTTTATGATTTTTGGTACTATATGAATTTTGAGAATACGTATGACTTTTATGGATTTGGGTGTGGATTTGAATAAAAAAAATTATGGAAAGTTTTCATCAAGTCGACATTTAGCTTTCATCAAAGTCAACATTCATTTTATTAAAGTCGATTTCTAGTTTTTCATTAAAATCAACATCTGATCTTTTTTTGGAATCTTTTCAACCAAAAAAAAAAAGAAAGTTGACCTTTTTCTTTTAATCTTTAGGTTCTTCAATGATATGTGTATATGTAAATTTTGGTTTATTATTTGAAACTTACCTTTTTTTTTCCCTTTTTCGGGATCTTTGGGTTCTTCGATGATGTGTGTATATATAAATTTTGGTTTATTATTTGAAACTTACCTTTTTTGGCGGTGAACTTTCTTCAAAAGAAAAAAAAAAGGGAAAAGGGTGCAAGTCAAACATCTTTTTTTTTTTTTTTTTACTTTCCTTCTTTTGGATATCATTTTTATGGTAATTTTTTTTTGGTAACTGCAAACCTAATTTTGAGAATTTTCGATTATAAAAAATATTTTAAATTTGGTTTCTTATAAGAAACTTTCAAAATTTAGAAAAAACAAAAAAAAAAAGAAATTTTTAGATTTGATTTTCTTTTAAAGCATGACTTGCCAATTTTAAAGGAAAACTTTCAAATTCCAACAAAAAGAATTTTCTCTTTTTATTGCAAATCCACATCACAAAAGAATCAATATTTTTTTTTCCAAAAAAAAAAGGTTTTATAGGTCATTTTGGACTCAAATAGACTCAATTCTAGGTGTAAAAAGTTTTGGAATTTATTAAACTCAATTGAACCCATTTTCATTCTTATCATTCTTTACTGTTTCTTTTATATTTAAAACTGGTCATTCTTTTAGTATACGATGACATAACATGTCTAGAAAAGTTCTGTTAACAAGTCGAAGATAAGTTTAAGACTAGTTGGCTCTTAAATAATTCTAAATGAACTCGCCACCTACCTGGGAACTTTCCTGGTGTCCTCTGCTATAGGATGGAGATTGGACAAGTTTTGGATCAGTTGTTGATAAAAGGTTAAAATTTTGATTTTATACCGACAACAAAGGTATATGGATAGAAAAGAAAGATAATGGAGACAGATTTAATAAAATTAGGTTTTCTTTTTTTTAGCCCCAATTTAAATTTTATAAGATTGGGTTTTAAATAGTTCAATTCTCAAGAAATTGAGTCCATCAGGATAAAATTGAAAATTTTCCAATTACAAATATTATTCAAATATGAGTATGGTTTTGTATATATTTCAAGATAAATTAATTGAAACATGTTACCAAAGTGACCTCTCTTGTAGAAATTAATTTATTTTTGGAATATAAAAGTTTGTGTGTATGCAATTTATCTGGATACTGATCGGCCCAAAGGAACTTCCGTAATTGATGGAATTGCATGTGCACATTATGGTAACAAATGTGTGACAATTTTTTGATTTTACATGTGATCAATTTATCGGCTCAAGGGAAGATAGTTGGTTGACATGCTCTTATTGTCTGATTACTACATAAAGATACCATTTACAAATTAATTATTTTGTCCAAAGATAAAATATTAATAAAGTTATCGGTATCTTATGATGGAAATTTCTCATATTTGAATTTATTTGGTTTAAAAGTTCTGTTTGAGCATATATTGATTGCCATTCTTTGTTTTGACAGTTAATACTATTTATACCAATATTAATACCCAACTCAACTCTATTCCCATGTTGAATGATTCAAACTTAAAATCATGGTGAGAAAATCTTCTAATTGTTCTCGAGATTATGGATATAGACTTTGCGCTAAAGACTGACTGTCACCCACCAATTACAGATAAGAGTACCTCTGATGAAAAGAAAGAGTTTGAAAGATAGGAAAGGTCAAATTGCATTAGTCTCATGATTATGAAGAAGGCCATTCCAGAAACTTTTAGGAGCACTATATATAATGCTATTACTACAGTCAAAGATTTCCTTGCTGATATTGAAAAAAGGTTTTCCAAAAATGAAAAGTCAGAAACTGATACACTTGGCAAATCGTGTGTCAATGAAGTATAAAGGTCAAGGCAATATTAGGGAATACATCATGGAGATGTCTCATATCGCTTCAAAGTTAAGAGCACTCAAGTTTGACCTCTTTGAGGACTTACTTGTACATTTGGTTTTAATATCTCTTCTATGACAGTTTAATCAGTTTAAAATAAACTATAATTGTCAGAAAGAGACATAGTCTCTAAATGAGCTTATCTCTCACTGTGTCCAAGAAGAGGAAAGGTTGAAGCGAGATCGGACAGAAAGTGCTCACCTAATCTCGACCAAAGGCAAGAAAAGGAAGCCCACTAAGGATGCTGCAGTACGACACTTCAGAAGAAGTAACAAAAGGTACCAGGTGAACCGGAAAAGAAAGGATGTTTCTGGTGTCGAGGGACATAGAAAGAAGAAGTGTATCAATTATCATGCCTGGCGTGCAAAGAAAGATATGCCTCTATTTTTGGTTTGTTTTTAACTTAATTTAATTTTAGTACCAGGACACACTTGGTGACTAGATTCCCCTATAATCACTCACATCAGTGTGTCCATGTAGGGTTACCTAAATTACCGACTGTCAAATAATGATGAAAGATACATCTACATAGACGACAGTAATAAAGTTCCAATTGAAGCCATAGGATGGTTTAGATTATTGTTAAGAACCGGATTTTTTTGGATCTGCATGAAACATTTATTGTATCGTCTTTTAGATGGAATTTGATTTTTATTTTTGTATTAGACAAATTTGATTTTACTTGTTCTTTCGGAAATGGGAAAGTTAGTTGGTTTCTTGATTCAAAATTAGTTAGTTCTAGGTTTTTATTAAGATCTGATAATCTTTATTTACTTTATACTGTGATTTGTTTTAATGAATCCCTGTATATTGGTACTCGAAATATAAGACACAAATTAACCAATGAGAATTCCTCCTCGTTGTGGCATAAGAGATTTGGTCATATCTCCAGACAGAAAATAGAGAGAATTGTGTCAGAAGAAATTCTTGATTCCCTTGATTTCATAGACTTTGATGTTGTGTAAATTGTATAAAGGGAAAACAAACTAATAAAATGAATAATGAGGCCAAAAGGAATTCAGACGTCTTAGAATTGATTCATATGAATATCTGTGAACCATTCCCTTCGATTTCTTGGAATGGTCAATGATATTTTATTACGTTCATAGATGATTATTCAATATATGCTTACATTTGTCTTCTTACAGAAAAGTCTAAATCTTTGGATGTATTTAAAATTTATAAAGTTGATATTCAAAACTAACTCGGCAAAAGAATTAAGAAAGTCAGTCTGATCGTGGTGGAGAATACTACGACAGAAATATGATTAGGAGAACAACATCCAGGACCATTTGCTCACTTTCTAGAGGAATGCAGTATCGTTCCACAATATACCATGTCTGGATCACCCGCTATGAATGGTATTGCTGAAAGACGAAATATAACTCTTCAGGATATGGTAAGAAGCATGATTGCTCATTCTGCCTTACTTGAGTCACTCTGGGGGAGAGGTACTCAAAACTGTAGGATACATCCTAAACATGGTTCCTACTAAGACAACTATCAAAACCCCTTACGAACTTTGAACCAGCAGACATTCTAGTCTAAGACATCTGCATGTTTGGGGTTGTCTAGCTAAGGCTAGGCATTTTAGGCCCAACAAAAGGAAACTGGATGCTAAGATAGCTAGTTGTTATTTTTTAGGATACTTTGAAAGATCTAAGGGGTACAAATTTTATAATCCAAAAAATAAGGTCATTTTTTAGTCAGAAAATGCCCATTTCTTTGAGAATGTTTAGTTTGTGGGGGGAGATATTATTAGAGACATTGTCTTTCAAGATGAAATTGTTGATATTTCCACAGGTTTTATTGGAATTGATCAGGTTTCTATCTCTGATCTTGTTCAAAACACAACAAAGTTAGATAATATTGGAGAACCCTCCAATTCGGAAGAACAAACTCTACCACCTTAAGAATCTATACCATTAAAAAGATCCACTAGAGAAAGAAGAAGTGCAATTCCGGATGATTATGTTGTATTTCTTCAGGAACATGATGTTAAAATTGGAGTGATGGAAGATAATTCGATCAACTTCCGTCAAGCCATAGAATGTTGTGACTCTCAAAAGTGGATTGATGCCCTGAATGAGGAGATGAAGTCAATGAAGGACAATGACGCTTGGGATCTCATCCCATTGCCTGAAGGTACGAAACCCATTGGTTGTAAATAAATATTTAAAATCAAAAGGGATTCGAAAGATAATGTGGAGAGATATAAAGCTCCTCTTGTCACAAAAAGTTTCACACAGAAAGAAAATATCGATTATAAAGAGATTTTCTCTTCAGTTTCTTTGAAAGACTCTTTTAGGATTATAATGGCATTAGTAGCATATTTGGACCTTGAGTTACACCAAATGGATGTAAAGACGGTGTTTCTCAATGGTGACATTGATGAAACGATCTATATATTGTAGCCAGAAAACTTTGTGTCGGGAAATCCAAAAATTATAGTTTGTAAACTTAAAAAATCCATCTATGGATTCAAACAAGTATCTCGACAATGGTATTTTAAATTTCATCAACTAATCATCTTCTTTGATTTTGAGATGAATTTAGTTAATGAATGTATATACCATAAATTTTGTTGGAGTAAATATATTTTTCTGATTTTATATGTCGATAACATATTGTTTACCAGTAACGATAAAGATCTATTATATGAAACCAAAATTTTTCTCACTAAGAAATTTGAGATGAAAGATCTTGGGGAAAGTTCTTTCGTATTAGGCATTCAGATATACCGAGATAGTTCTTAGAGTATTCTGCAATTGTCCCAAAATGGATATATTGAAAAGCTCTTAAAGAGATGACATACAAAATTATAAACCAGGTGATACCCCTGTATTTAAGGAAGATAAATTTAGTCTCAAACAGTACCCCCAAATTGATATTGAGAAGCGGGAAATACAGAAGATATCTTATACATCAGCAGTAGGGAGTCTGATGTATGCTCAGGTATGTATGAGTCGGGATATTATGTATATTATAGGAATGTTGGACAGATACTTAAGCAATCTTGAAATAAACCATTAGAAATTTGTCAAACGGGCCTTGCAATATTTACAAAGAATGAAGGAATATATGCTCATATATCGAAGGTCGGAACGATTTGAGATCATTGGGTATACTGACTTCGACTTTGCGGGTGCCAACATAGCATGAAGTCTACAACAGGCTATATCTTCATGCTAACGGGAGAAGCTATTTCTTGGAAAAGTGCTAAACAGTCTCTTATAGCATCTTTCATAATGGCGGTAGAATTTATAACGTGTCATGAGGCAACCAACCATGGAATATGGTTATGAAATTTTGTCACGGGATTGAGGATAGTGGATAGTATTGACAAACCACTCAAATTATTTTGTGACAATAAATCGGCAGTTCTTTATTTCAATAACAATAGGAGCTCGACAAAGTCCAAATCCATAGACATCAAGTTTCTGGTTGTTAAAGAAAGAGTAAAGAGTGGTCAGATATCTATAGAACATACAAGAATAGACTCCATGATTACGGATCCGCTTACAAAGGGTTTGTCATCCAAAGTATTATTTGAGTATGTTGTTCGTATGGGCGTAATTCCACTTAAGGATATACAGTTATAGTGGGAGTTTGTAAATTACAAATGCTTTATTGATGTAAATATTGAGTTACTATAGTTAAATTCTATAAAAATAAAAATTCAATTTTTATTCATACTCTGATTTTGTATGATCTCACTAAAAAGAACCAATTGGAAATAGACATATTGAATATCACATTGCATGATATTTCCACGCTACGCATCTATATCATAATCCATGTCATTCGGTTATATCAATTTACGTGACCATTGAAGGTTGAGTTGCGAAATATAACAAAAGCCACCTTAATGCTAAGTTGATATGATTAATGGACAGTATTGGTTGTAGATACATTTCAGTATTGACAGAAAAGTTAACCTCATTTGATTGTTTCGCAATTACATAATTATAAAGTCACACATATAGGTCAAGTAGAAGATTGTTGGATCATTAATCTAATATTAGGTTTATATGTCAAAATAATTATGTATTGCATACTGTCAAACCCATATGAAAGTGATCTGATAAATGTAAAAAATTCGATAATTTAGGTTTAAGTATCTCAAAGGATATAAAAATAAATAAATTTGTAGAGACCAATGAACATGTTATTTATGATGGATTAAATAGAGAATGTCAAAGGGTGACTTGAGAATAGCAGGAAAGTTACTTAAATTCATGTGAATTCGGTAAGATAACCGGAATAAATTAAATAGACAAATTTTATTATGAATTTAGAAGTAAAGTCATCCCTACAACTATAGATACGGGTTATGGTCTCTGAATCAATATATTACTCTTCTCCCTAATACTAGACAAGTAACCGGGCGGGGCCGGTTATTTGAAATTATTTGAAATTATTTGTTATTTGTTATTTGAAATTCAAATTTGTTATTTGAAATTATTCTAACTATATGTGCACCAAAATGTGGAAATTCCCAACGTTAAAAAGCTAAAATTCTTTTTTCTAAAAACCATAAATTATTTATCCAATGACATGTTATTACAATATAATATTCTTTTTTATGCTCACTTTTCCAACTATCCGAAATTAATGAAAATTTACATTGATTAGTCATAAATTGTGTAAGTATACCATTTTTTAATTCCTGATATCTATCTAATGATCTCCTCCTACCGGATTTTTTACTACTTTTTTTATAACCGGGTTGTAAATATTTTTGTACATATTCTTCAAATACAGGACATGCAATTATACTAAGTGGTAATTCTTTTCTTGCTAGCCATTCTATTTGTCTAATTTTTTCTTTATCCGAATTATATTTAAATGTACCAGTTATATTACCTCCTCTTGTAGAAATTTGTGTTTGTTTTGTTTGTGGTAATTTATCTGGATGATTATTAACTAAGTGTCTCTTAAGTGTGCCTACCCCCCAACCTTTTAAAAATTTATATTTTTGATAACAAATTTTACAAATTGCTTTTTGTTCATCATTTTTTCTTTCAAAAAATGTCCATATATTCAAATCATCCTTGTTAGTTTGTATTCTATTAGATTCAGTGTTACTACGTTCAGTTTTTTCAAAAAAAGTTTCAATATCTATATGATCGGGAATTTCAAAAAATGGAGGAAGAGGAGATTGTTGAGAAAATTGTGAAGAGTGTGTTCCGGCCATTTTATAAAAAAATTAAGATTAAAATTTTTAAAATAATATATACGATAAAATTTTTTAAAGGAAATTTAAGATTAAATTTTAAAAAAAAATTTTAAATTTTAAATTTTTTAAAAAGATAATGCAAATGTAATGCAAATGCAAAAAAATAAATATGCAAAAAAATTAAATGTACCGATTTTACGAATATCGCAGTTGTTTTCTTGAATGAGCTCCCAATCTTGAAATTTTGTTAAATCTTGATCAATGTAGATAATGAGGTATAAGGTAATGAAATTGCGTAGAAATTGATAGAAATGATATAAAAAATGGTGTAGGTAATATGGTATAAGGTAATAGAAATGGTGTAGAAATTGGTGAAAATGTAGATAATGGAGAAAATAAAAATGGAAAATTGAAAATGGTGTAAAAAATGATGGAAATGATATAAAAAATGGTAATAGAAAGGAAATAATAATAGAAAATTAATGAAAATTGAGAGAATGTATTGAGAGAATGTAGATGTGAGAGAGAAAGAGAGATTTTGTTGTGGATCAAAATAATCTCAAAAGTAGCCGTTTTATAGCTGTTGGGAGGGATAAAATTAGAAAAATTTCAAAATTCAAAAAAAAAAGGGAAAATTTGAACCGGAACCGGGTTCAAATTTTTTTGGAACCAGCCCGGCCCGCTACAGTAAACGGTTCGGGGCCGGGCCGGGCGGTTTACTGTAGCATGGGGCCGGTTCCGGGTCCGGGCTTTACCCGGGCCAACCGGGCCGGTTTTCGGGCCCAAACTGGCCCGGTTACTTTGTCTACCTAATACTCCTATTATATAGAAAGATTTTATGAGAATACACTTGATCTGTAAAATCGTGACCAGGATTTTGCCTTGACGAAAGTCGAATCAAGATTTCATTTCTATTCAGTTTCCGATTATGGAGTCAAGTATAATTTTAATCCATTCTAAGTTTTAATTTTAGTTTATTAAGTTTTTATTTTTAATGATTTAACACGATTTTAATATGGTTTTGTATTAAATTATTTTTCCAAACAAATACAACACCTGTTATGGCATTAAGCTACAAGAACTAGTTTCAAGGATGTTTACATTACCTCATGTTCTAGACAGCTGAGATGAAAAGAAGAAATACATTTTGCATGGCAATACAAAGCTCCCCCATCTGCACATATCACGCAGACATACACATAAAGATCTAAATCTGTAGACCTGGTCTTCACTAAGCGGAAGTCTTCTACATTGGATGGCACCATTTGGTTCCAGTCTTGAACCTGGGACTGCAATAGTGACATTGCAGTCTCCTGCATGAAAGTCAAGTTCAGATATTGTAACAATCCTATAATTTCACCCGCATAAAATCCCACCACTGTTTGGCCTCATTCGAATACTTGACTATGTCATTTTCTCCGATGATTGTCACTTCCACCGATAATAGTCCTCATAGGTCCTTGAGAGGATCCACCTGTGTAAAGAATCTTGGAATAGTTCACAGACTTTCCTCGTCCTCTAATTATTCCCCTAGGGACATGCCAAAGAAGAAATTCTCCACATCCCGTGCTTCTCTTTATAGGGACTTTTCTCTGTGGACATGCCCTGGTGCCCACGACTTCAATAGAATCAACCTCTCTTCTGTTCACATCATCTCCACCATCTCGTCTTAGCCTTCTTTTCTATGTGTGGCTTGGAGTTGATTTATGTTCTTCATCTTTATCATCCTTGGCTGATTCATCATAAGGATTGATATGGTGGTCCAAGCATTGTTTTTCTGTCGCGTTCCCTCATGCTTGAACTCCTTGCACCAGTAAGAAGAAAATACTAGAATTAACTAGCCTTGTCTTTAAGCCAAATCATGGATGACACATTATAATTATCTGAACTACATCAAAATTTGTAGAAAACTACTACAAAATAAGCACTTGCAAGTGAGAAGCGAAGTGCATTAATTATTACTAGGAGTAGCATAGGATTGCAATGCAGCAACTGTGCCATCCAAGAGATAAATTCTCGTTGCTTAAAATAAGCTTTATGTTCTGATTAAAATATAGGAGGAACATTGTAGTATCACAATCTAGATCAGCAAAAATAAGGCACAGTTATTATTCTCATCAGTTTTGGTACAGTCCAATTAAATTAAGTATCAAGCTCATGATATATCATAGTCAAAATAATAATAGGGAAATTCTTACAAAACAGTGGTCCTTGCAAGGTTTCTTCTACGTTTGACAAAGATAGAATAGGATTGAATTTACATTAATTAAATCCTATACTTGTTATGACAAGTACTAATTTTGGTGAAGGACTAATTTATCCAAGACACAACCTATCTGTATATTTAAATTGGATAACCTGTTCTCTCCTATACCGTGAGATTTATTGGAATTGGACAATTTGATTCAAACTATCTACAAATATAAACTTTACCCACATTCATACGTAAAAATATACATACTACACTTATATATATCTAACACAACTTATACTTGACATATCATGATCCAAGTCGAGATTCAAATTCTCAAATTTGACTTTCTACATAATAATCTCCTAAACTAGGATTGGCAAACATAAGGATAAAAAGAAAAAGTATAAATAAAAGGTAGATTTTTAAATGATCACTAATCTGAATCAAATCCAAACTCAAAAGGTTTGTCCAACAAGCATAAAGTAACACCTACTGGCATACGATATTCATCAATGTTCAACCCAAGTGGCATATTCATTCTTTTCTTATTTGAGAGGACATCTTGTAATTCTTCCCCCTTATTAATATATATATATTTCCTTTTCAATTGAAAAAAATCTTGATATATTGAACAATTTTGAGTGTTACATTTATCTTTTTAAGTGAATTAAAGTATTTTTAATTCAATGTTTCTTATTCTTATATAATAATTCTAATCCTACCTAGTAGATGTTGCACCTCACAAAAATTTGAATAATTACTTATATTTTAGCTTTTAAATTGTTCCACAGTTTACTTGGTACTTAAAATCATCCTACTAAATGTTTCTTTTACTCATGTCTTCCTTTTGCTATCCAAAAAATGAGTAATAAAAAAAAATAAGACCTTTATTCTATTTTTGATTTAAATGAACCGAAGTGACTAGTGATTTTTCTCTCATGTTTCTTTTGAGGGGTAACTTTTCTTGTGATATATCTTTTGTACATTCTTCTCTCTTACCGATATCTTCCTTTCATTGTCCAAAAATAAGTACTAAAAATAAGAACTTTGTTTTGATTGAAATAAACCCAAATGACTAGTGGTATTTTGCATTGATCCTAATTACATGCCATCTTTTACAGTAGAATGAATGATTTTTTAGGCTTACCTCATTTGTGAAACTTTTAATTTCTTCCAATTGGTAGAAACTTAGGGGAGAAGATGTCTTAGTCTGATTTCTATAGGCCAAGATTGTACTTGGTGGTTATATGGCCCGTTCGATAAGATTGTAGGCAACTAAATAATAAGACTTTAGTTGAGGTTTTGAGGGATCATAGTTATATCAAATAATAAGATTATAGTTGAGGTTTTGAGAGATCATAGGTGTGTCTTTGTTAAGAAAAGTAGAGACATTGGAGGTCCTTTCTTGGATATGAATATGAGGGTCTCCATGTGACATGTTTTTGAATGTGGATGTGTTGGGCATGCAAAGGAACACTGTCAGGATGGAAGGGAGAAAAACCAAGAGGAAGGAGGAAACCACAACTCCTCTGTCACTAAGCAACCCCTCGTTTTCTCACCCCAACTTCTAGAACCTTCGGTGGAAGGTTGGATGCAAGTCCAGAGAAGACCAGGGTGGTGAGGCAGTAGGATGACTAGCGACAAAAATCCGGCAAGGAATCTATGTACGAAATTAAACCTTAAAAAAATTTTAAAACAACCTCTGGGACAAAAAAATTCAGAATCTAATCACCTTTTATCGAGAATCCAACCCGCGATACCACATGACAGTACCCGGTTGGCCCAAGCTCACATGTCGCGTCTTTAAGATGTGATTTAGCTTGTTGCATTTTGAAGACGCGACAATCAGCCTCCCTCTACCACCCGCGGCACTCCCGCGGCCCCTCCCACCGTTCCCCGTGGCGCTCCTCTCTCCCTCTCTTCCCCGTCCGCGACTCTCTTTCCCCCTCCCTCCCTCTCGTGGCTCTTTCCTTTCCTCCCTCCCCACGTGGCTCTCTCTCTCCCTCCCTCGCCCGTGGCTCTCTCTCTCTCTCCCCCCGCCACCCGCGATGCTCCCCTCTCCCTGCCCGCGGCTTTGCTCCTCTCTCCCTTCCTCCCCTTGTGGCTCTCTCTCTCCCTCCCTCACCCCCGCGACTCTCTCTCTCCCCCGAGAGAGGAGTGCTGCGAGGGGAGAGAGAGAGAGACAGTCACGGGCGAGGAAGGGAGAAAGAGAGCCTCGAGGGAGAGGGAGGGAGAGAAAGAGTCGCGAGTAGGGGAAGGGAGAAAGAGTTGCGAGCGGGGGAGGGAGGGAGGGAGGAGCACCGTGGGCAGCGGGGGGGAGAGAGAGATAGAGCCACGGGCGGGGGAGGGAGGGAGAGAAACGTGTCGCGGGTGGAGGAGGGAGGGGCTACAGGAGCGCCGCTGTAACACTATTTTTCAGTGACTGTGTATCATGTACCACTTCTTATGGTTCTATATATATATTAACATTCTTTTGAGGCATCGATAATAAAATTTTAATTATCTATTTATTTATTTGGTGATTTTGCCTCAAAATCGCTAAAAGAAAAAATTTTATTGGTAAGTTGAAAGCCTTCTCGGCAAGCGCCGAAAATACCTAAAGAAGTCAAAAATGGCTAAGAAAAGGCCTACACACTTAAATAGAGATATTTAAATAAAATTTCACATATTTAAGAAATTTTGAACAAAATTTCATAGGGACCAAAAATGCAAATTGTTAAAAGTTAGGGGTCTAAATGCAAATAAGGAAAGTAGAGGAACTAAGTTCCAAAACACTCAAGAATGGACATTTGGAGTCAAATGATTGGACAAGAGGACACTAAGACTATTAGTGGCTACATAGGACATTCTACTAATAAAGTTGGAAGAAGGTTGCTTGTAAAGAACAAAATTAATGCATGAAATGTGGTTGGATGGGATTTTAGTGGATTTCTTGTGCTTTCTTTCCTCTTGGCCGACTTGGACACTTCTTTGCATGCATGGTGGTTGCTTGCTGTCATTTCAAGTACATAAGAGGAGTCTTGACAAGTATAGGATGAGATAAAGCATGCAAAATGAATCAAGCTTGAAGATAGTTTGATTAGGTTTATAAAAAGACCAAAACCAACCATTTTCTCTTCTATTCATCTGACTTGGATGAATATTTTAGTAAGGAAAGAGGGATTGCTGAATATTCAAGTGGAATTCTGAGAGCATTGGTGGAGGAACACAAGTGAAAGAATAAGAATATCCATAACTCTATATCTCTAGTTGGTTGAGATGGTATAAGGATTGTGTAGAGATTGATGTTTGATGAATTATGTTACTATGGTGCTAAGATAATCAAGGTTTCAAGAAAATCAAGATCAAGGTGATGGGTATTAGTTAGTAAAAGATCATACAAAGGAAGGTAAAATACTCAAAATTGAAGTCTTTACAAGTAGTGAAATTAAATGCATATACTAGCATGCTACATATGATTGTTTCAGATTTGAGTTATGTATAGTATTGCCATGATATCTCATTGTGTAGAACTTGAAATTTTAAACCATTTATTCCTGAGTAAACTAGACTCCCTAAGTTTTAAAATAAGACATGGTACAAAAATTTCCATTAAGAATGTGATTTATAGTGATTTTGGAAAGGGACAGCAAAATGACATGTTCTATTTTTCATCCTTTGTGCACGGCTAATATGTTGTATAAATTTTTAAAATATTTTCTATACAAAATTTAGATAAACTTAAAATATCAAAGTTTTAACTCTTGGTCTCATCTTTAAAATGAGCTTAACCTCATTTGAATTGGAGTAGTATATTGGACGTTATGGTATTTTTACTGAAACAGTGCAGAGCATAATTTAGAACTAGAATTGAAATAGAAATAAATTTTACAAAATTCAGCACTTAGAATTAAAGAAAATACTTAACATGAAAGTTGTAGGGCTGTCTCTTATCTTTCTATAAAACTTAGAATCATATAAATCGGAGATGTATATACTGAGATATGAATCTTCTACCAAAACTGTGCAAATTTAGTTATATAAGCACGAATTGTATTGAAGATAGATTTTTATAAATTCATGCAGTGGAAATTTGGAGAGTTGAATGAAAAATGTAGATATGTGTCTTAGCTTTAATTACTAATTTGAATCATTTGAATCCGATTTATATAGAGAAAGTTATGATATTTTTCCTAAAACTGCGCAAGAGTAGAACTTGAAAATCCAAAATTTTATTAAAAAAAATAGGGGGATTGACATATATATATATATTGTTGTCTTAGAAGTAGATGATTAGACTACACTCGAGGGCCAACTCAGTTGAGAATTGAGGTTTTAGGGGAGTGGTGTACCATTCTTGTACATGTGAGTGGGTCTTACTATTGCCATATAGTTAATATGCAAAGCCATGTTTTATCGTTTTCAAAACATGATTTGTGAAATGATTGTAAAATAGTTTTGTTAAATGACTGGTAACATACTTTATGATAAATAGAGTGTCTCAAAATTTAAAATATACATCCATGAATTTTGATGAAAAATATATGTGCCATGTTTTAGATCATGAAATGTATTTTGATAATATATACTATAATATATTATATTGGATTTTCATGATTTTTCTCGACATGTATGAGACGGTTGGTTTATTGATGATTTTGATACGAGACTAGGTAATCGGGCATTAGTACCTAAATCTCCTTGATCGTAGATCGGGGATAGTACTTATAGTCATGATACTATAATATGACACACGTAGTCATACGTAGACTCGCCTCGTATGCTATAGCAGACCCGTCTCGTTATATAGATTATTACACTTTGCGATATCTCGAGACATAGACACTCCACATGGTTAGGTGGTGTGTATATGATACTATGTTTCGGACTAGCCAAGTTGAATTGAAAGGGGAGGACTGAATGACATTTTAGTCTAGCACTTGGGGAGGCCCGTGGCATGTATATGATACTATATTTCAGACTAGCAAAGTTGAACAGAAAGGGGAGGACTAAATGACGTTTCAGTCTAGCACTTGGGAAGACCCGACACCAGCGCCAAGATTTTGGGGTTGTTTTTTGTTTACATACAAAAACCTCTTGCTGACTCGTCATTGGGCGGGGTAGTCCTTTAGCGAGAACATGATTTGGCATGACCCTACGATTTATGACATGAGATTTTGGATGCATAAGTTTAGATTTGATGGAAAACTATTTTGAAATTGCTATGATTTTGATAATATGTCTTATTTGGATATATATATATATATATATGAGCTTGACACTACATTCTCACCTCACTTATTAATTTTCTATCACGGATTTCACACTCACTGAGTATTTGATTATACTCACCCCTTAATATTTTAAATTTTATACAGAGTTAGTCATGGAGAGACACGTTGACTTATTTTGACATTTGTAGTATCGGAAACCACTTTCGGTAATTATCTTCCACTATATTTTGAAGTTATTAGTTGATCATATGGGTTGACTGTATATAGTAATGGAACTCTTGATTGAAATTCATATTTGTACTAACTAAATACTTTACATATATATACGAGTACTTTGTATTTATTACTTTGAGTTGAAAAATGATTTGGGAAAATGATTTTGAAAATATATATGACTGTTTTATGATTAGCCTTGTGTTATCTTGGGATACGTGGCATGGTTAGGCCAATATCCAAGGTAACGGGTGACTGTTCACAGTCTTTAGATCACTGATTGGGGCGTGATAGCAGCGCGCGGCAGGGGCAGGCACATTGTCATGTCTTGAAGACACGACTCGTGGCCTTGGGCCAACCGGGTGCTGTCACGTGATGTTGCGGGTTGGACCCAGGACAAAAGAAGGTTAGATCCTGAATTTTTTTTACCTAGAGATTGTTTAATTTTTTTTTAGGTTTATTTTCGTACATGACTCTAACCAATTTGGCAAACTCGTGGATTTTACGGAGAGGGAAGATCACTTGGGGGCGGTAAATGTGGATGAAGCACAAGGAAACTTTCCTTTGCCAGGAATTAATCAAAATGTTAAGATTTTGGGCCAAGAAAGAAGTTCCACAATAGGAAATTCCAAAAGGAAAGAGAGAATGGGCCAAACCTCAAGGGAACTGGGCCCAGTGGAACCAACGAGGACTATAGGCTATCCACTGAGCCCAATGCAAATAGAAAGCTCCCTGGGCCTAAACATGCTAGTCCATTGGTTCAACCCACCAAGGAAATTAACCTACCCGCTCATCCGGACTGGCCCGAGCCAAACAAGAAACTTCCCTGGCTCTACATTGAAGAACATGACAACTTTCAAAGGTTGGGAGTTCAAGGCTTCAATTGGTGGTCATCGGAGCAAACCTAGGGGCTCTTCCACACTGAGGATTGATCCCCCTCGTGGATCTCTCTGATTGCCACCACCGGAAGAGGTCCTGATAGACGTGGAGCTGTCCTCTTCTGTTTCGGGCAAGGAGGAAGATGGCATGGGGAAACCCATGTCACTAGTCTTGCCCAGATCTGATGTCATCGAGTAGTAACTCAAAACATGGCCTCAAAATGGTTTAACACAGGCGGAGCACTTCCGTAGTCCCCATCGCAAGCGATCCATCCAAAGCAAGAAAGGTGATGAACTTTTCCAGGCAGTCAATATTGGAGGAAGTTTCGCTGTTGGGAAGAGTTTCTACGGCATAATGGATGAAAAAGGCAATGACGTCTCTATAGCTTAGCTGGCAATGGTGATGTAAGGGTGTCTGGCATTGGATGATAATGTTGGTGGATGAAAGTCCTCCGGACAGTTAGGTGTCCCCTTTTCCTTTATATATACATTTTATAATGACCTTGAATTATAAAATTATTGCATGGAATGTAAGAGAAGTTAATTGACCTCAATGTCGTGTGTGGTAAAAGAGACTATCAAAGTTCATAATCCCGAAGTGATTTGTTTTGCTGAAACAAAAAATAGCTCTTGCTGGAACTCGGGTTTTTTAAAATGATTGGCTTTTGATAAGGAGTATGTAGTATTGGCTACGGATTTCCTGTGTAGTTTATGGTTTGTTTGAAAATCTGGAATGGGGGAGTTTGAGGTGATTTGTAGCTTGAATCAGCTCATTCATTGTAGTTACTAGGATACCAATGGGACTTGGTTCATTACTTTTGTATACATCCACCCACATAGGGACAAAAAGACACAAGCATGGCAGGACCTATTGAGCATAGCAGATTCAGTTGATAATACATGGTTTGTATTGGGTGATATTAAGAATATTGCAGGGTTATTGGAAACTACAAATGTGGCTGCCTAGATTATGGCTAGGGTTCAATGGTTTAGGGACTGTTGGAGTAGTTGTGACTTACATGATCTCTATGCTATAAGGAGCACTTTTACTTAGGTATAGAAATGGGATGGATTGGTTATACTCAAAGAGAGATTGGACAGAGTCTTGGGTGATCAGATAAGCCGTCTCAGGTTTCCAGTTACGAGAGTGATTAATATTCCTCAACTTCATGGAGACTATCATCCCATTCTGCTTTAAACGTGCATGAACCCTTCCCTACTTAGGGACAAGCGTCCATTCTGCTTTGAGGCAACTTGGATTAGCTACCTCCAATTTCCCTAGGTTTTTTTATCAGCATGGAACAGTGATAAGCCCACTCTATATAGAATGTCACATCAACACCTCAAAATTGGAACAAAAGAGTTTTTAGTAATATTTTTTTGGAGAAATCGTAGATTGGAGGCTTGCTAAGGGGTATACAGGTTTCACCATATTATGCCCAATCTTCCTTTTCGGGATAACTTGAGAAATAGTTGATGGGAGAATATCACAGAATTCTAGACATGGAGGAATTCTTTTGACACAAAGAATCACGAATTTAGTGGTTTTGTCAGGGGGATAAGAATACCCATTTCTATCACCTTTTAACTCTTGTTTGATGAAAGAGAAACAAAATAATATGGTTAAAGTTCCATCGCGAATGGTGTTTAAATCAACAACTACTCAAAGAGTTGGTGACTTCTTATTTTCAAGAGTTATTTGGTAATTCGGTAGCTAGTGGCAATACCGGAGACAATGGCTTCTGGCAAAAGGTAGTGGAGTTTGTAGAGTCTATGCCGTCGTATTAATTTATCTGAGGTCAAGAAATCAGTTTTCTCCATGAAAGGGCTAAAAGCCCCAGATCCAAATAGAATTTAACCGATATTTTATCAAAAATTCTAGGATGGAATGCACTCTACATTGTATTTCTTCATATATGTAGCTTTCTAGGATGGCTTCTTTCCCCCTAAGCTTCTATGGGCTTTTATTACCTTTATCCCAAAAAGAACCAACCGAACAGTTTAACTAACTTTTGACTCATCAATCTTCTTAACACTGGTATAAATTCTTGGCTAAGGTTTTAGTTCACCACATCAGGCCTATCCTTCAGAAAGTGGTAGGCTCGCATCAAAGCAGTTTTCTTTCGGGACGTAGTACTTTGGATAACATCATCGTAACCCAAGAGATTGTGCATTCTATCTGTAACTCTCATAGTAACCGATGGAAAATGGTACTAAAGATAGATTTTCACAAGACTTATGACTGTGTTAGCTAGGTCTTTTTGGGTCAAACTCTTCAGGACTTTCGATTTCTGGATGAGTTAATCTATCTTATTATGTTTACAGTCACTCATGCTTGGTTTGCCTTACTTTGGAATGGCGAGATGTTGCTAGATTTTTATCTCGGGAGGGGTTTGAGATAGGGGGACCCTTGTCCCTCAATTTGTTTATTCTAGTTATGGAGAAACTTTTGTATATGATTCAGAGAAGGGTGAAGCAGGGCCTCTGGACATCTATTAGGGCTTCGAGGTAGGGGTCGGTGGTGTCCCATGTTTTCTTCACAGATGACCTCATGTTATTTGGGGATATGAAACTAAAGGTACTATCCACGATTCTAGAGTGTCTCTAGGAGTTTAGAGATAAGAGTGGCTTAATGATTAATCTACAAAAATCTAAATTCTTTGTCTCCTCGAGAGCCCCATTGGCTTTGAAGGCTTGTTGCTAGTTCTTACTCACAGAGGATCTTGGTATGTATCTTGGAGTTCCCCTTATTCATGAGCATATTAGACAGGCTCAGTATTAGTACCTACCTGAAAGAGTTCAGAATAAGATAACAAGTTAGAAGGTAAAGACTCTAAGTTTAGCTAGGCACCGTACCCTTATACTACCAGCCACCTCTACCATCCCGGCTTATGTCATGTAGTTAACTGGGTTGTTGGAGAAGATATGTGCCTAGTTGGATAGGATTCAATGGCAATTTGTTTGGGGAGATATAGAGGAGGCACTAGACCCCATTCTGTAAGTTGGAGTAATGTTTGTCAACCGAGAAATTACGGTGGGTTAGGAATCAGTAGTACTCGGGAGATGAATAAAGCTCTTTTGGCTAAACTTGGCTGGAAGATCATTTCAGGGAATTAAGCTCTTTGGTGTGAAATTTTCCAGAACAAATACCTTAAGCATGAGTTATTTCTTACATGCAATAAGCCTTCCAAGTGTTCTCCCCTTTGGCATGATCTTTTAAAATTCCAAGACTTAATAAAAATTAAAGAGCGTTAGAAAATTGGTAATGAGTTGGATATCCGGTTTTGGGAAGACATTTGGATGGGGTCGACTCCACTAATACAAAGATTACAAGGTGATGAATCCGTGGTTACTGAGCCATTGGTGGTGAATCATTTCATTACTCAAGGCAGGAGAAAGAACATTAAGGGTCTTAGGACCATTTTACCAGATAACATGATGGATGAAATTAGAGATGTAATGATTCCCCAGAATCCAAACAATAGAGACTATGTCTATTGGGTAAGAGAATTTTCAAGGGATTGTTCAATTAGATCAGCCTATTCCATCTTCTATAATAATGAGCTCTTTACCAACCAATTAGCAACAATTGAGTCTTGGAGATAGATATAGTGTATGAGATGCCAAGAGTGGGTTAGGGTCTTGATATGGCTCTTATTTTGAGATAGTTTGATAACAACTACCAACGAGGAATGGCGATGGATCCCCTCTATCCTCTATGTTAGGAGAAGGGGGAAATGACTATTCATTTACTCCAAAATTGCTCGATGGTCTGGCAAGTATGGAACCACTCTCAAATCTTCCTTTTTATTGAAGTTGGTGTTTTCACAATTTCTTATGAAAGTTTTACTTATAAGAAATTACAAATCTCATGCCTTACTAAGGGGTCATCCTTGGGCTCTGATATTCGTTTATACCCTTTGGACTATCTAGAAGGATAGATGTCTTATGGTGTTTGAGGTTAAAGCCTTTTCCCCTGAAGGTGTAGTGATTAAGGCTGCTAGCTATATCCACGATGGGTGGATCACATTTTCAAGGAAACCTTTTCATCTTCCTCATTTGGGATGCTAGATTACTTGGTGTCCTCCTCCTATGGGTTCCTACAAACTGAATATGGATGGCTTAGTGCATAATAATACAAACTTAACAGGCATGGGTAGGCTAATTAGAGATAAGGTCAACTTATGAGTCAAGAGATTTTCTGGGGGGTCACAAATCCATTCATGGTTGTGTTGTGTGGTGTTCAAGAGGGGATGCATATTCTAATTAGATATAACCTCTGTCCATGATTGTAGAAATTGATTCAAATGAATTAGTAATACAACTCACATCGGGAGTTTAGCAACATCATCCTGCATATCATATCATAAAAGAGTGTTAACAACTAATGAGAACAGTAATGCTTCAATCAATGTCATTTATCCCCCGTGAAGGAAATAGCTGAGCAGACACTCAAACCCATCTTGGGTATTTGATGTCTCATGGTATACATGAATTATGGTTCGCTCCTAGTGAGATTTATAGAGCTTTATTGAATGATTTTCGAGGCTAATGTCCTCACACCTCATGTACCCAAATATGTATATGACTTTCCTTTTGAATTTGAAAAGACTCCTTTTCTAGGATCTCAAAATAATGTGTCACTATATATTTATAAAGAGTAACAAATATCTTTTATGATCTATAAATAATTACAATTTCTATTTTATTCTATTTTGTTTGTCTCAAAATGATACAAAATTAAACCTTTCGAATTTACAATGGTATTTTTTCTAGGGAATACAAAACCCACATTCAATATTCATCAGAGATTTGCCAGCACTCATACTATGCAACCAAATGCCTAAACATGATGAATCTTATCTCATGTTCCTTGTTTCATGTCATGTTCTTGAAATTGGTACAATTTTATTATATTAAGATATGATAGTTTGAAATTTGTGTTAATTTTTTGTTTAATGAGAGTTATTTCTCTTTATCAAACATTTCTTACTATTTGAATTAATAGAGATTGAAAATATGTTCATTGATACATAACATAAACGAAATATGGATATGAAGAAGCCTGACGACATGCCCATGGGGTCTTGTGATTCACACCATACCACAATCAAGGTAACTATGCATAAGATTGTAGTAGTCCATAGCGTTCCTGTTTTACTCATTCATGCACTTTACTCTTTTTCTACTCCTCCAATAAGCATTATTAAATAGGACAAAAAGCTCTAACAACAAAGAAGTTAAATAACGTCCAATAAAGATCACAACTGCATCTAAAACTAAAGCCATAAAGATCCTCCAACAAAAGTTTTGAACGCTTCCTTTCTGATCCTCCCATTACAAATGAAAATGTTGTTGAAAATTTAGAATAGCTGAATACTCAAATGAAAGATTACAGCCAAGGAAAAACAAGATAAGAATTAGAACAAATGTTGGTTGTTGTAATTCTTCACTTACACAAATTTTAGAACTAAAAGTGCATATATTTAGGCTTATAAGCAAACTGAAAAACTAAAAATTCTCAACTAATATAAGATGTTATTGCCACAACTTTCAAACGTATTCTACTAACCAACAACAACGGGTAAATTAAGAAGCAAATATCTTCATGTGAACAACTCTTAAAGATCACGTCCACCAAATAACTATAGATGATCAACCAACAAAGACCAAATCCAATTTTTGAATCAATCTTCAATACTCCCTCTTGATTCAAAATTGCTTACACCAAGTAATGAACTTAGACAAGCTTTTGATATGGAAGTGTTTTAGTGAAAATATCTATTACATATTCATTTGTGCTATGAACTTGAATACAATCTTTTTTTTGCCCCTGAGTCTCAAATAAAATGGAAACAAATTTGATAAAGCATATTGACAACAATCTCTTGAGGTTTACAAGAGATGTGCAGAATCAAAAGTTTAAACTTTGGTTTGGGATATAGCTGATAATGAAGGGTTTAGTTGGGATTAATCTTAAATATTTTAAATTTTATCTTTTAGTTTTGAATTTAATTTTAAGATTTTTTTATAGTAAATAAGATTTATCTTGATTTAATTTTTATTTTTAGTTGGAGTCCTTGTTTTATAGAATTGGTTGTCTTAGTTGGATATTTTTTCATTGAGAAAAGTTATATTTGGTTGGGTTTTTTTAAGTTTTATTTTTCTATAAAGAGGTACTTATGTAGGCTTTCAAAGACATATTTTTCTAAATTAGTAGATATTTTTTCAGATTATGAGATGCAATCTTCCCTTAGATGTGAAGCCTAAAAATCCTAGGTTACGATTTAGGCCAATTTCCCTAATTTTTCTTTTACTTTGACCATTATTACTACGCTCACTATCTTATCCTACGTCAATTGGTATCATAACTGGAGCTTTTTTTAATTTTAATATTGTTTTCTCACACACAACTATAGTAACTAATGCAGAGTTGAGTTCAAGAGTTGAATGCCCAGAGGGCAATATGCAAGAAGTGGTGGAGCAGTTAAAGAATTTAACCATAATAATTGAGACACTGTTGAAAGGGCCCACACAATCTATTGATGAATGAACGTCTGAAACTCTAACTACAATGACCCAAAACCTTCAAGTAGTATAGCCACACCCCCGATGAAGAGCTGAACATGACACAACTGGTGACATCACAAAAAAAAATCAAGAATGAACTCCCAGATTTTAAAGACAAAATCGATGTTGTTATATTTTGTGATTGGTTTAGTTATCTTGAAAAATTTTTTAACTGATATGATATGGAGGATTCTTGACAAATTCAATTTGCTAAGATGAAGATGATTGGTTTGGCAAAGTTATGGTGGAGTACAATGAGAGCAAGCTATAACAACCAAGTCAACAACCTATTAGAATTTGGCAAGAGATGAAAGCTAAGTTACAAGAAAAATATTTAACTTATAACTATTTTGATTGGATGCATGAAAAATTTTTTACATTAAAGAAAGGCAACATGAGTGTGACTGAATATATGCAGCAATTTGAGGAACTCAAGATGCATAGCCAAATTGAGGAAAGTGCAGAATAAGCAACAGCTCAATTTAAAGCATGATTAAGAGTAGATATTAAGTGAGAATTGGATAAACAACCTATTTATGGTCTGGACCATACCTTCCAAGTTGCACTTGATGTGGAAGAATATTTGAACCATCCAAGTACTAAAAGAATTGGGATTCAAATCGGAGAATTTGGAGCAATAGGATAATTCCCATAAAATCGCAAGCCACAGTAAGACCTAATGGGGTTAATTCCAATAACAAAACAAATTAGTCATGAGAAAAATAATAAGGGTGTTACCTGCTTCAAGTGTAGAGAGTAAGGTCACATGGGTTTCAAATGCCTACAAAAGAATAATCTACATATGGGAGCAGATAGAAAAATAAAAGAGGCAATTGAGGACGACGAAGCAAACGACTTTTTTGATTATGGAGAATATTAGGATGATGATCTTGTGGGTGATGATTATGTGACCACTTCATTAATGATAGTAAATTGACGAATCCTAGCAACTCTGAAGGCAAAGGAAGAAGACTAGAAGCATACATCAATTTTCCAAACACTAGTGTGATATGGAAAACATGCTAAGAAGCTTATCATTGATGGAGGTAGCTGCATGAATGTGGTGTCTTGTTTTACTATAGAGCGCCTCAAGTTGCCAACCAACCTACACCCTCAACCATATAAAGTTGCATGGATTAATAACACAACTATCCCATTAATCAAATAGTGTCTCATCTTCTTAAGTGTGGAGTTTATAACGATTCTATTTTATACAATGTCATCCCTATGCAAGTGAAACACATTCTTTTAGGTCGTCCATAGCTTTATGATCAAAATGTTAGTCATAACAGCAAAGAAAATACTTACACATTATTATATGAGAAGAAACTCATTGTGTTACAAACTATGAGCGCTTTAGAGTTAAATAAATATGGGGGAAATACCAACAAAGTCTAAGAGCAATGTTGAACGTAGCAGAAGACATCATTATGTCCTAACAAAGAAGAAGTTTGATATGGAAAGCCAAGAATCAAAGGTGGTACTTGTTATTATCGCAAGAGAAATAGGAGACTCCAAAGATACTCTTATCAACGACATTCCTCTAGAGCCAACAAAGCTACTGATTGTATGTTCTAATGTTGCACATGAAGAATTGTGTGAGGAACTTCCTCCTATGCATAACATCCAACATGCTATTGATTTGGTACATAGAGCCCAATTACCAAATCAACTAGCCTACAGGGTGAATCCAAATGAATATGAAGAGCTGGAGAGGGAAGTTGAAGAGTTGTTATCAAAGGGGTTTATTTGAGAAAGCCTAAGTCCATGTGCAGTGCTAGTATTACACATGCCAAAAAAAGATAGGAGTTGATGTATGTGTGTTGATAGTCGAGAATTAACAAGATAACTATGAAGTATAGGTTTCCTATATCTAGACTGGATGACATGCTAGATATGATGGGTGGTTTCACTATTTTCTCAAGGTTAGACTTGAAGAGTTGATATCACCAAATCAGAATTAAACGATGAGATGATTGGAAGACTGCTTTTAAAACTAGGGATAGCTTTTATGAGTGCTTAGCCAAGCCCTTTGTACTTTCTAATGCTCCTAGCACGTTCATGAAGTTCATGACCCAAACATTTTAACTGTTCACTAGATAATTCCTTATTGTCTATTGAGATGACATTTTAATATACGGCAAAGACAAAGAGCAGGACATTGTTCACTTGCAGCAGATATTTAGAGTTCTTTACCAAGAGAAACTATATATTAATTTGAGAAGTTGCTCATTTTTTAATACTTGCATGGTGTTCTTGGGTTACATTATTTCCTTTAATAGAGTTAAGGTAGATCATAACAAGATTGAGGCAATTGAAATATGGCTAACCCCTACAACCTTGCATGAAGTCGGGAGTTTTCATAGTTTGGCTACAATCTATAGGCGTTTTATTCAAAATTTTAAAACTATTATGGCTCCTATCACAGATTGCAAGAAGAAATGAAGGTTTTCATGGATCAAAACTGCATTCAAGGCCTTTGAAGAAGTCAAGAAAAAGATAAATGGAGCATCTATTTTGAGAATACCCAATTTTATCAAAGTATTTGAAATTGCTTGTGATGCATCATGTGTTGGTATTGAAGGGGTGCTAAATCAAGAAGGAATCCAATTGCCTTTTTTAGTGAGAAACTAAATGAGACAAAACAAAAGTATTCTAATTATGATCAGGAGTTTTAGGCAGTATTACAAATCCTACCAAATTGGTGCTATTACTTGCTTCCAAAAATGTTTGTATTATACTCAAACCATGAAGCCATCATTTACATAAACTCCCAAAGAATCTAAACCATCGTCATATCAAATGGGTTACTTTCTTGCAAAAATATACTTTTGTCCTTAAGCATAAGAAGTAGAAAATAAAGTAGTAGATGCACTTAGAAAAAAATAGCAAATCCTTACTTTCATGACTGCTTAAGTAATTGGTTTTGAATCGCTTAAGAGAGATTATTCGTCTTGCAGGGATTGAGCTACTTGCTGGACAGTACGCTAATTATCCTAACTTTTTCTATATCTAATGGATATCTATTCTAAAGAACATAGGTATTTCTGCCTAATACATCTTTGCAAGAAGAAGTTATTCAGGAACTTCATTCAGGAGGAGTAAAAGGGCATATTGGATGAGATACTGTGGCTCTTACAGAAGTTCAATTCTATTAGCCAAGTTTGAAGCCAGATGTTGCTAGAATTGTGGCGTGTCATGACATACCACTTACAATTGTTTCAGACCATTATGTGAAGTTTAGGAGTTATTTTTGGCATTCTTTGTAGAAATTGCTGGGCAACAAATTGAAGTTTTCATCGTTATTTCATTCACTAACAGATGGACAAACTAAAACAGTTAATAGGAGCATGGAAGATCTTTTACGTTATTATGTGCAAGACCATACTTCTAGTTGGGATTTGACCCTTTCTATCATTGAGTTTGCCTACAACAACTCAGTTAATAGGAGTACAGGTCGCAGTCTCTTTGAGATCGTTACAGAAATGATACCTAAGAAGATAATTGATTTGGTTCCTATGCACATCCTAGTGCAGAAGCTAAAGCCTTTCCCAAACACATACGAAAGTTACATGATAAAGTTAGAAGGAAAATTGCTATAAACAATGAAAACTATAAGTTACATACTAATTTGAAAATGAAGTTTGTTGAGTTCAAAGAGAAAGATATGGTTATGATTCGATTAAGATCTAAGAGGTTTCCTAAGGGGTGATATAAAAAGCTTCACTCAAGAAGTGTAAGTCCTTATAAAATCCTTAAGAAGATAAGGTCAGATGCTTATGTGCTCGACTTGCCAAATGGTATAGGTATAAGCAATGTCTTCAATATTGAATATTTGACTTTGTACCATAATAATGATATACTTACAAATGACATTGTTATTTTTAAGTTTCCATAAAGGCCACAATTGAAGGAAGAAGTTGAATAAATTGTAGAGTTTCAAGATGATCACACTGCAGATGGCATTCACAAGAAGTTTCTTGTTAGGTGGAAGGGACGTCCACTTTCAGATTGCACTTAGATTACAAAAAAGGAGTTACAGCAGATTAATCTGTCTCTTTATGATAGCCTTCATGCTTTTAACTTGCCAGAGTCGAGTTCTTTCAAACCAAAGATAGATGATACAGCGCGTTGGCAACAACCTCTTAAGGTTTACAAGAGAATATGGATCAAAAACACAAACTTTGGTTTGTGATGTAGCCAACAATAAAGGGTTTATTTGATATTTATCTTAAATATTTTAGATTTTATATTTTAGTTTTGAATTCAATTTTAAGATTTTTTTTTAGGTAGATAAGATTTATTTTGATTTGGTTCTTATCTTTAGATGGATTTCTTGTATTATATGAATTGGCTTTCTTATTTGGATAGTTTTTCATTGAAAAAAGTTATATTTGGTTAGTATTTCTTAAACTTTATTTTTCTATAAATAGGTACTTATGTAGCAATTCAAGGATAGATTTTTGTGAGTTAATAAATATTTTTTTTTAAATTGTGAGATGCAATCTTCCCTTAGTTGTGAAGTCTAAGAATCCTAGATTACGATCTAGGCCAATTCTCCTGATTTTTCTTTCACTTTCATCGTTATTACTACGCCCACTACCTTGTCCGGCATCAGAATGCCTCTGTGCTTTTTCTTCCATAAAACATTGGATTTTTGGTCATCGTAATTGTAACTTTGTTGTCACAAAAAATTTCAGTTGCATTTTCTTGCTTTTGATGCACATCAACAAGAAGTCTCCTAAGTCATGTGCATTGACAAGCTAACGATGTTGCTTTAATATATTTTGCCTCTGAAGACGATAGTGCTACTGTAGCTTGTTTCTTAGAGCACCATGTAATCACAGCTGAATCAACACTAAAAAGAATGTCTGTCGTACTCCTTCTATCACCCAAACAACCAACCTAGTCATTGTCAGTTAAAGTAATTAATTTAAAATCTGAAACATGGTTGTACTAGATTTCATAGTCCAAAGTTCCTATAACATAGCACAAGATCCTTTTTGCAGCTCCAAAATGATGCTTTGAAGGATATCACATAAACCTAGAAACAACTCCAATAGAAAATGAAATATCTAGTCGAGTGTGACCTAAATAAATCATATCTCCAACTAAACTTCTAAAACTTCTCGTATCAGCCTTTTCATGCCATCTTCAACCTATAATCTTTCATTCATGTTCATTTGTGTGACTGAACTCTTGCAATTTGCCATATTAAATCTGTTGATCAGGTCTGTTGTATATTTCTTTTGTGAAATAAAAGCTCCATCTTCTCTTTGTTTCACCTCAAACCCAAGAAAATAATGTAACAAACTCAAATCTCACATTTCAAATCTATTCATCATACTGGATTTGAATTTAGCTACAAGAGAGTGAAATGAGTTAAGATAAATTATGTTATCAACGTAGAGGCAGAATACAAAAAGATCATGGTTATCTTGAGTAAAATATAGACTCATTTTCACTTCTTTGAAACCGACTTTTTAGAAAATATGAATCGATCTAAGTGTACCATGCCCATGAAGTCTGCTTTAATCCGTAAAGTACCTTTTTCAACTTGTACATTTTTTCTTCTTTACCATTTACTATGAAACCTTCAAGTTGAGTAACATAAATCTCCTTTTCCAATTCACCATTCTAATTGTACAGCTACAGCAAAAATTATTCTTATTGATCAAATTGAGCAACTAGAGAAAAGTTTTCTTCGAAATTGATACCTTACTACTGTGTGTATCTTTTTGCCACTAGTCAAGCCTCGTGCTTCTGTATGCATCTGTGTACATAATACTTTGTTTTAATACCTATTTTAAGCCAAAAGTATTTTTACCATTAGGCAAGTCTGTCAGCTCCAAAGGCCTTTTTTATTTTTTTTTTGTATTGCTATTAGCTCTTCATTGCATTTTGCCACTTCTCCATTTTTACTGCTTGTTCATATTTCATAGGATTTGAAACAAACAAAACAAATGCACAAGATTTATATATCTCTTTCAAAGATCTAAACTTTCTTAGAAGTATCTCATCTTTCTTAGAAGTATCTCATCAGAGGACTCACTTGAGCGAGATAAGCTGCTACCATTTGAGTTTGAACTTGGGGAACTTGTTTGGCTACTACTACCGAAAATTGAAGGAGAGGATTTTTTTGAATTTGTTGGTGTGGAGTCTACTTCTTCATTTAATGAGATTCCAAATTAAATTCCCTTAATACTTTTATTCCAATTCCAACCTGCTTTTTCATTACATGTTATATTTCTGCTCACAGTCACCTTGCCATTAAGAGAGTTATACAACCTATATGCTTTGGATTCAGGACAATAACCAATTAAAATGCATTTTTCAGATTTCTTATCTAATTTTTGGTGACTTTGAGAATTAATCAAATCATAGGCAATACAACTAAAAAGTTTTGAGTGGCTTACGGAAAGCTTTATACTTCACCAAGCTTCATATGGTGTTTGGTTCAAGATAGCCTTTGTAGGAGAAATATTTAATAGATACACTGAAATAACAACAGTTTCTGCCCAATACTGATTTGGTAATCCCTTACCCTTTAGTAAATTTCCGGCTATTTCAACAATAGAATGATTCTTGTGTTTGGCCACTCCATTTTTGCTCCGGTGTGTATGTTGTTGTTAAGTCCCTCTGAATTCCATTTTATTTACAAAAGTGGTTAAATTCATTAGACAAGATCTCACCACCTCTGTTTATGCAAAGAGCTTTCATGGAAAACTCACTTTATTTCTTTATTAAAGCCCTTAAATTTCTTAAAATTTATAAAGGTCTTTGATTTATATTTCTAAAATTGCACCCAGCTCATCCGACCAAAATCATCAGTATAAGGTAAGAAATAATGACTCCCTCCAAATGACTTAGTGTTTATAGGTCTATATAAATCAACATGTATTAATTCAAGACCAGTAGAATCTCTCCAAGACTTTCCAATAGGAAATAAGATTCTAGTTTGCTTCCCAAATATGCATCCCTCGTATAAATTAAAGGAGTCAATATTTGGTAATCCAAGAATCATATCTTTTTGCCCTAGCAATTTCAGTCCCTTGACGTTAAGATGCCCATGTCGTAAGTACCATAATTTGGACTCATTTTGTTCATCAACAACAAAAGCAAATTTTTTACGTTTAGGACTTCGAGTGGAAACATTTTATTTTTGGTCATGTGGATGTTGATCATCATTTGGCCTGATTTCTTGTCTTTAATAATACATGTTTCATCATCAAATAGAGCTGAATATCCACTTGCCATTAATTGACAAATTATGTGCTAAACTAGGAACAAATTGAACATTATGCAAAAATTTCACTTTACCATGGCTTATTTTTATTACCACCATGCATTTTCCTTCAACCTACATTTTCCTTCGACCTGAATTTCTTTGTTATCACCAAACTTAACCTTCATCTTTTGAGTCTGATCAAGTTCTTTGAATATTGACTTCATGCCATACGTGTGATAGGAGCAGCCACTGTCAACAAACCATACTTCACTTGAAGCATCATTAGTATTATAAAATGTTATGAATAAGTTACTTTCTTCATTAATTTCTTCTACATAATTCACTTGTTACTCTTTGTACTAGTAATCTACTTTTACATACTCAAACCTTTTGTAATGATGACATTAAATGCTACTCTTATAGCCTTTTTGGTCACTGGTGGTATGCCTTTGCTCAAAACCTTTGTCTCTACCTCGGCCATGACTTTTTCCATGGAATGTAGCTTTGCCATGCCCTCTTCCTGCTATCTTATCAAATTCTCTTGAAATGCCTCCCCTTTCACTTGAAATGCCTCCCCTTTCACTTGAAATGCTCTCTCTTCATGCTTTTCCACCAACTTGTTTATCTTGTCTCAGGAGCTTGGAGAGAGCCCATTAGCTCATCAAATGAAAAATGTGCAATATCTTTGGACTTCTCAATTGCTGCTACAATATGATCAAACTTAGGAGTTAGAGTGACTCCGTAAAACTTTTGCAATAACAATTTGATCAGCGATTTGGTCTCCGTATGACCTCCTTTGATTAATGATTGCTACTACTCTAGACAAAAATTCTTGAACCGATTCATAGCCTTTCATGAGCATTAATGTCACGCCCTGATCCTCAATCCGAGACTGTGGACAGTCGCCTGTTTCCTCGTATATTCCCCATAACGCGATACGTATCCTAAGATAATGCAAGGCTATTAAAGCATAATATTTCAAAATGCATTTTCCTAAGTAAACATTTACAGTTAACAATGTACGAATATGCAACTCAGTATGAGAATCCCAATTCATAAAATGAATACAGTCATACCATACATGGTCAATTTAAAATCCTCACATATATATATTCAGCGGAAAGTGAAAAAGTATCGTGTCTAAGTCTTCGATAAGTCAAGTACGTCGAAATTCTCTTGACGTGTCCTATCACTCTATCGCTATTGCAATTTCAAGAGTAAGGGTGAGTATTATGAAATACTCAATGAGTGAGGGGTTGATATCATGAAATTAATATGTGTAGTAAACAATGGAGTGTCAAAATCAGTATAAAAGATGCATTTCTAAAGTTTACATGAAATTTTCAAACAATGCGTTATGTTCCACGCATACACATCAAATCATTCGTTTGCATCCAAATCACTTTTAGAAATTGATAGAGCTAGCCAGAAAACCGTTCCCGGCAAAGGTCAACCACGAACAATGACAGGCGCACCAAGGGTTTTTCATATGCAAGTATTTTTATATTTTGCTCTCTACCTTGGTGTTCGCCACGAGCCTCCCCCAGTGTTAGACCACCTATACTGACAGCCTTCCCCTTTCGGTTCAACTGGATTAGTCCGTAATCTATAAAACCACCTATGAGTCCAACCCATGTGGTATATATCATTTGTGGAATACCTCCTGCAGAAGGCTATCCGGACACACATGAGGTGCCTCGACTAATGTGCTCGTAGTTACGACTGTCCCCTAGGGACTATATCATATCTATCAATTTCCATGGACTCTTAGTCCAAGTGCCAAATCAGTATCAATCAAATATGTCAAGATGCATAGTCATATCAGAAATCATATTTCAGAATTTCAAAATACGGCACAATATCATTTTTTGAGAAATCATATTTCACATGGATTCATATTATCAACTCATTTTTATTTTTTTTAAACACTTCACTTATCACAAAATATTTATCAAAAGCTTTAACAATATTATTTTTCACACGGATAAATCATGACATTTCTGAAAATGATAAAATATTGTTTGATATTAATAATATGGTATCGTAAATCCCACTCACCTTTATATGAGGAGGGTACACCACTCCACTATCAATCTCGAGTTCAACCAAGTCGCCCCTCATGTGTACAATAATAGTCTATCCCTAAATCAACAATATATACATGTATAAATTCTTTATTTCTTTACAAAATTTTCACAATTTTGATTAGTTTTAGATTTTTTTGGATCACATCTCTCATTATGGGCCTTAGATTGTTAGACTTTAAAGTTCTAATTAGAATTGGACCTAATACTAAGATTTTGTGTTTTAGATTTGCCCAACACAAATTTGCCTTTGTGGTTCAAACCCAATACAAATTTGGCATTAAATGTCTTATCCAATTGTCTCTTGCTTTATTAGATCAATGGTCCAAACAATCTCATTAAATTCCCAATTTAATTTCCACCCTTGGATTGAATTCAAAATTTTTAACTTTTCATAGCTTGCCCATGCTTTGTTACGTACCATCTTTGATTTTTGATTCAAACTTATCTACATTATTAAATCCAAATTAAGTTCCCAAGTACTCACTTAAATCTAAGCCCTTGATCTAGTGCCAAACAATACAACATCACCCTTTTATTCCTTAGTGAAATTTCGGCCATGTCATTTTGTGTTTAAAAAAATTTTTCATTTTATTGCATTGAAGTCCCTAACATTTGAAAATTTGTATTTTGGCCCCGAAAAAGTGATAATTTTTAACTCTGAAATTTTGTATATTTATATTTTTGACTCAAAACCTCATATTAGGTCTAATTAAAATCACTTGCATAAAAATAAGTTGTTTTGGTTTTGCCGAAAATTTTCGGGAGTAGTTTTGGTGAAATACATTTCTACTAGCTTTCCTGATGAGATGTAGATAATTTTGTGTGTATATATATATATAATAAGAAGGTACCTGATACATACACCAAGAAATTGGTGTTACATTTTCTAATCCCCTAAAAATAGTTTCGTTCTCAAAACTAAAATTAACTATACAGTGAAAAGCTGGGGATACTGTCTCCTCAGGACCTCTTTGGGCTCTCAGGTCTCCTCCTCGACCTGATCACTCCTCCACAAAACTCAGACTAGAGAAACTTCTTTGCTGCATAGCTTCCTGATCTGTTGATCAAGAATAGCCACAGGCTAGACAGGAAGACTCAAATCCTCACGCAGCTCAATAGGCAGAGGTTTTAGGATATGAGAAGGATCAGGTAGGTATTTCTTGAGTACCGAGACATGAAAGATGTCATGTATATGTGAAAGCTCATCTGGTAGCTCTAGTCTATATGCTTCATTTCCGACCCTCTTCAAGATGCAGAAAGGTCCAATATACCTAGCATTCACTTATCTCGCTGCCTGAATCGGATGATCCCTTTCCAAGGAGATACCCATAAGAAAACCATGTCTCACTCCTCGAACTCAAGAGGTTGCCGCCTCCTATCAGCATAGGCTTTCTATCTATCTTAGGTGGCCTTCATCCGCGCATGGATGATTCTCATCTTTTTCTTAGTCTCCTCAACAAGCTCGACACTGGTGAATTGTCTCTCTCCTACCTCGTCCCAGCACAACGGGGTACGACATTTCCTCCCATACAAGCCCTTATATGGTGGCATCCCAATACTGGTCTGATAATTATTATTATATGCAAACTCCGCCAATGGGAGGTGTCGATCCCAACTACCCCGAAAATCCATAACACATGCCCTCAGCATGTCCTCTAGAGTCTGGATGGTCCTCTCTGACTAACCATCAATCTGCGGGTGGTAGGCTATACTAAAACTCATTTTAATATCCAAAGCCTCCTGTAATCTGGGCCAAAATCGAGAAGTGAATCTGGGGTCTCTATCTGACACTATTGACATAGAAACCCCATGAAGCCTGACTATCGTGTCAATGTAGAGGCAGGCTAAAACCTCTAAAGAATAGTCACTGTGAACAAGGACAAAAGGAGTAGATTTGGTGAGTCTATCAACAATCACCCAGATAGTATCATATCGTGCTAAATTTCGTGATAGCCCTGCCACAAAACCCATGGTAATGTGTTCCCACTTCTACTCAAAAATGGAAAGTGGCTGCAATGGAACAGTCGGCTACTGATACTTGACCTTCACCTGCTGACATACTAAGCATCTAGCCACAAATTCTGTGATCTCTCGCTTTATTCCAGCCTACCAATAACTCCCTAGGATAGTTCGGTACATCTTCATACTGCCCGGATGCAAAGGATAAGCGGAGGAGTGGGTCTTTTCTAGTATAGCCCTTTGGAGATCGCTGTCAGTAGGAGTGCAAACCCGCTCTCAAAATATTATAAGTCCATCATCTCGAACTTGAAAATCCCCGCCGTCACCTCTGCCAACCCTCTCAAAAATACTCTGGAACTCCATATCAGTCTCCTGAAGCTCTCTAATATGATCAAACAGAGTTGGCCTCACCTCAAAACTGGCTAGTAGTGTATACCGATCATCACTAGCCAAGCAGACTCCCAACATACGAAGTCCCACCAAACAGGAGAGATATATACTCTCAATTGATTGTGAAAAGGCTGATGACTTACGACTCAAGGTGTCCGCAACCATATTGATCTTGTCTAGATGGTAATCAATGACAAGGTCATAATCTTTCAGGTGCTCCAACCATCCCCTCTGCCTCAGATTTAGCTCCCTCTGAGTGAATAGATATTTCAGACTTTTATGGTTTGTATATACTCTGCATGTCACCTCATATAAATAATGTCTCCATATCTTCAACGCAAAGATTATGGCTACTTTCTCAAGATCATGGGTCGGGTAGTTCAACTCATGTCTCTTTAGTTTTCGAGAGGCATATGCAATGATCCAGCCTTCCTGCATCAGAACACAATCTAATCCCTATTGGCTGGTATCACTATACACCACCTACTCCTGACTACTAGTAGGAAGGGCTAAGATTGGTGCAGATGTCAACCGTTATTTGAGCTCCTGAAAGCTCGCTTCACAACGGTCATCCCAAACAAACTTGACTTCCTTTCATGTCAAGTTAGACAATGGAGTAGCGATCTGAGAGAATCACTCTATAAATCTTCGATAATAACCTGCCCAAGCCAAGGAAACTCCGGAGCTCTGTAACAGTCTGCGGCTGCTTCCATTTCAATATAGCCTCAACTTTTTACGGATCAACAAAAATACCTCCCCTAGAAACGATATACCCCAAAAATCCAATCTGTCTTAGTCAAAATTCACAATTTTAGAATTTGGCGTATAGTTGTCTCTCGCGAAGTGTCTATAAGACAACCCAAAGGCGTTGAGAATGCTCCTCATCACTCTATGAGTATAAGAGAATGTAATCAATAAATATGATGACAAAAAGATCTAAATAATCATAGAAAACCTGATTCATCAAATCCATGAATGCAGCTGTGGCATTGGTCAATCCAAAAGGCAAGACTAGAAACTCGAAATGATCATATCAGGTATGGAATGCAGTCTTGGGTACATCTTTAACCTTGATCCGTAACTGATGATAACCTGATCTGAGATCAATTTTTTAGAAAACCCTAACACCCTAAAGATGATCAAAGAGATCATTAATGCGAGGCAATGGATATCTATTCTTGACAGTTATTTTGTTCAACTGTTTGTAATCTACACAAAACCTAAATGTACCGTCCTTCTTCTTATAAATAAAACTGGAGCACTCCAAGATGAAGTGTTCGGACGTATGAAACCCTTATCCAGCAACTCTTGTAGTTGAATTTTGAGCTATCTCAGTTAAACTGGCGCCATCCGATATACCAGAATCGAAATAGGAGTAGTCCCTGGATCCAAATCAATCTCAAAGTCGAGCTCCCAGGTTAGTGGTAACCTAGGTAGTTCCTCGGGGAAAACATCGGGAAACTCCTACACTACTAGAACCTCATCAAGCTTCAGTCCTTCTATGGTAGTGTCTATCACGTAGGCCAAATATGCCGTATATTCTCAGTGCACCATCCACTTGGCCTCCATCACTGACACTATACAATGGGGTAATACTCATCTTTTTCCAACAAAAGTCAGTGGTGGCTGTCCCGACCTCCGAAACTCTACCTCCTTGGTGAAACAATTTACGGAAGCCCAATGAAAACTCAACCGGTCCATCCCAAATATGACATCAAAATCGGTCATGTCGAGGGAAATTAGATCTGCTTCTAATACCGTCTCATCGACCGAGACTTCATAGCCTTGATATAAGGAATTGCGGATCAAACACTCTCCTAAAGGTGTGATAACCATCAGCTCCTCAGTCAATGGCAAGAGCTATCGATCCAACTGTTGAGCGAAAGACGTGCTCACAAATGAATAATTTGATCCAGTATCATTTAGAACACAGGTGTCAATTCCAAAGATTTTTATAGTACCTAGCGACGAGAAATTTTAAAAAGATTAGTTATGATGACTCTATGAATATAGATATATCAAAAGAGTTAGGCCTCTAAGGCCTTGACTTGTCATGGATATACATGGTCATCATGATACATCATGATTTCAAAAAGGGTAAAAGTAAAAGATCCTATACAGAGGGATCTAAGGGAAGGGGGTTACCGAATGAGCATGTCTAGGTTCGCCTGAGTATCCTCTTATGTCATGGCATAGACTCGGGCTTGTGCTTTGGGCTACTGTCGTGGAGGAACTGGCACAATATTGCTCCCAGTGACTGTCCGTGGAGCAGTAGGGACTGAATGCGCAGGTGCCTTTGATGGTTCTGCTTGCTGGATAATTGGGCGATTCTGACCCGTCTGACCATTCCCATCAAAGTCTGGGCAATCTCGACGATAGTGCCCATGCTTCCCATACTGGAAGCATCTGACTGGTACTGTACACCGGACAGAATGATGTCTTCTATAGTTCTGACAGAGATAGTGTCTCTACACGGTAGAATGACTTGCGGCACTGAGGTTCGGTGCTCCGAACCCCTGGGAATGTGGTTCCTATCGAAAGCCTGCGGTCCTGACCTCAGAGGGGTCTCAGTGGGAGCCAAAATTCCTACCTCTCTTCAAACTCTGGCCCATGTGAGATCCGGCTCTCTTCTTTTTCTGATCTCTGCTCTCCTACTGCCTACTTTCTGCTTGTATAATCTCCTCCACACGGCAGGCTGAATCAATAATCTCCTGGAGGGAGAGGCTGGGTGTGACTGTCATGTACTTCTGGATGTTCAAGTTGAGGCCGTCCTCAAACTTGAACCTCATCTGCTTAGGCGTAGCCAAATCGGGAACAAAGGCAGCCAACCTCCTTAACTCGGCCTCATACTTAGTAACTGATCTGGTCCCCTGATGTAAGTAGAGGAACTTCATCCTCTTGCGGTCCTACTAAAACTCTGTGAAATATCTCCGATCAAACTCCCGCAAGAAGCCCTCCCATCGTAAAGGCTCAGTGGCATCATCACAAATTGCCTCCCACCAAGTGAGGGCATCTCTATAAAGTAGTCTCTCTGCTATCCATAGCCTACACTCCTCACTCAAACCCAAATCCATCAAAATCCGGCGTGTCTGGTTGACCTAGTGTTTAACCGCAGTGGCATCACTGAGTCCAGAAAAATTTGTACATCCTAGCTGACAAGCCTCCTTGATTGGCTGAGTCAGCTCATGTATACGTCTAAGTGTGGAGGATGTGGTATTACTCAGACCAGATATTGAAGAAGGACCGGCCACCGATGGTGGATCCGGTGCTGCAGGAGTAGGCGCTACCATAAGAGTCGGCACGGTCATTGGTGGTGGTGGGGGTAGCATCTGAACCCTATGAATGCTACACGACTCGTACCACTGTCTAAATGCATCAAATGGTGGTGGTGGAATCGCAGCTGTAGTAGCCGGCTGAGAAGGCGCTGGAGGGGACACACGTGATGAGGATGTATCCTCGGGCATTCTACGTGGTTCAGGGGGTGAAAATCTAGTGCTCCGCCTAGTTGTCGTAGTTCTGCAAAAAAATAATTTTCATTAGCCATGGTTCAAAAATTAAGGTTAGTTACGAAGTAACTAGCCCTTTAAAATGAATGAAGTTATAAGCTTAGTTACGAAGTAACTAACCTCCTAAAATGAATGAGATTATTAATTTAAAAACCGATGACAATGATATGCTAGATTAAATACGAGCTGCATCTAACCCCCTAAAAATAAAGGAACTCATATGCCTAAAATAATGTATCGGGATTTCATGACTGTAAAGAAACTCTCATATGCTTTGAGGACTTTTGAAAATATATTTGGGAATATTTTCAAAACTTTTTTCATAAAACATTGCTCTCAATTTGGAGCTCTGATACCAACAAAACTGTCACGCCCCGATCCTCGATCCGAGACCGTGAACAGTCGCCCGTTTCCTCGTATACTGTCCATAACGCGACATGTATCTCGAGGTAACGTAAGGTTATTAAAAATAGTCTTTCAAAACGTATTTTCCCAAGTAAACATTTACAATTAACAATGTACGAGTATGCAACTCAGTATGAGAGTCCCAATTCATAACATGAATACAATCATACCATATATGGTCAATCTAAAATCCTCACATATATACATTCAGTGAAAAGTGGAAAAGTATCGTGTCTAAGTCTTCGATAAGTCAAGTACGTCGAAATTCTCTTGACGTGTCCCTCTATCAGTCTATCTTTATTACAATTTCAGGAGTAAGGGTGAGTATTATGAAATACTCAATGAGTGGGGGTTGATATCATGAAATTAATACGTGTGGTGAACAATGAACTATCAAAATCAGTATAGCAGATACATTTCTAAATTTTACATGAAATTTTCAAACAATGCGTTATGTTCTACGCATACACATCAAATCATTCATATGCATCTAAATTACTTTTAAAAATCGATAGAGCTAGCCAGAAAACCGTTCTCGACAAGGGTCAACCACAACCAATGATAGGTGCACCGAGAGTTTTTCATATGCAAGTATTTTCATATTTTTCTCTCTAACTCAGTGTTGGCCACGGGCCTCCCCCAGTGCTAGACCGCTTATACTGACGGCCCTCTCCTTTCGGTTCAACTAGGTTAGTCCGTAATTTATAAAATCACCTATGGGTCCAACCCATGTGATACGCATCGTTTGTGGGATGTCTCCAGCAGAAAGCTATCCGGACACATATGAGGTGCCTCGACAAACGTGTCCGTAGCTATGACTATCCCCTAGGGACTATATCATATCTGTCAATTTCCATGGACTCTCAGTTCAAGTGCCAAATCAATATCAATCAAACGTGTCAAGATGCATAGTCATATTTCAGAATTTCAAAACACGACACGATATCATTTTTTTCATAAATCATATTTCACATGGATGCATAATATCAACTCATTTTCTTTTTTTTTAGACACTCCACTTATCACAAAACATTTATCAAAAGCTTTAATAATATCATTTTTCATACGGATAAATCATGACATTTCTGAAAACGATAAAACACGGTTTGATATTAATAATATGGTATCGTAAATCCCACTCACCTTCATATGGGGAGGGTACGCCACTCCCCTATCAATCTCGAGCTCAACCAAGTCATCCCTCGTGTGTAAAATAATAGTCTACCCCTAAATCAATAATATACACATGTATAAATTCTTTATTTTTTTACGAGACTTTTACAATTTTAATTAGTTTTAGATTTTTTTTGTCACATCTCTCATTATGGGCGTTGGATTATTAGACTTTAAAATTCTAATTGGATTTGGGCCCACTACTATGATTTTATGTTTTGGATTGGCCCAATACAAATTTGCCTTTGTGGTTCAAACCCAAACATTCATAAATTTTCTAATATCTAAATTTTTGCACTTGCGCAGTCTTAGGAAAAATACTATAATGTTTTCTATATAGCTCGGAATTGAGTGATCCAAATTGCAACTTAAAATTAAGACATTTACGTACATTTTTCATGTTGAACTCATCTTCCGATTCTCACTATATGAATTTATAAAATTTTATATTTGGTCTAGTTCGGATTTTTATAATCCAATTTGCACAGTTTCGGTAGTTTTCTCATATCTCTTAACATATAACTCCAAATTGATTATTTCTAGTCCCATAGGAAAGATAAGAGACAGTACTATAACTTTCATTTTGAGTATTTCCTCTGATTCTAAACACAAAATTTCATAAATTCAAAACTCAGTCTCAATTTTGTTCTAAATTCAAACTCTGTCCTGTCTCAGTGAAAGTGCTATAACCTTTAGCACACTACTCTAATTTAAGCGAAATTTGAATATGTTAAAGATGAGATAGAGACCTACAACATTAGTATGGAGTTTTTCTTAATTATGTCTAGAAAATGATCGAAATTGGTCACTGAAAATTCTGCTAATATATGGTCAAAAACAGAGGAATACTCTACACAGTCTCGGAAGAATTACCATAACTTTTGATACAGAAATCGGATTTAAGTGATTCTTATCTCGTGGAAAAAAAAGACCTAGAGCTACAACCTTTGTGTTTAGTACTTAGTCAGATTCTATCGGTACGATATCTCAATTTTTAGGGGGATTCTCTGCCGAAAATAGGGTAGAATGAAGTTCTTTCTCCTCTTATGGTCTTTCTAAATTTTTCCTCTCGGTCCCTTTTTGTTTCATGCTCATCTTTCATTTTCTTTTGCTTATTAATCATATAGCATGCTCAAAATATTTCTTGAATCATAGAACAAGAGTTTTGAGTGGCTGAACTCGTACCTTACTTAGCAAGGATCTTAGTTTTTTCAAGAGTTTACTAACTCCTACATCTTCCAATTTCAGCTTCTCCAAAGATCTTGTTTTCAAATTTGCCTAGAGATTTGATGATTGAAGAAATTTTTCCAACACAATCTTCTCCTCCCAAGTTGGATTCTCTCATTCTCACTCTCGGCTCTTGAAGAAATGAAGAATGCTCCTCACTTTTCCTCTCACACTCGGCCATTCTTGGTGAAGCAAATGAAGGGTTGAAACATTTTATTTATCACAAGCACACTTCATTCCACCACTATTAATCTCTACCATCCATTTTGTAAAAATTCATCCCAACTTTCAAATTTAATTTTTCACAAGTCAAAATTTAAACATCACTAACATTCCTCTAATAAATGCTTGCCTTTTTCATTCCATGCTTGTTTGTCTCTAACTTTTATGGTATCAAATGGTCACAATATATCACCACCTTGCCCAATGCATCTCAACCATTGATGTCATGTGTCAAAAGTCAAGTATTGCTTTCCTTCACATGTCTCTCAGCCATGACAAGTAATAAGGTCTTTCTCACCATGCTTTGGCATTAAATGCCTTGTCCAATTGTCTCTTACTTTATTATATCAATGGTCCAAATAATTCCATTAAGTTCCCAATTTAATTTTCACCATTGGATTAAATTCAAATTTTTAACACTCCATAGCTTGCCCATGCTTTGTTACCTATCATTTTTGACTTTTGATCCAAGCTTATCTACATTATTAAATCCAAGGGTTCTAATTAATTTACTAAGTATTCACTTAGATCTAATCCTTTGATCTAGTGCCAAACAATGCAACATCACTCTTTTATTCTCTAGTGAAGTTTCAGCCATGTCATTTTGTGTTTAAAAAAATTTCCATTCTATTGCATTGAAGTCCCTAACGTTTGAAAATTTGCATTTTGATCCCGAAAAGTGATAATTATATTTTTAACTCTGAAATTTTGTATATTTATATTTTTGACCCAAAACCTCATATTAAATCTAATTAAAATCACTTGCATAAAAATAAGTTGTTTTGGCTTTGCCGAAAATTTTTAGGAATGGTTTGGTGAAATACATTTCTACTAACTTTCCTGATGAGATATAGATAATTTCGTGTGTGTGTGTGTGTGTGTGTGTGTGTATATATATATATATATATATATATGATGACAAGGTACTTGATACATACACCGACGAGTCGGGATTACAATTAACTCATGTTGAAAAGTTTGAAGTATCACAGCTATTACTTTCAATAAGTCTTGAAACTTAGTTTGCAAAGTTATGCATGCCTACTTTGAAGTAGCGGCAGCTACGATTCTTGAATATATAGTCTCATGAACTGCCATGTTGGATAAAAAACAAGGCCTTTGAGTCCCTCTTTCTATTTTCCTACAATTGGTTCTCGTCGTCTAGTTAAGCAAACCCATTCTCTACCAAATCCCAAAGGTCATGAGACTTAAATAAAGTTTTCATTTTGATGCTCCAAAGTCATAGCTCTCCCCTTTAAAAATGGGGATTGTAGACTGTTAAATGTTTAATGAATTTCCATTAGTGGTCATGATGTTTCTCTCTTTCTCTCACGTAATGTGAACCTCACAATCCGGCTCCGATATCAAAGATGTTGAGAATTTGAAATAGTAGAATACTCAAATGAAAGATTACAGCAAGGGAAAATCTGGACAAGAATTGCAAAACAAATGTTAGCTGCCGTAATTTTTTACTCACATAAATTCCAAAACTAAAAATGCATATACATAGGCTTATTAGCAAACTTAAAAGCTAAAAATTCTTAATTAATATAAGATATTATTGTCACAGTTTTCAAACTTATTCTACCGGCCAACAATGAGTAAATTAAGGAGAAAGTATATTCATGTAAACAACTCTGAAAGACCACGTCCAACAAATAACTGCAGATGATCAACCAACAATAACCAAGTCCAATTTTTGAATCAACCTTCAACAAATATATTTATCTGAAATAGAATAGTCAGAAAAGACACTGTTAATATTTGTTATTCTTTAGTCCTCTTCTCGAAATGTCTTCAATTGTTTTCTTTTCTTGATCTTTTCCAAGAATTTTCTATGAACCAATAATGTTCTAGAAGATCCTAGATCTCTATGAATTAAAGAAACGTGTTAGGTCTTTGTGAACTGTTATATTTGGCATGGAAATCTAAACTTGATATGCACTTACTGCGAACACAGAATTATTTCCCAAAAGTTACTTCACCACAAGTGTTAGAACTATATCTTAGAGCAATTAATGTTTTATATGAATCAATATTACCAACAACAATACATTTATTCTCTCTAAATAGACTTATCTATTGAATACATATTTTGTTATTTAAATTAAATATGCTTTTAAGAGATTAATGAGATTTTTTCATGAGCAGGTGCTAGGCATTGATGAGCATGCTGATGATAGTGGGTGGGCAGACCGGAAAAGTTTTGGTTGGGCCCCTTTCTCTCTCTGGTGGCTTCACTATGTTTTGGCTTGGAGGCTAAGTTCGTTTAGGAAGCAACCCAGCCTCTCTCTTCCCTACTCTATGAATACACTTCCTTTTGGATCTTTTACAACACAAATCAAATTTTGGAGAGAATGAGTTCCATCATGGAGTAGAAAATTTTAAGGGGATTTTGATAATTCTATCAATTGAGTCAAAATTTTTATAAAAAGTTTTTTGAAATTTGAATATTTTAAATTTTAATTTTGGTTACTCATATTGAGAATGAAAGCTTCATATCAGAATCTTAATCGGATGACCTAAGTACTTTTTATTCTTTAATTAAATAAAAATTGATGTTATAATTTCTTATTTAATTTTTGAATTTGTTCTCATATTTTTCGTTATTCAAATATTGTTTTTGAGTTTTAAAAAATTATATTTTTAATAATATTTAGATTTGATTAAAATTAATGAATATATGATACTTATTTAAGATAAGATGTCGGCAAGATGTCCTTGTCTTTTCCTCCTTTTCTTTTCCTCCTTTTCTTACTGTGGCTCCTCCTTTAGTTAATTGCTCTTGCCTAGTCTCTCAAAATAAATTTAAGACTTTAGAGGAGAATTGTTGATTTTGAGTGAACATGTTTCAACCCTGCTGGGAAAGACTATGGAGTTGCACAAGACACTACAAAATTAAAGACACATGCCGATGGTAATTTATATTGTTGATGATTTTTAATAACGATTTTTTATACCTATAAAGACGTCTTATGACGAAACTATCAGGAAATATATATATTTTTTAACGGGATAAATTGTCCGTCAAGAAAAGTTTATCAACTGTCAGTAAAGATAACACAATTGTCTGCAAAAGTGATATTTAATTCTGATGGTTATTAGGATGGTCAGTAAATATGATAATTTTTGCATGATTTAAAAATAGTCCCTATATAACTCTTTTTACCTGTCTATTTAACAATACAGTCTATATTAATTCTACATCTATGGTAACATATAAATTGTACCGTTTTAAAAGCTATTTTCAATTCTGACCGTTATTACTCGTGGTCAATAAATGTGATAATTTTTAGCAATAGTTTGAAAACACTTAATCATACCATTTGCATAAATTCGACCTTCAATTAGAACGGTTATCATTTGTCGTAAGCTCATTTATTCATCTACATTTTTGTTTTTTTATTTCACACTAAAATAATTAAAATAAATTATAGAATAGTAAAACTAAGAAAAGAAAATGTAAGGTTAAAGATTTGAGGAGAGAGAGAGAGAGTGAATATGGCCTCACTCCTCTATATAAATTCTATAAAATGATGAAAGATGGTTGTGTTATGCTTTGGTTCTTACCAGAGATCGGATCAGTTATCTAACTTTGTACGTGGTAACTTCATGGTAAGTGGTAAGTTCGCATAGTAAAAGTTGTTATTATAATAATTTTGTGATAAGTGGTAAGCTCGGTAAGTGATAAGTTCACATGATAATTTCGTGATATGTTCCGTTACCATAGTAACATTAGTTATCATACTAATTTTGTGGTAAGTGGTAATTTGTTTAATCATTTATTTTTATTTATATTTTAACATTGCTTCATACAACTACTATATTTTACTATTTGTCATTTCCGTTACTTCCATTTTCATTTAATTGTGTCTCTTTATTATTTGTTTTAATTTCTTTCTTCTAATTTTTTGTTTTTCAAATGATATTTATTTGTGAAAAATTACGTCTGTGATATTTATATAAAATTTATTTGTGCAACTCAAGAAGACATGATAAATAAATTTCAATGATAATATAATAATGTAAAAAATCTATATATTTAATACCAAGTTATAAAATCATCATAAAAAATATATATTCATCTAAACAATTATATATTATATTCAAATATTTCAAATTTGTAAGAAATGTTGACTGAGAAAAAAAAAAGAGAGAAAAAAAGGTTGAATGAGAGTGAGATATGGAAAAAAAAAAAAAAAGGTGGCAAATAAGAAAAAAAAAATGATTGTCTCAAAAGGAGATGAAAAAATATGTAATGAAAAAATATTCGGAAAAAAAGATTTTGAAAATTTATTTTAAAATTTTGTTTGTTATTGATTTAATTTGAAAAATTGGTATATCCAAGAAGGTAAAATGAAAATGTAAAAAAAATTACAAAAAATTTAGAATTATTTTGACAAACATATTTACCATTTTTTAATAATATAATAATATCAATCTTACATTATTATATGATATATACATATTGATATATATATATTACTATAAATTATAATAGATTTTAACATGATAATTATCAATATTAATTTAAATTATAATATATAAAATATTTAAATATTTCATTACAAATATTTACCAAAATAACTAATAATTCATTCATTTTATTTTATTTTATTTTATTGGTGAGAGTGAGATAGGAAAAAAAATTGATAAGAGAAAGAGAGAGGAAGGAAGAAAAGAAATTTTATTTTATGAGTGAGAGTGACATAGGAAAAAAAGTCGATGAGAGAGGGAGAGAAGAAAATGAAAAAAAAAATAAGGTTGTTGGAGCACGGATTCGAACCTGAGCATTGGATGTAAAATGAGAAGTTTCGACCACAACACTACTTGCCATGTGTTCTTCAAAATGGCCTTTACCTTATATATTTTCTTCTTTTCCTCAATTTTTTGTTTCCACGGTTGCAACCGCGCAGTTGCGGCCCCGTGCCCTACGGTTGCAACCGCACACGCAGGGACATGCCAGCGCCCCTGCGCGTGCTTGCGGCCACGCACCTTGTGGCTGCAACCGTGGGGCAATACCATTCCTCTTATTTTTTTATTTGGATTTCTTCTTTTTTTTTTTAACTTCTTTTTTTATATATTTATCCTTTTTTGCTTTTTGTTTTTACTTTTCTTAACCCTTCACCCTTCCATTTTTTTTTAACTTTTTTTTTCTTTTTCTTCTTATTTTTTTTTATTTTTTTTTTTTGGTTACCTTCACTCTTCCTTTTTTTTTTTTACTTTTTTTTTGTTTCTTCTTCTTTTTCTTTTCTTTTTTTTTTATTTCAGTTTTTTTTCACCCTTCACTATTTTTTTTTTCTGTTCCACTATTACAGGTTGTCCCAAAATGGAGAAATATATTGGTGGAGCATGCCAAGAGAAATATATTGGTAATAATACATTAATTATCAATATTATATAATTTTATATAAATTTTAAAATATTTAATTTACAAATTTAACTTTTTAATATTGAAAAATTGATAACTCCGCAATAAAATTATATTCTCGTCAAAATTAATTTTCTAATTTAATCAAATTTCTCTTTTTCATGCAAAAAATATTTTGTTTCTTTATTCTAATTTAATTATTTTTTTTTGTAAAAAACAATTAATTCATTTTAAACAATTCAAAATAATGATTTCTTTTTAGACACCACATCACAAATTAAGAATCAAATTTGATTAAGCACAAAAAATTTTATCATTTTATTTCAAATTCAAACAACTCAACTTTACAAAAACTAACGGTATAATGCATAGTAACAAATGATAATAAATAGTAATAACTTGTAACATGTGATATGATACGTACATTTAATTTGAAAAATATTATTATAGTTGTTGGATTAATTAGTGATAATGAAAGTATAAAAAAATTACAAAAAATTTAGAATTATTTTCATATACAAATGTACTATTTTCTAATAATATAATAATAATATCAGTAAATTACTAGATAATACATATATATTACTATATATATTACTATAAATTATAAATTATATTATTGTTGAATGGAGAATATATGTTTGTAATAATATAAAATCATGATTATTAATATTAATTTATCAACAACCCCGCATGCCAAAATGATGGAACATATTGGTGGAGTGCACTTGGAATAAATATATTGGTGGAATTATCAACGTTATATAATTTTATATAAAATTTTAAAAAAAATATTTAATATACGAATTTAACCTTTTAAAATTTTTTAGTGATAACTTCACAAATTCATGCTAAAATCAAAAACAATTCAAACAATGATATTTGACACCACATCACAAATTGATAGTTAAATTTGATAAAACTCCAAAATATTTTATCATTTTATTTCAAAATCAAGCCGCAAATTTTGTGAAAATTTCAAAAACATTTTATCATTTTATTTCGGAATCAATGTACCCGTCAAAAACTTTTTTTTTTTTAACAGGAATTTAATTTTAGCACCAATTATATTTCTCTTTTTTTTTTCTTTTCTTTTTTACTCTTTTTACTTGATTCTATTTAAACGAAAATAATATAAAATCGTTAAATTAAATTTAACATACCTATATTTATTTATGTTAACGAAATCAAACCATTTCACCATAATATAAATATAAAATTTATTATTTCATTATAATATGATTACAACATAAGGTGGTTTTGGTAAAATTAATCAAACCACCTTAAGTAGGTGATAAACAGGTATACAAGTTTATATAGTGGTAAACTTATGATATATAGTTGTAGTAAGTAGATGGTAAGTGATGGTAAGTAATAGTAAGTGATGGTAAGTGATGATAAGTAAATGATAATAAGTGATGATAAGTGATGGTAAGTTATATAACCCTATATAACCACATGGATTTTTGTAATTTTTTTTTTTTTTTGGCTTCTTCACATGGTTTTTTTGCAATTTCTTTTATTCTCTAAACAATGATTTTTTTTGAAATTTTTTTTTTTTGCATTTTGCATGAATGCCCATTTTCCATTAATATTTTTTATTTTACAAATCATAATTATTAATATTAATTTAAATTATAATATATTAATAATTTAAAAATTTTATATATTTAATTACAAATATTTACCAAAATAAATAATATTAATAAAGATAAAAAAAAAAAGAAAAAAGTATCATGATTTGCATTTTGCATTTTACATTATATATTTACAAAAAAAAAAGAAAACAAAAATATTTACCAAAATATATAATATTAATAAAGATAATTACAAATCATGAATTTTTGTTTTGCAATTTTTTTTGAAATTTTTTTCTTGTAATTTTTTTTTCTTTTTTATTTATGAAGAAATATCAAATTATTTGTTTGATTTTACTACTTACCTTTTCTAGAGTTATATGATTAAAAAATAGATGATTTGCATAGACTCTCCTATTCAAAACTCAACTTTCTGCCTAATGACCTAATTTGAAGTTTTCTTCAGAACAATCAGTACTTCAACTTTAGTTGCGTGCCCGAGGTGCCCACGCGTGCCAAAATGGGAGAAATATATTGGTGGAAGGTGCCAAAATGGAAGAAATATATTGATATAATCGTTAAATTTATTTATATTTATGTTAGTAAAATCAAACCAATTTACTATAATATAAATATAAAATTCATTGTCTCATTACAATATGATTACAAGATGATATCGTGGTTTTAACAAAATTAATCAAACCATTTTATCATTGAAAATGTGTTGTCTTTCATAAAATTGAAGTAAAAAGTTTGGATTAATTTAAACTACTTTATATTAGCAGATGAATAAATCAAGGGGTAACAAAGCTAAACATGTGACATGGCAACAAGTGTATTTTTTAATATTTATTACTTTAATAATCATCTAATTAGATTAATATATCTATCTAATATATCTATCAAGAATAATGTTAATAATGTTGCTAATGTAACATAAATTTTATCTCAACCCCTAGTAATATTAATTTTGTCTTGGCGCCTAAGTGTCAATAATAGTAATTGAGCAAGCAGTGATTGCGCTGTACAACTAATACACAAGAGAAGAGAATAAAGTTGTTAGTTGATAGTATTACACAACTTGATATTATTTTTTTAAATATTATTGTTAATTAATCTTGTTAGTGGAGTTTATTTTCTAATTTTGTACATGATATTATTCTCTTATAACTTTTGACTTATCTCAAATGAAAACTTTAAAATATTTTTTATGGATTAAAATCCTAAGTTTTTATTTTAGCGTAGAAAATATAATTTTGTTTACACATTATCCAATCATTTTATATTTTTATATTTTTTCTTCTATTTTATTTAGTGTATCATGGTATAATGCATGATAACAAATGATAACAAATAATAACAACAGATAACAAGTGATAGTGTATCATGATATAATGTATAGTAACAAGTAGTAACAAATAATAACAACCGATAACAAGTGATAGTGTATCATGATATAATGTATAGTAACAAGTAGTAATAAATAATAACAACCGATAACAAGTGATAGTGTATCATAGTATAATGTATGGTAACAAGTGGTAACAAATAGTAATAACCGGTAACAAATGATATTCTTATAATAAGTTGTACAATTGATATAAATATAGTAAACAATGTTAACAGAAATGAAAATATAAAGAAAATCAAATACAAAAGTTACAAAATAAAATTCATGATATAATAATAAAAAAAAGGTAAAATAAGATAAAATTAAACTCACAAAAGATAAAGATGCATTATACACCAGTGGGGATAAATGTATTCATGAAGAGAGTAATGAAAATTTATATGGATCTAATATATCCAACTACATGATAATTTTTTAAACATGATATATTTGACATGTATGATTCATTCACAGATTTACATAATCATTTACAAATTTACATGATCGTAGATAAACCAACTTCTCATGCATTTAATGTGGATGAAAATAAGTTTCATGAATTATTTTTAAAATGTCAAAAAACCAATATATTCAAATTGAAGTGCACTATACTAATTTTAAATAATATTACATGTGAAATATTAGTGGTTGAAGTTAGTGGTATATATGTAAGTGTGTGTGTAATACGTGAAAGTTGTGTATATGGAAATTGTGGAATGTTTATGAAAAATTAAATTTTTATTCATTGCGCATTATGCTTTGTAATTATAAATTGTGATCGAATTTGAGACTCAATTTTTACCAATACAATAGATGCAAAATTTAGTGTTATTCATTAATTATACAAATATAATTAATTACACTATTATATATAATTACATTATATTGTCATATTTTCAAATTATATTCAATAAATTTTCAAAACTATAATACTATACTATATAAATTATTAATTTCATATCATTGTATTATTTAAATTAATAATATTAATAAGTTTATTATCATCGAATATAGAATATATATTATTTTTGATTAATCAAATAGATATAATATTAATCAAATGTAGTAACTAGTTAGTAAGTATTTGTTAATAAATAGTAAAAATTATAAGTGATTTTTTCAAAACACATGTGAAAAATTAAGAAACGCGATAATGAAAAAAGATATGGGAGAAAAAATACAGTAATGAAAAAAGAGGTGGGAGAAAAAACGCGAAAACGAAGTTTTAAAAATTTGTTTATAAAAATTGTATATTATAAATCTTACGTGGGCGAAAGTTTCACAATCAAAATTTCTCTATCATTTTCTTGAAAACTCTTCTCCCCTAACCCATTTAAACATCTTACTCATATTTTATAAAGTTTTATCAAAAGTTAATCACATTTGGTATTTGAAAGATTTGACAAACGATAGATAAGTATTGTATGAAGAATCACAACTATTTTAAGAAAGAATAAGTTCAGTCGAACAAGTTCAGTCGAACAAGTTCAATCAACCAAGATGTTATTCAGGTTTTAAAAATAACATCTTATTTTTATTTTAATTTGAGATTTAATATTTAAATATCATTTTTTATTTTTTATTTTGAACAATTGTGAAAAAATATAAATATCAATGCTATCAAGATGTTTTGAATTTAGAAAAAGGAAACGCTCTCTACTTACTTGTCTGATAATATTTTCATTTATATTTATTATTTATTTTTATAATGATTTCACTATTTTACTATTGGTTTTTAATGAACAGATTGTCACGAAAGATTGTAGATAAAGATGCCTTCAAAAATTGTGATTGTGGATAAAAATACCTTTAGAAACTATAACGAACATTTTTTGTTTGGAACATCTCAGAACATATGTAGTTGTGAGACTTGTAATCTTTTTTCTATTTTTTATCTTATATGTATCAATCATTTTATTTTGTATCAATTACAATTCTTATAATATTTATATTATTTTTGTAATTTTTTTTTAGTGTTTTAATTTACCTATCATCTTTTTTTTTTTTAAAAAAAAAAAAAGAAACTGTCACTATTGATATTATGTGGTAATCATATGATAACATTGGTAACGAGTAGTAATTTAGTGGTAACCGAAATAATAATTTTTTTTAACATTTGTAATAACAGAGAATAAAAAAGAATAACATTTCTAACATAATATGACGATAAAAGAAAGAGTGTAATATTTTCTGACGTTTGTGTAATCGACGGTACAAAATAGTAACCATGACGATTAGTAACCATGTGGTAATCGATAGTAAGCATGGTAACCAACAGTAACATGTAGTAATCTATAGTAACCTTGTAATAACCTACAGTAACTTATACTAACATTTTACAACCGATAAAAACAGTAATTTTTCCTTATTTGTGGTAACTGATAATATAAACAGTAACTTATACTAATATATGATAAATGAGTAGTAATCGATAATAAAAGATAGTAATTTTTCCTAACATATGTGATAACCGATAATAAATGGTAATAACATTTCTTAACGGTTGTGGAAACTAACGATAAAAGATAGTAATATTTCCTAACACATGTGAAAACCGACGATAAAAGATAATAATTTTTACCAATATTTTGAAACCGATGATAAAAGATAATATTTTTATTAATACTTTTCTAACCGTTATTATAAATCAATCACATGTTTCAACAGTCATCAAAATCGTCGAGATAGATCTATTTAGATTGGTGTATAGCCGACTGAAAGCGTATCTGTTGGAGAAAGTTTTGCTGACGGTTTTAGTTTATTTAGCAAACAGTTTTCGTCCGTTTGAATAGTGCATTTGTTTTGGAGTGAGAGTAGCAGTTTTACTCTTTTATCCCTAAGCAAAGCAAGAATAGAAGCTGGATAAAAGGTCCTTGTTCATTAGATTTGTATAAGGTAAAAAAAAAAATGTGGGGGGTTTGTGGACTTTGGTAAAGGCTTTTAAAATTTTTTCAGTATCACATGGGAATTTGACCACCAGCTTAAAACACTTTGACACTGGTTTAATTGTCATATGAGAAAACTAGCATTATACCGGACCCAAAATTTTTGGCTTCTGATTGTGTGAATGGGAAAGAGGCACTAGCAGTGGACAGGACCAGACCGGTGGTGCACTAACATGCTATGGATGGACCTCATTGTTAGGGAGTCCGTTGTGTTTATTTATGTATTCATCATGGTTATGGATCGGTTTTCAATTATTTCTTGGAATGTTTGTGGTTCGAGAATCAAAATCCTTATGCAACGAGAGTTCTTATTTCTTGTGTCTCAAAGAAATGGTTTGCGCTAGGATTTGATAAATATGAGGCTATGGACTTGATGAGTTTTGAGTGGAGTTTTTAGGTATTGGGAAACTCAAATCGGGTTGATGCTTGTGTGCTTAGATATATGAACCAGAGAGTCTCACCCGTTTTCTATTCCTTGGTTGTGCCCTATTGTTTATGTATGCCTTGGTTTGCAGTGAAGAGAAGTGCATTAGGATCATTTACATGAGTTGGCTAATGCGTATATAGAACCATAGTTATTGACGGGAATTTCCACCATGGCTTATTATTTTGAGAAAGGTGGAGGTAATTTTCTTTTTGCGGGGTAGATGTTTGGGGACAATTTTCTTTTCTTTTTTTTTTTTTTTTTTATTACTGTTTCAGAAATGCTACATAGAGCTAACGGAAGAAACTTTATCCCCAGAAGCTTAACTGATTAATTTGCCCTGGAGATGTTCGGACTTGTCATATTGTTGTGCATCTCTTTGGGTTAATAGGTCCTTGTAGTTTAAACTAGTTTAGACTCGGTAGTTTAGGAGGATTGGGTTCGTTCTAATAATTCTATTTTACGAACTTTATCTGCGTTGATGTCACTGCCAAGAACATAATTAACATACTTTTGGCAACATATCTTAGCTTAAGAAGGGGATAGGTGCACCAGGTTCTTCCGTGCTTCTTCCATGTAGGACTAGACTTCCATTTTTTCAACAAATCAAGCATCTATATTTGTAGAGTTAAGTACAAACACTGTGAATACCACATGGAGGGCGTTTATGGATAAAGGGAAAGTTACTCCCATTGCGGCGTTCAATTAATCAAAAAAATAAATAAATAAGGGAATTTACATCACCCAACTACAAGCCAGAGATTCCAAAAGTTCCTTTATTCTTTTTTTTTTTTTTTTTCTATATTGCAAAAGTGTTATTAAAATAATATGCCGGCGGCAAAATATATATTAAAAAAAAGACTGGGCTATTCAAACAGCAGAAGACAATATAAAGGCACGAGTTGATGTGCACTGGTTTGAGACCAACATCAAAGACAAACATGACCAAGAAAAAAATATATTGACCAATATAAATGTCTTAACTTCATCTGCTACAGCTGCAGCTACTAGCATCTTCTCTGGCAAATTGCTTATCCAATTATCAACACGCACGGCTTTTTCCAGCTCAATTTCTTATCTTTACTGGCATTGATATCAAGAATGAAACTTTGAGTCTTTGGTATGCAAGCATTTTGATCTATCAACGTCCCCTGCTTATCTTTATAGGGGCATTTCTCCTTGGTCCTGTCCTGGTGTCCACAACTTCAACAGTTTCTTTTGCGAAGGGATTGCAGAGGAAGAAGAATGTGAAACTTTGACACGTACTGATGCAAAAGAGCCAACCAGCCTTCGAGACAACAACCTTTGCACCCACAAATTTGTGTTTGTCATCTCTATCAATTCTGTGAAAAACCGGTATTGTGCTTCGCTCAGTTGGTAGTGAGATTAAGCACTCATTTATGACCCCACCATTTCCATCATCAACACAAGAGAAACGAACTAGACATGGCAGTCCATTCATTGTTAGAATCTCTATCATCCTAATCAATCTCCAGCTCTTGCAAACCCCACGGAATCGAAGTTGATTACTACAAGACAAACCTTTTGCAATCAACACCAATATTTTCCTAGGCAAATCAGCCCAATTTCTTGCAATACGCTTGTCATTCACCAGGTACTTCTCTGCATTTCCAGCCATTTCTTCTTTGGTAGAAATAATTTTTCTTTGTAGGAAAAACAGACGTGTATTTTGAAGAAACTATAGCCCATTGATGTTGGTCCACATCCATTTTCTATCACGTACTCTTATGCTCGAAGTCCTGGCAACTGCGATCATAAATTACTACAATAAATTGGCCTTATCTTTGAGCTAAATAACTAATGGCACATTATAAATTATCTGATCTACATCAAAACTTGGATAGAACTGCTAAAGAGAAAGAAACACAAATCAGATGAGCAGAAGATTCCAATGCAGCAATTTTGCCATCAAATAGAAAAATTCTCCCACCTGTTTTATGTTCCGATTAAAATATAGGAGAATTGGTTATCCCTTTATCACAATCCAGACCAACAAAAATAAGGGACAATTATTATCCTCATCAAAGCTTGGTCCAGTCCAATCAAATTAAGCAACAATCTCATGTTAACACCAACTTAAGCTGTATCTTGAAGCATAGTAAAAATAAAAATCGCAAAATTCTTACATAATAGCAGCCCTTGCAACTCTTCTTACACGTTTCGTGGAAGGGATAAAGAATGAATTGGATTGAATTAACATCGGTTAAGTCCTACAATTGTTATGGCACGGATTAATTTTAGTGAAGGACTAATTTATCCAAAACAACACCTTTTTGCATATCTAAATGAGACAACATATTCTCACCCATTCTGCGAGATTGAATGAAATCAGAGAATTTGAATAAAATTATCTACACATTTAAACTTTACATACCTTTTGAAGATCAGAATGTGTAGAATGAAGAGGGGGTGAATTTGTTCTACCGGCACTTTTTGAATTTTCTTGAGCTCATGGAGAATTTAAGCACAATAGAGATTAGACACACTGAATTATAGTGGTTCCACCTTTCTTGGTGTAAGTCCACTTTCATACTTCACCTGAAATTTCAAAATTCACTATTTTCAACTTTACATACCTTCTGAAGTACAGAATGTGTAGAACCAAGAGGGGTGAATTTGTTCTATTGGCATTTTTTGAATTTTCTTGAATTCATGGAGAATTTAAGCACAACAGAGATTAGACACACTAAATTATAGTGGTTCCACCTTTCTTGGTGTAAGTCCACTCTCAGACTTCACCTGAATTTTCAAATTCACTATTTTCTCAAAAATAGAACAAACAATCAACTAGCTTTCAGGTGCTAGTTAACCCTAATAGGGTTTCTCACAAACACTACCCTCAGTCTTCTTCCAATGATTGATATTATACAAACCCAGACCAAAAGAACCCTTTCTCTGGTCTTTCACACTTGTACAAGTGTTTGAAGAATTGCAATACTGAAGTACAACAATGAAGGTGTTACTTCTGACGAGTCCTTAAAGCACAATTAAATACAACAATAGTTTTTGCTTGGCACTCAGTAGTCATTCTAGCTTATTTGCATTCAATTCCTTTTTTTTTTCTTGTTTGCATTCAATGTGTTGCATTCAAGGAGGAGTTGGTGAAAGAGCCGTTGATATGAACTAAATGCTTATTTAATGTTCAACAACTTCCCTGTAGAACTAGTCATTACACGTAGCAGGTCGACTTGTTGCCTTTGCAAGTCGACTTCTTTAGTCTTGCACAAGTTAGCCAAGTTTGTCTTTCAGAACTCTTAATTTATGTAGGCCGACTCTAAGTTTATGTCGGTCAACTTGTTTGTCCCTCAGGTCAAACAAATTTGAACCTCTCATTGTGCAGGTCACTCATCAACTATATTCCAAGTCAATATCTTTTTGTTTTAGGTTGACTCATTTCTTCTTTAGATCGACTTAAGCTAGCTTCAGGTCGACTTGAACTTCTTTAGAACTTAAAGTCTAAGCTTTGGTCGACACTTTTGATCATGAGGTCAACTTCTTTATTAAACCATACAAACCATACCATCTTGACCTAACCATGTTTTTTGATCAAGTTAACTTTAATTCTCCACAGGTCAACTTATAGTCTTATCAGGTCGACTTATTCTATTTTTTATATAGTTACAATTTCAAATTTTCAACCGTTACAATTTCAAATTAATTCTCTTGCATAGGTCGACTCATCCTTTCAATAGGTCGACTGGATTGTTTGATTGTTTAGAGTTTGCTGGAGTTGGCCCATAACCCAGGTTGACTTGTTTTACTTAGGTCGACTTTGCTTCTACACAACTTTGAACACACATCTACCAACGGATAGTTGGTCTAATGGGATGTGGTACTAGATCCCTTAACCAAGTTTCCAAATTCGACTCGCGGATTGGGTATGAAAAAAACTGTTGGAAGGATAGTCCCCTTAAATGGGCCACTGCAAGTTCTGAACCAAATTAGTCGGAGTATGACTTCAGATACCAGTTGGTATAGTACCAAAAAAAAAACTTTGAACACACATCTCCTTAAGACAAAATACTTTCCATTTTCCATTATGTGCTTATCGACCATAATGTGCTCATTACTATTGTTGAATATGATTTGTGCTTTTTAATAACACATGCTCATCATTTAAAACAAATTTAACATATTTCATTCCAAACATATGTATGCACATCATCAAAACAACTCATCAAAACATATTTGGTCAACAGTTTCATATTTAAACATTTACATACCACATTCAAATATATATCAAACATATCATATTTTCTCTTATCTTATCCTATTCTTTTTCACGTACCACGTTTGACCTTAAAATTTAAATCTTTGAATGCTAGATTTTAATAGCTTCTCAACCTTCTAGGCAAATAGGCAAATTTTTCTCCTTTTAAAACTCTCCTACTATCAATCTACTCTACATTTTTGTCTTGTCGTAAATTCTTTCATGTTTGCACAAAATTAAGAATTTGGCAGCTTAATATTTCCACAAACATTTTATATACCATGTCATCTTTGAGTCAAGTTCAATAAATTCAAATTTGATTTGCTACAAGATAATCCCCTAAAATAAAGCTAAAATAAAAAAACCAAAAACTAAGAGTTAGATTTTTTAAATTTATCACCGATCTAAATTAAATCCAAACCCAAAAGGTTCGATAAGAGGAAGGTAACACCTATTGGCATAAGATATTCATTAATATTCAACAAAAGTGATATATTCGTTCTTTATTTATTTGAGAGAACATATGATAATTCTTTTCCTCTCTATTTATATATATTTCTTTTTCAATTGAAAAAAAAGTTTTCATATCTTGAACGATTTGTTAAGTGAATTATAATAATTTTTACCCAAGTTATCATGATTCTCCTTATTCTAATATAATAGTTTTAACTCAGCTATTATAAATTTTATGAATAACAAAAGACATAAATTGATTGAATTGTAAATGAATCAACAGTGAATAAAATTAGATTGCAACAACTTAAAGGCCATTAATACTCCCCATTGCTAAGTATTATTATAATGCAATACGTTCAGAATGGTTATAGATATTGCACCTCTAATTCGTTCTCATATAATGGATTAAATGATTCAAAAACTAGAATAATTACATATATTTTAACTATTAAATTGTTTCACAATTATTAGAATGGAAACACGTCCCATGTCACAATCATGGTTCAGTTAGACCATTTTGGCCACCCATTAATTAGTTCCAACTTTTCTTTTTTACTGATTATTATTTTCTTAGAAGACAGAAAACTTCGCCGCGCATTTAAAATCACCCCAATGAATGTTTTTCTCTTACTTGTGTCTTCCTTTAGCTGAGTAAAAATGAGTAGTAAAAATAATAAGACTTTTATTCTGTTTTTGATTGAAATGAACCAAAGTGACTATTGGTTTCCAAAAATGAGTACTAAATATACATATGACCTTTATTCTATCTTCGATTTAAATAGACCAAAGTAACTAGGTCTACTAATCAGGGTTTTTTGCATTGATCCTGATTATATGTCATCTTTTAAAGTTGAATCAAATTTTTTTGAGACCCCTCTCAGTGGTGATGATTTCAGTTTCTGCCTGTGGTTAAAAATAATGGGAGAAGATGTCTTGGTCTGATTTCAATAGGCCAAGATCGTATTTTTGGATCCTAGGCAACTTAAATAATAAGATTTTAGTTAAGGTTTTAAGAGATCATAGTCATATCTTTTAGGCAAGCAAAAGTAGAAGAAATGAAGGTCATTTCTAGGAGATGATCTGCTACTCAGTTGCTGGAAAGAGGAAGAATCTGCTTGCATGAGGGTGAGGGTGAGAAACTTAGAGGCTGGTATGCTGAGGCAGGTTTTGAAGGTGTTTTTGAAGGACGGGAAAGGAGTATCAAATGTAGAGATACTTTGAAGAGGGTGAATGTTGACTCTAGGAGAAAGAAATTGCTATATCATGGTGTTAGCATGGTAGCTTATCCATTTATTTCAACTACCCCTCCCTACCAAAAGATGGCTGCTGCCAATTGAGTCATTGAAAGCAAGTGATAGCAAAGGTCCAATTGAGACATTGATTCCTAAATATGGGGGGGGCCGTTTTGGCTTCCAGAAAAGGGTATGAACACGAGTTTGAGAATTTTTATGATGGAGGTTTGGATAGAGATGCTGAGAAAGAATATTGGAAAGCCTTTTGGCATATGATGGTGGACTATTATTGGAAGAAATTAAGGAATATGATGATGTAAGCTTAACTAATAAATCAGTAGAGTTGGCGGGTATGATGTTTAGAATAATGATGTGTAATGGTAATAGCACCAGAAGGATTCCAGAAGATACAGGTACTAAAGTTTTGAGCAACGTGGAGTTTTTAGGCCCTAATGAAGGTAGAATTTATTTGTCTTCCAATTTTTCTTTTCAAAAACAGAAAAAACGCTGAATTACAAAATGATTCTCAAATTTTGTGTTCTAAGAGTCAACTTTGGATGGGTCTTGTTGTTATGAAAATAATCGAACTAACATTGGAATCCCACAAGTTTGTGCCGAAAACTATACTTGCCCCGGAAATCATGATAGAGCCGGGAACAATCAGTTCTCAATAGATTGAATTTGAGGTTACTTGAACCTAGCATTATGCTCATAGAAGACCTACTGATTTACTCTATCACTAAGAGGAAAAGGAATAAAAAGGTGAGAGAAGATAAGAAATATGAAGAGCCTTATTGAGGGATAGTTTAGGTGACCAATTAAGGTCCTTACTTGGAACTTTAGGGATTAGGAGATAGAAGAAAAATAAGAATGATTAGAGATACCATTCATAAAGCTAAGCTTCATATGGTGTTCATTTAGGAGACTAGGTTTGGGAATGTTTTCTTTCTTGTGGTTCTCCAGGCCGGATAATTAGCATTTTAGAGATTAGAACCTTTCACAGTATTAACAGTCTTTATCCCTTTTGTTTCAGGTTAGAGGTCTCCATTGTATACGGCCCACCTAGGTTACGTTCTTTCTACGAAGAGTTTATGGGGTTTTTGATATGTGTTCCCCAAATTTGTGCCTCGGAGGAGATTTTAATATGGTTAAATTTGTTTCGGAGAGTTTTAATAGTACTACAGCCACCCCTACTATTTTAATTTTGATTCTTTATTTGGGAGTGTGAATCGGAGGATATTGCTCTTTTCAATAATTTTAATTATTGGTCTACAGTGTACATGACTACACTCGAGAATCATATTAATTATAATTATAAAGATTATAGTTTTGGTTTAAAAACAACCTCAAAAGGATACTGTTACTAAGTTAATTTGATAAGCAATTAAGTGACATGAGAAACAATAAATACTTCCATATAAGAAGAAGACAATATTAGACCCTAAGGGAAAAATAGATATATTAAAGAGTTTGCCTAAGGAATTATAACATAGATTAACACAAAAAAAAGACTAAGATGGATATATGCAAATACTTTTTCATAAAAATTCTAAAATATATAACCATCACATGATACAAATACTTACACTATGACATATTTTTATGGTATAGGATACGAAATGGTAAGAATTCGAAATTAAAATATTACTATTTTTACATAAACATACGAAATCAAGAATATATGCATATAAAATTTTCAAAATTAAAAACTTATATAGTTCAAGTATCCCTATGATAATGATTTGGTTTTGATTGAAAAATCCTTATCCGTGAACATTTCAATTGTACCGATAACTTTATAAAAAAATGTATTGCTAAAGCTCTAACATATTTCAAAAATGTCATTATATATGAAAAACAGTACTAGTTTAGACATATCACAATCGCAAACAATGCAACAAGAAGCCTAGGGGTTTATATCAAATCCAAGATAAATTTTAAGAAAAGAAAAATGATCAACAAGAAGATTCTTACCATCATCTATGATCTTTTCTGGTAAATTACTTATGCGATCATCCAATTCTAGCAACCTTTCACCAACGAATGTATTTTCCATCTTCAGTTATGTCATTTCTCAAAAGACAAAGGTAGGCATTCCAAAAATACATCTGCAAAGGCCAAAATTAAATTGATATCAGATTTCATGTCATGCGAAGCTTTGCCATAATAGTACCATGATTATTGAATATGAATACCAAATGTATCACACTATTTCTAAGATATTTAGTAATTGCAAAAGATCATTAGCGAGTTTCGCTTGCTACTTCAACATGTTTTTTCAATACAATTTAATTAACTAGATGGACCAAAATTAATATGAAAATAGAGTTGTGTAGTACTAGCCCAATACCTCCCACATGGTTAGTAGTATGCTTTGAGCGCCTAGAGTACCATTATAGTGTGAGAAATCAAATAATTAAAGCAATAGATAATCAACAAAATAAGTTACATTAAAAGAAAATACAACTATTTGATGAAAACAAGAAGAAAAAGGTTTTACTTTGAACTCAAGAATCAGCGGAATGGGAAAGAGTATTCATGTCTCATTCCTTAAAATATTTTCAAAGTCCTTTCCCTTTATTCCAAGAAAAGAATAATCAGAGGGGCCAAATAAAGGATCTTCTTCTTCATTGAATAACTACTTCATCCAAGCCTACACAGTTTCCAAGTGTAATGATTAAAGTTGCTTTTATTTTGGTGCATATTTAAAGACCTTGCGATCAAAAAATTTTCAAGGATTCTAGTCCCTTTTTACGTTAACAATATAGCATAGTTAACATCAAGAGTCAATTACTAGAATTCAAAGTACTAGATTGATTTTTTTCTTTTTTTTTTTTTACCTAGAAGTAGCAAGTATTAAGTAAGAAATATCGAGAACAAAAGATATTTCAGATGACCAAGTATAAAATTATTTATTTCAATCAATTAAAGATAAGAATGATAGTATTAAGTAATCTTGGATAAAAAAACATAATTTAATTTTATTCATTAAAATTTCTCTCATAAGATAAGAAGTAGTAGTTTGGCTGGTGGCCAAATTTATTCTTAACAAGTTTCATCTCCATACAAAATCTTTGCAAAATAAGATGTCCAATTAGGTCTACACAATGAGGAGTCAAAAGGAAAGGGCTACTTTCCAAAGATTACAAGTGTATTCTTCATGTCATTTTGGGAACTAGATATCATATTTATTACTTAATAATAATTAGTATTCCCCAATGTTGTACACATCCTCTACTTCCGCCTGTAGATGATATGACCTTAACTTCATCAAAGTACTCCATCTTCATAACAACGGGAAACTTATAGATCAGGGTATCTTTTATATTTAAAATTTCAGCACCCATTTTGTAGTTGAGCTACGAATATTTCTCAATGAATATATGCTAAATAAACATACTACAATAACAATAACTGATAACACAACTCGATCATTAGGAAATTTTGGGACATTCTAATACCTAGCATCATCTAGACAATAGTTTTCTGAAGTTGCTCCTAGAATTTCACACTACTTAACTTGTCTAAAATGTTTTTGGATGTGTTTTATATGTACGACACATACTATTGAAGCCATGATTCATGTCCGGCTTATAATATTTTTTTCTACCATCTTTTACGTTAAATATTTACAAACACTTTTAGCACACCAATTTTTGAAAATCTTCAACCATTAACCTCTCGCAAGAATCAAGTATCTTTCACTCTTAATCAACACAATCAGCTTTTCTATATCAATAAAATTTTTAGGCTACCAAATTCTAAATGGAATTACCATGAGAAATGAACCCTTGTATGGTTTGAAGTCAAATTTTGCAATTACCAACATCCTAGGAAAGAGCTCCCACCACAATGAGACCATAGATAGTTAGACATGAATAGCTTCAAAACCACATGTTGCTTCCAAATCTAGATCCTGTTCAACCAACCTTAACATTGCATTGAAACCTTTCCTCAAATTTCACAACTATTTGAGAAAAAGATATAATGTTATCTCCATTTCAATACGAGGGATCACTATGGTTCATTTGCAAACATGGATTAAAGTAAAATGCTAAGAAGTTGGTAATGACAATTATCAAAATCTTATAACTTTGTCCAACATGATTACTACAAACGCACCGATGAGAAATATTAGGGCTCACCTCGTGCATAAAGTGCTCCCCGACTTAGTGCGGAGGTAAAGGGAGGGTGGGTGTTTATCCCAGTGTTTTTTCACCCCATGCACAAAATAGAAATATTACTATTTTGAAAATTTTTTATCACTATGTTTTTATCTAAAAAACAATAATAAATTCATTTACAAACAATTGTGATAACCAAAACCTTTGCATCCATATCTATAATTACCATTTTTAAATTTATATTAGAAAAAGTACTAGTTCCAATTCTACTTTTGGTATTACATCTTAGACTTTCAGAATTTTTTATTAGATTCTTGTATCCTTATTTCATTTACACCAAATTTTCAAGCATTTAACATCATGTGACCCTTAATAATATACAGTACTCTAAATATAAAATAAAAATTTTGAATATTATCATTATTATCAAATGATTGTTACAATGGTATTTTTTTTTTCTTCAAAATATGGTGTTCTAATCTCAAAGAGTCATAAAACCTAATTGTTTGCCAAAAAATAACAAATAAGGATAAACCAAATCACTAATTCTCAATTTATTTTTGCCATAGAACCCAACAACAGTAGTTGAGTGTAGTTCCATATTTCAGGTAACCCCTTGAAAATTAGACAAGGTAATAATTTCAAGACAACAACATCCCCCATAACAAAGTCAAAACATAATAACAAAACAAAATGAAAACATAATAGCAAATTCTATATAAGAACCAGACTTGCATATCCGTATCCTTATCCATAATAATCCATATTATAGACTTCTGTAGATTTATGAGAGTTCAAACTATGTCTTCAAACATTTATATATATGATTTAGTGGAACAAGAAGGGGCTAGGGGCAGCTAAATTCTCTTTCTTTAAAATTCTCCTATCATGATACATTACGTTTAGTACGAAATGATTTGCCTGTGCAAATCATGACAACAACCATTCTAAACTCTTTATATGAGAGACCAATATGAAAAGAATACCAAACCAATATTGTATAATTCAAGAATACAATAAAACAACATTAAGAATAAAAAGATTATATTGTTCGATATAATCATGACAGAAAAAATTAAAGGAAGATGAACAGAAGAGAAGAGTCTAAGCTGAGAAGAAAAGAAAACAACTTGCAAATAAAATGACTAAAATTAATAATCATTCCGAAGCAAAAAGAAAAGGGAATGATGATTTGATAAAGAAACTATGCGGATAAGTACAGCATATTGCCCAAAAAAAAGAATGATAGTGTGTCCTTTTTCTATACGAAATTAGTTTAAGACAAAGAAAAATGACAAAAAGCAATTTCAGCAAATTCCCTATACCTACCCTAACAGATTTTTATCATGGTTGATCTTAGCATGATAAACATCTTAGGGGCTAGAAATTTATTTTGAACAACAGTAAGCACTATTTCAAACTAAAATTTATCTACTGTGATCCAATATCATTTTCGAGATTCATAATGCAACACCACAAGAACTAACAATTAAGAGTTAGATATTAATTCTAATCTTGATCTATCCTAGTTTTCTTGGAGACATAATAAAATACAAACCCTTTTCAATTCATTAAATTTGGAATATATCTGAACAGTGATTCATATTCAAAATTTAGTTTGGATCAAAATGAAATCATTTTGGATGCTAAAACAAGCCCTTCATACCCAAAATTTATAAACTCTAATGAACCACTGTTTCATAATATATCACAATTTATGCAAAATTTATATTGGGAAAGGAAAGGTAGAGAAAGAAAGAGCCTGCCTACGAACTAATTAAGAACGAAGCAATTCTATTGAGACCATTGAAGAAGATAATATAAATTCTTTTTAATGTTTGATACAAATTTGCGAGAAAATTATGTGCAAGCCAAGCCCATATCAAATTTTTTCTTGAATTTTGTAAATAACATACCTGATTCGTAAATTTTGCTGCACGAAAACCCTAAATTTGAGAGAGAGGGAGCAGGAGATAGGACGGAGCGAGCAAAAGAAAGGAGAAAGGGAGGGGGAGGGAGGAAGATGTACTCTCCAAAAATATGTTTAAATTACAAACATACCCTCAGGTCATCTCCAAAGTGAGAAATCTGATTCGGAATGATTTTATTTGCTTTACATATATTTTGTTTTAAATTCTGCTTACTTTAATTTTTAAAATTGAGCTGCAATTTTTTTTTTTAAATAAAATTCCTGAATTAAATCTATCAAATTAAGTTTTCCTTCTTTAGATTGTAGAATGAAATGAAAACAAGTTTTTTTTTTTTTTTTTTTTTTTTTTTGTTCACGGACCTCTTATATTTTATCATTCGAGGTGCATTGCATTTTATTTTTACTTTTATTGCAAACCAGGGCATTCATTTTCAAACCCTTGCATACCTGTACTTGAAAAAAGAATAGATATATTCTATGTAATTTTTCAACAAAATCTTACCAAAATTTTAAATCCATACCGAGAAATTTAATAAATGAAAGAAAAAAAAAAAGATCACTATAAAGAGATCTTGGAGTTTTGTACGAAATTGACATTTTTTTAAAATATATTTAAAAAGCCCTAGTAGAAAAAAAATTCAATTTAATCCAGGTTGGTCAAGAGTTGAATGCTTAACTAATGTTGGTCGAACATTCAACACTCAACCATTTTGTAGAAAAGCCCCTCACCCATTCATTCCCCATTCTTTCTCTTCTCCTCCTCCCTTCTCCCCCACGGATGAAACTGAAACCCTAACCCTATCTCTAGTTGACTACTATAATCCGGCAACATGAGATAGTTTTCGACAAACATCTTGACACAACAAAGCTTTCTTCGATATCTGCAAGCGACTGTCTCCGCTTCTACTTAAGGTATACTCTTCTCTTGGCATTTCTTTGATTCATTTAAAATGCTTATTTTGAGAGTGAGTGATACTTATTGAAGGATATTTATTTTAATGATATTCATTGAACTAATTTTGTTAAGTAATTTAATTATTCAAATTTATGATTTAGCATGTTTAACATTAAATGTATAAGAAAATTATTAAACTTTTAATAACAATTGGTATAAAATCCATTTGTTATAAAATTGGTATATTAACAATTTAAATGTATGGCATATTAACAACTTAAATTGGTGTAAATTTATTTGTTATAAAATTATTGAATGCTTTTTAAATTGAAAAAGTTTAGTTATTTGAATTAGTTTATGATATATTTAATTAGATGTTAATAGGTTTAATTTTGATTTTTGTAAAAAAATGACCGAGATAGTGACATTATTATGTTTTAGTAATAGTAAAATTGTTATAAGTAAGGATGGAGTTAATTATTACCATGGTCTTTTTAAGTTAATTAAGGTGAGGAAAAATGTTTATTTTAATGAGTTTGTGTCTGTAATCTATAAAATATCTCAAATAAATTATGTGACACAATATATGAAGATTTTTATAGGCGTCCTATTTCAAGTATCTGGTGTAGGAAAGTACGGTATGAATTAATGCCAATCAGTGATAATAATGATATTTTTAACTTGATGGAGTTTGCAGCGAGCATGGAAGTAAGTTCTATTAATGAATTGTATATAAAATCTTACGATGGTGGAATGTTCTTATAACAAAGTTGTGATTATACGAATAATTATCTACATATTGAATTTTGAACGGATGTTAGTTTTATAAAAATAGAAAACGATGTAGATGAGAAACAAATGGCGGGAGAAGAGTATGATGATAAAGAGATAATGGAAAAATTGATGGTGGGAGTGGTGGTGGTGATGGCAATGATTTTTCTCAACTCGAAATGCATATGGCCGAATCGAAGATTCAATCGAGTGTTGAACAGTCAACCAACCTAGATTAGATTGAATTTTTTTTTTTCAATAGGGTTTTTTTTTAAGATTTATTTTCTTTAAAAAAAAGGTCAACTCCGTACAAAGGTTAAGGATCGACTAATAATTGATTTAATAAAGCAAAAATAGTGTCAACACGAATCGAAAAGATAATGACATTAAATGTTAAATTGATGATCAGTGTTAACGCTGATCTTATTTAACCACCTAACTTTCAGCATTGATAAGGGAAATAAGTATTTAATAGGAGTCAGCCAAATATGGTAAAACCCTGTCCTTCTGTTCAGAATATAATAAATAGGCTAATTTTCTGGCATTAATCCTACATTAATAAAAAAAAAAAAAAAAAAAAAATTGCATCTTAGTTAGACTATCAAGATGAGCATTAATATGCGATTATTGATTTCATACAGTTGGCAATGCATTTTAAATTTGATTTACATGTGACCAAAGTGTCTCAAGTTATTTTCTCTGACGTGGTCCTTTTAAATTACATTTTTAATCCTTCTCTTTTCGCCCAGGGGGTATAAGTTTATTTATTTATTTATTTATTTATTTATTTATTCTTCTACATCTTTTTGGAACCATAATTTAATAAAATTTAAGTTGACACTAATTGCTATTAAATATTACACGAAATTTAAGCTAAGTAAAGTGAAACAAACTAAGGAAAGAATTAAATAAAATGCTAGAAAAATAAATCACCACTACGAAATTAAATTAAACACAAATAGAATAGGCAGTGACGCCTTTGAAGGTATCAGGAGAATATTAATAATAATACATGTATGAATAATATGATCAAAATAAGATCTTTAGGTCGTGTAGTTTTATGTATATGTTTTTTAGAACTTCTTCTCGACCTATGTGGCGATGAGCTAAAGAAAGCTAAAAGTAGAATGCTGCATGTTGCATGAGCGGTCCATTGAGTGTCGCATGAGGGATCCATTGAGTGTCCTCTTTTGTCGTAGGTTTGTTCTTTTGTAACTTAGCTGCTACTGAATTCTAGGACAATCTCCTTAAACTTCTCCTAAGCAACATCTCAATTTTTGGCAAATATTCCATGATTTTTTTGGACCTTCTCATTAAACTTTAAATGATTTTTTTACCAACATAAAGTGGTCTTATGCTATCTAGATAATATCGATCCTATTCTTCTCCACATCAGCTCGTAATTTTAGAAAAAATAGTGGCTTGTAGAGTCCTTCCTAATTGGGTCATTGGCTTATGAGACTATGCCTGATTCAAAATGTACTGTGCAAGTTGTGACGTATAACCTTCTATTTGATCATATTCACTGTCCACTAAAATCAGATAAGCTATATCCCAAAAGTTTTGGTCTTCATACATTTCAGCCTAAAAGTTTAAGCTGATCAAACAATGCAACTAAAGCATTGTTATTTAATTTAAACTCCAAAAATGAAGTTTGAATTTCGTACCCATTTGCACTGAGGCTTAGAGAGAGAGCTAACTTCTACGGTATTGCAACCAGCCATAATGGACAAAACTCTGTCATAATGGCTTCTTCTAGGAAACAAAACTGTGTCATATGTCTTTTTCCGCTTGCGTAATAGCAAAATGAAAAACCCTATGTGTGTTCACCATGTTTCCAAAATGAAAAACCCTATAAGTGTAAGGAAAATTTGAATCCTAGAGAACAAAGTAAAGCCTCCACATGCATAGAAACTCCTCTTGGGAGTTATGATGTCGAATAAAAGTGGCGAATGAAGCATTTGATGAAGAAGAAAATGTTAAATTTTCAACTCTTGAAAATTCTCCATGAGCGGTCGTGAAGCTACCATGGGATCTCAAGGGTTGTTACCAATTATCATGGGTAAACTCCATGATTGGTAAGGTATTGGCCTCTTCTGTTGCTTATTCATTGTTTAGGATGAAATGACATCAATTTTCGGAGTTGTTTGAGGATTTAGAGCTTATCGAATTAGATTAGGGTTTTATTTATTGAAACTTAACAATAAAAGGATGGCTAATTTCGTGTTAATGGGCCATAGATGATTAATGCACAAGTTCTAAAGTGGATGCTACCATGCATTATTTTCTTGGCCTCATAGCCCCCATAGTTGTTTGGAATTTCCAATTCAGTACTTTCATGATAAAATCATTGAATTGATTTCAAATCATATCTAGAAGTTGGTGAGAATTTACTAATCCTCAATTATGACTACTAGAGGACAGTAAGCAAGGGTTTGTGTTCAGATTGTTCTACCAAAACGACTTATACCTTGGGCAAACCTTGGGCTTGGTTTGAAACTTGATGGCAGTAGATCCGAAAAGCGAATATGGCTTCAATGTGGCATTATCTCCCTCTCTCTCTCCCCGAATGGGAAAAGTACATGGGATAAAAAATCTATAACTTAGTTTGGTCCAAAGAGTTTGTGTCACTAGAAATACATCATTTAAGGTGTGTAAGATTATGTATTAAGAAGCGCTTTCAATTGATTTTTTTTTTTTTTGAATAAAAAAGGCTGAATCAAAAGAAATAGAGAAAATTTAGATAAGTGGAACCATAACTTAGCCAAAAAAAAAAGAGGATTTAAAAAGAAAAGTAAATAAAATTCTTTAGTAGATGAAAAAGTATTGGATAGATGGAAAAAACTCAAAAAAAAAACGGAATTGTTTTTTACCAAAAGATTCAAAACAAAATGGGGAAATATACACTACCAAAAAACACGATTTTAGCCACGAATTTTCGCCACTGAAAAAATTCGTCGCCATTTTGCAACGAATTTAGCGACAAAAACTTTTTCGTTGCTAATTTACCACAAAATTTGCGACGAAAATGAAGTCGTGGCTAAATTAGCGATGAACACATGATTCATAGCTAAATTCGTCGTTAATTAGTGACGAAAAAATTTTCGTGACTAAATTCGTCGCTAATTGGCGACAAAAAATTTTTCGTTGCAAATTTCGTCGCTAAATTTAGCGACGCAAATCCTAATCCTTTGCTAAATTTTTTATATATAATTAAATAAAATATAATATTAATATAATATTTAAATTAAAAAATTAATTTAGCAATGACAAAATTTATCAGGCGGTACAGCGACGGATTCCAAATCCGTTGCTGAATTTAATCTTTTTTTAATTAGAATTTTATTTTATTTTTATTTTATTTTATTAATTTATATTAACAAATCATATTATTATTATGTTATAATATTTTAATTTACATTTTATTTTATTATATTATATTTCATTTTTTTAAAAGAATAATATTATTTAATTCTTAAAAAAACCATATATTTTATTTTATTTAAATTATATATAATTTTTAATTAATTTATTATTTTTTTCTTTTTTTGTTTTATTTAATATTTTTTATTATTGTATTGATAACTTTTATTTTATTTATATTATTTTATTCAATAATACAAAATTTTTAATTAAATATTAATCCGGATTGGGCGCCGGGCGCAGGTAGGGGCGCGCGCCTGTGCGGGCGCCCTCGCATGCCCGCACGGGAGCCCGGGCGCCCGCACATGCCCGTACGGGCGCCCCGCCCGGGCGCCCGTACGGGCGCCCCGCCCGGGCGCCCGCCCTTCATTGTTTTAATACTAAAAAAATTGCTTTTGAAGGGATTTGAGTCTTGGACCTCGTATTTGAATGAAAGACATGTCACCACTGTACTACAATTTAGTATTGTGTGATAATATATTTTTTTTACTTTCTTTCTACTCATTTGTTTTCTATTCTCCCTTTTTTTTTTCTTCCTCTTACTCTCATCTCTATTTTTATTTTTTTTTCTATTCTTATTATTAAAATTTCTTATATATAATAATTATATTAAAATTTCTTATATATTCAAACGAATAAAAATATTTTATGATTAAATATATAGATTTTTTAAATTATTAGTATATTATAATTTATTGATAATTATAATTTTATATTATTGAGATCTCATAATTCATTTTTAACTATGGAGTAAAAAAATAAAATAAAAAATGAATAAAATAATAAAATAATAAAATAAAAGAAAAACAGAAGAAAACAAAATATAATATTAATATATTTTTTAATTAATTTATTATTTTATTTTAAAATAGTATTTTATTATTTTTTATTTTATTAAAAATTATCATATTTATTGTTTTTAATTAATATTATTTTAGGTTGGTGGTTTAAATAAAAAAAGTTATTATATTTATTATTTTAAATTGTTATTATATATTATTTTATTATTATTAGAAAAATGTGAAGGAAACAAAATAAGTAAAAAAAAAAAAATTTATATCAGATAATTTATTTGGTTTGGTGGTTTACAGGTTTATGCGTGTGCGTGCAGGTGCAGGTGTGCAGGAGTTCGAACCACGGTGGAGATAGGAGGCAAAGCGGCATTTTCCAGCAATTAAGTGAGGAAAGCTAGAGCGGGGGTGTTGGCTCGGGCGGGCGGGGGTGCTGGTTGGTGCTGGCTCGGGTGGGTGGGGGTGGGAAGGCACGTGGCTCCAGGCTAGTGGGCAGGGCATTTGGAATTAGCGACGGATTCCAAATCCGTCGCTAATTCAACGATGGATTCCAAATCCGTCGCTAATTCAACGACGGATTTTTTTATTCATCGCTAAATTAGGGACGGATAATTTTTTGACCGAATTTTTTTTTTCCTAAATTAGTGACGGATTTTAACAACAAAAATTATCTGTCGCTAAATTTAGCGACGAATAATTTTTCGTCGCTAAATTTTGTGACGAATTTTTGCGACGAAAAATTATTTGTTACTAAATTTAGCGACGGATTTCAGATTTTCATTGCTAAATTTAGCGATAGATTTCTAATTTTCGTCGCTAAATTTTTGCGACGCGTTATTAGCGACGAAAAATTTTTCGTTGCTAAATCCGTCGCTAATGTCTTTAGCGACGAATTTTTTTTAATTTTCGTCACTAAATTTGTGGTTAAAAGGCTGTTTTTTTGTAGTGATAGTTATGAATAATTATCAATAGCTTTAGAGGGAATGTATGAATTTAAAACCCTTTGCTTTGAGTTTTAGGGTTTATCTGGGTTGAAATCTGCTCCATACCTTCGGAGAGTGATGGCATTGTGGAGAGGTATTGATGTAGCAGCGTGGGCTGGAGTCAAATTTATGAGAAAAATGAAGAATTTGAAATAAACACTGAAGATTAGATTAAGGAAGTTTCTAGTGATATTAGAGATTGAAAAAGTACTATTCTTTGGGGGTACGGAGGAGATTAATATGTTGGAAGTTAAGGGATGATCTTGAAAAGTTTATTCTCAAAAGTGAGGTCAGTTGGGGCAAAAAAAACTCGTCTAAAGTGGTTAGAGAAGGGGATTACAATATTAGACTAATGAGGTGGTGAGCAAGTGTATATGAGTTGTACATTTATTACCTTTATACCTATGAAATGTTGGTCATTCAAGGTAAAGGATTTTAGAAAATTTTGGTTCTATCGGTCTTAAGCGTATCGTAGTTATAACTACTAGATAAGGTATGGTGCTAAATAAGAAGATTTCTTATGACCAAATACTTTTATTGGAGGTATGCTACCCTTATGGCCATTGAAATCATAGATTTTGCAAAGAAAAATGATAATAGTGTGATCTTAGAAAGCAAGGGGTTTAATTTTGGACCATATGTCTTGATTAAAGGAGTTTTAATTCTAGACCATACTTTTATTGGAGCTTATTCGACAATGTACTAGATAGCAAGGGGTTTTAGGAGTCGCTAGAGATAATATAGATTAAAGGGTGGTTGAGCTTGGATTGCTTCTATGTCATGATTAATGAAGCAATGCCTGGGCTAAGATATTGAGATCCTCTTATTCCTTTTTCTTTTTAATTTCATGGTTGATTATTTATTTGAGTAGGTTAATTGAGAAATGGATTCGCGGTAATATGTTCTTTTTTGGTCTTGAATATAGAGCGACACGGTTTATGTAGAGTAACTATACTATTCTCTTTCTTAAAGATGATAGTGAGAGTTTTAGGGCCATCATTGCTCTTCTTACTATTTAGAGAATTGCAAATGTTAGTAAATATCCATGTAGGGTCATTTTATCATAAAAATTTAAATTTGGGATAATGGAATAACTCCCGTTATCCCACTAGCCTAACCCATTATCCCACTTATTCTTTTAATGTGTTTTAACTTCTCTAAGTAACATGAATTGATGGATGGATTCCTCGAGTAAATTATATTGTCAAGAGAGAGAAGTTGAGAGAAAGCACACCCTCTGAGTAAGAATACTATGAGGGTATGAGAAATTTTTGAATAAGAAAATTTCTCTCATTATTGGATTTAACGGACTTTAGGTTGAAGTGTCGTGGCATTACGGTGATGGCTCGATTTCATGATCACCATCCTGAACGAACAATCCATACAAGCGAGTTTGTGGCTCAATTGATTTTTGGAGGGCTGCATATTGAGATATTTACCCAAAAATTTTCCAATGTATTTAATTTTTTGTGATTTACTACACTTCTGTGCACGTGATTAAATCTAACATCGGTATTAGAGCGATCATTAAATTTAATAAAAAATTTTTGAAATTTTCGGGTATAAAAATGTTGGTAAAAAATTTATGGTTCAAATCACGGATGAATTTCGTGAATCCAATTATACCACAATATTACTCATGATTTGTAGATCACGATAATAATTTTTTTTTTTAATTTTTGAAGTACATTTTGATCATAAAATATAAAGTTAAAGTTTTTGACCCTACATAATGCCTGAAAATTTAAACCATAAATCTGTCACGTTTTAGGACAAATTTATCTATGAAATTGGTATATATATGTTTCTCATGTTTTGATCTACATTTTGATATAGATATTATGTATTGCCATCACCGGAAACTGGGATTTCCAAAATGGCCGCAAAGGGCCATGACGAAAGTTTCACTATTCGTCGAGTTTAGGGCTGAAATCCTCTTAAAATCGAGTCAAGAATATTTGGAGGATATCCAATTATAATTTCCGATCGAAAAATGGCGTCAAAAGTGGCCGAAATTGCATTTTCCGATAGTCAGGTAGCAAGGACCCACTTACAGACCTGTCGGACAAAGAAGACACGACCCAACCCGCGGGCACGTGACATGCATGTGCGTGGGAGGAGCATCAGGTTTTGGTAAGCTGCATGTGCCGTTCACGCATGAGGGAGGTGCATAAACCAGATCACGCTTTACAGGTCATTGCGACTTGGGATGCAGGTGGTGCACATGCAGGCGATGGCCCACTCGCTATGCATTTTGGCATGTGCACCAACATCCTACCTGCACGTGCAAGCGTGTGGAGGTGCTTGGTTGGCACGTAGGGACCTCCGACGACACGTTAGATCGTTCCGGATTGGATTTTTCTACTTTTTTAGGGTCTCATGCGATTATTTGTGACTTTTTATGGATTTTTGTATGCCGAATCTAAATTTAGATGGTAAGATGCGATTCTGAGTAGTGGTGTATGGTATCCGTTGATTCATACGCTCACTTTAGGGGTCACTACAAAAAAATACGATTTTAGCGACGAATTTTTTTTGTTACTATTTTGTGATGAATTTAGCAATGAAAAATTTTTTCATCACTATTTACAACGAAATTTGTAATGAAAAAATAGTCGTAACTAATTTAGTAACGGATTTGAAATTCGTCGCACATTTAGTAACGAATCAGAGAATCCGTCGCTAATTTAATAACGGACTAGGAAATTCATCGCTAAGTTAGCGACGAATTCCGGAATCCGTCGCTAAATTTGAAATATAATAAAATAAAATAAAATATTTAATATAATTATTCAATAATAAAATAATTTAGCGATGAATTTCGTAATTAGTCGCTAAATTTGAAATATAATTAAATAAAATAAAATGTGAATATATATTTATTAAATAATAAATTAATTTAGCGACGAATTTTGGAATTTGTCGCTAAATTTGAAATATAATTAAATTTATTTTTTAAAGAATAATATTATTTTATTATTTTAAATTTTTTATTATTTTATTTTAAATTAATATTTTATTATTTTCTAACAAATTATCATTTATATTATTTTACTATTATTAATAAAATATGAATGTAAATTAACAATTAAAAAACTCATATTTTAGAGTTTTGACAAAATTTGCCATCAGTTTTTGTGAAAGTTGCTTGATTTTGAAATAAAATGATAAAATATTTTGGCGTTTGATCAAATTTCACCGCCAATTTGTGATATGGCGTCAAAAAAGATATCATATTTTGAATTGTCTAAATGAATTAAATGTCTTGATATTAATATTAATATTGTTAGTTGTTTTTTTTAATTTATATAAAATTATACAATACATAACACTATATTATCTAATAATAAAAAATATATCATAACACTTCTACATGGTCTAGTACTGAGATCATATCCGGGATGAAGATGGAGATAGAGGAAACAAGGAGAAAAAAAGTTTGAAAGAGTTCAGAGAAATGAACTAGAACAAAAAATTGAGATAAAATGGAAAATGAAATTTGTGAAAATAAACGAAAAATTATAAAATTGTAATGTACTAACTGCACACATATATAATATTGCACACATATATAATATTTCGTTACAATATTTACACTCATTACAAAATTTAATTTCACTTTATCACTTCTCATTTAGTATACTTCAATAATAATATTTTTACCTACTAATTTAGTTACTTACCACTTACTTATCACCATCTTATGCCAAACTTAGCACTCAACACCATCTTACAAAACTTACCAACTCTTATCACTCTCAAAATTACTACAATTTATCATTTTGTTATCACACTATTATTATCACAACACCACCTATTATCTATTATCACATCATACACGCATGCAATCACATATCCTTATTTCAACTTATCACATGCAACAACACCGCCTATTACTTATTATCACATCATATATGCATATACTCACATATCGCTATTGCAACTTATCACATGCAACCATCCTAAAATTATTGCAACTTATCACACGCAACCATCCCTAAAGTTATATAGTAGACATTTTCAATAGCTGAAAACTATATAACAAATATTTCAATATTTCGACAACTATATATATACTGTTTTGGCATAATTCATGAAACTTATCTGAAATTGGTTCATCACGTAGGATCGATCATGGATTATGTAACTGTATGAATATAACAAATGAAATATGTCATGATCAAAAAAAGTGTCTAGGTTGGATACATTGATGATATATCAATGTTGAAAGTAACAAGTGATTGAAAACCCATCTTAAGCATTTAAATTAACACCTGCATTAATCTACCAATATATTTATCATTTTTTCTTAATTTAGAATACTATAACTTGTCTATTATATTAAATGTAAATCAAATATTTTGTACAAATTTACATTGAAATAAATATATAGAGCAAAGTAAAAGAGAAATTGTTTTTGGTACAAAAAAGATAATTAAATTAGCAATAAAGAAACAAAATGTTTTTTACGCGAAAAAGAGAAATTTGATTAAATTGGAGTTGAAATGGAAAATTGATTTTGACAGGAACATTAGAGATTTTATTGTGAAATTATTATTGAAAAATGTAAAAATGGTAAATTTGTAAATTAAATAAGTGTTCTTTCTTAGAATTTATATAAAATTATATAATATTGATAATTAATGTATTATTATCATGATTTCACCACTATATTCCTCCCATTTTTGTGCACTCTACCAATATATTCCTCCCATTTTGATGCGCATGCCACGCGGGCATGCCCCTGTGGGCACGTAGTTGCAACCGCACGTAGGAGCGCTGGCATGCCCCCGCGTGTGCTCCTTGTTTTGTTTTTCATGCAAAAAAAGCATGTCTACAAATTCGAACCTTTGATCTCAAAATAGAAGCTTGACAATATCAACCACTGTACCACAACTTCCCCCATGCCTTACCTTTTTTTTTTCTTTTCCTCTCTACCTTCCACACGTTTTTTTTTTTTTTTTTTTCTATATCACTCTTACCCATAAAAATGAATTATGATGAGTTATTAATATTATATATTTTGGTAAATATTTGTAATTAAATATATATATTTTTTTAAATTATTAATATATTATAATTTAAATTAGTATTAATAATCATGGACACAAGAAGGCTAAATCGGTCCAACAATATTATATTTTGAACATGATAACGCGAACTTACCATGAAATTACATGATAGCTTACTACTTACCACTTATCACTTATCACTTATCACCAATTTACATGATAACACATGAACTTACCACTTACTACTAATGCGATCTCCGATAATAATCAAGATATAACACCAAACCATCATTCATCCTTCATAATGTTTAGGTATAAAATTTATATACAGAAAGCCATATTCATTCTCTCTCTCTCTCTCTCTCTCTCTCTCTCTCTCTCTCTCTCTCTCTCTCTCTCTCTCTCTCTCTCATCTTTAACTTTACATTTTCTTTTCTTGGTTTTGCTACTCTATAATTTATTTTTATTATTTTTGGGTGAAATTAAAAAAAAGGTAGATGAGTAAACGAGTTTTATTGACAATAAATAATAATATTAATTGAATATCATTTTTATAGACAATACAATATATAGCTTAGCATAGGTAGAATTTATGCAAATGGTATAATTAAGTGCAATTTATGTGTTTCCATATATGTAAAAAGAATGCGAACGGTATTGTTAAGTAGACAGTAAAAAAAATTATATAAAGACTATTTTCAAATGGTACCAAAAGACTATTATATTTATTGATCACTCTAATAACTATCAGAATTGAATATCGGTTTTACAGTCGGTTGTATTATCTTTACTCACGGTTAATAAAGTTTTTCTTGGCAGATAATTTATTCTACTGAAAAATATATACATTTCCTGACGGTTTTATCATAAGGCGTTTTTATAGGCATAAAAAATCGTTCCTAAAAGTCACTGACAATATATGTTACCATTGGTATAGGTCTTTAATTTTATATTGAGTCTTTTACCTGATTTATGGGAGATCATGAAAACCTATCTCACGCATGACAAGAGTATTTGTATTTTCGCTGATATAAGCAGACACTGTGAGCTTGAAGAGGAGCACCTAAAGGCGAGTAGGCTATACTTGGGTCATGCTTATGCAGCAGAGTCGAGTAAGGGCTCTCGTGGCACCAAACAAAATAGCAGAAGCATGAGAACGAGACTCGAGGTCTAGACAAGAGGAAACCATCCAAGAAATCCGACAATAAAGACAAAAGTGCAAGAAGAAGGAATTTGATAAGACCAATACAAAATATTATGTTTGAAGTAGATATGGTTATTTTGCTAGTGAGTGTGATGAGAAGAAGGAATGTCCTTCTTGTTTATATGGTTTGAGTTTTGTCTCATTTACTGTGATATTCACTAATTTCTCTTCTCTGTGAATTATAAATTCAGAAGCCACCAACCATGTAACTCGAAACAGGATCGCGTACATGGAGTTTCGCAACGTGAATCCTCAGGTTAGGAGGATTTACGTAAGGAATTGAGCATTTCTCATCGTTAGAGGGATTGGTACTTATAACTTAGAGTTGCAAAGTCGCCGGTCTTTATATCAATATAATGTTCTTTACGCTCCGGATATTTGATAGAATTTGATTTCAGTATTTTGTTTAAAATTACCTAGGATATGCTTGGTCATATAGAAAATCTTCTATTTTTATTAAATACGACAACTGTTTGATTTATTCTGGTTTTATCCATGATGGAATATATGCATTGGATATTGTTTCTGACCATGGTATTCTTGTTATTTTTCTATTGTTTTTACATCTGATTGCGTAGATGATAATATAAATGTATGGTATAGTAGATTTGGAGGGTAAGAGAGGATAAACCGGTTAGTAGCGAATGGTCTGTTTGGCCTGCTAACCATGTTTAAGCTGCCCGTATGTGAGTTTTTGCCTAACCAACAAAATTACAAAAAAACCATTTGACAACGTAATGAGAGTTAAGATTCTATTACAGTTGGTCCACTTTGATATTTGTACCCTATGAGCATGAGAACCCGAAATGGAGTTATGTACTTTATTACTTTCATAGACGATTATACGATTTCGATTATATCTATCTGATCTAGCACAAGTCTGAAGTATTAGAATATTTCAGGAAATTTATTAGCGAAATTGAAAATCAATTAGATTTGAGAGTGAAAACTCTCAAAACTGTTCGGGAGCATAAATATTTGTCAGAACAATTTAGACATCTCTATTTCGAGAAGGGTATTACGAGATAGTTAACTATTCCTACTATTTCCCAATAGAATAGAGTGGCCAAGAGGAGGAATAGGAATTTGTTGGAGATGGTGTGATCTATGATAGTGCAGGTCAATTTATCCATATTCTATTGGGGTTATATTTTATTGACTGTAGTCTACATTATCAACCGTGTCTCATTAAAGTCTGCAGTCAATACCCCATATAAGCTTTGGATAGAAAGGCAGCCTGACCTTGGCCGCTTGAGGTCATGGGGTTGTGTTATATATGATCACGATTTCTCGCATCCGCACGGCAAGTTAGGCCGATGAGAAAATAATATATCTTTATAAGATATTCAGAACACTCCATGGTGTATGAGCTTTTAGGTAAGCATACAGATGACACTATCATTGAAATTGAGTTTTGTGATACCACATTTCTTAAGAATGATTTTATTAAGAGATGTGAAATTGATCTCGACTTTACTTTTTATGAGATGGATAAATTTAGTGGCTTAGGTAAGTTTAGCAGTGGGATAAAAGAATTCATTACGGATCTAGGTGCTAGTGAAAGCGATCCATCTAGAGGTGAAGAGATTCTCTCTCCTTGTAGGAGTATCGAGGATGCGTGCTTAAACATCGTTTCTTGATTTAGGGTGAGACCCTCATTGTGACTTTTAAGAATGATGAGAAATTTAAAGCGGTTCAAGAGACTCTTGAGGGTTCTGTGAAGGACTATTGATTAAAGGCCATAAATGAAAATAAGAAGTTGATAAGAATCAACGGATTTAGGATCTAGTTGATTTGCCTGATGGCAAAAAGACCAATAGAAACAAGTAGGTTCTCATAGTCAAGAGAAATGTCGATTGATTGATAGAGAGGTATAAAATTTGTCTGGTAGCTATGGTTACACTTAGATTAAGGGCGTAGACTACCGGGGTGGTCGTAGTTCAATTTAACTCAATCCGTTTACTTTTAGCGATTGTCATGAACATGAATCTGGAGTTATACCAGATGAAGTAAAGACTGTCTTCTGTAATGAAAATTTGGATGTGGAGATCTATATGGAACAACACTCTAGATTCATTCTAGTAGGTTTAGAGAGTAAGATTTATCAATTTTGGAAGTCGATATACGACCTTAAGCTATCATCCAAGCAGTGGTACCTAAAATTTCAAGAGCAGGTGATATGTTATAGGTTTGTGATGATCGAGAATGATCATTGTATGTACCTAATATGTTCATATGACTCTTTTGTGGTCATATTCTTATGTGTGCAATTATGTTGGCCGGGAACAATAGAGAGAATCTGATGATCATTAAAATATGGTTATTGTCGAGTTTTGATATAAATGACATTGATGATATTTAGTTCATTCTCGGAATTTAAATCCAGAGAGATCACTTGAGAAGGCTATTGACTCTTTAACAAGAGTTCTACATCAAGAAAATTCATAAGTATTTCAAAATAAACGATTACAATCTAATAAATACTTCTATTTCTAAAGGTAAAAACCCGAATCTTAAGATATACCCTAAAATTCAGGAAAAAATAAGGGAGATGAGTGAAATCTCTTATACCAGTGTAATGTATAGTCTAGTATATGTGATGAGACATACACAACCAAACATTTATTTACAGTCAATCTACTGAGTAGGTATTAATTAAATCCTAAAAGGGATCACTGGAAAATAATGAAAAGAATTCTGAGATATTTTAAGAGAATTACGGACTTCTCATTGTATTACGGAGGAGGTGATTTGCATTTATTAGGTATTCAGATGTCGACTGGCGGTAGCGATTTGAATGCATACAAATTGACATCAAGTTTTGCTATTTTACTCAATAATAGTATAATATATCTTGGAGAAAAAAGAAGCAAATATATATATATCTCTATCTAGGATAGAGGCTGAACTTGTGGCAGGCTTAGTGGTAGTTTAGGAGAGAGTTTGGCTCTAGAAATTTCTAGATGATTTAGGAGTTGTGACAAATAGTAGAACGTCAGTGATAAAATATTGCAATAATCATGCCGCCATTGCCAAAAATTGAGAACCTAAGTATCATACTATGACCAAACATATTGATATCAGATACCATTTGTGAGAAGCATCACTGAAAAAGGTATAGTGACGATTAAGTACATTTTTACACACAGTATGGTGGTTGATCCCTTTACCAAACCAATTGTAAGATATTTTTTTGTGAGATATAGAATTATTTGGTTTAGTATAATTTGATATTTTTAACTATATACTGATTTGGATACTTATTGATATATATGACATAAGTGGATTATTCCGTTACAAGTTTATTTTTTACACTTATTTATTGTCATATATTTTATAGTAAGTTATGATAAAAGAAATGTTAGCCAGACGAGATCAATTCTCTCACACGAGTGACCACCTCCAACTCTGAGTGAGCGGGGATGAGATGGTTTCTAATTGTAAGAGATTTTGAGAGTGCCCTTATTAGAACATAAGTTACCATGATATGTATTCAGAATGAAATCATATGTGTTATGACCGATATGAACATACTCACATCCATATTACCTATAAGTAGTCAAATTTGAGATCTCAAATATCACCTGCGTTTAGTGATATTGTCTTTGAAATGCTCTATCTAATATCTCTGGGTAAGGTCTTATATATAAACTAAGTTCTATACCTACACAACATTAAAGAAATATGATATATGTTATTTTGAGAGATGGAGGAATAACGCTGTGATACGTATTTCATATTGCGTGCAATAAGACGACCATAGGATAGTGGGAGGTATTATTTAAAACAATAGTATGATAATGATTCCCATTCCCACTGTGTAAGATTCAAGATCCATTGGGTGGGATATCTTGTACCCTTATTATTTTCAATTGTTTTTAAAAATCTTACTTCAATATTTGCTACTTTAGTCTGTTTACTTATGGAGCGAAAGATAAATTGAGATCTAAAGGGTATGTTTAGGAAAACAACTGAATTGACACTGATGGATGCGAGTTTAGAAAAATGAAGAACAATCATCATTATATCATTGTGTAGTATTCATAAGTCGATCTATTATGTTAATCCATGTTGTGATTCAAACATAATAGTGAATACACAATCTAGAAAATGATTGGGGATCACTTTCAATGAGAAAAGTGGCTCGATGGATGTAATTGCGTTCAGTCTGGGATACAGCAAATTCTTTTTAGTACTAACGGTGGCTCTCGGTCATCCTAATAGGTGTATCGAGAAGTCTTTGCTTGTAAGTGTACTTGTCGATCATACGACACCCAATCCTATATGTAAATCTAGTATGGTGATATAATAAATTGTATGAGTTGTGATCTTATGACGGACATAAAATGCTATCGTGTACAAGTGGGAAACGTTAGTAAATTTCTAATAAGGGCATTTTACTATAAAAATTTAAATTTGGAATAATGGGATAACTCGCATTATCCCACTAACCTAACACATTATCCCATTTATTCTTTTAGTGTGTTTTAACTTTTCTAAGTAACATGAATTGATGGCCGGATTCCTTCGATAGTTACATTGTCAAGAGAGAGAAGTTGAGAGAAAGCATACAATCTCTGCGTGAGAATATTACGAGAGTTTGAGAAATTTTTGAGTAGAAAAATTTATCCTATTATTGGGTTCATCTTGGGTTGAGGTGTCATGATACTATGGTTGACATTGAGATATTTACTCGAAAATTTTTTAATCTATTTAATTTTTTGTAATTTATCACGTTTCCGTACATATTGTTAAATCTAACATCAAAGCTTAAAATGAATTTGTCTAATACTTGACCTTCATAGTTTCTAGCGACACGCTTGATTATTTGGCATGTATTAATAATTGTTAGTAGAGGGAGTGGACTAAGTTCTCTTGAGAGATAATTTTAGAAATGTTCAATTCTGGGCCATATTGAAAATAGAATCAGTAAAAGATTAGTTTGGTGGTACGGATCTGCTTCCAGTTTAGTCAGGTGTGTTACCCTTACCCTTGCTTGTATCGCCCTTAAACCTTACTTTCTACTGGTCTACCCTAGTACTTTCTATCCCTTTTTAGTATTGTAGTTGGGATAGAAAATATGGCCAAATAGTTATTGAGAGATTTTCTTTGGTCCGAGAGTACTAAGAAAGAACATCTAATTAGTTGGCATCAAGTATGTAAACCTAAATTTGTGGGTAGGTTGACCCCCCTAAAGTCCGGTTCTCTTTGACACATGGACTCCGTGCAAATACATAGGATATAAATGCCATGGCAAGAGATTTTCATACTTGGAAATTTATTTCTAATTTATACAACACTTTCCTTCCGTTGGTGTCGACACATCTCAGTTGTTCTTTTCTTTGTAAGGATTTATGGATTGAGGAATCGCCCTTATCCATTCTTTTACCTTGTCTTCATGGGTTACCTATAATTTGCTTTACTCCTATCAAAGATTTTAATATTGGGGATGCATATTCGTTATCTAAGAACTTGATTTTTTTTTATAAGACATCTTAGAAACTATTGAGTTTTTTATATAAGAAATCTTAGAAACCATTGAGTTTTCTTCTTTGATTTCTATCCTTCAAGGTAATGAACTATCTCCTCATATTCCAACACTAGAGTCCAGGGTTGTGATTCTTTTGGAGTTTTCTCATATGGATCTAGCTTTCATCATCTTATTAATTTTTCCCCAAAATCTACCTTTTTTAATTAAATAATTGTATGCAGAAGGAGAAACTTTTATTTAGTCTATGGTATTTAATAAAATTTATGCCAATAATTTATAAACCACATATTTTTATATTTGTCTACTGCAAGGAAGATAGGAACTGCCCCTTTTCTATATGTACAATATTTGGGTTTACCCATATGGAATTTCTTATTTATTCAACACGAAATTCATAAATTTTGGAGAGGAGAGATTTGCAATTGCTTTGTAAATGTGTGCTTTTACCATCTCATAACATATTTGGAGAGAGCATAATACCTGAATCAATTGGACCATTAAAATTTCCCAGTTATGGGATAAAATTATTATTTAGACTTCACAATGAACTCACGATTCTAAGATCTACAAAAGTTACGCTTTTGAAGATTTGTAGAGAGATGGGAGAAGACTTTGTCATTCCTTCATGCATTTAATATATATATATATTTATTGAAGAAAAGAATCCCACTAAACATTTATTTTTCCCTATCTTGTAAGTTTATGAAATAGTGTCAGACAAAACATTTAGATTAAAAACAGTTTTTTAATGCAACCAAAAACCACATAGGAAGACATTCAAATTCCAAGTTCAAATTGGACATGCCCATGTCACATTATGAGTCCAAAGCTTGCCAAATGCGTTTATGTCTACATATCTTCACCGGTGCCCCCCACCCCCCGGGGCGGACATTCCATGGGCGATCATACTATATTCCAGCTGCAGCAAAGTAAAAATATTAAGAAATAATAATAATTCAAGAATATTTTTTTTAAATAATGGTAACTTTGAAAAAGAATAGTGAACCAAAAACATATAAAATTCATGAAATGTTAAACAAGAATAGTGCATATATATATATATATATTTTTTTTTTTTGGGTCTTTTCGATTTTTTATGAAGCACTGATTGTGTAATTTTTAAACATATTGGTAGCCAAAATACTAAAATAATGACAGCCATGGTTGTTTATTAAACTCTCCTGAACGTGAGAGTAAACTTTCCATGTAAATTATGGTACTCTCTCGTTATAACTTCTGCTAATGAGTTGCACCTAATAATAAATTATGGTATCCTGAAGTTTGTCTTTTGTCATTTCTAGCAACGCTTCTAAATTAGGTTGATTTTGGTGCTTTATCTTTTCCTTTTTTATTATTGCTTAGTATATTTTATAAACATCCTTCTAACACACACACACACACACACACACACACACACACACATATGTAATACCTTAAAAAAAAAAAAGAGAGAGAAGAAGGAGAGGGGGGGAAGGAAGCGCTGCGTTTTGGACCAAAGCGCAGCGTTTTGGACCAAAGCACAGCGTTTTGGACCAAAGCACAGCGTTTTGGACTAAAACGTTGCACTTTCTCCCCAAGTGTGAACACACACATATGTAATACCTTAAAAAAAAAAAAAAAAAGAGAGAGAGAGAAGAAGGAGAGGGGGGAAGGAAGCGCAGTGTTTTGGACCAAAGCGCAGCATTTTGGACTAAAACGCTGCGTTTTCTCCCCAAGTGTGAAGTTAGGGCAAAAAGCCCTAATTTCTCTCTTTCTTCCTCCTGTCTCTCTCTCATTCTCTCTCTCTCCCTCTCGTCCGTCACTCTCTCTGTCCACCACTCTCTGCCTCCCACAGTGGCTTCTCCGACCACCTTCACCACCGCCTAGTCATTCTTCTCGCCTATCCCGCGTCTCTCTGTCTCTTGCTCCCTCTCTTTGTCTCACAGTCTCTCTTTCTCTCTTTGTTCTCACACTCTCCGCGAACTTCTGGTGACGCGCCTCCCCCGAACACTGCCGAGCCACCACCGCAAGTGGCGGTCCCGGCTCCATCCTTCTCCTTCCCGCGAGCATGTGACTGCCTCGGCTTCTCTCCCTCGTACGCGACAGCCCTCTGTCTCCCTCTTCTTTGCTAGTGCGCGGTGTTGCTCTCTCTGCCGAGAGCCCTTCTGCAACTTTCGCAGAATCCTCAAGCCGGCAGCAGCAGTAACCCTTTGAAAACCCTAAATCGAATCTGCAATGTCGTGGGTGGGGTTTTATTGTGAGAAAGGTGAACGCGGCGTCTTCTCTGCCATGCCAAACTATCCGGATTGCATCACGGTGAGGTACGAGCTAATGCCAAGCAAGGGGGTAGTGTTTGGAAATACTGAAATGGAAAATGTCTTGACGGGTTTCCGTTTGGGTTTAGCCAAATTCAGGACGGAAGTGATTTCGATGGGACCTTTGTGATTTTTTAAAGGAATATTTGATGTGGATGCATACTTTGTGAACTGTTTGATTTATTGAAAGTGTTTTGATATACATAAAGTGATGTCTTGAGATATATTTGACTCTCCAACATTCACCCCTCATTTATCACACAATTATACCATTGTACTCCACTCACTGAGTATTCCCCAATATCCACCCCTCTTTTCATATTTTATAGAGGATATTTAGCGCAAAGACTGCACGGGGATTGAAACTTGCAAAAGATTTTTACTGTTTTGTATAGATATTATAGTGATGTAGGGTTATTTCAGTTGATTTAGAATCCATGGAAGGGAAGAGTTATATAATTCTTTTGATATAGATTAAATCAATACTTGTTTCATATATATGAGCAAATATTGATGGAATCCTTACATAGTTTGTTTTGGATTTTGTATGGAACTGGTTCATTTTCTTTTAACTCTAATTTTTTGTTAAACTTATGGTTTAAATGAGACATTTGATTTGAAAAGTTGGGATTCGTTATTTTCTTTCAATTTTATGAAGTTCTATACATTTTATATCATTTGGACTTTACTGATATTAGTTCTTTTTTTCAGGCGAATGTTAGTAAAATCTTGCGACTATGATTTGAAACTTCCTTTATTTTAAATGTTTTATTTATATTGAGAATTCTGAAATAGCTGGAATGACCAATTTTGCATGTGCGTATGTACAGGAACCCCGCCCGAATGTGTGCCGACACATATTTGTATGTAGCGGGATGGACCAAATGGGTCTTTTACATGTTCATTGTATTTGGAAGAGATATTGTATAGTTGATTAGCCTTGCGGAGTCTTAGTATATGGGGAGGTACTGCTCGTGTACCGAGACAATGCGACGGTTGTCACGTGATCGATCCGAGGATCGGGGCGTAACAATATATGAATTGAATAACTTGATAAGTCAACCTTTTGGGGGGGGGCTTATATAGGTGTTCTATCATTGTAATGTCGATCGACTACCACCCTTGAAATTACAATAATCTAGGTTCTCTGACCTAATTTAAGATGTGTTCTCAACCCAATCATTGTCACCATTGTTCAGAAATTTAAATCTCTGTTTTCAATTGTTTGACTCTATTAATTAGAGTAAATCACCAAGAATGATAGCACATGGCCGGTATATAATATCACAATGTAAATAGTTCAAGATGTATATTCGCCATGTTAGATTATGGTGTCTCAATCACGCAACGGAAGCAACAGTAAACAAATTTTCAGAATCATAAAAGATAAGTTTACGTTATATCTCAATCGGTGATGCAGAAAGGAAACCGCAAACTCTGATCGGGAATAACTCGTAGTCGGAATGATAGCCACGTATAACGAACTATCACCGCAGAATCACAACGTCTCAATCCTTAGTCTGATGATCTGAAAATTCCCTCAATTGGTGATTTTTCTCCTTTTTTTTTTCTCTAAGAAAAAACCCTTTAATCAAGAAGTTCCTTCATACAATGTAGGTTGTGTTAGTGTTCCAATTTTTTTTTTTTTTAGAGAAGTTAGGAGTTGTGTGGTTGAATGGGATAATGGGGTTTAACCACACATTATCCCCTTAAGTAAAAAATTCAAATTTTTTACTTTATACCCCACGTGGGCACTTCATAAACAACCAACATCTTCCACTTGCACACGAGGGCATTTTTCATCTATCACGAGATCACAACTCATGCGATCTATTACATCATCCTACTGGACTTTCATACAAGATTGGACGTCGTGCGACTAGCAAGTACACCTGCAAACAAAAACTCCTTGACACACCTGTTAGGATGATCGAGTAGTTACCGTTAGTATCATTAGAAAGCTCGCTGTACCCCAGATCCAAGACTAATTACATTCATCGATCTACTTTCCTCACCGAAAGTAATCCCCAGATATCACTCGACTATGTATCCACTATTATGTTCAAATCTCTACATGGATGAACATAAAAGACCGGTCGGTGAATACAACATAACAATGCAATGTCAATTGGTCTTCCTTTTTCCAAACTCGAATCTATCGGTATCAATTCAGTTGCTTTCCTAGATCTGTCCCTCAGATCTCAATTTATCTTCCGGGTCATTGGTAAACAAACTAAAGTAGCAAATACTGAATCATGATCTCAAGAGATAGCCGAAAGTAATAAGGGCACAAGAGATTCCACCCAATGGATCTCGAGTCTCACACAGTGGGGTTTGGGGATAAATTTTAAGTTATTGTCTCAAGTAATATAGCTCCCACTATCCCAAGTCATCTTTTCACACATGGTATGAAACACGTGTCACAGTGTTACTCCCCCATCTCTCAGAAGGGCATATGTCAGATTTCTCTAACACTGTGCAGGTATAGGGACGCAGTCTACACATAAGACTTTACCTAGAAATCTCAGAAAGAGTACTTATGAGACAATTTTACAAATTACAGATGATATCCGAGATCTCAAACCTGGCTACTCACAGGCAACATGGATGTGGGTACTTCCATATTGGTCATATCGCATATGACCTCATCCTGAACACGTATCAGGGCGACTTATGTTCTATCAGGGCCACTCTTAAAATCTCTTACAGCTAGAAATCGTCTCATCCCCACTTACTCAGAGCTAGAGGTGGTCACTCGTGTGAGAGAGTCAACCTCGCCTGCCTGACATATCTATTATCACATCACAAAACATATATATGATAATAAAAAGTAAGTGCATTAAATGAAAAATATAAAACAAAAGTGACTGAATAATACACTATAATCATATATATATATAAAATCAATAAGCATTAACGTCATCAATAAGTACAAACAGAGAAATGTCAGTAGATTTTCAAACCCAATGACTCTCTATGCCCTAAAAAAGAGTCTTTAGTGATGGGTTTGGTGAAGGGGTCAGCCACCATACTGTATGTCGAAATGTACTTGACGGTCACTTCACCCTTCTCGATGATGTCTCTAACGTAATGGTATCTGGTGTTGATGTGTTTAGTCCTACTATGAAACTTAGGGTCTCGAGTGTAAGCGATAGCAGCCTGATTATCACAATAAATCATTACAGGTCTCCCACTATCCGCTACAATCCCTAAGTTATTCAATAGTCTCCGGAGCCAAACACTCTCCTGAACTGCAACTGAGTATGCCACGAACTGAGCATGCAACTGAGCATGCCACGAACCCCAGTCGGCGTCCGAATAGCCCACAAGGCGCAAATCGCCTCCTCTGTAACTTAAGGAGAAGTTTGCAGTTCCTTTTAGATATCGGAAAATCCTTTTCACTGCTCTCCAGTGACCCCTTCCAGGATTTGCCTGATATCTACTCACCAGACCAACTGCATAACAAATGTCCGGTCTAGTACACAACATTGCGTACATCAAACTTCCCACTGCACTGGAGTAAGGTACTTTACTCATTTCTCTTACTTCTTCCTGAGTTTTCGGACACATGTCCAGTCTCAGGCCTTCACCTTTGGTGATCGGAGTATCTATAGGATTACAATCATTCATCCCAAAACGCTAAAAAATTTTCTTAATATAGGTCTCTTGTGAAAGAGCCAACATTTTTCTCGAGCGATCCCTCTGGATCTTAACTCCAAGGATGAACTCAGTTTCACCCATGTCTTTCATGTCAAAACTGGATGACAACCATACTTTGATAGTCATTAAATACTTAATGTTGTTCCCAGCCAACATTATGTCATCCTTATACAAAGACAGGATCACAAAAGAGTTATCGGACCGAATCAGATAGACACAATGATCCTCCTCGACTATCGTAAAACCGTAAGATATCACCTTCTCGTGAAATCTTAGGTACCACCGCCTAGATGATTGCTTTAGACGTATATCGACTTCCGAAGTCGACAAACTTTGTCCTCTTGACCTACCAGAACAAACCCAGGGGGTGATTCCATGTAGATCTCCTTATCCAGGCTCCCGTTAAGAAAAGCGGTCTTAACGTCCATTTGGTGTAACTCAAGATCCAGATTAGCGACAATCGCCAAAAGTAAACGGATCGAGGTAAATTTGACTACTGGGGAGAAAGTCTTCTCGTAGTCAATACCCTTAGTTTGCGTGTAACCCTTGGCTAACAGACGGGCCTTGTACCTCTCAATCAATCCGTCGGCCTTTCTTTTAATTTTGAAAACCCATTTGTTTCCAATGGCATTTCTTTCCTCAGGTAAGTTAACTAGCTCCCAGACTTCGTTGACTCTCATTGATTCCATTTTCTTGTGCATGGCCTGTAACCATTGGTCCTTTGCTGAACCCTCGAGAGCCTCCTATGCAGTCCTCGACTCTTTATCGTCCTCAGGAGTCACAATGAGTATCTCATCCTTAATCGGGAAACGGCGACGTGGCACTTGTCCCCGACTACTTCTTCGAGGAGAGAGAGGTCCCACACCTTCAGATGGATTGCTCCCACTAAGATCAAGATCCATAATCGGCTCTTGAGTCCCGTCACTAGGTTCAGCTAAGCCACTAGGCTCATCCATCTCGTAGAAGGTGAAATCTCGATCGATTTCTCCTCTTTTAAGGAAATCATTCTTGAGAAATGAGATATTACGAGACTCTATCTCAGTGACAGTGTCGTCCGTATGTTCTCCTAGGAACACATATCCTTTGGATTGTTCAGAGTATCTAATAAAAATACACTTCTTTTCTCGCAGGCCTAACTTGTCGTACTGGTGCGAAGAACCACGAACATACGCAGCGCAACCCCATGGTCTCAAGTAGCTAAGGTCAGGCTGTCTCTCTGTCCAAAGCTCATATGGGGTGTTGACTACAGACTTTGTCGGAACACGGTTAAGGAGATAGGCCGTAGTCAACAACGCATCCCCCCAATGGGAGATAGGTAAGTTGGCCTGTGCCATCATCGACGTCACCATCTCCAACAGAGTCCTATTCATTCTCTCGGCTACTCCATTCTGCTGAAAAATAGCAGGAATAGTTAACTGTCTCGTAATACCTCTATCATAACAGAGCTCTTTGAATTGCTCAGACAGATACTTGCGCCCCCGATCGGTTCTGAGAGTTTTCATCCTCAAGTCTAACTGATTTTTAACCTCACTGATAAACCTCCTGAAGTATTCTAGTGCCTCAGACTTGTGCGAGATTAGGTAGACGTAACCGATACACGTGTAATCGTCTATAAACGTAATAAAATATGTGGCTCCGTTTCGGACTCTCACATTCATGAGTCCGCAAATATCGGAATGAATTAATTGCAATGGAGTCCCAGCTCTCATTAATTTCCCAAATGGTTTTCTAGTGGTTTTGCCCACAAGACAAAACTCACATACGGGCAACTGGACCTTGGTTAGCGGGCCCAACAAGCCACTGGTAGCTAACCAGGCCATCCTCTCTTACCCTATGTGGCCAAGCCTACTATGCCATATATTCACATCATCCACTACACTATCTGATACAGAAGCAATAGTAGAAAAAGAATAAATCTCATAACATAAAATCATATCCAGTACATAAAGTCCCTCATGGACCAAACCGGAACAAATTAAAGAACTGTCATAAGTAATGGAAACTCTAGAGTTTCCCAACAACACTGAATATCCTAACAAATCCAAACATCGGACATATACTAGATTCCGCCTAATCTCAGGAGCATACAAAATATCATGAAGATATAAGAGTTGGTCACTTTGTAGCAATAGCTTGCAAGTGCCAATCCCTTTCACTTGTACAAATGCTCCATTCCCCACGTACAGCCTCCTTGCCTGGGGACTTAAACGGTGGAACTCCACGTATGCACTCCTGTCCCGAGCTACATGGTCCGTGACTCCTAAGTCTACAATCTACAAAAGAGAAGAGTTAATGAGCATCACACTAGATGACGCGTAACTCAAACTATGTAAAGAAGAAGGGCATACCTTTCACTCGCCACACTCGCGTGTGAAATGTCCAAGCTTGCCACAAACATAACATTGGACTTTGCTCTTATCGAGCTCCTTCTTCTTGCGCTTCTGTCCTTTGTCGTCGGTCTTGGCATGTTGTTTCTTCTTGCCTTGGCCTTTGGCCTTCTTCTCATGCTTGCGCCACTTGCGCTTTACACCCCGAGAGCTCTTACTCGACTTCGCAATATTAGCATGAGTAGAAGAAGAGCTAGCCACCTCCTGACGCTCCTCCTCGAGCTCACAGTGGCTACTCACGTCCATAAAAGTATGAATACTCTCAGTGTGCGTGAGATAGGTCTTAACCATATCCCAGGAGTCAGGCAAGAACTGGATCACACCCAGTACCTGAAGCTCATTAGATATCGGCTCCCCCTATTCTTCAGAGAGGCGCATACTCGACATGTGTATTAAATGCTGTTTCATTGTATGATCGTGCCTCTTCTTGTAAGTGATGAATTTATAGGTCAGCGTCCTCACCTTAGGAGCTGAAGGGGCGCCATATTGCTCTCTCAGAGCATGCCAGATCGACTGTGCAGTAGGATACTGCTCGTAAATCGGAATCAACTCATCGTGTATGCAACTCAGAAGGATCACCCTCGCTTATCTATCTTTCTTTTTCCAAGCACGATACACCTCCTGATCCCGTCGTGCTTGTGCCATGGTACCCTCCCCGGGATCCACCATCTCGTTTTTAAGAACTTCCTCGAGTTCTTGTTTCTCGAAGACAAACTGAATCTTCCGGTATCAAATATCATAATTGTCACCGTTCAGATTATCTCCCTTAACGAGATCTAGAATGACAGTCTTCGTAGCAGCCATGTCTCTGTCATACAGAAAAAAGACATTAGTGACAATTGATAATTAAATTTACAATTTTATGTACCCTACGAATCACCAAAACCAAAATGACTCGAATACCACAATCTGAGATTACCTCTCACCATTCGGATTGGGATACGGTGCATAAAAGACCCACAAATAGTCACTTTTGTCACAAATCCCCTAAAAATTAGAAAAAATCAAATTTTTGAACAGTCTACGCGCCGCCATGAGGGTTCACGCGCCGCCGGACCCCCGGCGGTGCGTCCCACGCTCTCTAACGCGCCAGGGAGGTGCCTGGGTACGTACAGGACGCGCAGCGCGTAAGGCACGCGCCTGTACGCTCCCTGTGCGTGTGAGCCCATGCGCCTCACGCGCAGGCGCACGTGCTATGCGCATGCACGAGTGCAGCCAGCTTTCACCAGGTCGGATCCAGATGCGGGTGCGGGTCGGAACTCGAAACCCGGTCCAGATCCCGGTCGCGGGTCGGGTCTGACCCGGTTCGGTCCAGACCCGGTCTGGACTCGCAGTCTCACGCGCCTACGTGCGCGTGAGGTCCACGCGCCAGTGGCTGTTGCACAGACGCGCCTCTATGCGCGTGTTGTGCACGCGCCTCTATGCGCGTGTTGTGCACGCGCCGCACTGTTGGGCCTTCGTCTTCACCCGAATATGTCTGCAACCAGGTTTTTTTAACCCGTCTCCGAAATCCTCACATTCCGGTATAAACAACATGCAATATATATATATAAATGTAGATTTAGTAGAGACAAACACAGATGTACCATTTTTACTCTCTGATTTGACTTAAAACTCGCCAAATCTGGGGTTGAAGGGTTCGATTACTATTCACGGCCGAATGCTTCAACCGGAATTTTTTTAGCCCTATCGTGCTCAGAAAATTGTGAAAAAATTATTTTCGTATTCTATGTGAGTTGGGTAACACAATGGTATAATCGGATTCACGAAATTCATTCGTGATCCGAATCCCAAATTTTATATCTTATATTTTTATACTCAAATTTAATTCCGAAAAATTATTTAAAAATATATCTAATATGCTCTGATACCATTGTTAGATTATGGTGCCTCAATCACGCAATGGAAGTAACAGTAAACAAATTTTCAGAATCGTAAAAGATAAGTTTATGGTATGTCTCAATCGGTGATGCAGAACGAAAACCGCAAACTCTGATCGGGAATAACTCGTAGTCGGGATGATAGTCACGTATAACGAACTATCACCGTAGAATCACAACGTCTCAATTTTTAGTCCGATAATCCGAAAATTCCCTCAATCGATGATTTTTCTTCTTTTTTTTTTCTCTAAGAAAAAACCCTTTAATCAAGAAGTTCCTTCATACAACGTAGATTGTATTAGTGTTCCAATTATTTTTTTTTTAGAGAAGTTAGGAGTTGTGTGGTTGAATGGGAGAATAATGGGGTTTAACCATCCATTACCCCTTAAGTAAAATATTCAAATTTTTTACTTTATGTCCCACGTGGGCACTTCATAAACAACCAACACCCATGTTTCCAAGGGTGATACGGCCTTCACTGGAGATGCTTTGGGTAATCCTAACTTGTTTCTTCCTCTATCTCTTTAGCGAAAGTGGATTCTAAGAAATTCCAATTAACTCCATTGCTATTTCTCTACTAGAATCTTGTCTGACAAAAGGAAAATTTTGAATCCTACAGGACCAAGTAAAGTCTCCATATGCATAGAAACTCCTCTTTGGAAGGTGGCCAATGAAGCATTTGATGTAGAAGAAATTGTTAATTCCATCATGAAAATTCTTATTGATTTTGTTGGGATTCAAAGGGTCGTCTCCATTTAACATGGGTGAACTCCGTGATTGTTAATGTATTGGGCTTTCAGCTTCTTATTCATTTTTAGGTTGAAATCACATCAATTTTGGCAGTTGTCCAAGCATTTAGAGCTTATAGATCTAGAATGGTTTTTTATTTAGCGAAACTTTACCAAAAAAAAAAGATGGTTAATTCGGTGTTAATGGGGCCATAGACTATTAAGGCTCAAGTAAGAAAGTGGACGCGACATTAATGTGGATATGATTGGCCTCATAGCAACCACAGTTGTTTGGAATTTCCAATTCAGCACTTTCATGATAAAATCCTTGAATTGATTTTGAACCATATCTAGAGGCCGATAAGAATTTACCAATCCTCTATCATGGCTACTAGAGGAAAGTAAGCCAGTGTTTGTGTTCGGATTGTTCTCCCAAAACGACTTATACCTTGGGCTTGGTTTGAGAGGCAGTAGACCCAAAAAGTAAATATTGGCTTCAATATGGCGTTAACTCCCTTTCTCTCCCCGAAAGGAAAAAATCTATGGGGCAAAAAATCTTACTTAGTTTGGCCCAAAGAGTTTGTGTGATTAGAAGCACACTGTTTAAGATGTGTAAGATTATGTATTAAGAAGCACTTTCAATTGATTCTTTTATTAGGGAGTGTGAATCGGATGTTATTCCTCTTTCCGATGCACAATTTACTTATCAGTCTGTCGAGAACACAGAGGTGCTTCTTGTCTTGATGTTTTCTTTGTTCTGTGATTAGAAGTCTTCTTTCCCTAATTTGAGATAGGAAAATCTTACTAGAATGACATGAGATTATTTTCCTACTTTATTGTAGTCTTATGCCTCATGTCTATCTTCCACTCTTCCTATTTGAAGAATTTAAAATAAGTTAAGATTTTTGGTGATATTAGCACTTAAAGATTGGATTAAGGAAATTTTTGGTGATATTAGAGATTGGAACAGTGCTATTCTTCTGGGGTATAGAGGAGATTCATATGTTGGAATTTGAGGGATGATCTTGAAGAGTTTATCCTTAAGAATTAGATCACTTGAGGTAAAAAAAAAAAAAAAAAAACAAATAAAAAACAAAACAAAAAAAAACTTGTATAAAGTGGGTTAGAGAGGAGGATTGCAATATTAGGTTTTTTTCATCAGGTGGGCAATGGTAAGAGGCAAAATAAGATACTGAAAGTAAGGTTATTTTCAATTCTACCATATTTGAGGAAGCTAAAGAAGCAAAAGAAGATACTGACAGTAATGTTATTTTTCAATTCCACCCTTATTTAGGAAGCTATCACAAGTTTTTATAATGATTTATATATCGACAAGGATACGGCTCCCTCTATTATCAACGGACTTCGATCGGTTTCCCGACAGCTCTTGACTATAGAAACCTTTTAGAAGGGATGAGATTCGATGAGTGATTTTTTGTTTTAATAGGAATAAAACCCTTGTTGAAATGGTTTTATTATAGCATTTTTTTCAAGACTTTGGAGATGTTATACACAAGGATTTATTTAGAGTTTTTGATAAATTTGAGAATAATGAGTGAGCAAGAGTATGAGTTCTACATTTATTACACTTATATCAAAGAAATGTTGCTAATTCAAGGAAAAAGGATTTTAGAAACTTTTAGATCTATCGGTCTTTACCATATTGTAGTTATAACTACTAGATAATGTGCAGTCCTAGATAAGATGATTTTTATGATCAAAATACTTTTATGGGATGTGTGCTACCCTTTTGACCACTTAGATCGTAGGTTTTGCAAAGAAAAACGATAATCATCTTGAAGTTGGACTTTGAGAATCTTATGACAAGGTCATTTGGAGCTTATTCAACAATGTATTAGAGCGCAAAGTGCTCTAGGAGTCACTAGAGACAATAGATTCGAGGGTGCTTGAGTTTGGCTTGCTTCTATGTCATGATGAATGGAGCGTTGACTGGGCTATGACATTGAGATCCTCTTACTTCTTTTCTTTTTTACTTTCATGGCTGATTATTTATTTCAGTAGGATAATTGAGAAATGGATTCTTGGTAATATGTACTTTTTTTGGTATTTGAATATAGAGTGACATGGTTTTATGTGGAGTTAATCCTATTTTCTTTCTTAAACATGATAGTGAGGGTTCTAGAGCCATTATTGCTCTTCTTACAATTCAGAGAATTTCATAGCTTAAGACCAGTATGTCTAATACTAGACCTTCTTAGTTTCTAATAACACGCTTGATCATTTGGCATATATTAATAATTGTTAGTAGAGGGAGTGGACTAAGTTCTCTTGAAGGATAATTTTAGAAATGTTCAATCTAGGACCCTATTGTAAATAGATCAGTAAAAGATTATACAAGTGGTACAGAGCTTCTTCCACTTTAGGCAGGTAATATTACCCTTATCCTTGCTTGTATTCCCCTAAACCTTGCTTGTCTGCTAGTCTACCCTTATCTTTTCTATCCCTTCTAGTATTGCGGTTGGTGTAGAAAACATGGCTGAAAAGTTATTGAGAGATTTTCTTTAGTATGAGAGTAGTAAGAAAGAACATTTAATTAGTTGGCATCATATATGTAAACCTAAATTTGATCGTAGGTCGACCCCCTAGAATCCAGTTCTCTTTGACATATGGACTTTGTGCCAATACATAGCATGTAACCACTACAACCAGAGATTTTCGTACTTGGAAATTTATTTCTAATTTATTCAACACTCTCCTTCCTTTGGTGTGATCTCATTTGTTCTTCACCCCCCCCCCCTCTTTTTTTAGGGATTGGTGGATTGAGGATTCACCCCTTATCCATTCTTTTACTTTGTCTTCATAAGTTACCTAGAATTCCCTTTACTCCTATTAAAGGTTTTTATATTGGGAATGCATATTTGCTTTCTTAGAACTTTATTATTATTATTATTATTTAAAGAAATCTTAACAATAAAGAAACCATTGCTTTTTCTTCTTTGATTTCTATCCTTCCAGGTAATGAACTATCTCCTCGTATTCCCAATGGAGTTTTCACACATAGATATATTTTTCATCATCTTATTAATTTTTTTCCCAAAATCTTCCTTTTTCAATTAAATAATTTTATGCAGAAGAGAGAGACTTTTTATTTAGTCTATGGTATTTAATAAAATTTATACAGATAATTTATAAAACTTGTAAGTGTAATTCTTAAAGAGTAAGATCATATATTTTTATATTTCTCTATTGCAAGGAAGATATAGAACTGCCCCTTTGCTATGTGTACAATATTTGGGTTAACCCATAAGGAATTTCTTAGTTATTCAACACGAAATTGATAAATTTTGGAGAGAAGAAAGATTTGCAATTGCTTTGAAAATGCATGCTTTTGCTACCTCATAACATATTTGGGGAGAGCATAACATCTAAATCAATCGCACCATTGAAATTTCTCAATTATGGGATAAAATTATTATTTAATATATTTATTTTTTCATTAGAAAAAGAATCCCACTGAACATTTATTTTTTTCATATTTTGTAAGTATACAAAATAGTATCGGACAAAACATTTATATTAAAAACAGTTTCTTAGTGTAACCAAAAACAACGTAGGAAGAACATTCAGACTCCAAAGTTGAAATAGGACATTCACATGTCACATTATTCGAGTCCAAAGCTTGCCAAATGCATTTGTCCCTCCATATCTTCACTGGTTTCCTGAGTTTCCATCGGTGACCATATTATATTACAGATGCAGCAAAGTGAAAAATAATATGAAAAATATACAACATTCATGAAATGTTAAACAAGAATAGTGTGTGTACATATATATGATTTTTTGGTCTTTTTGTTCTTTTATGAAGCAATGATTATATAAAATAAATAAGCCATTTTTAAATATATTAAAAAAATATTTTAACAAATATATTAAATATTATTAAAAACTAAATAATTTCAACCATAAATTACATTATGTTTATTGAAAATTCTAGTAAGAATATTCTAAAATAAATAACCCATTTTTTTATGTTGACCAAGGAAAATAAAAACGAAGCTTGTAGTAGGGTCATTATAGCTAACTCATTTGACTATAATCAAACAACATAAAGTCACATTTTCTACTAATTTTGATATTCATGTAATCTGTAAAATATGTTAAACTCCCTAGTTGAGAAACTATTATTGAGATCATATAATTAACTTGAATTATAAAATGGTCAATGAAATCATAAAAGAAGAAACTATTTTCTCTTATGAATAGTGTAACATTAAATACTATTATTGGTGCACATTATCGATTATGTTAATTCGATAAGCAATAACGTGAGAAACGATAAACGATTTCATCTAAAAGAAAGATAATATTAAATCCTAAGGAAAAAATAGATATATTAAAGAGTTCGTCTATGAAAATATACCATAGGTTCACACAACAAAAGGTAAGATGCATACTTTCATACACTTTTTCATAATAGTGATGCAAACACTTATACTATGATACATTTTTATATTATAAGATATGACATCGTAATTACTATTTTTATATAGATCTAACATACATAAAAAAAAAAAAAAAAAAAAACATTGATTATATGAGAAACACAGCCTATATGGTTCAAATGTCAGTATGAAAATGATTTAGTTTTGATTGAGAAATCCTTATTTGTGTACATTCTAATTATACCAATAACTATAAAAAATAAAAAAGTATTACTAAAGGTTTAAAATATTCTAAAAATTTTCATTATACATGAAAGACAGTACTAGTTTAGATATATCACAATTGCAACAAATGCAACAAGAAGCCTATGACTTAATATCAAATCAAAGATAAATTCTAAGAAAGCAAGAATGATCAACAAGAAAATTCTTACCACCATTATAATCTTTTCTGGTAAATTACTCATGCGATCATCAAATTCTGGCAACTTTTTACCAATGAATGTATTTCCCATCTTCAGTTATGTCAATTCTCAAAAGACAATTGTAAGCACTCCTAAAATACATCTGCAAATGCAAAAATTAAATTGTTATTAGCATGTCATACCAAACTTTACTATAATACTACCATGATTAGTTTATATGAATATCAAAGGTGTAACACTATTTTTTAAGATATTTAGTATCGTAGAAGATCCTTAGCTACTTTGGCTTGCTATTTCAACATATTTTTCCAATACAATTTAACCCATCAAATGGACCAACTTTAATATCAAAATAGAGTTATATGAATCCTAATTATTAGAAGTTTTATTTCTAATTTTTGAAGCAAACCCTTCTTTATAAAGAAGGTGTAGAGTTATGTAAATCTAGCCAATAGCTCCCACATGGTTAGTAGTATGCTTTGAGCACCAAATCACTATTCTAAATAAAGAAATAAAGAGAACTAAGCAGCTATTAATTTACTAATAGCTTAATTTTTTTAGGAGGGTCAAGGTAAAAAGAAGCAATTATATACAGAGTACCAAGATCGTACAATAAATCCAATAATTAAAGCAATAGAGAATCAACAAACTGAGCTACATTAAAAGGGAAATGCAAATATTTGTGGAAAACAAATAAGAAAAGGTTTTTACTTCAAACCCAAGAACCGGCAAAATGGGAAAGAGTATTCATGTTCCATTCCCTATAATATTTTCGAATTCCATGCCCTTTACTCAAAGAATAGAACAGCTAGAGGGGCAAAACAAGAATCTTCTTCATTGTATAGCATCTCACCCCCATACAAGCCTACACTATTTCCAAGTGTAATGATTTAAGTGTTTTTTTTTTTTCATTTTGGTGCTTATTTAAAGATCTTGGGATAGAAAAGTTTTTCAAGGTTCTCAAACCACTTTTATGTTAACAAGATATTGTAGTTATCACCATGAGTCAATTATTAGAATTCGAAGTACTAGATTTTTTTAACCTAGAAGTAGCAAGTATTAAGTGAGAAATAGCGAGAACAAAAGATATTTCAAATAAAGTATAAAATTATTTATTTCAATCAATTAAAGATAAGAATAATAGCATTAAGTATTCTTGGATAAAAAAAACCATAATTTAATTTTATTCATTGAAATTTCTCTCCTAAGAAAAAGAAGAAGCATTAGTTTGGCCAATGACCACCCCATACAAGATCTTTGCAAAGTAAGATATTCAATTTGGCGTACACAATGAGGTGCCAAAAGGAAATGGCTATTTTCTAAGGATTACATGTGTATTCTTAAAGTGATTTTAGGAACTTGGATGTCATATTTATTACTAAATAATAATGTACATTCCCCAAAGTTATACACGTCCTCTACTGTGTTGTTAACATCACCAAAGTAGACCCTCTTCATTACAACTCTATTATTAGGAAATCTCGGGACAATCTAATACCTAGCATCATCTAGACAATAGTTTTATGAAGAAAAATTGATTCTTCCAAAGGTTGCTTCCAGAATTTCATGAGTACCAAAGGACAATGGCATCTTGAAAATTATTCAAGCTAACAATTTCTAGACAATAACATCCTCGCTAATAAAGTGAAAACATAATAGCAAATTCTATATAAGAATGAGACTTGCATCCATTATGATCCATGTTAGAGACTTCAGTTGATTTATGAGAGTTTAGACCATGTCTCCAAACATTTATATATATGATTTAGTAGCAAAAGAGGGGGCTAGGGGCAAATCATGAGAACGACCATTCTAAACCCAGAGACCAATATGAAAAGAATGCCAAACCAATATTATATAATTTAGTCTATTTAAAATTGAAGAATAAAATAAAACCACGTTCTTTTTTTTTTTTTTGATAACTTGATCATCCGGTATCTAGAGTTTCGTTCCGACTAATTCGGACCGAGAAGTTTGTCAGGACTCAATTGAGGGGGTTCTCTCCCAATAATGTATTTTTCGTATCTAGTGGGAGTCGAACTCCCGAGCTGATTAAGGGACGAAAGTGCTCTTCTCACCTACGCCAACATATGTCGGTAAACCACGTTCTTTCAATATAACCATGACACTAAAAGAAAAATAATGTAAGATGAATGAAAGAGAAGCCTTTAGGTTGAAAAGAAAAGAAAACAACTTGCAAATAAAATGACTGGAATTAATAATCAATCGAAACCACAAAAGAAGGAAATTGTGATTTGATCAAGAAACTATGGGGAAAAGAAGAGAATATTACAATAGAAAATAAGTATAATATTATTTTCTTGACATCCTTTTTCTATGCAAAATTAGTTAAAGACAAATAAAAGAACAGAAAGCACTTTTGAGCATATTCGTTATATCTACCGTAATAGATGGACATTTTAGGGGCTAGAAATTTAATTTCAACAATAGTAAATACTATTTCAAAAAAAATTAAAAAAAAAATTTATCTATTGTGATCCAATCTCATTTTCGAGATTCATAATCCAACAGCACAAGAAGTAACAATTAGAATTAGCTTTTAGTTCTAATTTTGACATATCCTAATTTTGTTTGTGCCTAACTCATCCTTCAGACCTAAAAAAAACAAACCCTTTTCAATTTGGATTAGATTTGGAGAGGGACTCACATTCAAATTTTAGTTTGGATCAAAATAAAATTATTTTGGACCTTTCATACTGAAATTTATAAAATCTAATGTACCACTATTTCATATTTTATCAAAATTTATGCAAAATTTATGTTGGGATAAGAAAGGTAGAGAAAGAAAAAGCCTGCCTATAAACTAATTAAGAACAAAGCAATTCTATTGAGACCAATGAAGAAGATAACATAAGTTCTTTTTAATGTTACATGCAAATTTATGAGCAAATAATGTGCAAACCAAGTCAATATCAATTTTTTCTTGAATTCTAGAAACAACGTACCTGATTGGTAAACTTTGTTTGACCAAAACCCTAAACTGAGAGAGATAGAGATAAAAGATAACAAAGGGAGGGAGGAAGCAAGAGATAAGAAAGGGAGGGGGAGAGAGGTGATAGATAAAATAAAAGAAAAATAATTCTGGAGATTGAAAAGTTCACCGAGTCTTTTGATTTCTTTTTGTACTTATAATACATTGAGAACTGCTATATATGAAATGTTATTTAAAATAAAGTATAATTCCTATAATACAATAAACGGATTATAATTTCTTAATCATGGTGAATGAGCATGAATCTCCAGATTTAGTTGACATGCTAATTCTAGTAGGATCATATGCATGAATCTCAGAATTTATTTGATTTGCCAATTTTAGCATAATCATCTGCATGAATCTCAGGATCTAGTTGACTTGCCAATTCTAGTAGAATGATCTGCATGAATCTTGAAATTTAGTTTATATGCAATTTCTAGCAGAATAATCTATATGAATCTTGAGATTTATTTGACTTGCTAATTTTTACAAGATCATCTGCTTGAATCTTAGGATTTGGTTGACTTGCTAATTCTTATAGAATCATTTGCATGAATCTCGCAAATATGCCCCCACAAAATAAGGGTGCCATCGAAAATACCTATCTTGGATCGAAGAGTAGAAAACCAAGATTTGGAGAGAGGTTTTGTAAGAAGAATCGTAGTTGATCATGAGTGGATAAATGATGTACACGTAATAGTCCACTTGCAACCTGATCACGTACAAAGTGATAATCAATAACAATGTATTTCATTTTGGAGTGGAACACTGGATTTACACAATTATAGGTTGCCCTAATATTGTCATAGTATATAGTAGGAGGCATTGAGGATGAAGTCTAAAGTTTATTCAAGAGGGACTTTGTCCAAACTAATTCTGTTGCGGTGGATGTAGTAACTCGATATTTAATTTCAATGGAAATATGGGCTGCAAACTTTTGCTTCTGAGAGCTCCATGATATGGGATTGCAGCAAAGGTAGATTATGTATATTGTGGTGGAACATCTGGCATCAAGATCATCTGCCTAATCTGTATCAGAGAAATCAACTAAGGATTGGTTTGAAGATACTTTCAAATAAAGTCCAAAGTGAATGGTGTTCATCAGATATCTACGAATGTGCTTGACAACATTCCAATGGTTATAAGAGGGTTGATAAATAAATTAAGAGAGCTTATTGACTACAAAGACACTATCAAGTCTAGTGAGAGAGAGATATTGAAATGCATCCACCACACCTCTATAAGTAGTAGCATTTGTAGATGAAGAGGAATCATGAACATGAAGCTTTTCGAAGGTAATCTAGGATTGTGGTCACCTTTCACTACCAAAAAAATCGACATAAGCGACGGAAATTTTCGTCGCTGATAGTCAAAAATTCGTTGTTAAAGGGTATTAGCAACCGAAAAAATCCGTCGCTAATAACGACTCCACTAATTTTTACCAACGAAATTTTATCCGTAGCTAATATTGGCGACGGATTAGCGAGAAATTTTTCCATCGTTAAAAATATTCGTCGCTAATTTCCGTCGCTGATAAAAAAAATTTTAAAAAAATCAGTGATGGAAAAATTTTCCGTTACAATAATGAATTATTAGTGATAGATATTTCATCTTTCGCTAATTCTTGAACCCCTTCAAAAGAACATGCGTCTGCATGCGCGCCACCCATGCGCCCCTGACCGTCGGCATGCGCCCGCCCCCGTGCCTGCCTGACCTGCCCGCTTGCTTGCTTTCTTTAGTTGTGTAGAATGCCTTTAAAATGCATGCATCTGTCTGGAATCATACCCTAGCACACGTGAAACATTGTAAACAACAAAACCATCTGGCTAATGTTAACCTTATGTCTGTACCCTTTTTTTATTTATTATCTTTATTTCATATTTTTTATTAATAATAAAATAATATAAAATTTTAATTTATTATAAAATAATAAAATTTAAGCTTAAATAAAATAATAAAAAATTTAAAATGATAAAATAATATATTTTTCTACAAAATAAAAAGAATAAATAAAAAATTTAAAATTTAAAAAAAATTAAAAAACTTTTAAAATAAATTTAAATAAATTTAAAAAATTAAAGAAATTAAAAAAAATTGTCGGTAATCCATCGCTAAAATTTCCGTTAGTAATCCGTCGGTAATTTTCCATCGCTAATTCGTCACTGAAGGCTGTACATATATATATATATATATATATATTTTTTTTTTTTTCCTTTAACAAATCAACGACGAATTAGCGATAGAAAATTTCTGTTACTAAAAAATCCATCGGTAATCCGTCGTTGATAAGTTTACAATATTTATTTATTTATTTATTACGGTTTAAGGTTTATGGACGGAATTATTTCCGTCGCTAATCCCTTGGTATTCTGTCTAACAGTAATCCGTCACAAATTCGTCGCTGTTAGGGACGGATTTTTATCCGTCAGTAATTTTTCATCGGTGGAGGTATGTTTTCTGGTAGTGTTTGGCATTAAGCATGTTGGCTTGAGTTAACATGTCTCGAATGTATTTGTGTTAGGTTAAGAATAATCCAATGACTGCTAGAATGGTTTCAACACTGAGAAAATAGTGCAAATCACCAAGATCTTTGAGAGAGAATCTAGAGGAGAAAGCATGTATAAATTGTTGTAAGAGGGATACATTGTTTCCTGTGAGAAAGAGATTGTTCACATATACAAGGAAATAAGAAATAATTCAATTTTTGGAGTAAATAAAGAGAGAGTGTTCAGACTTGGATTGATTAAAACCAAACTCAATAGTGAAAAGTGCATAGGGTGTGGTATTAGGCACAAAGCACTTGTTTGAGCCCATATAGGACTTTCTTGAGTCAACAAACATGTGTGGGATGAGAAGAGTTAGTGAATCTTGAGGGCTCAAGCATGTAAACTTCTTCATTTAATGTGCCATATAGGAAGGCTATAGACATCTGGTTCATGAATTGACCACCTATTCTATATAGTAAGACATAAAACAATACGAATAGTTATAGGTCTAATAACTGGACTAAAGGTATCATAATAGTTCAAATCGAGTTGTTGATGAAAACCTTTGACAACAAGGTGATTTTTGTAGTGAGAGATGCTACCATCGGGATTTCTTTTAATGTGAAAGACCTATTTGTGGCCAATGGGTTTCGATGAATGTTGGGTCATACTAACTCCCATGTTCCATTACATAGGAGAGCAATGAACTTGTCATTGATCGCATCATGCCATTGAGGTCTTCATGGCTTGGGAGACACATGCGTGCTCTTAGGATGATGGAGGAGGATGCTTAATGGTTGTATAAAGGTGTCTAGATTTAAAGATATTATTTTGTGATCTTGTAATCATGGTGTGAGTGATATAGGGTTTGGAGGCTAATGATGGAGATTGGGGTGGCTGAGTGTCAGTAGAGTTGTTATTTACGATTGTAGAAGTGGATAAAGAAGAGGGGTGAGATAAAGTCAAACCTAGCATCACTGTATACTAAGGACGGGTGGGGCCCAGTGATGGTATCATTTGAATTTAGTTTTTAAGTGGCTTGGTTGTCTACGTGTGATGGAGGTTGACGAGTTAAAGAATTGGGTACAATAAAATGAGATGGGGTAAATGTTTGTGGTAATCATGAAGAGCTAGAGATAAAATGTCTCTTTTGTAGAGGAGTCATAACATTTATAAGCACTTTGGTTACCTGAGTAATCGAGAAAAATGTAGAGCTTAGAACGTGAGTCAAGCTTGTTTCTAGCATAAGTTGTAAGCCATGGATGGCAAAGGCATTCAAAGTCCCAAAGTTTATTGTCTCATAAAAAGAGTTTAATATAGGGATCATAGATTTAGGGTAGGAGTTAGCATGCGGTTTATCATTAGTTCCAATATCAATTTATAGCGGGATAAAGTGAAAACTTTCACCAAGAAATCCACTCTGATACCAATTTCATAGGTATCACTCTTGTCATGTTGATATTTTCTCCTTAGTTTAGTAATAAAATACTTATCCTTCATTTCATCTGAATAATCCACAGTTTTCATAAATATTTGTCCATTTTAAAAAACAGCTATAAAATTAATTAACGACTTTTTTTGAAGTCACTTTATCTATCACTAGCAAGCCTAACACCTTTCTCTAGCTATATGTTTTTAATTGGTTCCAACATTCTTTCTACATTGTCTTCTCTCATAGAAAAAGTGTAATTCTCAATTTATTATAATCTAGAGACATCTAATCACCTAGGCGTTGATTAGCAGTAAATGTAAAAGCACATTGGTCGGGTTGTCGAAACCCTCAAATTAATATTGATTCCCCCAATGCAACAAATTGTAGCAATAGTGGTTACCAGGTCGAATTCCAAGGGAACTATATTAACTTAACTCCTTCGTAAATGTCAAAATAAAATAGGGGAGATTTATAAAATAAATTCCTAAATCAAAAACTTAAATAGCTAAAATTAAAAGACAAATCAAATATGCAAAAATACTAAAATTTAAAGAAGAAATTCAATTCACCAAACTCCGATCCAAGGGTTCATATATTCGATTGTCTTATTGATCATTGAAAATATTATTCTTACAATTCAAGCATTTAACCTTAGATCTATTAAGATAGCCATAATAAATCTTGTGTTTTCCTAAAATAATTGACCAAACCCAGCATCCAGTCAAAACTTATCATTAATCGACTGGACACGATAGCGTTCCATATCAAATAATGACAACATTAAGTTCTGTGAAAACAGTTAAATCAAAATATAAATAACCAGAATAACCGTATAATTATTCGATTTTGTTTTATCAATTGCTTAGGTTAAAATGAATATCGGTAAACGACCCATAAACATATATAACCTATTTGCTACTCGTACCATTCATTAATGACAATTACGGATCACTGAAATCTTGGATGCAGTAGAAAAATTGATATTGAATTAAATTATCAGATTAACCAATACCAATCCTTCATAAAATAAACCAAGAATCAATGAATACTTAAATTAAAAATGCAAGAAATTAAATAAAATAATAACCTCACAATGAAAAACAATCAATTAAAATTCCCCTTGAATCAAAATAAAGAAACTAGCTACTCATGGTGGTAAGTGTCAACAAAAAAATTAAAGAAAACTAAATATTCCTAAGAAAGAAATAAAACCTAATGGAGAATGACTTCTCTCTCTTCCAGAAAATTATAGCCGCCTCCTAGGAGTATATTTGAGAGAATGTACAACCCTGCTTTTTGGAGAATATATGTGAAGTGGTTGAATGCAACTTCTTGTGTAATTATATATATAAGGGCAGCCGGCCCTCTTCTTGGAATGAAATTGAGAGAATGATTGCTTTCCTTCCATGTAGACTTCTAAATCAACTAGGAGATCTAAATTTAGGTAAATTACAAAACTTTTCTCCCACTAAAATATTTTTACTAAAAGTAAAAATATTACTAAAATGTTGAAATTATAATTCAATCTCCACTTCTTCAAAGCCCAATAAGATGTCTTGACCCAATTAGTTCCAAAATTGTCTCATTAAGCCTAATTTGCTCCAAGTCTTCAATTTCAATCTCCTAAAAATAAAATTCAATAAATACAACCATTAGGGCATTAAACAATCCAAAATCAAACCATAGTATTAATAATAAAAATGACAATTTGTGCATTATCAAATTCCCCTACACCAAACCAATGCTGGTCCTCAAGCATTCACTAGATTAATGTCACAAAGTATTCTCTTCTTCACTCCTTTCCTTCCTTTAATTCATTTTCAAATAATTTCAAAACAGCACACGTCGAAAAATTCAAGCAAAAATAACAATTCAGAGAGCAAGTGATCATAGTTTTAAAACTTTAAAAGAAAATATAAGCATTCCATCAAACTCGATAATCTCATCAAAATTCAATGTATCAAGATTCAATACCCTAACAAGGATTTCACTCTATATACTCAAAGTGTTTAAGAGAATTTATCAATAACTCTCAAATCAAATCAAAGTATGTTATTACCATAAGTTTGCTTATTTATCAAATCTCCACCACCACTTATATGAATTCAAAACAAAAATCCGGGGGTTTTTGTAAGGGTTGTAACGTGGCTTGGGTAAAGGTAGGATAAAATGATAAATGTATCGTGTAATAAATATATCAAAAAAGCATGTCAAGAACATATCCCCTATATCCCATATCATGAAATACAATCAAGCCAAAAGAAAGATATTCCAATCAAGATCATTATCATTTCTCAATCAAATTTTTTACATTTTCTCTTCAAATTCCCCAATTTCAACTTTTGGGAATTTCTTTTTTTTTTCTTTTTCCCCTCTCTCTTTTTTTTTTGTTGAATAAGGAAACTAAATGAGTATCAATGAAAATGCCGCGTATATACAATCCACCCCACTTGTATAATCGACTTCCCAAAATAAATCCCACAATAGAAGTAACTCATTTCCTTTGCAAATAACCACTCAATATATGCTCAAATCACATGCTTCTTTAATATAAGGATCAAAACGAAGGTGAAGCGTAAAAAGAAGGCTATGTGATAATTAATGAGGTTAAAGCAAAGAAATGGGATATAAGCTCAAAGGGTTTCACTAAGGGAAATATTATGCATAGGAAAGTTTGTTTTCGAGAGCTAAAATGGGTAAACCTAAATGCCCCCATCATATTAATGTATGAACTCATTGATGTGGTCTCAAAAAGTATAGTAAAGCAAGTTCTAGAATAAGCATACTATGATTGATAAACACTCATGAAGAAAGATTAGAGCAAATTTGATTGCATGCTCATAAAGCTCAAATTCTCACAAAATGTGTTTAATTTATATCAAATCTATCACATTTTCATTTGATTCAATTATCAAGATCAATGGGACACTTTAAAACAATTTTATCAAAAAATAACTAATCACACTTATCTCTTTCATGCATTTCAAACTCAAATCAACAATGTATGCTAACTCAAAATCATTATCCGACAAAATCCAGAGGGTACGAAGTTCCAAAGAAAAATAGAAGAAATGACATTAGCATGAAAATCCTCCCCCACACCTAAATACTACATTGTCCTCAATATATGCAAAAGATGAGAATGTTAGACACAATGCTAAAGAAATTCACAACTAGTACAATTGAAAACTAATCTCAGAAATGAAAGATGCTAGGCAATGAAAGAGGGCAATGACAAGGAAGAAAAAAATGAGAGTACTCCCTTAAGGTGAAGCCGGGAATGGGAGTTGAAATCCCACAAAAGTTGCGAGCGCCTGGATGTTCTGCTCCAACTGAGAGATTTGTTTCTGCAAGTCGTCGACCATTTGAGCTAAGGAAGTAGAGTGAGACAAACGTACAGCAGCGGAGGGACCTATAAAAGAAGAGGGAACTGCGTTTGTGGTCAGCAGAAGTGAATTTGAGGCAGCCTCCCAACGTCGCAGGTGGAGAGGGGGTGATTGCTTTCCCTTTTGCAATTCGAGATCGCGATTTGGACCTTCGGGAAGAAGAAGGCTGTGCAGGCTATTGTTGCTCTGTGGAAGTGGGGTGTGCATGTTGTACAGGGTCCATCGAAGGGGTAGGTGCTTCAGGGTCTGCAGTGTCAGAGGTGGCACTCGAAAAGGTTGCAGTCGATCGCGGAAGTAGCATGCGGGGCCTTCACGGTGGAGCCTTCGGTTTGGGCAATCGTACCCGAGGCCCTACAGGTGATGCTGGGCGCTGAAGAGATGCCGTAGGCGAGTGCGGAGATGATTGGGAGGAAGAAACTACTGAAAGCAACGGTTGATTGTCTGAAGAGAGGGAGATCAGGTCGTCGCTAGGGTTTGTGGCTCTTGTGCGTTTGGATGAGGCTTCGCATGAGGAAGATGCACCCTGGCCATCTCGAAGCCCATATCGATGCTAGGGAGTTCGCTTCTGTCCCATGATGGAGTGATTGCAGTGGTTAGGGATTTCAGAGGCGAACCGATTACGGAAGATACACGGTATGAAACCTTGATACACCTTTGAAACCGGAGATGTGCAGCGGTAGAGACACAGAATGAAGCGGAGGGTGTGAACGAAGAGATGGTGTAGATCAATTGGTGGACGAACGAAATGAGCTCTCGAAATAGTGATGCGTGATGAAGCGAAGTTAGGGTTTTGGTTTAGGGCCAAATTGGGAATGACTGCGTCTGAGAACCGTATGTTGGGTATTTCTTCAGAACCGTCTCTCCCCTTTTTTTTTAGATCGGAAATCGCGTGATCACGCCTTATGAAGATGATTACTTCTGTCCAGTTTTTGTGTGCACTTCTTTCAAAAAACCGCGTGATCATCTGTTAATAACGAGAGTGCTTCTGCCCAGAAATTTTATGGGGTTGTGGAAACCGCGTGATCACGCCCTAATGCCAAGACTACTTCTGTCCGAAAGTTGACTGTCATTCTATTTGTGTCGTGGCTTGAGAAATTGCTGAACACATGCAAAAAAAAAAAATAAGAGAAGGGATAAATAACACTAATAAAACATGTAAAATTGAAAAAAAAAATGAAATAACTAAAAATTAAATCAAACTCTAAAAAATTTTGGGTTGCCTCCCAACAAGCACAAGTATTTAACGTCGTTATGCTTGACGGTTTTCATATTTGATTCAACCGGAAGAATAATTTGGAGATGTCAATGTAATGTCCAACATTGTAGAAATCTCCATATCATCGTGAAATAACTTCAACCTATGCCCATTCACTTTGAAACTCTTGTTTGTGTCAAGACTTTTGATTCTACTACATCATGAGAAGACACATTAGAGACAACAAATGGACCAACCCAACGAGAACGCAACTTACCCGGCATGAGTTTGAGTTGAGAATTGTATAGAAACACTTTCTGTTCGACCGAAAATTGTTTCCTTAAGATCATACCATCGTGAAATAATTTGGTTTTCTCTTTATAAATTCTCGAGTTCTCATAGGAGTCCAATCTCAACTTTTCAAGTTATTGCAATTGCAATTTTCTCGACTCACCGACTTCATCCATATTCATATTGCAATGTTTGATCGCCCAATACGCCCTATGTTCAACCTCCACTGGTAAATGACAAGATTTTCCAAAGACTAACCTATGAGGAGACATCCCTATTGGTGTTTTGAAAGCTGTCCGGTAAGCCCAAAGTGCATCATCTAAATTAAACTCCAATCCTTTCGTCCCGAGTTGACCGTTTTCTCTAAAATGGATTTAACTTCACGGTTGGAAACTTCGGCTTGTCCATTTGTCTGAGGATGGTATGCCGTAGCAACCCGGTGATGCACTCCATATTTCTTCATCAATGCTTCAACTGCTCGGTTGCAAAAATGGCTTCCTTGATCACCTATGATGACTCTAGGGATCCCAAACCTGCTGAAAATGTTAGTCTTGATAAAACCTACAACAGACTTAGAATCGTCAGTCCTGGTGGCTTTTGCTTCCACCCATTTTGATACATAATCAACAGCCAAAAGAATGTAAGCATATCCACAAGACGAAGGGAATTGACCCATAAAATCAATACCCCATATATCAAATATTTCACAAATAAGAATGGGAGTTTGGGGCATCTCATTTTTATGAGACAAAAATCCTATTCTCTGACATCTATCACAGCTTTTACAAAATAAGTAAGCATCTTTAAACAGGGTCTCTCAATATAACCCACTATCTAAAACCTTCCTTGCAGTTCTCTTTGGCCCAAAATGTCCCCCACAAGCATAACTATGACAAAATGTTAAAATGAATTTATATTCATTCTCTGGGATACATCTCCTAATTATTTGGTTAGAGCAATATTTCCACAAATAAGATTCATCCCACACATAATATTTCGCCTCACATCGAATTTTTTCCTTCCTTGACTTACTAAGATCACTAGGCAAGATGTGTGTGACCAAATAATTCACAATATTTGCATACTAAGGAATAATACCTTTCAGGTGAAATAACTGCTTATCAGGAAAAGATTCAGAAATAGGTAGTGGATCTTCCTTCTTCACTAACCTACTTAAATGATCAGCTACCAAGTTCTCAGCTCCACTTCGATCCTTGATGTTCAAATCAAATTCTTGCAACAAGAGAATCTACCGTATCAACTTGGGTTTCGACTCCTTTTTCACCAATAGATATTTCAAAGCTGCATGATCAGAATACACAATTACTTTAGAACCAAGTAAATATGATCTGAATTTATCTAAAGCAAAAACAATGGCTAAGAGCTCTTTTTCGGTGGTGGTGTAGTTGCATTGAGCAGCGTTCAATGTCCTTGAAGTGTAGTAAATGACGTGACTCTTCTTATCAATCCGCTGGCCAAGAACTGCTCCCACAGCAAAATTGCTTGCATCGCACATGATCTCAAAAGATAAATTCCAATCAGGTGGTTGAATGATTAGTGCAGTGGTTGAATGATTGGTGCTGTAGTTAATAGGTTTTTGAGCTTGTCGAAGGCTTCCTTGCATTTTTCTTCGAACTTGAAAGGTACATCTTTCTGAAGCAATTTGGATAATGGCAAGGCAATTTTTTAGAAGTCTTGAATAAACCTGCGATAAAAACCTGGGGTATTACATAGACCGAAAGACATCCTTCTATAAGCAAATGTTCCAAATGGACATGTGAATGTAGTCTTTTCTTAATCTTCCTGTGCAATCACGATTTGATAATAACCTGAAAAACCATCAAGTAAACAAAAGAATGATTTTCCGACTAATCTCTCTAACATTTGATCAATAAAGGGTAAAGGGAAGTGTACCTTTTGAGTAGCTAAATTGAGCTTCCTAAAATCAATGACCATTCGCCAACCATTTTGCACTCGCATAGGTACCAACTCATTGTCTTGATTTCTTACCACCGTGATCCCTGTTTTCTTTGGTACCACATGGATGGAGCTAACCCACTTGTTGTCGGAAATTGGATAAATCATGCCTTCGTCCAAAAGTTTGAGAATCTCCTTCATCACCACTTCTTTCATGATTGAATTCATCTTTCTTTGCGATTCCCTCATTGGCTTAGTGTCCTCTTCTAAAAAGATTCGATGCATGCAAATCGAGGGACTCATACCCTTTATATCGGCTAAAGTCCAACCAATTGCTGTCTTGTGCTCTTTTAGAACTTGGAGTAGCCAATTTTCTTGTTCTTCCGTCAACTCTCTTGCTATGATAACGGGTAAGGTTTCTTCATCACCTAAGTATACATATTTGAGATGATCCGGCAAAGTCTTCAATTCCAATGTTGGAGCCTGCAAAACGGAAGGTAACATTTTCTTGTGAGAAACAGGAAATGTGGTGCTCGAATTTAAAGACCTTGATTGTTGTTCCAATATTGATTCTGAAATTTCACAAGTTTTGGTCATCTCTTCTTTAGTGTTCAATTGCGTATCCAATTCAAAACTTGTGTCATTTTCTTCTTCAAAGATTTCCTGCATAATTGAATCAATGACATTAGCAGAACAAATCGAATGACACTCATTTGGGTATCTCATGGCTTCAAAAATATTGAATTTAACAATCTCGCCGTCGAATTCGACGGAGAGTGTACCATCATCCACGTCTATTTTAGTTTTTGCCGTTTTCATGAACGGTCTCCCCAATAGTAGCGGTGCTGAATTTGTAACGGTGTCTTCATCCATTTTCAAGATATAAAAATCTATTGAAAAAATTAACTCATTAACACGCACCAAAACATCTTCAACAATCCCTTCTGGATACACGACAGAATGGTCAGCCAATTGAATAATCACTTTAGTGTCCTTTAGGGGGTCTAGATTTAGAGCAATATAAATAGAATATGGTATGACATTGATTGATGCTCCTAAATCTAGCATAGCACGTTCAAATTTCTTCATCCCAATAACACAAGGTAAAGTGAACATACCTAGATCCGAACATTTCTTGGGTAGAGATCTTTTGATAACAGCAGACACGTTCTCGCCGACCCTTATTTTCTCATCACCTCTCATCTTTCTCTTGTTTGTGCACAACTCCTTCAAAAACTTTACTTTGCATATTTGGGTATTTGCTTGATGGCGTCTAATAAAGGAATGTTTATTTCCACCTTCTTAAAAGTTTCCCAAACTTCATTTTCGTAGTCTTCCTTTTTGAATCTTTCAAACCTGCTAGGAAAAGGTGGTACAACTATGTTAGGACTCGTAGGTAAAAGAGAATCGGAATTTACCTTGTTTGGATTTTCATTGGCAACTTTGGCTTCTTCCTCTTCATCTTTCTTCTCATTTCTCTTTTTGGGTGATTGTGGTTTTGATTGCACTTTGTTCCCACTCCTCAATACCATTGCACTAGCATTTTCCTTAGGATTTATTACCGTTTGTGAAGGTAATTTTCCTGTATTTTGACACTCTAAATTGCTAACTGAAGTAGCTAGCTGAGTGATTTGATTTCCCAAGTTTTGAATGCTAGCTCTTGTTTCCTGTTGAAATTGTTGAGTGTTAGTTACGAGAGCTTTCACAATATCTTCTAGGGACATACTTGAATTAGACGATTGTGTCGGTGCATGTGTTGGCCTATTGAATTGCTGAAGAGAATATCTTGTTTGTCCTCCTTGATTCCCGTAACTTAGATTTGGATGCTCTCTCCATCCAGGGTTATAATGAGTAGAGTAGGGATCATACTTTTTCTGAGGTTGGCCAGGAAATCCTCCTACGGCATTTGCTTGATGAGTAGAATCTTCTTACAGAGATGGACACATATCCGTAGGATGTCCGGGTATTTAGCATATACCGCAAACTTTGGTTGCATGTATTTGCCCTACAGCCATCTGTCGAACCAAAGCAGTCAATTCAGAAATTTGATTTTCAAGATTCGAATAACTTACCTCATTGACATGTTTTATAACTCCATCCGTTCTCAATCCAAATTGTTGAGAATTTTCTGCCATGTTGGTGATCAATTGTCTGGCTTCTTCAGGTGTTTTATTTACCAACGCTCCTCCGCTGGCTGCATCTACCATACTTCTATCCATGGATAATAGTCTTTCATAGAAATACTGAATCAAGAGCTGTTCCAGTATTTAATGATGTGGACAGCTGGCACAGAGCTGTTTGAACCTCTCAAAGTACTCATATAGCGTCTCTCCGCTAATCTGTCTGATCCCACATATCTCCTTTCGAATGTTGGCAGCTTTAGATGTAGGGAAAAATTTTTCTAAAAATAATCTCTGCATCCCATTCCATATATTTATTGAATCCGGAGGTAGGTAGTACAACCAATCCTTTGCCTTATCTTTCGGGGAAAAGGAAAAGGCTCTCAACTTAATCTGTTCCTCAGTCACTCCTTGGGGTTTCATACTCGAACAGACAATATGAAATTCCTTCAAATGTTTATGTGGATTCTCACCTGGGAGACCACAAAAAGTAGGCAGTAAGTGAATCAAACCAGATTTAAGTTCGAATGCTACCTCAAGAGTTGGGTATTCGATGCACAAGGGTTGTTGATTTAGATTGGGTGCAACCAATTCCTTCAAGGTTCGCTCACGATCGGCCATCTTTTCCTCTTTTTTTTTCAAAAATAGACCTATTACAAATTGTCAAATCAATGTCAAAAATTGGTTTTTGACGTAACTTACCTTTCCTCTGTCTGGCCTCCTTTCTCAATCGGCGAGCAGTTTTCTCAATTTTAGAAATATATTCCAATTCACTTCCTTGAGAAGAACGGGTCATAAAATAAAAGATGTCAGCAAAACAAATAATAAAGATAACACAACTAAGAAATCAAAATAGTTTCCCGGTAACGGTGCCAAAATTTGGTCGGGTTGTCGAAGCTCTCAAATTAATACTGATTCCCCCAATGCAACAATCTGTAGCAATAGTGGTTACCAGATCGAATCCCAAGAGAACTATGTTAACTTAATTTCTTAGTAAATGGCAAAAAGGGGGTTTATAAAATAAATTTCTAAATCAAAAATTAAATAACTAAAATTAAAAGACAAATCAAATATGCAAAAATAATAAAATTTAAAGAAGAAATTCAATTCACCAAACTCCGATCCAAGGGTTCATATATTCGATTGTGTTATTGAACATTGATTGAAAATATTATTCTTGCAATTCAAGCATTTAACCTTAGATCTATTATGATAGCCATAATAAATCTTGTGTTTTTCTAAAATAATTGACCAAATCTAGTATTCAGTCAAAACTTATCATTAATCGACTGGATACGATAGCGTTTCATATCAAATAATGACAGCATTAACTTCTGTGAAAACAGTTAAATCAAAATACAAATAACCAGAATAGCCGTACAATTATTCGATTTTGTTTCATCGATTCCTTAGGTTAAAATGAATATCGGCAAATGACCCATAAACATATATAATCTATTTGCTACTCGTATCATTCATTCATGACAATTACGGATCACTGAAATCCTGGATGCAGTAGAAAAATTGATATTGAATTAAATTGTCAGATTAACCAATATCAATCATTCATAAAATAAATCAAAAATCGACGAATACTTGAATTAAAAATGCAAGAAATTAAATAAAATACATAATCTCACAATAAACAACAATCGATTAAAATTTCCCTTGAATCAGAATAAAAAAACTAGCCACTCATGGTGGTAAGTGTCAACAAAAAAATTAAAGAAAACTAAATGTTCCTAAGAAAGAAATAAAAACCTAATGGAGAATGACTTCTCTCTCTTCCAGAAAATTACAGCCGCCTCTTAGAAGTATATTTGAGAGAATGTACAGCCCTGCTTTTTGGAGAATATATGTGAAGTGGTTGAATGCAACTTTTTGTGTAATTATATATATAAGGGCAGCCGGCCCTCTTCTTGGAATGAAATTGAGAGAATGATTGCTTTCCTTCCATGTAGACTTCTAAATCAACTAGGAGATCTAAAATTAGGTAAATTACAAAACTTTTCTCCCACTAAAATATTTTTACTAAAAGTAAAAATATTACTAAAATGTTAAAATTAGAATTCAATCTCTACTTCTTCAAAGCCCAATAAGATGTCTTGACCCAATTAGTTCCAAAATTGCCTCATTAAGCCCAATTTGCTCTAAGTCTTCAATTTCAATCTCCTAAAAATAAAATTCAATAAATACAACATTTAGGGCGTTAAACAATTCAAAATCAAACCATAATATTAATAATAAAAATGACAATTTGTGCATTATCACATATACATAATATGAATTTTTAGTAAAATTAAATGACAAACCCTCAATGTAGAACATTCTAGTAATCTCAGCATCTACTTTTGATGAGGTTCGCATTTCAAAAACTTTATTAACAAGTGAATTATCAACTCTTCTCTTTTTTGAAGACCCCAAAGCTCTTGCTTTAGTTAAATCACTACAAAAAAAGCGGAATTTAGCGACGAAATTTAGCGACGAAACAAATTCATCGCAAATCTGCAACAAATTTAGCAACAAAAAATGTTATCGTCGCAAATTAGCCATAATTTTAGCAACAAAAATATTTTCGTCGTAAATTTAGCAACTAAAAACTTTTTCGTTACAAAATTCATTGCAAATTTGGGACGAAAAAATATTTCGTTGCTAAATTTGCGACGAATTTCAAAATTCGTCGCAAATTTTGCGACGAATTTCAAAAATCGTCCCTAAATTTGCGACGAAAAAGAAATTCATCCCAAAATTAGGGACGAAAACGAAATTCGTCCCTAAATTAGGGACGAAAACGAAATTCGTCCTTAAATTCGGGACGAATTTAAAATTTGTCCAAAATTTTTGGGACGAACTTCTGAATTCGTCGCTAAATTTGGGACGAAAATGAATTTATCCCTAAATTTGCGACGAATTTCTAAATTCGTTGCAAAATTAGCGACGAATATTTATATTCGTCGCAACAAATTTGATTATTTGTTGCTAATTTTGTTGCAAATGAGTGAGAAAAATAACATTTATGACAAAATTCGTCGTTAAAATATATTTTTCAGTAATTAGATACATTTTCTAGTATGATAAACATTTTGTAATATAAAAAATGATTTGAAAACGGTGTTATACACTTAAAGCGTATAACAATCTTAAAATGTTCAAAAAATATTAAATAAAATCTTTCATTCATTGTCTATTTATATAAAAGAGTCATAATATAGTATCTTTTAATTTGTTACAAAAAATTATTATTAGTATATTCATTTTTTATTCATTATCTGTTAAATTTTTCATTTATAACACTGATAACTTTAATTTATATATTTGTTTAAATATTCGATTAAGTAAATGAAGAGTTAAAGTAGAAATACTTGTTAAATAATAATCAATACATTGAATAATTTTTTATAATTATATCATAATACGCCAATATTATTAATAATTTATCGATTTAGTTTCTATTTTAGTGTATTCAAAGAGTTTAATTATCAGAAACCATAAGTATGGTTGTTAAAATCGTAAAGAAAAAAATTATTTTTCGTTAAATTTACTACAAATTGCTACGAAAACATATATTTATCGAAAATTTAGCGATAAAATCATTCTTTCGTCGTAGATTGTAGCGAAAAAAAAAAATATTTCGTCCCAAATTCAGGGACGAAAAAAAAATTTCGTCCCAGATTCAGGGACAAAAGAGTGTTTGAAGCAAAATTCAAAATATAAGGGAATGGTTTCCGGGAAAATTAGTGGACTACTAAAGTCTATTTTCGGAAGGAACATTATAGTGTATCATTAATTTCCTCTACTAAACTTAAATTCAATTTTGAATTTGTTTATTTAGTAAAATTTTTAAAAATACTATTACAATTTGAAATTTATATTTTCGTAACATAATTGAAGGGTTAGTGAGTAAGAAAATAACTTGTCAAAAAAATTAAAAATTTATAAGCAAGTTCGATATTTTCGTTCCGTTTTGCATTTGTTATTAGTATAATTTTGCTTTAAACTAAATTAAACAAATAAAATATATTTAATATGATTCCGTCAATAAATGATCGTTGATAAAATAAAACATAAAATTGAGTTGTGATATCAAGCGAGATAATTTTTGTTGTACCTTGTTCCATCATTCTCAAAAAATAATTTTGTCGCTGAATTACGGTTGAAAAAAAATTAATTTCGTCCCTGAATCAGGGACGAAAAAGAAATTCGTCCCTCAATCAGGGACGAAAAAGAAATTCGTCCCTCAATCAGGGACGAAAAAGAAATTCGTCCCTCAATCAGGGACGAAAAAGAAATTCGTCCCTGAATCAGGGACGAATTTTGGGACAAATTTGTTTTTGAAGCAAAAGTGAAGATATTTCATATGAAAAAAAAATAAAAAATAAAAACTCCCATGACAAATTGTTGGCCATGTTAAAAAACAGAATATGCGTAGGAATCTATTAGAACAAAGATCTATTTTTCATTTATCGGGTCTTTTTCAAGCCCCTTTACGATCTGAATTTATTCCAATCTACACTCTATAAACTCTCTAATCTTCCCACTGCAAAAGGCATATAATTCACTCTCATTCCCTTCTTTACAATGTACATTTTGTGATATATTATCAGATTAGCTCTACTAGAACTGGTAGTTAAAGTCTTATGCTTTTGAACAAGAAAGCATAAGCATAAATCATATCTTTCAGTTAATCAAAAATAGTAGACTCGATATTGTTTGATTGCTTTCAATATTTTTCCTTCAACTTTGACTTGAAAAACCATGTTAATATAGTTGAGATGGGACGAAAAAGATATTCGTTCCGGCTTCAGGGAGGGAAAAAAATTTCGTCCCTGAATCAGGGACGAAAAAAAATTTCGTCCCTGAATCAGGGACGAAAAATAAATTCGTCCCTGAATCAGGGACGAAAAAATAAATTCGTCCCTGATTCAGGGACGAAAAATAAATTCGTCCCTGAATCAGGGACGAAAAAATATTTCGTCCCTGAATCAGGAACGAATTTTGGGACAAATTGGATTTTGAAGGAAAATCCAAGATATTTCATACCTTTGATGCTCTCTCTCTCTCTCTCTCTCTCTTTCTCTCTCTCTCTCTCTCTCTCTCTCTCGGGTTCATCTCGTTTGTGAAGAGCAGCCGCGAAGGGGTACTGCGAAGGGATGGCGGAAGGGATGCCGATCTACGATAGTGTTAGGTAATCTCTCTCTCTCATTCCCTCTCTTGGCCGTAGACGGCAGATCCGGCGGCCAACCGCCGGATCTGAGTTTTTTATGGCAGATCCATGAAGGCCGAGGTGCGCGAAGGCGCTGCCTCCCCTGCGCTGCCCAGGTGCGCGAAGGGGCCGTCGCCCCTTCGCTGCCCAGAGGCGCAAAGGGGCCGCTGTCCCCTTTGCGCCTCCGCCGCGATAATGGGCAGCAGGGGCTGCGTGGCCCTGCTGCGCGGCCGGGCTGAGCGGCCCTACGACGCGGCCATGCTGCGCGGCCGGGCAGCACGGCCCCGCTGCGCTAGGGGGCCGCGCGGCCGTGCTGCGAGGCCCGGCTGCGTTGTGGGGCCGGGCTGCGCGGCCCTGCTGCGCGAAGGGCCTGCAGCCCCTTCGAGGCCCAGACGCGCGAAGGGGCCGCTGGGCCCTTTGCGCGTCCTCCGCGGGAAGGGGCCGCTGTCCCTTTTTGCGCCTCCGCCGCGCGAAGGGGCAGCAGTGGCTGCGCGGCCCCGACGCGGGAAGGTGCCGCGCAGCCCTTCTGGCGTCCCTACTGCGCGATGGGCCACGATGGCCCCTGGCTTCACATCATGGCCCATTGGACTGGGCCATCCCCATTGGGGCCCGCCAGGCCCATTGGACTGGGCCATCCCCATTGGTGCCCGCCAGGCCCATTGGGACAGGTCCAGTACAAAAAACAATGTTGTTGAATTGTATTTTTTAAATTTGTGAGAAATGTTATTTAAAAGATTTTTTTATAATATTGTTTTAACTACCTTATTAGTTATTTATAAATCTTTTTTTATGTGTTAGGTTTTGCGGTTCTCGACTATTTGGATTGGAAGCTGTTACTGGTGTTGATATCAGACTCTATCGGTGAGTTATTAATTGGTGGTGATAATTGTTTTATTATGTACTCTAATGATGTTAAAATGTAATTAATAGTAAATTTTATGTGATAAATGATTATGAGATGTTTGTGATTAACAATACTCTGTAGTTTATATTAAATCTTATATCGATTTGTTAAATAATCAATGTTGTTAAATGTTTAATATTTGATAATTTATTTTATTTTATTATAATATTTAATGTTATTGCAATAATTTAGTTAATTTGTTTTATATTAATTAAGTTTATAATATTATTTATTATTATATTTAATTTTTGTGAAATTAATCTTTGTATTTATGATGATTTCATTTTTGTACAATAAACGTTATTGTTTATTGTTATATGATTTTAGTTTGAAATATTGATGATATTACTTATGATGATTTAGTAGTTTTGTTTGTAGATCTTATTTGAATTCTTATTAATATTTCAAAAAGTTTAAATTTGGAGACAGAGAAAATGCAGAACGAAAGAAGTTGGATGTATAAGAAGAACTTATCTGATCGTCGGGGTTTAACTGATGAATTTATATTTGGGTTGGAGCAATTTTTACATTTTGCTTGTACTCAAGTTGATTTTCTGGATGGGAATAAGCTAAGGTGTCCGTGTAGAAGGTGTCGGAATGGTAAATTTTTGGAGTATGATAAAGTTAGGGAATATCTTTGTAGAGTTTGTTTTACCCCGAATTACTATAATTGGACATGCCATGGTGAACCATTCATTTCTGATGAAGAGTTTGGACGAAATAGACAATTCTCAGTTAGTGGGGATCGGAGTTATTATGAACAATTGAATCCGTATCAGAGGATGGTAATTGATGCAGTGGGTCCGAATTTTGTTCCTGATCCAAGCGCTGGAAGTTCTAGTTTTGCTCCAACATTTGAACATGGGTATACTAGTTATGCATCACCATTGGAGGAGGTAGAAGTAGTAGGTGTTGATCAGAATCTATCAAATGAATCATCTCTCCAATTTCAGGAAGTCTTAAGAGTTGCAGATGAACCTTTGTGGGCTGGTTGTGATAGCCATACGAAACTATCTCTAACCGCAAGATTGTTGAATGTCAAGGCAGAGCATAATGTGTCTGAGAATTGTTTTAATGATTTTGTTCAAGTTATTGGAGAAGTATTGCCGCGTGATCATATTATGCCCAATGACTTCTATAGTATGAAAAAGCTTGTGAAAGAATTAGGTCTTCCAGTACAGAGAACAGATGTTTGCAGAGATGCTTGTATGCTATTTTGGGGAGATGACAAAGAAGCAGAATTTTGTAAATTTTGTAATCAAAGTAGATACAAGAATTCTCGGAGGTCGGGTCGTAATCAGCAGCGTAAATCATACAGACAAATGTTTTATTTGCCTTTAACTCCTAGGTTACAAAGACTTTATGCATCTGAGACCACAGCTAAACACATGACCTGGCATGCAAATCATGAAACAGAAGAGGGGTTAATGTGTCATCCTTCAGATGCAGAAGCGTGGAAATATTTTGATAGAACATATCCTGAGTTCGCGAGAGAGACTCGAAATATTAGATTAGGTCTTTGTGCTGATGGATTTGCACCATTTGGCAAATCAGGAAGAAATTATTCATGTTGGCCAGTTATCTTAACTCCGTATAATTTTTCACCCGGTATGTGTATGAAGGCACCGTATATGTTTTTAACATTGGTTGTGCCTGACCCGCAAAATCCAAAGAAATTAATAGATGTTTACATGCAACCATTGATTGCGGAGTTGAAACAACTATGGGATGAAGGTGTTCCTACATATGATGTTCATACTAATCAGATGTTTGTAATGAAGGCTGCTCTTCTTTGGACCATTAATGATTTTCCTGCGTATGGTATGTTATCAGGATGGAGTACCGCAGGGATTTTAGGATGTCCAATTTGTTTGGAGAGATCAAAATCATTCAGATTGAAACATGGGAAGAAAGCGAGTTATTTTGATTGCCACAGACAATTTTTACCGTTAAATCATAAATTCAGAAGAAATAAAGAAGAATTCACAAAGAATAGAAATGAAAGAACACCTCCTCCACTGAGATTAACCGGTGAACAAATTTGGCATAGAGTCATTAACTTTCCATCTGTTATTGAAGAGCCACATGGTACAACATATGGCTATGGACATTCGCATAAATGGACTAAACGAAGTTTATTTTGGAATTTACCGTATTGGAAGACACTGTTGGTTCATCATAATCTCGATGTAATGCATATCGAGAAGAATGTCTTTGATAATCTGATAAATACAGTGATGGATATCACTGGGAAAACGAAAGACAACTTGAATGCAAGAAAAGATTTGCGACTCATTTGTAAACGACCCACTCTTGATGTCGATGAAAGTAGTAGGGGACCAAAACCGAAGGCAGTTTATACATTGAATAAGGATCAGAAACGGCTTGTTTGTGAATGGTTGAAATCATTGAGATTTCCTGATGGTTATGTCTCAAATCTTGGAAGATGTGTCGATTTAAAGGAATGCAAGTTAATTGGTTTGAAAAGTCATGATTGTCATATATTTATGGAAAGATTAATTCCTATTACTTTTAAGGAACTCTTACCGAATTTTGTTTGGGGTGCCATTACGGAGCTAAGTATTTTTCTTCATGATATTTGCTCGACCGTGTTGAAACATTCACACATGGAGATGTTAGAGAGAGAGATTCCAATAATTTTGTGTAATTTAGAAAGGATTTTTCCCCCGTCATTTTTTGATTCCATGGAACATCTTTTGGTTCACTTGCCATATGAGGCGAAAGTTGGAGGTCCTGTCCAATTTAGATGGATGTATCCATTTGAAATGTGAGTTTTTCATCTTTTTTTCTTCGTTATGAAGGCATATAAATTTCGTAATTTCATTACATATAAATTTCTAAAACATTTTGTTTTATTACAATTAGATTCCTATATCATTTGAAGAAGAAAGTTAAAAATAAGGCACGTGTTGAAGCCTCTATTGTCAATGCATATATTGTGGAGGAAGTAACAACGTTTGCATCGTATTATTTTGAGCCTCACGTTCAGTGCAAGAGGCGGAGACCGGGAAGAAATGATGAGGGTTCTATTGATCCAAATGAGAATTCATTCTCAATTTTTAACTACCTTGGTCGACCAAGTGGATCATGTAAGCGTAGATATTTAACTGATCAAGAATGGAGGGCAGCCCACACATATATTTTACTGAACTGTCCAGAAGTGACACCATTTTTCGAGTGAGTGTATATTTTTTATTTTATATATTTCTTATGTCGTACATTATGTGTGATAAATATTATTTCCTTTGATGGTAGAATTTTCCAAAACGTATATTCTCAACTTTCGAGACATGAGTTTGATCGTTACTGCGATGAAGAATTTGCACCATGGTTCAAAAAATATGTAAGTTGACTATCAATTATTTAAATATTTATGTTAAAATATTTTAACATATTTACTTAACTTTAGGTCCATGATAATCAAGCTCAACTTCAGCAAGAATTGTTAATCCATCTGTCATGGGGTCCAAAAGCAATGGTACGAACTTGGCCATCCTATTTTATAAACGGGTATAAATTTCATACTGAAGAATATGGAGTGGGCAAAACGACAATGAATAGTGGAGTTTGCGTTCAGTCATCCAATGATGGTGGAGGTCAAAATGATTTTTATGGTTTGTTGGATGAAATCGTTGAGGTAGAGTACCCTGGTCCAGCATTACGGGTTGTTTTATTTATGTGTCACTGGTTTGACCCTGTGAAAGGGATGAAAGTGCATCCACAGTTTAATTTGGTTGAAATAAATCATAAAAAATTGTATAAAAGATATGAACCATTTGTGTTGGCACAACAAACGATTCAATTATTTTATGCTTCATATCCTAGTTTGAAACGTGACAAAATTGATTTGTGGGCTGTTTTTAAAACGAAAGCACGGAAAAAATTGAAGAACATTGGGAAGAAACAACATATCAACAAGAGCAAGTTGTCAATACAGTTCAGACCGAGGAATATAATATTCCAACGTTACGAGATCCTAGCGGAGTAGTGATAGATGTGGATACAAGTGAAATTCATGAAGAAGATGATGAAGAATCTAATTTTGAGACAAATGATGAGGATGAGGATTCTGATGAAGATGATGAAGAGGATGATGAAAATGATGTTGAAGAATCTAATTTTGAGACGCATGATGACGATGAGGATGACAATGACGATTATGATTTTTGTTGACGGGTAAATTTTGTTCTCTTCATATAATAAAAATCATATATTTATCTTGATATATGATAATATTTTTCTTTTAAGTGGGTAAGTTAGTCGACACGTATTTTTTGCAAATTTCTTAAAAAAAATTCTTGTTTATTTACATTCTTATTCTTAAATTTATATATTGAATTTGTTAATATACTATCTTTTTTTTTGTATAGGTCATTCAAGAAAATTTCTTCACATATTGGTACCTTGTTTCGTCGGAAATAATTTATCAAATTAAATATGGTAAGTTTATTCATGTTCTTAATTATGTATATGATGAATATGCAAATTACATTTTTTTGTTTAAATTGTAATATGGTAGACAGTTTCGACGTGGCGGCCATAGATGCAATTCGGATGGAAATTCACGCTCTTCACCATCGCAGTCCGCTTCGGCAGCTTCGCAATCGCATTCCCTTGCCGGCAACGTACCTTCGCCTCCCCCTTCTGTTGCAGGCCCTTCACACTCTCAACACATCGCTAGCAATGTACCTTCAGCGGTCCCTTCGGTGGAACAGTTGCATGCCGATAGAGAAGACAATCGAGAGATAATAGCCCCATATGGAGATTCGTAAATACTAAATTTTAATTTTGTAAATGTATTATTTCTTTTATTTATGAAATAATTTCTTCTTTTAACTATCATATTTATTTAACATTGTTTGTTTGAAACTTTACGATAGATTTACAAATTTTGTACATGTTATTCACGAGCTGAATAGAATTGTGAATAATCATTGGGGAGGGGCTTCGATGTCTTACACAAGCACTCCGGATGAAACAAAAGAACTATGGTGGAACGAGTTTAAGGTAAGTTATCCCAATCAGTTTATATATGAAATGAAGTTAATAGCTTTATAAGTTATTGCTTGCTTTCCATTGCAGCGAGTATTCACTTGGGACGAGACTGAAGAATTGGAAGTAAGAAGGATTTGGAAGAAAAAATGTGGCGATCACATTCGACACGTTTTAAATCATGCAAAGAGACATGCAAAAAAGCCCAACTGCATCACCGAGCAAAATTGGGGCAGGATTCTTAATTTTTGGGAATCGGAGGAGAGTCAACGAAGAAGTGAGCAAAATAAAAAAAATCGAGTTTATAATTCAGGGGAATCGTCTGCGACGTATGCGGGAGGCTCGATCACTATCGGTGAACATAAAAATAGATTGGTAATTTTATACAAATATTAATTTTTTTTATCTACTTTAAAGTATATCATTATTTGTAATAGTATTTTTTTATTTTAGGCAAAGGAAATAGGGACCGAGCCTTCATTCATAGATACTTTCACGCGCACATTTCAGAAAAAAGACAAGACTTGGAGCGGGGAGAGAGTTAGAGCAATTAAGGTATGTAATTTCAATTTTTCCAATTACTTTATCTACATTTTCAATGTTGATATGAATATTTTATGTTGAGCATATCATAACGATGTATGAAGATGATTTCTTTATGTTAGTCTCTCCCAAGTTTATTTTTATAGTTGACTTGATTCTTTGATTTCTAATGAATTACTTGTTACAGATTCTCTTTTATTTTTTTTCCCTAAAATTTCAACTTATTCAATGTTAATATGAATGTTCATAATTTAGATCCTATATGGTGTCATGATTTATGTTACAAAATTTTTTATTTTCCTTGATTATGTGTTTGAATTATAATGTTATTGTAAATTTATTTTAATTGTTCTCATGACAATGTAGGAGAAATATGACGAGCTAGCATGTAGAAATTCGAGTGCTAGTGATGATGCTGGCGGATCTGAGCCATCTGTTGATAACATGAATACATGGCTTGAGGTGACTGGTGGACGAAAAGGGAGTAGAGTAGTTGGGTTAGGTTCTTTGAGCAGAACATACAAAAACGCCGGTTTATCTTCTTCCACACCACCAGCAGTTAGAGCACAAATAAATCAATTGAATGAAGATGTGAGCCAATTGAAGGACTTGCTACTGCAAAGAGATCAGGCATTCAGTGAACTTCAAGCAAAGCACACGCAAGAATTGCACGAGGTCCGCATGCAACAAATGTTAATCATGCAGCATTTTCAGTTATTCTCCGCTCCAAATCAGATTCCCCCTTCTATTTCTCCTCCTGATAATGCTTGCGATGGTGATGAGGGTGTTGGTGATGAGGGTGATGATTTTTTTGATGATGATGATGATGATGGTGATGGTGGAGGTCATACTTGAGATTGTGAACTGTTATGTTACTGTTATATTGATTTTTTTTTTGTATGGTTTTTGATAATTCGATATTTAGTTTTGATGTTGCATTTTGGTTAGATATTATAAATATGATTGGTTGTTACATTTTTAATTTTTTGATCTTATTGAATAGATAGTTATAATTATGAGTATAGATTGTTTAAATTTTATATTAAAAATGATTTGGATGATAATATTGTTGATAAGGTTGGGTGAGCACGTAAATTTTGTCCAAATATTATAATAGAATTTTTATTCGTTGTAAAACATATAATATTCGTGACAAATTTAGCAACAAATATTGTTTCGTCGCAAAAATTTGGGACAAAATAAGATTCGTCGCAATTTTGCAACAAAATAGTATTCGTCGCAAAATAATTTGCGACGAAATAATATTCGTTGCTAACTTTTGCGACGAATTTAGCAACGAATAATTATTCGTCGCAAAGTTTGCAATAAAATTTTTTTGTTGGAAATTTGCGACGAAAACTTTTTCGTCGCGAAATTTGCGACGAAAGTAAATTCGTCGGACATTTTGCGACGAAAAAATATTCATCGCAAATTTTGCGACGAATATTTTTTCGTCGCAAATGTCGTTGTAATTTTGCGACGAATATTTTTTCGTCGCAAATGTCGTTGTAAATTTGCGACAAATTTTCGAACATATAAATATTTGTTGCAAATTTTTGCGACGAATAATTAATTTTTCGTCCCAAATTTTTGCGACAACTTATTAGCGACGAAAAAATATTTGTTGCAAAATTCGTCGCAAATGTGTTTTCCGACGAATTTTTCTTCCAATTTAGTCCCAAATTTTGTTGTAAATTTTGTCTTTTTTTGTAGTGAATATAATGAATGACTTAAATCACTAGATGTATAACTAGATATGAAAGGCAAAGGCACTTATTTAGATTATACGAGTGAAATATTTTTTGTAACTTCATATTCAAAATATTTCATATCTGATATATTTTCAAGTATTACATTCTTGCAAGCACCAATCCCTTTTTTTACTAATTTTCAGAAGATGAGTCATTACACTCTTGTATATCACTTGTTTTCTCTGCTGCAGAAATTACATAACCGCTGCAATTATCCCGCCATCTCTTTTTTTTTCAATTTTAGTCATATATTTCCATAAAGGTCATATCTTAAAGGGATGCATCATTTTGGAGAAAAGCTGTTAATAATGAAATGGATTCCATTTTATCAAACAATATCATTGCGATTATCAAACAATTCCATTTTAAAATACCCTTGTATAGTTTAAAGCAAATACCAAAGCAATAACATGAATGATTTAACTCAATGATTTTGTAATATCGTTTCAAATATAATAACATGGATAAATGCATTTATTCTAAATTCACAAATAAATAGAGTGTAACTGTTTATACATTGATGATCTACTTATTATAGAAAATGATCAGTTGGTTTACAAAATCCTTGAATTCTTAGTTACCGAATTCAACTATGTTGCGTGACAATTAAGATGTCCAAAGATTTGGTTAACATGCCTATTGGACAACTCACCGGTTCTTTGCAAGCCCATGAAACGAGTCTAAGCAAACCAAAGCAAGAATTGATGGAGCAACCTTTACAATTGAAGTTTTCTTTGAAAGAGAAAGAAGATAATTAAGAGAAAGGTTCTGGAGGGCAAGGTCATGGAAAAGGAAGAGGAGACTATCATCCTCATAACAAAATGAAGGAAGTTAAGAGTTCAAACACATAAGAGGACATGGAAGAGAACATAATTTCAAATAAAATTGGAGGTACGATAAATCAAAAACTGAATGCTATAATTGTCATAAGTTTGTTTATTTTGTTCAGGAGTAGGAATTTTTCAAATGAAATTGAAGAAAAGCATGAAGATAGTGAGCTATATTTACTTTTTGCACTCAAATTTGAAAAAGAGGAAAAAAAATGGGTAGTATCTTGATAGTGGTGCAAGCAATCATATATGTGGGAAGAAGAGATTCTTTGTTGAGATTATTGAGTTTGTGTATGGTATCATCACTCTTGGAAACAACTTCAAAGCTCTGATGAAAAGAAAAAATACAATTTTGAATCGATTGAAAGATAGTAGGTATCAATTTATTTCAAATATTTATTATGTGTCTAAAATGAAAAATAATGTTTTGAGCTTAGGACAACTCTTGGAAAAGTGCTATGATATTCATTTGAAAAACTATTTTTTGACTATTAATCATAAAAATGGGAGGTAGATTGTTAAGTTGCATATGAGAAAAAATCGTTTGTTTGTGGTTGATATTCAAAATGGTGTGGCTAATTCTTTGAAAAGTAATGTAAAAGATTTTTCTTGGCTCTGGCATTTGAGACTAGGGCATCTAAATTTTTGGAGATCTCAAATTGATGAGCAACAAGAAGATGGTGAAAGAGTTACCACATATTAATCATCCAGACTAATTTTATGAAGGGAGTTCATTTGGTATACAAACAATGAGTTGTTTTCCAAAGCAAGGTATAATAAGTGAGCCACTTATACTTATCCACTATGATATGTACAAACCCATCAAGCCATCTTCTTTTGGTAAAAGTAATTACTTTATATTATTAACCGATGATTTTAGTAGAAAATTTTGGATTTATTTTTTTAAAGAAAAATTTGAAATATTTAAGGTTTTCGAAAAATTTGAAAGCACTTGTTGAAAATAAAGGCGGGCATAAAATTAAAGCTATCCACTTGGATCGAGGAAGAGAGTTTATTTTCAATGAATTCAAGATTTTTTGTGAAGAGAATGATAACAATAATACTATAACAATTCCAAAATCTACACAACAAAATGCATGTATTGATAGAAAGAATTGGATCATCCTCAACATGACATGGAGCATGATGAAGAACAAAAATATGTCCAAAGAATTTTGGGCCGAAATAGTTGCATGTGCAATTTACTTGTTGAAATAGTGTCGGAGTATAAGTGTTCATGGCATCACGTCCTAAGAAGTTTGGAGCAAAATCTAGCCAATTGTTCATCTTTTGAGAGTGTTCGAAAACATTGTATATACATATATACCGGATGAGAAGCAGTCAATATTGAGAAGTTTATATTCATAAGATCTAAACTCTAAAGACCACAAGTTCTTCAATCCAACCAATAGCAAGATTGTGATAAATAGAGATGTAAAGTTCAATAAAGAAATGATATGAAAATGAAATGCTCGAAAAGAAAAGTACAATTTCTTTCAAATCATTGATGATGAAAAGGATAAAAAAAACTACAAAATAGCTAATATCACTTACTCCTTAACGTCCATCATTTCTAGAAGAAAATTCAAGTGAAAGGTCACAAAATAAATTTAAAAGCATCCAACAGCTATATGAAGTAACCCAAGGGGTAACTAATAATTTTTGTCTTCTTGCTGATTGTAAACCTCTAGGTCTTGAGGAGGCTACCCAAGACACAAGATGAAGAATGCTATGAATGAAGAGATCAAAGCTATTTTGAAGAATGACACTTCAAAGCTTGTTGCACTTCCGAAAAGCGATAAACTCATCGATGTTGAATTGGTTTACAAAACAAAGAAGCATATCAAACGAATGGTGGAAAAGTTCAAAACTATATTAGTGGCAAAAGGTTACAAACAAAAGGTTGGCATAGACTGTGATGAAACTTTTGCACCTATGGCTTGCATAGAGACCATCCGCTTGATCATTTCATTAGATGCCCACCTTCATTGGAAGATCTACGCTAAAGAAGAGGGTATTTTCATCTACCAAAAAGGCTACATTAAAAAGTTTCGAAGAAATTTGGTACTGCAAATTGTGATTCGATTGCTACACCTGTAAAATATGGTGAAAAAATTATCCAAATTCAATGATTCAAAAAATGTGAATCTGACTTATTTAAAGAGACTTGTTGGTTGTCTACGTTATTTGACTTGTACAAGGCCCGACATTTTTTTTTCGGAGTTGGACTCATAAGTTGTTTCATGGAAACTCTTACAATAATTCAATAGAAAGTGGCTAAAAGATATTACTGTATCTTAAAGGTGTGCTTGACATTGGTTTACTTTATACCCATTTTAACAATTTCAACCTTTTGGATTATAATGACAATGATTAGACGAGAAATGTTGATGAAAGAAAGAGTACCAGTGGGTTTGTTTTTTCCATTAGTGATATGCCTTTTTGTAAGATCTCGTCTTGAGAAATCATTAAAATATGGATTTGCATTTATGTTTTTTTATTTTGTCAAGTGCATTTAAATTTTTCGTATTACACTATACTAAAATTTGTTGATTTTTTATGTGCGATCCATATTTTGATTTCTTATGTTTATAATTTTGCCCATAGGTTGAGCATATTAAAATTAGTATGGACCAGCAAGATATATCAACAAATGAGAATGGTTTGAATAAAACACAAAAGAATTGAATTAGGGTTTGGTATGTGACCCACAAAGAAACAAATGCCACAAAATCACATGATATAGCATACCATCCTCCTTCCTTGACACCTCACTAGGCTTGCTTAAGTGGGGGTCCCACATCCTACTTACATAGATAGAGAGGGAGGAAGGGAGTGTGAAAAACAGAGAGACAACTTATCTCACACTTTTCTATTTCTAAAAACCCAAATCTCAAGTTTTATTTTTCTTTCACAAAAATTCAATTCAAATTCCATTAAAAATTGAAATAAGCAACCACTGTCTATATACAACTTATATATAATCTTTGGGAAGCACAATGGTGTGTAGAGAACATAAAAAGCAACATTGGAATCCAAAGAAATTTTGAAGAGGAAAAGTTATGAAATTTAAAGAAAAATTACAAATTTAAGGCAAGTACTATACTTATGTATGTTTAATTGATGTTTAAAGTTCATATATAACATGTTGTTTCATGTGGTTATGATATTAGAACAAAAATGAAATAGATTAGGAAAGAAAAAAATAATATTTTTGAATATAAAAGAATGGAAAACTATGAATTATGCATGCCAGAGAGATTGACCTTATTTCAGTTTTTAGTTTATAACATTTTTCTATACTACTGCAAATTGAATGAGATTTCTTTCTAATGAAATTAGGTTTTCATAACTTTAAAATGACATATGATTCGAAAAATTTTACTGAGAATTAAATTTTTAATGATTTTTTAAAGTGATATTTTTTTTGTAGAAAACTACTCTATTTATATCTTGTTTTAGATTTGAATTTTGTTTCAATTTTAAGCTATATTCTAAGCTGAATTAAGTTGAGCATTGATGTTAATTTTGTTAAAATTGCTCATGCTATGTTGTGTATTTCGGAATATAACTTTGATTGTTTTGAGTATTCTTGTATGATTAAAACTGAATCTAGTTATAATTATAAAAGTTATAAATATATTTTATTTTTAAGTGACAGTTAGAATCATCTCAGTTTGATAATTAACACTTTTAATAAAACCCGTTTGTATTGGAAATTTATTAAAATAGTTTTTGATGTATAATGTGTTGCTAACTATATAGCATACATAATTATGATATTTGATTGTAATTTTTGTGTAAATCTTTATGATAAGTGATAGTTTTAGTTTGTAACACTGCACAAAAAAAAAAAAAAAAAAAAAAAAAAAAAGTCAAAATTAGGGCTTAAAGCCCTAATTCTTTTTAATTTTCTCTCTCTCTCTCTCTCTCTCTCTCTCTCTCTCTCTCTCTCTCCCTCCCTCTTTCCCCCTTCTCTCTTTTTCTTCTCCGCCGCGGCCGCTACTCTCCTCCTCCGCCGCCCACCGCCTCGCCTTCCTCCCGCGATCGCCGCCGCTGCAGCGCCTCCCGTGAGCAGCCTCTCTCCTCCGCGCAGCGCGATCTCCTACGAGCTGCGCTAGCCCAGCCGAGTGCGCGACTGTCCGAGCGCTCCACTGCACGAGCCCACGCCTGCTCGGGAGCTCACTTGCGCACCCCGCTCCAGCGCTTCACCCTCTGCACAGCGCACATTCGCGCGATCTCCTGCGAACGCTGCCACCTCGAGCCATCGCGAGCCTTGTGCGCGATCTCCCGTGAGCCAGCACGAGCTAGCGTGCGACCCAGCTCGCGACCCAGCGCGAGCTAGCGCACGAGCCAACGCGCGACCCAGCTCGCGTCCCAGCACGAGCCAGCGCGTGACCCAGCTCGCGACCCAGCGCGAGCTAGCGCACGAGCCAGCGCGCGACCCAACTCGCGACCCAGAGCGAGCCCTAGCCCGTGAGCGGGCCAGCCCACCAGCGGCCCAAGGCCCAGTCCAGCCGCGGCCCACTGCATCCCGCGAAGCCCGCTGCGGCCAGCAAGCCGGGCTGAGAGCCCGTGAGACACCAGCGGGCCAGCCCGCTAGCAGCCAGCCCACCGGCCCGCGAGCCCGCGACCGGCTTTCCCCTTCGAGAGCTCACCTGCATCTTCTGTACGGCAGGTAACGACTGTATTGGTTGAAGTTCTATGGTTTGCTGTTAGAAATTTAGTGGTTTCTAATACATCTGAAGTTTGGGAAATATTACAGGTTTTAAACTAACCCGACGGGCGAACGACAGCTAGGTCTGACACCCGAGGAACCCTAGGTGAGAGATGAATAAATTTTATTGATAGAATCCCTTATTAGGGTTTTAATCGCTATAAATTTGACGATTTGATTAGGTTTGTCTTTTGGAGAGTCGTTGAAAAATAGGGAGTGACCACCCTCCCTAGATAAGTGAGTGGGACTCTAATCTCTTGCATAAATAGTAAAACGTATTTTCTGTCACATTTTCGATAAAACATGCTTTGGTATGCATTCGTTGACGTGTGATATTAAATTTAAAAATCTGTTTTGTGATTTTTGGAGTGTCTTGAATTATATTTACAATGACTATGCATCCATGGTTTGAGATGAATCAATAATTGTGCCATTATTTGAAAATGTATAAATTTCATTTTATACCAATGTATTGATATGCTGTTTTGAAATGAATTTGATGAGACGTATTGGCACGCAAATTTAAAAATATTTTTGATGAACTATGTGGGTTGGATGCCTACTAGTTGTGCGATGATGTGATGATACTCGTGGAACGTTGTGCCCTGGGACGTTGTGCCCTTGTGATATTATGGGACGTTGTGCCCTTGTGATACTATGATGATTCCGTAGCTACGAAGGGCGTTTGTAGAGGCACGGGTTGCCCGGATACGCTTCTGCAGGAGGTATCCGCAAACGTCATTTATTCTAAAGGCTATAGGCGCGGCCGGTTGAACCCACGTAGGGGGAGGACGTGTGTGACGCCACCGTCTAGCACCGGGCGGGGTCCTATACACGTTGATGAGTTGGCCCCAGCGAGCTCATGGCCAACGTCGGGGTAGAGAGCGTTTCAAAGTCTATGCATAATAAAACCCCCGACGCGCCTGTCCTTGGTCACGGTTGACCTTTGCCAGGACTATTTTTGGCTCGCTCTGACATTACTTGATTTTAAATGGATGCATACATGCTTGCTATCGTGTGTTTGATTAAATGATTTCAAAATGATAAATATATCATGTTTTGCTGCGAAGTGTAAATTGTTGTTTCGAATGATATTATTTGACACTCCAATTGTTCACCTATGCTATTTATGCTTGATATTACCCCCCTCACTCACTGAGTATCTTCCCATGATACTCACCCCTCTATTTTCTCTCCTCAGACAGGTTGATTGTGATAGAGCGACGCTATAGGCTCTAGAGCGGAGTTGGTATTTTCGACGGTGAGATTTATTTCTAATTTAGTTTTGACCCTGCGAGGTCTTGACATGGAGGTCCGTAGTTGGCCATGTACTTATTTTGGGATGACTGTATAGTTTAACTCTCATATTTCATTTGCATTGAGGCGATTGTACGTACTTGAACGTTACTTGGGAAATGTGATATATATTGTATAAACTTAGGTCCGCTCGATATAGCGGCTGCTCATGCTCTAGTTGGGCATGACAGTAGAGGTCTGTGGCTAGGTTTGTTTATAGCCTTGCGTTGTTCTGAATGTTGGCTGTGGTGTTTGTTGATTTTGGAGAGGCCGGGATGGCCATTTGTGTATTGTACAGGATGATTTGGATTATACAGGTATAATTGTACATGGGAAACCTCCGATTTATGGGGAGGTTCTGTCCAATTTTCTGTAAAAATACAGCCGGCATTCAGGGGCAACGGGCGGCTGTTCACGATCCCGGTTTGGGGCGTGACATAGTTGATATAATATTTTGGGAATTACAAAAAGTATATAAAAAGAAAACGTGATCTTAAAATTTGCCTCCGAGAGCTTTGCAAAGCTTACGGGTGAACCTTGAGAAGCATGATTGGGATATATAGCTCCAAAAACTTTGCGAAACCTGTTGGTGAAACTCGATTAGTATGGTTTGAGTATCTAGTTGAGAAAACTTTACGAAACCTAAGGGCAAAGTTTGAAAGGCATGGTTGGGGTATATAGTTTTTTAAACTTTGCAAAGTTTGCAAATAAAATTTGAAGAGTATGGTTGGGGTATATAGTTCCAAAAACTTTACAAAGTCTACTAGTTAAGATTGAGGAGGACGGTTGTTATATCTATATATATTTTTGAAAGTTTTGTAAAACCTATAGGTGAAACTTGAGAAGTATGATTGATATATATAGTTCCAAAAGTTTTATGAAACCTATGAGCGAAACTTGAGAAATTGGAATCATCTCAATTTGAGAACTGTGATTCAAATTATAGCACTTTTAATAAAATTCGTTTGTGTTGGAAATTTATTGAAATAATTTTTTATGTATAATGAGTTGCTAAACTATATAGCATACATAATTATGATATTTGATTGTAATTTTTGTGTAAATCTTTATGATAAGTGATAGTTTTAGTTTGTAACACTGCACAAAAAAAAAAAAAAAAAAAAAAAAGTCAAAATTAGGGCTTAAAGCCCTAATTCTTTTTAATTTTCTCTCTCTCTCTCTCTCTCTCTCTCTCTCTCTCTCTCTCTCTCTCTCTCTCTCTCCCTCCCTCTTTCCCCCTTCTCTCTTTTTCTTCTCCGCCGCGGCCGCTACTCTCCTCCTCCGCCGCCCACCGCCTCGCCTTCCTCCCGCGATCGCCGCCGCTGCAGCGCCTCCCGTGAGCAGCCTCTCTCCTCCGCGCAGCGCGATCTCCTACGAGCTGCGCTAGCCCAGCCGAGTGCGCGACTGTCCGAGCGCTCCACTGCACGAGCCCACGCCTGCTCGGGAGCTCACTTGCGCACCCCGCTCCAGCGCTTCACCCTCTGCACAGCGCACATTCGCGCGATCTCCTGCGAACGCTGCCACCTCGAGCCATCGCGAGCCTTGTGCGCGATCTCCCGTGAGCCAGCACGAGCTAGCGTGCGACCCAGCTCGCGACCCAGCGCGAGCTAGCGCACGAGCCAACGCGCGACCCAGCTCGTGTCCCAGCACGAGCCAGCGCGTGACCCAGCTCGCGACCCAGCGCGAGCTAGCGCACGAGCCAGCGCGCGACCCAACTCGCGACCCAGAGCGAGCCCTAGCCCGTGAGCGGGCCAGCCCACCAGCGGCCCAAGGCCCAGTCCAGCCGCGGCCCACTGCATCCCGCGAAGCCCGCTGCGGCCAGCAAGCCGGGCTGAGAGCCCGTGAGCCACCAGCGGGCCAGCCCGCTAGCAGCCAGCCCACCGGCCCGCGAGCCCGTGAATGCCCGCGAGCCCGCGACCGGCTTTCCCCTTCGAGAGCTCACCTGCATCTTCTGTACGGCAGGTAACGACTGTATTGGTTGAAGTTCTATGGTTTGCTGTTAGAAATTTAGTGGTTTCTAATACATCTGAAGTTTGGGAAATATTACAGGTTTTAAACTAACCCGACGGACGAACGACAGCTAGGTCTGACACCCGAGGAACCCTAGGTGAGAGATGAATAAATTTTATTGATAGAATCCCTTATTAGGGTTTTAATCGCTATAAATTTGACGATTTGATTAGGTTTGTCTTTTGGAGAGTCGTTGAAAAATAGGGAGTGACCACCCTCCCTAGATAAGTGAGTGGGACTCTAATCTCTTGCATAAATAGTAAAACGTATTTTCTGTCACATTTTCGATAAAACATGCTTTGGTATGCATTCGTTGACGTGTGATATTAAATTTAAAAATCTGTTTTGTGATTTTTGGAGTGTCTTGAATTATATTTACAATGACTATGCATCCATGGTTTGAGATGAATCAATAATTGTGCCATTATTTGAAAATGTATAAATTTCATTTTATACCAATGTATTGATATGCTGTTTTGAAATGAATTTGATGAGACGTATTGGCACGCAAATTTAAAAATATTTTTGATGAACTATGTGGGTTGGATGCCTACTAGTTGTGCGATGATGTGATGATACTCGTGGAACGTTGTGCCCTGGGACGTTGTGCCCTTGTGATATTATGGGACGTTGTGCCCTTGTGATACTATGATGATTCCGTAGCTACGAAGGGCGTTTGTAGAGGCACGGGTTGCCCGGATACGCTTCTGCAGGAGGTATCCGCAAACGTCATTTATTCTAAAGGCTATAGGCGCGGCCGGTTGAACCCACGTAGGGGGAGGACGTGTGTGACGCCACCGTCTAGCACCGGGCGGGGTCCTATACACGTTGATGAGTTGGCCCCAGCGAGCTCATGGCCAACGTCGGGGTAGAGAGCGTTTCAAAGTCTATGCATAATAAAACCCCCGACGCGCCTGTCCTTGGTCACGGTTGACCTTTGCCAGGACTATTTTTGGCTCGCTCTGACATTACTTGATTTTAAATGGATGCATACATGCTTGCTATCGTGTGTTTGATTAAATGATTTCAAAATGATAAATATATCATGTTTTGCTGCGAAGTGTAAATTGTTGTTTCGAATGATATTATTTGACACTCCAATTGTTCACCTATGCTATTTATGCTTGATATTACCCCCCTCACTCACTGAGTATCTTCCCATGATACTCACCCCTCTATTTTCTCTCCTCAGACAGGTTGATTGTGATAGAGCGACGCTATAGGCTCTAGAGCGGAGTTGGTATTTTCGACGGTGAGATTTATTTCTAATTTAGTTTTGACCCTGCGAGGTCTTGACATGGAGGTCCGTAGTTGGCCATGTACTTATTTTGGGATGACTGTATAGTTTAACTCTCATATTTCATTTGCATTGAGGCGATTGTACGTACTTGAACGTTACTTGGGAAATGTGATATATATTGTATAAACTTAGGTCCGCTCGATATAGCGGCTGCTCATGCTCTAGTTGGGCATGACAGTAGAGGTCTGTGGCTAGGTTTGTTTATAGCCTTGCGTTGTTCTGAATGTTGGCTGTGGTGTTTGTTGATTTTGGAGAGGCCGGGATGGCCATTTGTGTATTGTACAGGATGATTTGGATTATACAGGTATAATTGTACATGGGAAACCTCCGATTTATGGGGAGGTTCTGTCCAATTTTCTGTAAAAATACAGCCGGCATTCAGGGGCAACGGGCGGCTGTTCACGATCCCGGTTTGGGGCGTGACATAGTTGATATAATATTTTGGGAATTACAAAAAGTATATAAAAAGAAAACGTGATCTTAAAATTTGCCTCCGAGAGCTTTGCAAAGCTTACGGGTGAACCTTGAGAAGCATGATTGGGATATATAGCTCCAAAAACTTTGCGAAATCTGTTGGTGAAACTCGATTAGTATGGTTTGAGTATCTAGTTGAGAAAACTTTACGAAACCTAAGGGCAAAGTTTGAAAGGCATGGTTGGGGTATATAGTTTTTTAAACTTTGCAAAGTTTGCAAATAAAATTTGAAGAGTATGGTTGGGGTATATAGTTCCAAAAACTTTACAAAGTCTACTAGTTAAGATTGAGGAGGACGGTTGTTATATCTATATATATTTTTGAAAGTTTTGTAAAACCTATAGGTGAAACTTGAGAAGTATGATTGATATATATAGTTCCAAAAGTTTTATGAAACCTATGAGCGAAACTTGAGAAATTGGAATCATCTCAATTTGAGAACTGTGATTCAAATTATAGCACTTTTAATAAAATTCGTTTGTGTTGGAAATTTATTGAAATAATTTTTTATGTATAATGAGTTGCTAAACTATATAGTATACATAATTGTGATATTTGATTGCAATTTTTATGCAAATTTTTATGATAAGTGATGGTTTTAGTGGTTATAATATTTTGGGAATTACAAAAATATATATATAAAAAGAAAACGTGATCATAAAAATTACCTCCGAGAATTTTGCAAAGCTTACGGATGAACCTTGAGGAGCATGATTGGAATAACAGTTCCGAAAACTTTACGAAACATGGTGAAACTTTATCAGCATGGCTCGAGTATTTAGTTAGGAAAACTTTGCAAAGCCTACCGGCAAAGTTGTGGTTGGGGTATATAGTTTTGAAAACTTTGCATAGTCAGCAAATAAAACTTGAGGATAGTTCCAAAAACTTTACAAAGTTTGCTAGTTAAGATTGAGGAATATAGTTAGAGTATATAATTTTGAAAATTTTACGAAACTTGGGGACAAAATTTGAGGACGGTTGCTATATATATATCCGAAAGTTTTATAAAACCTATGGGTGAAACTTGAAAAGTATGATTGATGTATATAGTTTCAAAAATTTTGTGAAACCTATGAGTGAAACTGAATTTATGAATGTATCATTTGAGGCCTGACAATCACACATTTTTCTGGGAATATTTTGGGATTATGTATGTTTTTTTGTACTTTTCTCTATGTTAAATTACGGTATATTTAAGTATTATATTTCATACATTTTATATGATAATATTGATTTTCTCAAGCATGTTATGCCCTTATGCATGCTATTGGTCCACCATGCATTTGTTCAGTTTATATTGACTCCGTAATCGTCATTTTCAGGTGATCCGTCACTACTAAAAAACACGTCATCAGCGGTAGAGAAATCTGTCGCTGAATGGTATTAGTGACGGATTTTTTCCGTTTCTAAAAGCCCCTGCTAAATATCAGTGACGAAATACTATTCGTCGTTAATATCAGGGATAGATTAGTGACAAAAAAAATCCAACAAAAAAAGAATCAGCGATGGATTACCAATCTATCATTGATTTTTGAGTTCGCTGATTTTTGAGCTCTCAGGCGAATGCCCGCGACTCCACGCTTCTGACCCACCCCCGTACGTGGACCTACCCACCTTACGTTGCCTCCTTTAATTTGCCAAATTTCTTGCTCCAGCGCTTCTATGGGGAATCAAACCGATGTATGGAAAAAAATTCAACAACATCACAACCATCAAACCACACCTACACATTTACTTATATTGTTTTTTTTTATTTGTTATCTTTCGATCACAAATTTTTTAATAATAATAAAAAATAAAAAATAATAATTTATTATAAAATAATAAAATAATAAATTATTAGTTTAAAATAAAATAATATTATTTTTTAAAAAAATAATACTATTCTTCTATAAAATAAAATAAAAAGAAAAAGAAAAAGAATTTTTAAATAATAAAATAATAAAATAATAAAAATTAAAAATTAATCTATCAGTAATCGGTCGCTGATAGCTGTACAAATTTTTAAAAATTTTTTTTTACCCTTCACCACTACACCTATGGATTAGCGACGGAAAATTTCCGTCGCTAAAAATTTTATCGATAATTCGTCACTGATAGGTTTATAGATTTTTTTTTTACTGTTTACCACATTAGCGATGGAAAAATTTTCGTTACTAATTTTTATCGCTAATTCAGTTCGACATTAATCAGTCACAGATCCGTCGGTAATTTTTCGTAACTAATGATATATTTTCTTGTAGTACATGAGCTAAGAGGGAACTTGAGCTAAGAGATTTAGATTACTACTCATTTTCGATTTTTTGATTTTATTAAGACATATAATAATTGGGTTCCTTTGGATACTATAGGTTATACTATATGTCTAGATTTATAGTTGTTAACCAAAGAAAACTTTACATATAAATTTTTTATATTATGTTTATACACTATGATGTACTATGTTGGGCGGTGAGGAGATCTATTGATGCCAATTTGTTTGATAATAGAAATGTTTTATTAGATCCCTACTAGTCTTCGACCTGTCAAAGAAGCAACCGAGCATGACGCTCTCGGCATGTAAAGCAGAATATGTCACAACCACTTGTTGTTTATGTCATGTAATATGGGTTAGAAGTTTGTTGGAAAAAGTCAATTTTTCACAAATGGACTCCAAAAAGTATGTGTTGACATCAAATTCCACGAACCTGATTTTTCATGAAAAAAGCAAGCATATCTATCAAGTATGACTTCATTAGAGAATGCATTGAGTAAAGTCTCATTATCAAATTGCAAACATTTTCACCAAGACTCTCGAGAGTGAGTTGTTCATCTTGTTCCAAAATTCTCTTGAAATGGTGAAATCAAGTTTAAGAGGGATGTTGAAAAATAAACTTGATATTTATATGGAGATAATATGACTATTCTTATGAATCAATATTACTAAAAGTTTTGAAGAGTCTAAGTCTCATTAAAAATGTGAAAATAAGGAAAGTCATTGAAATCCAGCTGTCTCACAAAATATTGAAAAGTCTAGATAAGAAATATAAAATATATACAGAATACCAAATATAATGTTTTTTTGTGACTCAAAAATATTTACATATGATTTTATCTCTTTAGTTATTCGACTCCTTGATTTTTTTTGTCCTAATATTTAATAGATATATTAAATGTGAGATTAGACTAAAGTCTTATTAAGTTTCCTATTGTAGCTTATGAATCAAAATTTCTTGTCATCACTGGTAAATGGTTTGCTAAGAAAATAGCTATTAATATTAACAAAAACAATGAAATTTGTCAATTTTCTTACTACAAAGGATATTTTTCATGCGGACAATAATCCTTAACGGTAGTTCTTATGATTGTAAGTGTCAAACAGTTGTTTTAAATAGTTTATTTGTGCAAGATAGTTTGCAAATTTAAATTTATAACATGTTACCGTATTGTTTTAAGAAACATATGAACGGAAAAAGTTTATTATGAGGGAGTTCATTTTCTTTGTTGTAAAGACACTTCAACTCAGCACTGTGCTAAGTAGTTCTAATGAGCATGGTATGTGTGTGTGTGTGTGTGAGAGAGAGAGAGAGAGAGAGAGAGATGTAAGGAAAAATTAAGAGTTGCAATTGCCAGGTGATTGCACAACATTAATTCTACAAAGGTCCATTTCAAAGCCTAAGGAGCATGGTATTTTGTGAGAGAGAGAGAGTTGTAAGGAAAAATTTACGAGTCTCAACTGCCAGGAGATTGCACAACATTAATTATACAAAGGTTCATTACAAAGCCTAACATTACATACCCCAATTTGCTAAGCAAAACAAGCAAGTATTGGCAGTACATCTCTCCTTATTGGTTATTCACAGCTCAAAAGACTGTACTGTAGTCCTCTAAACAAGGAGACAAAGAGAGAGCCATAGTTAAATCCTCTAAACAAGGACAAAAAGAGAGAGCCCTCTTAACAAAATCCTAACTTTCCATTCAAACGTGACAGTTATTTCAGTTAGTTGCTAAAGGTGGTAATTACTTGGAAAAGCTGTAGGTCCTGTAAACAAGGAAGATCTCTTAACAAACCTACCCTTCATTCTTGGACGTTTTTCCGCATTCAACTTCCTTACTTCATACCTTATCTTCTTTGAAAACAGCCTTGTCCTCCTCTTCTCTCTGTACCTTGATACTCTAGCTTCTCGGTCCCCTCCATCTAATCCTCCCACTTGTCCTCCTCTGCCATTTGCTGCGTCTCCATAGGTTGAGTGGTTGTTTGTAGGGCACATATCCTCAACGTTTCCAACATAAGAAGAAAAATATGAATATTTTTGCTTAGTTTAGATTTAATTATGCTTATTTCTATTGAGCAATAATTTGATCAAATTTCAATACTTTCTTGCAAGACTTAATAGTATTTAATTCATATTTATATTCATATTCTAAAGAGAAGTTCAAAGGGCTTTCTTGCATTCTATAATTATTTTTATATGAATCTACAAAATTTAATGTACGTGATTGGATTAACATATTGTTTGGTAAACAAAGAAAAATCATATTCCTCAAGAACACTTAAAGGAGATTGAATTGAATGTCCTATTAGAAGATGAAAATGTGACTAAGATTGATCCTGGTTACACTTTAGATAGCTAATTCAACCAAAGAAAAAAGAAAAATAAAGCCTGACGCACGTAAAATCCTATCTTAGTAAATGACTTCAGTAACTTTGTTACTCAAACTGCATGTGAAATGCAAACCTTTGGGGGGTGTGTGTCTGTGTGAGTGAGTAAGTGAGTGAGTGAGTGAGAGAGAGAGTACCATGAAGTCATGCAAGCAATCATTAGGGTTAAACACCTCAGGCCGATCACCGGTGGTCCAAGGAGAGCCTTGGCTAGCCCAAGCATTCATGACAGCCTCATAATTCAGCGTCAAACACATCTTCCTTCTCAACTCATCTGCTCTACTCCCTCCATGAGCTGCTACTGTTTCAGCACCGACAACCATCACCTTCTCCTCCTCCTCCTTGCCCTTCATCAGTGAATCATAATCAAAATTCCAATCTAGGGTTTCTCTTGCTATATCCAAAACAGGATCGAAAAGGCAAGCAGCCACGGCTTCCACTTCCTCCACATCTTCAACCTTCACTGTTCTACTTGCACCATCTTCATCGAGTGTTTCTCTTCCAAGTAAGCTCTCAACATCAGCTGCAAACTCTGCAAGATCCATCTCAGATGGAAGAAAACCATGAAAGTCTTTCTTAATGTCACTCATCCCATCACAACCATCATCAAAAAACAACACCTTTGATTCATCTTCCACTTCATACTCAATCTTCTTCTCAACACTTTGATCCTTAATCTCTGAAACAAATGGGTCATATATAGGAACTTGGTAAAGAAGTTGTTCTTGATCGTTAGTATTCTCATCACTAGACCCTTCTTCACTCCCAATCTCCGGAACCAAAGGAGCAGGATTCACTGCCGTCTTCTCCTTATGAAACTTCGAATGGTGCCGCGGTGTGCGCGCTTTTCTAGTAAATCCATGGTGCCATGCTGGGGCCTGCAGCTGCGGCTGTCGTGATAACTCATCATCAACTGTCATTACTGCATTGTGAATTCTATTAGAAGCGGTTTCGAGGCGAACCCTCTGGTGTCTGCTGGCTAGCTGATTGGCTGAGTGGACGGATGCATCACAGTTGTGGCAGAGGAAAGCATCATCAGCTGCACAGAACCATCTAGCGCGGCATCTCAGACAGCTCTCGCATGCACGCGCTGTCCTCAATCCAACTGCGTTTGCAGCTTTCCAATCTGTGATCATCTGAAGGGGTTGAAGTCAACTTGCTACAAAACTAGTAAGTTTCCAAAAAGAGCTGAAGTTGCTCAGAATCGTAGAGATAGATAGCTTGGTTTATGTGTTAGATTTATTCGGTGAGGCCCATATTGTATATACGGAGACCAGGTTGCTGCAATAATTGTTGTTGTGGGGGAGGAGGGAGGGAGGGAGGGAGGGAGGGAGGGAGGGAGAGAGGGAGAGAGAGAGAGAGAGAGAGAGAGAGAGAGAGAGAGAGAGAGAGAGAGAGAGAGAGAGAGAGAGAGAGAGAGAGAGAGAGAGAGAGAGAGAGAGAGACCCACCAGAGCCCTTCTACTCTATCTCTATAAAGAATGAAATAATTACGTAAAAGCGCAGTCCTTTTCTCTCCCTCTTGAGTATGGACGATATGTATGCACTTTTGGTAGTTTGCTGATGGGAAAAAGGATTGCGCTTTTTGGGGTCCACAAATTTTTCTTATCTAGTTGCTTATTGGCTGAATATCGACTCCATCTTAATCTCTCTTCTCTCATTGGTTATTAGGGGATTCCTTGTGGGTCCCATTAAGGCAAACGGGGAATTCCTCCCCCTCCCCCTTCTCTCTCTCTCTCAATTGAAGACGATTGTTAGCGTTGTTTTGTCCCTATTATTTCAATTATTCTTGTTTGAACTTTAAAACCCTTCAGCTTGTGGTCCCTTGTAGTTGCTTTCAGGTTTGTTTCAACGCTTCTCTCTCTCTCTCTCTCTCTTTCAATTCATTATGATTGATGTGCTGTGGGTTTGGCTCAAGCGAAACCTAAATGCAATAACAGTACGCTACAGACTAATCTGGGCCTCTAGTACATCTTCCATGTAAGTTTCTTGAGGCCTCAACCAATTGTGTGGTAACGAGTGTAATGAATTAAAAAAAAAAAAAAAATTAATGAATGCATTAAGGCCAGAAAAAATGGAACTACCCTCATCACCATAAGTCTTTTGTTTTTTGGTTTTCCTCTCTCCCCTTCTTCAACCAAAAGTAGTGGCACATAATTATGTCTGTAATATTCTTTTTAAAAATTGTTAGTTATCATAAAATATTTAATTGAAATTATAATTATTGTTTTTAAATTGAATAAGTTGTATAATTCTATTAAACTGTCAAAATAACAACAGTACTTTTCATAATTTCAAAAGATAATAAACAATTCGGATTTAATATAGTGTTGCTGGTATGGTGGTTTTGTAACCATAATTTACAGAAAAGGTAATATTAATTTGTGGCTTCAAAAAAGATTGTTGATTTTTGTTTTTCTGGCTATAGTTTAATTGGTTCAACTGTGTTGTCTTTTCGTTTTTTCAGATGGTCCAACAAAATCTAATCACTCGTCTGCACCACGTGTGTGGCACACTTCTAAAGCCATTTAGAGCTTTGTAAAATATGTATTATGTCTGATTTAAGAGAGTAATAAACCCACACTTGATAACCCCGGGGGAGAGAGAGAGAGAGAGAGAGAGAGGGTTTTGTACTAGTAGAAATGGATAGGTTTGCACTGGGAGAGGGAGAGAGAGAGTTTTCTATGAGTAGAAATGGATAGGTTTTGTATGAAGAGAGAGAGAGAGAGAGAGAGAGTTTTGTATTAGTAAAAATGGATAGGTTTGCATGGAATCTTAGTACAACCGTTCTACTCAAAGCGATATAGATGGCATAAATTTAATAAGCCACAAGAGAAAGGAAATTACAAAACTTTGCAGCAACGACAGCTCCTGTCAATTATCAAGACGTTTACACCCTAGTGAGAAGGGATTTTCTTTTGGGATAATTAGGCCATTCCTAAGGCATTGATAAGATTAAGAAATGGAGGATAAAAACTCTCATGAAAGATTACCAATTCAAATATAAGCCTCGGCTCATATTTAACAAACGGTATCATCAACTGCACTCCTGATCAGAGCCCACCAATGGCTTTCTCCCATTGATGCTTTCTACCTTATAAACCCAAGCATATTTGACTTAACACCACCATTATAGATCATTTTTACCCCAAAAAAAAAAAAAAAACATAAAAATAAATATGGGATTCAACTTAGAGACAGAGAATAATTAAACAACTTCTTTGGGATACCTGATAAGAGGTTATTCGGTCCCATCTTAAACATTCTTAGTAAATTGGTTGTTTAAGATTGCCTGAATCCACCTTAACGCCACAGAGAGAGAGAGAGAGAGAGAGAGAGGACAAAACACAAATTTATTCTCTTAAGCACAAATTTATCCTCGTATTAAGAGTTCACAAGATGTTGCTTCTCTTATAACAAAGGAATAGGAGCCCTCAGATGAGCCCTTAGTCTATAGAACGTGCCACATTATCTTCCATTCTCAACCAAACAAGAGATTGTCCCCAAGGGATGTCTTGTCACGTCCCCAACTCTCAGATTGAACACGCGACAACCATCACGTCTTCTGAAATACCGCAAGACATTTCAATATCTACCTATTTTTCAAAATATCAATCAATCAAATGCACATAGTATAAACAATTAATCAATCAACCGTCGTACCACATTATTGGGCCAACCCAGCTATTCAAATCAAATGCACATAGTATAAACAAAACCCTATTCAAGGAATCGAAAATAAATTTCTACAAAAATAATTGTCAAAGAAAATTCAAAGAAATAAATAAAAGTAGTCATCATTTTAAATATACAAAGTATAATCAGATTCTAAACCCAAATAAATATAGTAAAAATAAAAAGTTTTCAAAATAATTACACAATATATCTCTAATTGGGTCCACTAATATCTCAATTCAAAAGAAAGCTATTATCTAAAAAAGTTCAACAAAACAATCTTTTTATATTAGTCCAGCACTATGTGTCCACGAGTCTCAAATAGGCTTCCTCTATGAAAATGAAAATAGGAAAGGTAAATATATAATATACCCGGTAAATGATATACAAATTATACAAAAATAAAATTTGTGCGATATATATATCAAATATATATATATCAAACTATCATATCATTCATAATTTCATCCAATAAATAAATAAATTCAAACTATTATTTCCAAAATTATCATAATTTACAATGGTTATAATTCAATTTTATATGCATTCAGCTATTTCATATTTTCAAATTCGGGACAAATCAAAATCACTGTTTCCGATAAAAATTTATCACGATATAGGATGAAACCATTAAGAGTTTAAATAATTTTCACCTTTTAAAAATGTTCACATCCTTGACGTTGTTTGTGGACTCTCATTAGAGGTGCGTCCAACTATCCCACGCTCGTGGATACTTTATCCAACCATGAATGTACTGCACGTGCCTCGACGTACCGTACCTATTCGGTTATATCCCATGGTCTAATAACCCTACTATGTCGCTTTATAGAGAAAAATGACTAGTCCGTGCTTAGCCATATCCCATATTCTACTAACCCCACTACATCACCCCATAAAGGTAAATGACTAATCATTTAATAGGAGTTCAGCCTCTCACCCCAAGCTAATCATATGTATTATTTCACAAAATTATAAATTTAATTTATGTATCATCAATTTTAACAATTTAAAGTAATTATCATACCAATAGAGTCAACATTAATAAATTCACATGGCACATTTGTTCAATCAAGTATATAGGATGCATAAAAATTCAAAATTCAATTTTTGAAATATTCCACACATATTAAAGTATTTAAATCTAAGTTTTGAAAATCATTTAGAAAATTCAATAAAAACATTTTTTTTCTTATTTAAGTATAATTATGAAACCACTCAATTTTTGGGAGGATAAACACTATCAATTCACAATCAATTCAATACAATCTTTTCTTAGATTTTAATTGGTTTATCCTAAATCAATAAATATAAATTCAACGTTAAATCAAGTATAAAAGCAGGGTTTATGAGTTTTCTCCAAATATAATACAAACTCTAATTTCTAAAATTCATGAATCTATTCTCATTTCATCAACTACATACCATTTGTATTTATATACCATTTTCATATATAATTTCCCCAAATCTCATATTTATAAACTCTAAATTTAATTTTTTCCAAATCAAATCTTACAATCCAACTTTGACAATCAAAATTCATACTAGAAAATATAAATTTAGGTTGAGAGAGCAAGATTATCTCAAAAAGATTTTCTCAAAAAGATTTCACCAATTTCATTCAGATCAACTTTGTCCAAAACGCTAATTTTTTTCTTTTTACAAATTTCTCAAATTTAAGTATAAAAATCAAATTCAAGAGTAATGGAACTAAACCCATGAAAAGGAAGAGAAAATTACCACAATTTTGTGCTTGGATTTAACTTTAAATGATGGGTTTTAAAAACCCTAGATTGATTCCCTTTTTACACAATTCCTAGATTTCTCCCAAAATCCCCTTCCTTGGCGAGTTTGCTTGAGGGTTTTGGAGCTTTAGGAAGTGAGTTTAGGGAAAATGAAGATGATTTCAGGAGACATTGAAAGTGACGGGTGAGAGAGAGATAAGAGTCGGGAGAGAGAGTTGAGCGAGAGAGAAAGTGAGTTCGGGGAGAGAACAAATGAGAATGAAGAGTCATTTAACCCCTTTTAATAGTAGAGTGTGAAATCTCAATTTTGTCCCCTATTATTTTTAGATTGTGTTCAAGTTTGGTTTTTCATTTTTGTCATTTCGAAATTTTTCATACCCATAAGTCGACTCGCAATACAGTACAAGTTGCCTTATGTGTCTAAGCTCTTCAGAGGCCAAGTTCCCTTATTGTCCAACAAGTCGCTTTACACTTTGTTTCATCGAGCTCTGAAGTCGAATTGAATATGGTTCAAAGCGACCCAAGTTTCTTATTTTGTAACCCACAAGTCATCTTACTTCTTTAGTAAATCGTCTTGCTTAACTGTAGATATGTTTTTTTGACACTTAAATCTGGTGAGTTGACTTGTATCGGCCATAAGCAATCTTGTTAGAGACAAAATCAGAAAGTATAAGTCGACCTGTCATTGGGGTAAGGCAGCTTGCCTATGTGTTTTGGAGTCACAAGTCGACCTGCCATTGGGGTAAGGCGACCGATCGACTTGCCTATATGCGGAATTAAGAATTCGGAGACCTAATCTCCTCAGGTTGCTTTGGCATTTTCTCAAATAGTCTTGGTGGTTTCTAAACTTAACCAAATTTCTATTTTTGTGCTCAAAGTCGCCTGATCACCAAAACATATTTTGAAACCTTCAGTGATGAGTCAAAATCAATTACAGCCCTTTTTTGAAGAATATTCAAAATTCAAAAAAAAATTCTAATATCGAATTTTTTGGTGTTACAACACTTAACTTTCTTAAAAGAAATTTCGTTCTCGAAATTTAAAAGAAAATTATACTTCTAAAAAAGTGGGGGAGTTGTTTCTCATGTTGATTGTTTGGTCTCCCATGTTTCTAATGGTACAAATTGGCACTTAGTTTCAACACTCCAAATCTTGCTTAATATGAATCTATTATATAAAATATGGCCAATCACATAATCACAACATCTAATTTTAGCATCACAGATATCAAAAGTGAGTATAGTTGTCTCATTTTTTCAATATGAGTCCCCATCTAACAATCACTCTGCTTGTATTTTATCAAATCCATAACCACATTTTGATTTACTATAGTCTTTGAGATTGTATCACAATCAATTTCAATGTCTCACAATATCAATATATTTACTTATATTCATATTCTCAAAATTTGCAAGTTCTTAAATTCTTATGGGGAAAGCAACTCTCATAACTGCATATACTACTATCTCACAGTGAGTGAAATGCAATAACATATTGAATATGAATGATAAGTAAGAGTGATGGTGTCAAATTCATATATCAAATATATTTCAATGCATTAAATAAAATCATTCACACAAAATGATGTCAAATGAATTCCACCATGACTCATATACCTCAAATCAATAAACAATTTGAATTTTCTTTTCAATTATTTTTGGGGTTTGTCAAAACCACTATTCTACAATTGGTCGTTGGTAGAATCCGCCAAGAAGTTTTTCATAATTTTCATAAAATATCCCCTCCTTGGCATTGATGCAAAATTCAATGGAGTGCCGTCACGTTATCACAGGAATAATTTAAGGAGGCTCTCTATCCCGTATACCATGAAGCCAAATTTCAACTTAGTCTTTACCACGTCGTCCCGATAGCCCGATTCATGGAAGACTTAGACTATAGTTTTTTTCTTTCTTTGTCCAGCACCTTATTACAAAAATTTTATTTCATCATTTAACATTTGTGCTCATATACAAAGGAGAACAATTCCACAATTCATAATCAATATTCCATTGTAATACGGTGATAACAATACAAATATCAATAAAAGAGTTATGGATTTATCAATAATTCCATTTGAGCACACCAAAATTACAAAACATTTTAAATCCATTTCAAATTCCTTTTAAAATTTAATTATAAATAATAATTGAAAACATTTTATTATTTATGCTAAGTATAACCATTCACTCACCTCTTGAACCAAAAGTTACTAACAATGATGTATAATCCTTTATTACTCTTAGGGAAGGCACTCGGTAGTGTTCATAGCATTTCATCCCAAATTTTATTTCATATCATCATATCCCCAAATTCAAAAATAAGTCAACTCAATATTTCAACAGTCTAACCCTAGGTGAGTAACACCTATATGATTATGAGAGAATTTAAATGATAAATTCAATCAACACTCAGTCAAGATATATAGTAACCATTATCACTGTAAACCACCACAAGTAATTAAAATCATATCTCCCAACTTCACAGTCATATCTCCCAACTTCACTATCATACAATATCATCAATATGTACGCAAATAAAAATCATGCACACAATAACCACATACTATTTGCATCAAAATTTTTATAAATTACCAAATCCAAGTCCAAGGAAATTTACCTGTGACTATGTCTTGATTGTTTTGGACATCTTCATTAGTCATCACATGGCTTCTTATTTGAGACTTAGTTTGCAGACGTTGCGTTGAAGTAGCCACTATATTGCTCCCGATTCTTATCCATGGTATAACATTAAGGGAGGAAGTGAGGATGTGGACTTGGACACCCATGGATCCACTAGGCTGATCTTGGCCTAATTGGCTTCTCTATCCCAAATCTGGGCAAATGTTGTGGAAATAGCCCTCCTTTTTACATTGATAGCATCTCTTGGATTTATGATAGATCCCTAAATGACACTTTTTGCGGTGTTTATATTGCACCTTCTTGTTTCTTACTGATTTACTCTCAGAGATGATACTAGATCTAGGAGATCCAAAATTAGACGGTCGTTAGCTTTATAGAGTGCAAATGGATCTAGAAATGGTGATTCCACTATAGAGTCTATGCTCCTATTCTTCTTGGGGCTTTAACTTGAAATGAATTTAAATTTCTTTCTTTGGCTATGCATTTCTTCAAATTTTTGCTGCTCAACCACTATCTTCTCTACCCGCAAAGCCAATTACAACATATCCTTATATGTTCAGGTTTTTATCACCGACATCTTTTCTCTTATGTTTAGATTCAAGCCCACTTTAAATTTAGCACACAAGATCTCTTTAGAGTTAAGAAACTTTAGGACATATCTAGACAATTTCCTAAACTTTATCTCATATTCATTCACCGTTCTGTTTCCTTACATAATCCTGAAAAATTCCTCCTGCTTTTGGACTTTATAAAAACGGGTGTAGTAATTCTCGTTGGATTTCCTAAGAGATGAGTCCCAATTTAAATGAGAAGAAGACCTAGATTGAGAAGCTGACGGAGGAACTAAGATTTGATGTGGAGATTGTAACTGAGCTCTACAAGCGTTCCACCACTCTATCACTTGCTGAAGGATAGTTAAGGGAGGAGTAGGAATTCCGGTTGGAAGAGTCGAATGCATCGGTATCGAAAGAGGCTTATGTGAAGACCATGCGGTCTCGGGTTGGGAAGGAGGAGTAAGAGAAATTTCATTTGGGTTCCTCATTTTTTACCTAAGATGCATAACTTTACAAAAGAAAATCTAAACTTAACAATTGCAATAACAATTAAACCAGGTGCTTAACCCCCCAAAAATAATATTCCTAATTCACTAGAACCCATTGGAGATTTCTAAAATCATTTGAAATATTTTGAATATCAAACTTTTGAAAATAATTTGAAAACAAATGAGTACTTTTATAATACTTGTGAAACTTTACAAATATTTTAACACATTTTCAAACAAAAAATCTAGACTCTGATGCCAATAAAATTGTCATGTCCTAACTCTCGGATCAAGCACGCGACAACTGTCGCATTATCCCGATACACGTGTAAATGCTACTCCGTGTTCCGAGATATTGCAAGACATTCCAATATCCACCTATCTTCTAAAATAATCAATCAATCAAAATAAGCCAATATATATTCATTCGCATAATCAAAGGATCAGCTCGGTCCATCCCTACTCAAAACATGCATACATCGGGCCAACCCAACCGTTCAAATCAAATCCACATAATATAAACAAATCCCTATTCAAGGGATCAAAAATAAATTTCCACCAAAATAATTTTTAAAGCAAATTCAAGGAAATAAAGAAAAAGGATCTTCATTTTAAGTATACAAACCATAATCAGGTTCCAGACCCAAATAAATATAATAGAAAATAATTTTTCAAAATAATTATACAGTATGTCTCCACTTGGCTCTGCTAATACCTCAATTCAAAAGAAAACTATTACCCAAATAAATTCAACAAAACAATTTTTTTATACCAGTCTAGCACTATGTGTCTACGAGCCTCGAATAGGCTTTCTCTATGAAAATGGAAGTAGGAGGGGTGAGTATATAATATACCCAGTGAGTGATATACAAATTATACAAAAATAAGATTTATGCAATATATATATCAAATGTATATATATCAAACTATTATATCATTCGCAATTTCATCCAATAAATAAATAAATTTAAACTATTGTTTCCAAAATCATTATAATTCATAATGGTCATAATCCAATTTCATATTCATCTAGATATTTTACATATTCATCTAGATATTTTACATTTTCAAATTTAAACTATCCTATGCTCGTAGGCACTTTATCCGGTCATGAATGTATTGCACGTGTCTCGGCATACTGCACGTATTCAGCTACATCCCATGGTTTACCAACTCTACTACGTTGCTCTGTAAAGGGAAATGATTAGTCACGTGCTTGGCTATATCACATGCTCTACCAACCCCACTACGTCGTCCCGTAGAGAAAAATGACTAATTATTTAATATGGGGAACCAATCATATGCACTATTTCACAAAATTATAAATCTAATTTATATACCATCAATTTCAATAATTTTTCAAAAGTAATCATCATACCAATGGATTCAAAATCAATAAATTCACATATCACATTTGTTCAATCAAGCATATAGGATGTATAAGAATTCAAAATTTAATTTTTGAGATATTCCACACATATTAAAGTATTTAAATCCAAATTTTGAAAACCATTTAGAAAATTCAATAAAAATATTTTTTTTTATTTAAGTACAATCATAAAATCATTCATATATTGGGAGGGTAAACACTCATAATTCACAGTCAATCCAAAACAGTCCCTTCTTGGATTCCAATTTGTTTATCATAAATCAATAAATATAAATTCAATATTAAATCACGCATAAAATTAGGGTTTATGATTTTTTTCCCAAATATAATACAAACCCTAATTTCCAAAATCCACAAATCTATATTCTCATTTTATCAACTACATACCGTTCGCATCTATATACCATTTTCATACACAATTTCCCCAAATCTCACATTTATAAACCCTAGATTTAATTTTTTCCAAGTCAAGTCTCACAATCCATATTTGACAATCCAAATTCCTACTAGAAAATATAAATATAGATTGAGAAAGCAAGATTGCCTCAAAAGAATTCCACCAATTTCATCCAAATCAACTTTGTCCAAAATCTTAATTTTCTCTTTCTACAAATTTCTCAAATCCGATCATAAAAATCAAATTCAAGAGTAATGGAGCTAAATCCATGAAAATGAAGAGAAAATTACTTCAATTTCATGATTGGATAGAATTTTGAATATTGGGTTTCAGAAACCCTAAATTTTCCTCCCTTTTTGCATAATCCCTAGATTTCTTCCAAAATCCCCTTCCTTCGCGAGTTTACTTGAGAGTTTTAGAAATTTAGAGAGTAGGTTTGGGGAAAATGAAGATGATTTCATGAGAGATTGAAAATGAGATAGGTGAGAGAGAGATGAGAGTCGAGAGAGAGAGTCGAGTGAGAGGAAATAGTGAGTTCGGGGAGAGAACAATTGAGAACGAAGGCTTTTTTAAGCCCTTTTAATAGTAGAGTGTGTAATTGTAATTTTATCCCTCATTATTTTTAAGTTTTGTTCAACTTTGATTATCTATTTTTGTCATTTCAAAATTTTTTCATACTCATGAGTCGACTCGTAATACATTACAAGTCTCCTTATGTGTCTAAGGTTTTCAGAGGTCAAGTCCCTTTGTTGTCCAACAAGTTGCCTTGCTCTTTGTTTCATTGAGCCCTCAAGTCAACTTGAATATGGCTCAAGGCGACTTAAGTTTCTTATTTTGTAACCCACAAGTCATCTTATTTTTTTGGTAAGTCGCCTTGCTTAACTGCAAACATATTTCTCTGAGACTTAAATATGGTGGGTTGGTTTGTTTGGGCACAGGCAGTCTTGTTAGACACAAAGTCAGAAATTATAAGTCGACCTATCATTTGGGCAAAACGGCTTGCCTATATGTTTTGGAGACATAAGTCAACCTGTCATTAGAGTAAGACGACTTGCCTTTGTATAGAGTTACGAATTCTAAGACATAATCTCCTCAGGTTGCCTTGGCACTTCCTTAGGTCATTTTGGTGGTTTCTATACTTAACCAAATTTTAATTTTTGAGCTCAAAGTCACCTTATCATAGGTTGAGTTGACTCGTCATCATTTAATTGACTCCAAATTAAGTTTTAATTGTCTTAAATTATCACTAAAATATATTTTTCTCCAAATAAAATTTTATAAAACCTTCAGTGATGAGTCAACCAATTACATCCCTTTTTTTGAAGAATATTCAAAAGTCAATAAAAATTTTCTAATACCGAATTTTTTGATGTTACAAGTCTAGTGGTAACATTTCTTCTCTTTCAATCCTGTGATCCGAAATTCATGTTTCGTGTAATAAAAAAAAAAAAAACCAAACAAGTGACTTTTTTTAATAAAACTGTAATTTATTGTTCATTTTAATTTTAAATATTTTATTTTCTCTATGGAATTCTAAAATTTTAGATGTGGTTATAATTCCAATTCTACAACAGAGTTATAGATGGATTATACAAACTATAATTAAATAAGCCATGTAACATTATATGTGACATTAACATAACTCCTGTTGTAACTTTATGTAACTCGATTATCCTCAATAATTTATGTGGTTACCTTTATTTGAATATTATTCTGTGAAGATTAGGTATATTAACTTAGTGATAGGGGTTAAATAAATATAATATTTGCGATTGATTTTATATTATTTTTGAATAAATATTGCACTAATATTTATGTTTTGTGACATTTGATTTAGGAGGAGACTTATTTTGGAAAATGAAGAAAAATGAGTTAAATTGGAGCAATTTTGTAAAGTATGGAAAATTGGACAGTAATACTCTTTCATTAGCACGTGGGCACGTGGATTTCAAGAGGTAAGCAAGAGGTTTTGAAGATTTACTGCAGTAAAAACTTTTTTTCCTAGTTACACATTCAAGAGGAAGTTGGGATGGAATTGAAAATATTGAAGAATTTTATTCCATTCCTAATATTTGGGAAAAGAAATTTTTAAAGATGTAAATTTGTTAGATATTATGTTTTAGGAATTTTACTTTTTACTTTTTATTTTCTTTTTATTTAGTAGTTATTAGGGTTATAAATATTTACTTTTTACAAATAGGAAAAATTCTATTTTCTTTAACGTTTTCTACTCCTATATATATAGGAGTATTCCATACCTTGGAAGAGAACCTTGGAGGAGGCAGTCGGGCAGCCCCTTGGGGGCAGCACTATTCACGTCTACAGTAGCAGCCTTCAGCCGGGGGAGAAATTCTTTGTTCTTTTCTTCATTTCTTAGGAGCAATAAATCCTTTTTTATGAGTTTTCTTTTTATTATGGTTTGTTTTTAATTTATTTTTCTAGTCAAATGATTATTGAAATCTTGATGAATGATGATTGTGAGATCTAAATGATCTTATTTACTTGATATTTGTGGGTATTTATTTAATCTCTATGCTTAGTGTTTATGATTGTTTTGGGATTGTTAAATAGAGGTCTATGTTTGATAACCCTAGAATACTCTACAACCATTTAAAAATAGCAAGGTTTGTGTATTTTTAATGGAGTGGTAATTGACATAATTTTATGGTCTCGCAAGCGGTAGGATTTATGTCAAGAGATTAGGTAATCTAATTTAAATAAATCCAGGTTGGAATTTACTTATTAGAATTGGGTCTCTCTAGATCGTAATGCTGTCTGAACATTAAATCCAATGAGGGTCTCTTGGGTTGTCTTTCGATTAGGGAAGTAATTAACGATGGTATCTTGATTACCGAAAAAGTACGGAGAGATTGGTTGCCGTGGTACTTAGCGGCTATAACCAATTTATTCACATAATATCGAGTAATTTTTGTATCGATGATCAATCAAATACATCAAGATGGAAATAACTCATTTGGCTAGGTTTTCTCTCATTGATATCCATTCTTTTAATTGACATTATTTAGTTGTTTTATTTTAGTTAATTTATTTATTTTTGTTAGATTTAGATCATCTCTCAAATCTCCATATTTTCATTTTTCTTGAAAGAGATAAATCTATCGTTTCCTGTGGATTCGACCCTGCTCACCCTAGACTCGTCTTAGTGAAGTAGGTAATTTTATTTTTTGTTATTTGACGACACACCACTTAGATACAGAATATTGATATTACTTTACTTGTTTGACATAAAAATATTATTATAAAAAACACACCGACACCATATAAAAGGTTTGGTGGATTATTTAACAACAGAATATACAATTCATTAATAATTCCGTCCAAGGAATAGGTTTATAACAAAAACCCATTTAGAGCTAAACTAAAATAATTAAAAGATTTACGACTAAATCAAAAATAGTTAAAAGGTTTAAGATTTCATATTTAATAATCCATTTTCTTTTCTTTTTCTTTTCTTGATTTTAATATTTGCGATTCTAGCCTCTCTACACTTAAAAGATCTTTTTGTTTGGAATTGTTCTTAAAAATCAGTTGCCAAATAAAATCCAAGAAATCAACATAATAAATTGCAAAATTTCAAAGATTAAATTTAAAATATAATCAAACATTTATTTCTTCCATTTTTTTTTCTAATAGAAAAGCATTTTTCATCCAAAATTATAAGGGACAAACGATAAATTATAGGAACAATGATAAATGGATCAATTAGAATGAAAATATTTTCATAATCTTCTAATATTCTTTTAAGACCACAACTAGTCTAAAAGTTTGTAGGATTATTTCTCAAAAAAAAGATGTGATTGAAGAAATCGCCATCATGAAAGCAACCTTCATTGAATATGGGTCCATTCCAAAATCCAAAGGCAAAGTAATGGAATGGGCAGCATTTTGTGCATATGCAATTTATAGCTCACAAGTTCTTTGGCTTTTTTATGGGATTATGTGGCTATTATATCATTCCTTAATTTTGTTGTTTTGTTTTCTGCAACTTCTTTGGTTTATTTCTATTTTTATTTCACTTTTTATCTACACAATTCACTGAATTTTGGAAATTAATCTCAACTCATGAATTTCGAAGTTGACCTCATATTTAGCCTGTTTAATTTAAATGACCAAGGTATAGTTAACTTATGAGTTCTTCATGAGCTCCTCATTCCATTTATATTCGTATCTATATATGATGCATAGAAACTTTTCAACAATAACGTTTCTTTATTTCTGAAACATTTAAATACGTTAAATTAATTAATATTTGCATAAAATTATATACATTTTCTATATTTACACTTTTTTTCCTATTTAATGAATTATTTAGTTAATTAATTATAATTTTTGTTTTTTATATTATTTATTTTATGATTAATAATTACATATTTGATCATTTTAATTTTTTATTATAAAATATAGCTATTCAATTATTTTTATAAAATAATTAATATTTATATAAAAATCATAATATTTTTTATATTTACGTGCTTGCTCATATTTCTATTTTTTATATATTATAAAATATCATTTTCTTGTTTTATTTTGTATTAACTTTTGTTTCTTCATTTTCGTTTCTGTGCAATCTTAATATCCTACAAATGTGTTAAGAAAATTAAATACGATAGAATATATAATATGAAATCCTTAATCATTCATTGTTAAAAAAAAAAATCTATTAATGAAATCTTTTAAAAACATGAAATAGATATTCCTACAACAAAAGCCACACTACAAAAAAACAGTCTTTTAACCATAAATTTAACGACGAAAATTTTAAAAAATTTCGTCGCTAAAAACATTAGCGACGGATTTAGCGACGAAAAATTTTTTATCACTAATAATGCGTCGCAAAAATTTAATAACGAAAATTAGAAATCTGTCGCTAAATTTAGCGACAAATAAGTTTTCGTCGCTAAAATTCGTCACAAAATTTAGCGATGAAAAATTATTCATTGCTAAATTTAACGACAGATAATTTTTGTCGTTAAAATTTATCGCTAATTTAGGGAAAAACACATCCGTTAAAAAATTATCCGTCGCTGAATTAGCGACGGATTCCAAATCCGTCACTGATTTCATATGCCCTGCCCATGAGCCGACAGAGCCACGTGCCCACCCACCCCAGCACCAACCTGCAACCTGCCTGCCCAGCCCGCCCAAGCCAGCACCCCCACCTGTCTCGTTCGAGCCAGCACCCCCGAGTAGCATCAACTCTTAATTGCTGGAAGAAAATGCCGCGCCGCGTCTTCTGCCTCCACCGTGGTTCGAACTCCAAACTCCTGCACGAACCCCTGCACACACGCAACCTGTAAACCACAGAGCCAAATATATTATTGTGATATAAATTTTTTTTTTATTATTTATTATATTTTTTCACATTTTTCTAATAATAATAAAATAATATATAATAACAATTTAAAATAATAAATATAAAAACTTTTTTTATTTATACCACCAACCTAAAATAATATTAATTAAAAATAATAAATATGATAATTTTTAATAAAATAAAAAATAATAAAATACTAATTTAAAATAAAATAATAAATTAGTTAAAAAATATATTAATATTATATTTTGATTTCTTTTTTTTTCTTTCATTTTATTATTTTATTATTCTTTTTCATTTTTATTTTATTTTTTAATCCATAATTTAAAAATGCATCTCAAAACTATAAAATTATAATTATCAATAAATTATAATATATTAATAATTTAAAAAATCTATATATTTAATCACAAAATATTTTTATTCAAATTTCAATAAAATTATTATATATAAGAAATGAAAATAGAAAGAAAAAAAAACCAAAGAAAAAAAAAAGTAAGAATAGGAAACAAAAAGGTAGAAAAAAGAAAACAAAAATATCATCACACAATACTAATACTAAGCGGTGGTGCAGTGGTGATATGTATTATGCTCAAATCCAAAATCCAAGTTTCGAATCCCTCTACCTGCATGTTTTTTTAGTATTAAAACAAAGGGCACCCAGGCACGGGTGCCCGCGCCTGCCTGCCTGACGCCCACGTGCCTGCCTAGGCACCCAGGCAGGCACGCCCAGGCGCAGGAGCGCAGGCTAGCACGCGCGGCGCCCGTGCGTGCATGCGCCGGCGCCCGCGCAGACATTAATATTTAATTAAAAATTTTATATTATTGAATAAAATAATACAAATAAAATAAAATTACCTATACAATAATAAAAAATATTAAATCAAACAAAAAAAGTAAAAAAAAAATAATAAATTAATTAAAATATATATATAATTTAAATAAAATAAAATATATGATTTTTTTAAGAATTAAATAACATTATTCTTCTAAAAAATGAAATATAATATAATAAAATAAAATGTAAATTAAAATATTATAAAATAATAATATGATTTGTTAATATAAATTAATAAAATAAAATAAAATTATAATTAAAAGAATATAAAATTCACGCTAAAATTATTAAAATAAAATAAAAATAAGCGACGGATTTTAATCCGTCGCTAAATTACCGGATATACAGTTTGGGATTTTCATCTAGCGACGGAAAACAAATCAGTCGCTAAATTAATTTTTAACTTCAATATTACATATTAATAAAATAAAAAGAAAAATAAAAAAAATTAAATTCTATTTAAAAAAAATTAAATTTTGCGATGAATTTTAAATATGTGGCAAAATTTTGCCATATTTAGCTACGAAATTTGCAACAAAAAATTTTTTGTCCTCAATTAACGACGAATTTAGTTACGAAAATTTTTTCGTCACTAATTAGCGACGAATTTTGCTACGAATGATGTGTCCGTCGCTAATTTAGCCACGATTTCCTTTTCGTTGCAAATTTTGTGGCAAATTAGCGACGAAAAAGTTTTTCGTCGCTAAATCCATCGCAAAATAGCGACGAATTTTTTCCGTCGCGAAAATCCGTGACTAAAACCATATTTTTTTGTAGTGCCACAAGCACAAATAATAAGAGACATGCACGTGTACGGGTTTATTATACCATCATTTTTTTGTACTATATCAATCAGTATTCAAAACCATATTCTGTCTAATCTAATTGGGGACTTATAGTGGAGCATTTAAGGGGACTACCCTCCCAACATAGTCTGCTCTATACTCAAATCGTGAGTTGAATCGGAATCTTGATTAAAAAATTTAGCGTTACATTTTATTAAACCAACTGACCGTTAGTTATTCCATCCCATGTGTATCTATGTTAAAAAGGTCGGTGACCAAAATAAATTCTAATTATCAAAAATCTTTTAATAATAAATTTATCTAGGCTAAAGGTGATAGAAAGTTCTCTCTATATGATGGAGAGATAATGCAAATTGTTGCTCAAAAGGAAAACCTTAAAAATCGATATAAATAGTCTAATATGAACCTTTATCCTTCTAATTCAATCAAATCTTATCAAACCTCATCGAACTGCACCATCATATATGTATGTATCTAAATACTCCAATTTTTCTTAATTTGCAAAATACTTAAAGAAAAGAAAAGAAAAGAAAGAAAAAATCACTTTGAGCCAGATTTTCACATAATTAATTGGTAAATATATGTAACTTAATAACAAGAGACTATAGCATTATGGTTGGGAGAACATATTGGGTCGTCCCTACTTTCTAATAATTCACTACTTACGACTAATAGACAGTTGGTTTAATAGAATGTGTTGTTAGGTCGCTTAACCAAATTTCTGAGTTTGGCTCGCGGTTTGAGTATGAAAAAAATTACGTTGGGAGAATAACCCCTTAACGAGTCATTGCAAGTCTCGAACTGAATTAATCAGAGTATGATTTCGGATACTGGTTGATATAACACTTAAAAAAAATTCCAAGCATCGATCTATCATCTGACACACAGCATTAAAATCATTAGCAATGTGTGTTTTGCAACACCAGTTTTAGTAACAAATTTCATATTGAATCTTCTACCATTGTAAAATTTGTGACGGACTCTTTTGCGACAAAAATATTTTGCATGGTAAATTGCATCATAAAGTTTAAGCGGCATGCAAATAGCATTTTTGGTAGTTTTTGGTTATGGTGATCGAATAAATACTTAAGCAATAGATATGATAAATACGCGGATAGCATATGTACGAAATGAAAGGAAAATTAACTAAAAAAAAAAAAAGATTTTAGATAAGTGGATTTTGGAAATCACTCAATGGGAAAAATAAAAGTGGGTAACAATAGAAAAACTATGTAAAAAAATAGGTTGTTCGATACTATCTAAAGAAAATTGAGTATAGGAAAAATATTTGATACACTATGAGTATGCAAATTTCTGGCCCACCTGTTTCATGAGTTGGGAATTACCTCATCAACCCTCCAACGGTCATAAATATAAGTTTTATATTTATACATTATCAACATTTTCGTTTGTTTTATTACTATATAATGTCATTTTTCTATATTAATTTTTTTATTTATTTTCGTTTTCATACAATCTAAGTGTAACGAACAAGTGTCACAATAGCTAGAGTGACATCAATTGATTGGGCTTCTTGTTTTTTTCCATACAATGTTCAAGTCTGTTTTGTCAATTTTTGGATACTGTTGTGGTGCTTAGCTCTCCTGGTAACTACTCCAAATGCAAATGATGCACATCATCTCTGCCACTCTAACAAAAACTCTACTTGCTGGACCACTTTAGGAATACCTTGTTAAATATCAACATGTCATTCTCAAACTGTACAATTATGGTCTACTTTAAAAGTCAAATATACTATAATTTATTCATTCAATCAACCCAGATTAATTGGGTTACGATTATGTCCGATTGTGCTCTTTGATAACCAAAACTTGTATATAAGATTGCTAACCCAAGACACTATGATAGATTCAATGATTAATGTTATTGCGTCATCAAACTCACGATAGTAAGGTAGACCCTGATTTGAATTTGCATTAAAAGGTAAACAAAACTTGCATCACTATGTCGTTAGTGGGGAAACCAATACCCTAGTCTTCCCTTCGATCTATACATCTCACTGCTATAAAAGGGACTATCAGTGACGGAAAATTAGCAAGAGAAAAAATTCATCGTTAATAATGACGAATTTCTGATAGATTAACGTTGGAAAAGTCAATATTTAGAAGCCCAAATTATTGACGGATTACTGACGGTTTTACCGACGGAAATACTAACAAATAATTCCGTTGGTAAGTAGGATGCTAAAAATGCTTTCCGACAAATTAGCAATCGAATAGAGATGGATTTACCAACGGATTATAATCCGTCAGTAATTTTTCCAAATTAACAATGGATTTATGAGGGAATATAGATCGACAGATTTTTCCCTCAGAAATCCATCGGTGTTCTTAAGCAAAGTTAAAAGAAATACTAAGTGACATTACATCTGCAGGTCCTAACTTGTCTCTCTCTCCCTTCCCTGACTTGTCCAAAATTATCTGCAAACTCCGTCTGCGAATTCCCAGCTTCTCCGTGTTGTAGGGTCGTCCTCGCATATCATGATGGCATCATCGAGGTTCGTCTGTGATTAGCCTCTTCGTCTGTGATGCCATTATCTGAGAGGACATAATTTTGGTTTTGAAAGATTAGGGTTTTCTTATGCGTTGAGGTTTGTCTATCTGTGTCTCTTTCTTAAATTAGGGTTTCATCTCATTTTCTGAAACTATTGCCACTACTTGTTGTTATAGGGTTTCCTATGCTTGAATTTTATATGTCTACTTGTTCTGCACCTGAATTTGACTTTCTAGTTTTCATTATTCGTCTTTGGTTGCAGGCTGATTCAAGAATCCAAGGCGTTTTGCCATCGCATGTAAAGAAAAAAGAAGACGAAGTTTGCAAGTAAACCCTAGAACGCTGATTTATGCTTCATAGGTAATAGCTCTCTTTGTGTGGCAGTGTTTGGAAAAGCTCGTACTATTCTTCTCATCATTTATTCTGTTTCTTTCGTTGAAGTTTTGATTAGAATAAGAAATATAGATCGGTTGTTTAGATAGTCTTAGGATTTCTCTATTATTGGGTATATAGCATACATATCATTTTTTACACATTAGGCAAATTGTATGCACTTTTCACCCTCAATTTGGGATCAGCTGTCTATTTTGTATCGTACTACTGATTTTGGATGTTAATTTTGGGCTACTACTATTGATTAGTGTGATTGATTTTTGGATAGAGTTTAGAGGTGGTCTAGAACATGTACAATTTTTTTTTTTAAAGAATGAATTGTTATTTAGAGGGGTAAGAATACATTAGGCTATATAAAATATCTTCGAAATGGGAGAAAAAAAAGGAAAAAATGGTAAAAATTATGAAGGTTGTTTCACAAAAGAAGACCTAGAATCCAATCTGAAAAGCTAGCCCTAACATCCCAGTAGCAAATTAATCAAAAATAACTTATGCACCTACTTTTATGAGCTACTCATTCAGCTTACTTTTCCCATAATCACCTTGTAGTCCTCATTGCTTTTTTTTCATTTAAGTTCGAAACGTGTATCTCTCTTTTCTAATCTTAGGTGACATGAGGCTTGAGCTGAAACCTTGTGCCAGTTATGTTGATATGTTAAGCTTCTAACTTTTCTATAATGGGTATATAGCAATAAAACCATATGACCATGTAATCAATTTTTTTATTATATGTCTCCCATTTGTCATCCATTGTCATTTATTTGTCACAATTCGCAATTACTATCTGTTAATGGGTATTTTATTTTTCATTTATGTCAAAAGGTTTCATTGAGTTTAGTTCATTTTTATTCTAATTGTCAATATATGTTAATAAATTTAAATAAATATTTGAATAATAATTTTTCAAAATCTGCTAATATATAGACTGCAATATAAAATTCAATTCAATTTAAAAATGGGCTAATTCAGTTCAATTATGATAAATTTTGCTGCTTATTGGAATATGTCCCATACATTCAAAAGGGTAGGGAAGTCCACTTCTTTCCCTTCCTGCCCTCCATGAGCCTTAGCCTCCCTCCCTTTAAGATCTCCAAATAGCGCATTTTAGGAACTCTCCTGTGCTCTTTCAATTACAAAAGAAAGGTTTGCCAAAGTGTATAAGAAATGTGGAGGGCCACATAAACAAGTGTGTTGAATTATGAAAATCCTGCCTAGGGCCAAAACATAAACATGCAAGCTAGCTGGTTGCGTGAGTTGAGAATGTGGGATTACATGTAGTGCTTAGGCATAGGCACACGCCTTTGGCAACCTTTCTGGGTCACAATCGAGTGGGCTATCAATCGAGTTATCAGTGTGGCATTTTGTATCCTGTCCTCATAAAGGCAGGAAGGTTGGAGCAAAAAGGAGATGTCCATAATTTCAAGCAAAGGTGTGGTGTCCTTATCATGTTGGGCATGAAGTTCCTTACCTATCTTTATAAAATGCTTTTCGTATAGAGAAGAGACTACTTTCCCTCTTTTTTTTGTGTTTTATTGCTTCTGCTGTTGATTTTCTTTCCTTTCACGCCGGTAACAACATCAAAGTCCAATTTTTCTATGTGATATCAGAGTGGGCTATCAATCGAGTCATTAGTGTGGCATTTTGCATCTTGTCCTGATAAAGGCAAGAAGGTTGGAGCAAGAAGGAGATGTCCATAATTTCTTTTTTTTTTTGGTGAAAGAGATGTCCATAATTTCAAGCAAAGGTGTGGTGTCCATATCACGTTGGGCATGAAGTTCCTCACCTATCTTTATAAAATGCTTTCATATATACTTTTTCTTTTTTCTTTTTTGGTTTTATTGCTTTTGCGGTCAATTTTCTTTCTTTTTTCACACTAGTAACAATATCAAAGTCTAATTTTTCTACATGATATCAGAGTGAGCTATCAATCGAGTCATCAGTGTGGCATTTTGTATCCTGTCCTCATAAAGGCAGGAAGGTTAGAGCAAGAAGGTTGGAGCAAGAAGGGAATGTCCATAATTTCAAGCAAAAGTGTGAAGATCTCCCCCATCGAGCTTTGGCTCCAAGAAATTTCTTTCACCAAACTTCAGGGAGGAATGTTGAAAAGGAGAGCATCAAGTGGCAAAGAGCCATCCAGCGTATATGGTCCAATCTCAGCCCTAGTGCTAGAGTTCCTGCATTCATCATGTTTATCCTGATCATCTCTCCAAAGGTTGAAAACAAGCTCTCCTGGAGGCCCAAAAAAGTGCTATGGGTTCTGGCTTAATTTGGCCAGAACCTAGTCTCAATCTCTTGGCTCAAAACCCCAGCATGTTTAAGCTAAGTTCAAACACTTCAATGATCCAAGATAAATCTCAAGTGAAGAGTCAATCTCAGCTCAAGAAAGAGTTTAAGTCAAGCCCAAAAAGATACTAGAAATATCAGAAAGTGTTCCAGATTCAGGCCAGAACTAAATCCCATGATAGAGCTGTTGTCCAGCCTTGCCTAGAACCCAAGTCAAGTCTCTCTTAAGGCCCTAATCATCCCAGGAGAAAGTCTAAGAAGATGGCCAAAAAAGTAGCCCAGAATATCTCTAGATTCTAGCCAAGGCTAGTGAGAACACCAAGTCAACTTCTAAGCCCAACTTCAAACTGCTCCAATGGCTAGTAACGTTGGCATTAGGCCTAAGGACCCGGACCAGAAAAGAGAGAAAATTTAAACCTCTATCCATCCCCAATGGCTATATTTATAACCGTTGGAGAGAGCCTTAAGCTCTCCCACTTCCACTCTCATTTGCTTGCTACTTCTATCTATAAATACACCCCCTCCATATTATGTAGGGCCTTATATATTTGTAAGGCATAAAGTCCCTTTTTTGCAAAGAGTCACAGGGGATCAAAGTTGAGTGAAAATATAGTATGGGATGAGCGGAAGAATATAAGGTAAAATGGCAAAAGATCATTTCTCTCTCAAAATCTCTCACCCCACATTTGTTTGTACTTTCCAGGGTAATCCTCCCTTGTTTGTTTGGGAACAATAGTCTCCTTAGGTTTCTTTGTTGGGAAAAATAACTTTAATGCAAAACTATGCCAGATATCATATTAAATGATCAAAATTAAAAACTTAATTACTGAAATCGAAAACTCATATAAGATAGAAGAATACGTGATTCTATAGTCAAAGAACTCGATTGAATGAAATCCTTGTATGGACAGAATCCTAGGTTTGGCCTTTCAGGTCAAATATATTTTCATAAACTCTTATGATAGGCTTATCAAAAATTAGAGTAATGTATTGACTCACGACTATAACCCTTTTATAGATGTAAGATGATTTTTATTTTTCAAATCTTTCTGTTCGATTTATGTCAATTATCCTTAAATCACCCTTCGACATCTCTTATTTAACACATCATAAATAGTAAATGTCTATTGGTATCTATATATTTATTTATTTCCATATCCTATCGTATACATTAAATCCAAAATACCAAATTTTTATCTTAAATGACAATATGTATTATATAATTATTTTATGTATAATTCTAACGTTGGATAAATGATCAAACATCCTCTGCTTTCTTTTTACTCCTAATGGTGTTGGGTAAGTGTTCTTACCATTTTGGACATGAAGTCTCTCACCTATTTTTATAAAATTTTTTTCATATATATAAAGAGAATATTTTCTCTCTGTTTTTTTTTTTTCTTTTATTGCTTTTGCTATCCATTTTCTTTCATTTTTTGCACCGGTGCAGCCATCGGAGTCTAATTTTTCTACCATATTTATGTTGAAAATACATAGGCCCACTTGGGCCCAAGATTTCTGGCCCAAGTGGGCCCATAGCCGTTGCACCTCCAACGGCTTCATAGTCGTTGGAGGATTTCACATTTTTCACCTCCAACGGCTATATTTCACATTTTTCACCTCCAATGGCTATATAGCCGTTGGAGGATTTCCCCATTTCTTTTTATTTTTTATTTTTATTATTTTTATTTTTTCTTTCTCTCTCCTCCATCTTCTATAAATAGGATCTTTCTCTTCTCTTGTATTCATAACTTGGAAGACAATCTCTCTTCCAAATTCTCTCTTCTCATTTTCTGTTTTTGTAATATTGAGATAATTTCTTTTTCACACTCAATAGAAGAAATTCTCTTCATTCTTCAATTTCATTTTTTTCTTGATAAATCTTTCTCCTTATTTTTCTCTTTACTTGATCACATTTTTTATCTCTCTTTATCTATATTTAAATTTGTGCTCCAAACTTTAGTAAAACTCATTCTCTAGTATGCGATGGCATAGCATGTCTAGGAAAGTTCTGTCAAGTGACAAACATTTGTCCAAGGAAAGAGGTTCTTAAGCGAGGTCAGACGAGCTCCACCTCTTTTCTGGGAACTTTCCTGGTGCTCCCTACTACAGAATGGTTTGAGTTGAATTTAAGTAAGGTTTACAAATTTTTATATGGTATCAGAGCGAATTCTATTATTTCTCACATGGCAAATCCTCTGTCCTCGTTTACTTCATTTCAAACCCAACTTTTTTCTTCCACAATTTTAACCTCCACAAATTATTTCCAATGGGTAGGCCACATCAAAAGATCACTCAATGCTCTAAAACTCTTGAAGTTTATAACGAGTGAATCACTTGATATTACCAACCCTGCATATGAAGAATGGAAAGAAAGAGATGATCAAGTCTTCATTCTTCTCTCTAGTGCCATGAATCAAACTCACAAAATTATGGTGTCATCTTGTCCAAACTCTAAATCTTTATGGGATCAAATGTATGATCTATATGGGCAAGAATCTAATGTGGGAAGAATTTTTGAAATCAAGCGGAAGATCGCCAACATTCAGAAGGAGGAGAAAATTCTTTCCCAACTATTTGGAGAATATGAAGATTTATGGAATGAATTGGAGATGTTAAGGCCTCACACATGTGATCCGAAAATATTGCTGAAACGGAAAGATGAAGATAAGTCTTTTGGCCTTCTTGTCTCTCTTGGCAAACGCTTCTCAAATGTTCGCCAAGAAATCCTTCGAATGAAGGACTTCCCTTCATATCAAGAAATCCGATTCCTAATTCAGAAGGCTGATGCTAGCATGCGGCTTGAGGAGGCTTCACAATCAAAAGTTGAAGTTCACGGATTTAAAGTTGAGCAACAAGTTTCTATTCCTGCACCAGAACCCATTGCCAACAAAGTCTATCAGCCTCCTTATAAGAAAGGATACTCACATTGCAAGAGATTAAACCACACCAAAGAGAAATGTTGGTTTCTTTATCCCCATCTCAAACCAGAGCATCTCAAAAGGAAAGAACAAGGAGCACCAAAAGTAGTGCAAAATGTGACATTGGAAACGGCTCTTGAAGGCATCACTAAGCTACTGAAACAAGTCGCCAATAATTCTGGTAACTCCTCAAACTCCACTTATTATTCTGAAAATTGGTTAATAGATTCGGGATGTGACTATCATATGGTTAAGGACAAAGAAAAGATAAAACGTTTTAAACCTCTCATCAATCATAAAATAGTCAAAGTAGCTAATGGACAAAATTTGAAAGTTAAAGAAATTGGAGAAGTTGAATTTTTTGGAAAAAACTCAAATGCTTTATATGTTCCTAAATTTACCTCATATCTTATGTCAATTAGTAAGTTAACTAAAGACCAAAATTGAAAAGCTATTTTTGATCCTGATACTGTTATTTTTCAGGATCTCAAATCGAATCAAGTGATTGATAGAGGATCTAGAAAAAACAATTTATATTTTTTGGATCAAGACAATCAAGCTCTTCTAGCATGTGAAGGAGATAATCAATTTTGGCATGCTAGATTAGGTCATCCAAATGATCAAACCTTAAAATTACTTTTTCCAACAAAATTTTGTAAAAATGATCATTGTGAAATATGTATTTTTGGGAAACAAACCCGAGTATTTTATCTGATTTCGGAAACTATTTATAAAAATGTCTTTGATCTTGTACATTCAGATATATGGACATCCCCTGTTGAATCTAGAAGAGGTTTCAAATATTTTATATCTTTTATAGATAATAAATCTAGATACACATGGATATACATGCTTCACACTAAGGCACATGCTTTCGAAGCATTTAAAAACTTTAATAACTTTATCTTGAAACAATATGATGCTCATGTTAAAATACTTAGAACTGATAATTGAGGTGAATATATGAGTAATGAATTTAAAGAATATTTAGAAAACAAATGAATCATTCATCAAACATCTTGCCCTTATACTCCACAACAAAATGGAGTAGCCGAAAGAAAGAATAGACATTTACTAGAAATAGCAAGAACCATGATATTTTTTGCAAATATGCCTAAAATATTTTGGAATGATGCAATTAGTACAGCTGCACATGTAATTAATCGACTTCCCTCAAAGACTCTCAAAGGAAAATCTCCTTTAGAGATACTTAGAAAAGAAAAACCACCATTATCTCATCTTAAAATATTTGGTTGCACATGTTATGCTCATATTCCTTCTCAAATAAGAGATAAGTTAGAAAAAAATGGGAGACGTTGTGTTTTTATAGGTTATACATCATTTCAAAAAGAATATTTATGCTATGAACCCGAAACTAATAAAGTCTATACATCTAAGGATGTAATATTTTTGGAAGATAAATTCTATTTCAAAGGACATAGCAAAAATAAAGATTTCATAAAAAATGACCTACAAATCCTTCTTTGGGAATCTCCAAGAGTTGAAAATAAATCTCCCCAAGAAATAATTCTAGAACAAAATAATGAGCAAGGAGGAGAACAAATTAATGAAGAAAATGAGGAAATTCTTATTGAACCACTCTTCCTAAAGGAAAGAAAGCGGTAGGGTGCAAGTGGGTTTACAAGATCAAGCATAAGAGTGATGGAACAATCGATCGCCTCAAAGCACGACTTGTAGCCAAAGGCTTCACTCAGACATATGGAGAAAATTACACTGAAACTTTTGCTCCAGTCGCTAAAATGACCACAGTCCGAATTTTATTGTCCCTTGCAACAAATTGGAGTTGGCCGATGTTCCAAATGGATGTGAAAAATACATTCTTGCAAGGAGAATTGAAGGAGGAAGTTTACATGCGACTTCCTCAAGGACTTGAAGGCAAAGATGGACAAGTATGCAAGCTCAATAAGGCCATCTATGGTTTGAAACAATCTCCCCGAGCTTGGTATGCTAAACTTTGCACCGCTCTTCTTAGTTATGATTTCTCTAAATGCAACAGTTACTCATCTTTATTTACAAAATTTTTTAATGAAAAGGTCACCGTTGTACTCATCTATGTCAATAACATAATTATAACCGAGAATGATATAAAGCAAATAGATCAAGTCAAAAATTTTCTTAAGTCTAAATTTGAAATTAAAGATTTAGGGAAACTAAGATACTTTCTAGGTATAGAACTTGCCTACTCCTCTAAAGGGCTTGTTCTATCCCAAAGAAAATACACGTTTGATCTTTTGCAGGAAACAGGTAAAATTAGAGCTAAACCAGCTTGTAGTCCAATCTCAACCTTTGAAGAAGAAAAGGATAATAATCAATTCTTTACTAACATATCGAGATACCAGAGACTCGTTGGGAAACTCATTTACTTGACGATCACTAGGCTAGAGATAGCATATGCGGTTAGCCGAATCAGCCAGCATATGCATAATCCAAAAATAGGACATTGGAGAGCAGCCGAAAGAATCTTGAGGTACCTAAAGGGCTCTGCTGGGCGTGGAATATGGATGAAGTGTAACCAAAATTCTGAAATTATTGGATATTGTGATGCGGATTGGGCCGGAGATTCTCAAGATAGAAGATTTACAGCAGGCTTTTGTATGTTTGTGGGAGGTAATCTAGTGTCTTGGAGAAGTAAGAAACAATCAGTAGTTTCAAGATCTAGTGCGGAAGCAGAATATAGAGCTATGGCAGCATCGACAAGTGAGATTATATGGCTTAAAACCCTAGTTGAAGACTTGGGGTTCAAGGTCACAATACCAATTCAGCTTTTTTGTGATAATCAATCAGCTATTCACATTGCCTCAAATCCAGTATTTCATGAGCGGATCAAACATATTGAAGTGGATTGTCATTTTGTGCGACAAAAGATTGAAGACAAAACCATAATCACCCCTTACGTAAAGAGTAGTGAACAACTTGCTGATATTTTCACCAAAAGAACTACGGCTAGTCACATGAATAATATTCTCGACAAGTTAGGCTCCATCGATATATATTCACCAAACTTGAAGGGGAGTGCTGAAAATACATAGACCCACTTGGGCCCAAGATTTCTGGCCCAAGTGGGCCCATGACTGCAACGGCTTCATAGCCGTTGGAGGATTTCACATTTTTCACCTCCAACGGCTATATAGCCGTTGGAGGATTTCCCCATTTCTTTTTATTTTTTATTTTTATTATTTTTATTTTTTCTTTCTCTCTCCTCCATCTTCTATAAATATGATCTTTCTCTTCTCTTGTATTCATAACTTGGAAGACAATCTCTCTTCCAAAATCTCTCTTCTCATTTTCTGTCTTTGTAATATTGAGATAATTTCTTTTTCACACTCAATAGAAGAAATTCTCTTCATTCTTCAATTTCATTTTTTTCTTGATAAATCTTTCTCTTTATTTTTCTCTTTACTTGATCACATTTTTTATCTCTCTTTGTCTATATATAAATTTGTGCTTCAAACTTTAGTAAAGCACATTCTCTAGTCTGCGATGGCATAGCATGTCTAGAAAAGTTCTGTCAAGTGACAAACATTTGTCCAAGGAAAGAGGTTCTTAAGCGAGGTCAGACGAGCTCCACTTCTTTCCTGGGAACTTTCCTGATACTCCCTGCTACAGAACAGTTTGGGTTGAATTTAAGTAAGGTTTACAAATTTTTACAATTTACTAAAGCAACAATAGATGGTGATGAGATTTGAAAGCTTGGTTCATATCGTCTTTGATCATCTATAAAACTTGGAGGTCAAGCACTGCAATTCCCAATTAGAAGGCCTACTTTTGACAATATCTACGTGTTAATGCATGGTAATCCTATACATAATGCCCAAATTTGTTACAACAAGAATAAATGATGTAACTGAACTCTTCTATAGTTTGGGCTGAAAGGAGATAATAGAGGCAGAATTCCATAAAGCAGATGGCAAAAATGGATTCTTGACATAAATTTTGCTATATTAGGTGCAATCATTTTTTTTTTTCGCTGGTGTAGCACTGTGGGCATGATACAGAGGATAATGTGGCACACGTGTGCACAAACGCCGCTAGCGTGGGAGATAACACAATAGTTTCACGAGAGCTTCCTTAACCTGTAACGGATTGATCCCGAAACAAATAAGTCGTGGATCCATGCACGATCTGACCCGACACGAATAAGCGTGCAAGGGCTGGCGAGTACGTTCACTGTGGAGGACAGCAAACATCATGGAAGGGTCACAAGGCAAATTCCAATAGGAAAAACTAGGAATCTACAATTTCAAATCCAGAAAATCGATCAAATTGATCAACACTTTAAAATAGAAAAAGTGCACTCTAGAACGTTATGAAATTACAAGAAAAGTTTGGAAACAAAGTACTAGTTTTGAAATTACAAAAAATAAATGAACAAATTTTCTAGAGCAAACGAAAAAGGGGGTTCACACGGTTCCAAGAAATAGAGATGTTCTAGGCCGTTTTCGGCCTGGAAACCAACCCAGTCGACTCGTTTTAGCCTGGCATGGCCCAACCCTGGAAGTCATCGGAACCATTGCTGAACCGACCCACGATTCCTCAGCCCGTTTAGGAACTGGACCGGAACCGCCCAAACTACCCGGTCTCATCTCTACCAAAAGGGTTTGAGGAATGGAAATAACTTTTCCAAAACAGAAAAGCAAATTTAAATGCTATTACTGTTGCAAGAAACTGACGTTGATCAATGGTTCCAACCAAAAAAAAAAATTGTTGATCAATGGTAAAAAGACAATTTTAAATTGCAAGATTGTGTTTTTTTAAGTGAGAATTCAATCTTGAAAAAGAAAGCGACCATCGATTTTAGAGAGAGAAGATAAAAATAGAAAATGGAGCACAAGTTTTGGGACTTCTTAGGATCAAAACTCCTCCCCTCCCACCAAACATCTTAAGCTACTTTAGATCACATTTACTACTCAAGATGCCCGTAACCTAAGGCTATTCAAATATGGATAAGTTTGCTCACACAATCTATTAATTAACTTAAATCACTATTAAAATTCGAATTTACTCTTTCCGAAGGTTTTTTCTCCTCACTACCTTCTCGAATTCTTAATATCACACTAAACAAGATTATTTATTTTCAATTTCAATTAATACTTACCTTTAGCATAACATAGCACAAAAAGAAAATAATTATATACGAGTAGCAAATTTCGCTCATTTTCACTTTTTTTTTGTATTATACTAATCGGTGTTTAGAATTATCCTCCGACTAATCCGGTTCGAAATTTACAGTGACTATTAAGATGTTACCCTTCCAATATAGTTTTTTTCATATCTAAATTACGAGTCAAACTCAAAAACTTGATTAAGGGGAGTTAGTACCATACTCCATTAAGCTAACTGTCCGTTAATCACTAATTTCCACTTTATTGATCCCTAGCATCGTCGGAGCCCGCTTGTGTTTGGGCAAGGTTTATATTAGTGTTAAATTATTATCTACGAATTTGACAAAACATGAATATTACTCGAAAATATGAATATTATTATTTACGAATTTGACAAAACATGAATTGAGCTTACCAAAGAAAAAATGGTGCGTTCATAACTTCAACATAAAATTAAGATCGCAGACCTAAAATTACAGCGGAACTCATTAAAACGCATTCAAGCAACTTGCAAGACCATGAGCAAGTCTACTAGCCACAAGGATGTAATTTGGGCACAAAGGATTGAGTTGTGATTTAGCAATAAGGATAAACTCATTACGGCTAAACATCACTTGTGTTTATTAACCCAAACTCAACCTAACACTAAACTTACTAGTTTTAGGTTATTGTGTACCATAATAAATTATTAATAGATTAGATTTTAAAAACATTTGCTTTTTATTATTTTTATATTTTTATATTTATAATAATATATTTTTATAAAAATTTAATTTATAGCGATAATTTAATTGAAACAACGGAATTATTAGACTTCTATATTTTTAATATTACTTCCGTCTTTTGTTATCTCATATTGTTGGAGTGTTAGTTCAATGGCTGTAGCAGGATTTTCTTAATTAAAAGAATCAGTATCATCAATGATGCTATTTGCCCCACTTTTTCTTTTATGACTTGCAATTTTTGGATATTTTTTATATTTTTTGTAGGGCCATAAGAAGAATATCTTATTTTCTTTTTAAATTTTAAAAAGGGATTTATAGATACAATGGATATTATTAATACTTATTAAATTTGAATGGTCTTTGTATATAGAGGGATATTAGAGAATATCATTTATCAAGATAAATTAACGATGATTTAAGTTTAGGAACGTTTGATTTATTTTTTACTTTTATATTTCTATGTCTGGAATAAGTTTTTATATATATATATATATATATATATATATATATATATATAAATGATTATTAAAATATAGCAACGGTATATATCCTTCATGACTTATATTAATGCACTCCAAATTGTTATTTAAATAATCTATACAAATAGATATAGTAGAGAATAGCCTTATAAAAATGATTTGAATTAGTGAAAATTCTTATATCTCATATTTGTGTATACGGGATTAATTTCTATCTTTTTTAAAGTAAGAACTGAAATATAAAAATAACTTTTAAGTTTAATTTTGGATGATTTTGACGGAATATTAGTCTAATATGAATTTAAATTAAATTGGGTTTATATTTTCTAACCCAATGTCAATTAAACTTTAAAGAAAAAGAAAGAGATTAAAACTCATCAAAAAAATAAATTAAATAAATTGATTTCTTTATGCATTTTCCATCCAACTTGTAGCCTTAGTCCTAAGTAAGATTTTTTTTTTTTTTTTTTTTTATTTTTTATAATTTGAGATTTTTAAAAGAAAGTGATGGTGGTGGTTGAGCTATTCCCCCATTGAATTTTTATTATTTTTTTACTATGTAATTTTGTGGCATATTGCATTGGGCGCGGAATGGTATATCCACTTCACGCACCCTATATGCCCGCCATATAATTACTTCTTTCCACAGTGTGCTTCCAATTTCAACGGCGCGCAGCGTATTATTTCCTTTCTCCTTTTCTCTCTCTCTCTCCTGCGCCGCGGAGCTTCAACTCCAAGCATGAAGCGCAGCTCTGCCAGACGTTCGAGGAAAAGAGACCAATTTCAAACCCTTGCACTTTCTGATCATCATCAAATCAAGCGGCGGAGAATTACCCTATCTGGTTAAGAGCCGCAATCGTCTTCTCAAAACCCCTAATTCCTTCTCTTTGCCATCTCACAAGCGTGGCCGTCATCAGAAGAAGGATCAGAAGCGAGAGTGGAGTCTGTCTTCTCTTGATTTTTCAAAGTTATAAAGGTTTCGAGTCCATTTCTATTACAGTTTCTCTTTGTGAATTTGATGGATTGAATTCTTTCTTTCTTGGCTCATGAATTTGTTTGAAGTGAATGATCATCTGTGTTAAGTTTAATTTCAATCAATTTTGAGAAGATGCTATTTTGGAGTTACTATTTTGAAAAGTGATTTTGGTTGTGGAAGCTTGTAAAGATCGCATGGTAGTACTAGAACAATTTGGAATCCAATAAAAGGAAACAATGGTTACTAGAAAAATAAGCCCATTATTTAATTAAGACAAAAAGGATTTTGAAATGTACCAGGACCAAAGGAGTCTAGGTGAAATGAACCAAATTCTACATGGCAGTCCATCTCAGCATATTTCTATTTTTTTTTTCTTGATTTGAAAGGAATTTTGACCAATTCAAATTGCTCAAGTTTGAAGGTTCGTATTTTTTGTTGACTGCCGTGTTGGTTTTGGTCCATGAATCATTTAGTTTGTAGCATAGCTCAATTATGAATATTGTGATGTCAGAAATGTGGTTCTCGAACGGCCACTTGCTGAAATAATTTATGAGATTTGATCTTGAAGTGAGTTTGAGTAGCTTAAATAGCTTGATATTATATGTCAAGTAGAAGCCAAATATTGCAAAGTAGCTCAAAACTTGAATGCTGATTTTGCTTGTTAACCTTAGGATCCGCACTCTTAAATGAACTTGAGTTGATTTAGGAAACAACATAGCATAATTAACATGATGGGTAAAGCCCTTAAATTTGAAGTTTTACGTGAACTATTGCGTTTTTAGTTTTAGGGGGCAAAATTTGTTTTACCTGATTCAATAACCATGCTGATTTCTGCAGCTAGTTAAAATTTTGAGCTCATGGATCCATTTCTCATGCTTGTGTTGTGGTAGCTTGGAACATGGCGTTGAGGCACTTAGATTACCATTTTTCTATATCTGGCAACCATCTAGGGTATCATGTCCTATGAGATTGCATACATAACCATATTGTTCCAAGTAGGCTTTGTGAAGATATCTTATATGGTCAATAAGAAGATTTGTTAACCCTGCAAAGCATTGATGTGTTTCCATCTTGTTCTCTTGATTATGTCTTTTAGCGTAAAGAACCCATAAAATCTGTTTAATGGAAATTTCCTCATCTGAAAATATGATTGGAAAAGTGTGCAGCCCTTGAATATCGTGTTTGGCTGCTCAATGGACCATCTAGGCCTTTCCTCTAAGGAAAATAATCATAAACGAAAACTGATTACTAGATGATCGGCATGTCCCTAACTTTGCCAATAAAAAAAGAGTTATCATATCTTTCTTTGGAGGTATATGATATGGGCATGATTAAGAGTGGCTACCGTTTTGGCTCGGACAAGTGGGTCCGGTCCTAAGGAATTAGAATTGTTAGCAGGATCCATCTGTAGGGTTCCGGTTCTGGGCCAGTTTACAGTTCCAGTCGGGTTCCCTTTTTGCTTTTGGAAATATGATGACTGTGGACTAGCTCCCCGTCCCCCCGCCCCCAAAAAAATGATATAATGTTTCTCTTTCTCTCTCTCTCTCTCTCTCTTGCCGTCTCCAGAACTCAATCGATCTCCTCTCTTCGATCTCACCCTTCTCTTTGTGGCTTCTCGATCTATCTCTAGAACTTACCTCCGAAATAGATATCATGTTTCTCTCCTCTCTCTCTTCAGTGTCTCCCTTCTCTCTTACTTCCCCATCAATCTCAAGACTTAAGCTTTTGAAGACCGAAGTCAACTTTGAATCTGAATGTGTTACAATATCTTATAGGCAGTATCTCCCCCTCTTAACCCATGTTCAAGCCATATTAAGAGGTTTATTTTTCTGTCTCTCTCCTTTTTATTTTGTTTCTATTGGATTATTTTTTTTAATGGTGAACCCTAAATCTATATATATATATATATATATATTTCAATTCTTATTCCTTTCTCTATTCTTAGTCTGTTATGATTACATTTAGGCCTAATGTTGATGTCTTTTATCTGAACATTTTTGAAAAAAAAAAGAAAAAGAAAAAGAATGAGTGTGTTTTTTTCTTCTCCATAGAAAATTAAATGCTTTAAGGTTAGGCGTAAGCTTTTGTCTGTCAGTTGATAATTACTGGTCAAACAATCTGACATTTAGGGTTTAGGGCTAAGAAACAAGAGGGTGTTTTTTATTTAATCTGAATCCCCCCCCAAAGAAAAACTTTTTTTTAGAAGGATCAATTTTAGTTCTGAAATCTGTGAGAACTCAAAATATGATATATGTGTATGTATGTATATATATGTGTATTGAAACTGGTGATTGAAATTCTGATTTCATTTTTTCTTTTCAGTTTTTCTTTGAAAAGAAGATAATGATCTAAATATCCTTTTGCATAAAATGAAAAACGAAATCTCCTGTGCTAAGATCCTTTTGTTTAATCATAAATTCTTATTCGAAGGATATGGTATTTAATTGTTTAGGACTTGAATTACCCATTTCATCATAAATTCTTTTTTTAAATCTTTTTTTTTTAATTGTGTATTCTTGCATACACAAAATGTTCAGAGAGAGTGTGTGTGCGTGTGCGCGTGAAAGAGAGAAGAATTGATGGATATGAGAAGAGGGGTAGAGGGAGATAGATTTTCTGGAGAGAGAAATGAAGTTTCTGGTTTGGAGAGAGAGATGAGGGGCAGGCAGGATGTCCCCAGTTTTTTTCATGGTCCAATCATGGTCCAGTTCCCCTTTTTTTTCATAGTTTGTTCTTGTTCCAGTTCAAACAGTTTTTTTCACATTTTCGTTTCCAAAATGTGAGAGTCGTGACTGGATCATAGCCTGTGCTGTTAGGTCAGTTTGACCAGGCCCCAGCCGAATTGGCCCGAGTGCCGCCCTTTGGCATGATGTTACATGCACATCGGGATATGAAAAGGTTTTGAAAAATAGGGCACCAATAATGCTGGTAAATAACACTAAATGTCAATTTTTTATGAATTTGTATATGTATATTTAATTTAAACAGTATTAATGAGGTTTTCCTTTAAGTATTGCAAAAGTAGCGGATAAACGATTTTTATATTCCAAATATGAGTATGTATGTATGATTTACTATCAAAAAGTCTCTTATAGCTGTGGTAGACAATATATGTGTTCTGGTTTTGTTTATGTCATGTAAAGTGTTTCTATGGTATTTGGGAACTATTATAGATTTGTGTCAGGAATGCCAAAGAAGTGTGGCGTTTCAAAAAGTACTATTATGAACGATTGCCAGTCAAAGCAGTGTTTTTTTACTGATTATAAAGTAGGGCTAGACAAAGTGGTTAGCGGCACCGCAGGGGGTGTGGACCATTTTCCATGTTCTTCACAATATTGATTTGGGGAAATGAGGTTATAAAATTTTCTTCATTTGTCTATAATTTTATATGATTGAGCAGCTGGATTAAATTTGTAAGCAATTACCGGAATAGCTCCTCTTTGGATCTTGGTTCCCTTGTTCCTGGGGAAAAACTGCCATCCCTAGTCCTTTGAACTTGTAGTGTTGGGTTGATAGGACACACTAGATGAAGTTTTTCTTACAACAATATCTGTTATTTGGGTGATTTGATAGAAGATTATAGTCTTATAGGAGGTATTCTATGTAATGCTTCATTTATAACTGAAGAAACCTGAGAGATGCTTCAGCAGGTGAATGCAGCCTTCTTGTGGTGAATGTACACATCTCCCATTGAGGACTTGGAGGAGAAACCTTTCTCATCCTTGAACTCATAGATAAAGGGTTCCATGAAACTACTTATGGACCAAGTAAATTAGTCTGAAAGGGCCTCCCTCGGAAGTGACAAAAGATTTTCCTCCAGTCAATGTAAAACCAATTTTTGTTTTTATGCCTGCATGCTTTTTTTAGTACTTGCTAGTTAACAATATATGAGGGTGAGAATCTTGGTTGCAGATTTGATACAACAATGAACACGCTTGAATTTGAATCTCAGCATACTGATTTTAAGTTGAATAAAATATATATAAAGTGTTTGGTATTCTGTCTTTTATACACCGTAAGTGAAGTATGATGTTTGATGAGGTTCTTTCTAGAATATGTTGCCTGTGTTTTAAGCCCTCTAAAAGGAATTCTTGATTTTCACTTCTTTTTAGCACTTATATTCTTTTCTATTAGACATTTACATTTTTGTAGTCACACATTGTGGAATTGATAATACAATTCTAATTGGGTAGGTCAACATGGAACTGTGTTTATTTGTCTCAAAGATCCATAACTGAAAGATATTTTACAAATGAAGCTAAATATTGTATACTTTTGCAGGAGGTTGATCATTTTGATGATTTAGATAAACTTCTTCAAGAAGATGGTCTCAAAGGTGTTTGCAAGGTTTACATAATTCTTATTTACAAGTATCAAAAGCTGAGGAACATCAAATTCCACAATACTATGGACCATATATTGACTTTTAATTTCCTTAGGCTTGAACAGGAGAAGCATGTGATGGATGAGCTGTTTTCTGGAAAGAGAAATTGTAAGTTTATATCCTTTGAAATTTGGAACAGTATTAGGTTACAAAAACCTGTGTCATTATTATAAACTGTATGATGGAAGAATTTAATTGATTTTGTATCCGTATGCAATTGTCACTTGAATTTGATTCTCATTTTGAAAGGGAGAGTTCTATAGAGTTGTTCTATGGTTCTATTATGTTACCAAATGCTTAATCCTGAAGATCTGGTAGAAGGTGCAGTTATTTACTGGCAAGGGGGATTCCTTGTATAATGGGCCTGTCTTGGGATATTTAAAATTAATCTCACGAGTTCAATTATTAGCCTATGAATTTGTAACTCATTTCGTATCTTTTTAATTTGTTATTTTATTGATACCAAAACAGACTAACGGTTTGCATCACGAGAACATAAAGTTTTGGAAATTTGGCCTCCAAGACAATGTTGCTCAACTTCTGTTTTTGAGGTATGTGGCAGGTTAAATAGTATGTTGTTTGTTTAATTCATCACAGTATCTGCATTATTTAATGCTTGAGATCTTTCTATCTTGTTTAGCTTGTTTCACCTCATCTTATTACTCTGCTAATAAAACATCATGCTCCAATTCTCTAGTAGTAACATTTTGACTCTTATGCTTAGAAGTCATGAGTTCAGAAATAAAATCTTGTGGAAACATATAAGTGCATTACTCTGAACTTTGAAGATTTTAATGACCTGAGAAACCTGTGAGATTTGAGTTGACTGCATGCCGATGATGATGAACAAAAAGGTTAAGTTAATGGTGCGTGGAAGCCAAGAGTAAATATTTAGTGTTAGCAACTTTTGTGCTACCTAATAAACTAAGGGAAATATACATGAGCAAAAGCAACTTAGATAGTAGAGGCAAGGCAAGACAGAAGCGGCAGGAGAGAAATTTAAAAAATGCATGAACAAAGTTAGAAAGAAAATATATATTAAATTTTTTGTTTCTGTCCTTGCCCTACATGTCGCCACAAAAAGAAGGTATAGAAATTTTGCCCCCTTTATTTTTTTTTGGAAATTTTTTCTTTTTTTGGGAAAACCAAACATAATGTCTTTTGTGTTGTACCTGTCCCTTCCCTCCATACTCAAAATGGTACCATAGAGTTGAGTAAGACATTTTGTCGGTATCCAAATGGTATATTTGTAAGTCAGATATCCAATTCTCTTCTCTAAAATTTGATTATCATTTTTGTAAGGTCACAAGAGAAATCTTGCCATTAATAATTTGAATTAGCAGCATGGTGCATACTAGCTTACTCTGAAATCCTGATTTAAGGCATACTTGCCCCAAAATTCATTCTTTGCTTATTTACTCAAGTCTTAGCATGTGTAGGCTATATGCCAATCTCACATGCCAGCTTATGCTTATGCTTATGCTTATGCATGTCAAACTCAAGCTCAAGTTCATTTCCAAGTAGTTTTCAAGTGCTACTAGATTGACCAAAACTTTCTAATGAGCAACAGTTAGTTTTCTTGTACACGCCATGATGAGGGTTTTTATGATTACTTTCTTGTATCATTTTCATTCTACCGCTCCTATTTATTTATTTATATTTTTATTTATTTGTGTGATTGTTGATTCTGTTATGTAGCCCCCATCCTTTATAATACCATTACATCCACATTTATGGCTGTGATTTGAACCCAGATGTCGGATGCTTTGGTGTTTTTATCAATGTTGCTAAGACTTTCTCCATGTTTCCAATGGTTCTTGTTCTTATGTGTGTTTGTCATTTCAATGTTGGAATTCTACGGATGAATTGAAGCTGCTCAAACTCTTGTGCAAGTACACCAACCTTAAAGTAAGTTTCTGCCCATAGTACTGTATCCAATCTCGAATTTCAAATTTATTTGGGGCTATATCATTTATGTTGACGGCAGGATGATGCTTTTGTGATTCAGTTGTTTTGTGTTACCAATTTTGCTTATGTTTTTTCTTCTTGTCATTGTTGTATGGTTGCATAAGGGACACATGTTAACTTGACCCCAATATTTATTGCTTTTTTGACTTGCTATAGCATGCTATGGACACATTAAGTAACAATTTTATTTGCTATAACAATTCTATTTGCTAAACATTGGCAGAGTTAGTAGATATGTATCTATCCGTCTAAACTAATTTGCATGGAACGTTTTCTTTTTGTTAAGATATAAGACAATAAAGATATCTCACTCCACAAGCTTAATCTTTTAGCGGAGATGGCTATTTCATGTGATCAGAGTAGGTGTCCCCTACTAGGCCCTTTTAAGCCTCATTTGATATTTCAACATATTTGGGACCCTCTTAAAATTTGTCATGCGCTCCACACACGTGGGAGAGGGTTCAAATATAAAATATAGAAAAATCTCTTTTCATAAACTTAAGACTTTTGGTGCAGATGGTTGTTTTACACTTTTTAAGAAATCTAGTTTGTAAGGAAGCTTGTGCTGCACCCTGGCAGTATTTCTTTCAATCATGTTGGCACGTTGGGCCAACTGGCTGGAGGTTTAAAAAGAAATGTCGGTGGCCTAATTGGTTTAGGCCAAGCCAATCCCACTTATGATGTAGTCGGCAATAAAAATCATTGGAATGCTATGCCCAGAGGATGTGCATTTATCATCTAAGGAGAATCAAAAACTAAAATTCCATCTTCTTCTGCTCTTCTTCATTCTAGAATTTGTAATATTATAATTGTCATCATGACTAGCTAACGGCTTGGCCAAACTAGGTTACTCTCTCCTGGTGGCGTTAAGTATGACAGTTCTGCCTGATAAGTCTTAACTGCTCTTATAAACGACGTTAGAGGCATGGCCTCTGTAAACGGTGGCCCGTTAAGTTGTAAAATATGAACTAAAGTGGCAAAGAGCCTGGAAGGTTGAATTGATGAGGTAACACGTACACATGGTCCATGTCAAAGGAAACAAACGTCCAGGCTTGCCCACTCATGTTGATGCTCGGGATGGCGTGTCCATATTTATGTGTGTGTGTGTGTGTGTGTGTGTATCTTTTGTTCTTTTGTATTACTTATATACTTGTTGGGTAGTTCCCAACACCTTAAAGGACATTCTAGAGATATTTTATATGGATGTCACTGACATTAACTAGATTGATTATTATTATTTTTTAAATTGTTTGAAAGCAAAATGAATTGAAACCACGACATTTCTTTAGAATGGTAGCAATGACAGTAGCCACTTTTGAATCACATCAATTAGGATCTTTAAAATTTTGAAAGAAAAAAAAATTAATGCCATAAGTATCTACATAAAAATATAATCATTCCCACGCTTTGTCCTATTTTTCAAAAATTCTATGCCACCATGTCGATCTCTCATGTTTGTATCCATGTCTTATAGGTGTTTGTGTAAGTCTGATATCTTTATTGGGAAAGGGTGTTGGTATGATTTTTTAGTTGTACTCTTTGATGCCCTTGGTTCAGCTTTGTAATCTAACAGAGAACACAATTGATGTGCTTTTTTATGCTTTTACCTGGGATTGTGTCCTTTGTTCCTTGACTAACTTGGATATGTAAATTTAGGAATGCTACTCAAAGGATGCTCATCAGAAACATACATGTGCTTTTCAACCCTAAACATGGAGACATTAAACTAGGACAGGTATTAGTTTTGGGATCCATCCTATGCTTACAAATGCCTCTAAAAATTTTTCTGCTGATTCCTTCAGGTGCAGCTGAAGATTGTTCAATATCTCCCTCCCTCCCTCCCTCTCTTGTACATACACACATGCACAGAGCCAAGGATTCTTTTCTGCAGGGAAATAAAGTGACATGAATAAAACTAGTCATGTTCTAGTGCCCTCTGACCATTGAAGCTTGACTTCCGTGGTGGATTGTTGCCCTTCCCCCCACCGGCCAAGCCTTCAAAGTTGGGCAGATTTTATTTGGGACAAGCTTTAGACTAAACAGTTTGCATGGTCAAGGTTGGAGATAAATCTCTTTGTGGATTTGTAGTCCAAAAGCATGTCTGTCAGTCTTCCTATTACCAGCTTACCTCTGGCTAGGAGATAATAATGTGCAAGGACTACTTTAGACTAGTGTATTGCAGAGTTTTAAGGAGATGAGTCCTGTCAATTCAGGTGCTTTATGTAATAATGCAGATGCGACTATTGCTTGAGAAGGCTTATAAATTATCTCATGATATCACAGTTGTATTAGCTGGGGATTTCAATAGCATGCCACAGGTACAGTTGCTGCTTGTAAATCATCTTACTGTTTTGAATTTAGAATCTGATGTGGTAATTATTTTCTCTGTTGAAGTTGATTAAAAGAGTGCTCTCTCTGTCTCTCTGTCTCCCTCTCTCTCTCACTTGCAGAGTGCTTTGAGTTTCTGGCTTCATCCAAGGTAAGTTTCAGATCAAGATGAATGGTGGGAGGTTTTTGTGTAACCTTTAAGCATGCCATACTGGGATCTTTAGACATGCTACTAATTTATCTTATGACACTCAATGCAGCTGGATATCCGATTGCATGACTGTAGAAGAATTTCTGGGCGGTTCAAAAATGGATCACATTTCAGGACCTTCCTTCACAATGAAAGTTATGCAGGGTAGTATTTTTGAGTCTTAAAAATTTTTCATCCTGATAGACCCATTGGATTTCAGTTCCAAGGTGTTTGAGTTGATAGCTAGTCATGTCAGATGTCATTGTTTAATTAGCAACTTTGTTTTGCAAAATAATAATAAATAATAAGTTGAAAATAAGATAAAAATAATTATAATAAATCAGGTCCTCTATACAACAGATTATGACCAAATTATGTTGAAGTGAATGGGAATTTTTCTCATGTGGTTTTTATTCTTTGAACAATGTAACAAGACAAATGTGGCAGTGTTTGAATTGATAGCTAGTCATGTCAGATGTCTTGTTTAATTAGCACCTTTGTTTTGCAAAATAATAATAAATAATAAGTTGAAAATAAGATAAAAATAATTATAATAAATCAGGTCCTCTATACAACAGATTATGACCAAATTAAGTTGTTGAAGTGAATGAGAATCTTTCTCATGTGGTTTTTATTCTTTGAACAATGTAACAAGACAAATGTGGCATTCATTTAACTGTCCATTTGATTTGGGATGCACTTCCAATGCCCATTCCAGGCCATTAATGCATGAGTGGAGTCAAGAAGAATTATGGGTTGCTACTGGAAATGAAACCATGACTCTTCTTCAGCACTCTTTAAAGCTCTTCAGTTCATATCTTGGTGTTCCTGTAAGGCCCACAAACCCTCTTTGTTTATTCTCTTTCTCAATGTCATCTATTTTCCTTTTAGTATCAATCATCCATGATTCTCTAGTGTGTATTGTGATTGCCATGATCTGGTAAGAAAAAGATGCTGTTATTTTGACAAACAAGTTTGGATGTCCAGTACAATAACTATAAAAGTTGTTGTTTAAGATATTTTCTTTTGTTTTTATTTCTGAAATATGATCACTTACCCATCAGATTTAGAGCCCTCAGCAATGTCATATCATTCAGAGTTCGTGGGGACAGTTGATTACATATGGTAGCTTTCTTTTTTGTCAGAAGCAGAATATTGGTTGCTTGCATTTGGAAGAAACTTAGTGATTCATATTGTTTTCGCTGGCACATTGAGCATCTTGTCCGTTTGGGAGTTCTTGAAACCTTACTTATCGCTATTTTGAGAAGAACATAAGGTCTGCCTAGTAAGGTACTTATCTTGCTGTACATGATTTTTTTTTTCATTTAGGCTGTGAATGCTATATTCATACTCTGTCTTAAACCTCCATGGTGGTGGATGAGTGTATGGATTAATTGGACTTGCCCTGCTTTTTTAATGTTATTGGAAAGCAGAAATCAATTCTCTCTAATTTACATAATGGTCAACCTTGTTCTAATTTACATAATGGTCAACCTTGTTTAATATTCTGGTTGGCTTGTTTGGCTAGCAGCAATTGTTCCTCTTGCATCACCATGCAATTTATGCACTTATAAAAATATGCACAGTTCTTCTGTGCTACTAACATGATTAGGAAAAATAACTGGTGTCATGCAATTTTTCATTTCAAGTGTGATCTGAGCATCTACCATAGACAGTAATGAGAAAATCACCAGACTTTGAATCATAAATTATAAATTCGTAGGCTTTTGGTCCTTCGGTGTTGTTTTTTTGTATTGTTGTGGAAAATATAATTGGCAATGAAAGTTAATGACATTGTTTAGTATTTTCTATTTTGATGCTTTGAGCTTTGATTGGTGTAATATTATTGGTGGGCCCCATGTTATTAACATTAGTTTGGAGTTACCTACTCTGATAGAGTTGAGTTGCTTTCCTGACTGAATTTTAAACCATTGGGTTGGATTTCTCTTGTATTTAAGATTGCTGTCACTCATTTGCAGAAGTGGGGCAGCTATCATCTTGCTCTTGTATGTGAACTGGCCTTTGCAGATAATGCCTATAGGACCTGAATCAGCAGTCAAATCCAACGTTATTCATCAGATTCTGTTCATTGTGCTAGTTTTCGAAACCACCATACCATGTGGCTCTTCTTTATGACGCAAAATGGTTACTGCCCATTAAAATGTTCACTAATGGTAGGTGTGGATCTAAAAAATCAATTAAATCTGTTATTTTGACTGTATCAGTGAATTGTTTGCTTCCCTTTACCCTATTTAAGTTGCAGGCTGACCAGCATTTTGTCACTGTCAAGTTGGCTCTTCTCGGACAAATTGAGAGTAAGGTAAGTTAATTGCTTCAAGGAATTCTGATCTATTGGAATAGGCATGAGGCCTGTTGTCTGAGTTGCTTGTGTTTTGATGTTGGCTCTACCTTGATTCCTAGAACTGGAGTTGACTCTTTTTTCTCTTAGTTAAGATGGGGTTGACTCCTTTAAATTTTCATATTAATTATGGAGTTGGTAAATGTCATGGCATATTTTTAGTACTTTCTTTTGCACCCACTTGCACCTACCAAACTTATTCATGGCCATGATCAATTATTTCTCCTGGACAGCACTTTTGAAGGGTAAGATTCTGAATAGAAAAGTCCCCTGTTTAAAGTTTGCGCCCTTTGTGTGCATGCGTGCCTGTTTGTGCATGTTTCTCCCCAGGAGAAGGGGAGAGAGAGAGAGAGAGAGAGAGAGAGAGAGAGAGAGAGAGAGGAGTTCAAGTTTTTATTTATACCAAGGCGAAACAGTTGTGGAAATGTCTTTTCTCCTTTACTTTTGCTAACTACCTAGTCAAGTAGCAACAGCAGGATTAAGCACTTGAAAATGCAGAGCGAATGTAGTTTACACTTTTGAAGCTCTACCGAAAAAGTCACATCAGACAAGACAGCCAACAAACATTAAAATTCAGAAAAATTCTTCCAGCAATTCATATTGTTAAAAAGATAAAGAGGATTTCCTCTATTACATAAAGTAGCACAGTCATCCGTGACTGGTTATTCATATTGTGGGTTGGAGTATCTTGGATGGGCTCTCACAGCTGCGAAAATTCCAAGATCTCTCACCCTCTCTATCGCTACCTATCTTGCTAAAAACAGCAGAAAACTTTTTAACTCCATCAAGTACTCTGTAATTGTACGACAAGCTAAATTTGACCAAAGCTAAACTAGCTCATCAAGCGCAGGGAATGTTCAGGGTTTTACTAAGCCAATCAAGGTCTTCTTTCCCTAATTGATAATCGAAATTGCTTGAATCAACATCATTGTCAAAATCGGGCATAGGAAAATCATTCATATTATCAAGACCATCCAAGAATTTATCAAATTCGTTCGCCAAAACGGAATTAGCATTCTCGAACGCCAACTCTCTACCAAAAGAGGGTGAGAACACGGGATCGTTGAATGAGTATGACTTAGAGTCATCTAGAATCTCATTGATGAACGACTCATCTGCTTCATCTGCAATCTCTTCAACGGACATTTCTTCTTTGATTGCCTTTGCCGGGGCTTTCTCAGCTGAGATGGAGGGAGAAACATCAAGGACAGATGATGGAGATGGGTAAGAGAAATGGCCGTTTTTGTAGCTCTCCATCATCAAGCTTGCCATGTAAGCCTCATCAAGAGGTATTAGATTCTCATTCTCTGCCTTAATGATCTTGGTCTCTGTCTCAATAGCCTGTGGTGGCAATACTTTCTTGCCTTCACTCTTCTCACCAACAGGCCTTTTTGCAGGCCTGGGTAGGGATGCAATACCTTTTTCTGCCAAAACAAGCTGATCAAATTCAAGTTTCTTCTTCTGATAAGCCATTGAAGCTTCTTCTTCAGTATTGAAGGTTCCAAGCCAGATCCTAACCCCACGAATTGGATCGCGAATCTCAGCGGCAAACTTGCCCCATTTTCTCCTCCTCACTCCCTTATACTTGGAAGAAGATCTTCTAGTACTCTCATTGTTCTCCACGCTCAACCTGACACCAACACTCTCTTCTTTCTTCACCACAATGCATCTTTTCCCGGCATTTCTTCTAAGTGCCTCGACATCAATTTCTCTGACCCACTTCTTGCTTTTCTCCTTCCTCTTCATGCCAACCTCAAAACCCTCATCTTCACTCGAAGAATCATCAGTTGCATCGGGATCATCTACAATGATCCTAACCTTCCTCGCACGGTTCCAATCTCTACTCATCTTTGCTTCCTCCTTTTGGCTACTCAAACATTTGCTAAACACTGGCATTCTGTTGTTTTCTTTCTTCTCTCTCCAGTAAAAATGAATAAATAAATAAATAGATGATCAAGAAAAAAAAATGATTGTATCTAATCTGATATGCCCAAAAATAAAAACCCCAGAAAAGGGTATTCAGGATTTTTTTTTCAGGGTAAAAACTTGGATCATCCAAGAAAATCTACCCTACAAAAATTTCTCCAAATCCTCTATCTAAACAGGATTGGATAACATCACTGTCCCCTAGAACAAAACCAAAACTCTTTGCAGACCAGAACAGGACCTGTAATAGCAGAAGAAATCAAAAACCTTTAGAAACTCATTACAACACGTCAATCTAAAAACAAGAAAAAAATAAAAAATAAAAAGTCACTGATCAACCCCCTCCCTCCAAAACCCCAACAAAAAATATTATTTATTACCTCTGTATTCTGAAAACTGTGTTGTTGTTGCATGCAAGAAGGCTGAGATTGACTGAGAAGAGAGAGACGAAACAGCCAGAGTTGTTGCTTCTTACAAGCTTCGATCGACAGATCAACTCCACAAGACATATAAACCTCTTCTGTGTCCCTTTTTGTTTTCTCTAGAGAGAGAAATGCAGGGTAGAGAGAGAGAGAGAGAGAAAAAAACCCCCAAAAAACTCAGCAAGAGCTGTGTAATTTGAGAAGAAAAAAGGATACCACATAAGCAAAAGCACAAGAGAAACACAAGTATAAAAAGGAAAATTTAGGAAAGCAAAGATCCAAGACAGATTTATAGAAATAATGAACGGGTGTGTATTGTGTGTATATTATACAAAATCACAAGACCCCATAAGTTTCTATAAAGTAATTGACGATAAAATCTTCCTTAAAAGGAGAAATCAAACCGCTGAAAAGAAAAGGTCAGAATGGAAATTTGCAATTTTGTTTTCACCATTGATGATTCTTGGTAAAATATTATATGAATACCGAGTATTAGAACTTACCAAATAGTTTCGATCTCTTGACCCTTCTTTCCTTTGCTCTTTTTGTCTCGCGCGCCCCCCCTCCTCCCCCCCGGCCCCCCCTCTCTCTCTCTCTCACAGTCTCTGTCCTTCTCCTTTCCCCAAAGAGAGACAACACAAAAAATGGTGTGTATTTAAACCATCTCTGTCTGTCCTACCACTCGACCCTTTTCTCGACTCCCCGAGTTTTTATCTTCTGTGACATACCCCTTTTGAAATTGTCTTTTCTTTTCTTCTATGAATTCCTGACACGTGTAACAATGAGGCGTGAATACGTCACGTGCTGATGATTTCGATGACGTGGATGGTTTTGGTTGGATGAGGCAGTGTTGGGGTTTGGTGAGTGTGTGACAGTGAATGATGACTTGGAGGTCTACTACACAGTAGTGCAGCCTCTCAATTCTTCAGTGGGACCCGTATTGTGGGCTGAGCGGCTTTCTGTTTTTTCAGGTTTGAAACTGAAGTTTTGGCTGTGCTGTATGGCAGTGGGAACATTCTCTGAATGACGAGACTGCCCTTTGTTTCCTCTTGTACCATTAACTTTTTTAATATCGAAAAACTTAACATTTCTAACGTAAATTATGATAATAATTTTTTTTGGGGGGGGGGGGAGAGAGAGAGAGAGAGAGAGAGAGAGAGAGAGAGAGAGAGAGAGAGAGAGAGAGAGAGAGAGAGAGAGAGAGAGAGAGAGAGAGAGATGTTATGGAAATCTACTATAGAGAGCGTAAGGTGAATGGCTGTTTTTGGGCTGCGAAAGGAATGCCAAAAACGAAGGAAACAAAGTGTTTTGAAGAAGTAAGAGACTAGTAAAGTAACCGATGCAGCTTAAAATTTTGGTTTATCAAAATATTTTGAGATGAGATTGGATTTATATTAGATCTAGAGAATTAAGTGGGTGTTGATAACTCTTAAAATAAATTAATTAAATTAAGTGATTTAATCGAGTTCAAACTGTATGGTAATTCAAAAAAAAAAATAGAGAAAACCTTGATTAAGCAATTCAAAAAAATAGAGGTTTCTTTTATTGATTAATAATAATATGGATTCTTTATCGATATTAAAAAATGATTAAACAAAAATATTTATAATGAAAAAAAAATGAATTTCTACAAATGCCCCCGATTCTTCTTCTTTTGGGAAAAATCTCTCATCTACTCTCTCTCTCTCTCTTCATGAGTCACAAGTAATTAACTCTCTATTCTTTTTTTTAATAATAATTCTTTTGTTATAGTATTATAAAGATATTAATGTTAAATTTTCTTGTTATTAGTATGTTAAGAACAAATATACTAAATTTATACTTATAAGAGTAATATACTCGTATTTTTAGTTTTCTTTTATGAATCAAATTAAATAATTTTTAATTACTATTTGAGAAAAACAATAATATATTTTAAAAAGTTCTTATGTTGGTATAACTATTTTTTTCTTTTTTTTATTGAATTTTTAATTAAGGAAAATTTGGTACATTTACTTGCAGTATTATCTTTAGAGCTATTAATACGAGAACAAACTTATTTAAACAAATACTTCCAACATCTTAATTTTTTTTAGGTCACTTCACATAGTTTTTATTGAAAGCTTTTATTTAAATAGATTAACATATGACATTTTTCTTACTAATAAGTGTAAATAGAGAGAGAAAGAAAGAGAGAATAAAGAGAAGATAGGAAGAGAGGTAGAGAGAGAACGAATTTCAACAAAACCCAAATCATATTCGAAGTGCATTCCTTTATACCATTTGTACATCTTTGATGTTTAGTTATTCATTTAGCGCTAACCAACTAAATAACAATCGTTACATTTCAAACTAACTAACTAACTAATTGTCGAGTTGAGAGAACTAGTTGTTAAATTTGAATTTCCATGCTAGCCATCACGATACCCCTCCCATTAAAAACTTTCTTGTCCTCAAGAATTGAAAGCCAGAAATTAAGCCTTTATGAAATCCATATCCTCTCATGTTGATTTTTCTGGATTCAGATTAATCTATTTGATTAACAACTGGGTGATAGGTTTATTTTTCCTCAAATTACTCATCTATTTAGCACCGGTCAAAATTACTCATCTCATTAGCATCGCTTTTGGTTCTACTATGGCTTGTTTATCTGATCTTATCAGAGGCAAGGTGGGCATAGTCACTTGAGTAGGTCCAAGCTTCTTCTTAAGTAATGCAATATGAAACACTGGATGAATTTTTAATTGTTGTGACAACTGTAATCTGTAAACTACTTTACCCACTCTAGCCACCACCGGAAAAGGCCCATAGAACTTAGAAGATAGCTTGAGTTGTCTTCTAAACTCTACAGACTATTGCCTATAGGATTGTAACTTCAAATGGACAAAATCCTCTATATTAAACTCCCTTTCAGAGTGATTCTGATCAACATACATCTTTATTCTATTTTGAGCTTTGGCTAGATGGTCATGTGAGATTTGTAACATGACTTGTCTGTTGCTGACAAAATTTACGGTAGTTGGAGTAACTGTGTCCAAATAAGGACAAGGGGTATGGTCCTAGGTTGATATCCATATAGTACTTCAAAAGGAGACATTTGGATGCTAGTATGAAAGTTGGTATTTTACCACTATTGAGCTAGACTCAACCATTGCAACCAACGTCTAGATCTGTCTGAAGTCATACATATCAAGTAATACTTGAGGTATTGATTAAGTCTTTCACTTTGCCCATCTGTTTGAGAATGATACGCACCGCAAAGCTTCAATTGAGTACCCACCAATCTGAACAATTCTTTCCGAAAGAGATTGGTGAATGTCTTGTCCCTATCTTGAACAATTGAGTTTGGCAATCCATGTAGGTTGAATGCATTGTCCGTAAACAGTTGAGCTACATTCATGACAGAACAAAAATGTTGTAATGCTATGAAGTGACCAAATTTGGTGGGTCTATCCTGTTCTTCTTCTTCTTCTTCTAAGAATTCCTTCCTCGATAGTGTATCAGCTACCCTATTCTCCACTCCTTTCTTATATCTCATAGTCTAACCCTAATAGTTTGACGAGCCATTTATGCTGTAATGTATTGGTCAATTTTTGCTCCAATAGATATTTCAACTTTTGATGATTAGTCCCTATAATCAAGTGATATTCTATCAAATAATGCTTCCATTTATTTACTGCTATCACCACTACCATTAGTTCTTTCTCATAAATGGACAACCTTTGACTTCTTGGTCCTAAGACTTTACTCAAATAGGCAATTGGTTGCCTTTCTTTCATCAGAATAGCCTCTAACATTTAGAACATGTATTAGTTTCTACCACAAATGGTTCTGAGAAACCTAGCAGCCTCATGACTGGTGTTGTACCCATTGCTATTTTGAACTATTGGGTAGCTTGATCAGTTTCTTCACTTCAATGAAAATTATACTTTTTAAGAAGATTATTCAAAAGTTCTGTTATGATTCCCTAATTTTTAATGAATCTTCTGTTATATCTGGTTAAACCTAAGAAACTTTTTTATGCTTTAACTGAAATAGGTATTCGCTAGGACATGAACATTTAATCTTCTGAAAGTCTATTTTAACTCTTGAATGAGATACTATATACCCCAAGTATTCCACCTGTGATTGTGCAAATGTACACGAGAGTTTAGCAAACAACTGATGTTGCCTTAAGAAGACTTCTTTAATTTTCTGAACATGGGTGGAAATATCAGGATTGTATATCAATATGTAATTGAAGAACACCTACACAAATTTTCTAAAATAGGGTTAGAAGATGTGATTCATCTAGGATAAAAAAGTGGTTGGAGTATTGATTAGACCAAAGGGCATAACCAAGAATTCAGAATAGTCATGATGAGTTAGGAAAGCTGTTTTAGCAATATCACTAGATCTGACTCTTATTTGGATAGCCTACTCTCAAGTTAATTTTGGAAAATATTTTGGAGTCATGAAGTTCATCTAAGTTTGGAATTGGATACTTGCTTTCTGATAGTTATGTTATTGAGTTGTCTATAGTTTACATAAAATCTCCAAATGTTATTTTTCTTTTTCACTAATAGTACTGGAGAAGCAAAGAGTTTGGTACTGGTTTTGATAACGCCACTGCTCAACATCTCTTGCACTTGTTTTTCAATCTTTGCCTTTTGTGAATGAGGATATTTATATGACTTGAGTTTGAATGGCTGAGCTTTTGGCTTTAAGGAAATGTAGTGATCATATGGATCTTTTTGGAGGAAGTGAATTTGGAGTAGTAAAGACATCTTCAAACTATTGGAGTAATGCAAAAATTGGTTCTTGTATCTGGTTGTGGTTGCTTTCTAAGTTCATGACAAGGGTGACACATCTTTGCCATTACTGCTTCCTGAACATCTTCTTGTTTTTTCCTCTTACTAATTTCATCACAAAATGTTCTACTTTGCTTGCCAAGATCACTTCACCCTCTTCACCAGCAAACTTGACCAATAGCCATTTAAAATCAAATATAATGGGATTGAAATTATACATTCAGTTTATTCTCAGAATTTTATCCCATCGTCCTAGGCTAATAACTCTAAAATCTACCCTTGAATGCTCCATTTCACACTTTGAATCTTGGTGTAGTTAGATATCTTGCAGCCGTTTGCAAGGATAGTAGGTAGTGGGTCATTTGCTTCAGCTTACATTTTTAGCTCTTCTACCAGCATTTGCTTTAGAAAACTATTAGAACTACCTGTGTCTACTAACGCAGTTGTGTCATACCATGTAGAGTTCCTTATAGTGCAGCAAGTCTTTCTGTTTAAAGAACTAGAAATTGCATATAAGGACAATTCAAGAGTGTCTTTAATCTGTTAATCACTTTCCTTTGTTTCTTCAAGTTCTGACATTTCTTCATCTTTTGCTGCTATGATCAAGTTTAGATTTCTAAACTTTCATTGATGTCCTGGTGCGTATTTTCTCCACAATTGAAGCAAAAATCATCGATCCTTCTATATTGATTCTTGAGATGAAACTCTAGGCATTTGTCTCCAATAAAAGCTCTTGTTTGCAAACCTTTTCATTTTCTTGGATTACTTTCAAAGGCTAATGTAGTTACCTTAGAATTCTTTGTTCCAGTTTTCATTTCTCCTACATCCCAATTCTTATTCAAACCAGCTTGTCCTTTCTTAGCAAATTTTAAAGACTATTCTTGTAGTGCTACAATTTCGAAGGCTTGAAGTAGGGGTGGTTGACTTTAGCATTCTTAACAAAAACTTGATTTTTTCTTTCACCCAACTAATAAAACTAGAAATGAGATAAGATTCAATAAGTTTGGGATTCTTGTGGAGCATGACTTACCATAATTCCTCAAACCTTTCTTGGTGCTTAGCCAATAAACCATTCAACTACAATTTATTAAACTCCTCTGCCTTATCCTGTAATCCCTTAGCTTCAAAACGCTAACACAATAGTCTGAAAAATTCTTCCCAATCTACTTCTTTCTTTAACAATTTGAGATCTTAATACTAAACTTCTACTCTCCCATCCAAGTACATTTCTATAGTACCCACCCATAGATGATTGGATACTTGATATACAACAAAGAATTTTTGGCATTTCTTTAGCCACATACGAAGATTTTCCCCTGCGAATATTGGGAGCTTAATTTTTGATGGGTTTGGTAAGGACCCACGGTTAATAGGTTCTTTTTTCGACATCTGAGACCCCCATTCTACCCTGAACCTTCCTTCATTAGGAGTGCATAGAATTGAAAACTTAGAAATTCTTTCAATACCCTGTTCTTCGTGCTTGTCTTTATTCATCATCTTCAAGAGGGTGTCAATTCTTGTATCAATAATAGCCATAAAGGTTTCCATTTTCTAGGCATGCTCATCTAGTCTTCGTTCTAATTGGAGATGATTTTCTTTGATTTCTATGGAAATTTCTTACATTTTTACCTCTTATTTCTTGACTTGTTCTTTGATAGCCTTATATCTTATTCCTTCTGCCATTTTCTCGACATTTTGTTAAGAATTGTAAACTTTGATACCAATTTGTAATAACTCAACTTAGATTTTCAAAAAATAGAGAATGAGAAAAACATAGGAAGTGAGAAATAGAGTACATTGTAGCTCTGTAATTAGAAAGATGAATGAAGAAGATGAAGGGAATTCGATAGAGAAGCAACAGAGTGATAGAGACAGAAAGAGAGAGAAAAGAGAGAAAGATAGGAGTGAGGTAGAGCGAGAGAGAGAGAGTTAGAAAGAGTGAATTTCAACAAAATCTAAATCATATTCCAACTACATTCCTTTACACCATTTATACATCTTTGATATTCAATTACTCAACTAAGCTTACTTCACTAACTAACGGTCGTTACATTTCAAACTAACTATCGAGTTGAGAACTAGCCATTAAATTTGAATTTCCATACTAGCTATTATAGTCAGATTTGGCTAGGCATAGTTATTAAATTTGATCCACATATTGATCCATGTGTCTTGAAATTTATGATTCAACGGGTTAAACAGTTGGATAAGTTGGATAACTGGTTCAATCACTAATTTTTTATTATTTTAAAATATAAAAATATAAAATTATATTTTTTGAAAATAAAATATCAATCATAATATTTATAAAAGATAATATAACTATGTAATAAAAATCAAGAATTCATAAATTCACTTTTTCATTATCTCAAAATAGCAGATAAAAAGAAAAAGTAAATAAAATCTAAACGGTAAACATGAAATAAAATAACTCAACTCCACAAAAATAACACAATGTCTATTTAGTAGTTTATAATCATACTAATATGATTAATTCAATGTTCGTCCAAGTATATTTGTCCCGCTGTCAAAATTAAGAGTATAATCTTAATTTCCATAGAGGATTAGAAAGTGAATGACTAGATTAAGCAACTAGCAAAGTAAACACATTGCAGATTGTAGGCAACACACTAGTAAGCAAACTGCAGGCTATTAAGCAGATTGTAGAGAGCAGTAGCACACTATTAAGCAGACTGCAATTAGAAACTATAGATTGTAGATAGAATTGTAAACAGAACTTATAGATTAAGCCTAAGCAGTAAGCACTCTAGTAAGTATGCTACAGATAGAAATTGTCTGCTCTAACTAACACATAGAGAGAGAGAGTCTACACAAAGATTAAAGAGAGTACAGAGAGATAAAGAGAGAGGGAAAGGCAAAGAGAAATAGCAGAGAGGAGGAGAAGGATTGCAATGAGAGAGAGAGAGAGAGCCGAGCTTGAACAGCAAATGCAAGATAGTTAGAGAAGGGGAAACAAGGTTTGGGGGTGGCACTACATGAAAAATCAACGGTGGTAGAAAGTGATGAAAGGAAGCAAATTGCGATTGAAAGAGGATCATTTGACTGCAAAAGGCAATCACCTACGTAAGTTAGGACTAATTAGAAATTAGGAGAATCACACTATAGAGAGAGAGCGAGAGATCTAAGAATCACATTAGAGAGAAATTTGGCAATATAACTTCAAAACCCTAAAACTATCCAAATCCAAAGAGATTTGAAGAGAAAATTGAGAATGACATTAGAGAGAGAGAGAGAGAGAGAGGGAGAGAGAGAGAGTGTATGAGATGATGGGGCGTTATTTAGGCTTCACAAATTTAGCATTCGGATTTAGATTTAGAGTCAAGGCAAGAAATTTTTGGATTGGAAGTGGACTAGGAGTGAGGTCAGAGCGAAGATTGAACATCGAAGAGAAAAGCCAATAAGAGGATATTTTTTTCTATTTCCAATTTTACCGCTAAATTAAAATTAATTTAAAATTTAAAGTAGGTTGAAATAGTCTTTTACCTTTAAATCAAAGCCCTTATTATTTAGTAAAAACTTGCTTGTAATGTCTTAAGTGAAATCTAGAACATTGGGTTATATGGGAAAGTCGACTCATGCACTCAAACAAGTCGACTTGCTTGCCTCAAAGTTTATTATTAATGTTATTTGTTTGAAAGCAAGTCGACTCAGTAAAACTTGACTTAGTGTATATGTCATTTTGGCTCAATGCAAGTCAGTTTGCTAAATCATATAGGTTGAATAGTAGTATATTCTATGGAGTGCAAGCCTTATGCAAGTTGACTTGGATAAGAGTATAAGTCGACTTGTGCCTAATGTGCTTTGAGATTTTCAATATACTACAAATGTATAGGTCGATAGTATTTGTTACCTACGTCGACTTGAGGTTAAGCTTACTTAAAATATCCTAAATCTAGAGTATGTTAGTTGACTTGATCAATTATGTAAGTTGACCTGGCCTTGTGTGTGATTTAAGCTCTATGTCATGACATGTGTTGTGGCCTGTGTCATACTTGTGTTGTCTCACAAATTTTTTAAATTCTAAATATGAGCAACTTGATATAACATGTAAGTTGATTTGGTATAGTGCATGACTTAAATTTTAAGGTTAGGCCTATGGCTTGGCATGTGCTATGACTCGTGACATAATCCTAGTACATCGTGCTTTGTGGGCTAACATGTAAGTCAACTAGATTTTTATGAAATTTTCAAAGTGTTGGATGTGCAAGTCGACTTGTAACTTATAGCAGGTTGACTTGACCTAAATATAATGTGTCATATTTTCATTTTGACAGTTAGTATTTTAAATTTTTGACTGTTACGATTTCAAATATTTGAATCTACCATTACATTAGGTGAGTAAGTAGACTTATATTTTTGGGTGGGTCGACTTGTTCATTGACTCAACTTAGTTTTATTTCATAGAGAGTTTTATGAGTCGACTAAGTGTTTAACGTGAATCGATTTGATTGACCCACTGTTTAATTTTAGTTTGCCTATAAACTGTGACGAGTCAACTGATATTTCTTCTTAAGTCAACTACTCTAACAGTTTGTCTATGTTAATAGTTTGTTCAACATTTAGCAAATTGATTTGACTCTTGGGTGAGTCGACTTCTTTAGGTCTGAGGTTAAGTATTAGTCTTTAGACATTCTTCGATTAGTTCTGACCACTTCCAAATTAATCTTTCATCACTTTAACCTATTTTGCTCATGATCTAGCTAACTTTTGTTCATCACTTGTTTACTTTTGCTTACCATCAAAACTCATTTTGTAAATAATCTCTCATTTTTTAATGTTGACAAAAATTTGTCTAATGAAAGATTTTCTAAATCCATTTCTCACACTTAATCTATGCTCATATACTTTCCCTTGGTCTATGCTGTATTTCTCTTTTCTTTTGTACATATCTCTTATCTCTCTGCATTCTCTAAATATCTAATATCTATCATCCTTTTTGTCATCAACAAAAGGGGTATTCCTAAGTATTAGGACAAGGATTCAAATCCATAGTCATAGATATAGGCATCGATCATATATATGCATAGATCAAGTAAAGCAATGGCAATAAACATATGCATAAACAAGTAAACATGAAGCCAAATACATAACAACGTCAAATTAGCCTCATTACATAACTCAAGCCAAGCTCAGTACAAGCAAGCAAAGACATAAGTAACAAAGTACATAATCCCAAAGGAAAGAAAATCATGCAAAATGTTGGATCTTTGGCATATGGCTTAGTGATATGTACATTTTTTGTTCTTTGATCTGGACAAAGTATTGACTTTGTCTTCAACTCTATGAATTGTACTCTAGAAAGCTTGCTCTACATACCAGAGAGCTATCTTTGCAAGCGATCTTCCATCCTATGCGTAAAGTCGCATAGCATCTCCAATGTAATGGGTTAAGATGATGTAGCATGTGTTCCAGCAGCCCCTTCATGATAGATTGCTACAACTAGAAGCTAGGATGTGTCAAAATGGGTGTTCATGGACTGACTAGGTCAAGGGATATCAGTTGGCTTAGAGGCTCTAGTATTGGGTTCTCCATTTTCTTCCTTATGTTCCCTTCCTTCTTTTCTTCTCTAGATTCCATCATCTTTTACTTATTTGGCCTTAATGAAGAATGAGACTCCAATATTATGTCTGGGATTCAATTTAGCCTCAATTTCTCTAGAGGTGTCTATATCATATATGGCCAAGATATCACTAGTCACGATGGTATATGGAAGATTTCCTTTATCAGAATTTCTTATGGCTATCATGTGGTGAGGAACAGGAAAGTGGAGGCCAGGATTCTTATTTTGCATTAAATAGGCCATTATCTAGAAATCTTCCCCAGTAATTACAGTATGATTGCCTACCTAGGTTTCAAGACATGGTTGACTATCGAATGAAGTAACCTTTCATGTAGATCTAATAATACAACTTTGGTGTTAACTTCTTGAAGATTAGGGTTTTTGAAGACAACCCTTGCATCATCTAAGAGTTCAGTACTCATGTATTCTTCCCATTCACCCTAAGTTACCCACTCTTGGTAGCTTATAATACATAGGAGTTTAGGAGTGACTTCTATATCCATTTCTTCAACGTAGGTCTTGAACATACATCTTTGGACATGATCTCCTACGGCTATGTTACTCTCATTCTTATCTAGGCGAATCCCTTTGAAATCCCATATATTGTTATAGAATAATCTCACTAATCTATCATAAGATGGAGAGAATGGGTAAATGAGACCGTTAAAACAAGTCTTCCTAATAAGCTCGCCATAAGGAAAGTTAATGCTTTTTAAGAAATCCTAGTCAATAAGTCTAGAATGATTGATAGCTTTACAAGAGAATTTTTCTTCGAATAACTTATATTTTTCTCTAGATTGGAAGTTAGTATGATTGAATTTTGAAGGATTCTTGGATTGCGGCACCTTAACAGTCGATATAAGTTGAGAGAGAGGAAGAGAGGGAGATTTCTCATTCATCTGAGAAAGTTTCAAGTGTTTTAGTAGAGTGTTAGGTTGACTTAGGGTTTGGTTATCTATTTATAGTCTTTCTATTTTGACTATTGCAAATCGACTTGTCATTTGGAACAAGTCGACTTCTCAAGTTCAGACCTATGTTCTAAACATTCAGAGCTGAATGTAAGTCAACTTCTACATATCATAAGTCAATGCATTGAGTCTTGATTGATGTTTTAATCCTAAGGCTTTAAGGATAGGTTGACTTAAAGTTGTTGGTAAGTCGACAGGATGAATTGAAAGGATACCTTTGATCCTAAGGTTTAAAGGGCAAGTCGATTACATATACCGGGTAAGTCGACTCATGAAATGTAGGTTTCTTAGTTCTAACTTAGCTGAGCCATGCTAGGTAAACTTATGACCTTTCATAAGTTGGCTTGTAATGTCCTAAATAAGATCCAGAACATTTGGTCAAATGGGCAAGTCGACTTATGCATTCAAACAAGTCGACTTGCTTATCTCAAAGTATATTATTAAAGTTGTAACACCAACACTGCGGTGCCTGTAATTTAATTATATAGAGAGAAATTTATTTATTTAAATTGATTTTTGATTTTGGGGTATTTAAATTAAATTTTGATATATTTTAAATTTCCGAATTTGCTAATCGAAATAAATCTCATTTTTACAAAAAGTTTAAATTTTAGTGAAGTGTGGGTGTGAAGACATACATATATATATATATATATATATATATATATAAATATATATATAAATACAAAAAAAAAGAAAAAAGGAGAGAGAGAGGAGATGCTGGTTTTGGAGTGAAATGCAGCGCCTTCCCCTCTTTTCCCAATTAGGGTTGGAAACCCTAATTTCATTCTCTCTCTCTTCCTCTTTCTCTCTCTCCCCGACTCTTCACCTTCCAGCGACTATTCTTCCTCCACCGCGATCGGTCGCTCGCCCCGTCACCTCTCTCCACCGCGAGCAACCACCACCATCTTCTTCTCTCTCTACCTCACTCACGGTCTCTCTCTCACTATTTCTCTCTCTCTCCGCTACTCACTCTCTCTCTATCTCTTGCGATCTCCCTCCCTCTCGATCGCACTCCGCCGTGAACTTCCACCACGATCCGCTACCACTGCGAGCGCATCCAGCCGCTGCAGCTCCTCCATCTCGTGAGCGCGCTGCAACGCGATCCTTCCTACACGAGCGCGAGCATGCCGCAGAATGTGTTTCCCCGAGCGAGCGCGCCACAGCCTAAGTGCGACCGTGTAATTGCGCGAGCGCACTACAGCATGAGCGCGCTTGCTCGGGAGCGCACCTGCGCACTACAGCCTACGCACGAGTGAGCGCTTGTGCACGAGCGCGCTCTACCCCACTAGCGCGCAACCCGCGAGCACGCAACTATGTCCAGCTCGCGAGCTCACGTGCCAGCCAGCGAGCCCACCATACCGCGAGCCGGCGAGTGTGCTAGTTCGCGAGCCGCGAGCCCGCGACAACCCACCAGCCTGCGCAACCCGCGAGCCCACTGCGGCCTGTAGCCTGCAGCCTGCAATAGCCCGTGACAGCCTGTGAGTCTCTGCGTAGGTAACTGACTCAGGGTTTTGATTTTGTTCTAAGTGTTTATGACCTAACTAATAAATTTTGTCTTGATAGGAAGCATTGTAGATTTTGGAGTGATCGAGGAGACATTCGGACGAAAGTCTACATTCCAAGAAAACCCTAGGTGAAAAAAATTTCTTACCCATTCGATTTATTTGAATGAATGTTAGGGTTAAGTTGAGAAATAAGAAGAAATAGTTGGCGTGCAGGCGCTGTACACCCTGGGTGCTGTGCAAGGGCGCTGCGCTCCCTGTACACAGGCATTGCGTGCCCTGCACACGGGCGTCTACGCTCCCTGCACACGGGCGTCTACGCTCCCTGCACACGGGCGCTGCGCGCTGCATAAAGGAGCGCTGGGTTGTGGCCCTGTTGGCCCTTGTGTGCGAGCGAGAGATTGGATTGGTGTGAGCCCTATGCTGGATTGGTTGAGTACCAATACTTGAGTCTTGTAGATATATTGTATGCATAAACAAAATATGAGGATTTAGGATAGGGTTCTAAAGGATTCAACTACCTGATTTGCATACGTGTATTATAAGTGATAGCCTATTTTCTATAATTGCGTAGGTTTGAAACTTGTTGATCTTTATATATCTATACATTCATAGGTATTGGGTGCCTTGAGTTAGGGGAACACTTTTTTTCGTTTCGTGATATTATTGGAGAGTACGCTACCCTCTTCCATACGGTGAGTGATATTTATTTTAATACCTTTGTTTAATATATAAACCATGCTTTATAACATTTTGATAAATGAACATGATTTGTCGTGTGCTTGAAATGTTTTGATTGATTTTAGAACTGACTTTTTGTGAACCGTTGAAGTGTCTAAAAATTGGGTTGAATTATGAAATTATGCATCCATGTGGTTGAAATGTATAATGTGTCATTTTACGCTATATATTACATTTGGTTTGTGAACCTGATTTTGGCACATTCTTCATACGAGATTGATTTTGGCCTTGAGGGTCTTGGTATGTATTGTTCCGTAGCTACAAATTACACCGTGAGAGGCGCTTAGGTGGCATCCGGATATGCCTAGGCCTGGGGTATCCTATTAGTTGTCATAATTTTATTAACGACACGGTACTAGTCAGGTTGAATCCAAAAATATGGAGGATTTGGATACTCTCACCAAGTCTAGCACCTGGACGAGATCCGTCGCCAATGCCGAGGTAGAGAGCATTTTAAAATAAATTTGCATATAATACCTCCGGTGCGCCTGTCATAGGTCGAGATAGATCTCTGTCAAGATACTTTTGTCTAGCAGCTCTGTGATTTTAATGACAGTGCTTTGGATGCATATTTGACTTGTTAATACGTGCAAATGATATATTATTGAAATGAAAAACATGATGATTTGAAGTATGATTTGTATATTTACGTTTTGACACTCCAGTTTCACAATTCTTATTAAACGATTGTATTGACCCATTCACTCACTGAGTATTCTTTCCCTAAGTACTTATCCCTCATTTCTCTTTTTGTTTTAGAGATAGTATTTGGCAAGGAGCATTGCTTTTAGAACTCTTAGTATCATTCGGAGATCTGATCTGAACTTGAGGAGTCAATGTATATTTTCGCTACAATTTCGTGAGTTAAAAATTGTATTGATGATGTATATATATTTTGAGATCTATAGATGACCATTGTATAATTCTGGAATGACTGTACAAATATGGATATTTAAATTGTGGAACTCTCATGTCATTGCATAACACTTGTACTGAGGCAATTTCTATTTATTGTGTATGTTACTTGGGAATGTATCATGTTCTAGAAGTGTACTTTAGGACCGTTCGGTACCACCTTTAAACCACAGGAGGGGCGATTGGCGGCTGTTTATGCCTTTGATGGGGGCATGGCAGTAGAGGTCTGTGGTTAGGATTGTGAAAATTCGTTTTGTTAGCCTTGCGTTGTCCTAAATTGTGCGGTATGGATGTGTTGGTCTGATGTTGGCATTGGATTTATGTATTGTGAGGCCGGGTTGGCCCTATTATACAGATAGCAGGTTGATTGTTATATGGGAGACCTTCGATATGCGGGGAGGTTCTGCCTAATTTTCTGTAAAAATACAGCTTGTATTCAGGACAACGGGCGGTTGCTCACGATCCTGGTTCGGAACGTGACAAAAGTTATCTATTTGAAGGCAAGTCAACTCACGCTTTAAACAAGTTAACTTATCATTCTCAAATTTTCAAGATCATGCATAGACATGCAAAAATCATCATCACACAAACATATCAAATCAATCGAGAAATGACAATTTCTCAAAATTTATCATCCTTCGTTCTCTCCTTAAATTATAAAATCTATTTTTATCTAGTGGTTTTGTAAATATATAAGTGATTTGTTTATTAATTTCAATATACTCAAAGTGATATCATTTTTCAGTACATGATCTCTAATAAAGTGATGTCTCACGTCAATAGGTATGGTTCTGGAGTTGTTGACTGGAATTTTAATTAAATTTATGGTCTAAGTGTTATCACACTTAATGGAGATACATTCAAATTTTAATCCATGGTTCTTTAATTGACACTTAATCTAAAGTATCTGAGTACAATATGGATCAGTTTCCACATACTCAGTTTCAATGGTTAGCAACACTATTATGATTCTTAGAAGATCAGGATACTAACATACTCCCATAGCATTAACATGTGTTACTTGTACTCTTTCTATCTAGTTTATATCGAACAAAATCAGTATCAGGATATCCATGCACTTGAAAGGATGAATTCCTATCATACCAAAGTTTTGAGTTGCATGTATCCTTTAGATCATTTCCATTGCTGCTAAATAAGACTCCTTAGAATTTGATTGAAATCTAGCACATAAGCACATACTATAAAGAATATTTGGTCTTGATGCAGTTAAATATAGTAGTGAATTTATCATACTCTTGTATAACTTTGAGCACACAAGTTTTCCTTCTTCATCTTTATCTAACTTAATCGTGGTCCTCATAGGAGTTACATTTTCTTTAATTTCACCTAATCAAAATTTCTTGATGACAACCTTGGAATTTGGATCGACTAATGAATATTCACGTCTCATTTTGCTTAATTTGTAATTTTAGAAAATAATTCAACTCTCTTATCATACTCAACTCAAACTCAGCATATATGGCCTGAATCCAATTTTTATTTTCTATTATTTCATCTGCATTCTTAGGTTTTGTTTAATATATGAATGTCACATATTCACATCGGTTCTAAATAGTTGACCTAGTTCTTACTCCAAAATCCAAATTTCCAATGACATTTTCTACATTTATGGTTTTCCTAACTACAGGAAATCTGATCTCTTGCTCTTCATGATTCTCTTCATCATCCTTATTTCTTGTTCTATTTTAGAGGCTTTTTCCGTGGCATCTTCATTCTTTATTACTCCCATTGAATGCCTCCTCATCAAAACTTATCTTGTCTAGAGGATCATTTTTATCAAATTGAACATGGATGGATTATTCAACCATTATAGTTCTTTTATTGTAAACTCCATAGGATTTACTATTTGTTGAATTTCCTAAAAAGATATTCTCACCACTCTTAACATTAAATTTTCCTAGGGGTTCTTTTCCATTATTCAGATATAGCATTTGTATCAAAATACATGAAAATATGCTATGTTAGGCTTTCTACCCTTATAAAACTCATATGAAATCCTTTTTAGGATTGGTCTTATTAAGGTTTTGTTTAATTTGTAGTAGACTATATTTATAGGTTTTGCCCATAAATATTTAGGTAGATTATATTTATATAGTATTGTCCTAGTCATTTTTTCTAAAGTTCTGTTCGTTCTTTCCACAACCCTATTTTGTTGTGGAGTCTTAAGAGCCGAAAAGTTGTGATTTATTCCATTTTTTTCACAAAAGTTGTGCATTATTTTATTTGCATATTCCTTATCATGATCACTGGTAATACTATTGATTATGCAACCCATTTCATTTTGGATTTTTTTACATAATTTAATGAAGGCATTACTTGCCTCTTATTTTCTAGGTAAAAATAGCATCCAGAAACATCTAGAATAATAATCTATAATCAAAAACTCATAGTGCTTTCTCTCTATACTCTTGTACCCAAATCTTTTTGGATCCGACATTATTAGTTTTCATTAAGTCTTTTGGTACCCATTTTAGTATTGTTTTTCTTGATGCTTTGTTCCTAAACCAATACGCATTTGTGCTATGTCCATTTTTAAGACAGTGCATGCGTTTTTAATTAGAAGCCAGTTTTAGTTTTGTTGTGGGTCTGTCTTCGAAGCTTGCAGTGATGTGTACCATACCCAATTTTTTTACAGTGGTGACATTTGGTTTCTAATTTAGTGTTCTTAGAACTAAGCACAAAGAAACTAGTTTCTTCTGAGCGTTAATAGGATTATAGCCTAGTCCTGCCTTATTATTTGCAATTCTCTGAGCTCCTAATATTAAGTCAAGTTTTTCTTGACTTAGGATGAATTTATGTAACAAGGAGCTAAGTTTCTTATTCTTTTTATGTTCTTGTTTTAGTTCATCCTTCATGTTCTCTTTGTTATTCTTATCTTGTTTATTGCAGACATTCAAGTTTTCATTCTTTATATTTTCTAGTTCAGCTTGTGAACTACTTGCTTCTTTAGTTTTATGTTCTATTTATGCATGTATATCATTATTTTTCTATTCTAGAGTTTTATTTTTCAATTTTTAGTTTCCCATTTTCTATTTTTAATTTATTTTTTTCCTCCTCCATTTTTGCTAGCAACTTCTTTAATGAGGAGTTCTTTTTCCTCATTTTCTCAAAGACTTTAAGGGACTCTATTAAGGTTTCATGTAATTTATTCAAAGTCATTTCATTATCAAAATCAGAGAAACTAGAAGAGTTAGAGAAGTACAAAGTTATCTCTTCATTCTGGTCTTCCTCTAGTACCATGAATCATTGATTAGCCTACTCTTGCTCCTCCTCATTACTCAAGTTGTTATTCTCATCGCTCCAACTTCTCAGGGTTTTCTTCTTTCATTTCTTTTCTTTCCTTTCTGCCCTCTTGAGTAATGGATAGTCAGCCTTTATGTGTCTAGGCTTTTTGCATTTATAGCACTTAATTTCCTCTTTCTTTACTATCATTTTGAATTCTCTTCTCCTTTTTTTTTTCTTTAGTATAAACCTTTTAAATTTTTGAGTGAGAAGTTTCATATCTTTATCATCATCATTAGAACTTTCATCTTCACTTTCTGCTTTCAGAGCTACAGATTTTCCTTTTTCTTCGTTACCCATTTCCTTTAAATTCAATTTCATTTTGTTTTGTTAGAGATCCTACCAACTGATCCATGGTTAGTGTTTCTAAATTCTTAAACTCTTGTATTATTGTGACCTTGGCTTCCTAGGACTTTGGCATGCACATGAGAACCTTGTTTACCATGTCCTTCTGATTAATTCTTTTATCTAGCAACCTAAGCTCATTTGCAATTGTATTAAATCTAGTAATCATCTCTCGAACTGTTTCTCCATCTCTCATCGTAAAGACTTTGAATTTTTGTTTCAGTAGTCTAATCTTATTTTTTCTTACCTGATTAGTGCCATGATATGTTGCTTTCAACCTTTCCTATATCTCATTTTTAGTTATACTAGAGGATACTATGTTATATTGTTGGCAAGATATGGACGATGAATAAAACTAGATTTGATCTCTTATGAAGTGATCTCACTTCAATATGCTTAGTTCTTGAGTGATGGATTAGATTATGATGAGAAAAGCAAAACTAAGTTGTGATAATAAGCAAAGACTAAGTTTGATAATAACCAAAATAGGTTAGATTAATGAGTGAATAGTTTGGAGGAAAGTAGAATGAGCTTGAAGTGATTTAAGACAACCATATAATTCACAACTCAGAAGAAGTTGACTCACTCTCATATATAAGTCAACTTGCTTATATTAGATTTGCCTTAAGGTTATACAGAATATTAAGATAATCGACTCATGAAAGATCATAAGTCGACTCACTATAGGTAGACAGACAAAGTCAGTCGCAGGACACTAGGAGCTGTGATCAGCCACACCTCCTACCATTGTCCAGCAAACTGCCAAATAAAATTCATTAAGACAAAGTTTGAAGATCTCCAAGACATTCTCCAAATGTTCAATTGTGTCTAAATTCAAATTTGAGTAATTGCTCGACAAATGCCTGAGTGATCTTCCTAGACGTCTATAATCGCTATACCACACTGTCACACCTATGAAAATAGTTGTAGTACCATAAGTCGACCTATGGAAGTATGTAAGTTACTTTGATATGTGTGCGAGTCTACTTTGTAAGACCCCAAGTTGACTTGTCCACCTGAGCGGTCATTCGCTCACTACCGGAGGTGACAAACAAATTTATCTGTCAATCTTAATAAAACTTAACTATTTTTAGTATTAATGAGCCATTTGTGATAATTTGATGATTGTTCAAGTTAGTGTTGCAAAATAATTACAAATACCCATAATTGCCTCTGTTCCTAACCAAATGGTACATAATGCCAACTCTTATGTCATCTTCTTGGTTCGAGCCAACCTTAATAAAACTCAAACCAAATTTCCCTACCGAATCATTCTTAGAAATATTACACATTGCTCGAAATCAAATATCAAACACTGTTCACATGTCATGAGCCATGATATGCCATTGTACAAGTCACGGTATAGGCTATGACACAAGCCTTGACACATGCCATGTCACAGACCATGAGACATGTCATGAGCTATGACACATGTCACAACTCCTGACACTTCCATGACACTTAGCTCAACACATGCTGCAATGCATGTCATGCCACATGCCATGATACATGTCAACCCATGAGCCAAATGCATGTCATAACATGAGTATGACACAAGCCACTACACCTAATTGCACAAATATATTGGCAACAATCAACTTGCTTGGGACACCAAGTCGACTCATCTACTTAGGACTTAAAACATCTATGTGAGCACATGCATAGGTGTTGAAACTTGATTGATGAGATGTTGACACTTGCTAGCTAAGGACTATAGCTCATAAGACAAATGGCCTAGTCGACTTGCACCATATTGGCAGTTGATTCAAACACTGAGCACTTAGTGAAATGCATGAGTCTGGCACAAGCATAGCTAAAGTGTAACATAAGTTTAGCATAGGCATGACATTAGCATGGCACGAGCGTGGTACTACCATTGCATGATCATGACACAAGCATAAGCATGCCTCAAGCCACATGCTACATGCCACAAACTATTGCATTTGGCCATAACACACATAATCATGTTAAGCAAATGGTCAAGTTGACTTGCAGTTTTATCTTAGTTGACTCAGCTCATTATAATTTAGAAAAATTTGAAGTATGGAGGTGAAGTACTGTGACCATGATGATTGAGAATCGATCCTCCCATAAGTAAAATATAGGCAAGTTGATTGCCAAAGAGGTAGTAGTTGAGTTACATGAAGAATGCTCTACACAGAACACTTCACGAGCCTAAGGGCGTAAGCAAACCCTAGTGCATAATGCCATATGACACATGCCATAAGTCCAATGCACTATGCTAAATGCATTGAGCCATCCTGCATGTGCATAATGCACATATACTCAAGCAAGTTCAAGTGCCAAGTTAGCTCAGTAGAATGTATAAGTCGATTACCACAAGGCATAAAAGAGTAGGTATCGATACTTGAACTTAAGAGTACTGATTATCAACACTATACAAGCCTAAAATCTGACCAGAGCCAAAGAAGCCAAAGAAGTAATCGAATTTCAAAGAAGACATAGTTGACTCACTTCAAGTGCTGAAGGAAAAATAGCTAAGTATGGAGAGAAGTTCTGATACTTGATGTTAGAAGGATTGGAACTTGAACCTATTCAAACTCAAAGATCTGAACTAAGCTAGGAAGCAGTCGACTAAAGGGACATAGGCAGTCGACTCATGCAATAGGCAACACAAGCAAAATTCAAAAGGGAGTCAACTGGTATAAAGGAAGTAGTCAACTCGCACGTATGTAATGGTTAGTTTTCTAAAAACTAGTTTGAGCATTTAACAAGCCTTTAATACCCTCTGATAGCTATTTCTCAACATTAAATGAGATTTAATGGTCAAAATATAAAGAAAGGCTATAAATACAACATACAAGCTGAAGAACAACAACGTTTGGAACCTTAAACGATGTATTGCTCTCGGTTGTATTAAGATCTTCATTGTGCTTTCATTTTCCTAAATTGTATTTGTTTGGGCTACAAAGAACCTATCTAAACTTCAAAGTTCAAGTCTGTAACCTTCTCTTTCACTCTCAACTTTGTAAGAGACCAAGAAGAAAGGGTCTTCTTGGTTTGGGCATAGTGTTTGCCAAATAAGAGTTTGGGCTTGCTAGCGAAAGCTAGTATGAGTGTTCTATGAGCAGCTCTTGTAAGGTGTCACTAGGACCTTTCAAACCTCATTGATTGTACTATTTGAGTTGGAAATGGTGGATTGAAAAATCTAGGTGAAGTTTGGGAGTGGACATACATCGGAGAGAGTTGAACCATTATAAAATAGCTGTGTCAATTTTGCTTCTCTATATTCTTTTCTCTGTTCTTCAAGTTGTAAAGTTTTTAGAAAAATTAAAAAATGCCAAATCATATTCACCCTCTCTGGGTGGCTCTTATATATATATATTCATTTAAACTAAGAGCTAAGTGCAGAAGATTAACTGCCTTACAATTGGCTTGATGTATCTTTTTCTCTATTGTAGTCATATTCTTCATTTTGATTGGTACTCCATTAAACTATTCTACTGGAAATTTAATTCCCTATTCAATAAACTCTCAGGTTGTTTCATCTTGGGTAATGATGAAACTCCTGGTCTACTATATCGAGTAGCTATAGTTGTTGTCGTTGAATAATGGTGCTCTGTTGGTGAAGCAAGCTTCGAAAGGAACACAATCACCATTTAATGCCATTTTGGATCTTTGCTTCTGAGGTTGTTAGGCATTTTCACCAGAAGACTAGCACTAATATCAAATAAAGAGCCAATTTGTAACAATATAGAGGGAAGTGAATAGGTTGTTAGACACCTTAACGCTTTTTCTGGATTTTAAAGAGAGATCGAGAAAAGAATAATGAGAATTGACATAGTAGATTTATAGTGATCCCACCTTTCATGGTGTACATCCACTCTTAGTCTTCACCTAGATTTTCTAATTCATTATTTTATCTCAAAATAATACAAAAAACTAACTTGCACATGTACTACTCCAATCTCGCAAGTGTTTCACTTAAACACTCACCACTAGTTTGCAATAAGTGCCAGCAAATCAAACCTCTTACTTTGACAATCTAAGTCCAGACCAGAAAGGACCTGCAATAGGTGCCAACAAATCTAACCTCTCACTTTGACAATCTAAGTCCAAAATAGAAAGAACTTTTCTTTCAGTCTCTTACAAGATATGGAAGTGGAAAAAAAAGAAATAATTTGAAGCTTATATTTTAGATTTGATCTTTAAAGCTCACAGAAAAAATATAACATAAAAAAATAAAAGCTCATCGAAGATCTTTATGCAATCGAGTATAATAAATGTTTCAGGAGTTCTCCAAAGTTGTTTATCTTTAGATTGAGTATTGTATTTATAGATCTAATGAAGAGATAGCTGTTGAGGATCATTTAATGCACAAACATAACCGTTGAGGTGGTTGGGTCTTCATTAATTACTTGAACAACTTTTTTGAATAATTAGTTGGTAATCACAATGAGTTGACTTTCTCTTCCTTTGAGTTGATTGATATTTGAATTTTCTATTGTTCAATGCTAATGCAGGTTAACTACCTTTCTGTGTCAAGCCGACTTAAGCTTTAGTCTGTTCAGACGTTTATGCTTGGTTGTTCATTCAAGTCGGTTTATCCATCTCTTCAGGTTAACTTCTACTTTTGGTACGTAAGCATTTTCATTCCATAGCTCATGCAGATCAACTTGCTTTACAGTAGGTTGACTTGGGTTTGATTGTAGTTAGTCAGTTTGCTTTCTATCACATACAAGTTGACTTGGCAATGCCATTAGGTCGACTTGTGTTTGTCCTTATTTAAGTGTGTATGCATTGTAGTTCATGTAGGTCGACTTGTTGTTTGTGATAGGTTGACTTAGTGTATATGTCTTTGTGGCTTAATGCAAGTTGGTTTGCTAAATCATATTGGTTGACTAGTGGTGTGTTCTGTGGAGTTCAAACCTTGTGCAAGTCAACTTGGATAAGAGTGTAAATCGACTTGTGCCTAATGTGCTTTGAGATTTTCAATATACTGCACATATATAGGTTGACTTGAACTTGAACTCACTTAAAATATCCCAAATCCAGAATATGTAAGTCGACTTGATCAATTTTGTAAGTCGACTTGGTCTTGTGCATGACTTAAATTCTATGTCATGGTCTGTGTCATGGTATGTGTTATGATCTGTGTTATGCTTGTGTTGAGTCTCACAAATTTTCTAAGTCCTGAATGTGTGAGTCAACTTGATATAACATATAAGTTGACTTGATGTAGTGCATGACTTAAGTTTTAAGATCAGGCCTGTGGCTTGGCATGTGCCAAGGCTCATGACATAATCCTAGTGCCTTGTGCTTTGTGAGCCAGCATGTGAGTTAACCAGATTTTCATGAATTTTTCTAACTATTGGATATGCAAGTAAACTTGTGACTTATAGCACGCCAATTTAACCTGAGTATAATGCGTCATATTTTCATTTTGACCATTAGCCTTTAAAATTTTTGACCGTTAGGATTTCAAATACTTGAATCTACTATTACATTAGGTGAGTGAGTTGACTTATGCTTTTGGACAGGTCGACCTGTTCATTTAACTCAATTTAGTTCTATTTCACAAAGAGTTCTATGAGTCGACTAGGTGTTTAGGTTGAGTCGACTTGACTAACTGCCTATAACCTGTGGTGAGTGAACTGATATTTCTCCTTGAGTCGATAGTCTAATAGTTTGTCTATGTTAACAATTTGTTCAATACTTAGCAAGTTGACTTGGCTTTTGGGTGATTCAACTTCTTCAGATTTGAGATTAAGTATCAATCTTTAAACATTCTTAGATTAGTTCAAACCACTTCTAGATTAATCTTTCATTACTCTAATCTATTTTGCTTATCATCTAGCTAACTTTTGTTTATCACTTGTTTATTAAAATCCATCATCAAAACTCATTTTGCCAATAATATAAATCATGGACAAGAAGACAATTAACAAAAATAAATTTTTTTCTATCCAGCAACATTACTTATCAATCTTATGCAGTGATGATTTTACAAATTGGAAAGATGGCAAAGTTACGGGGATTGACAAGATTAAAGGAAATGGTCAAACTCTGTCCTTGACAAGCACATAATATGTTTGGCAAAGTTAAAGGATTATGTTCACGCAAAGTCTGAGGGATTTAGTTTAGTCAATCTTCTTTTTATCTCTATCACAAAATTTTAGCTTAGATTATTGTAAAGTATATATCCTTCCCATTTGAAAAGTCTGCATGTCTATATATATTTAGCTTTTGTAAATAGAGATTAACATAGTGAAATACAGAAATTATTTAACCTCATTTCTTTTGTATTTCTTCAGGGTATCAGAGCTGAATATCCTCCACATCTGAAACCGATTCAATTTAGAGTCCCTCTCAATTCTTAATTTGCTTCTACCTCAGATCCACAAAAGTGTTTCATGGCCAAAATCAAAACCATGTTAACTCTACAAAGTTTCCATCACATGGCAAGCCTAATATCAATCAAACCCGACGTGTTCAAATTTCCTACTATGGAAGTCACAAATATATTCTCTCATCTACAGTTCATAGTTTCTTCGTCACCAAGGAGATACACTGGCAAAATTCATTCATCAAAGTGTAGAAATGCATGAAGGAAATCCACAATAGTTGGCTTTTAAAACCATGTCAAATGAGTTTTTTATCCTAGTTGTTGATCGAACAGTGTTAGGCAGATTTGAAAATGTCTTGAAAAGCATTTTCTTGCCTTTACCAGGGAAAGAAATGAAACAAAAAAATCAGTTAGCAGTCAGAAGAAGGAATCAACGACTAAATGAATTTATTACAAAATTCAAAAATGCATGTGATAGTTTTGCAACTACACAACAGTCTCTACAGATGTGGAAAAAGTTTTCCAACTGTCTAGAGTTGTAGGGCCTCGTTATTTTCTTGCAGTATCATCAAAAACTCCATAACCTACCTTCAATCACTATGTTTTGGGTCTACAAGGTTTTGTATAACAGCTAATGTAAGGAGATGAAGAAGAGATAACAAAGTCACCAAGCTATGCACAACCTATCTTTGTGCAAGGAGGAAGGGGAGGTCATGGTAAAGATAATAGAGAGCCCGGTTTTGATTCTAGAGGCAGTGTTTTTGTTCCAATGGGATCTTATTCTTATGGTGATAATGGATACAATGAAGGTTTTATTTCAAACAACTATCCAAGGCCACAACTAAAGCATCTGCAAAAGTGTAATTTGCAGCCTACACAACCTACAAAAGGTGAAACACTTTATCAGATTTGTGGTATTCATGGTCACGCTACTTTAAAATGTTGTTGTAAGTTTGATCATGCTTATCAAAGTGAAGATCCACCTCAAGCCTTTGTAGCACTCTCGTTTGATGATGATAGCGATCTAAAATTCTATACAGATTCTGTAGTAACTGCTTAGGTGGCATTTGATCAAGGTACTCTCTATTTTTCTTATCCATGCCATGGTATAATGAAAGTATATACGGGTGAGGGAAATACTTTACCTAGTACACAAATTGGGCTTGAAAATGTTGGACATATTAAACTAGATAATGTGATGTAAGGTTCTATTATGTTTTTGAGTTTTCATCCTCTAGTTTTTTAACAAAGGACAAATTCATACTAAGTGTTCTAGCTTTATGCCTTGGATGATGAAGCTGAACATACACTTGTGATACAATTGGTAAGGTAAAAAATTGAATTTGGCACCAACATTTAGCACATCCCCATTCATGCATTTTGGAAAGTTTGGCTTCGAAGAATGTTATAAGAATTACTTTTTGGGCAAAACCACATAGATTTTTGCACTAGTTGTTAAGTAAGAAAAAGTTGTAAACTTACTTTAACTTTGAATAATGAGAACGCAGATTTTCCTCTCCACACAAATTATTGTGATCTATGGGGTCCTTTCACTGGTAGATTGTAATCAACATTTTAAATGTAATGTTGTTTTTGTTGATAATTTTAGCAAATTCAATTAGTTTTATCCACTCAAGAATAAATCTAATTTGTCTACTTGCTTCATAAAATTGTAAAGGCTTGAAGACTATTTTGAGCAGAAAATTGAAGTGTTCTAGTGTGATATAGGAGGTGAGTTTAGAAGGACTGAATTTCTTCAGCACTTGAGTCAATGTGGCATTAAGCAACAAGTATTTTGTTGAAACACTCTAGAGCAGAATGGTGATGCAAAAAGGAAACATCATCACATTTCATTACATTGTCAAGCCTCGACTTAGAATGCTTATTCATGCTAACATGCTCTTATGGCTTTGAGTTGAAAGTTTTTCAATTGCTACCTTTTTAATCAAGATATTATGTACAATAGTCTTTTCTCAAAGTTTTTAGCAAAAACTATATTATTCCTTTAAGACTTGTGTATGGTCCATTGGTCTGCGATCACTAGTGAGAAAAAATTTTGGAGGAATTTTACTCGGCGACAAGTTGGTATTAAAGCCCTTCTCCTTTTCCAGATCTATGGTGGATAGGATTGGAAACTCCTGAGACAAATTGGCACAAGTGCAAGATACATTTGGGATCCCAGAGGCTATGCCGGTGGTTTCATTGTTCAATCAAATAAAGTAGTTGGCCGCGGAAGTTCTTGGCCTTATGGCCTTAGATAAAATTGTTGGTGCTATGGTTGGGACTGTGGCTTCTTCATCCACAAGCCCTGGTATCTCCATCAATGAACAGACACAAGAAACTCTCAAAAATGGAAGAGGAGATCTCCATTTTGAAGAGGGCTACCAAGGCGGTTACCAATGATCATGTAGAGACAGGCCATTCCAAACTCAAAATCCCTATGCCAAAATCATTCAAAGGATTCTGATCTGCAAAGGAATTGGAGAATTTCCTTTGGGATATGGAGCAATATTTCAAGGCTACCCGTATACCCAACGATCAATGGGTTATGGTGGCCACCTTGTACTTGGTGGAGGATGCCAAACTTTGGTGGAGGGCATGGGTTCAAGAAGATCCTCAGGCGGGTAGAATTCAAATCTCTTCTTGGTTGGTGTTGAAAAAGGAATTAAGGGATGAATTCCTTCCTTGCAACATAGGCTGGATTGCAAGAGAGAAATTGAAGAAGTTAAAACACTTTAGCACCATCCGTTCATATGTCAAAGAGTTTAGTTCGGTGATGTTTGATATCCAAAACAAGATGGAGGAAGACAAACTCTTCAATTTCATGTCCGGGTTGCAACCTTGGGCCTAGACAGAATTGATGACACAATGGGTGAAACATCTTCCCTCTGCCATTGTTGCTGCTAATGGGTTGATTGATTTCAACATGGAAAACTCTTCATTAATCTCGAGCCAAAAGACTGAAGGTAAGGGAAAGAGCAAGAAGGACCCTAATCACAAGGGAAATTCAGAAAATTAGACCAATGACAAGCCAAAAGGGGGATGTTTCATTTTGTCCCAAGCATGAAAAACTCTTAGCATTGATGGTGGAAAATCAAAGGGAGAGTGCAGATCTGGAGGAGCCAGCACGGGCAAACCCTTTACAATTGGTGAGTGCAATGAGAGCTGGGACGTTTAGGCCCCTCATGTACATGAAGACAGTGCTGAATGGTTGGGAGGTGCTGGCCATGGTGGATACAGGTGCAACCTACAACTTTATGGCGCACAGGGAAGTGTAACTTTTAGGGTTCAAAACCAAGAGCCCAAGCTGTTTGAATACCATGAACTCTAATGGAAGACCACTGCATAGATTGGCAAGGGGTGATGATTTAATTGTGGAAGGATGGTATGGAATGTGATTTCATGGCCATCCATTTAGATGACTTTGATGTTGTGCTAGGGCTAGAATTTCTCATGTTGGCTAAGGCATTGTTGGCTAAGGCATTGTTGGCACCACATTTGAAGGGGATCATTATCATGGAGGATAAACAACCGTGTTTTGTTCCAATGGTGGATTCTTCAAAGATTGGGCAAGAAGTGTCCCTTATGTTAATTTCAGCCTTAAAACTCAAGCATGGCATGAAAAAAGGGCAGTTTAGAGAGCCATAGATCACAGAATTGAATTGCAGCCCGGTGCCAAACCCCCTGCCCAAGCACCATTTAGGATGTCTCCCTTAGAGTTGGATGAGTTAAGGCAGCAATTGATGGAATTGCTAGATGCCGGGAATATCTATCTCTCTAAGGCTCCTTTTGATGCACCGGTGCTGTTCCAAAAGAAAAAGGACTGTTCTTTAAGGACGTGTATGGATTTTAGGACACTTAACAAGGTCACAATAAAGAACAAATATTCAGTCCCTTTGATGGCAGACTTGTTTTGTCACACCCTAAACCTGGAGCATGAGCAACCGCCCGTTACCCTGGATGCCGGCTGTATTTTTACAGAAAATCGGGCAAAACCTCCCCATATATCGGAGGTCTCCCATATTAAAATAAACCTGTTATCTGTCCAAAAGGGGCCATCCCGACCTCAAAATGCATAAATTATCCTCAACAACAAATCAGATCATCCATACTGCACAATTCAGGGCAACGCAAGGCTAACAAACAATTCTCCACAGTCCTAACCACAGACCTCTACTGCCATGCCCCCATCAAAGGCATGGACAGCCGCCAGTCACCCCTCCTGTGATTTAGAGGAGGCACCGAGCGATCCTAGAGGACACTTCTAAGACATGACACATTCCCAAATATAGACGCAACGAAAAAGAAATGTCTCAATGCAATGTCATGCAGTGACATGAGAGTTCTACAATTTAAATGTCCATATTTATATAGTCATCCCAGAATTATAGAAATGGTCATCTATAGACTTCAAAATACATATACATCACCAATACAAATTTTGCAGCGGAAACACACAATGACTCCTCAAGTCCAGGCCTGATCTCCCAAAGATATTGAGCGTCTTAAAAGCGACACTTCTTGTCAAATACTATCTCTGAAACAAAAGGGAAATGAGGGGTGAGTACTCGGGAAAAAATACTCAGTGAGTGAGTGGGTCAATGCAATCGTTAAATATGAAGTGTGAAGTTGGAGTGTCAAAACATAAGTATATAAATCATATTTCAAATCATCATACTTTTCATTTCAACAATATATCATTTCACGCATTTTCAAGTTAAATATGCATCCAAAGTACCATCATTTAAAATCATAGAGCTGTCAGCCGAAAATATTCTGGCAGAGGTCTACCGCAACCTATGACAGGCGCACCGGGGGTGTTATATGCAAATTTCTTTAAAGTGCTCTCTACCCCGGCGTTGGCGACGAACCTCATCCAGGTGATAGATTTGAAGAGGATATCCAATCCAAATCCAAATCCTCCCCCTTTTGGGTTCAACCTGGCTAGTACCGTGTCGATAATCAAATCACGACAACTCGTGGGATACCCCAGGCTTAGGCATATCCGGACGCTACCAAAGCGTCTCTCACGGTGTCCTTCGTAGCTACGGAACAATACAATCCAAAGCTCTCAAGGCCAAAATCAATATCATATCAAAATATGCCAAAGTCAGGTTCATAAACCAATGCAACAAAGAGTATAAAATGACACATTATACATTTCAACCACATGGATGCATAATTTCATAATTCAACACAGTTTTTGGATACTCTATCGGCTTACAAAAATCAATTTTAAAATCAGTCAAAACATTTCAAATATACGACAAATCATGCTCATAACCAAAATGTTGTAAAACGGATTTACATATTAAACAAAAGTATTGAAATAAATACCACTCACAGATTTTGGGGAGGATAGCGCACTCCCCAATAAAATCACAATACGTAAAGCAATGCTCCCTTCAATCGAATCACCAAAATAGCCAACCTACTCAATCATCACGATTTTCATCAGATTTCGACTATTGTCAGGATTTATCATTTTCCTTAAATTCGTACAAACCCTAAATTTCTCAATTTATAAACATATTCCAATGTCATCAATTTCATTCTATTTATAAGTAAATAACAAAATCAAAATCAATCTTAATTCGAATTTAAAAACCAACTAATACTACCTAATTTGACAAAGTTTATTCAAAAGTTGAAGAGATTTCATTTCTCTCACCTAGGGTTTCTCGGATCTCGAATTTAGCTTTCGTTCGCCCGTTGGTTTGGTCTAAAACCTGAATATTTCCAAATTTGAAACAATTGCGAACAATTTAAGTCCAATTACTAAAGAATTTTAAAATCCAAGTGCGAAAATCGAAACTTAGAGTCATTTACCTTCGCATAGGCTCACGGATTGTCACGGGCCGTCGTAGGCCGTGGGCCGCGGGCTGATGGGCTGGCCGGCCTGGTGGGCCTGCGGGCCTGATGGGTCTGCGGCCTGGTGGGCCTGTGGCCTGGTGGGCCTGGCAAGCCGGATCGCGCGCTGAAGCGCGCTCGCGCTCGTGCTGGCGCTGGCTCGCGCGCTGAAGCGCACTCGCAAGCTGGATCGTGCGCTGCTCGCGCTGTGGGTCGCATGCTGGAGCGCTCGCGCTCATGCTGGAGCGCTCGCGCTCGTGCTGGAGCAGTGGATCGCGTGCTGGAGTGCATGCTAGCTCGTGCTAGGGCGTGCTGAGGCGCGCTGGGGGTCGCGCGCTGCTAGCTCGCTGATCGCGCGCTGCTCACGCTGGCTCGCGCGGGTTCGCGCTGGCTCGCGCGGGTTCGCGTTGGTTCGCGCAAAGAAGAGCGTAGTGGCGCTCGTGCAGGGAGTAGCTACAGCGGCTCGCTCGCAGGAGGGAGGAGTTGCAGTGGCTGTGGGTGGCGCGCGGAGATCTTCACGGTGGAGGATGGTAGCGGGAGAGAGAGAGACGCGGCGGCGGGGAGATGGGAAAGAGAAAGAGAGAGGGAGAGAAGAGAGGGGGAAAGAGAGAGAGAGAGAGAGAGAGAAAGAGAGAGAGAGAAAGGGGAAATGAAGGAAAAATTAGGGCTTTAAGCCCTAATTTTAAATCCCTTTTTTTTTTTGGGTATTAGATGTTTGACCAGCTTGCAAGGGCAAGTCACTTCACAAAGTTGGATCTCAAATCAGGGTATTGGCAAGTTAGGATTGTTAAAGGGGATGAGTCAAAAACAACATGTGTGACACACTATGGCTTGTATGAGTTCTTGGTTGTGTATTTCAGCCTAAACAATGCACCAATAACTTTTTGTAAACTTGTGGCAGATTTGTTCCATGAGTATTTAGACAAGTTTGTGGTGGTCTACTTAGTTGACGTTATGGTTTTCAGTGGGTCCTTTGAAGATAACTTGAGACACTTGAAGATGGTGTTGCAAAGGCTAAGGAAGAATCAACTATATGTCAAGGCAGAGAGGTATAACTTTTGCCAGATAGAGTTAAAATTCCTTGGTTACATTTTTTGCCAAGGAAAAGTGCACATGGATTCTCATAAGGTCAAGGCCATTTTGGATTGGAAGGCATTAGGGAAGGCGGCTGAATTGCATCCTTTTTGGGATTAGCAAACTATTGCTACAAGTTCATTAAGGATTATTCAAAGAAGGCTTCTCCTTTGACAGGTTTGCTCAAGAAGGAGAGCCAATGGGATTAAATAGACCAATGTCAGGAGGCCTTTGAAAGCCTAAAAGAAGTAGTCCTTTAGAGCCTGTGCTATGGTTATCGGATTTTACTTTTCCTTTTGAAGTGCACACAGATGCTTCAGATGGAACAATTGGAAGGGTGTTAAAGCAAGAAGGTCATCCGGTGGCCTTTGAAAGTCGCAAACTTAATGAGGTAAAACAGAAGTATTCAACCCATGAGAAGGAGATAACTACTATGAGGCATTGCCCTAGGGTGTCGAGACATTACTTGTTGGGAACCAAGTTCATTGTCCGTACTGATAATGCAAATACATACTTCGCTACCCAGAATAAATTGTCTCCAAAGTAGGCAAGATGGCAGGAGTTTCTCGCAAAATTTGACTTTCAATGGGAGTACAAGCCAGACAAACACAACTAAGTTGCAAATGCACTAAGCCGCAAGCAATTGGAGCACATGGTAGCCGCGATGACTTGGGTGGAGTCTAAGTTTGCACAATCTCTTAGGCAAGAGATCTAGGAGGATAAGTTCTACAAAGACTTGAGAAGGAGAGTAGAAGATGGCTATGTCCAATGGTATTGGATAGAGGATGGTCTGCTCTATACCAAGGGAAGAAAACTCTATGTCGAGTGGTGGAGGCTTGTGCCAGATGCTCCTCAAGGAGACTTATGACACTAAATAGGGTGGGCACCCAGGTATGGAGAGAACTTATGCTTTACTTTCATGTAAAGATGGAACAAGATGTAGAGGCATATGTGAAGTCTTGATTGATTTGCCAGCAAGACATGACTGAGAGGCCAAGAGAAGTAGGTATGCTTCAACCATAGCCTATTCCAAGTAGACCACGGCAAAGTTTGAGGATGGATTTCATCATGGGACTACCCAAAGTCCAGGGGTTAAGCACTGTTTGTGTGTTGGTTGACAAATTTTCCAAGTATGCCACATTCATGGTCACATCTCGCTCATGCTCTGTAGAAGAAGTCGCGGGCATTTTATTAAAAAATGTGATGAAATATTGGGGCATACATGAAAACATTATGAGTGATAGGGATACACGGTTTACAGGCAAGTTTCGGACCACTTTGTTTTCATTGCTGGTTTCTGAATTGAAGTTCTCAACCATAAATCACCCACAAACGGATGTAGAGACTGAGAGGGCCAATGCAACTTTGGAGGAATACTTATGGCATTTTGTCAACGTAAGCCAAAGAAATTGGGTGGGATTGTTGGGGACTGCCCAATTTTCCTAGAACCTTCACACTAATGCAAGCATAGGGGAGAGTCCTTTTGAATTGGTGCTCGGTTTTCTGCCCCGAACACCTCAAAGATAGGACGGGTAGAGGTGAAATGTCCAGCAATTCTCAAGTATGCACAAAATATGTAGGATCTCATGGAGAACGCCAGAGATATGAGATAGTCTTGCCAAAGCTACAGGGAGGATGCAAAAATTCTCAAACCACAAGAGGAGACCATGGGAGCTTAAGGTTGTACATATGGTTCTCTTGGAGTTAACCCCTAAAATTTGGAAGAACATCCACTCAAAGTCTGCACACAAGGGATTGGTCTCAAGACATGATGGACCTTTTAAAGTCATGCAGAGGATGGGTAATGTGGCCTATCGTATCAAATTGCCAGACTGGTTGAAGTTCCACCCTACATTCCATGTAAGTTTTCTTAATCCTTTCTATAGAGATGTCTTGGAGGTTGGTAGGTTAAAGAATCAGAGGGCTCTGCCCACTGTTAGGGTATAGTTTGAGAAAGAGGTAGTGTAACACCAAGCTTAAAAAAAAAAAAAAAAAAAAAAAAAAAAAAAAAAAAAACAATATTTGGAGACGCAGCGTTTTGGGACAAAACGCTGCGTCCCCAATTGGGGATTAGGGTTAACTCTAACCCCCTTTCTCTCTCACTCTCTCTCACTCTCTCTTTCTCTCTCCCCGACGTTCCCTCTCCTGCGGCCGTTCGTCTTCTCCCGCGGCCGTTCGGCTTCCTCCGCCACAGCCACCACCGCCGCCGCCGGCAGCTTCTTCTTCTTCTTCTTCTTCTTCTTCTTCTTCTTCTCCTCCTTCTTCCCTCTCGGTTTCTCTCTCTCCCTTCGCGATCCCTCTCGCGAACGCTCTCTCTTCGTTGTTCTCTACCCTCCTCCGCGCGCCACCGCGCGACCCGCTTCCCTGCACAATCGCACCACCCGCGACCTTCCGCAGGCACCACCACCACAGCAACAGTGATTCCCTCCCTCGTGCGAGCGCGCGATCACCCGAGCACGCCGTAGCACGAGCGCGACTGCTCGCGAGCGCGCAACCCTTCTTACGCGAGCGTGAGTCCGAGTGCGCCTCAGCCTACGCGGTTTCTGCCCCAGCGTGCACAAGAGCGTGCGGCCCAGCGTGCACGGGAGCGCGGCCCAGAGTGCACGGGCGTGCACGGGCGCGCACCCAGCGCACGAGTTTGCGTGGCCCAGCGCACGAGCGCTCGGGGCCCAGCGCACGAGCGCGGCCCAGCGCATGAGCGCGCGGCCCAGTGCACGAGCGAGCAGAGCGCGCGAGCAGAGCGTGAGCAGAGAGCGAGAGCAGAGCGCGCGAGCAGAGCGCGCGCAGAGCGAGCGCGCAGGGGCGCGCAGCAGCGCGCGAGTGCGCACGAGCCAGCGTGAGAGCGCGCACGAGCCAGCGTGAGAGCGCGCACGAGCCAGCGGAGCGCACGGGCGCGCGCCAGCACACGGGTGAGCACCAGCCCGCGAGCCACTGTCAGCCCGCAGGCCCATCAGCCACCGGCCCATCCGCCCGCCAGCCCGCAGACCAGCGAGCCCGCTAGCGGTAGCCCACGAGCCCAGTCCGGCCCGTGGCCCACGAGCCCGCGACGGCCCGTGACGGCCCACGAGCCCGTGACAGCCCACGAATCTTCACGCAGGTAAATGACTTAGGGTTTTGCTTCGGATCTATGTGTTTCGATCTAACAAATAAACCTTGTTTTGATAGGAAACCCTACAGACTTTGGAGTGACCGAAGTGACTTTCGGACGAAACTCGGCGCTTCGAGAAAACCCTAGGTGAGGAGATTTCGACTCTAATTGATAAATTGGACGAATCTATGATTGAATTTAAGATGAAAGGTTTTGTATATGTTTAGAGTGTAAGTGGAATGCAAATAGAATACAAATTATGAAATGATTATATATGAATTGAAGGTTAAGTATAGAATGTTACAGAAATTTGATGATCTGATTTAGGTTGATCTTTTGGAGACTCGAGCGGTCAGATCCGATTTGGCTTGTCAGTAGGGAGTGACTTCCCTCCCGTAGAACTGTGAGTGGGACTTTGACATTCACTATTGATTGAAAACCATGTTTCAAAAATATTTTTAAATGACATATTTCTGCAAATGTCTGATTGGTAGAATTTTTGAATATTTGATGAATGTTTTGTGACCTTTGGAGTGTCTTAACTGTTGACTTTATTGATATGCATCCATGAGTTTTGATAAACGTATATTGTGCCACATTTTCGACATATTGATATGTTTTAAATACTTCCACCGCATTGGCACATGGTTTTAAATGGATTTACTTACACATTTGGGCTGTATGCCCGGCCGACTTTATGATATTATGTTTTGGGCTGTATGCCTGGCCAACTTTATGATATTATGTTTTGGGCTGTATGCCCGGCCGACTTTATGATATTATGCATTGGGCTGTATGCCCGGCTAACGTTATGATATTATGCATGGGGCTATATGCCCGGCTAATCTGGTGATGGGATGCATGGGGCTACGTGCCCGGCTGATATGATATTGTGATCCGTAGCTACGAAGGACATCTGGTAGAGGCACCCCTTGTGTCCGGATACGCTTCGGCCGGAGGTATCCGCCAGATTGTCGTGTGTATGGGTGTCCCAGGTTGACCCTCATCGGAGAGGACGTTGAGTACGGCTCCGTCTAGCACCAGGCGGGGGCACCATACACGGCTGACTAGTTATATGTACATTATTATTATTTACAGACTAGTTGGGGTAGTCTGTGGCCAACATTGGGGCAGAGAGCCATTCTTTAATACTTGCATTTGGAAAAACCCCCAATGCGCCGTCCTTGATCGAGGTAGACCATTGCCGAGAATATTTCATTGGCCGGCTCTTCATGACATTGATGTAAAATTTTGGGATGCATATCTTGCTTTCTGATGTGTGCGTATTATATATGATTTTGAAATAACATGATCGGTTTGCACAGTGGATATTTCCTTATCTTATGCTTTGACACTCCAAATTCACCTCGATATTGATAGTACGATGTCAATCCCCTCACTTACTGAGTATCCTCCCATAGATACTCACCCCTCACTTTCTTTCCCACAGGATTAGTGTTGGACCGAGGAGATATCACTGGGCTTGGGTATGGATATTTTCCATTTCTTCCGCTACGATGATTGGTGATATTATTATGTATTGGAGATTTTAGTTTGACCAATGTAATTATCAAATTTTTGGGATGACTGTATAAATTATGGACTTTTATTCGTGAAACTTTCGTGTTGATTATTTCATCGCATTGAGGCATTTGTAAATATTTAAAAATAACTTGGGAATTTATTTTATATATGCGTAGAATTTAAGTCCGCTCCGTGTGGCGGCTGCTCATGCTCTAGTTGGGCATGATAGTAGAGGTCTGTTGCTAGGACTGTTAGAAACTTTATAGCCTTGCGTTGTTCTGGATGTTGGCTGTGGATATTGTTGATTTTGGAGAGGCCGGGATGGCCAATTGTTTATTTTTACAGGATGAATGTCATATATAGGTGAAATTGTACATGGGAAACCCCCGATTTATGGGGAGGTTCTGCCCGATTTTCTGTAAAAATACAGCCGGCATCCAGGGACAACGGGCGGCTGTTCACGATCCCAGTTCGGGGCGTGACAGTTCGGTTGGTATCAGAGCTCTTGGTTAGAGCTATATTTTATAAAATGATTTGAAAACATTCCCAAGTAACTTGATTTTAAAAGTTCTCAATGCATAAGAGTTTCATACAGTCATTTATATCCCTGCATATGATCTTCGACATATGAGTTTATCTATTTTAGGGGGTTAGATACTAATTCTTATCTAACCTAGCATTTCTTCATTTTCAAAGAAGGAACCAATGGAGATGGTTCTTAAATTGATGATTTCATTCATTTTAGGGGGTTAGTTGTACTAACCCTAATCCTCCTAATGAGAATTATTATCTTGTGGAACCATGACGAGTACATGGAGCGCTAGATATGTACTCCCTGATTTACTTAAAGAGAGCGAGGATACTTCCTCATTTCTGGCGCCCCTTTCGGTGCCGAAGAATACATCCTCTGTGTGAGTTTTCTCCAGCACCTTCTCAGCCGGCTATTATACCAACGTCTCCACCATTTACTCTTGATATTTTCGGGTAAGAGTACGAGTGATACACGACACATGGGGTCCAGATGTCACCCCATCACCTTTGATAGCAAGGCCGATATCTACGGCTGCGCTTATTTCTTCTACAGTAGTTCTTACTCAAGCGGCACCAAATCGTCCATCGGTGGCCGTTCTTCTTACAGTTTCGAATCTGAGTTATAATAATTGCGCCATACTTAGGTGCATCCCCGAGTTGACCCAGCTAGTCACGGTAGCTCGACAGTTGGGATGCACAGATTTTTGGACTTGGTGATGCTACGGTGGCATAACACTAAGTCAACTGAACCCGACGGATCTTGATAGATCTAGGCTTGCGCGAGGAGTATAGTCTACGAGTTATTAAGACTATTCGATAGGGAAGCCCTCACTTGATGGGAGCTATTTGTGATGAGGCTATAAGCCATTGCGGCAAAGCGATTTCCTAATGGAATTCGACCGCAGCTATTTTACGGAGTTTTAGCGGGACCATATCTCCGATGGTTATATCACCAGTCCTAGTGCCATGAGCTAGGCTACTGTTCAGCGACCTTTTCTTTGCCGCATATGTGGCAAGCACCACGCTCGAATAAATATGTAGAGCACTTATTACATGTTTCCACAATGAGAAGCCGAAGCATATTAGGAGTTTATGCCCTGATTTGTGACTTGGAGGTTAGTTGGCTTCGAGTCATCAGAATACACCACATGTAGGACAGCAGGGAATACCTACACATCCTAGTGACACTGCTCCACGGACTGCAGCCGGGAGCAATATAGTATTAGGTTTTCACGAGAATAGTTGAGGGTGCAGGCCCTTGTGTATGCGATGACTCAGGAGGACGCTCTGGTGAACCCAGATATGATCATGGGTAATCCTCCTGCGGATCCTTCCATTTAGAGGTCCTTATGCACTGTTTCTTTGAAATCGTGTATTTTGTGATGATATGTACGGACATGATTGTTACAGTACTAGAGGCTTAACTATTTTGATATACCGGTGTCGACGTTTGTGTTCTTATTGGCACAAGGTCGAACTATTTCTACGTGAGAGTTTCTTTCGCTCAACAGTCGGATGGGCTGTTATCGTTAATTGATGAGGAGCGATTAGTTGTTGCTCCTCTTGGTGAGCAGTTGTTAGAGAATTCGTATATAGAGAGTATGATGTCATGGCAGGTGGGACAGTGCTGAGAGCAAATCTGATCCCACTGGATATGACAGGTTTCGATGCCATTTTAGAGATAGATTAATTGCATATTTATAGAGTTTTCTTAGATTGTTTTATCAAGAAAGACGATTTTTGGAGGCCTGAAGGGCCACCACTGACGTTCGAAAGTGAGAGACGGGTGTTACCCCGTGGTATTGTATTAGTGAGGAAAGCCAGACGTATAATACGTCGAGGAAGTATGACAGATCTGACACATATGATCGATACCACCATACAGAACCCGAGACTTGATGAGATTCTGGTGGTATAGGAGTTTCCTAAATATATTCCCGATGAGCTACCCGGACTACCCCCAGTTCGGGAATGTGCTTTCGAGATTTGACATAGTTCCAGGGATCATTCCCATTTTTAATTCGCCATATAGAATGACGCCAGCTGAGTTTAGAGAGCTCTAGGTCTAGTTGCGGGAATTACTGGACAACGGTTTTATCCATTTGAGCACTTCGCCTTAGGGTGCTCCGGTGATTATTCGTGAAGTAAAGTAGAAAGACGGGATTCTAAAATTGTGTGTGAACTATAGACAGTGACCAAGGTGCGAAGTTTCCTTGGCCTTGCGGGGTGTTATCGGCGATTCATAAAAGGATTTTCTCAGATCGCCGCTCTACATACCAGATTGATACAAAGGGCGTCAAATTCTTGTGGGACGATCGTGGTGAGACGAGCTTTCAAGAGCTCAAACAACGTCTGATGAGGGACGGCCAGACAGAGAGGATCTTAGTGTTTTAGCTTAGCACGTAGCTATTCTAGACTGATAGGTCAGAAAGCTATGGAGCAAAGAACTTTCACTGATCAGAGTTTTGGGGAGGAGTGACCAGGTCGAGTAAGAGACCTAAGAGACCGAAGAGACTATTAAGAGACTTAAGAGACAGTACCCCCACTTGTTCAGCGTATTACTTTCTTTTAGTTTCGAGGACGAAACTTACTTTTAAGGGGTTAGAAAATGTAACACCAAGCTTAAAAAAAAAAAAAAAAAAACAATATTTGGAGACGCAGCGTTTTGGGACAAAACGCTGCGTCCCCAATTGGGGATTAGGGTTAACCCTAACCCCCTTTCTCTCTCTCTCTCTCTCTCTCTCTTTCTCTCTCCCCGACGTTCCCTCTCCTGCGGCCGTTCGTCTTCTCCCGCGGCCGTTCGGCTTCCTCCGCCACAGCCACCACCGCCACCGCCGGCAGCTTCTTCTTCTTCTTCTTCTTCTTCTTCTTCTTCTTCTCCTCCTTCTTCCCTCTCGGTTTCTCTCTCTCCCTTCGCGATCCCTCTCGCGAACGCTCTCTCTTCGTTGTTCTCTACCCTCCTCCGCGTGCCACCGCGCGACCCGCTTCCCTGCACAATCGCACCACCCGCGACCTTCCGCAGGCACCACCACCACAGCAACAGTGATTCCCTCCCTCGTGCGAGCGCGCGATCACCCGAGCACGCCGTAGCGCGAGCGCGACTGCTCACGAGCGCGCGACCCTTCTTGCGTGAGCGTGAGTCCGAGTGCGCCTCAGCCTACGCGGTTTCTGCCCCAGCGTGCACAAGAGCGTGCGGCCCAGCGTGCACGGGTGCGCGGCCCAGAGTGCACGGGCGCGCGACCCAGCGCACGAGTTTGCGTGGCCCAGCGCACGAGCGCTCGGGGCCCAGCGCACGAGCGCTCGGGGCCCAGCGCACGAGCGCGCGGCCCAGTGCACGAGCGAGCAGAGCGAGCGAGCAGAGCGTGAGCAGAGAGCGCGAGCAGAGCACGCAAGCAGAGCGCGAGCGCGCACGAGCCAGCGTGCGAGCGCGCACGAGCCAGCGCAGCGCACGGGCGCGCGCCAGCACACGGGTGAGCACCAGCCCGCGAGCCACTGTCAGCCCGCAGGCCCATCAGCCACCGGCCCATCGGCCCGCCAGCCCGCCAGCCCGCAGACCAGCGAGCCCGCTAGCGGTAGCCCACGAGCCCAGTCCGGCCCGTGGCCCACAAGCCCAGTCCGGCCCGTGGCCCACGAGCCCGTGATGGCCCACGAGCCCGTGACAGTCCACGAATCTTCACGCAGGTAAATGACTTAGGGTTTTGCTTCGGATCTATGTGTTTCGATCTAACAAATAAACCTTGTTTTGATAGGAAACCCTACAGACTTTGGAGTGACCGAAGTGACTTTCGGACGAAACTCGGCGCTTCGAGAAAACCCTAGGTGAGGAGATTTCGACTCTAATTGATAAATTGGACGAATCTATGATTGAATTTAAGATGAAAGGTTTTGTATATGTTTAGAGTGTAAGTGGAATGCAAATAGAATACAAATTATGAAATGATTATATATGAATTGAAGGTTAAGTATAGAATGTTACAGAAATTTGATGATCTGATTTAGGTTGATCTTTTGGAGACTCGAGCGGTCAGATCCGATTTGGCTTGTCAGTAGGGAGTGACTTCCCTCCCGTAGAACTGTGAGTGGGACTTTGACATTCACTATTGATTGAAAACCATGTTTCAAAAATATTTTTAAATGACATATTTCTGCAAATGTCTGATTGGTAGAATTTTTGAATATTTGATGAATGTTTTGTGACCTTTGGAGTGTCTTAACTGTTGACTTTATTGATATGCATCCATGAGTTTTGATAAACGTATATTGTGCCACATTTTCGACATATTGATATGTTTTAAATACTTCCACCGCATTGGCACATGGTTTTAAATGGATTTACTTACACATTTGGGCTGTATGCCCGGCCGACTTTATGATATTATGTTTTGGGCTGTATGCCCGGCCAACTTTATGATATTATGTTTTGGGCTGTATGCCCGGCCGACTTTATGATATTATGTATTGGGCTGTATGCCCGGCTGACGTTATGATATTATGCATGGGGCTATATGCCCGGCTGATTTGGTGATGGGATGCATGGGGCTACGTGCCCGGCTGATATGATATTGTGATCCGTAGCTACGAAGGACATCTGGTAGAGGCACCCCTTGTGTCCGGATACGCTTCGGCCGGAGGTATCCGCCAGATTGTCGTGTGTATGGGTGTCCCAGGTTGACCCTCATCGGAGAGGACGTTGAGTACGGCTCCGTCTAGCACCAGGCGGGGGCACCATACACGGCTGACTAGTTATATGTACATTATTATTATTTACAGACTAGTTGGGGTAGTTTGTGGCCAACATTGGGGCAGAGAGCTATTCTTTAATACTTGCATTTGGAAAAACCCCCAATGCGCCGTCCTTGGTCGAGGTAGACCATTGCCGGGAATATTTCATTGGCCGGCTCTTCATGACATTGATGTAAAATTTTGGGATGCATATCTTGCTTTCTGATGTGTGCGTATTATATATGATTTTGAAATAACATGATCGGTTTGCACAGTGGATATTTCCTTATCTTATGCTTTGACACTCCAAATTCACCTCGATATTGATAGTACGATGTCAATCCCCTCACTTACTGAGTATCCTCCCATAGATACTCACCCCTCACTTTCTTTCCCACAAGATTAGTGTTGGACCGAGGAGATATCACTGGGCTTGGGTATGGATATTTTCCATTTCTTCCGCTACGATGATTGGTGATATTATTATGTATTGGAGATTTTAGTTTGACCAATGTAATTATCAAATTTTTGGGATGACTGTATAAATTATGGACTTTTATTCGTGAAACTTTCGTGTTGATTATTTCATCGCATTGAGGCATTTGTAAATATTTAAAAATAACTTGGGAATTTATTTTATATATGCGTAGAATTTAAGTCCGCTCCGTGTGGCGGCTGCTCATGCTCTAGTTGGGCATGACAGTAGAGGTCTGTTGCTAGGACTGTTAGAAACTTTATAGCCTTGCGTTGTTCTGGATGTTGGCTGTGGATATTGTTGATTTTGGAGAGGTCGGGATGGCTAATTGTTTATTTTTACAGGATGAATGTCATATACAGGTGAAATTGTACATGGGAAACCCCCGATTTATGGAGAGGTTCTGCCCGATTTTCTGTAAAAATACAGCCGGCATCCAGGGACAACGGGCGGCTGTTTACGATCCCGGTTCGGCGCGTGACAGGTAGAGCAGATTTTGGAGTATAGGGTGATCAAATAAAGGAAGTACAACAGGAAAGTAAAGTACTTGGTGGCTTGGACGGGGCAACCATTGGAGGAAGCAACTTGGGAGAGAAAGTTGTTGTGGTAGTTTGAAGAATAGGTTAAGGAGTATTGGAGGAGTTATTCAATTAGGGCATCGAATTCTCCTAGTGGGGGAGGATTGTAGCCTTCTTGGTAGCATGGCATGCACCGGAGCCCCGAGCTAGTGCATGACATGGCCAAGAGGCAAGGGCAACTTAGGTTCATGCAAAAGAGTTTGGATATTCTACTTGGGATAAAGTGTGACATTTTCAGAGATGATTCAAGGCGTAGACTTGGTTGGAGGGTGGCTTGGACCAAGAAAAATTCAAAGGAGCATGGCCAGACATTCAGCACCAAAACCGGGTTTTGGCGGGAAATTCGGGCAGTTATGATCATTGGTAAAAATGACTTGAATATTTGATAGATCATCACAAATGGCTCGTGCATACTCAAAATGGTGAAGTTTCATCAAGAGATGAAGAAGTTGGCTCGGACAACATCTTCTGCATGCATGGCACGATGGTTATGGATGTCTGAGGAAGCTACTCAAGCCAGCATTTAAATTTGAATTTAGACACAAGTAGCCGTTGGAGGATTGTCTTGGAGACATTCAAATAGTCCGAAGATGTGTCACAAAGCAGTTTGCTTGATTCAAATTGGAGAACAGAGGCAAGGACACATGGCTTGACAGTTAGCATTGTCCAGAAGCAGTTTCAAGTTTGAATTTAGATCTGGCGGCAGCTGAAGACATTCCAATGGGAAATCATCATTTTAACTTTGTAATATCATGTTTTGATGTATGCTTGTCCTACCTAGGTAGTTAGGGTTGTTAACTGCCAAATTACCTTATAAATATAAGGCAATGTCATTGTAATGTCACAGGGAGTATTACACTATTGTTGGGCGAACGTTTCAAAGGAATCGGTGAATTCTACTCGAGCATTCCCTTTACAACTGTTGTGAAAAGTTTAATAAAATGTTGGGAAGAAGTTTTCAGTATTTGGCTTGTGTCATTTATGTGATTTCTTATTCTTTGCTCGAGTGAAAAGAGTGAGAGTGTGAGAGTGTGAGTCGCTAAGACTTTTGCATGGTGCATTGGTCTGCGATCATCGGTGAGAAAAATTTGGCGGAATTTGACCCATTGACACTTAGCCTCGCTGAGAGCCTCTCTTTGGCAAGTGGAAATCAATTCTTTTCCTCCATATTTGATTTGTTTTTAATTCGGGATACTTTTGGTGTCGGGGCATGAAGTCAAGTGTAAATAATTCAAATAATTAAAATTAATGTAATGCAATTTTAAAGGTATATTAAAGTTAATAATAAGATTTGCCGATAAATATAGCTCAACTAATATTATCCCCTTCATTTTTAGAGGTTCGAAGTTTCAAACTCTCCTATTTATCCAAAAAAAAAAAAAAATTACTAAGATTCCATGCTTTAGTAATTAAAGAAATTTTGCTATATCAAATTATTATTTTTTCTTTCAATTATCAAATTTACACAAGATTATCTTTTTAAATGCAATTTTTATCTAGGCTTGAGCCATTAGATAGGCCAAATTTGAACATTTGGTTCATATACTTTCCAAAATAGGTCTTATTTCTCTTAATAAAACAAATAGATTCGAACTTTTCAACCAAATAAAAATGGCAATAGCTTTATTTGGGTTGAAACTTTCTTTCTTTTCCTTTCAAAATTAGTGGGATATGAACAAAACCGAGAATCTCTCTCTCTCTCTCTCTCTCTCTCTCTCTCTCTCTCTCTCTCTCTCTCTCTCTCTCTCTCTCTCTCTCTCTCTCTCTATCTACCTTTACAATGATTTTAAATATGATAAGCTTAAAATAAACAAAAGGAAAATTTACTAGAAAATCATTTCCTTTTTTTTGGGGGGGGAGTAACATAGTTTCTTTAATTTCCTTTTTGTTTCCATTAGCGGTCCAAACAGATGTAGAACCTGATTTTGGACATCATTGATTTTAACGAACGTATTAGCAAATAACTATTGAAATCTAAAATTTCCTAACTTACCTCTTGGAAACTTTGTTGCAAGCTCTTAGAAAAAGAGTTTCTCAGAATTATTTTTTTTTTTTTTTATGCCATACTAAGAAATTCATTCTATTATTTCCAAACCAGAGAAGAAGATTATGGTGTAACACAATTTTTAAAGTATCTTCATAGCCATGCATATGCATTTATCCATCTGAATCCAAGGCTAGGTTACAAGAAATAAACCTCTCTCCAAATAGGATTCAAAAATCAATATTTGGCAATCATATTCAAAGAAATTTTGAGTAAATAAATAGAATTTGCTTCGCATATATACATGATACAACGCAGTTCGTCAATTTTTATATGTATATATTCAGATAGGTATTTAGAATGCCCGCTATTATATAAAAGATCTTTATATTTAGTTTCTTTATATATATATATATATATATATATATATATATGTATGTATGTATATATATATATGTATGTATGTATATATACATACATATATAATAGGTTTTAGTTCGAGATCTCTTAGATAAAGGAATAATATTAATTAAATTATAAGTAATTGGTTTTATTTTTATTTTCTATTTGTGGCGGTGTACTTTTACACGTTTATAAAGGTATGTGAGTCACTTCCTATGAAATAGAGTTTCTCACACAAATGGTACGTCAAAGTCGAGGGGAGAAGTGTAGATCTTGTGGTATATCATAACTTACCAAATGTTGATTCAAAATTTGTCTAGTGCTTCTATTAGGGGTATTGCTTATTTTGACCCATCAGCCTCACAATGTAAAGGAAGGTATTGCTTATTTCTATAATGTAAAGGAAGGTCAAATAAAATGAAAAATATCCCTTCTCATAAGATTGCAAACCTATTTATCCTAAACGTTTTTGTTAAAAAGTTTTATTTTTATTTTATAACAAGAGTTTTAACATTTAAGTGATAAAATGTTGATAATTTTATTAAAAAGAAAATAACTTACTGTTTGGAGTAACAAAATTATAATATTTGAAATAGTGAGAGACAATTTTATAAGTCCACATTTTTATCGGGGAAAGCCACGTGGTAGAGACGCAAAAGCTCCTCTAAAGAGTTTCTCTTTTTTTTTTTTTTTTTTTTTTTTTATTAAGAAATTCAACTTTAAGCTACTTTTGCAAAATTTGTTTTCCCTAACTTTTAATTTTAACATGGTTTTAAACCGAAAATAAAATTAGTACTTTTTAAGTGACCATTACTTTAATTCATAAAATATCGATATTTTTTTTTCAATAATCACATTGTATCTAATTAAATCTGATTTGAATCGGTTTATATCTTAAAGAATAAAATTTTTTCGATATTTATTTTTATCATATACAGTATTTGAATTCGAGATTTTACTTAAAATATTAGTATATAATCATTAGATCAATTAGGTATTGATATAAAATATTAATATATTAATTACTTCTTGTTACAGCCGATCGCTCATTTCCTCTCAAAACAATAAACTGACGTGGTTAGTACAAGCAATATTGGGAAGTCATATTTAAAGCGAAGAAAGATATTCATGGATTTTATAGATCGACTGAAATCTGAAATCCAACCTGGGATTGAATAAATCTATACTAACAAAAATTAAAGCAATGCCCGAAAAACAAGAAACAGAATTTTATTGCTATACAAGCATCGATTTCATCACGATACAAGCATTTGCTCAATTTGAATCGCATTTAAGTAGTGCAGCCTTGTGAGAATAATCAATAATAAATATTGTTTATTACGGATTCTGGAAAGCTATGTCATGGGAGATGGAGGAAGAAAATTGTTGTAGAACTTACTTTACATTTATATCGATACAACTTTAACCATCAAATCCATTTTCTTATGAGTGATGGATTTAGTATTAAATTAGAGTTAATTAACTTAATTAAAATGTTATACACTTTACGTATTTGTATTTTTAAAATTTTGTATATTCTTCTATCAGTTATGTGTATGTAATATATTCAGTTATAATATTATATAATAATAATAATAACAATCCGAATTTTGATCCTAAATTTTGAAATCAGTCGTTTGATAGACAAATATAGGATAGAAAAAATATATAAAATTAAAGTTTTAAAATATAATACTAAAAAATAAAAATAAAAATAAAAATAAAAATAATGAAAAAAGAAAAAGAAAAAGAAATTATCTATATAAACTTAAAATAATAAAAGTGATAATTTAACTATTTTGAATTCTCTTACGTTACTCATTTTTATTTATAGTCATTTTTCCAACTAAACTCTCGATATTTATATCTTTACGGATAATTTATATCTAAATTTTCAATGGTAGACCCTGACATTTCACTAAATGTTCTACATTTAAGATCTTGCTCCTTCTAATTAATGCATTTGTGGCTCTTTATTGCACATATTCAAATCATCTTAGACGATACTCTCATATCTTGTCGACAATTGAATTCATTTTTAATTTAGTTCGTATCTTTTCATTTCTAATCCTATCTATTTTAGTTTTACCACACATCTATATAAATATTTTTATTTCTGTTATGACTATTTTATACTCCTGTTGTTTAATGACATAACATTCAGTATTATATAATAATGCATATTTTACTGTGATTTTATAAAACTTTTCCTTCAACTGCGATAGTATCGTGTGATCACAAAAAATTTCAAATGCAAGAAACCCAATGATATGCTTTTTGTATGTTAATAAATAACATATGCAAGTTTCTATTCTATATTTCAAATATCTTTATCAATTCGTGCTTTATCACTCTCTCTCACAACTTCATAGTATGACTCATAGGTTTACTTTCCTTGTAATTGGATCAATTTTATATCTCTTCTTTATTCATGTATAGTGCCACAAGTGTGCTCTCCTTCTATACTTGGAGCATTTTTTTGATTTGTCAGATTTTGTTGAAGAGATTCGTTAACATTCCTATTTTCAATTTATCCAAACACTTTCACACCTTAATAAGGACACTATTGTGTCCTATGGTTTATTATTCTTCGTTTTCTTTAAGGTCTTCTTTACTTCCTAAGTACGAATTTTGCATTTAAAATATTTATTAATCTTCTCTACAAGTATCGTAATATCACTAATATCTCTTGTATTTTTAATGTTAAAAAGATTATAAAAAACGATGCGTATCTATGGAATCGAACCCTGGTTGGTACCGTGGGAGGGTGTTGTGATACTACTACATTAGATGCACATCTAGTTGTAATATTATATAATATGTTACAATATTTTATAATATTTTAATACTTTGATGATTTAACTACGATCAACCGGGTTATTGAACTGTGAACCAATATGTTGACTAGTTCAATGACTGGTTTGGTTTTTTGAACATTACTTTATAGCTTAATATTCCTAATTTTGAGGATCACATTGAGCAAGATAATAATTATGCGGTGAAAATATATATAATTTTTATTTTGGGATAACTTTTAAATTATTTTTTATTAAGAAGATTTGGTCTATGATGCCAGCCGCACACAATTGCCCGTCAATGTAAGTTCTAAATTATTTTCGATTAAGCCAGTTTGAGTATTCCAAACGATGCTGACATAATTCATCAAATTACTTCGATTAGATATAGTTTGAAACTGCTTCAAAATGATAAACTCTCTTCACTACAAAATTAGAGTATTGAGGTGACGGTCAAAAACCGTCTGCATAACACATCAAATCTGTTAACAATACTTTCTCTAACGGAAGCACATTCAGTTGGGTATATACCAGTCGGGATAGATATATCGTGACGCTATGGGCTACTGTTGGAGCATGTCACATATGTACACTGACGGAAGGATAGAGTTGGTAAAACTAATGATATATCGTCAGTTACCATATGTTATCATATGGTAAAACTTGTTATGGTTACCATGTGTTACCATATGTTCCTATCTTTATCTTCGGTTGCAATTGAGATAAAAAATATTAAAAAATATTGACGGTTAGAAATAAGTTAGAAAATTGTATCAAATATTAACGGTTATTATTGAGTTATAAAATTATACAAATTGTCAACGGTAAGAAAGCGTTAGTGAAATTAGTGGTTTGTATAGTCATTTATCATGCGTTAGGAGATGTTACTACTCCATCATCGGTTACCATTGAATTACAAAATGTTACATAATATTGACGGTAGAAAAGTGTTAATAAAATTAGTGTTGTATGATCGGTTACTATTGATTTACAAAATTGTGTAATATGTGGACAATAAAAAAATGTTACGAGGCATAGTTAGCATTGAGTGACAAAATACAGTTACTATGTGTTACTATACTATGTGTTACTATGTGTTACGTTGTGTTACTATGTGTTACTACTTTTATGATAGGCTATGGTTAGAATAAGTTACTGATTTTAATATCGCTTACCATGTGTTATTGGATGTTGCTACTTTAATTGTCGGGTTACGATTGAGTTGGGAAATATTATTGATCTATCATCTGTTACCATATGTTATAAAATGTTACTACTTTCATCGATTACCGTCGCTTACCGTGTCTTACTATGTGTTACTATGGGTTGCTGGAATTACTTCATGAACGGGCACAAGAAGGGCGCAAGCATACGCTTCACAGGGGCGGACGGGCGTAAGAAGGGCTCAAGCATATGCTTCACAGGGGCGGACGGGCGCAAGAAGGGCTCAAGCGTGAGGCGGACGGGTGCAAGAAGGGCTCAAACATACGCCTCACAGGGGCAGACGGGCGCAAGAAGGGCTCAAGCATATGCTTCACAGGGACCCTCGCATGATGGACGGACGTAAGCATATGCCTCACAGGGGCCCGTACATGCATGCCGGGCGTAAGAAAATACCATGGATGTCAGAGCGATTACTTCAATATTTTTAATTTTAAAAATATCATTATTAAAATACATACACCTTGATTATTATCAAATTAAATAATATAATGATATAAAATTAGTTATCACCACCACATGATTTAAGTGTGTATAAAAAAATTACAAAATTATTATAAATTTAAACAGAATTGTATTAACATACCAAGATTGAGTAGTACATTACATTGAGTAATAGATATAAGACCAAGGGAAAGAAAGATTCCTGTTCCACAATAAAATGTCTGTCTTGTACTAATAATAGGAGGGTGAAACAAAAATGAAATAAAAAACATCTATTGGTGAAGCTCAAAATGAAACAAAAAACGTTCATTCCATCACAAAAAATATTACCATTACAATTTGGAGTTCACAATCCCACCATATTTCCAAAACTAAGCAAAACAGTGAGCAACAAGTTTATGTCAAACTTTCTTCCTGTCAATAAAAAAATAAATAAAAAAGTGAAATTAATACAATCATGTAGTAACATTATAAAGAATATAAAGATTGGTTATAAAAGAAAATATTACCCATGGGATTAACATGGGCCTCTTCATTCGTCATGGCAGCATACGTTGTTGTGATTTAATTCGTTCATTTCAACCAGTATATGTTGTCATTTTTTTAAATCCCAAACATTTTGACAGCGTACTGGATCTCTACATTTCTTCACAACTACTAAAACAATAAATATGAAACTTGTCAGTTGATACCATAATGATGTCAAACATCAAATTAAAATAATACTTGGGGTAACATTTTCGTAAGATTGTGTTTCTTCATATTGAACTTGTTGTTGGGATTGTTGTGATTTTTCATGCTGAATAACAATATTCATCCGGCATTTAGTTCGTCCCATAGTTACGATGGTTCGCAAAGCAAATGCTTTCAGAGTAAGAGATTTGAGGAGTCTTGAGGAAAGAAATGCTTCATACTTAATATAATATTTTTGGATTAGAATTCAATTACAAAGCGCACCATTTTGTAATGCTCTTTTTTTTCTTCACCCGCCTTTTTTTTCGCACTTCTTACCACATTTTTCCCACACTTCTTACCACATTTTTTAAATTAAAATTCTTACGATTGCCTTTTTCTTCTTTCATATATTTCTTTTCTTCATATTTTTAAATCGGTAAGATTTGTTGCATATTGATTTTATATAATTTTCAATTTCATATCGAGAACTTAGAATAGTAAAAAAGTCACTCAATCTAAAATTTATTATTAAATTCTTTTTAAATTAGATTTTATCATGACTTAATTGCTACCACTTTATTACCACTGGTTAGTATGCATAATTTCAAATAACAATTAAATAAAACTGATAACACATATCTCAAAAATCTTCATCTATTCAAAATATATGTTCATGAACCAAATTAAATGAAATTACATGTAAATTAAATTAAAGAAATATATAGAATATATTTATATCTAGTTCAATGGTGTTGAATAATTTAATTAATTAATTAATTAATACACTATGTTTAAAGTAAAAATGAACATCGAAATTGAAATTAATATTAATGTTGTCATTTGTTTAATTTGAAATTTATATAAAATTATATAATGTGAATAAATAATAAGAATTCCTCCATTTTTCTTTGAAATTTTATTGGTTCATAAAATATTTTATTTAAATATTACTCTTATTTATGTAACTTATTATATAAAATCGGTAATAGAAGTGGCATGCCAATGTTAGATTAAATGTATCTATAATAGTCGTATATATTAATAATATAATAGTAATTTATAATAAAATAGTAATTGTAATTAAAAAAAGTACTAATATACTAAAACAAGATTATGTAATAAAATAGTAATATACGGGTAATAATAATATATAGTAATAGATAATAATACATTGACACTCCAACAAATATAACATAGTATGGTAATATATATTAATATATAATAATATATAGTAGTATGTAATACTACTATGTAATAATGATAGTTATTTAATACTAAGTATATAGTAATTGTAATTTAAAAATACCATAAATTGTAATATATAGTAATATATAGTAACACATAGTAACGTTATAATATATAGTAGTATATAGTAACAGATTGTAATAAATAGTAATAGATGGTAATATATAATAACATGTAGTAATATTAGTAACGTGTGTATATAGAGTTGTCGATTGGTTTGCGGTTGATAATTAAGATTCTTCTTTAATTTTGAAAAAATTTCCGACGAAAATTAATACTAATTAATATTGTATTATATAATATTCTTAATAAATTATGTAATAGATAATATATTATTATCTAAAGTAATAGTACATTTAAAATTTCAAGAGTTGATACAATACAATTTGGGGATTTGGTACCTATAATTTGTTACTGTCAAATAAATGAATGAAATGGCATATGAAATAAATTGTGATTTTTTATTTGATTTTTTGGTAAAAAAAAAAGAAATAGAAAAAGAAGGAAATATGGTAAAAAGCTTTATCCATATCAACATATCAGAAAGTTAAAGATTAAATAAGTACAAAGTATTTGTAGCCACATTTTACTCTTTAAAAAAGTTTTTAGTTTGTAAACAGACTATTGTAATTTGGCATTCAATCAAACTCGATTTCTTTGGTTGTCTTAATAATTGTCATCTTCATAATTAGTAATTGTCATATTCATAATTGGATAAACTGTTTTTGTAATTTGTTGTTAAATAAATATAATATTAAAAAATAGTTAATAATAATAATGTAGTATTATTTAATCATTAAATATCAAATATTGTAAATTACACTAATAGAGCAATGTTTGGTATACATTGCAGTTGTCCGATCCAACTCTATTTTCCTCATTGAACCTTAACATTATCAATATCTTCATATAGTAGATTAATGATATAGTAATTGTAATTACATAAATATACTTTTATTTAAATATAAAATATAAAATTAAACAGATTATAGTATTATATAGATATAGTAATTAAATATAGTAAATTGAAACTAAAATATTTGCTTCAGACATTATACAATTATGCAATAGCAATTGATGGATGGGGGTAATTGATGGTTGGTATTAATTAATGGTAAGTCATGGTAACAGATGGTAAGTTAGTGGGCAAATCATCGACGGTTAGAGTTGGTTGTTGATTATCTTGCTTGATCCAATAGCCGGGATTCAAAGTCATCAGAAGATGAGACATATCACTTACACGTCTTTTCAACAATGAGTTCCAAAACACGCACAACTCACAACACCCACGAGCACAACACTCTATGAACACCATCAACATTAGGCATTTGATCCGGTAAAAGACATTTCATCCAATGGTGGTGAAATAATGGTAATGTTTCCGCATTGCTCAGCATTTCTTAGTAACATGTTGTCACCATTTCAGTTTTTTTCGGCATTTTCTACCATTTTTCTGTGAAATTACTCTGATGGTTCATCGAAATTAGATTTGCAGAAGAATACTTAATGCAAGAACTGAGTCAGAGAGAGGGAGAGAACGAGGGAGGAGGACGAGAAAGAGAGAACGACGGAGGAGGAGGAGAAAGAGAGTACGAGCGAGGAGGAGGATAAGAAAAAAGTAAGAGGAGTAAAGAGTGAAGACTGAAGAGTGAAGATAAGGATAGTGCAGAGAAGAAGAATCGAGGACTTTTTTTGAAAACAGAGAGGCTAAGAGCAGAGGTTTGAAGATATTATTTTTGAATATTTTGAAAATTTCGAACCAGAACTACAAATGGAAGTTTATTCCGACAATGAGGCTTTTACAGGTTCATCCGCCAATATATTTATCCTTTATTTGAACTTATTTATGGTTATTGGTTATTAGAGTATTTAGGGATTTTTAGTAATTGATTTGAGATTTAGTGATTTATGTTATAAATTCTAGAAATTTAATATACGTTATTTACGTTTCTAGATACAGAAGAGAAGAAGAAAGGAGTGGCTAAGAACAAGAAGAAGAGGAGTGCCTTGCGTGCAAGTAAGTTAATGAAATCTAACCTCGTCTGCATATATTAATAATTTTATTATTATTACTATCAATAATGTAAAAATTATTGCAAGAATAGAGTTAAAGTATTGAATAATGGACGGAATTAAAGGAATGCGAGAGGGACAACTACAACAAAGTGAAAGAAACAACGAATACCCATACCAAATAAGCCAGGCAAGTTATGGTTTACCTATACAAGTTATATAATTTTATGAAAATTTTTAACTTTGATTGTTACTGATATATAAAATTATTGAGAATGACAGAACAATTTTGTGTAATATTGGTGGAAATTATATCACATGGACTGATGCTCATGAGTTCGTGCCCCCTCAGTGGGTTGGGACATTGGTATGTATCAAAATTTCTAAATTAAAAAATTTTGATCTTATCTTTAATTATTTGAAATATTTAACCTAGCGTAAGAATTTTTTTTTTCTTACTATTACCTTCAAACAGAATTACATAATGTTACTAATGAATTTGGTTATATTTGCAATAGCTTACATAATGATAATGACTTTGGTTATATTTACAGTAGTTGACTTAATGATTGTAATGATTTTGGTTATATTTGTAGACGATGGATTCTATATCAGACTCCTTAATACCTACAATCGGAACTTATCTCTATTTTTCTCGAGATGTATTCTTCCCTTATGGTTTTCGGTAAATTTTTATTGTTTCAGCTTTTGTCACAATTTTTAATCTTTACAATCTTTAATCTTTATATTGTTCTTAATTTGAGTTGTTTAGTTTTTCAATACACGTAGGAATTAACAATATTTGATTTCTCCATAGTCGTCACTTTAGACCTTACAAATGCATATGCATATACTCTTCCTGATTGCACACACACCGCTTTATACCTTACAAATGCATATGCATTTACTCTTCCTGAGTGCACACACATGAATCTTGCTGACCAAACACTAATGAACACTAATTGCCACACTATCAGTCTCTTATTCACTCTTTATTTTATCATTTATATATAGTATTATTATTTGGTAAATAAGAAAAACTTGAATTGGACTACACCAACTCAGGAAGTATATATATTTTCTTATTGCATTTCATCATTTTTATTTGAATTGGATTGATATGATTAATTTATGAATTTTCATGGCTGGATGGTTTCAGGAGCTAAAGTTTTTGAGAAAGGAATATTTTTTGAAACTTTTAACGTCTAAGCATAATAGTGTTCGAAGCGACATTATGGAGAAGATCTCACGACCATCAGCACCGCAAAGCAAACTAATCAAAGCAAAGCCAAAAAAATCGTAAATAAATCTTGAACGGATAGAATTGAGATGTATGGAATTTAGATTGTATTGATGAGAGTATTCAGATGAAAATTGAAATTACTTATCACTACTTACCACTGCTTATAATTACTTATCACTACTTATCATACTTGCCATTACTACTGATTATTATTGCAGGGTTTATGCCCATGACTGGGCGGGGGCAGCATGAGCACGAGGCTGTGCCCGGTAGGGTTTGCCGGGCTTATGCCCATGCTTGGGTGGGGGCAGCATGATCAGGAGGCTGCACCTGCAAAGGGGTTCCTAGGCTTATGACCATACTTGGGCAGGGGCAGCATGAGCAGGAGACTGTACCCGTATGAGAGGAGATTGCGCCTGCGAGGGATTCAGGGCTTTTGCAGCTAGCAGGGGCCTCCGCCTATGGTGCACGGAAACACGGCGGCTTGCACGGGTGCTCACCTTGGGACCCATTGTTCAGGTGGCACAAGACTGGAACATTAAAGACATTGGTTTCAAACCCAAATGGAAATAAAAAAAAGAGCAAGTATACATATGAGAGATAGAGACAGATAGGGAGAGAGATAGAGAGACAGAGAAGACTCGGAACAAATTAAGGAATCAATCATTTTTCCCTCTTTCTTCTAGTGCTTACCCTTTTTTATACATTTTGTTTAACACTCCTTACTGTCCTAACTGACCTAACAACTTGGTTGATCAACAAAATTTAACCACGACCAACCTCACGTTTTTAATAAACATTACAACTACAACATATCATTACATTAGAAAATTAAAATTCAGATACTTACAAATACAACTAAACATTGCATTACAAATCAAAATACAATGAGAATAAAATAATTACAAAACATATCAAAATACAAATAGAAAAATACAAAATAGACATAATTACTAGAATTTTTTAACATTGAAAAACAAAAGAGATCAATACATCAATATTGAAATACACATGAAAATACAAAATGAAAAAAACTACAAATACAAATGCAAAAAGCAAGGGAAGGGAAGTAAGTACACATAATTACTTCAAATTGTTATTTTTAACTTTTGGTCTAAATTTTTTGGCACTCTTTCTTGTAGCATCTTTCAACTCCAGATTTGCTATTACAGCATTAACAACTTGCTCAATAGTAAAAGGATTAGGAGTAGTAATAGGGGTAGGAGTGTTACCCCAGATAGTTGTTGTGGATGTGTGAGGAGAACCAAATGTCGGAAATGGATGCCTAGGGGCAGGATTGTCATGGCTAAGCTGAGTGTCAGGAGTACCAGGGTGAGTATTAGGAGTAGGAGAACCAAATGTAGAAGGTGGGTGTAAAACAAACGGGTGGGCAAAGCCAGATCGACGTGTTGGTATAGGAGTGGCAGATTGAGTGGCAGGACTGGGAGATCAAGAATGCTGAGCAGCAGAGCATAAAGGTCGGGCCGGGTTACCTATCTGTAAAAGGTCTCTGACGCATTCAATAGATTTGGAATTTGCCCCAAGGTCTGCTCTGATGTTCAACATTTGACATATCATTTTGCGATGCTGCTTTGCATTCTGATATTTAAATTCATATGTCTATTGTTGCATTCCAAATAGTCGTCTCTCAATTTCATCCACTTCACTACTCAGTCGACCCATTTCTATCCTTGTTTCTCCCATTTCTGTCCTATGTTCTTGCATTTCCGTCCCAAGTCCTCCAACTTGCTCATTAAGCATGCCAATGTCGTTTTTCAGACCATAAATACATTGAAACAAATCATTCTACCTTGCCTCATCATTGGCATTCCGATGGTAGTCATTCCATCCTCCATCTCCTCCCTCGTTTCCTTTATTTTCATTCCCATCTCCTCCTTCATTCCCTTGATCTTCTTCTTCTTCTTCTTCTTCAGCTTCGTTACCAATTCCTCCTTCATTCAATTCTTCTTCATTCCTTGATTCTTCTTCCCTATCCTCCCTAAGAAATCTATTCTTCGGATGAACCCACACATCATCTTGCAAAATCCATTGTGCTCTTTGTAGCATTTGCAGATTTATAATTCTATCCCTCGAACTTAGTTCCACTCTGTTTTCTCTTATTAAACTTATCCCAACACTTTTTAAAATACCAGTGATCACACTACAGAATGACAAATTAGACTTCGAAGCTCTTGTAGTTATAAAAAATAATAACTATCAGAATTGAGTAGAACTTATGAAAACGATATACTTAAGTAGTGAGTTAAAATAGTCATAATGAAAATGTTCTCAAACCGTCTCTAAAACTCTGCATATTTATTGACTACAAAAGATAAACGTCTGAATTAGGCATAGCTTTTAAAGACTGTATAATATTTGAGTTCGTATCGATGTAGAATTTATACAAACAGTTTGATTAGGTTAACAATAAAAATAATCATATAGTGACCGTTTTCAAATCGTCCCTCAAACTCCATATAATAACTCTTACAATTGAATAGAACTTATAAAATTTGTATATTTAAGTAAACAGAAAAAAGAAAAATATCGAGACTATTTTTCAAATCGTCCTTAAAATTTTGTCATTTTTACTAACCACAAATGATATGCGTCAAAATTGAACATAGGTATTAAATACTGCACAATATATAAGTTAGCATAGATATAGAATTTATCTCGACGGTATAGTTAACTAGATTGTAAAAAATGAGTCATATAGAGACATATTTCAACCCCTCTCTAGAACTTTGTCATATTTACTTATCACAAATAATGATAGTCAGAATTGAGTACAACTTATGAAGACAATATACTTAAGTAGCAATCAAAAATAGTCTTATCGAGACACTCTGACATATTTACTAACCATTAAAGATTAGCGTTTCAATTGAATATAACTTTTAACAACTGCATAATATATGAGTTAGGAAATATGAAAAACTTATGCAGACGGTATGGTTAAGTAGATAGTAAAGAATAGACATATAAAAACAATTAAATAACATCCCTAAAACTCTACTATATCTTCCAACCACAAATAACAACTGTCAGAATTGAATAGAATTTACAAAACTGGTATGCTTACATAGACTGTAAAAAGAGTCATATCGAGACTATTTTCAAATCGTTCATAAAACCCTGTCATATTTACTAATCACAAATGATAAGCGTCAAAATTGAACATGTATCTTAAAGACTATACAATGTATAAGTTAGCATAGATGTACAACTTATATCCACGATATGGTTAACTAGATAGTAAAAAAGAGTTATTTACAGACATTTTTCAAACCGTCTCTAAAACTCTGCCATTTTTACTAACTACAAATAATAATCGTCAGATTTGAGTAAAACTTATGAAGACGATATGATTAAGTAGTGAGTAAAAGTAGTCATATCGAGACTGGTTTCAAATATTTTCTAAAACTCTGTAATATTTACTAACAACAAAAGATGAGCGTTTCAATTGAACAGTATTTTTAACGACTGGAAAAAAATATGGGCCACGATAGATGAAAAACGTATGCAAACGGTATGGTTAAGTAGATAGTAAATAATAGACATATAGAAACAGTTAAATAACCGTCCCTAAAACTCTACCATATCTACTGATCACAAATAATAATTGTCAGAATTAAATAGAACTTACGAAACTGGTATGCTTAACTAGACTGTAAAAAAGTCAAATCGAAACTGTTTTCAAACTGTCCCTAACACTTTGCCATATTTACTAACCACAAATGATAATCATCAGAATTGAACATAAGTTTTAAAGACTGTATAATGAATAAATTAGCATAGATATACAACTTATATCCATGATATGGTTAACTAGATAGTAAAGAAGAGTTATTTAGAGATATTTTTCAAACCGTCTCTAAAATCTTGTCATATTTACTAACCACAAATAATAATCATCAGATTTGTGTGAAACTTATGAAGACGATATGCTTAGCTAGTGAGTAGAAGTACTCATATCGAGACTGTTTTCAAACCGTTTCTAAAACTATGCCTTATTTACTGATCACAAAAAATAAGTGTCTGAATTGAACATAGTTTTTAAAGACTGTATAATATATGAGTTAGTATAAATGTAGAATTTATACAAACGGTATGGTTAGATAGACAATAAAAATGGTCATATACTGATTATTTTCAAACCGTCCCTAAAAGTGTTACATTCACTAACCACAAACAATAATAGTGAAAATTTAACATCGTTTTTTACAAACGGTTATCTAACCTTTACTAACGATTGCTAAACTTTTCCTAACGAATAATATTATACCGTCGTAAAATATATATATTTCCTAACGGTTTTGTCATAAGTGTTGCTATACGCCATAAAAAACGGTCACTACATGTCACCACCCATAAATGTTACCGTTACCTTAATACTCTAATTTTGTAGTGCTTGTTACTAGCTTCATAGGGCTAAAATTCTAGCTTGATCGAAAAAAAAGGAAAAAAAAAAAGGAAAATTGTTCCTCTCTTTATTTAGTTAAGTTATAAGTTTTGAATCTCAGTAATTGCAATACATGCATTCCGAGCTAAACAAAATGCACGTGCTTTGTGAGATATTGTGTATAAATTAATTGGCCGATATTTGAAAAATAATACCTATAAGATCCAGACATTATGAAAAAATGAAAAAAAAAATGATTTCACATAATGCTGAAGCGTGTTTTTTTTGCTACACAGGATGTGTAGACCATTATGTGCATCAAATACACATTAAGATTTGTCTGAGAGTTTTGACCAAACATGAATATGAGTTAGTCTAGTAAGCCAACAAACTTATCTAGGCCTAGTGGCAGGCTCAGTGTCATTTTTAGAGACTATAAGATTAGCTATGCTTAATCTTTTGAAACTCAGTCTTTTGAGACGAAACTATTATGGAGGTTATACTAAAATTTTTCCAATGTATTAAATACTCTAATTTGATGGTCTTTCTTATGTAATAGTCACTTAGTTTAGCTCCACTCGATCAACAAGATAATAGAATTTGATTAAAATGTGAAGATCAAATGTTTTAACCTACAATGATTAGACAATGTCGTAGCTATGTTTGGCCAATTCTATACCTCATGTTAACTTGGAATGACTAGTTCATTGATCTCGGTTATACGGTTTCAAAACAATCATAATTTTAAAAATATTTTATTTTGGTTCGGTTAGTATCAAATCGACGTGATATTGGTGTTATATCAATTTATTTTCAAACCATTTTCGGTCAAGTGATTTAATCGTTTTGCATCGCGCTACTGCCATATTCTTTTAATCGTGTAAGTAGTTCGGGAAGAATTCCAAAATAAAGATTATGTATAGTTTGGAAGTAACCATCTTCACTTTCTTATTAGCTAAGCTTGTTATGCTTGCATATATGTTTGTTGCATAATTAATATATTTACTGTTCCACTATAAATAGATTTCTATTTCGTTTGAAAAAGAAAATGAAAAATAAGGCTTGGATTGAAGTTTCAGTTTGCGGTGTGTATCTCAAGAAAGAGGTATCAACATATGTGAGCCACTTTGACCTCAGATGGAGTCCAAGTGACAAAGAGCTATTAAAAATGATGAGGATCCTACTCATCTCAATATTAAGGCATTCTTATTTTCAATTATCTTAGATGATTGAGTGGCAAATGTAAAATGTGCTTAATAAGAAATGCAGATTGGTTGGTTGCTTACAATTATATGTTATTCAATTGTTCACAAGTAAAACCATATTATTAGTAAGTGTATTTTATATCGTGGTTGTGTATGTGTTTCTAATTAAACAACTTTTTATTGAGACCTTGTGATTAAAAAGACATGTAGATCTGTAAACTCTACAATGCCTTATAAAGAAGTTGACCATTTGTATAATATAGAATTTACAACATGGTTCAACACAATTCTAGGTTTTGCTCTCCCCATCTATATTTGATGCTGATAGCATATGCATGGTTGATGTTAGCAAAATAAGTTTTGATGAGGAGCAAATGATGAGTAAAAGTAAGTACATGATGAGTAAAAAAGGACAAACTAATGCAAGATTAGGATGAATTATGAATGATCGAAGACACATAAGAAACTTAGATGCAGAGTAGTCGACCCACCCTCAAGCACGCTAAGTCGACTCACCCTCAAGCACACTAAAGCACAAGTAGACTCACTAAGTGTAGAAATGTCTTTAATTTTAAACAAAATATTAGACCAATCAGCTCATGAAAGGATATCAGTCGACTCACTATGTACCATAGACAAACTGAACTTAAATAGTAAGCTACTCAAGTCGACTCACCCCAAAATGTCAATTGACTCACTCACTAAATAGAATACCAAGAGTCAAATATTCAAAACTCCAATGATCAAATATTTAAAACATTTACGGTTAAAATGAAAAATAGGACACACTATATACAGCTCAAGTCAACCTGTTATAATTCATAAGTTGACTTGCACTTGCAGCATTTAGAAACTTTTGTGAAGAACAAGTCGACACATATGCTAGTCTATAGAGCACTCGCACACTAGGTCACAAAACACAAGGCACTAGAACATGTCATGAGTCATAGCATGTGTCAAGAGATCAGCTAGACCCTGAGATCTAAGTTATGCACTATACCAAGTTGACTTACATGTTATATCAAGTTGACTCACACTATGAGCACTTAGAGAGTGCATGAACACAACATGAACCATAGCACGAGCCATCACGCAGGCCACGGCATAGGCCAAGACTGTCACGCCCCAAACCGGGATCGTGAGCAGCCGCCCGTTGTCCTGAATGCCGGCTGTATTTTTACCAAAAATTGGGTAGAACCTCCCCGCATATCTGAGGTTTCTCATATAGCAATCAACCTGCTACCTGTACAATAGGGCCAACCCGGCCTCACAATTCATAAATCCAATCTCAACATCAGACCAACATATCCATACTGCACAATCCAGGATAACGCAAGGCTAATACAATGAATTTTCACAGTTCTAACCACAGACCTCTACTGCCATGCCCCCGTCAAAGGCATGAACAGCCGCCAGTCACCTCCTGTGATTTAGAGGTGGCACCGAGCAGTCCTAAAGTACACTTCTAGGACATAACACATTCCCAAGTAACATACACAATGAATAGAAATTGCCTCAATACAAGTGTTATGCAATGATATGAGAGTTCCATAATTTAAATATCCATATTTATACAGTCATCCCAGAATTATACAATGGTCATCTATAAACCTCAAAATACATATACATCATCAATACAATTTTTAACTCATGAAATTATAGCAAAAATACACAATGACTCCTCAAGTCCAGACCAGATCTCCCAATGATACTAAGCGTCCTAAAAGCAACACTCCTTGCCAAATACTATTTCTGAAACAAGAAGGGAAATAAGGGGTGAGTACTCAGGGAAAGAATACTCAGTGAGTGAGTGGGTCAATGCAATCGTCTAATAAGAATTGTGAAACTGAAGTGTCAAAGCGTAAGTATACAAATCATACTTCAAATCATCATGCTTTTTATTTCAACAATATATCATTTGCACGCATTATCAAGTCCAATATGCATCCAAAGCACTGTCATTAAAAATCATAGAGCTGTCAGCCGAAAGTGTCCTGGCAGAGGTCTACCTTGACCTATGGCAGGCATACCGGGGGCGTTATATGCAAATTTATTTAAAGTGCTCTTTACCCCGGCGTTGGCGACGGACCTCGTCCAGGTGCTAGACTTGGAGAGAGTATCCAAATCCTCCCCCGTTTCGGGTTCAATCTGGCTAGTACTGTATCGTTAATAAAATCACGACAACTCGTGGGATATCCCAGGTCTAGGCATATCCGGATGCCACCTAAGCGCCTCTCACGATATCCTTCGTAGCTACGGAACAGTACATACCAAGGCCCTCAAGGCCAAAATCAATCCGTATCAAGAATGTGCCGAAATTAGGTTCACAAAACAAATGCAATATACAGCGTAAAATGACACATTATACATTTCAACCACATGAATGCATAATTTAATAATTCAACCCAATTTTTAGACACTCCAACGGTTCACAAAAAGTCAGTTCCAAAACCAATCAAAACATTTCAAGCACACGACAAATCATGTTCATTTATCAAAATGTTATTAAACAGGGTTTTCATATTAAATAAAGGTATTGAAATAAATCTCACTCACTGTATGGGGAAGGGTAGCGCACTCCCCAATAATACCACGAAACGAAGAAAAATGTTCCCCTAACTCAAAGCACCCAATACCTATGAATATATATATATAAATCAACAAATTTCAAACCTACGCAATTATAGGAAATAGGCTATCGCTTCCAATACATCTATGCAAATCAGGTAGTTCGAATTCTTTAGAACCCTACCCTAATTCCTCATATTTTGTTCCTACATACAGCAAGTCTACAAGACTCAAGTGTTGGTACTCAACCAATCCCGCACAGGGCTCACACCAATCAAATCTCTCGCTCGCACCCAAGGGCCAGCAGGGCCACAGCCCAGCGCTCCGCTGTGCAGCGCGCAGCGCCCATGTGCAGGGCGCGCAGCGCCCATGTGCAAGGCCCATGTACAGGGTGCGCAGCGCCTGCACACCAACCATTTCTCCTCATTTCTCAACTTAACCCTAACATTCATTCAATTAAATCAAATGGGTAAGAAATTTTTTTCACCTAGGGTTTTCTCAGAGCTTAGACCTTCGTTCGAATGTCTCCTCGATCACTCCAAAGTCTAGAATGTTCCCTATCAAGACAAGATTTATTAGTTAGGTCATAAACACTTAGAACAAAATCAAAACCCTGAGTTAGTTACCTACGCAGAGACTCGTGGATTGTCACGGGCTATTACGGGCTGCGGGCCATAGTGGGCTTCACGGCCGTAGTGGGCTCGCAGGCTGCACAGGCTCGTGGGCTGTCACGGGCTGGTGGGCTCGCGGGCGGGTGGGCTCTCGGCTCGCGGCTTGCAGGTTGGTGGGCTCGCGGGCTAGCACACTCGCAGGCTTGTGGGCTAGTGGGCTCACGGGCTGGCACGTGTGCTCGTTAGCTTTACTGTAGTCACGTGCTTGCGGTTTGCGTGCTAGTAGGTTGGATCGCGCTCGTGCGCAGGCGCGCGCTAGTGCATAGGTGCGCTCCTGAGAAGGCGAGCTCACGCTGTGGTGCGCTCACGCGGGGAAGCGCGCACTATGGCGTACTAGTGCAGGGAGGATCGCGCTGTGGCGCGCTCATAGGAGGGAAGAGATGCAACGGCTGGGTGCGCTCGTGGTGGTAGCGGATCGCGGTGGAAGCTCGCGGCGGAGTGCGATTGAGAGGGAGGGAGATCGCGAGAGATAGAGGGAGAGAGAGAGAATCAAATTAGGTTTTCCAACCCTAATTGGAAAAAATGGGGGAGGTGATGCGTTTCACTCCAAAACGTAGCATCTCCTCTCTTTTTTTTTTGTATTTATATATATTTATATATATATGTCTTCACACCCACACTTCACTAAAATTTAAATTTTTTGTAAAAACGGGGTTTAGTTTGATTCGCAGATTCGGCAAATTAAAATATACAAAAAATTTAATATAAATACCCCAAAATCAAAAATCAATTTAAATAAATAAAATTTCTATGTATATAATTAAATTACAGATACCGCAGTGTCGGTGTTACATTTTCTAACCCCCTAAAAACAAGTTTCATGCTCAAAACTAAAAGAGGACTAAACAGCAACTAAATGGGGGTGCTGTCTCCTCATAGCCTCCTCGGGCTCCCAGGTCTCCTCCTCGACCTGGTCACTCCTCCATAAGACTCTGACCAATGAGACTTCCTTACTTCATAGCTTCCTGACCTACTGATCTAGAATAGCCACGGACTAAACTGGAAGACTAAAGTTCTCACGTAACTCAACAGGTGGAGGCTCTAAAATATGCGAAGGATCTGGGATGTACTTCCTCAACACTGATACATGGAAGACATCATGGATCCGAGATAACTCCTCTGGCAGCTCTAGTCTGTATGCCACGCTCCCAACCTTACTGAGGATACGGAACGGGCTAATGTACTTGGGGCTCAATTTGCCCCGCTGCCGATGTCGAATGAGTCCCCTCAAGGGAGAAATCCTCAAAAACACCATATCACCCACATCAAACTCTAAAGGCTGGCGTCTCCGATCCGCATATGTCCTCTGTCTGTCTTGGGTGGCTTTCAACCGCTCGCGGATCACCTTGACCTTTTCTTTAGTTTCCTCAACTAACTCAACATTGGTAAGGTGTCTCTCGCCTACCTTATCCCAGCACAACGAGGTGCGACACTCCCTACCGTAGAGTACCTCATAGGGTGGCATACCGATACTGGCCTGATAGCTATTATTATCACCAGCGGTAAATGCTTGTCCCAACTACCTCGAAAATCCATGACACAAGCTCGAAGCAAATCTTCGAACGTCTGAATGGTCATCTTCGATTGACCATCTGTCTGTAAGTGATATGCTGTGCTAAAACTAAGCCGCGTGCCCAAAGCATCCTGCACCTTGGGCCAAAATCGAGAAGTTAGCTTCGGATCTCTATCTGAGACTATGGACACAGGAACTCCATGCAGTTTGACTATTTGTTAATACACAAACGTGCCAATGTCTCCAATGGAGAGTCACTATGCATCGGGATGAAATGGGTATACTTGGTGAGTCGATCACTACCCCCCAAATGGCATCATATCTGGCCTGAGTCCGCGACAATCCCATTATAAAGTCCATGGTCACATGTTCCTACTTTCATACGGGAATGGGAAGAGGCTGTAGTAAACTCGCTGGTCTCTGATACTTAGCCTTCACCTGCTGATAGACTAAACATCTAGCTACAAACTCCGCAATGTCCCTCTTCATACCCAGCCACTAATAGCTACCTCGAATAGTTCGATACATCTTTGTATTATTCGGGTGCAAGGCATAGGCCGAGGAGTGTGCCTCCTCTAATATGGACTTGCAAAGATCCTCAACGGCGTGTATAGTCACTCTATCTCGATAAGTCAGAAGTCCATCACTACGGAGTCTGAAATCATCTATATCACCTCTACGGGCTCTATCAGTAAGAGCCTGGAGCTCGGTATCAGTGCCCTGAAGCTCCCTAATACGGTCCAACAGTATCAGCCTGACCTCAAACTTGGCTAGCAGAGTGCCCTGATCATCATTAACCAATTTGACTTCCAAATCCCAGAGTCCCATCAAACAAGTGAGGTATGCCGTATCGTTTTCCTAAGATGATAAAGCTGATTTCTGGCTCAAGGTATCAGCAACCACATTGGCCTTGCCCGGATGATAATCAATTACAAGATCATAATCTTTGAGAAGTTCCAACATCTCCTCTGTCTCAGATTAAGTTCTCGCTAGGTGAATAAATACTTCAGACTTTTATGATCCGTATACACCTGGCAAGTCACCCCATACAAGTCATGGCGCCATATCTTCAATGCGAAAACTATGGCCGCAATCTCCAGATCGTGTGTCGGATAATTCACCTCATGTTTCTTGAACTATCTAGAAGCGTAGGCGATCACCCGACCATTTTGCATCAAAATACAACCCAACCCTTATCGGCTAGCATCACTGTACACTGTGAACTCCCGACTACTGGTAGGAAGTGCCAAAATCGGAGCTGTAGTCAACCGTTGTTTGAACTCCTGAAAATACGCCTCACAACGATTATCCCATACAAACTTGACACACTTTCGCGTCAATTTAGACAATGGTGTAGCTATCTGGGAAAACCCCTCAACAAATATGCGGTAACACCCAGCCAGACCAAGAAAACTCTTGATCTCAGTAACTGTCTACAGTTGCTCCCATCTCATAATGGCATTGACCTTCTGCGGATCGACAAAAATCCCTTCTACAGAAACGACATGCCCCAAAAATCCAACCTATCTTAGCCAAAATTCACATTTTGTGAATTTGGCATATAACTGCTCATCGCGGAGGATCTGTAAAACGGTACGAAACTGCTGAACATGATCCTTGTCACTCCGCAAATACACCAATATATCGTCTATGAAGACTATGACAAACTTGTCCAGATAGTATTGAAAAACTCTGTTCATCAAGTCCATGAACGCAGCTGGGGTATTAGTCAGCCCAAACGGCATGATAAGGAATTCATAGTGCCCGTATCGAGTGCGGAAAGCTGTCATTGGCACATTTTGAGTCCTAATCCGCAACTGATGATATCCCGATCGAAGATCAATCTTCGAGAAAACTCGGGCACCTTGCAATTGATCAAACAAATCATCTATGTGAGGTAGTGGGTATCTGTTCTTCACAGTCACCTGATTAAGTTGCCTGTAATCCACACACAATCTCAATGAGCCATCCATTTTCTTTACAAACAGCACTGGAGCAGCCCAAGGTGACGTGCTAGGACGGATAAACCCCTTATCCAGCAACTTCTGTAGCTGGACCTTGACCTCTCTCAGCTCAGCCGGCGCCATCCTATATAGCGGCATAGAGATAGGGGTAGTCCCCGGAGCTAAATCGATCTCAAAGTCGAATTCCCGAACCGATGGTAATCCGGGTAGCTCCTCAGGGAAAACATTAGTAAATTCCTGTACTATTGGAAATCCTCAAGTCTCGATCCCTGAGCAGTGGTGTCTATGATGTGAGCCAGATATGCCACACACCTACGGCGAATCATGCGTTTGGCCTCCAAAACTGAAATGACACAGCGGGGTAAAACCTGTCTCTCGCCCTCAAAAATCAACACTTGCTGATTGGGTCTTCGAAACTCCACCTACTTCTTAAAGCAGTCAACTAAAGCCCGATGCATATGTAGCCAATCTATCCCCAAGATGTCATCAAAATCAGTCATGGCGAGAGGGATTAGATCTGCCTTCAGCACTGTATCCCTAACTTTGATCTCACATTCTCTATATATTGTGCCGCACACAATCTGTTCACCTAGAGGAGTGTGACCAATATCTCCTCGTCCAAAGGTGAGAACGGCCTGTCAGAATGTCGGGAGAATTGATCGTTCACATACGAATAGTTAGACCCCGTGTCCATAAGGTTACGAACATCTATTCCAAAGATAGGTAAAGTACCTATCATTGAACAAAATGCACATAGACTTAAAATAATTTCAAATTTGATATATATATATATATATATATGTCAAAATAGTTAAGCCTCTAAGAGTTTTACAACTTTAGTGTACAAAGATATCAGAGTAGTATCATGTCGACAAGAGGGTACACAACATAAAATACCTATACAACTATTATGATACAATGCTGACATCCCCAAAAGAAATGAAAATACGAATAGAGATCATATTCTATAGGATCAGAAGGAGGAGTACCCATGATGATGTCGGGGTTTGCTTGGGCATCCTCCTGCGTCATGGCATAAACCCAGGCCTGAGCCCTAGGCTGTTATCGTGCCTAGGTCTGTACTGTGTTACTCCCGGTGGTCACCCTGGGAATAGAAGATGCTGGCCGACTAGGCTGCCCCTGCTGACCCATATGAGGAGTACTAGTACGGCTCTGTGAACTCTGTCCTCCGCGTCCTAACTCAGGGTAGGAACTCCTGATATGCCCCAACTTCCCACAGTGGAAGCAAGTGACCAACACTGAACAAACTCCTTTTGAATAGGACCTATTGCACCTGCGGCAATAAGGATGCCGCTGAGTAGTATACTATGCAGGGTGAGTCGAAGCGTGCTGTCTGAACCCCTAGGAGTACTATCTTCGTCCTAGATTAGAAGATCAATATACTTCTTTATGCTAAGGCTAAGATAGTCTTCGAATTTGAAGTGCAAATACTGAGGTGTGGCCAGATCCGGTACAAATGCGGCAAGTCTCCGTATATCTGCCTCATACTCTGAGACAGATCTGGACCCCTGTGTAAGCTGTCCCAGTTCTGACCTCATCCGGTCCTGTTATATGGGGAGGGTAGCGCACTCCCTAATAATACCACGAAACGAAGAAAAGTGTTCCCTAACTCAAGGCACCCAACACCTATGAAAGTATATATATATATATAAAAATCAAAAAGTTTCAAATCTATGCAGTTATAAGAAATACGCTATCACTTCCAATACACATATGCAAATCAGGTCCTTTAGAACCCTACCCTAATTCCTCATATTTTGTTCATGCATACAACAAATGTACAAGACTCAAGTGTTGGTACTCAACCAATCCCGCTCAGGGCTCACACCAATCAAATTCTCGCTCGCACCCAAGGGCCAACAGGGCCACAGCCTAGCGCTCCTCTATGAAGAGTGCAACACCCATGCGTAGGGTGCACAGCGCCTATGCACACGCCCATGTGCAGGGCGCACAGTGCCCATGTTCAGGGTCCATGTGCCGGGCGCGTAGCGCTCTGGGCACGCAGCGCTCTTGCGCAGCGCTCTGGGCACGCAGCGCTCTTGCGCAGCGCTCTGGGTGCGCAGCGCTCTTACGCAGCACCCAGGGCACGCAGCGTCTGTACACCAACCATTTCTCCTCATTTCTCAAATTAACCTTAACATTCATTCAATTAAATCGGATAGGTAAGAAATTTTTTTCACCTATGGTTTTCTCAGAGCGCAGACCTTCATCCGAATGTCTTCTCGATCACTCCAAAATCTACAATACTCCCTATCAAGACAAGATTTATTAGTTAGGTCATAAATACTTAGAACAAAATCAAAACCCTGAGTCAATTACCTACGTAGAGACTCGCGGGCTGTCACGGGCTATAGCGGGTTACGGGCCGCAGTGGGCTTCGCGGCTGTAGTGGGCTTGCGGGTTGCGCGGGCTCGTGGGCTATCGCGGGTTGGTCGGCTCGCGGGCTAGCATACTGAGGGCTTACGAGATGGCACGTGTGCTCGCGAGTTGGACTACAGTCGCGCGCTTATGGGTTGCGCACTAATGGGCCGAAGAGCGCTTGTGCGCAGGTGCGCTCATGCTGTGGTGTGCTCCTGCGGGGAAGTACGTGCTGTGGCATGCTCGCGTTCGTGTAGGGAGGATCGCGCTACGGTGCGCTTGCGGGAGGGAGGAGCTGCAACGGCTGGGTACGCTCATGGTGGTGGTGGATCATGGTGGAAGCTCGTGACGGAGTGCGATCGAGAGGGAGGGAGATTGTGAGAGATAGAGAGAGTGAGCAGCGGAGAGAGAGAAACAGTGAGAGAGAGACCGTGAATGAGGTAGAGAAAGAAGAAGAAGATGGTGGTGGTAGTGCGGTTGATCGTGTGGAGAGAGGTGGCGGGGCGAGCGACCGATCACGGCGGAGGGAGAAGGCAGCCACGGGAGGTGAAGAGTCAGGGAAAGAGAGAAAGAGGAAGAGAGAGAGAGAGAGAGAGAATCAAGATTAGGGTTTCCAACCCTAATTGGGAAAAAGGGGGGAGGTGCTGCATTTCACTCCAAAACGCAGCATCTCCTCTCTTTTTTTTGTATTTATATATATTTATATATATATATATGTCTTCACACCCACACTTCACTAAAATTTAAATTTTTTTGTAAAAACGGGGTTTACTTCGATTGTGTAGATTCGGCAAATTAAAATATACCAAAAATTTAATTTAAATACCATAAAATCAAAAATCAATTTAAATAAATAAAATTTCTCTCTATATAATTAAATTACAGACACTGCAGTGTCGGTGTTACAAGGACCGGTACGAGTCATGACACAAGGTATAGATCTTAAGGCATATAAGGCCAAGTCAACACACCTCTATTGTAGTAAGTTGACACAACATGTCCATAATGATCTGTAGCTCATAGGACATAGGCAGAAGTTGACTCACCCTATACCCCAAATCTCGCACATTCTAGACTTAGAAAATTTTCAATACATCACAATATAAGTCAAAACACAAAGCTTCATAAGTCAACACAACATGTCTTGATTGTTGTATAGCTCATAGGACACTAGAACAAATCACCCACACTGTAATACTAGTTGACTTGCATGAAAATTATACGTCACAAAATGCTCCACTAGTTTTCGTGCCTAATGAAACTATATTGTACCAAGCCAAATGACATATAGTTTAAACCAAAGTACACTAAGTCGAAAAAACACACTTAGTAAATCGACTTGCATATTGCACAATGCACATATACTTAAGCAGGAATATGTGGAAGTCGACTCGCATAAGACAGAGCAAAAATGACTAAGTCCATCAAACTTGTGTCAACACAAGGAGGAGTAGAATTCAACACAAATAAGCTCCACAAGTCAAAAGCTTAAGTAGAACAAGGAACAAGTCTACTCAATGAAAAATGCAAGTCAACTTGCACAGGGACTAAAAGAAAAGCTTAAGCAGAGAAAAGCATAAGTTGACACAAGAAGATAAGTAAGTCAACATAGAAGAAAATTAAGCACAAATTTTTAAACAAATTCAAGAGGCAATTGACTCATGACCAAAAGATGGTTGACTCACTAGACACAAAATAAAGAAAAATTTAAATATTAGTCAACTCATAAGAAGATGAAGCCAACTCATTGTGTGTAACTACTAGTTGTTCAAAAAGACTGTTTGTAACACCGACACCTCGGTGTACTCATTATTGTACTCTTCTTCAATTTATATATGCTATTACTCATATTTTATGTAGAAAATCTATTAAAATAATTTTCTGCTAAAACCACTCCAAAAAAATTTCGACCAAAATTGTCAGGTATTCAAAAAATTTCAAAACAACCACCGATGGTCCAGTAATAATAAGAATGACTCTAGAGGGTATAAAAATATCAAATTTGGGTAGCTCTTATGTTGTAAAATTAAATTGTAAATTTTTTGAAAAATTATAGGTAAAACCTTAGTCGGGTCGAATATATCTCAGAAAGGCTAAAAATTCACGTTTTGATGCGAGATAAATTAAATTAGGCCTAATATGAGATTTTGGGTCTAATTTAAAATTATAAAAATTTTTGGGTCAAAATATAATTTTTATAAGTTAAGGGACTCATTTACAATTAACAAGAACTTATAAGTATTTGGCAATTGTTCTTTCTCCCAAAGCCATGACCAACAATAGAGAAATGAGTGGGTTTGATGTGTTGGCCGAATGAGAGAGAGAGAGAGAGCGAGAGAGAGAAAGAGGAGATTTTTTTTTGGGTTTTTCAGAAGTTAATCCAAGGGTAGAGATTGAATTGAGATTAGGTGAATTAATTTGGACTATTGGATTGAGTTAGTAGGAGACAAGATACTATTCATTGAGTTCAATGCATAGGTTTTCTTGAAAACATATCAAGGGTGTGGATTTAACTTGAAATTAAATCAAAATTGTGATCCCTTGGATCTTGGTGGTTGGGAGACATGCGATTAATGAATGAGATGAGTGATAGTGTGAGAAAGTGGATTTGTTGTGTGAGAAGAAGAGTGCAAAATGTGGGAGAGAGAAAGAGTGAATTTGTTGTGATAAAATAATCCAATGGTCTATAATTGATCTTGAAAATTGTGGATAGCAAATTAAATAAAAAAAAAACACTTCTCTTCTTCTTCTTCCCAAAACCATGAGAGGTTCAAAGCCAAAGGAAAGAGAGCTCTGCATTTTTCCTCTCCAAACCATGAGCTTCAAGGTAGGGATACTTCAAATTTTTCTACTACACTAACCAAATATTTTTACATAAATCACTTTCTCACAAATCCAACTACAACATATCCAAAAATTAGAGTAAAAGGAGAAGTTTTGCATGGTGAAGAAGAAGAGGGAACCGTGAGCTACATTCTTGAAGAAATGTTTGATTTCTTCAAACACTCTTTGTAATTTTTGTGTAGATTCATCCCATTCAATCCCTAACACAACATATCTAAATTTGGAGCCAAAAGAAGACACCTACTTGGTGAACTTAGGATGGCCGACAGCTAGGAACAAGAATGAAAGAATGATCTTGTGAATAGAGATCTTGGTTGGGCTTGAAACATCCAATTTTGAGGTAAGAAAAATTCTGCACTTGCTGAAATTTTAAGAACCTTGTATGAATATGTTAATGCGATGTTTAGCATGTTTCTATAACTTAGAGCTTAGGTGGAACCTAAATGAAGTATAAGGAATGTGTGCAGAAAAATTTACATTTATTGTGACCGAAAATGTGGAGGAGAAATGTGTTTCTGATGAGCTGAAAATTTAGTTTCAAAAGGCCAATCATGTGTGCTGAATTCTAATGCAAAAGTGATAAAAATTATGTATGGTTGTTGATTTAATTGATGTGAGAGAAGTTGTTTGTGTTGACTGAGAAGTTGGATGAATGCAATGTGTTTAGCGAGTTGGAAACTTGTACTACATTGTGTGAATTGTGTGTGTGTGTAGAAATTTGGATATTGTTGTGCAAGAAAACTAACTCAAAGGCTAAAGAATGTGGTTAAATATGTGCAGAAATTTTCTGCACTAAAGATGATTGAAGTGAGGCCATTTTTATGGTAGCTGAGGAGTGAATGGTAAGGAGCAAGGGGCATAATATGTGCAGAATTTTTGGGCAAGTTGTGATGAATGTTTGTGTGCATATATAGTTTGTATATATGTGCTAAGATGATGGGATAAAATGTGTGTTAAATTGGTAAGTTGCCGAGAATGTAAGAAATGCATATGAGCATGTGTATGTGTAATGTTTGTAAAATGTGAAATCTTAAAAAGGAGTGATGAATTTAATTGATATGTAAATATATAGCATTTGAATGGATGAATTGTGCAATGTGCAATGTGAATGTGGATTATTTTGTGCATAAAGGAGGTAAGATTTTGAGCATACTAAATTCTAAAATGTTATGGACTGTTTGGGTATACGAAGAGGTAGAATGTGGGAGTGAAAGTTTTGATGGTTTAAAGTGGTATTGTTTTGTTAGAAAGGTACGGAAAACATTAAGGCTAACGATACACGCATGAGAAAATACGTATTTTAAGGTTTGGAATGCACAACGTATAAAAAGGGAATTGAAACCTTAAACATGAAAAATTTTTTAAGCTTGTGGGCTGAATTGTGTGCCTTTGAAATGAGCATTTGAAATCTTGAAAATTTTATATATATTATGTGTTGCTATTGTAGTGACACATTTGGTGATCGAACGATGGGAGCACATTTCTTACACATTGTGGTATATTTTAAGGAGTGACATATCCTCCCATATATGTGAGTGGGATTTTAACGCTATATTCTTGATTGAGTAAAAATACATATTTTATAGCGTTTTAAAATGACATATTTTATAACATATGTGAAAAGCATGATATTTGATATATGTTTTATAAATACTTTTCTTTGTGATCATTGGAGTGTTTCAAATGATTGAATCACATGATATGTATCCATGAACTGTGTTGAAATGACATTGTACTGTTCTTTGAAAACTGGATATGATTTATATGCTTCCATTGCATTGGCATATGGATTTGAAATGGTTTAATCGAAATGTGTGGGTCGGATGCCTACTTATGATGTGATTATATCCTTGGTGAACTTGATGTGATGATGTCCTTTATGGACTACCATAGCTACGAAGGGCATTTATAGAGGTACCCATTGTGTCCGAATATGCTTTTACAGGAAATATTCGTAAATGTCATACGTATAGTTGCGGCCGGTTGAACCAAATCGGGGAGGACATGTGTGACGCTACTGTCTTGTACCGGGTGGGATTCTATACATGGTTGATTATGTATGTGTGCGAAGACATGTACTAGCCTTTGATGAGGCTTGTGGCTAACATTGGAGTATAGAGTTAAATGTTTTTATACTTACATATAAACCCCAATGCGCTCGTCATTGGCCGTGGTAAACCATTACCGGAGATATTTTATTTGCAAACTCTGAATGATTTTTGAAATATACAAAGATGCATATGTTGATATTATGATATATGATACATGATTACATGATTGATAGAAATGCCATGCTCGATTTATAATATCATTATGCTTTAAAATGTGCTTTGACACTCCATGCTCACACCTTCTATTGATAACATAATGTTGATTCCCTCACTCACTGAATATTTTCCCTTAATACTCACCCCTCACTTTTCCATGATGACAGATATAGATTTGGCAGGGATACGTATCGAGAAAGTTTTGACACATTTGACATACTTTTGGAGATGACGAGTGTTGGGTATGATACCAACCATTATTCCGTGATGAAGTTGGATAATTATATATTTGAGGTTTATAGAATGACCAATGTATATTTTATGGGGTGACTGTAATTATATTATTGTATATGTAAATTGAAACGCTTGAATCTATTGTATATTCATGCATTGAGGCATAGTCTTACATTTTAAATTTCTTTTACTTAGGAAATTATATTTTGAGGGAAAAACAGGTTTTAAACATGTGAAAATGAATGTCTTGCGTTGTCCCGGTACATGGGAAAATGCTACTCGTATGTCGAGATAATGCAGCGGTTGTTGCGTGCTCGACTTGAATGTCGGGACGTGACACTGTTTGAAAAATAAATGCACTCCCAACCACCTCAACAGCTACAAATGTGCATTAAATGATCTCCGACGGCTATATCATCAACAGAGGCTATAAATACAACACCAACTGAAGATCGGATAATCTTTTGGAACAATGATTGAGCTCAACTGCATACACGATCTTTTGTAATATTTAATTTTTAGTGTTGTATTTTTCTGTACTATAAAGATCACATCTGAACTTCAAGGTTCAATTTTATATCTTTGATTTTCATTCCTTATCCTTGAAACCAACCAGAAGAAAGTGTTTTTTTGGTCATGAATTAGATTGTCTTGGTGAAGATAACTTACGTTTGATAACACCTATGTAAGTTAGTGATGATTGTTCGAGTGAAATACTTATGAGGTGTAACTAGCTCATGTGAAAGCTAGTTTGTTGTATTTTTTTAGGATAAAATAGTGGATGTTAAATCCAAGTGTAGTATAGGAGTGACGAACACCAAGGAGGGTGGAATCACTATAAAATTTGTTGTGTTGAATCTTCTCTCTCTGTCTTCTCATTTCTCTTCTGATTTCTTAAACGCCCAAGGAAACTAAAAAGTGTCTAACAATCTATTCACCCCTCTATGTTGTTAGAATCCAGTTCTTCAATTGATATCAGAGCAAGTCTTATGAAAGAAAAGGCTTAACATCTTCAGAAGCAAAATTCCAAGATGGCACTCAATGGCAATAACGTTCCTTTTGAAGCTTGCTCCATAGATAGAGCTCCATTTTTCAATGGTAACAGCTGCAGCTATTGGAAGCAACACATGAGAAATTTCATCATAGTCTAAGAAGAAATTGCATGGGAGATTATTGAAGAGGGAATTAAATTCCTGACAGAAGAGAAACATAGGGTGAGAGTTCCTGTCAAAATGACAAATATAACTATAGAGGAGAAGAAAGCTTACAGAGGAAGTTGTAAAGCTATAAATTTGCTCCACCTTGCTTTGAGCTTAAATGAATAAAACATTATCTCTTCTTGCATCACAGCAAAGGAAATCTAGGAGAGACAAGAAGCCACATACGAGAGAGCAAACCAAGTCAAAAAGAATAAAATTAGAATACTGAAACAAGAATATGAGGCATTCAAAATGAGGGATAATGAATCTGTGAGAGACATGGTCACCAGATTCAATACCATCTCCAACAAGCTCAGACTATTAGGAAAACGAATAAGTTAGGAGGACTGATGGACAAACTTTTGAGATGCTTGCCAAATTCTTGAGAGGCAAAGGTCACAACCATAGAAGAGTTTAAGAATTTGGATTCTCACCATGGACCAGCTTGTGGGTTCCCTGACAACCCATGAAATGAAACTAATTTTGAAGGAAGTAAGAAAGGATGATAAAGGAAAGTCCATGGCTCTCAAAGAAGAGAGTGAAGATGATTGTGATAGTTTTGATGAAGAAGAAAAAGACACGGCTCTACTGACTAGGAAGCTTAAAATATTTATGATGAAAAGGAAAAGTAAAGATAGAACTGGACTTAGAAAACCTGAGAGGAAGGAAGAAATAAAATGTTATGAATGAAAAAAAACTGGTCATACTAAGGCTAATTGTCTATCATTCAGAAAAGGTAGACAAGAAAGAAAAGAAAAGGAAGAAGAAGGCCTTCACAGCCTCGAGTGACAAGAACGGTAGCTTAACTGAAGGAGAAACTAGACAAGAATAGGCCAATCTATGCTTCATGGCATTAGAAAAGGAAAAGTAGAGGTAGAACACGACTTAGGAAACCTTAGAGGAAGGAAGAAATAAGATGTTATAAATGTAAAAAGTCTGGCCATATTAAGACTAATTATTCAGTACTCAAAAAAGGAGAACAAGAAAGAAAAGAAAAAGAAGAAGAAAGCCTTCGCAGCCTAGAGTGACAAGGTCGGCAGCTTAACTGAGGGAGAAACTAAACAAGAATAGGCCAATCCATCCTTCATGGCATTAGAAAATGAACACGATAAGGTACTTTCTTCCTCTTACTCTGATTCCTTTGATTCTGATTTTGAGAATGAAATGTCTATGAATAAATTGCATGAAACATTAATAAAATCACTTAAGACTTTGAGAAAATTAGTCAAAAGAATTCTTTATTGAAGAAAGCGTTAGTAGAATTAGAATAGGAAAAGAATAGGTTAAAAACTGAAAATCAAAAATTAAAAGAAGAAAATGATAACCTAAAGCAAGAAAAGAATGATCTGCACACTGAAATAAATATTAAGTCACTATAAGCTAATAAACTAAAGACAGAATTAGAAAGGTCAAAGAATATACATGCTTGTAATAAAGAAAACATATTAGATACAGAAGCAATATCAAATAAATTAAAATAAGAAAGAGATAAGAACAAGAAACTTAGTTCCATGCTATATAAATTTGCTAAGGGCAAAAAAAAAATAAATAAATAAAATACACCTAATGCTATGAGCCTAAAGAGTTGTCTATGATAAGACTGGACTAGGTTATAACCCAGCTGCCAGCTAGAAGAAACTCTACAGTTTCTTTGTGCCAAATTTTAAGAACATAAAGACCAAAGCCAGATGCCATGTCTATATGAAATTATGACACAACACACATCACTGCAAGCTTATGAGGCAGAACGACATTAATAAAACTAAAAGGCCAATAGCATACCAGAAATGAACACATTGTCATGGTAATAGACATAACATAGAAACATGTTGGTTTAAGAGCACAACACCAAGAAAAATAACAATACAATGGGTGCCAAAGGAACTAGTTAGGAGTTGGACCCAAAAAGATTTAGGTACCAGAGACCTAAACTTGTTTTTATGCATACTTAACACAAAGCTGAAGGCTAGAGGAACACATGGTTCCTGATAGTGGCTGCTTCAGACATATGGCCAAGGATGCAACAAAGTTTAGTTGCCTGGAGGAAAAGAAGGGAAGTCAGGTGATTTTTTTAGACAACTTAAAAGGCAGGATAATTAACATCGGCGATATAGGTAAGTTCCCTACATACATTGAGCATGTTCAATTAGTAAAAGGCTTGAAGCATAACTTGAGAATTAATCAATTGTGTAACAAAGGATATGTTGTTTTGTTTGATTGTGATTGTTGCAAAGTGATAGATAAACTTAGTAAAGAAGTTAGATTCATAGGATCCAGGAAAGGCAATATATATAATAAATTTAGACAACATAGGAGATGTAAAAGGGGCATGTTTGATGGCAGTGGGCCATGACAATGCTTGATTATGTCATAGAAGGTTAAGTCATGCAAACATGGATTTAATATCAAAATTAGTTAGAAAAGAAATAGTTAAAGGTCTCCCCAAGCTAAATTATGAAAATGATAGATTGTGTGATACGTGCATAAAGAGAAAACATAGTAGATCCTCCTCCAAGCCAAAGAATATAATGGCAACTAGTAGACCCTTAGAGCTGTTGCACATGGATTTTTCGGCCCAACTAGAACTCAAAGCCTAGGGGGAAAGTACTATGGATTTGTAATCATAGATGATTACTCCATATATATTTGGGTAATATTCCTAGTTAGAAAAGAGGAGGTAAGTGATGCCTTCATTAAATTATGCAAGAAAGTCCAAAATAGAAAGAGTTACATAATAAAAATTATTAGGAGTGACCATGACAAGGAGTTTAAGAATAGGTTAATGCAGGACTTTTGTGAGGGAAATGGCATAAATCATAACTTCTCAACTCTTAGGACACCTAAGAAAAATGAGGTTATAGAAAGAAAGAACAAAACATTAGAAGAGAAGGCTAAAACAATGCTATGTGAGCATAATGCATCCAAATACTTCTGGGCAGAAATTATGAACACAGCCTACTACAAACTTAACAAAGCCTTAACATGACCAATTTTAAAGAAAACCCCATATGAACTTTACAAGAGTAGAAAACCTAACATAACATACTTTCATGTAATGTAAATGTTATGTTCTGAATAATAGAAAAGAGTCTTTAGGAAAATTTGATGCAAAGATTGATAAGGGGATCTTTCTAGGATACTCAACCACTAGTAAATCTTATAGAATATACAATAAGAGAAGTATGATGGATGAAGAGTCTATTGATGTAGAATTTGATGAGAATGATCTCTCAGGCAAAAAGAGTCTTGATGTTAAGGCATTAGATGAGCCAATTAGGGAACCAGAAGCATTTGAAAATGAGAATGTGAAGGAAGAAACTTCTGAACTAGAACAATAGATTAAGAATGATCGAGAGACCTTTGAATAGTAAGAGCTTAGATTTCTTATAGTAAAAAGAAGTGTGAATGTTGAAAATGTTATACGAAATCTGAATGTAGGAGTTAGGACAGGATCTGCTCTTCAGAATCAATGTAAATTTGTGGCATTCATTTCCCAAATAGAACTTTAAAATGTAGATGAAGTATTGGGAGATGAAAACTGGATTCTGGCGATACATGAGGAGCTAATCAAATTTGAAAGAAATGATGTTTAGGGTTTAGTTCCTAGTTCTAAAAATCAATTTGTAATAGGAACAAAGTGGGTGTTCAGGACCAAGTTAGATAAATATAAAATAATCACTAGGAACAAGGCAAAATTGGTAACTCAGAGCTATAGTCAAGAAGAATGAATAAACTTTGACAAAGCCTATGCCTCCTGTAGGAAGAAGCTATAAGGATGTTACTTTCCTTTACTTGTTTCATGAATTTTGAATCATATCAAATGAATGTTAAAAGTACTTTTCGAAATGATATAATCAATGAGATTGTATGTGTAGAGTAACCTCCTGAACATCTTAAACACCCAAAACATTTGTGCAAACTATCAAAAGTTTTGTATGGTCTGAAGCAAACTCCAAGAGATTGGTATAATAGGCTTAGCAACTTTTTTAAAGAGAATGAATTTGAGAGAGACAAAAATGATATAACCTTGTTTATTAAGAGGAAAGGCAAAAAGATACTAATAGTGCAAATCTATATAGATGACATAGTATTTGGAGCCACAAATAAAAACTTTTACCAAGAATTTGCTGAGTCCATGTATGCTGAGTTTAAGAAAAGCATGATGGAAGAGTTAAACTACTTCCTAGGACTATAAATCAAGAAAACAGAGAAGGGCATATTCATTAGTTAATCTAAGTTCTCTAAAGAGTTAATTAAGATATTTGGATTAGAAGGCTAAAAGGAATGCAACTCCAATGAGCACTACAGGCAAGCTAGATAAGGAAGAAAATGGAAAGTCTGTATACTCTAAGTTACATAGGAGTATGACTAGATTTTTGTTGTACATCTCTGCCTCAAGACCTGACATTGTTTATAATGTATGCTTGTGTGCTGATTTTAATCTAATCCTAAGGAGTCACACTTGTCTGTAGATAAAATGATCCTTAGATATCTTAAGAAAACATGCAACTTAGGTCTCTGGTATGATAGAAATTCATCTTTCCAGTTGTATGGATACTCTGAAACAAACTTTGTTGAATGTAAACTAGATAACAAGAGTATAAGTGGCACTTGCCAATACTTTGGGAGTATATTAGTGTCTTTGTTTTCTAAAAAAAAAATAGTGTTGCCACATCGACTATAAAAGCTGAGTATGTTACAACTAGTCAATGTTGTGCTCAGATTTTGTGGATTAAGTATCAGATAAATGACTATGGATTAGAGTGATAATGTATCCCCATTAAGTATGATACATTAGTGCTATTAATTTTACTAAAAATTTTAGTCCATCACACACGAACTAAACACATTGAAGTGAGACATCTCTTTATCAAAGATCATGTATTGAAGAATGATATCATTCTTGAATACATTGAAGCTAACAAACAAATAACAAACATATTTATAAAACCCCTAGATAAAAATAGATTCCATAGTTTAAGGAGAGAACTAAGGATGATGAACTTTGAAAAATGATGATTGCTTGTTTGATTTGATACATTTATGTATTATTTTTATGTTAATTTATGTATGAACTTCAAATCTGAGAATGACAATTCGAGTTGTTCAAAGTATAAGTTGACTTGCCTTTGAACATATGATAAAAATGTTAGACTTTGAGACAAGGAAATCGACTTGCTTGAAAGCATAAGTCGACTTGCTTATATGGTTTAATGTTTTAGATCTCACTTAGACACCATAAGCCGACTTATGAATCATCATAATTTGACACAAGATGGCTCAGAAGACTTAGATTATAGGTAGTAGGCAGCATGAGTCGACTTGCCATGCATAGCTAGTCAACTTGCTTAGAAGCACTTAGGCTCAGAATGCTTTCTTGACAATTTGTGTTAACTTACCAAGTTTTATAAGTCAACACAACCTCAATGCCTTGGACTTATATCATCTCTTATAAGACCACGAGTTGACTTGCTATGAATAGAGACTCAACTTACTGCAATTCTAAAAATTGTAAAATTTAGGCAGTTGATAACATGAGTCAACTCGTGAAGGATCATGGGTCGACTTGTGATAGCCAGAGTCATGAGAGTATAAATAGGAAGCCCTAGATTTAGATAACTATTCCTCATTTTAAAACCCTAGCCATCACTATCCACTCTCTCTCTCTTTCTCTCTTTCAAGAGGAAGACACCATTCCATCAAAGGAGCACCAAATCTACCATTAATATGACAAACAATCCTTCAAGCTTCAATCACAATAACTGTAACACCGATACTACGGTGTCTGTAATAGTGTACTATTCTCAAAAAATATATATAAATAAATATTCTTTAGTCTATATATATATGTGTGGAGAGAAATTTTATTTATTTATATTGATTTTTGATTTTGGGGTATTTAAATTGAATTTTTTGTATATTTTAAATTTTACCGTATCCCCGAATTTTAGTGTAAAATGAATATAAAAAAATATATAAATATATATATATTCAACCATTTATTAAATTTTTTTTTATTTACAAATTTAATTATTTATAAATTTATTTATAAAAAGAAATATATAATAATAATAATAATAAGAGTTAAAAAAAAAACACAACAGAGGAGTGCTGCGTTTTGAGCCAAAACGCAGCACCCCCACCCAAATCAGATTTAGGCTTCTCTTTCTCTCTCTCTCTCTTCCTCTCTCTCTCTCTTCGCCTTTTCCCCTTCCCGCGACACGCCGCCCTCCCTTGCCTGAATCCACCGCTCTCCTCCGCAGCGCACCACCACCACCATCCTCTTCTTCTTCTCTCCCTCTCTACTTCTCTCTTTCCCTTTCGGCCGAAAGCCTCTCTCTCACTCTCCCTTTCTCCCTCCCGCTATCGCTCACTCCCTCTCTTTGGCTTCGCCACCCTCCGCCGCTCTCTCCACCGCTGCTCCTCCCTCCTACGAGCACAACCTTCTCGCGAGTACGCCGCAGCGCGAGCTTCCTCACGCGAGCACGCGACTTTCCGTGAGCACACGACTACAGGTAAGCTTGTGAGTGCGCACCTCAACCCGTGAGCGTGCTAGCCCGCAAGCGTGCTAGCCCGCAAGCGTGCCAGCCCGTGAGCCAACCAGCCCACGAGCTCGAGACGTCCCACGAGCCCGCGACAGCCCGTGAGCCCATGATCTATTCTCTCCTTCGAGAGCTCTCCTTCGCTCGGGCACCCTTGCTACAACCCCAGCTGAAGCCCAAACCGTAGTCATCAACCAACCCCTGAACCCTAGGTCGAGGCTTCTTCACTGCAGGTAACGGCTGCGTTGGTTGTAGTTCCAGGTTTTGAGGCTTAGAATTTGAGTTAGTTGCTATTATAGTTTCAAATGTGGAAATATTACAGGTTTTAGACCATTTCGACGGGCGAACGAAAGCTAGGTCTACCCTAGGTGAGAGAAATGCAATACTTCAACATTTGAATTGATATTGTCGAATTAGGTTGAATTTAGAATCGGAAGCTATATTCATATATATTCTGAAATATGTTTAATTCGAGAAAAATTAGGAAAATAAGAAATAATATAAATTTGATCATTTGTGAGCCAAATGATTCGAAATTGATGAAACGGGAATCTAGAAAGGAGATTGTATAAATTTAGGGTTGTATTAAATTGGAAAAAAAATTGAAAGTCCCTTATTAGGCTTTTTGTTTGATATTAAATTGTGATAATTTGATTAGGGATATCTTTTTGGAGACTCGAGAAGTCAGATTGGATTTATTTTGAAAATAGGGACTGACCACCCTCCCTAGAAAAGTGAGTGGAACTCTTATCTCTTGCATGAAATAGTAAAACTTGTTTCTATCGTGTTTTCCATAAAACATGTTTTCGATATGCATGGATTTGACGTATGATATTAAATTTCAAAACTTATTGTGACATTTTGAATGTCGTAAATTTATATTTCCGATGACTATGCATCCATGGTTTGAAATGAAATGATATTGTGCCATTATTTGATAACCAGATATGTTTTTATTCTACCGTCACATTGACATGGATTTGAAATGATTTGATGATTGTATTGGCATATGGATTTAAAATATATTGATAATCTGTATGGACTAGGTGCCCATTTGTGATGAGATGATCTATATGGGCTAGGTGCTCACTTGTGATGAGATGATGTTCTTTGATAAATTCCGTAGCTACGAAGGGCGTTTGTAAAGGCACCGGCATGCCCAGATATGCTTTTACAGGAGGTATCCGCAAATGTCATATGTCTAATGGCTATAGGTGCGGCCAGTTGAACCCACGTAAGGGGGAGAACGTGTGTGACGCCACCGTCTAGTACCGGGCGGGGTCCTATACATGATGATGAGTTAGCCCCAGTGAACTCATGGCCAACGTCGGGGTAGAGAGTGACTTTTGAACTTTATGCATAATAAAACCCCCGATACGTCTGTTCTTGATCATGGTTAACCCCTGCCAAGATCATTTTTGGCTTGCTCTAATAATACTTGATTTTGAATGGATGCATATATACTTGATATCGTGTGATTGGTTAATTGATTTCAAATTGCTAAACATATCATGTTTTACTGTAAAATGTAAATCATTGTTACGAATATTGTTGTTTGACACTCCAATGGTTCACCCATACTATTTATGCTTGATATTAATTCCCTTACTCACTGGGTGTCTTCCCTGATACTCACCCCTCTCCTTACCTTCCTCAGACAGGATTATTGTGATAGAGCGACGTTACAGTCTCTAGAGGTTTTCGTAACATATTGGTAGACTCGGTATTCACGACGGTGAGATTTAATTCAAATAAAAATTTGAAATCATTATTTTATTTCTACCATGCGAGGTCATGATATTGAGATCTGTAGTTGGCCGTGTACATTTATATGGGATGACTGTACAAATTATGGACATTGTTTGGGAAACTCCTATATTTTACTTGCATTGAGGCACCTATAGGCATTTAAAAATTTTTACTTGGGAAATTGTTGTACAATGTATAAACTTTAGGCCCGCTCGGTGTGGCGGCTACTCATACTCTAGTTGGACATGACAGTAGAGGTTTATGGCTAGGACTGTTAGTAATTAAAAAGCCTTGTGTTGTCTTGGTTGTCTGCTACGGTTTAGTTCATTGTCTTGAGGTTGGGATAACTCTTTTATTTGATTGATAGGATGGTTGTGAATTATACAGGTCAAATTATACTTGGGAGACCTCTGAATAATGGGGAGGTTCTGCCCTATTTTCTATAAAAATACAGCCGGCATCCAGGATAACGGGCGGCTGCTCACGACTCCGGTTCGGGGCATGACAATAACTTCCAATCTAGTGAAAAAAGTAAGTTATTTGAAGAAAATTTTTCTATAGAGCTATAGACTAATTGACTGGGATTTCTTAAAAAGTATTAACTTTCCTTATGGTGATCACATCATGAAAACTATCGTAATAGCCTTATTTTCCCATTTGCTCCAAGCAATGATAGATTAGTATGCCTTTTCTATAACAATATAGGAGAATTCAAAGGAAATAAACAAGACAGGAAGGAGACTGACATAATCATATCAAATAATGTGCAAAGATGTATGTTTATGACATACACTGGAGGAATGGAAATAGCAATCACTCCTAAACTCATCTATAAAATAAACCAACAAGAATGGATAACCTATGATAAATGTGACGAATACATGAAAACTAAACTCATATATGATGCAAAGGTTATATTTAAAAGCCCTAACCTCCAAGAAGTAGACTACAGGTCTGTATCCTTAGACTTACATGAAAGATTACTTCATTTGATAGTTACTCACACCTTGAGACCTAGGGTAGGGAATCATGCTGCAATCACTAGGGAAAACTTTTGGTTAACGGCCTGTTTAATGCAAAACAAGAACCTTGATCTCCATTCCTCTTCACATGGTAACCATAGGAACTTCTAATAGAGGCAACCTCCCCTATACCACAATGATCACCAATATCTTATCATTCTATGACATAGATATTTCTAAAGAAATTATGATAGAATTAAATTTCACACATAGTATTGGTCCCTCATCCCTCCTTAAAGCTAAATGGATCAAAATGGATGGAGTATGGAGAAAAAGAGAAGAAAGGGAGCATAGGGAAGAAGTTGAAGAACCTAGTGGCAGAACTTCTAAATCTACTACAGAACCTACCCCACCTTCATCCACTCATATCTCAGCCACCAGCACTAGTTGTATATCATGAAGGAGATGCTAGAACCCATGCTACGTCCTCACAACCAATAACATTAGAAGTATTCTGGGATTTCATGCACAGAATAGATGACAAAGTGCAAAACCAGCTTTCTGGAATGCAGAGTGAACTTTCCAGAATGTAAGAGTAATTTCAAAAAGTTAATGGAAAGGTGGACACATTACTTAGCTCTAAGGATCTACCTCAATAAGTTTGTCTAGGGATCCTACATGCCTATTTTTGTTTCTTTTCTTCGATATCATGTACTTTGTTTTCTTTGGTATTTTCTTTTATTTGCTTGTCATGAACTCTATTTGAGTCTTTTACTGCACTTGTTTTGATGCTATGAAGTTATGTTTATGGGCCTTTATATGCTTCAAAACATGCTTGCTTATTTATATGCACAAATGTCAGCTTAACAATGTATGATTATGCATGCCAATGACAATGTCTATACCTAGGACTGCACTTATGCTTATAACTACCCCTTTTGTTGATGGAGGAGAGATAGTAATTAGGAGAGAGCAATTGGAGAATAATTGGTATCCTAATAAATAATTGGCATCTTAGTTAAGGCAAGCTAGAAAAATGGTGTATAAATTGAGGGAGAGCATGGAATCATACATTGAGGAATACTTATACACTTAGAAGTACTTAGAATACTTAGACAAATCTTTCATTAGATATGGTTTTGTCATCATCAAAAATGAGGAAATTGTTGGTCAAATATGTTTTGATAATGAGCAAATGATGAACAAAAGAAAGTACATGATGAGTATAAAAGGATAAGCTAATAAAAGATTAGTTTGGAAGATATTAGGATGACTTAGGAATGATTGAAGCCATATATATGAAACTCAGAGTTAGAGTAGTCGACTAACCCTCAAGCACACTTTAACATAAGTCGACATTAGGCTAGTTGACTGACCCTCAAGCACACTTTAATGTAAGTTGACATTAGGCTAGTTGACTTATGATGTATCATAGGCAAACTGAACTTAGACAGTAAGCTACTCAAGTAGACTCACCCCAAAAATGTCAATCAACTAACTCACAAAATGGGACAGCAAGAGCCAAATATTCAAAGCTCCAACGGTCAGATATTTAAAACACTAATGGTCAAAATAAAAAGTAGGACACAACAATACAGGTCAAGTCTGTCACGTCTGGTCCTCGATCCAAGTTGTGAGCAGCCGCCACACTTTCGCAAATGCTGACATTAAATTCTCAACCATTAACAAACAAACAGACAGAACCTCCCCATAAACTGGAGGTCCATCCTATATCAAAATCCCGTCAATCAATAACATATCAATGTATAAAGGCTAACCAGGCAAATCATCAACACAACCAACCAATCCACATCCCTGTCAATATTCAAAATAATGTAAGGCTAATCCAGTCCTATCCACAGACCTCTACTGCCATGCCCCCATCAAAGGCATGAACAGTCGCCAGTCACCCCTCCTATGATTTAGAGGTAGTACCGAGCGAACCTAATAGACAATCCTAGACATGACACGTTTCCCAAAGTGATTGAACACAATAGTACAATCATGTCTCAATGCAATACAATGAAATGAGAGTTACAATAATATGTACAATTCTTTACATAAAGTCATCCCCTTTATATACATGTACAATGGTCTATCTACAATTCTAAATATACAAATATATATATATATATATATATATATATATATATATCATTCCATATCTTTAAACACAATCCTGCGGAAGAATAGTTAACACCATACCCAGGTCCGATGTCTCCAACAAAACCTCGTGTGCTGCTATGTCGCAACGCATCCTACTATAGCTATCTCTGTGGAACAGAAAGTGAGGGGTGAGTATTATGAGGAATACTCAGTGAGTGAGAGAGTATATATAAGTGTGTTCAATGTATTGGTGAAAAATGGAGAGTCAAAATGATTCAATAAATCCACAAGTCCGTATAATGTATGAAAACAGTGCATAATGAATAATTCATCATAATTCATTCTTTTTCATACATTTCAAATACATATACATTCATATCAATCGAATCACACAAGTATAGAGTATGCCAAAATTAGTTCCTCGCAAAAGTCGACCACGACCAATGGCAGGCGCATCGGGGGTTTTTATATGCAAAGTTAGAAAATGCTCTCTACCCTGACGTTGGTGATGGACCTCATCAGGTGCTAGACTAGGGCGTTACTTAGTCCTCCCCCTTTCGGGTTTAACCCAACTAGTACCATGTCGAGTCCCAATATCATATACGATATTTGGGGATACCTCCTGCAGAAGCATATCCGGGCACAATGGGTGCCTCTGCAAACGCCTTTCGTAGCTACGACATACCCGACTCATAGGCGAATCTCATAAATCATATCATCATGGCATACATAAAGGCTCTCAGCCGATAACATAATATCATCATAATATACGTGCCGTGCCAACATTTATCAAACCATATCAAACACTTCTCATAATTGATTTCATAAAAATCATATGCATATCGATGCAATGGCATGCTTTTCATTTCGCAAATCATTTGGATGCATATTTCACAATAAAATCATGTTGTAGACACTTCAATAATTTATAAAACATTACATAAATCCATTCCAAAAATCATAGCACACGATCATAAGTCATGCTTGCATTGAAAAGCTTTTTAAAACATGTTGTTATGCATTGAACACATAATATAATAAATCTCACTCACTATATGCGGGAGGGTACGTCACTCCCGGCACAAATCTCGAGACACACATAAAAAAAATACTCCCCTCAATATCGCCAACAAAGCTCTATAAACACAAGTTAGAATATGTGTCATTTAAGAGATCATATGATGCGTATATAATAATGTAAATGTGATGCAACCCTAGTTATAGACAAACCTAGGGTTTTCAAGTTCTATTCTTTTGCCATTTTAGGTAATTGACCATAAGTTTCTCAACCGAGGTCGGAATTGAGAAATTTCAATTTCTATGGTTGACTCACATAAAAACTCACACTTTTCATGTTGAACTTATCTCCAAAATCTCGGTGGAAAATTTCTTAAAGTCCACATTTTCAAACCAATCTAAATCTCATTCTCCATTCTGTCCTATTTTAGCCAATTTCCCCTATCTCACAATCTATTCATGCAAAGACTCTGATTTTGGAATATGTTGTCGTCAAGACACAAGGCTACAACTTCGTAGTTGGGCACTTTCTCAGATTCCTAGTACAAGTCCCTAATATAGCAACATTTGGCCTACATTACATTTTAAAAGTCTGTTCTAACCAATTTTTAGCACAATCATCACAACGTTTAACACATAACTCCAAATTACCTGAAATTGTTACAATACCTAGAAGACACATACCCTTACATTTTTCATGTTTTGGGTTTCTTCCAATTATGCCTAGAATGGGTCTGAAATTGACCACCAAAATCTCTGTTCAGTTTTGGCCGAGAAACAGAATCATTTCTGCATAGGTTTGGGAGATTTTGTATAACTCTTGATTCCCTCTACCGGATTGGCTGCAATTGTCATTGTAGGTGGATGCAAGGGAGATCTACAACTTTTCTTCTTTGTGTTTTTGCAAACAAGGGCTGGAAGGGGGTCGTACAATACTACTATTTTTAGTGTTAAAAAATGGAGGATCCTCTGACGAGTTTCAGAAGAATGGCTGTAACTTTTGACACAGAGGTCGGATTGAGGTAATCCTTACCTCGTTGGAAAGCTAAGATATGGATCTACAATTATTTCAACTAACACAAGATCTGAATCTATCAGGAAGGGGCTTGAAAACTTAGGTTAATATTGCTGCCGAAATCAGGGCAAAATTGCAGGACTGAATAGGGAATTAGTGCGGAGCACTTAATTTTGAAAAATCATATAAACTCCATCTCTACTCAGAATGCAACGGGTTCTTATCTCATTTTAAAGCTCTGAATGTCTAGTTTCATGTGTAAAAATTTCACTCAACTTACCTATGCAAAGAAAATGCTATAGCATAAACATTACAACCTATTTAGACTCTGAAAACACAGAAATTCTATCATGACTTCAAATTCGTCTACCCTAGTTTTCTGAGCAAACTCTCTCATTTTTGCCTAAATTTTGGATATGTTATACTAGAGGGTAGTGGGTGTTTATCTTATGATGTGCAGGTTGTTTTGAGCCTTAGAAGTGCATATCTCCTTCTCCCTTGAAGCTCTCGGCCCCTTCAAACTTCACCAAGCAATCCTTCTCCGTTTGATCTAATTTTTGGATATGTTATACCTTGGCATGACAGATGATGATCCACGAAAAAAAAATTGGGGTGTTGTTTGGAAAAAATCACTTACCCCTTGCCTAGAAGCTCACGGCCATGGAGTTTTTTTTTTCCTTTTGAAGGAGATGAAGAGTCTCTTGTTCTCTCAAGTTTCCTCACGTTTTTGGATATTGAATAAAGACCAAATTTACTTATTTAAATTTAATTTAACACATCATGTAATCTTGGACCTTGATTTGCTTTAATCTCGGCCATTTATCTCATTTTTAATCCATGCCATTGATCACTTTTCCAAGGCTAAATCTCAGCCATAGGTTTTAGGGTTGATGACATCATCAATGCCCCAAAAGTCAACAATGGAGGCATGGTTTTGACACATTCTAAGGATATTAATTGTTTGTCCTTTGTATTTATCTATTTTTTGACTCATGGTTCAAGATCGGTCAAAATTACTATTTATCTCGAAAATTTTAAAATTTCACACGGAACCCAAGTTTTCGTACTGAGTCCAATGTTACTATTTTCGTGTAAATATGAGATCGTTTGGTCACCCCGTCCTTTGGAGTGAACGAAATCCGCGATCGGTCAAAATTTGACCTCGACCTCAAAACGCGCGAAATCTCACTATGGACTCTGTTTTACATGTAGATTCCAAAAATATAGGTTTTGAGTAGAAACAAAACCGTTTGCTTGGTTAAATTTTGATTTAACCCACAAATTTAGGGTTTATCGGGTGAAAATCTAGGGTACCAAACACTTTTATGCTACGGCTTAAATTTTAATTTTTTGTCTCAAGCATTCACTTTTAAAGTGAATTTAGCACATATAAACCACTCGGCTTCAATTTTGCACACTTGAGTTTCATTTTGGCTCGGTAGGGTAAACTCCCATCCTACCGAGCAAGTTTTGGCAAATTTCTCAAAATCTTGTTTGACTTGTGAAAATCATTAATTAGCCTAAATTTGGCATCTTGGCAAAATTTCAGCAATTTCGCACGGGTAGATTTTGATTTGGCTCGGTAGGAGCTCATTTCTTACCTCCCCGGCAAGTAGTCATCAAGCACTCCCGAGAAAATGATGTGGCTTTGCCCAAATTCAAGTTTTATTAACTTTCTAGGGTGCTTTTGCACGTGTAATTTTATTGGACTCAAAATCGCATGCGTAAATTTCAAGAAGGCCCAGAAGGGTCCCTTTTTAACCCCCGGGGCCTATGCCCAAAATTTTTCTAAAACATTTTGGCTCGGAAAAATTTCTAAGTGATTTTCTATATGAATAAGAAGATGTATCATATATGAAGTAATGAGAAGTACAATATATAGTATACCGCATGTCGGTGTTACAAAATCGACCTGTTATAGATCATAAGTCGACTTGCACTTGTAGCACTTAGAGACTTTTGTGAAGAGCAAGTCGACACATATGCTAGGTCACAAAGCATTCACATGCTAGGCCATAGGGCAGAGGACACTAGGATATGTCATGAGTCTAGCGCATGTCAATACATAGGATAGACCCTAGAATCTAAGTAATGCACTATGCCAAGTCGACTTACATGTTATATCAAGTTGACTCATACCATGAAGACTTAGAGAGTGCATGAGCACAATACGAACCACAACACGAGTCATGACACAGGTCATGACACTTGCCACCACACAGACCTTGACACATGCCACAACACATGTCACGACACGAGTCATGACATAGGGCATAGAGCTTAAGCACATAAGGCCAACTCAATACAACTATTGTAGTAAGTCGACACAACATGTCCATAATACTATATAGCTCACAGGACATAGGCACAAGTCGACTTGCCTTATACCCCATGTCAATCTGTACATTCTAGATTTAGAAAATTTTTAATACAACACAACATAAGTCAACGCACAAAGCTTTATAAGTCGACACAACATGCCTTGATTGTTGTATGGCTCATAGGACACTAGAACAAGTCGCCTCTCACTAAACACTAGTTGACTTCCATAAAAGTTGTACATCATAGAACACTCCGCTAGTCTTCATGCATGAGCAAACTATATTGCACAAAGCCAAATGATATATAGCCTACTTCAAAGTGGACTAAGTTGACACAACACACTTAGTAAGTCAACCTGCATATTGCACAAAGCATATACACTTAAATAGGAACAAGTGGAAGTCAACTCATCAAGAAGACTAAGTTAACTCATACAAGACAAGGAGCAAAAATAACTAAATCCATCAAACTATTGTTGACACAAGGAAGAGCATAAGTCAACACAAACAATCACCACAAGTTAGAAGTTTAAATAGAATAGAGAACAAGACAGTTCAATGAAAAATGCAAGTTGACTTGCACAAGAGACTGAAAGAAAAGCATAAGCAGAGAAAGGCATAACTTGGCATAAGAAGATGAGTAAGCCAACACATAAGAGAATCAACACAAAATTTGCATTAAATGAACTCCCAACCACCTCAACAGCTACAAATGTTTATTAAATGTTCTCCAACGGCTATATCATCAACAAAGTTATAAATGCAACACCAACTAAAGATCAAATAATCTTTTGGAACATCGATTGAGACCAATTTCATTCACGATCTTTTGTAACATTTAATTTTTAGTGTTATATTTTTTTGGGCTATAAAGATCACATTCGAACTTCAAGGTTCAAGTTTGTATCTTTGATTTTCATTCCCTATCCTTGTAATCAACCTGAAGAATTGGTCTTTCGATTAGGGATTGATTGTCTTGGTGAAGACAAGTTAAGTTTGCTAGCACCAATGTAAACGAGTGGTGAGTGTTTGAGTGAAATTTGTTGCATCAAACTAAAAGTTTGCTAGCACCTATTCAGGTATAGTTTGGGAGTGGACGTATACCAAGAAAGGTAGAGCCACTATAAAATTTGGTATGTCAAATCTTCTGCCTCTATCTTCTCATTCTCTTGTCATTTCTTAAACTCCTGGAAAAATCATAATGTGTTAAGCAACCAATTCATCCCCTTAAGTTGTTAGAATCCGATTCTTCAATCAACTTAATTAGTCATTATATATTTGTTTAGATGCATAATAATCAAATAAAGGTTGCCAAAAGAGGGATGTTGTATTCCCTTGTTTGGGTACAAAATAATAAAGTTAAATCATGTTTTAATATTTTGTAGGTATAATTTGCACACCCATAATAGAATGACAAAAACAAGGCCACAATGAAAACGGGGTGTGTGCATTCGGTTGTCAAGTCATGATTCTTTTTAGATTTTCAGATGAAGCTATAGAGTTAGGGTACATTGGCGATAGTAAGGTAGCTTTACTCTATGAAAAGGATGAGGATGCATCATTTGTATCATTTAGTAGATATCAATTACAAGAAATTGAATAAACATTATCACCTATTTATCTTAGCAAGCACATTATTTAGGTATATAATGCATTGTTTCCTAGCGTAAAGTCTTGCACTTTAGGTTGGTGGATTATGTCCAAAGTCAAAGCGTGAAGCATGATTGAGAAGTATTGGATGGATATGGTATTCCAGCAAGGTGAGACAATATGTTACTTTGAGCCAGAAGCCCACGGCATCCCAATGCTATTATTCAATACAACTTGTAGTCATTAAAGTAGGTGATGATGCAAGACTATCATTTTTAAATGAGCTTTAACACCGATGAAGATGATGGTGATGATAAAGATGATAATCAAACAATAGATAAGGAGGAACAAGTTGTTGGTCATGATGAAGACAAAGATGAACATGAATATGTAGATTTAAATGATGGTAAAAATAAAGACGAAGAAGATAATTTTGAACTCTTTCTTATGATATTTATCATTCTTCTACCTTCTTTATCACTCCCGAATGTAGTGAGAAGTTAACAAGGGATCCTACGGTACGGGTAAATAAGTTAGTCCATGAAGATAGGATTCGTTTAGTTACTTGGAATATAGGATCTTTGACCTGTAAGTTATGAGAGATTTGAGAAACAATGAATAGATGAAAATTTCATATCATGTGTCTTCAAGAAACTAAATGGGTAGGGAGAAAACTATAGTAGTAGAACTTTATGGTCATAAACTTTGATACACAGGAAGGAATAGGAGTAAGAATGGGGTAGGAATAATTGTATATAAAAATTTATTAGATGATGTGATAGAGATAAGAAGGAAAGACGATAGAATTATGTTTATTAAGTTAGTAGATGGAGAAACTATAGTTAATATAGTCAGTGTATATGCATCCTAAATAGGTATAAATGCAATTAGTAAAAAATAATTTTAGAAAAATTTAAATGAATTTATACAAAACATACCTAATAAAGAGAAGCTATTTATTGGAGGACACTTAAATTGACATGTAGGAGAGAGGAACGAAGGATTTAAAATAGTACATGGAAACTTTGGATTCAAAAGTAGGAATGAGGTAGGAGGTACTATTTTAGAGTTTGCACAGCATTCGATCTAATAGTTGTAAACACCACTTTTAATAAATAGAAGCGCACTTAGTTACTTACAAAAGTAGGTCTAATACTAGCCAAATAGATTTATTTCTCACTAGCAGAGGTGATAGAATGACCTGTAAGGATTGCAAAGTTATACTGAGGGAGAGTGTGGCAACTCAGCATAGACCCCAAATTCTAGATATACATGTGTCTAAAAGACGAAAAAAGTATCGTCTCTTTGTAAAGCTAAGAATTAAGTGGTGGAATCTAAAAAATGAAAAGGTGATGATTTTTAGAGATAAATTAATTCAAATGGCAAACTGGTCTACTAATGATGATTCGAAAACAATGTAGAAAGAGATATCTACTAATATTATGAGTATAGGTAAGGAGATTCTTGGTATATCTAAAGATTAGGTCTTAATAGGGAAAGAGTCATGGTGGTGGAACGAAAAAATTCAAACGGCTATCCGTACCAAACGAGAGTATTATAGGAACCTTAAAGGTAATAGCAGCAGTGATGCATATGATAAATACAAAAATGTAAAAAAAAAAAAAAAGATGTGAAAAAGATTATCCAAAAGTCAAAGAGTAAGATATATAATGAATTATACAAGAGATTTGAGACTAAAGAATCTGCAGAATTGCCAAGCTAAGAGAAAGAATGGGTAAAGATCTAAACGGTGTTAGGTGCATTAAGAATAAAACCAATAATATATTTGTAAGGGATGAGGATATAAGAAAGCGTTTGTGTGATTATTTTGACGATCTCTTTAATGTTAAGAGTATAATAGACATAGGAAATATTGAGATATCTAGAGAAGAGATTAATAGAGATTTTAAATGCAAGATTTGCCTTTATGAAGTAAAGGAGACTTTAAAGAAAATGAAGAATAATAAAGCTATAGGTTCTAATGGCATCTATAGAACTGTGAAAATGTTTGGATGAATTTGGTATAAAAGTATTAACGGATTTTTTCAATAAAATTTGGCAAACTAAGAGAATGCCTCAAATATGGAGAAAGAGTATAATTGTACCACTATATAAGAATAAATGAGACATACATGATTGCTCCAACTATAAAGAAATTAAGTTTATGAGCCATACTATGAAGTTATGGGAAAGAGTAATAGAACATAAATTAAGATTAGAGATAAATGTATCTCAAAACCAATTTGAATTTATGTCAGGAAAATCTACCAGGAAGCAATATACTTATTAAGACATTTGATGGAGACATATAGAGTACAGAAGAGAGATAAACATATGGTATTCATTGACTTAGAAAAAGCATAGATAGGGTTCCTAGAGACTTATTATGGTGGGTACTAATGAAAAAAGGGATACCCTTGAGATACATTAATTTCATTAGAGATATGTATGAAGGAGCTGTAACTAGCGTAAGAACTTTTGGTGGTTTGAGAAATAGTTTTCCTATTAACATTGGACTCCATCAAGTTTCGACATTAAGTCCCCTCCTCTTTGTAATAGTGATAAACGAAATCATAAAAAATATCCAAGATAAAATACATGGTGCATGCTTTTCACATTTGATATAGTACTAATTAACGAAACTAGGGAGAGTGTTAACGCTAAACTAGAGTTATGGAAATTCACACTGGAATTCATAGTGTTTAGATTGAGTAAATTGAAAACTGAATATATGAGATATATTTTAGCGATAGTTATCAAAATAATGAAGAAATAATTAGGTTAGATGGATAAGAAATACCCAAAAGTGAACAATTTAAATATTTAAATTCTATCATTCAAAATGATGACGATATAGATGGAGATATGAACCACAGAATCCAAGTGGGATGGATGAAATACAACCTAGAGGGGGTGAATCAGTTGTATAGCAATTTGTCAAGAATTTGAATGTTTTGCGATTTGTGTGAGATAAGAATGATTTATAGGAAATGAATGTTATTAAAGAAACAGAGCATAGGGAAAAAATGAAAATGAAAGAAGAATAGAAAACAAATCACATGAAATTTTTATAGTGGTCCCACCAAACCCGATGTACGTCAACTTATAGGCTCTACCTAGATTTCCATTATTTGCAATACAAATAGTATAAAAAACTTGCTTCCACTGCAAGTTGAACCTTTACAATGTTTCCTTACGAAACACTATTCAACCTCTCATAGTTTATTTCTCTCTTTAAACCCTAAACTAAGAAATCTATCTCTGGTCTTTGATATTTTTATACATGACAAAATTAAATGTTACAGTGAATGAAGCTATAATTTCAGATGTAACAGACTTGATGCTCACAGAAAGAATTTTTACAGAGATATAGAAAATATAGTTTATGGCACTTCTCTCTACTTCTTTTCAAAGATTTGTAAATCAATTTATTTCATCATTTACTTCATCTATCAAATAGCCATTGTGGTCGGTAAACTTTCGAATGTTGGCCAATAATGTCTATCATTAATGTATTCAGTCTTTCCTTAATTTATGCTGAAGACTTGCTTTCCCAGAGTTTGGCTCATTTTCTTTAACTAGTTGCATGAAATGTTTTTGCTGTATTGGGATATTAGCTTTGATCGAAATAGAAAGATTCAGTGATTCAAAAAAAGAATATAAGTGTTGAGTTCAAATGTGTTTTGAAATTTTGGATTCTGATAACTTTTGGGTCTATTTGTTTAAATGAGATATCGACCTGAATTCAAAACTTTATAGTGTAATTCTATCAAAACAGGTTGACAAGATACTGTGCCAAATCAAATAGGTGGACGCACAGTTTTGAATTGGTCGATGTGTGCATGTATGTGACAAAATTGTGACCAGATCGATGTGTAATATTAAGAACTTAATGAATGTCAGGTCGACAAGTCTATTCTATGCATCGACATGTTCCTATTCAAGTTGAAAATTGTTTGACATATAAAATTAAATTGGTCGATGTGTATGTGCTTTGTCGACAGAAAGAGAGCTGGTCGATGTGTGATTCAATGAGTAAACAAATATCAGGTCGACAGGTCTTGTAGCATACATTGATATACTACTGTGTAAGTAACAATTGGTGGGCCTGGTACAAAGAATTGGTCTATGTGTATTTTTCAGGTCAACAAGAATCAAGATGGGTCGATGTGTGTATTTTAGAAATAGAGACTAGTAGGTTGATGTACTGCCAAACAAGTTGATGTGTCACTATTCATTGTTTAAATTGGTTGACTGATGAATAAATTGGTTGATGTGCTTTTAAGTATGTCGACAAGTGTAATAGTAGGCTGATGTGTGCTTTAGAGACATGTGCTAACAGGTTGATGTGTTGTCATGCAAGTTGATATGTTACTATTCATAAGTGAAATTGGTTGATGTGTCACTATTTATATTGTTTCAGGTCGACATGGTTTGTGCCCAGGTCGATGTGTTGGAATGTCTTATCTATAAGAGATTTAATTTCAAGTCGATGTATCTTTTCTATACATCAACATATTTCTATTCAAATTAAAAATTGGTTGATACATTATTCTAAATTTGTCCACCTGACATTGTTTAGGTCGATGTGTTTTTGTGTGAGTTGAAGTATTTAGACTCACTTGTTTCTATAGAAGTCCTATACCTCAGGTCGAAAAGAGCAACGAGCAGGTCGATGTGTGTGTGTGAATATCATGAATTGATCAACATGGTACTTCCAATTGGTGGACTTGCTATGCAAGTCATTGTGCTCCCTAGTTAGGTCGACACGAATTTTAGACTTCTGAATTTTCTTGCTATTTTTTTTATTTTCTTGAACTTCCTCTCTTTCACTTTATCATCATCAAAACTCTATTAAGTCAACATTTTTCCACTTTTTGATGATGACAAAACTCCTAGTGCTCAATCTATACTGCTAATCTATTTGAATTCAAGCTACGACTTAGTATTGCATTTATGCATTCTGCAACTTCACACACATTCCATACTTACTCTACACACACTGCTCACTCACACTTTAATATAAGAGCATATCACTTAGCTATTTTTGCATTTAGTATACTTAGTATAGGTTGCTTAGCACAGTTTCTGTACACTTAACATTCTCCACACAAACTCTACATCTGCATACTTAGTACACACATTCAGCCACTCATATTTAGCCCATCTTGTACTTCATACTTAGCACTTGACACACCTTCTCACATAGTCTCACATTTTTCTCCCCTTTTTAGTCATCAACAAAAACGTATTATCTCCATATATACACTAGAACCACTATACTATAGTAAACTTTTGTCCCAAAAAGAATACGTTATCAGTGCTACATCAGCCTATTCTCTCGATTACTCAGTACACATTTCATAGTATAGCACCCTATCATAGCTCATCATAGCACTTAACAACAAGATGCCAATCCTCATAGTATATCTACATTCTACGCACTTATTTGCATACTCATTTCATAGCACTTAATAGCAAGATGCCAATCCTCATAGTACTTGAATTTATTCCTCAATATTTAGCTTATGCAGATACTACAATTTTACTGCATATACACTCTGGCATACTAACAAACAATTTTCTATACTTTACATACTTCTTCATCAGATAGTGCACACATATACTCTTTATCAATCAACCAACACATAAAATCTTTATAGAGATGCCTCCATATATTATAGACATAAACAATATTGTTTTATCAAGGATAGTAAGAAGTAGAATAGATTATCCATGCATTAGTAGTAAATGAACAAATATACGAGAAACTGAAAAGTTGAATTCAAAAGTAAGTTTGCACATCACATAAAAAATGCAAGAGCATAAAAAGTAAGGATAAAATAAGTAAGAACATAGCAAAATCCTATGCTAATAAGACCCTGAAGGTTTGGGGTCCTTCTTGGATTTGCCTTTTTCTTTGACCAAAGAATCTAATTTTTCTTTGACTCCTTCAAACTCTATTTTGACAAGGCAACCTATTTGGCCTATCAGTGTTTGCCTCCTCTCAATATTTTGCAACTTGTCCTAAATCATCTCCAAGGTGATTGGTTATATGCTTGAGGTGTCTCCTTCTTCAGTCTTTCTTTCTTTCCTTGGAGTATTTTCAGTGTTATCCTCGGCTTCATCATCAATTTCTTCAACTTGTCTCTTGCTTACTCCTCCTTTCCTTACCCATTCACCTTCACTATTGCACATCAATCTTGCTCTCAATATAGAGATGCATTGATAGTATTCTTCTCACTCAACTCAATTAGAGTGTCATTTTCTAATTCTACTTGATTTTTGGACAAAATGTCAATGGTCATACTAGCATAAAGCAACAGGGAGCTCTCAGACCTATGAGCAGATATCATAAAATAAGGCACAATGTAATGCAAACCAGGATTCTTTCCATTCATAATGCATGCCATTAATTAAAAGTCCTCTCTTGATACTGTAGTATAGTTCCCTTTTCTTGGTCTCAATACATGAGAGATAATCAAATGTAAAATTCGTTCATGAAAGCCAAGCTCCGTGGCACTTGTGTTCACAACATTTATGTTTTCATCACCATAGACAATCATTGCATTTTCTAAATAACCAGATTTCATGAGTCATGACATCTCTTCTTCAACTCCTACTTGTGTTGGGTTTCTTCCTTTTGGGCTGGTTCTTTGAATAAACTCCTTTGCTTGCTTAGATCTCCTTATGCTCTTGTTGAGAAACTAACTCAATCTTTTTTTGCCTTATATTTGTCTTTGGCTTGGTTGCTGCTACATGGATAGGATCTCCAATATACTTTTTAAGCCATTTTGCATGAAAGACAGGATGTACCTGGGTGTTTGGTGCAATGTGTATCTTGTATACAAGCTTTCCGTACTTGGCCATAATCTGATATGGGCCATTTGCCTCAAGTTTGTTGGCAGTCTGCTTGGAGTCCTTCTTCTTTTTGAGGTGATAGTGGAGATAAACCCAATCCCCAACTTGAAATTCTTCCTACTGCCATTTGAGGTTGTGCATGTCCTTCCGTTGGGCTTGATCCCTTTGACATTTCTCACAGTGCTTGATGTGATAGCGGGTGTCTCTTTTGAGGCCTTCCCATGAGAACTTCTTCAGAATCTTCCTATAGCTTCTGAATGTTCTGCGATGTTTTCCTTCTTTGCCGCCATGAAAGTGTGAGAGGATCTTCTTTCGTAATTCCTTAAAGTCAGGCACATAAACCTTGCCTCTCCAAAGAAGCAATCCATTCCTCAATCCATATTGAGTTTCTTCTGCATTGTTGTTCTCCAACTTGTGGATGATGTTTCGACTATGGGGATCCTCTTGATGGGCTGTTCTAATGTCTTCCCAAATGCTCCATGGTGGATAGGAAATACGAATAAATGAGATAGGAGTGTTGGAGTGTTCTTTACTTGTCATATCCGTGGCAGGTATCCTTTTGGTTGGCACTTTTTCGTCTTCAGGGCTGATATCTTCATTCGGTTGTCCTTCCTGTGTCTTTTTACGGATGACTGGCTTTAGGTTTGATATCTCCATTCCTTTGGTTTGCTCCTTGTTTGGCATCCTTTTGTTATCAGGTGGCACTTCTTCGGTCATCATCTCTTCTTTTTTAGTTGACAACTCTTCGGTCGGCATCTTATTGTTATCAAGTGGTATCACTTTGATAAGCATTTCTTCAATAAGTATCTTCTCATCATTGAGTGGCACCTCTTCATCTTCATTGCTATCCATCTTGAATTGGATCCATTTGGTGTTGTGCATGAAATCCATTTCTCTTTTGTTGTAATCAGTTACAACTTTTCCAAGTGTCGCGATAAATTGTACCCCTAATGCAATGTCCATTCCCATTAAAGGTAAAGAGTAGAGGTCGATTTGAATGTCATACCCTTGGATTTGAATGGTGACATCTCGATGGATCTCTGAACATGGTAACTTTTTGCCACTTGTAACTTTCACTTCGAATAATAGCACTTCCTCCATTGGTAACTTTAGCATACCGGCTGTCTCATGATTGATAAAGTTGAGAGATGATCCGTTGTCAATAAGTAGGGTTACCTCTCTATTGTTGACTCTTGCCTTGGTGCGCATCGTTCGTGGCCCTTGAACTCCGGCCATTGCATGAATTGATATTGTTGGTCCATCTTGAAAGGTGTCTTCTTCTTCATACTCGGCTTCTTCTTGAAGTGGTGTCTCTTCATTTTCATCAATAGGTTCGATCATGAAAAGTCGTGGCTGTTTGCACTTGTGTCCGGGGGTAAATTTTTCATCACAATAGAAACATAAGCCCTTGGCTCTTCTTGACTCGATCTTGGCATAGGTGAGTTTCTTCACTCCTTGTAGTGTCTTGGTTGATATGGGCTGTGAAGAAACCTTAGAAGTAAAAGGTTTAAGGAATGGTTTGGTACCTCCTACTCCTTTGTTGACTTGCTGCCGTGATGTTTTGTGGATGTCTTGAAGTTGTTCATTCTTGAGTCTTGCAATCTCCCATGCTCAAATCAATGTCTTCGGCCTTTGTGACTTTACTTCAGTTGCAAGTTCAGGTTTGAGTCCTCCTATGAATGCGCCAATAAGTGCGTTTTCGGGCCACTCCATACGAGTTGAGATTCTTTCGAACTCCTTTAGATAGTCTTGTAGGGATGTGGTTTGCTTGAGGCGTGTGAGGGCTTCATCATAGTTGGTGTACTCGGTGTCTCCAAATCTCTTTGTAATTTCCTTGCATAGTTTTCGCCATAATATCTCCTTTTATCTTGCGATATATCTCTCCTTGAGCCATTGATACCAAAGCTGTGTTTCTCTTTCAAAATAAAAACTTGCCATACGTACCCTTTCATTGGAGGGTGTTGGATAGTATGAAAAGTATATTTCTGCACGCGCGATCCATGTTGTAGGATCTCCTTCTTGAAATCGGGGGAACTCCAATCAATGTTACTCATTTCTGTGCTTTCTTGGTTGAATCTCTTTATCACTTCCGCTGGTTGGTGGCTCTTGGTCTTCATCTTCGGCAATGGATAAGGGTGGTGATGGAACTTGGGTTGGTGGTGTAGATGTTTCTCCAATGTTGTCCACGGCTGGTTATTAATGAGGGCGCCTTCAGCCATGCATCCTTTCGGTTGGCCTGCCTACTCTCATTTCTTGCAATATGATAGTGATATTTGCAAGGCTTTGCTCCAGAATATTGAACCATTGGTTCATATCTTGTCTTTCTGTTTTAGCGACTTCAAAGTTAGACTCAAGGGTCTCAAGTCGTTCTCTTTGAGTTGGAACCTTTTCGGCCATAGTGAAAAGTTTTTGTGTTTTTTGTTTTTGTGAAAAAGAAAGAATAAGTTTTTGGACAAGGGAAAGAGGGGTGTTTGAGGAAGATGGTGGAATGATTTTTGAAGGGAAAGAAAGAAAATGAAAATGAAATTGAAATTGAAAGGATCGAAAGGACCCTCTCAATGAAAGCACCAAATATGCGGCGAACCCGTGTCCTAGAAGAGGATCACAGCCTGTTTTGGGTTAGAAGAAAAGGGGAGGCTTGTAAAAAGGGTGGGGTACACCTTGCTACACGACAATGAGGGTCTATGTACAAGGGTGGCTCGGGAATAAAAGAATGGGAAAGAAAGAAGAAAGGAAGAAGGAAGAAAAATTAAGAAAAACTATGTAAAATCAATAAAGAAAAGAAAGGGATATGACTCACGGTTTTGGAGTTAAGCAAAGGCTTTGCACCGTAGGGATCTCTCAAGCAATTACTCTCCTTCAAAAGATGTAGGCCTGGCCTTGTTGCACCGCAGGGATCTCTCACAAGGCAAAGAACATTAGACAAAGCAAGTGCTATCCAAGGACTGCACTATGGAATGCCTAATATCCTAGACATATATCTCTCACAAATGAGAAATAGAAAGGGATGAAATTCTCAAGTCTTAATTGTATTTCTGATATGAAAATAAGGGGAGTACATGGGTATTTATAGGCAAGGGAAGGAGGAAAAGAATGGGCAGTAATGGGAATATTTCGGCCAAATGCACACTCTTGGTTGAAACATGAGTTCCTTTGGTCTATAACTACCTATAACTGCCTAAAAAGAGTCCCTTCGCCCTATATAATGATACCCCACTTATTACAACACTTCAAACATGAGTCTTGACACTTAAAATATTAAATAAAAGGGCATAAATATTGAAATACTAATAATATAAATAATCTATCCAGAATTGGATAGAATGTGAGCAGTTGCTTGTATGATGCTTATGTCTCTTAGCTGTTTGCATGCACCTGCTCTTCTCCTTGCACCATTTCGTTGCCTACTATCTTGGGAACACCTTTGGGAGTTATCTTGGCTTGGGCTCCTAGATTGCTTGCTGGTTGCTCATGAATTGGTACCTTAACACATGTTAGTGCTGGTGCCTTTTCACTTGGTGCTGGGGCTGCATTGCTTGGTGCTGGCGCTTGCATTCCTTTGGGCATCGCTCCTTCTTTGTGCTTCTTCATGGCCTCTTCTGGTGTCTTCTGGTCCTTAGAACATAACCGTGGCTTGGTGGCAACTTTCGGTGGTGACTGCTCGATCGTGGCCTTTGGTGAGAAACTTGTGTCCATGCGAACCTCCATCGCATTTGTCCCGATGCTTTGCTTGCTACCTGCTGCATGTTACTCATTGCTCATTGCCTTATGCTCATATCATTTTGCTTGCTGCTCATTGCTCATGGCGTTTGGCTCATGGTCTTGTTGCTTTTTGCTCGCGGCCCTTGGCTTGCGGCCTTTTGCTTGTAGCACGCTGCTTGTGGATTGTTGCTTGAGACCTTTCACTTGCTCGTGTCCTTTGGCTCGTGCCTCTTGGTCGTGGCCTTTCATTCGCACCCTTTGGTCGGGGCCTTTCATGCGAACCTTCATGCTATCTGCTCGGATGCTGCTCATGGCCTTTTGAGGGTTCGTTACACTGTGCCCGGCACTCGTGCGTCCATGCGCAGGCACGCGCCTGCCTGCGCCCGACGCCCATGCATGCATGCGCGGGTGCCTGGGCGGGCACGCCTAGGCACGCGCGCATGCCTGCGCCTGGTGCCCGTGCGTGCATGCACAGGCACCAGTGCGTGCATGCGCGGGCACCCGCACAGGCTCGCGCCCGGACAGACCCGCCGGATTAATATTAATTAAAAAATATTATAAAACAATAATAATTGGATTTGTATTATTGAATAAAATAATACAAATAAAATAAAAGATACCTATACAATAATAAAAAATATTAAATAAAACAAAAAAGAAAAAATTAATAAATTAATAAATTAATTAAAATATATATTAATATTATTCTTAGAAAAAAAATATAAAAAAATAAAATAGAATGCTATTTTAAAATATTATAATATAATAAATTGATTTGTTCATATGCTTTTAAATAATATAATTTAAATAAAATAAAATATATGGTTTTTTTTAAAATTTAAATAATATTATTCTTTTAAAAAAATGAAATATAATATAATAAAATAAAATGTTAAATTAAAATATTATAAAATAATAATATGATTTATTAATATAAATTAATAAAATAAAAAAAAAACAAAAAAAAAATAAAATTCTAATTAAAAAAGATTAAATTTAGCGACGGAAAACAAATCCGTCACTAAATTAATTTTTAATTTAAATATAACATACTAATAAAATAAAAATAAACTAAAAAGTAAAATAAAATTCTAATTAAAAAAGATTACATTTTGCGACGGATTTTAAATCCGTTGCTAAGTTAGCGACGAATGTGAAAATTTGTCGCTAAACTAGCCACGGATATAAATTTATCGCTAAATCGGTCGCTAAATTCACGATAGATATAAATTCGTCACTAAATTTATCGCTAAATTAGCGACAGATTCTTTATTCGTCACTAAATTAGCGACGGATTCTTTATTTGTCGCTAAGTTACCGACGGATTTCTCTATCCGTCGCTAACTTAGTGACAGATTTCTAAATCTGTCGCAAAATGCGCCGCTAATTTAATGATTTTTTATATAAATTTGTATTTTATATTTTGTTTTCTTCTTTTTTTTCTTTTATTTTATTTTTTTTCATTTTTTATTTTTTATTTTTTGAATCCATAGAATAGTTTAAAAATCGATAGCCGTCTAACCTAACCATCCGTGCCATCCGTATAATTATCTCAATTCTCCGAAAACTAATGTTTGATCTACTTGGCAAACGAGATAATTCGTCGAACATGGATGTATCATCTATTATTTTCCTTATTGATAACAATAACAAATGAAGATAAACAACTGAATTTTCAAATACAATTGAACTATATGAGAAAAGCGAATGAATATAGAAGATGAAAAATATAAATGGTGAACTCCGTAACCGCGACTTATTTAAAATTGACTGTTATAGATTTATTGAATTATTTATTATTGTAAAAGTATAAAAAAAATTTAGTTACGAAATTAGCATTAAATTTTGAAATATAAATAATAAATTAACGACGAATTTAGCCATGAATACTTTTTTTTTGCTAATTAGCGATGATTTTAGCTATAAATATTTTTTTGTGACTAATTAGTGACAAATTTAGTCATGAATTTTAGAGTTCGTTGTTAAATTTAGAGACAAATATTTTTTCGTGCCTAATTAGCGACGAATTTAACGATGGAATATTTTTGTAACTAATTAGCGATTGAATTTCCCACGAAATTTTTTCGATGCTAAATTTAGCGACAAAAGTTGTCACGAACTTTTTTTATCGTTAAATTTAGTTACGGATAACTGTATCCGTGACAAAATTTAGTCACGAAATATTATTCGTCGCTAATTAGCGACAAAATTAGTAACGAAAAATTTTTTGTCGCCAATTAGTGACGAATTTAGCTATAAAAACTTTTTCGTCACTAATTAGCGACGAATTTAGCTACGAATGATGTGTCAGTCGCTAATTTAACCACAACTTCCTTTTTGTCACAAATTTTGTGACAAATTAGTGACGAAAAAGTTTTTATCGCTAAATTCGTCACAAAATAGCGACGAATTTTTTCTATTACGAAAATTCGTGACTAAAAGCGTGTTTTTTTGTAGTGACTTGGCAATAGTATAAGCTCAAAATACTATCACATATCAACTGTTTCTCTACTTTTTTAAGAGTACGTCTATAAACATTACCACATCGTATATAAGGACATGATATTTTTCCTTTTTCAGATGCATTTTCAAACACAAAGTCTAAAATTCTTTGTACTCCAATCTCATCCTCCCTACTTAATCTTGAGTTTTATATCCAAAATTTATCCATTTCTTAAAATCTCGATAAATAATCAGTTTCCTATTATTGATATTTTTAACAAATATCTACTTGAGGAAAAATAGGATTTAGCATAAATAAATTTTGCTTAGAAAATATATTACTAAAAATATGATAGAATATTTACGGATTAATAAGAATATAAGCATTTGGAAACCATTTAACAAATTCACTGGTTAGAGAATAAGTCATGAAAATTGGAGTTAAGATACAATAATATAATTTACCAAAAAAATTATTTTGAAATAAAAATTATTCATTAAAATAAAAGACAAAAAAAAAAAGTTTGTGCTACAATAGAGGTTTTATCAAAGGGGTCAAATATCATATCTTTTTTTTTCTTGATCAACTGGTATTCAAATTATCCAATTAATTCAGTTTAAATATTCTTGAATCCATTTAGAAATAGATTCTCTTAATGACTGTTTTTTCGTTCACAAAAGTCGAAATCGAGATCTTATACCACTGTGCAAGTTAAAATTAAATTTTATGTTTTTTTTATATGAATGATTATTTATTATTATTAATTCCCACTTTCTATTTACCACCCAATAATGTGACAAAATTTTTAATTTTTTCATTATATTTGTTTATTTTAAAATGTGAAAATATAAAATTTTATTCTTAACTCCATTAGTAATTATATTTAGAGTTTTTACTATGTAAATTCCCTCATTTTGTTGTCTAGTGCATTTTCACCCTAATTACATGGTGAATCAAAAGTTATTTTTGGTTTGACAATGGGGTCAAAGGCTAAGCACAGAAGAGTGAATAGAAGCCCCAAATTACTAGCATCCTTTGCCTAACGGGTGCCCAAACTCTTGAAAAATCCAATTTTGTAGCGTGATTAGGTAAACATATAATATTTATTCAAGTTCTTTATTTATTTATTTTTTTTTTTTGAGTAATGAAAGAATTATAAAATTTAAAATAATTTTGTACTAATTTTATCCTAATTTAAAATAATTTTATCCTAAATTCACCTGATATAAAATAATTTTGCCCTAGTTTCCCCTGATTTTTTTTAGATTGGGCAAATAATTTCAAATGATAACAAAATCAATTTCTTAAAACACCTTTCAATCAGTCATTTTCGTATAACAAAATCTACAAAACAAAATGAGGAAAACGAGGCACCCGCATGTGGAGAAGAAGAGAGCATATCACGTTAATGGAGGTGGTAGCGGAATCATGCGACGGCAGTATCGAGGCAACGGTGGCGACAACAGCAGATAAAGCGGCAGCGGCAGAGACAGTTGAAAACGCCAAAGGTGAGAATAAGTGAAACTCTGAGATTTAGATCCAAAAAGACAAGTACATATGCTTCCGTTTTGTACTTTTCTTATTTCATATTCATGTCTATCACCTTAAAGCTTGTACAGGACTGGTTTGGGTTTATTATAAGGAGGTAAGATCAAAAAGAATCTATCGTGTTATATTTTTTAAAATTAAATATTTAAATATTCTACCTTCTTAATTAAATGATTTAAATTTAAATTCGAGTTTTGAAAATATTATATTTATATAAATATATAAATATAACATTAGTTGCTTTATCCCTAAAAAAATAGAAAGAATTATCATACCAAATTGAGAAATATTATAAATACATTGTTAAAATAGTATAACTCCTTTTATTTAAAATAAATGATAATTATGTTGATCCTAACAAAATCTAATTCGAGTCGTATTTGACACTTAGAACAAATCATTTCCAACATTTATCTTTATCATATACAATATTTGAATTTAAAATTTTATTTAAAAATATTAGTGATCAACCACTACACTAAATAGATATCGATAAAACAATGTCACTCCTTCCATAGAGGATTCATATCCAAATGCTTGCATGTTTGCACGCCCTTTCTGAGAATGATTTGAGAAGAAATAGAACTATGCAGGTGATGGAGGCGATCATGCAAGGGAGAGGGTGAGACGATAAATAACAGAATAAAACGAAATGTATGCAAGTGTCTTACATCATACGCAATTGTTTAGTTTAAAAAATATTTTGAACAATCGAAAAATACTAAAACTTGAACTGTTCTGATCATTTTTTTTTTTTTATTTCAAATGGACTGGTAGGTAGGATTTTATTCATTTCATCTCTGATTTATTTGATTTATACATTGTTTCCTTATGAAGTTTAGAGACTTTTGAACTTAATAATAGCTTACACAATATAATCACCGATTCAAACTCTTTTAGATTTAATAGTTTGATATTTTATTTTTTTAATAAGAAATCTTGAGTTTGAGTCTTGAAATGACAAAAAAGAATTTAAAAGAGTCAATCCCAAAAATAAATTCTACAGTGCTTAAAATAGATTAGTTAGACAAAGTCCAGATACCGGTGGTAAAAAAAAAAAACATTATAATCACTTGTCAGTATTAAATAAAGGATGCTTTGCCAATGGTTTGGAGGTGGGAAACTGAAAACCATTGTGACAATGTTTTATTTTATTTGAATTATCTTTATTTGTTTTATTTTATTTATAATACTTTTATCACAACATTAACAAAATAACATCGGAAACAATTATCAAGTTTAGAACAATGGTCTCACCAATACCAAAAAAAAACAATGGTCTAACCCAAGGGGTCGTAAAGCACAAACCCCACGTAAACCCATGGCCCAAAACTCAACACAACCCAAATAGACCTGCATAAACAACCCAACCTTACCAACATGGCCCAAGTCAACCTGAATGGTCTAAAGGGGTTTTGGATACATGTCTTGGACACTGTCCGGTATCTGAGACTTTACCCCAATTAATCTAGACCAACTACTACAGTAATCCTTTCGGAGGACGGGTCTCCCAACGGAAAACGCTCCATATACACGAAAACCCGATATTCCCAATAGACTCACAAGACCGTTTTAACACGTTATGTGGTGAAAGTTGCAAATTGATTTGGATTGGGTCAGTCCTAGGGCAGAACCATGTGTTCGCCGACTGATAGAAACAAAATAAGTGTAATATTTGTAATTGATTTTTGTATTATTTTGAAAAATATTACACTAATTGTGGTGATTGATGTGTTAGATTAATCAGACAAAAGGCGGGAAGAAATATGAAGATGTGTTAGATTAATCAGACAGAAATGACTTTTCATTAGCACGTGGACGCGCTGAATTCAAGGAGAAATACAAGACTTTTGAAAATTTTATTCTTCATTCCTAATATTTAGGAATGTGAAATTTTGAATCGTTGTAATTTTTTATTTTACTTGAAGTTTTTAGGATTTTATTCTTTAAGATATTTCATTTAATTTTAGAGAATATTATAGAGTAATTTTACTAAGGTAAAATTGTAGGAATTACTATTCCTTTAGGGTTCCAGCCGCCCACCCACTAGAGGAGATATTTAAGCTTTGTGTTCTGGACTTTTGGGGTGTGAACAAAAGCAGGAAAACAGCAGGTTGCTGCCTTCAGCCGGGAAGAAATTCTTGGTTCTTTTCTTCATTCCTTAGAAGCAACATTTATTTTTTTGTGAGTTTTCTTTCATTATATTTTCATTTTAATTTCTTTTCTAGTTAAAAGATTATTGAAATCTTCATAGATGATGATTGTCAGATCTAAATGATCTTATTTGCTTGATATTTGGGGGTATTTATTTAATCTTTATGCTTAGTGTTTATGATTGCTTTAAAATTGTTAAATAGAGGCTTATGTTTAATAACCCTAGAATAGTCTACTACCATTTAAAAATAGCAAATTTTGTGTGTTTTTAATAGAGTGGTAATTGCCATAATTTTATGGCCTCGCAAGTGGTAGAATTTATATCAAGAGATTAGTTAATCTAATTTAAATAAATCCAGGTTGGAATTTACTGATTAGAATTGAGTCTCTCTAGATCGTAATGCTGTCAGAACATTAAATCCAACGAGGGTCTCTTAGGTTGTCTTTCGATTAGGGAAGTAATTAATGATGGTATCTTGATTACCGAAGAAATACGTAGAGATTAGTTGATTCGTGGTACTTAGTGACTATAACCAATTTATTTGCATAATATCGAGTAATTTTTGTATCGATGATCAATCAAACATATCAAGGTGGAAATAACTCCTTTGGCTAGGTTTTATCTTAATTAACATCTTTTCCTTCAATTGATATTATCTCATCATTTTGTTTTAGTAAATTTTTAGTGATTTGTTTGCTTAGTTATTTTAGATTATTTCATCAAAACCCCCCATATTTTATTTTCATTTTTATTAAAAGAAATAGATCTGCCGTTTTCTGTGGATACGACCCTACTCGTGCTATATTCGTATCGTTTGAAGTAGGTATTTTATATTTGGCTGTTTGACGACACACCAAATTTTGGTGCCGTTGCCGGGGAACGGTGTTGATAGATTTATTTCTTTTAAAATTTTACTTTCATATTTTTTTTTGGTATATGCCTCGTTCTGCTCGTACAGGTGAACTTGTGTTTGACCAAGAGATCGAGAAAACAACCCGAAAACTGAAAAAGGAGACTCAAAAAGCAAAGAAGACAACAAGTTCATCACTAGGAAACAATCTGGCCAACCAACTCTTAGACTCAGACGTTGACGTTGAAGAGAAAGAGGTCAAAGAAACAAACATGGCAGCTCAACGGATTTTAAGGGAGTTGGCAACCCCTGAATTTAATCATCAACCTTTGTGCATTATTTTTTCCAATATTACAACTCCATTCGAATTAAGATCTGGACTGATTCATTAATTACCTAAATTTCATGGTTTTGCAGGGGAAGATCCTCACAAACATCTTAAGGAGTTCCACATTGTCTGTTCCACCATGAGACCACAGGGAGTAACCGAAGAACAACTTAAACTTGTTGTTTTTCCTTTTTCCTTGATAGATAAGGCCAAGGATTGGCTCTTTTATTTGCCTTCTGGCTTTATTACTACTTAGCCTGACTTGGAGAGAATGTTTTTAGAAAAAAAATTTTCAGCATCTCGTGCAGCTACTATTAGAAAGGAAATTTGTGGAATAAGGTATTACAATGGGGAAACCTTATACGAATATTGGGAAAGATTTAAACAACTATGTGCTAGCTGTCCTCAACATCAAATTCCAAAGCAGTTGTTGATCCAATATTTCTATGAAGATCTTTCCCCAATGGAACAGAACATGATCGATGCTGCGAGCGGAGGAGCATTGGTGAATAAGACACCCGATGATGCGAGAAACTTGATCTCAAATATGGCAGCCAATGCCCAACAATTCGGAGGGAGACAAAAGGCCCCAAAAAGGGTCAATGAGGTTAATAGTTTCTCTCTCGAACATAAAATAGATTCCCTAACTTCTATTGTGGAAAGGTTGGTTGTACGACAAATCCAACAAGTGAAAGCATGTGGTATTTGCTCGAATATGGGACACCCAACCGATATGTGTCCTACTCTTCAAGAGGAGTGCAGCGAACAAATGAATACAATTGGGGGATTTTCGGGACAACCACAACGGAAGTATGATCCCTATTCAAACACCTACAACCCTGGATGGAAGGATCATCCAAATTTTAGTTATGGGAATCGACAACAAGGGTTTCAACAGCAATCTCGACAATAATTTCAATCGCATCAACCCTCCTTAAATCAAGGTATGTCTATAGAAGAAATTGTTAAAAGTTTGGCTAACAGCACTCAATTGTTTCAATAGGAAACCCAACGGTTGCAACAGGAGAACCAACGATTTCAACTAGAGACAAGAACCAGCATAAAAAACTTAGAAAATCATATGTCGCAATTGGCAACAATCGTAAATCGAATCGAGAAAAACAATGGGAAACTACCCTCTCAAGTAGAAATCAACCCGAGAGAAAACGTGAGTGCTATGGCAGTCAAGAATGAAGGGAAAATGCAGGACGACTCATCAACAATTGAAGAAGACAAAGAAGTCGAACAAAATAAAACATCAAAATTGACTGAATCGGCCACAAAGGTAAGTAAAGAAACCGATACTTCTAAGACTAGAATTGTAATTCCACCTCCTTTTTCTGGCAGGTTAGCAAGATCGAAGAAAGAGAATGAGGAGAAGGAAATCTTAGATACTTTTCGAAAAGTGGAAATCAACATCCCGCTCTTGGATGCGATCCGACAAGTGCCAAGGTATGCAAAATTTCTCAAAGAACTATGCACTAGGAAGACAAAACTAGGGGCAGTGATAAGATTTGTGTTAATGAGAATGTTTCAGTCATCATCCAAAGAAAATTACCCCCTAAGTGTAGGGACCCTGGTATGTTCACCATACAAATAATCATAGGGGTTAAGAGTATAGAACATGCAATGCTTGACCTAGGTGTATCAATCAATATTATGCCCTTAACTGTTTTTAGGTACTTGAATTTAGGACCTTTGAAGAAGACTAATGTGATCATACAATTAGCTGATAGGTCCACATCATATCCTGAGGGAATTGTTGAAGATGTCTTAGTCAAGGTCAATGAATTAATTTTTCCAGTTGATTTTTATATCATTGACATGGATGATGCTTGTTCACCAAACCCTGCTCTCATATTGCTTGGAAGGCCTTTTATGAAAACAGCAAAAACTAAGATTGATGTTGATAAAGGAACTTATCATTTGAATTTGATGGAGAAATTGTCACATTTAATATTTTTCATGCCATGCAACATCCAAATGATTCGGAATCCATTTTTCATGTTAGCATTATTGACTCTGTTGTGAATGAGAATGTTGAACAACATTTGGTACTTGATAAACTTGATCTTGTGCTGAAAAAGGGATGGACAGATAAACAAGCCGAGGTAACTCGAGATGAAGACACCGAGGAAACTATCATGGCTTTGCAGTCTACACCGGAGTTACCCCTCAGGCAAGTCAGTAATTTCCTACCATTATCTTTTTCTAACGAGAAAATTCTTCCTTCTACAATGCAGGCCCCAAAGCTCGAGTTGAAGCCTTTACCTGAACATCTTAAGTATACATACTTGGGTGACAACGAAACCCTACCAGTAATCATAGCCAAGGACTTGACCGAAAATCAAGAAGAGAGCTTAATGCGGGTATTGAGAGAATACAAAATGGCTATCGGATGGACCTTGGCAGATATAAAATGTATCAGCTCTTCTGTGTGTATGCATCGCATTCTACTCGAATCCGATTCCAAACCGATAAGAGAACCTCAACGAAAACTCAATCCCACCATGAAAGAAATTGTTTTGAAGGAAATTTTGAAACTGTTAGAATTAGGAATTATATATCCTATTTCTGATAGTCAATGGGTAACTCCGGTTCATGTTGTCCCCAAAAAGAGTGGAATTCAATTGGTAAAAAATGTGAACAATGAGCTGGTACCAATGAGACTTCAGACCGGATGGCGAATGTGCATTGACTTTAGAAAATTAAATACCGCCACTTGGAAGGATCATTTCCCTTTACCCTTCATTGATCAGATGCTAGAAAGATTGGTGGGTAAATTGTTTTTCTGTTTCTTGGACGGGTACTCGGGCTATTATCAAATAGTTGTAGCTCAAGAAGATCAGGAAAAGACTACCTTTACTTGCCCATTTGGAACATTTGCATATCGTAGGATGCCCTTTGGACTTTGTAATGCACCGGGCACGTTTCAAAGATACATGATGAGTATATTTTCTGATTTAATTGAAGATTGTATCGAAATTTTCATGGATGATTTTACGGTGTATGGTGATTCATTCAATCAATGCTTAGATAATTTGTGTAAAGTTCTTAAAAGATGCATTGATACTAATCTAGTCCTTAACTATGAGAAATGCCATTTTATGGTGAAGGAGGGAATAGTGTTAGGTCATGTAATTTCTTCAAGAGGCATTGAAGTTGACAAAGCCAAGGTGGATTAAATTGCTAACTTGTCATATCCTACTAATGTGCGAGAAATTCAAAGTTTTCTTGGCCATGCAGGTTTCTATCGACGATTCATCAAGGACTTCTCGAAAATAGCTCAACCACTCTCGAGATTGTTGCAACATGATGTTATATTCGATTTTGGAAATGAGTGTAAGGAATCTTTTGATACATTGAAAACTTTGCTAACTTCAGCTCCGATTTTGCAGGCACCCAATTGGGATCTACCTTTTGAGTTGATGTGCGATGCAAGTCACTATGCTGTGGGAGCTGTCCTCGGACAAAAGGAAGGGAAGCAATCTCATGCCATTTACAATGCATCAAGAACACCCAATCCAACGCAATGCAATTATACCACAACTAAGAAGGAGCTTCTTGCCATAGTTTTTTCTTTTGAGAAATTTAGATCTTATTTGTTAGGCTCTAAAGTTGTCGTTTACTCTGATCATGCAACCTTGAAATATTTGCTTTCAAAGAAGGAGTCAAAACCACGACTTATCCGATGGGTACTGCTTTTGCAAGAATTCGATTGGGAGATTAAGGATACGAAGGGACTTGAAAATTCTGTAGCTGATCATTTGAGTCGCTTGGTGCGAGAAGAAGAATCCTTACCTATATCTGAAACATTTCCGGATGAGCAATTGTTTACCCTACAAGGTAAGACAGGTAAGGAACCTTGGTTTGCTGACATTGTAAATTTTCTTGTAACTGGGATTCTTTCTCATGACCTAAGTATTGCACAAAGGAACAAGCTTAGGAATGACTCAAAGTACTACATTTGGGATGAACCATACTTGTGGAAAATAGGATCTGATCAAATCATTCGTAGATGTGTACCTAACGATGAAATTCATTCCATACTTGCTCATTGCCACAGTCATGCATGTGATGGTCATTTTGGTCCCAAAAGAACAGCTAGAAAAATTCTGGATAGTGGTTTTTATTGGGAAACACTATTTAAGGATGCATACCAATATTGTAAGAGTTGTGTGAATTGTCAAAGGATGGGCAACATATCTTCTAGGGATAAAATGCCTCAAACCCCAATTTTATTTTGTGAAATTTTCGATATATGGGGTATGGATTTTATGGGACCCTTTCCTAGTTCATGTGGCTTTCTATATATTTTGCTTGCAGTAGACTATGTCTCAAAATGGGTAGAAGCAAAAGCTACCCGTACTAATGATTTTACGGTTGTTGTAGGTTTCCTTAAATCTAACATTTTCTGTAGGTTTGGGGTACCGAAGGCGATCATCAGTGATCAAGGTACACATTTTTGCAATCGTACGGTGGAAGCTTTAATGTGCAAATACGGAGTTAATCACCGAGTAGCTACCGCATACCATCCTCAAACCAACGGGCAAGCAGAAGTTTCTAACCGTGAGATCAAGAGCATTTTGGAAAAAACAGTAAATCCAAGCCGTAAGGATTGGAGTTTACGATTGGAGGATGCACTTTGGGCCTATCGAACTGCATTCAAAACCCCAATTGGAATGTCACCATACCGATTAGTCTTTGGTAAGTTATGTCATTTACCGTTTGCTATTGAACATCGTGCTTTTTGGGCAGTCAAGCAATGCAACTTAAATGCCAAGGAAGTTGGACGGGAGAGGAAGTTGCAGCTTCAGGAATTGGAAGAGATTCGTTTGGACGCTTACAACAATGCAAGGCTTTACAAAGAAAGGACTAAACTTGTTCATGATAAACTTTGTCGGCAAAAACACTTCTTTGAAGGTCAAAAGGTGCTTCTTTTCGATTCCAAATTGAAATTTATGCCCGGTAAGTTAAAGTCTCGATGGACAGGACCATATTCGGTAGTAAGTATCTCTCCTCGTAGTGTTATTGAAATTAAAAATATAGAGACTAACAACACTTTTAAGGTGAATGGACAACGATTAAAACCATTTATTGACAGATTTGATGTCTCTACAGTGGAGGAAGTTCATTTGGCACATCCCACATACAAGGAGGAGTGAGACGAGAAGACAATGTCGAGCCAAAGACAATAAACAAAGGCGCTCAATGGGAGGCAACCCAATAGTTTTATTTTTTATTTTTATTTCTTTATTATTATTATTATTATTTTATTATTTATTTTCTTTTCTTTATTTTCCTTCTTTAAACTTGTTTTAGGAGTGATTTTCTTTCAAAAAAAAAAATCAAAAGCGGTTGCACTATAGGGCGTGCCCACGCCCTACCTCCTACCCACATTTGCCCACCTCATTTACGCGGACAGACATCATTTTCCTTTATGACGTGCCCACGCCATAATCACTTTTCACATCTATCCATATCACTCCCACTAGCAGACGTACTCCCATGATAGGGCGTGACCACACTCTATGTTCCGTCCACGTCTGGCCCTTCAACCATTAGACGGACAGAATCTCATTTCATTTAAGGCGTGCCCACACCTTAAGTTCGGCCTACTTCTGCAACATAAAAAAAAAAAAAAAAAGCCGAAAGACGAAGAGAAGGATTAACTTTACCTTGTCTGCTCTAACTTTCGACCTTTGTTTTCTAGGGTTTTCTTTCCTTTTTCGCCTTCGACGTTATCTCCGCTGCCGCCACCAATGGCCAAGAAGCAGATCCACCCTCACCACCACCGTCGTCGCTCTGGCCTCCGCCCACGTTGGCCTCAGGGACTGAAGAGTCAAGGTGCATCTCGCATCTCTCTCTCCTCCGATAGCGACGAATCGCCTTCATCGCCTCCCGCAAACCCTTCGCCTTCCACCTCTCAATCCCGTCCTCACTTACCCTCCAATCCACCTACGGGCCATCATGGATCTCCATCTTCATCTTCTTCGAGTGATCGCACTCCCCACTCACCTCCTATTGATCGCTCTCCGACTCCTGAAGTTCCTGAACCAGCAACAGCAGCCGCACCCCCCTCTTCCACTCCGAAAAGGCCTCGCATCCGTTCAAGGGTAGCGAGAGGAAAATCTGTTCTTCCCCCGCCGCGTACTCACCTTCGCGGCTGTCTGCGATTTCATTCTGCTGAAACGTGACAAAAGTACTCTGCTATTTCTGTTCGACGTATCATTCCTTGTAAATCCTTTCATTTTCCATCGTTGCAAGTACTGAATTTGCATGACTCCATTGCCCGATGTCTCTCTACTATTGGCTAGGAGCAATACTTGAATTGCACTTTCCCTGCCTTGCTTGAGCTAACTTATGAATTTTACACCACTTTTCGCTTTCACACACCTACGGATTTCACTGCCTACCCCAACTTAATTCACTTTCGCTTGATGAATCACTCATTTCATCTCTCCTTGACTGAATTTAACGTTGCCCTAGGATTCCTCAGTAAGGCTCACACCCAGTCCTCTGCATATCTGACTAGTTTCTGTGATTTCCCTCCCAATTGTAACTCTACTTACATGCGCATCTAGACTGAGCTGACTGTTGATCCTATTCCTTATCACCCTAGTCATTCAAAGGGTAACTATTTGAAGGATAATGCATTGCGACTCATTCATAGGGTCCTGGCCTTTAGTTTCTCTGGCCGCAAGGATAGCTCCGCCGTTTGCACAAAACCTGAACTTTTTTTCCTACGGTGCATGCACACCAACCAACGAGTTAATTTTGGGTATTGGGTAGCCTTTCAATTCCTATCTTGTGTGAATAAACCAAAGCGACCATTAATTTTGGGCTCCCTCATTACCCTTCTGGCCGTTAATTTGGGCGTGTTGGACTTGACTAATCATGATCTACATGAAGCATGCCCTATAGAATCGTTGGATTTAGATTGTTTAGTACGTATGGGTGTTTTATCGGTTTCAGATGGGCATTACACTTTTAACCCTCCAGGTGCACGCCCGAAGCATTTTTCTTGTCCTCCTGTAGGTTCTCCCATCCCTGAGGCAATCCTTCATCCCTCTGCAGTCCCCTTTTCCACACCCACACTTCAATCTATCGACGATCGTTTGTCTCGCATGGAAAACAACCTTATGGCATATTTCGAGTTCGTTGGCTTTCGTCTTCCGTTTCCACCTCCACCCTAAGGGAGTATTGTTCTATCTTGTCTTCTTGTTTGTTTCTTCATTTTTGCATGTTTTCTTGTTTTCTTTTGCTCTTTCTTTATTTCCGCATACATTGGGGACAATGTATGATTTTGGTGTGGGGGAGGTTAGCCATTCTTTTAGATTCATACATAGGAGCATTCTTTATAGGCTTTTTATATAAAAAAAAAGAAAAAATAAATCAGAAAAAATAAATAAAAATAAAAATTTCAAGTTCCCTCTGTTGATGTATGCTATTTGGGTGGCTGGAGATGTATGACAAATGGCTTGTATCAATGGTGTTTTTTGTGCTTGAGATGGCTGCTCATGTCTTTAATAGTTTTCTTTGAATGATGAACATGCAAGATTTGACATAAACCCTACTTAAAAAGTGAGATTTTGAGCCATAAACGAGCAAATTCATTTTTTGTGCTCGACGTTATTTTTCTTGATGAGTGATTATCACACTTGGATTGCACATTTTAGAACTTGCATTGTTATGCATTTCGAGACCACATATAGGATTTTATGCATTGAAATGATAAAGGCACTTAGGATTTACCGCATTTTGACTTTCTTAAAATCCATACCCTGATTTCATAAACCCTTAGTTACCCAATTTGAGCCTTTACCCTTTTTCTTCTTTAAAACCCACTCAATACAATACCTAGCCTTTGATTTTAGCCTTCATTTCAAACCCTTGTGTCAAAGGTATATATATTTAATTGCATGATTTTGGTTTTATGTTTACCTCAATAGGAAGATGATGATTAGAATTTTGATGTTGACATTTTCATGAAGATGATATATGTTCGAAAAAAAAAAGTGGTTGAGAAAAAAGAGGTGTTGTATTTTGATTGAAAATTCATTTACACTTCAGTCATAAAAAATTGAGAAAACATTTGATATTCTTGTATGTTGTTTGCTATTGTCTATTCATTTGAAGATCAAGAAGTCAATTTTGTTTGCTATTTGTTGAGACAAAGATCGATCAATGTTATAAAAAAATTATGTGGTTAGTTATATATGGCCTTTGGTATGATTTTAACCCTTGATATTCCCTTTTATCCTACCCCTAACCCTAGCCACGCTACAACCAAATGAAAGACCTTTAGATTGATGCATGAAATTCTAATTTTTTAAGTGGTAGAGATTTGATATATTTGCAAACATATGGTAATGTCAATTCCAATGTGTTGATTTGAGTGTTATTGAAATATTCTTCACCCTTTCGAGTGCATTAGAGTGACCCCTTAGAGAGAATTATCGAATCTTGTTGTTTTGATTTCATAAGTGACTGTTGGGATATATAGTGATTGTTTTAGTACGGAATACTGTGAAATATTTGCTGTTTTGATTATGCTTTCAGCTTAACTTTTAATAGTCATTATTGACTTGGGGACTTGAAAGAAAACAAGCAGGTTTTTAGTGTCCGATTTAGATGAGATAGGAATGCTTGAGGACAAGCATCATCTAGGTGTGGGAGAATTTGATAGGAACAAAATAAGTGTAATATTTGTAATTGATTTTTGTATTATTTTGAGAAAATATTACACTAATTGTGGTGATTGATGTGTTAGATTAATCAGACAAAAGGCGGGGAGAAATATGAAAAAAAAAGAGACTTAATTGGAGCAATTATGCAAGGATGAAAGAACAGACAGAAATGACTTTTCATTAGCACGTGGGCGCGCTGAATTCAAGGAGAAATATAAGACTTTTGAAGATTTTATTCTTCATTCCTAATATTTAGGAATGTGAAATTTTGAATCGTTGTAATTTTTTTATTTTATTTGAAGTTTTTAGGATTTTATTCTTTAAGATATTTCATTTAATTTTAGATAATATTATAGAGTAATTTTACTAAGGTAAAATTGTAGGAATTACTATTCCTTTAGGGTTCCAGCCGCCCACCCACTAGAGGAGATATTTAAGCTTTGTGTTCTGGACTTTTGGGGTGTGAACAGAAGCAGGAAAACAGCAGGTTGCTGCCTTCAGCCGGGAAGAAATTCTTGGTTCTTTTCTTCATTCCTTAGAAGCAACATTTATTTTTTTGTGAGTTTTCTTTCATTATATTTTTATTTTAATTTCTTTTCTAGTCAAAAGATTATTGAAATCTTGATAGATGATGATTGTCAGATCTAAATGATCTTATTTGCTTGATATTTGGGGGTATTTATTTAATCTCTATGCTTAGTGTTTATGATTGCTTTAAAATTGTTAAATAGAGGCTTATGTTTAATAACCCTAGAATAGTCTACTACCATTTAAAAATAGTAAATTTTGTGTATTTTTAATGGAGTGGTAATTGACATAATTTTATGACCTCGCAAGCGGTAGAATTTATATCAAGAGATTAGGTAATCTAATTTAAATAAATCCAAATTGGAATTTACTAATTAGAATTGGATCTCTCTAGATCGTAAGGCTGTTGGAACATTAAATCCAACGAAGGTATCTTGGGTTGTCTTTCGATTAGGGAAGTAATTAATGATGGTATCTTGATTACCGAAAAAGTACGTAGAGATTGGTCGTTTCGTGGTACTTAGTGACTATAACCAATTTATTCGCATAATATCGAGTAATTTTTGTATCGATAATCAATTAAACATATCAAGGTGGAAATAACTCCTTTGGTTAGATTTTATCTTAATTGATATCTTTTCCTTCAATTGATATTATCTCATCATTTTGTTTTAGTAAATTTTCAGTGATTTGTTTGTTTAGTTATTTTAGATTATTTCATCAAAACCCTTCATATTTTTTTTTTTAAATTTTAAATTTAAAATTTAATTAAAAAATTTAATACTCTTATTTATTAGACTGATTATCTATTGATCTGATCCAAAATATTTATATTTTAAAGTATCTCTCAAGTGGATTTACATATTTTGTGTTAAATTGAAATTGATTTTTATATCAATCTTATGTTCTAGTCGACATTAATTTGAGGAAGCGGTTGGTGGGACTCTGGGGGCAAGGGACCCTAATCACGAGGACCAAGAATATAAAAGCATAGCCTCCCTGTCTGTGAAGGGGGTGGCTTGCTTTTCTTCGCTGGTGGGCCATGTTAAAATTATTTAGGATGGTAGTGGGACTGGTCCACCGTAAGCGGGTACATGAAAATGGTCCTAAACCAACGTTTGACCGGTTCAATAAAAAAGATGTTAGAGACTTTTTAATCATGATCATATTTGATTCGGTATACAAATAAGAAAAATCATATTAAGAGATCTCCTCAAAAACAGATCAGATAACGAATTGATTTACATTAATTAAAATAAAAGCTCAAATACAGAACGATAGTTAAACAAAAATAAAAAAAATGAAAAGTTTAATTTTTGTTTTATATTGTTTTGATTTATGAATTGTTAATGCATTTGGAATAATGAATGAATAGTCAGACACTGTATTCTTTTAATCATATGTTTTAAGTTTGAACCCTAAGAATGATAAAAAAAAATTTGAAAAAATTTACTTTTAAAATGATTTTTATAATATTTGAATCGAATTAATCGAGTAAAATTTGAAAACAAAAAAAAAAAGATAGATACATTCATTAAGAGACGATAAGTAAGGGGTTGAGAGAGAATTTGGAAAGCCGAGTTGTCAATCCGTCTTGTAGAATGTAATCTCGTGAGAGAAGAGATAAAGTGAGAGGTTATGATCTATAGAAACTTCTCAACACTGTAGAGTGTTTTTTTATTTTTGAAACGTTTCTTATTTTCAAAAACCGTTCAACACTTTGAATTAGTTAATATTTATATAAAAATTTTTATATTTTCCATATTTATATAATTTTTTATGTTTAATAAATTATTAATTTATTTAATTATAATTATAATTTGTATATTTATATTATTTATTTTATAATTAATAATTATATATTTGATCATTTTAAATTTTTATTATAAAATATTACTATTTTATTATTTTTATAAAATAATTAAGATTTACATAAAAAATGTTATATTTTTTAAATTTATATATTTATCTATGTTTTTATTTTTTATATTTTTATAAAGTAAGGTTTTTCTATATCATTGTGTATTTGTTTTTATTTTCTGTTTTTGTTTTCATGCAACATAGGTGAGAAGAGAGGCAATGTTGCTTCAGCCCAAGATATTTCGTGATCCTTTTTAGGTTTTCTCTTGATTCCGTGCAGTCCCCCTGCATCTCTCTCTCTCTCTCTCACCCAAACCCATCCATCCATATCCTCTCTCACTCTCTCTCTCTCTCTCGAGAGTTAGGCCGGCATCTACCGCCCATCTGCAATAAAGTTGGGCCCTATTACCAAGTTAAAAGTCAGGACGAGAGGAGAGAGAGTGAATCAGGCCGGCATCTGCCGCCCATCTGCAATAAAGTTGGCCCCTATTACCAAGTCAAAAGTCGAACCAGGACTCGAAAGTAAAACCATTGTTGCTGCCTAGATTTTACCGACGCGAAGGAAGAAGGTACAAAATTATACAAAAAATAATAATAATAATTTATAAAAATATAAAAATTCAAAACGTGAGCAAACAAATATAAAAATTTTAATATAAATATTAATTATATTTTATAAATATAACAGAATAGATATTTTTATAATAAAAATTTAAAATAACAAATATATAAATATTAATTCTAAAATAAATAATATAAAAATAATTAAATATAATTAAATTAATAAATAATTTATTAAATATATAAAATTATAAATATAAAAAATTAAAGATTTTTAATATAAATTTAATTAATTTAGTATATTAAAACATTTTATAAATAAAAAATATTTAAAAAATAATATTCGGATGTCCTCGAAGGGACATTTAAAAAAATAATAATAATATTGACAACGTTTCGTTTCGTGCATCATGAATTGCCGTAGCTTTCATCATTAAAAATGTTGACTATCGATTTGAGAGTCGTCGATTTATTTCTTATAAAATGCAAATGGGAGGGTCTTCGTCTTGTATACTCTAGTAGTCCCCTAGTATGGCATTCACCAGAAAAGGAAGGGTCCAGCTCCAGGCCAGGAGTGAACCTTCAACAACTGTTCGCACGTCAACCTTAATCCACCATGTAAAACTCATTGTTGGTTGTTGGGTTAGGTTTGCGTGTGCCCACAAGTTTTCTTTCTTTTTCTTATTTTTTTAAAGAAAAACACACTCTTGAGATACTTTTTCTTATGAAATATCATAATTATGTGATTTATTTTTATTGATACGAGACTTTGTAATGAACACAATAGTTGGCGCAGTAATACATACTATCTTACCAAGGGTTTTGAGTTTGTCTTTGAAAACTTAATCTTACTTGAATTTAATTCAATTCGACTCGAATCAAATTTAATTGAATCTAATGTGATTATCTTATATCGATAATTAATGTTAAAAAAGTAACTTTCGTATCCTAAGCCTTCATTGTGTAAAAAAGATTTTAAAAAAAAAAATCTATTTACCCAATGATTTAAAGGTAATATGTTTATATTAGTTTTTCTTTAATTTATCTTAATTTTATTATTCACCCTTAAATAATTTGTGTTCATGTAATATTTACTAATACCTAAACATTAAAATAGAAAAACAAATTCAATGATTTCTAGTAAAACAAACAAAGTACTACGATCTTGATCTCTTTTTTTTTTTTTTTATTTCTTTTCCTTTTTTGCTTGGCAAAGGGAATGGGACAAAATTAAAATATGAGATATCTATTTTGTGTTATTTTCGAATTATTCGAATAACACTAAGAACCAAAACTCTTGATCGATCATATTTTGGTAATTTTCTTTTCTTTTTCACATATTAGGAGTTTAAACTCGAGACCTTTAATAAAAGATAGACAATGACGTTGAGTAATAATTCATCGACTTTTTTTCATTTTGTCCTTTAAAGTATTTACATTTATTTTCTTTCTCTGGTTTAAAGCAAAGGAGGCGGTGGGAGTTGACAACTTGAAAATACTAAAGTGAAAGCATTAGCTTTATTACGACCAAATGGCAAGAAATGGTTCGAAAAATGCATAGGAATAATGTAGAAAATGCCTAAGAAGAAAAGAGAACGCATGATTGAAGACCATTGATAAAGAAAAAAGAGGAATTTCATTTATTTGATTCTTCAAGATTTCATGGGGAAACTTCGATAAAGAATATAATAATGAGAGGTATACGCTTCTGTGATAAGAATATATTGTCATTTTTTGTTCCTATTTGCTAGTTTCATTATTAGAATATTGCATATTGTACACCAGCCATAGGAATATAATTCTAAAATGAGTCTCTCTGTTCAACCATGGATTCTTCAACAAAAATTAATTTTTTATTGTAGAAAATTATTGTAAAATGAGTCACTCCGTTAACTGTCTCGTTAAATCAGCACGCTATGCTCATGAAAATTTCATACATAGAATAAAATAATAAAATATAAAAATAAAGAGTAGTTAGAAAGTTCGCGAGAACAATTGGTCCTTTCGTACTCCTCTTTAGCAACTTGATTTATTTCTAACACTCTCCTTCAGAAACTTATACACCTCTCTTTTACCAATCGTCATCCCTAGTTGATCACACTAAATGGAGAAGCTAGCAAACCTCGATTGCTCAACGTGATTTAAGCTTACAGAATGCAAGATGATCACTCACTGTCAAGAACTTAACATTTGTGGATGAGTTCCAACTTCCTGGAACTCTCAAAAATAAAGAAGGCGAGAGAAAATGCATTGATCAAACAGTGAATGTTGTGAAAATTGTAATCGGTGACAATGGGTCATGGAGGACTTTCACAAGGAGAGAAAAAGTATAGTCTGGATTAGAATTGACATAATTCATGATCCGATTCTTCTCTTCCTCAACAAACTGACTTTAGGGTTCAGCTCAACTAGCGCATTCATGGTGATAAAGGTCTTATATATATAACTGCCAAGATCAAAAGTATTGTCATCAGGTTTGTCGAATTCAAATTACTAGATTGCTTAATCTTTTTTTCTTTTTTTTTTAATCTTGGACAAACTATATAAAATGGATTGCCATTGAATGTTTTTCTCTTCCTCTCCAAGTTTAGGCATTCGATTTCCAACATTGAGAACAGAGCAAAACTTCACTGTTTCCCTAAATGTTGTAATATGCCCAAGAGGGGCATTGTGGTAATTTGGGAATAATGGAGTAACTCCCATTATCCCCAATAACCACTCTATTAACCACTTATGTGGTAACTCCCCCAATAAAAAAGACCTCTTTCCTTCTGCGTGAAGTGACAAGAAAAGTAACCATGTGAGGAGATGGCTAGGTTTTCAGCACTTCTCTAAAGAGAGAAAATAGAGAGAGGGATGGAGATTTTCGCGTAGGAAAATCTCCCAACGTCAAACGATTCACCGGACATGAGGATTGCGGCGTTGTGATGCTGTGGTGGTGATTCGACTAACCTCGTGATCACCATCCGACCGTGCGATCCGTTCGAGGGACATCGCGACACGGTGGATTTTGGAGACCGCCCAATAGAGGTATTTATCCCGAAAATTCCGATCCATTTAATTCTGGCTTCCGCATGCGTGATTAAATCCAACATTGGTATCAGAGCGGTCGTTGGATTTAATTTAAAATAATTTTCGGAATTGTTTTTGGGATTTTAAAATTTTGGGGTCCGGATCACGGATGAATTTCATGAATCCGAGAACACCGTAGGAATACCCATGGCCCAAGGATTACAAATATATTTTTTGTTTAATTTTCGGAGCATGTTTGGGCCATGAAATGTCCGGTCGAAATTTGCGACCGTACGGACATAAAAACCTTAGATCTATGGCTTTAGAGGGCGGATCGATGCATGAAAATGATATAAATGAGTTCTTTGCATCTAGATCTACGGTTTTATATATTATATAGTGTGATTTGGATGTCGGAAACCGGGATTTCCGAATGGCCGCGGAGGGCCGCGACTGGGGTGGTTGAGTCCCACCATTTTTGGGCTTGAATCCTCCTAAAATCGAGTGTAGGATGTTTGGAGGATGCCCACAAATTTTTTCCAGTCGAAAAATGCAAGAAAAAACAGCCGGAATTGAGTTTTCCAGAAAACGGGTCGAAAAACCCGTCGCAGGACCCGTCGGGCGAAGAAGAACCGGCCCAGACCCGCGGGCGCGTGACACACACGCGCCAGAAGACGCGTCTGACTGGCGCGTGTAGTACACGCGCCACACAGGCGCGTGAACAGGCTGGGGTCAGCGGTCGGGTCGGACTCTGACCCGGACCGACCCGCCACCGACCCGACCGGGGTAGGGTCGGACCGTTGACCGGGGTCAACGGGTCAACCCTGACCCGTTGACCAACCCGGTCAAAACCCGGCTCAACGCGGCTCAGCGCGTGACAGCGCGTGAGCCGCGCGCCGCGACTGGGCGCGCGTGAGCCGAGCCGGCCCTGGCGCGTGGCGGCGCGTCAGAGCCGCGCCGCGCGTCTGGCGCGTGAGCCAGACTGCTGCCAGCGCGTGGATGCGCGTGGCAGCGCGTGGAGGCTCACCGCCGGCGCGTGTGGGCCCCGGGTGGCGCGTGAGAACGCTTAAAATTGAATTTTTTCAATTTTTGGGAGTCCTAAATCCATAAATGTGATTTTTTGTGGGTTTTTGTGTGCCGAATCACAATCCAAATGGTAAAATGCGATTCCAAGTTGTGGTGTATGGTGTCCGTTGACTCATACGCTCGCTTTGGGGTCGTACTCAAGTCATTTTGGTCTTGATGATTCGTAGGGCGTACAAAAATGTGATAATAAGCATTTCCAAGTCACAAATGTCTTTCTTAATGCGTTGAGAACTGTCGTATTAAATTTTTTGTAAATTTTTGCAAGGAGAGTAAACTGAATGATATTAAAATGGGCCCCAGGGTGGGTACCGCGCCTCAGAATATACGAGATAAAGAGATCTATCGTGTATGGGACAAATGATTTGCCAAGTTAGGGCAACGCTTAACAGTGGCATACACGATGACTTAGTCTCGTTTTTCGAGTCATATTCTATGAACATGTCGGTTCGACTCGTCCCAAAAGAGCATAGTGTTGCTCTCTTCGGCTCCTATGTGAGGATGCAGAAGAAAAGGGTTAATCATACAATGAAACAAATGTCGAGTATGATACCGAGTTAATATATACGGACGAGTAAATTTCAGATGAAATTCAGGTACTGGATGTGATCCAGTTTTTTACCTGATTCATGGGAAACCGTGAAATCCTATCTCACATTTGACGAAAGTATTCGTACTTTCGTTGACGTGAATACATATTGTGAGCTCGATGAGGAGCACCTAGAGGCGAGTAGGCCACACTCGAGTCATGCTTATTCAGAGGAGTCAAGTAAGGACTTCCCCGGCGCTAAGCCTAGCGAACGTGACTCGAGATCTAGGTAATAAAAATCATCCGAGAAAACCGACAATGAGGTACAATAATGCAAGAAGAAGGAATTTGATTAGACCAAAGTAAATTGCTACGTTTGAGGTAGATTTGGTCATTTCGCTCGTGAGTGTGACGAGCTGAAATTAATATTCTTCTTCTTTACGTGGTTTGAGATTTGTCTCATTCACTATAATGCTCACTAATTTCTCTCCTTTGAAATCAGGAGCAACCGACCACGTAACTCGAGATAGGAGTGCGTAAATATAGTTCCGTCAGGTAAATCCTTAAGCATGGAGGATTTACGTAAAGGACAGAGCATTTGTCGTTGTCAGAGGGAACGACACTTGCTATGACGTCCTCAATGTTGTAGGCATTTGACGGATCTACAAATTTGTACCTTGTCTAAAATTGACTACGATATGCGTGAAATTATTCCCTTGTTTTTAATACGACAATTTTCTGAATTATTCTGGTTTTAATCCATGATGGAATGTATGCACTGGGTGTTACTCCTTCTAATGGTTTCTTGTCATTCTACTATTGTCTTTACATTTGATTGCGTAGATGATAATGTAAATGAATGACATAGTAGACTTAGACACATGGGGTAAGAAATGATGAATCGGTTAGTAGCGAGAGGTTTATTGGACCCGCTAACCAGATTCGAGTTACCCGTATGTGAGTTTTACCTAGCCAGTAAAATGACGAGAAAACCATTTGGCGATGCAATGAGAGCTGGGACTCCATTGCAGTTAACTTTTGTGCCTTCCTTCTTTTTATTGTGGTCTCATGAGCATGAGAGCCGGAAATGGAGTTGTGTAGATAATTATAGATGCTTACGTGCGTTTCGGTTCATCTATCTGATCTCGCACAAGTCTGAGGCATTAGACTGCTTCAGGAGGTTCATAGGCGAGATTGAGAATCGGTTAGATTTGAGAGTACAGACTCTCAAAACCGAGCGAGGACGCAAGTATTCGTCTAAAATACACATGGGGCTCTGTTTCGAGAAAAGTATTACGAGTCTACTGACTATTAGTCAGTTCCCCATTTGAGCTTTGGACAGGGAGGCAGCCTGACCTTAGCCACTTGAGGTTATGGGGTTGTGCCACGATTTCTCGCATTCACACGGTGAGTTAGGCCCGCGAGAAAATATGTGTTCTTAGGCAAACACGAACGGCACTATAATCAAGATTGAGTCTCGTAATACTATATATCTTGAGAATGATTTCCCTAAGAGAGGTGAAATCAATTAGGACCTTACCCTTTATGCGATGGATTAGCCTAGTGGCTCGGGGAGCCCAGCGGCGGGATACAAGAATCCACTACGGATCTTGATCTCAGTGGGAGCGATCCATCAAGAGGTAAAGATTTTTCTCTCCTCCTAAGAGTGTCGAGAATGCGTATTTAAACGTTGTTTTCTCGATTGAGGGTGAGACCCTCATTGCGACTCTAGAGGATAATGAAAAATCTAAAACGGTCCAAAAGGCTCTCGAGGGTTTTGCAAAAGATGCAACAATACCGTTTATTGAAGGCCATAAATGAAAAGAAAGAATTGATGAAAATCAACGGGGTCTGGGATCTAGTTGATTAGCCTAAGGGCGGAAGGACTATTGGGAACAAGTAGGTTCTCAAAGTCAAGATAAAGGTTAATGGATTGATGAAGAGATAAAGAACCAGTCTAGTAACCAAGGGTTATACTTAGACTAAGGGGTGGACTATCGAGGAATCATAGTCCAATTTATCTCGATCCGTTTATCTTTCAGCGATTGTCACGAACATGGATCAGGAGTCACATCACAAGGACGTAAAGACCGCTTTCGTAGTGGAAGTCTAGATGAGGCGATCTACATGGAGCATCCCTTTTGGGTTCGTTCTAGTAGATCAGGTGTATAAGGTCTATTGATTTTAGAAATCATAATACGACCTTAAGCCATCATCTAGAAAGCGGCGCTTGGGATTTCACGAGAAGGTGATATCTTATGGTTTTGTAATGATCGAGTAGGATCATTGCATATATCTGATACGTCCCGATGACTCCTTTATGAGGATGTTCTCATATGTAGGTGACATACTGTTGGCTGGGAACAACAGAAAGTATCTAATGACCATTGTAACATGGTTATGAGGTTTTAGTTCATTCTCAGATTTTGGATCCATAGGGATCGTTTGAGAATGGTGTTGACTCTTTAACAAGAGTTTTACATCAGGTAAATTCTTAAGCATTTCGAGAATAACGAACACAACCTAAAAGATACTCTAATCGCTAAAGATAAAAAGACCTGAATCTTGACACATGCCCTAGAATTTATAAAGAAATAAGGGAGATGAGCAGAATCCCTTATTCCAGTGCAAAATACATTTCTAGTGTGTGCGATGAGGTATACACGTGTGATATACAATTTGATGTATGCGATGAGACATACATGACCAGATGTTTATTTAGCAGTCGATCTGGTGAGTAGGTATTAATAGAATCCTGGAAGGGATCACTGTAAAGCAGTGAAAAAGGATTCTGAAATATCTCATTTGAACTGCGGACCTCTCCATGTGTTACGGAAGAGGTGATTTGCATTTTGTGGTCGAGATTTAGATACTGACTGGGAGTAGTGATCTGAATAAACGCAAAAAGTTTTATCTTCTTAGAGCAGTAAGAAGAAAATATGTATATCTCTATTTACGATAGAGACTGAGCTAGTAGTATGCTCAATTGCAGTTCATGAGAATGGTTGGCTTCAGAAATTTTCTGGAAGACTTAGAGGTTGTGACAGATAGTGGGAGGTCAGTGATGATTATTGTGATAATCAGACCGACATTGTCAACAAATGAGACCCTAAGTATAATAGTAAAGCCACATTAATACCGAAGACCACTATGAGAGATATTACCGAGAAGGGTATTGTGACATCTAAGTACACCTTGAAATACAACATGAGAGCTGATCTCTTCAGAAAACCCGTTGTGAGAGATTCCTTTGTGAGATAAGGAATCATTGGGTTTAGTGTACTTTAACATTTCTCTTTATATACTGTTTTAGATGCTTATTTTAATATATGACATGTATGCATTATTGAGTCACATATTTATTTCATGCATCATTTGTTGTCATATATTATGATCTTGTGATAAAAGATGTGTCAGGCAGGCGTGGTTGACTCTCTCACACGAGTGACCACCTCCGACTCTGAGTGAGCGGAGATGAGACGGATTCTAGTTGTAAGAGGCTTTGAGAGTAGCCCTACTAGAACATAAGTCGCCCTGATATGTGTTCAGGATGAGGTCATATGCGATATGACCGGCATGGAAATACCCACATCCATGTTGCCTGTAAGTAGCCAGGTTTGAGATCTCAGATATCACCTGCGATTTGTGATATTGTCTCTGAGTTGCTCTCTCTGAGATCTCTGGGTAAAGTCTTATGTGTAGACTGAGTCCCGTACCTGTACAGTGTTAGAGAAATCTGACATATGCCCTTTGAGAGATGGGGGAATAACATTGTGGCACGTGTTTCATACCACGTGTGATGAGACGACCATGGGATAGTGGGAGCTATTATTTGAGACGATAGTTTGATCTTGATCCCCGTTCCCACTGTGTGAGACCTGAGATCCATTGGGTGGGATCTCTTATGCCCTTATTACTTTCGACTGTCTCTAGAAGTATTGGTTCAGTGTTGCTACTTTAGTCTGTTTACCTATGGCCCGGAAGATAAATTGAGGTCTAAGGGGCAGGTCTAGGAAAGCAGCTGAATTGAGACCGATAGATTCGAGTTTGGGAAAAGGAATGCCAATAGACATTACATCATTGTCATATATTCATAGGTCGACCTATTATGTTAATCCATGTTGGGATTCAAACATAATAATGAATACATAGTCGAGCAAATTGATTGGGGATCACTTTCGATGAGGAAAGTGGCTCGATAGATGTAAATGCATTGAGTCTGGGGTATAGCGAGTTATTTTTATACTAACGGTGACTACTCGATCATCCTAACAGGTGTATCGAGAAGTCTTTGCTTGCAGGTATACTCGCCGGTCGCACGACGCCCAATCCAGTATGAAAGTCCAGTAGGGTGATGTGATAGATCGCATGAGTTACGATCTTGTGATTGACGGAAATGAAATGCCCTCATGTGCAAGTGGGAGATGTTGTAATATGCCCAAGAGGGGCATTGTGGTAATTTGGGAATAATGGGGTAACTCCCATTATCCCCAATAACCACTCTATTAACCACTTATGTGGTAACTCCCCCAATAAAAAAGACCTCTTTCCTTCTGCGTGAAGTGACAAGAAAAGTAACCATGTGAGGAGATGGCTAAGTTTTCAGCACTTCTCTAAAGAGAGAAAATAGAGAGAGGGATGGAGATTTTCGCGTAGGAAAATCTCCCAACGTCAAACGATTCACCGGACATGAGGATTGCGGCGTTGTGATGCTGTGGTGGTGATTCGACTAACCTCGTGATCACTATCCGACCGTGCGATCCGTTCGAGGGACATCGCGACACGGTGGATTTTGGAGACCGCCCAATAGAGGTATTTATCCCGAAAATTCTGATCCATTTAATTCTCGCTTCCGCATGCGTGATTAAATCTAACACTAAATTACGAGCCGGAAGAATCAGTTGGGAGCAAAAAACCTGGTAGAATTCACCAAATCGATGCAATTGATGAAGTAGAGTCAAAATTAGAATTAGGAAAAAGGAAATAAGCATAGGTGCAAAATGTGGAAAAAAAAATAATAAAGACAAGGAAGGAAAAGGTAGTTGTTTTATTTTTTATTTTTGGTATTTTATTTTACATGTAGAATTTGCAAGCTATCGTGTGAGTCCCGCACGCGGACAATTCGCCAAAATTGTGAACTACCGGAGGCCTTTTGCCTGTTCACAAAAAACGGGGGCACAAATGGCAAATCTTACAAACTATAAGGGTAAGTTGCAATTTTTCCTTTATAAATAACATAAATATATATTATATATTTTTTTTCCTTTCATTCTTTCTCGGCAGCTTCGCAAGAGTAGTTGTGGGTTGGCGTGGGATAGTGCGCGTGGCATTGGCTTTGTCATCAGAATATAACATCAGATAATAGTAATGCTACTGTCATTGGTGCTAACGCTATTGTCAATGGTCACCTCGTGAGTGACATCACCTCAAGGAATCATCGTGACATCACCACCAATCCAACGGCTGATAAGGACCCTCTTTATTGCTCCTTGTCACACCACCACAGGAACCCACAAAAAAAAGGGTAAAATCACTTTAAGGAACGAGAGAGAGAGAGAGAGAGAGACAGCAATTCATGCGATTCGCAAAATTCCAACGGTTTCCTTTCCGGTGACGGAGAAACTGAACGGCGTTAGGATAATGGAGAGAGTCCAGCCGGAGAAGAGGAAGAGAGCGGACAACAGCGGCGATATACGCAGGACGAAGCCCAAAGACGGCATCGACGGAGGTTTGAAATCACAGGCTTCGGCGGCGGAAGGGCGGCCTCCGCCTTCGGAAGAGGAGGTGGAGGAATTCTTCGCGATTCTCCGGAGGATAAACGTGGCTGTCAGGTACTTGAAGAGGACAGGCCAGGGATTGCCGGAGATTGAAGGCGGCGAACGGCAAACGACGGCGGAGGTGGTAAAGTTGGACGAGGAGGAGGAAGAAATCGCTGGCGTTAGGATTCCAGAGAAAAAGGTTAACGGCGCTTTCGATTTGAATTGTCTGCCGGATGCTGAGAGTTGTAAGAGCGAATGAACTTTTTTAGATCCTTTCATCTGGGGGTGATGTGCCACACATGGCGTAAGTTATACGGCGTAGGTGTTGAATTACTGCGTATATTAGTAGCTTTGATCGTAATAGATGCTAACATAAACCGGTTTCCTCCTCCGGCAACTTCTTTTGTTCCTTTGTTGTGTTTTTTGATGTTTTTTTTTCCCTTGACTGTAATTCATAGCATCATTTGTAACAAAGTGATATTATTATGTAATTAATAAATAAAATTAATACTAAAATATTTGAATTTGGCTAATTTTGCTTCTCTTTTTATATTTGAGAAAAAAATATGTATATTTAAATTTAATTTAATTTTTATATATTTTAAAATTATGTGATTTTGCTTCTTTTACCAAATTATTATATTTAAATTATTAAAACAAGGATAGTTAAAATATATTTAGTAAGTAAAATACCAAATAATAATATTTAAATTATTTAATGATTATAAACTTCATATTTAAAAATTCAAAGATGAAAGATTTATCTCTCTCTCTCTCTCTCTCTCTCTCTCTCTCTCTCTCTCTCTCTCTCTCTCTCTCTCTCTCTCTCTCTCTCTCCTCTCAAAACCCATTTCAACTCTTTTAAAGAGTTTGGAAGCATAGTCTTCCCCTTCCATTTTTTTTGTCTATATGAATTCAGTTTTTATTTTTCTTTTTTCAGGTAGGGCTTGTATCAATTCTTCTTTTTTTTTTTTTTTTTATTGGGCCGGTAAGAATTCATATTTTGAGTGGTCCATCTTCATCACTAGGACTATTAATAATCTCGCAATGTTTGTTTTAATTTTTTTTAATTATATAAAAAATAACACAAAAGTTAACGTAAACCTAAGCAAAAGCATTTTCCCACTCGGGTGTTCTACAAGGACACAATCAAAGGAAAGGCTAATTATTTTTATGAATTAGGGGCCGGGGGAGGGCGGGGGGGGGGGGGGAAAGGAAAATTGTAGGTCTAAATATATCGAAATAAATTGTTACGTAAACATTTAATATATTTGATCTATAAACATTATTATAGATAAAAAAAATTACATGAATGATTAACATTATTAGAAGAATGCGGATGTGACTCTTTAGTCGACGATGGCCTTCATAACTCATTTTGTCCACAAACGATTTTTCTACACACTGGGCCTAGACATGTTGCCCCCATTTGGTACATGCTATTGTCAAGTTGACATTTCCTCTCCCAAGATACCAAATTGCTCCCCAGTTCAAGAAATTTCAAGTAGTCCGATCTCAAAATCTCTGTCCCTTTCCAAATTGAGAGGGGTAATTGTTGTAATCTAAAGGAATGGTATCATATCCCAAATGGCCATTTTGATCATGAAAATCTTATTAGTTAAGCTAACGAGTAAAAAGTTAATAAATTTATTTATTTTTCTTATCGATTTTGATTGGATTTATCTGATACTTTAATTGTTATAAATAGAAATTTAATCTCTAAATTGATTAAATATTTTATTTTAAAAATAAAAAATAAATTGATGAATGTGAAAATTTAAAAATTAAAATGAAGGAGCTTAACTTAAATTTTATCAATTAATGATCAACAATGCTAATTTTTGGTTCCCACGGAAGAAGCACCTGTTATGGGTTCGAGGCTTCTCTGTCTTTCCTGGACAAGCACCTATTCATAGAGCTTAGAGCTGAACTGATGGGACATATACTATAAAAATAAATTAGTTACAGAGTTCTCTCATTCCAACAAAGCAAGCCCAGATAGCTCAAATGACTCTTCAAATATTTTTTAGTTAGTTAGTTTCTTTAAATAGTTAGTTAGTTCATCAAGTTAGTTAAAACTAATTCAATTAATTTTTGTTCAGTTTATTAAAGATAACCTCCCGATTAGCAAAACTTGTATAAATACTCAATTTCTATTGAAGGAAAATAGAAGAAATAGAGAGAGCAGTAAACTTCTCTCTGTACTTCATTTTCAGAATGCTTAGATTCTCCATGTTTGAGTAATTCGTACATGGTATGAGAGCTTTCTCTTTCTTGCTTTGGTATTTCACTCAAATGGCTAGCAATCGTAGACAGGGAGATCATGAGATGCAGCTCACAAATGATGATCCTTTATTCCTTCAGGGATCAGATCATCCAGGTATGCTATTGGTAACAACACCCTTAACTAAGAACAATTACTTGTTCTGGAGTCGTTCCATGACAACAAACTTAGGAGCTAAGGCAAAACTTGGATTCATTGACGGTACATGTTCAATGCCAGGTGAAGCATCTCCTCTCTTGGAACAATGGAGAAAGGTGGATTGCATGGTGGTTTCTTGGATCCTGAATTCAATTTCAAAGGAAATTGTGGATGCTTTTCTCTTCACAACAAATGCAAAGGAATTATGGGAAGAATTGGCAGAAAGGTATGGGACTTGTAATGGTCCTCTACTATATCAATTGTAAAGAGAAATAGCTTCAATAAACCAAGGAAATTGATCTATTGTTCAATATTTCACTAAGCTCAAACGACTATGGGATGAGATGAATCACCTGCAACCAACACCAGAGTGTCATTGTGGAGCTGCTAAGGATATGCAAGAGATAAATGCAAATACCAATCTGATGCAATTTCTGATGGGATTGAATGAGTGCTATGATGTGGTTAAAAATCAGATTCTGGTAATAGAACATCTATCTACTGTCAGCAAAGCATACTCGATAGTGCTAAGAGTTGAAAGACAAAAACAGGTGCAGACAACCTTCATGGATACTGTTGATAATGGAGCTATGTTGGCTAAAACTGGTTATGCACAAAAGAGATCAGGTTTTGGAAAAGGAACCACTGAAAAGAAGAAATATGATTTAAAATGTAACTTTTGCAGTTCAACAGGACATACCAGAGAAACTTGCTTCAAATTGCATGGATATCCGGATTGGTGGAAAAAACTTAAGGAGCAGAAAGGAACAATTAAACCAAGGAATATAGCAAAAGCAGCTGATTCTCCATTTGAGGAAGAAAAAGCAGATGAGAAGGACTGGCACTCTTCAATGACAGAACTAATTCAAAAGGAACTCAAAAAATACATGAAATGAGAGATGCAAAATCATGAGAAGGAACTCATCAACTTTGCTCATTTTGATGATTTTGCAAGTATGAACACTAATTGTTTCTCAGCATTTGATAATCTAAAGTCAAACTCTTGGATAATTGACACAGGAGCCAACAACCATATGTGCACAAACCTAAAACAACTTTCACAACCCAAACCAATAACTTGCTTCACTCCCATATATTTACCAGATGGATCTATTAAGACTGTTTATAACATTGGAAATGCATATCTAAAAGGAAATCTTGTTCTGACTGGATACCTTTATGTCCCAACCTTCAGGTTTAACCTTCTTTCAGTACAAAAACTAGCAGAAACTAGCAAAATTTATTTCTTGTTCTCAGCTCACTTTTGTCTCTTACAGGAGCAGGTGACTAAAAGGGTGCTAGCAGTAGGTAAAGTAGTCCAGAGACTTTATATCTTAGATGAAAGCTCATTCGATCCTAGAATTGTATCAGCAAAAGTTCATAATCCTTTTGTATTGACTCCTAGTATTACAAATAATGTGACCCAATCAGTTGCTTCCTTATGGCACCGCAAATTAGGCCATCCTTGTAGCTCTGCAATGCATCATTTGAACTTGAATTTCCAATATGAAATAAATGGTAACTACAATTGTGACATCTGTCATCTAGCCAAACAATGCAGGCTACCTTTTCAATCTAGTATCTCGAAAAGCTTTGCATGCTTTGAATTGATTCATGTTGACATCTGGGGACCTTACAATCAACATACAATTTCAGGTGCAAATTACTTTCTCTCACAATTATTGATGACTTTTCTAGATGCACTTGAACATTCCTAATGAAATTCAAGTCTCAAACCATTTCCATTTTTGATTCCTTTCTCAGAATGGTCAAAAATCAATACAAAAAATCTATTAAGACAATTAGAACAGATAATGGTCAAGAATTTGTTGGTATTGAATGTCAGAGTTTGCTATCAAAGTCAGGAATTCTCCATCAAAGAACCTGTATTAATACTCCACAACAAAATAGAATAGTGGAATGTAAACACAGGCATATTTTACAAATGGCAAGAGCTCTTATGTTTCAATTAAATCTACCCAAACACTTTTGGGGAGACTCCATTCTAACAGCAACCTATCTCATAAATAGAACTCCTACTCCAACCTTGAAATGGAAAACTCCTTATGAAATGTTGCATAAAAGGTCACCTAAATTAGATCATCTAGAGGTCTTTGGCTGTCTATATTTTGCATCCAACACCTCACCATATAAAGATAAGTTTGCAAAAAGGGCACATAAAGCAATCTTCATAGGTTATCCAATGGGACAAAAGGCATATAAAGTGTACGACATTTCAAGTCATAAAGTTATGATTTCCAAAGATGTTGTGTTCTATGAAGATCAATTTCCTTATTAAGAAGATCCTCTGGTAATATTACCTACCCCTTTACCTTGTATTGATCAGAACTTCACTGAAGAGAAATTACTTTTTGAGCCTGAACTTTTCAGACCTTTAATAATCCCTACTGTAGTTAAAAACAAAGTAATACCACAGCCTGATGTTTCTCAACAATCAATTCCTCCAAGAAGGAGTAATAGACAGACAAACACTCCAATATGGATGCAAGATTTTGTCTCAAACAATGTGAACTTACCCTCAAAAGGAAACTGACATTCCTTCCCATATACACCACAGACATATCCTTATATCATCTCTCCTAATTTCTCTAATGCACATATGTCTTTTTTGGCTAACCTGTCTATTGTCAAAGAACCAAATACTTATCAACAAGCAAAGAAATAACCTGAATGGGTGGAAGCCATGAAGCAAGAATTACAAGCCTTAGAAAAAAATGATGCATGGGAACTTACTGATCTGCCTGAAGGAAAGAAGACCAATGGATGCGAGTGGGTGTATAAGGTAAAGTGTAAACCAGATGGCACATTGAAAAAGTACAAGGCCTGGCTTGTTGCAAAGGGATATAATCAGATTGAAGGCATAGATTATGTTGATTCCTTCTCACCAGTTGCAAAACTGGTCACTGTCAGAATTTTTTTAACAATTGCAAAAGCTAAAGCTTGGCCCTTATATCAATTAGATATTAATAATGCATTCCTCCATGGTTACTTAGATGAAGAGATCTACATGACACCACCTGAAGGATATGACAAAGCAAAGTCTCAGCAAGTCTGTAAGTTAAAAAGATCCTTATATGGATTGAAGTAAGCAAGCCGACAATAGAATCTAGAGTTCACTACTCAACCGAATTCATGTGGTTGTAGACAATCAGCACATGATCATTGTCTCTTCATCAAGAAGACTCCCTCAGCTTTTTTGGCTTTACTGGTGCATGTTGATGATGTGATCATTACTAGTTCTTCAATTACTGAAATAGAGGATGTTAAGAACTTTCTCAATGCCAAATTCACAATCAAGGACTTGGGTGAGGCCAAATATTTTTTGGGAATTGAAATAGCTTGTTCTACTGATGCCATTTATTTGAGCCAAAGAAAGTATGTTCTTGACATACTAAAAGATGCAGGATTACTGGGCTGCAAGACTGCAATCACTCCATTTCCAAAAGGTTACAAGTTTGACAGCACTTCTAGTCCCTTACTTTTTGAACCAGATCTTTTTAAAAGGATCATAGGACGTCTATTATATCTGGGATTCACTAGACCTGACATCAGTAATGTTGTACAACAACTGAGTAAATTTATGCAAAATCCTACTCAGAATCATTGGACAACTGCAATGACAGTCCTCCGTTATCTAAAAAGGTCTCCTTCACTGAGATTGTTTCTTTCTGCTCAAAATGATCTCAACATTAAAGCATACTGTGATGTTGATTGGGTTCTTGTCATACTACACGTAGATCACTCACAGGATATTGTATTTTCTTAGGTCCTTCTCTTGTCTCCCGAAAAACAAAGAAGCAAGCAACAGTCTCAAGATCATCCGCTGAAGCTGAATATAGAAGTATGGCAAACACTGTCTGTGAGCTACAATGGATAACATATATCCTTCAGGATTTCAATATTCCTCTTAGAATTCCTATAGAACTTTTCTATGACAATCATGCGGCGATACATATAACTGAAAATCCTATTTTTCATGAACGAACTAAACATCTTGAAATTGACTGCCATGTGGTCCGAGACAAGTACAAGCAGGGCTTCATTAAACCATTCCATGTCTCCTCCCAACAACAACTTGCAGATGTATTTACCAAAACTCTTTCAGTACCAGCTTTCTCTTCCATACTTTCCAAGTTGGGATTGATTGATCCACACCAATCTCTAACTTGAGAGGGGGATATAAAAATAAATTAGTTACAGAGTTCTCTCATCCCAGCAAAGCAAGCCCAGATAGCTCAAGTGACTCTTCAAGTATTTTTTAGTTAGTTAGTTTCCTTAGATAGTTAGTTATTTGATCAAGTTAGTTAGAACTAATTCAGTTAATTTTTGTTCAGTTTGTTAAAGATAACCTCCCAGTTAGCAAAACTTGTATAAATACTCAATTTCTATTTAAGGAAGATAGAAGAAATAGAGAGAGCAATAAACTTCTCTCTGTGCTTTATTTTTAGAATGCTTAGATTCTCCATGTTTGAGTAATTCGTACATATACTATGGCATGTTATTTATGTGGCAAGCTGGATAGAAAGTTGGCATTTGAATCTGATTCTCAGGTTGCTATTGCAAAGTTGAAAAATGTTCTATTGGATTTGACTGTAGATTGTGCTATGATTCTCTCATGTCAAGGACTCTTAACTCGTCACTAGAAGCGTGTCGTCCTTTCCTCGAGATAGATGTGTACGCTGATAAAATGGTTAAACTAGCATCCTTCTTGGCTTTGGATTACAGGTTTTCTCGTTTCCCCTACGTCATTGTTTCAGTAGTCATCCTTTGATCTGAGTTGAATTGTTCAGCCGCATTTTGTTGTGTAGTGTCATGACCTGACCAAGAGGAATGAGAATTCAATGGATAAATCCGTTAACTTCAAATGGTTCAAAAAACAGAGTAAGCAGAAAGCAAAGAAGGTCGAAATTATTCTTCCAATGAAGGGATAGGAAAGAGTCGACTATGGATGCCATTCAAGAGTATGAGAGTGGGCAACGATAATCAACAAGATATTGAGAGAAATGGAAGAGAGAGAGAGAGAGAGAGAGAGAGAGAGAGAAAGAGAGAGAGAGAGAGAGAAAGGGGATAGAAGATAGAAACAATGGGCAACAATCATTATCTTGTACCAACGGTCAGTTGATTTAATGATATGTGACGTTATATCTCTTAACAAATATCCCGAATTTGACTTGCGATTTAGACCACTACAAGTCCCAAATCGTATTAGTCGAAATATAGTTTCGGATATCAATTGGTATAGTATAAAAAAAAATCATTACCTTCCTTTATTCCATCCATTCCTTTATATAAATTGATTGTTATGTTGTTCAACTAACCTAACTATTCCAACTAATCACCTATTACAGTTGGAGCTAACTAACTAATTCTTTGAAACAGTTTGGGTTGTTAGAGATTAGCCATTACATTTTAAATTGCTTAAGCTGCTTTCTGTTAGTTATTACAATTTCCTCTTCCTTTAAAGATCATCTTGTCCTCAAGATCGAAAGTTTGGAACCTGCGCCTAATGAAACTCATATCTTTCGAGGTGGACTCTTATGGACTGAGATTTATCCACCGGATTAGTTATTGGGTGACTAGTATGTTATTCCTCAAAATAACTTGTCTTCTTAAGATTGCTTCTAGTTTTAACTTGATTGCTTGTCAGGCCCCACCAAAGGCAAGCTAAGCATAGTTACCTGAGTGGTTCCAATCTCTTCTTGAGTAGTGAAACATGGAAGAATGAATGGATTTTTGACCCTTGTGGTAATTGTAGATGATAGGCCACCTTTCCCATTTTAGAGGACAACTTCAATTGTCTTCTAACTTCTACAAACTATTACTTATAATGTAAGACCGACTCTGTGATGCCGTATTTTTGTACGAAAAATTTTATTTATTTATATTGATTTTTGATTTTAGGGTATTTAAATTGAATTTTTGGTATATTTAAATTATTGTTGTATCCGTGAAAATTAGGATAAAATGAATATATATAATAATAATAATAATAATAATGATCAGAGTAAAAAAAAAAAAAAAGAACCAGTGGAGTGCTGCATTTTGAGGAAAACGCAGCACCCCCTTCAAAAATTGGATTAGGGCTTTTAGCCCTAATCCCTTTTTTTTTTTCTCTCTCTCTCTCTCCGCCTTTTCTCCTCCACCGTTGCTCTCTCCCTCCGCCGCTACTTCCTCCCTGCGACTGCAGCTCCTCCGCCGCAACGCGATCCTCCCAGCGTGAGCCCAGCGCACGATCTCCGGCGAGCAGCGCCTTCCTCCTTTGCACAAGTGCAAGCGCCCCTGCGTGATCCCTATACAAGCGTGAGTGCGCTCTAGCGCGACCCTCTGCGCAAGCACAGTGCACACAGCGCGTGACCCGCTGCACGAGCGAGCACGCCTCACAGCACGCTCTAGTCCACGAGCACTCCGGCCAACGAGCGCGAGCCCTAGACCGTGAGCGCTCTAGCCCGCGAGCACGAGCCCTAGCCAGTGAGCGCTCCAGCATACAAGCACTCCAGCTCACAAGCGCGAGCCCCAGCCCGTGAGCGCTCCAGCATACAAGCGCCCCAGCATGCGAGCGCGAGCCCCAGCCCGCGAGCGTGAGCCCTAGCCCGTGGGCGCTCCAGCATACAAGCACCCCAGCCCGCGAGCGCGGGCTCCAGCCCGTGAGCCTGTTAGCCCGCGAGCACGAGCCCCAGACCATGAGCCTGTCAGCCCGTGAGCCGCGAGCCCGCGAGCCGCGAGCCCGCGAGCCCACCAGCCGCGAGCCCACGAACTGCCAGCTCATGAGCCCATTAGCCCGTGAGCCCGCGAGCCCGCCAGCCTACCAACCCACGAGCTCGCGACCAGCTGTTTCTTTCAAGAGCTCACCTGTATTTTTTTTATTACAGGTAACGACTATAATTGGATGTAATTCTAGGGTTTTGCGTTTAGAAATTTAATTAGTTTCTAATCTCGTTTCAAATTTAGAAATATTACAAGATTTAGACCAGTTCGACGAGCGAACGAAAGTTAGGTCTGAGATCCGAGAAATTCTAGGTGAAAGAAATACAATTACTTCAATATTTGAATTAAGTTTGTCGAAATTAGATGGAATTTAGAATCGGAAACTATATAATGTTAAATTCGATGAAAATTAGAGAAAATGAGAAATATTAGAAAATTGATCATTAGTAAACCAAATGATTCGAAAGTGATGAAACGAGAATTTAGAAAGGGGATTGTATCAATTAAAGTTGTATTAAATTTGAAAAAAAAATGAAATCCCATATTAGATCTTTATTTGATATCAAATTGTGATGCTTGATTAGATTTGTCTTTTGGAGACTCGAGAAGTCAATTGGATTGAATTGAAAAAAATGGAGTGACCACCCTCCCTAGATATGTAAGTGAGACTCTAATTTCTTGTATAAAATAGTAAAACTTGTTTCTGCCGTATTTTTAATAAAACATGCTTTCGATATACATTGACTCGACGTGTGATATTAAATTTCAAAACATGTTTTGTAACATTTAGAGTGTCATAAATATATATTTCTGATGACTATGCATCCATGTTTGAAATGAAATGATATTGTGCCATTATTTGAGAACTAGATATATTTTCTATTTTGCCGTCACATTGGCTTGGATTTGAAATGATTTGATGAATGTATTGGCACACGGATTTGAAATGTTTTCGATGAACTATGTTGGTTGGATGTCCACTAGTTATGCGATGATATGATTCTTACCTGTGGGACATTGTGCCCTTGTTATACTATGATGATGATATTGATGATTCCGTAACTATGAAGGGCGTTTATAGAGGCACGGGTTGTCCGGATACGATTCTGCAGGAGGTATTTGCAAACATCATTGATTTTAATAGCTATAGGCGCGGCCGGTTGAACCCACGATGGGGGAGGACATGTGTGACGCCATCATGTAGCACCGGACGTGGTCAAATCCACGATGATGAGTTAGCCCCAGCAAACTCATGGCCAACGTCGGGGTAGAGAGTGATTTTAAAGTCTATGCATAATAAAACCCCCGATACGCCTGTTCTTGGTCATGGTTGACCGTTGCCAGGATTATCTTTGGCTTGCTCTACTATTATTTGATTTTTAAATGTATACATACATGTTATAGTGTGATTGATTAAATGATTTCAAATTTCTAAACATATCATGTTTTGCTGCGAAATGTAAATTTTTGTTTTAAATGATATTATTTGACACTCCAATGGTTCACCTACACTATTTATACTTGATCTTATCGCCCTCACTCACTAAGTATCTTCCTATGATACTCAGCCCTCTCTTTTCCTTCCTCAGACAGGATTTTTGTGATAGAGCGACATTTCAGGCTCTAGAGGGTTTGACAGCATACCCTGTGATTTGGTATATGCAACGGTGAGGTTTAAGTTAAATTTGAAATATGAATTTCGTACTTTGTTTCGACCCTGCGTGGTCTTGATATTGAGATCCGTAGTTGGCCTTGATATTGAGATTCGTAGTTGGCCGTGTATATTATGGGATGACTGTATAACTTATGGGTAGTTGAGTGCATAATTCTCGCTTTGGTTCATTTTACTTGCATTGAGGCATCTGTAAGCGTTTTAAACTTTCTATTTGGGAAATTTGTTATACATTTGTATAAACTTAGGTCCGCTCGGTGTGGCGACTGCTCATGCTCTAGTTGGGCATGACAGTAGAGATCTGTGGTTAGAACTGTTAGAAATTTTATAGTTTTGAGTTGTCCTGGATGTTTGTGGTGGGATTTATTGATTTGGAGAGGCCGGGATGACCATTTGTTTAATTGACAGGTTGATTTTAAATTATATAGGTTTATTTGTATATGGGAAACCTCCGATTTATGGGAAGATTTTGTCCGATTTTCTGTAGAGATACAGCCGACATTTTGGGCAACGGATAGCTGCTCACGACCCCGGTTCGGGGCGTGACAGTTCTATTGGTATCAGAGCATCTAGGTTAGAGAAAAAATAATAGTAAAAGTATTCCCAAATACGTTTAAAAGTTCTCAATGCATTAGAGAGTTTCATACAATCATTTAAAGTCTCGTACACGGTCATAGGCATATAAGATCATTTATTGTAAAGGGTACGATATACGAGGCATACATTCCATGATTCCGCATTTGAATGCATTCATTCATAACTTGAATGCTACTTTAGGGGGTTAGTTACCGATAACTAACCCTAATCCTTGTTTATATCTAATGAAATGATACTCTCTTTGCAGAATTATACCGCCTAGACATGGTAGGGGCGGTACACCACTGGAGAGTCTCTTAGTGCCTAAGGCTTCTAGGGCACTTGAGGCTCCACGAGGACCAGAGGGTGCTTCTTCTACTCACGTACCTTCCCCAGTCCACCCCCAACACCTCCACTGGCTGGTACAGCAGAGATTCCTCCACCACCACTCGATGCCTTGAGGCAGTGGTAGGAGTGGTAGAATAAGTATGGGACACAGATGCTACCGCCTCCATTACAGACTCCAGCGACCGCACCGACGGCCTTACCTGCACCTACAGCACCAATTCCTTCTTCGGTGGTCGGTCCTTCTATTTCTACTCTGACCGATGAGACGTCAGCTACTTTGAGGTGCATCCACAAGTTCACTTAGTTGGTGAAAGAGTCTCGGCAGCTCGGATGCACAGACTTTTCAGGATCCAATGATGCCATAGCGGTGAAACACTAGATCAACAGGACTCGTAGGATCCTTACGGATTTGGGGTTGTCAGAGGAGTTCAGATTGAGAGTTGCTAAGAGACTCCTTGATGGAGATGCCCTCTCATGGTGGGAGACTATCTGTGACAGTACTACACAGACCCTACGATGAGAGGACTTTCTACGAGAGTTCGACCGCAGGTACTTTACCCCGTTCTAGCAGGACCGGATGAGGACGGAGTCCCTACACTTACACCAAGGGACGAGGTCAGTTTCAAAGTACGAGACTAAGTTTAGAAGACTAGCGGCCTTTGTCCCCGACATGGCTACACCAGCTCAGATGAGGTTTAAATTTGAAGAAGGCCACCAATTAAGCATCAGGGTGGACACAGGGTGGAGGCTAGATAGAGGGAGAGTCACCAAAAGAGGAAGACTGGATCACAGGGTGGACAGTTTTCGAAGAGCGGTAGAGGTTATGGATATCCCGAAAGTTCTTCTAACTTCAGACTAGCATGACCGGGATAGGGACCTCGACCATAGGGCTTTGGGATACTAGCCCCCAGTGTCTCTACACAGTCTACTACACAGAGACAGCCCTTCTGCCATAGATGCAGCAGCCACCATGCCTTTGGGGCATGTAGAGTACCAGTTACTTACTTCCAGTGTGGGAAGCAATGTCACGTTAGGAGTGTGCCCCGATTTAAGTCGAGGAGGATCGACTTTATAGAGTCGTACTGGTACGTCTGGCACAGGCCAGCAGGGGGCACCTGCGCACTTAGCTCTTACCGCTCCTCGGACTGCAGCCGGGAGTAATACAGTGCCAAGATCGTCGCGACAGCAGCTTAGGGCCGCCCAGGCTCGTGTGTTTGCGATGACATAGGAGGACGGACAGGCAAACCCTGATGTTATTATGGGTAATCCTCCCGCGGATCCCTCAGTGTAGTACTTTTATTGTACTTTTGGTATGAGTTTTTATATATATATATATATATAACGATATCGATGTACAGTTTTGACAAGTTAAAGTTTTAGAAACTTAACTAGTTTGATATATATATGAATATGTTTATTTTTCTTCGCATTTTAAATATCATTAATTTTTTTCCTATCTTTAGGTACCATGCTAATATTTGGTCTCGACGCCCGTATTCTTATAAATACTGAGTCGAATTTTTCATATGTGAGTGACACGTTCACTTGCCATTCTGACAAACCTCTCTTGCCACTTGATGAGGAGATTATGGTAGTCACTCCTCTTGACAAGCATATCATTAGAGATACAGTCTATAGGGGCTGTGAAGTCGGTATTGGGGAGGCGATATTAGAGGCAGATCTGATTCCGCTCTCTATCATAGATTTTGATGCCATCTTAGGGATGAATTGGCTGAGTTTACACTGGATTTCTGTGGATTGCTTCACGAAAGATGTTGAGTTTCGGAGGTTCGGGCAGCCACCGTTAGTATTCCGGGGCGAGAGACGAGTATTGTTCCGTAGTATTATATCTGTTATGAAGGCCAGACGCTTGGTACATCGTGATTGTGTAGCTTATCTGGCTTATGTTATCGACACCACCGTTGAAGGACCAAGACTTGAAAATGTCCCTGTGGTGCAGGAGTTCCCAGATGTGTTCCCCGAGAAACTTCCCGGATTACCACCAGTTCAGGAGTTCGATTTCGAGATTGATCTACTATTGAGGACTAATCCTATTTCTATTCCGCCATATAGAATGGCGCCTGCGGAATTGAGAAAGCTTAAGATTCAGTTGTAGGAACTTCTGGATAAGGGGTTTATTCGTCCGAACACTTTACCCTGGGGTGCTCCAATGCTATTTGTAAAGAAAAAGGATGGTACATTTCAGCTTTGTGTGGACTACAAGCAATTGAACAAAGCTACCATCAAAAACTGATATCTTCTGTCACGTATCGATGATTTGTTTGATCAGTTGCAGGTAGTCAGAGTTTTCTTTAAAATTGATCTCCGTTCGGGTTATCATCAATTGAGAATTCGGGTCGAAAATGTGTCCAAGATAGCTTTTCGCACCTGATACGGCCATTACGAGTTTCTAGTCATACCGTTTGAGCTGACTAATGCCCCAACTGCTTTTATGGATCTAATGAATCGAGTTTTCCATGACTACTTGGATCGGTTCATCATCGTATTCATCGATGACATCTTGATATATTCACAGAGTGATGAAGATCATGTTTAGTACCTTCAGGTGGTATTGCAGATACTCCGTAAGAAGCAGCTATATGCCAAATTCTTGAAATGTGAGTTTTGTCTGAGATAAATTGGATTGTTGGGGCACATTGTCTCTGCGGAGGATATTTATATTGATCCGCGGAAGGTAGAGGCTATAGTGAAGTGGGAGCAGCCATAAACAGTTACCGAGATTTATAGTTTTCTCAGTTTGGCCGGGTATTACCGCAGATTTGTAGAGGGATTCTCCCGAATAACTGCTCTGTTGTCTAGATTGACCCAGAAGGGGTCAAGTTTGTTTGGGATGACCGTTGTGAGGCGAGATTTCAGGAGCTCAAACAACGGTTGACTTCCGCTCCTATTTTAGCCTTTTTCACTAGCAGTCGGGAATATATAGTATACGGTGATACTAGCCGACAAGGATTAGGTTGTGTTCTAATGCATGATGGTCAGGTTATTGCGTATGCCTCGCGATAGCTGAAGAAACACGAGATAAATTATCCGACACATGATTTGGAGTTGGTAGCCATAGTCTTCGCATTGAAGATATGACGGCATTATCTTTATGGGATGACCTGCAAGGTATTTACAGATCACAAGAGTTTGAAATATCCATTTACCCAAAGGGAGTTGAATTTGAGACAGAGGAGATGGTTAGAACTTCTCAAAGATTATGACCTAATTATTGACTATCATCCGGGCAAGTCGAATATTGTAGTAGATGTCTTGAGTCGGAAGTCAGCATCATCCTCACAGTCGACAGAAAAAGCCTACCTTTCTTGTTTAGTGGGGCTCCGAGCCTTGAGAGTCAGTTTGACTAATGATGATCAGGGAGGCTTACTAGCTCCATTTGAGTTGAGGCCAACTTTGCTTGATCGTATTAAAGAGTTTCAGGGGTCAAATGATAAGCTCCAGAGTATTCTTGAGAAGATCGGCAAAGGCGAGAGTGGAGACTTCCGAGTCCGCGATGACGGACTAGTTGTATACAGAGAGCGGATTTGCATTCCCGTCGACAGCGATCTCTGCAAGTCCATACTCAAGGAGGCGCACTCCTCCGTTTATGCATTGCATCCGAGTGGTACCAAGATGTATCGAACCATTCGGGATAGTTATTGGTGATCTGGCATGAAACAGGAAATCGTGGATTTTGTAGCTAGATGTTTAGTTTGCCAGCAGGTGAAGGCCAAGCATCAGCGGCCGGTTGGTACATTACAACCCTTACCCATCCTTGAGTGGAAGTGGGATCACATTACTATAGATTTTGTGACAGGGCTACCATGGACTTCATCATGGCATGATGCCATTTGGGTGATTGTAGATCAACTCACCAAGTCTGCGCATTTTCTTCCTATTCATAGTGACTATCCTTTGGAGACCTTGGCGCATCTTTACATTATACGATAGTCCGGCTGCATGGTGTTCCTGTGTCGATAGTATCAGATAGGGATCCAAGATTCATTTTTAGATTTTGGCCCAAATTACAGGACGCAATGGGCACAAGGCTGAATTTTAGAACAGCCTATTATCCACAGACAGATGGTCAGTCAGAGAGGACCATTCAAACCCTTGAGAACATGTTGAGGGCATATATGATGGATTTCCGGGGTAGTTGGGATCGATACCTTCTACTAGTCGAATTCGCATATAATAACAGCTATCAGGCCAGTATAGGGATGCCCCCGTATGAGGCACTGTATGGCAGGAAGTGCCACACCCCAATATGCTGGGATGAGGTCGGAGATCGACGTCTTAGCAGTGTTGAGTTGATTGAGCAAATAAAGAATAAAGTTAAGGTCATCCGTGAGCGTATGAAAGTCGCCCAGGACAAACAGAAGACGTATGCTGATCGTAGGCGGCGATCTCTTGAGTTTACTACGGGAGATATGATTTTCTTGAAGACATCTCCTTGGAAGAGAGTTATACGGTTCAGGCAGCGGGGCAAGTTGAGCTCTAGATATATTGGACCCTTCCGTATCTTTGAGAGGGTTGGGAGTGTGGCATATAGGTTAGAGCTGCCGGATGAACTTTTCCGTATTCATGACGTATTTCATATCTCAGTACTCAAGAAATACTTGGCTATCCTTTTCATATACTTGAGCCTCCACCTGTTGAGTTACGAGAGGATCTTAGTCTTCCAGTTTAGCTCGTAGCTATTCTAGATCGGCAGGTCAGAAAGCTACGGAGCAGGGAAGTCACATTAGTCAGAGTTTTGTGGAGGAGTAATCAGGTTGAGGAGGAAACCTGGAAGCCCGAGAAGGCTATGAGGAGACAGTACCCCCATTAATTTGTTGTTTAGTCCTATTTTAGTTTCGATGATGAAACTTGATTTTAGGAGGTTAGAAAATATAACACCGACTTTGTGATACCGTATTTTTGTACGAAAAATTTCATTTATTTATATTGATTTTTGATTTTTGGGTATTTAAATTGAATTTTAGATATATTTAAATTATTGCTGTATCCGTGAAAATTAGGATAAAATGAATATATATATATATATATATATATATATATATAATAATAATAATAATAATAATGATCAGAGTAAAAAAAAACAAAAAAAGGACCAGCAAAGTGCTGCGTTTTGAGACAAAACGCAGCACCCCCTCCCAAAATTGGATTAGGGCTTTTAGCCCTAATCCCTTTTTCTCTCTCTCTCTCTCTCTCTTTCTCTCTCTCACTCTCCGCCTCTTCTCCTTCGCCGCTGCTCTCTCCCTCCGCCGCTGCTCTCTCTCTCCACCGTTGCTCCCTCCCCGCGACTACAGCTTCTCCGTCGCAGCGCGATCCTCCCCGCGCAAGCCTACCGGCCCACGATCAGCTGTTTCCTTCAAGAGCTCACATCCATCTTCTTTACTGCAGGTAACGACTATAATTAGATGTAATTCTAGGGTTTGGCGTTTAGAAATTTAATTAGTTGCTAACCTCGTTTCAAATTTGGAAATATTACAGGCTTTAGACCAGTTCGACGGGTGAACGAAAGTTAAGTCTAAGATCCGAGAAACTCTAGGTGAGAGAAATGCAATTACTTCAATATTTGAATTAAATTTGTCAAAATTAGGTGGAATTTAGAATCGGAAACTATATAATGTTAAATTCGAGGAAAATTAGAAAAAATGAGAAATAATGAAAAATTGATCATTGGTGAACCAAATGATTCGAAAGTGATGAAACGGAAATCTAGAAAGGGAATTGTGTCAATTAAAGTTGTATTAAATTTGAAAAAAAATGAAAATCCTATATTAGACCTTTATTTGATATCAAATTGTGATACTTGATTAGGTTTGTCTTTTGGAGACTCGAGAATGTGAGTGGGACCTAATCTCTCGTATGAAATAGTAAAACTTGTTTTTGCCGTGTTTTCAATAAAACATGCTTTCGATATGCATTGACTCGACGTGTGATATTAAATTTCAAAACCTGTTTTGTGACATTTGGAGTGTCATAAATTTATGTTTCTGATGACTATGCATCCATGTTTGAAATGACATGATATTGTGCCATTATTTGAGAACTAGATATATTTTCTATATTACCATCGCATTGGCTTGGATTTAAAATGATTTGATGAATGTATTGGCACACGGATTTGAAATGTTTTCGATGAACTATGTGGGTTCGATGCCCACTAGTTATGCGATGATATGATTCTTACCTGTGGGACGTTGTGCCCTTGTGATACTATGATGATAATATTAATAATTCCGTAGCTACGAAGGGCGTTTGTAGAGGCACGGGTTGCCCGGATACGATTTTGCAGGAGGTATCTGCAAACGTCATTGATTCTAATAGCTATAGGCGCGGCCGATTGAACCCACGATGGGGGAGGACGTGTGTGACACCATCGTCTAGCACCGGGCAGGGTCCTATACACGATGATGAGTTAACTCCAACAAACTCATGGCCAACGTCGAAGTAGAGAGCGATTTTAAAGCCTATGTATAATAAAACCCCCGATGCGCCTGTCATTGATCATGGTTGACCGTTGTCAAGATTATCTTTGGCTTGTTCTACTATTATTTGATTTTTAAATGGATGCATACATGCTTATTATCGTGTAATTGATTAAATGATTTCAAATTGCTAAACTTATCATATTTTGCTGCGAAATGTAAATTTTTGTTTTAAATGATATTATTTGATACTCCAATGTTTCATCCACACTATTTATGTTTGATATTATCCCTCTCACTCACTGGGTATCTTCCCATGATACTCAACCCTCTTTTTTCCTTCCTCAGACAGGATTTTTGTGATAGAGTGACATTTCAGGCTCTAGAGGGTTTGACAGCATACCCGGGGATTTGGTATATACGACGGTTAGGTTTAAGTTAAATTTGAATTATGAATTTCGTACTTTGTTTCGACCCTGCATGGTCTTAATATTGAGATCCGTAGTTGGCCGTGTATATTATGGGATGACTGTATAACTTATGGGTAGTTGAGTGCATAACTCTCGCTTTGGTTCATTTTACTTGCATTGAGGCATCTGTAAACGTTTTAAACTTTCTATTTGGCAAATTTGTTATACATTTGTATAAATTTAAGTCCGCTCGGTGTGGCGACTACTCATACTCTAGTTGGGCATAACAATAAAGGTCTGTGGTTAGAACTGCTAGAAATTTTATAGTCTTGCGTTGTCCTAGATGTTTGTGGTGGGATTTATTGATTTTGAAGAAGTCGGAATGACCATTTGTTTAATTGACAGGTTGATTTTAAACTATACATGTTTATTTATATATGAGAAACCTCCGATTTATGAAGAGATTCTGTCCGATTTTCTGTAGAAATACAGCCGGCATTCAAGGCAACGGGCGGCTTTTCACGACCCTAGTTCGGGGCGTGACATATAAGGTTGGAACTTAAGATACACTAGATCTTCAATCTCAAATTCTCTCTCTGATTGATTTTGATCAGCTTGAACCTTCATTCTATTTTAAGCTTTGCTTAGATGATTAGACAAAATCTATATCATAGCTTGTCAGTTTTGAACAAAGCTTGTAGCTACTGGTGTAATAGGGTCAAGATAAGGACCCACTGGTATGGGCTTCTGTTTGTACCCATAGAGTGCTTCAAATGAGACATCTGTATGTTTGACTGAAAGTTAGAATTATAACACTATTCTGCTAAGCTTAGTTTTTGATACTAAAACTTCAGCCAATCAATAGTCATACACCTCAAATAGCACTTCAAGCACTGGTTCAATCTTTTACTCTGGGTGATTAGCACTACTTAACTACAATTGAGTGCCCATCACTTTGAACAATTCCTATCAAAAAAGACTTATGAATACCTTAACTCTATCTATTGCAATTGAATCTGGAAGTCCATGTAATTTGTACACAGATTCCACAAACAAATATGTTACATCTATTTTAGAATAAAGAGTTAATAAGTGGATAAATTTGGTAAGTCTATCAATGCCTAAAAAGATTGTATTATAACCCTTAAATTTTGGTAGTCCTTCCACAAAATCCATGCTAATCTGGGACCAAACTTATAAAGGAATGGGTGGAAATTGCAATAGTTTAGGATATGGTATATTCTCATGCTTGTTCCTCTGGCATATTTCACATTTTCTAACAAACCTTATCATTGTTTCCTGTATAGAGGGCCAATAGAATGCAGCTTTCACTCTTTGCAAGGTTGCCTTTTGTCTTGAGTACCCTCTATAGTAGAACTGTGCATTTGTTGTATCACTTCAATCCTAAGCTAAGCACAATTGCCTCTCTTTTTTAAACTTGAGAATTCGATCCTGAAACTGATAGTATGTGCTACTTCCAGATTCCATAGCCAATTGCGCTATCAGGGTTTGACATTCTTTATCTCCATCATAGTTTTGAGTGACCTCTTTTATCCATTGTGATTGAACCATAGTTGTTGCCATCAACGTCCCTTTCTATTGTTCTTCTGTTAGTAATTCCTTGATAAAGTATTTGCCACTCTATTTTCCAACCCCAGCAACTTGGTGAGCTATTTATGTTGCAGTGTGTTGGTTAATTTCTACTCTAAAAAGTACTTCAAAGTCTAGAATCTATCATGATAATAAAATAATAACCCACCAGATAATACTTCCATTTTATAATAGCCATCGCCACTATCATTAATTCCTTCTCAAATATGGATAGTCCTTGGCTTCTCGGGTCCTAAACCCTTTTTTAGGAAAGCAATAAGCTACTCTTCGTGCATCAGAATAGCCCCAGCCTTTGGAGTAGGCAAAAATCTCTACTACAAAAGGCTTTGAAAAATCTGGTAATCTCATGACATGAGCTGAACTCATTATTGTCTTGATATGTTGGAAAGCTCGACTAGCCACTTCATTCCAATTAAAATTGTCCTTCTTAAGTAGGTCATTAAGGGGTTTAATTATAACCCCATAATTTCTAATGTACCTCCTATAATACCCTATGAGACCTAGAAAGCTTCTTAGTACTTTGACAGTAGCGAGTTCTGACCAATTCATGATTTATTTAGTTTTTTGAGGATCTAACTTTACCCAAATTCTGACATTATGTGGCCTAAATATTCTACTTGTAATTGAGCAAATGTGCATTTAGAAAGCTTATCATATAATTGATGCTGCCTAAGAATCAATAGGACCTCCGGGAGGTTCTGAACATGGGATAGTAGTCAAGACTGTACATTAGAATATCATCAATGAAGGCAATTACCAATTTTCTGATATGAGACTAAAATATGTGGTTCATTAATGATTGGAAAGTGGTTGGGGTATTGATTAAACCAAAAGACATAACCAAAAATTCAATATGGTGAGTTTGAAATACAGTTTTAGCTACATCTTTTGGTTTAACTTTGATTTGGTGGTAGTCTAATCTAAGATCAATCTTCGAATATAATTTTGAGTCATGTAATTCATCCAATAATTCATCAATAATGGGAATGGGGTACCTATCCTTTATGATGAGATTACTAAGTTACCTATAATCCACACGAAACCTTTAAATGCTATCTTTCTTCTTGACCAATAGCACAAGAGAAGCAAAGGGACTGTTGGGTTGTGTCTGACTATTCCATTTCTCAACATCTCCTAAACTTGTTTTTTAATCTCAGATTTTTGTAAATGTGGATATTTGCACGGTTGAAGCTTGAAAGGTTAAGCCTTTGGTTTGAGGGGAATTAAATGGTCGTGTGATCTTTCAGGGGGTAATGAGCTGGGTGTTGAGAACACATCTTCAAATTGACTAAGTAGCTTATAAATGTCCTTCTACATCAGTTTGTACTGTCATTCTATATTGATAGTAAGTGTACCATAGCTCTATAGTTGTTATCTCCTAAATTTTCCTATGGTCTTCCCTTGAACTAACTTCATTACCTTCTTCACTTGCTAACTTGACTTGTAACTATTTGAAGTCGAAAGTAATAACACTAAAATTATACATCCAATCTATCTCCAATATAATGTCCCATCCACCTAGATGAATTACCCTCAAATCAAAGGAAAACTTGTACCCTGTACATTCCATTTAACTCCTTTTACTTGAGCTATCTACTTATCTTTCTTTCATCAGCAAGAATAGCATGTAAGGGTTCATCTTCTTCCTGATTCATTTTATGTTGTTTTACGAACCTATGACTAAGAAAGCTACTTGAACTCCCAATGTCTACTAGTATAGTTATCAGCAATCCACCTAATATGCATAGTAGTGCTATAGTTTTTCTTTTCAAGGAACTAGAAAAAGCCCACAACAAAACATCATAAGTTTCACCTATCATGTCATTCATACACTTTTGTCCCTTGAGCAGTGGGTCATCTTCTTCTTCTACTGCTATTATTAGGTTAATATTCTTGAGTTTATATTGATATCCAGGTATGTATTTCTCTCCACATTTAGAGCAGAGATTGTTAGCTCTCCTGTATTGCATTTCTTGTGATGATATTCTTGTTGTTCCATCTTTGGATGCAACTCTAGTAGACCAAACTTTCCCTTTGTTTGCAACATTTTTTTGAACTGTGCTTGAACCTCCCACATTCTTTGATCCCACTCTTGCTTCTCCTAGATCCCAATTTCTGCTCCATCTAACTTTTCTTTGTTTAACAAGTTTCAAAGATTGTTCATGGAGAATTGTGATTTCAAAAGCCTGAACTAGTGTGTTTGGTTTTAACATCCTTAGCACTGGTTTGATTTTTTCCTTCACCCCACTGATAAAACCAGATATGAAATAAGTTTCAATTAATTTTGGGTTCTTGTGGAGCATGATAGGCCATGACTAGTCAAATTTCTCTTGATATTCCACCATTGACCCATTCTGCTACAATTTGTTAAATTCTTCTACCTCATCTTAGATGCCTTTTGCTACGAAGCGCTAACATAGGAGTTTGGACAATTCATCCCAACTTATATCACTCTTAACTTGCTTCAAGCCTTGAAACCATATTTCTACCTTGCTATCCAAGTACATTGTAATGGTTTCTATCCACATATGGTTTGGCACTTGATATACAACAAAGAACTTACTGCATTTCCTCAACCATATTCACGGGTTTTCACATGTAAATATGGGAAGTTCAACTTTTGGAGGATTTAACAGGAATCCACGAGGACTGGAATATTTCTTGATCGGATGTAGTCTAATTTCCCCTATGAATCTTCCTTCAATAGGGGTAGGCAGAATACGAGGCTTTGACATTGTATCAATCTCATGTTCCTCTTCCTTATCTTAAAAACTTCACAATGGCATTGAATCTAGTGTCCATACTGTCCATAAAAGCTTCCCACTTCTAGAATTGCTCATTCATTCTTTGGTTGATCTCTTCCAACTTCTTATCAACCTGAAGATGATGTTCTTTAGCCTCATTTGCCAATTCTTGCATTTTGTCTTCGTGTTTTCTGAGTGTTTCTTCATTAATTCTTTGACGAGTGTCTTCAACCATTGATTCTTCTTTAGACCCAAGGATCAACTTCTTTGATACCAATTTGTCATGACCTGACCAAGAGGAATAAGAATTTAATGGATAGAGGCGATAACTTCAAATGGTTCAGAAAATAGAGTAAGCAGAAAGTAGGGAAGGTCGGCTCTAGATGCTGTTCAAAAGTATGAGGGTGGGCAACGATAATCGTCAAGAAATTGAGAGAGAAAAGAGCTAAGTGAGAGAGAGATAGAGAGAGAGAGAGGAAGAGAGAAGATGGAAATAGTGGGTTACAATCCTTACCTTCCTTTATTCCATCCATTCCTCTATACAAATTGATTGTTCTCTTGTTCAAAACCTAACTATTTCAACTAATCAACTATTATAGTTGGAGCTAACTGATAAATTCATTGAAATAATATGGATTGTTGGAAACTAGTCGTTACATTTGAATTTGCTTAAGTTGCTTTGGATTGGTTTGTTATATGTTGCTGAGTTTTAATTAACCCACCATCTTTAATCCCAAAAAAAAAATGATGACCTTTTGAGAAGTGAAAAGGGTAGGGTTTTTGTGAATATGAGCATTTATGAAGCCAAGATTTTTAAAATAATTATACGAAAGTTATTTAGATAAAATTTAACTATTTCTACACTATATAATTAAAGTCAAGTTATACAAACTTAATTTTGAAAAACAAATCAATAAGAAGCCAACCTTTTGTGTTAAGATTTTATTTGAAAAAATTGAGATTAGGCTTTATTGAATTTCATTGACCGGACATTGTTATCCTTCAAATAAGGTATCGAGTTTGAATCTTATCTATGGAAAAAAAAAGTGCAATGAGAGTTTTACTCTTTAAAAATCTAATCAGATTCAAATCAAATTTGATCATATTCAATATAATTATTGAATACTGATAGTTTATATATATAAAAAAGAGAAATCAGATGTGTTTTTTTAATAAAAAAGAAAAAACAAAATAAAAGTAATTTGAATCATTTTTATTAAAAAAAAAATTGACTTGCACATATAAAATTATATATTTCCTGCTAAATTTTTTTTATATTAATAGAAAATTATAATAAAAAAATAAAAGTAAATCAAATAAAGTTGAGATTTTTCAAACGCTATCTAAATTAATTAGCATGTTTGGGTCTAGGCCCAACGGGGGACAAACTTTTAGTTGGATTGCGTGAGAGATTTGGTTGTGTGTACCACATCTTATCATAGTATCGGCCACCATGACGCTTGGTCTTTGTTTTTGATCAAAAGAATTGAGTGAATTAATACAATAAACTACAAAACTTTAAGAAGACTTCGAAATACGAAACACAAGTCAACAGATAGAAACCAATTAACATGTGGGGCACTAACATCGGATTCCCAGTCTGTTGACAACAACCTTGCCTTAATAAAATATGCTGAAATTCTCTTCACAAATAGAATAAGAAATAAAATAAAAATAATAATAAAAAAGAAATTAAAGTGAATCAAAGAAAGACACTTACTTTTCTGAATATGTCTTAATAAGAAATAAAATACAATAATTCTTCTTTTTTTTTTTTTTTTTAATTTTTAGATTATATTTAACATATCAATATCAAAACCATCGATATCTGAAATTTTGTTAAACAAAAAATAAAATTACACAACATACAGTAACTCAGAGGATGAACCAACAATTTGGCCAAATATGTTAGGTGTAATTTATTAGTAACTAGAGTCATTTATATGTTTGGATATTTAAAATGGGAGACTCTGCGTAAATAACTGCAAAATAGGTCCCTCATGTGTTGTTAACTGTAACTTGACAATTGATTACTAATAAAATTTAAGCTTTTTTCTTCTTTGGTAATCCTAGTTTTCTTAAATGAATTTGTGTTAAATAAAATAGATTTGTAATTGTTTCGTAAAGAAAAAATAATTAATTTTATTATTTTTCTCAAAGTTAAAAGATTTTAATAAAATATATATCTTTCTGCAATATATTCGAAATCTGATATAACTATGAAGTGGTATTTGGTTAAATAGTATGGGAATTACGGATTGAAATTTATATAAATTGTTTGGATTAATAGAACGATAATAAAACTTTAAAAATCAAAATTTCAGGATATGGGTTTCATGAAACCCAAACAAAGTGATGGGTTTTGACCGAAGCCACCGACAAAACTGAAGCAAAAAAATTGGTCACTTTTTGGTCCTTCCATTCGGCCTGAATCTCCTCCGGTTTCATGAGATCTAAGCCTTTCAATCTTGATCTCATCTTCAATGGCGAGCTATGATTCTACTCCTGCACCTTCCTCTGCCCCTCCTCTCTCTTTCGTAGCTTCTCTCTCCTCTCTCTCATCTCACACTCTAGAAACGCTACCAGAACAATCAAATAGTGTTGCCACAAAATATGGCAAAGGTGAAAGGATTATAAACTTGCCCAATCACTGCTGATATTGTGGCAGAAGAGGAAGAGGAAATACTTGGCAAAAGAGGAAGAAGGAATACCTTGTTTTGAGCAATCTATGTGCATGGTCTTCAATTCCCAATCTCAGACAAGTGACTGTAGGTTTTCTGACCTCCTTCTTTGAGTTTGAGTTCAAGCTCATGTGTGAGCATGTCCAGTGATCTTTGCCTGAACTACACGGTTGCAACAACATGCTCTCTCTCTCTCTCTCGCTCTCCCCACAATCATCCACCCCCGTTGCCTGAGCAGCCGTCTGATCCCAGACCAGAAGAACATCATCAGGGCAAAATTGATTTTAAAACATATTAGAAAATAAAATAAAAGATTAATTTTAAAATTATTTTTTAGTTTTAATTTTGGAAAATAAAGTAAAATAGAATAAAATATATAATAATTATAGTTTTAATTCTAAAAAATAAAATAAAATATTAAAAATATTAATTTTAAAATATTTTTATTAAGGGTAAAATTGATAATTATAAGATTATTATTCTAAAAGATATACAAATCAAATACTAATAATAATAATCATATCTATTCTAAAATTTGAATCAAACGATTAATATCAGAATCTAATCCTAATTTTAATTTCTAAAATTTTTATTATGATTTCGATTTTATATCCTGAGTCCGAATCAAATGCTACCTAAATATAGAAAGAAAATTGTATTATTTAATTAATTTGGAAGAAAATATGTAGCCTTTCCTTTTCAAGGAATTGTACTTTTGTCACATAATCATTCTCCGATACTAAAATGCTTCAAAAAGAAGTGACAAAACATTTAATTAAATTAAAACATGAGGTCATTAGGTGGGAAGGAACAAAGTTTTGGGGTATAAATTATGACAACGTGCACTCTTAATTAATTCAAAATTGTCAAAACTCATGGAATTTTGTGCCCAAAGAGTACTCTAATTGGAATTTAGGCGCAAAAGTCCAAAAGGAAAACAATTGAAAGTTTGCGGAATGAATTGACATTTGACATCAAGTTTGACGCGACGATTGCGGTGCGGACAGAGAAAAATAGAAATTGACCGCCGGTGGTTGGGAAGTTTACCCAATCGCAACCCCGAATGATGTAAGCCATCCCATCCGTTTAAAATTGTGAATTTCGATTTCAATCCTAATTATCAACGATTCTGACTTTGATTTTTATTATAAATAATTTTGATTTTGATCTCAAGATCATAATTATAAAAAATAAAAATATCGATCATTTCTTATAAAAAGAAAAAATATAATTAATTAATGATGAAATAAATTTAATTAAAAATCTATCATGTTTTATTTATCAATATCCGCATCAATAGAGTCTTTCAATCGGTTCAAGTGTGAACATTTGAACCCATCTTTACCACATCCCATAAGCATTAAAATATATAATAATAATAATAATAATAATAATAATAATAATAAGTTTTTAAAAGGATAATTTAGTAATCATATTTCTCAATAATAATAATAATAATTTATTTATTTAAATATCGATGGTTTTTATATGTATAATTTTATGATAAGAGGTCAATTCCCTTTACAAGAGCAAAAGGGGTTGTGAGGGACTTGAAGACTCACAATTTATATGTATAATATTATGTATAACATCAAATAGATTAAATTTTACTTAATATTACAACAACAATAACAAATTGAGTCTTATTCCCAAAATTTGGAGTCGACCATTTAAGAGACAAATTTATATAAGATAGAAAAAAGAGAAAAATAAGAATAAAATATATATAGAGAAAAATAAATAAAAAAGAAAAGAAAATAAAGAAAAATAAGAGAAAAATAAAATAAAAGTTAATAGATAAATATCATAAATATATTGATTTAATTTGTGCGGATTCTATTACGTTATTCATTCCTATCTAAAACCATTTTCTTTTCTAAATTCTTAATCTCCATGTTTTTACGGATAACTTGCATTCAAGTTTTTAATGGTCTATCTCTACGTTTTACTATATCTCCTATAATTAAATTCTTTGTTCTCCTAACCGGTATATTTTTAGATCTTCTTTACACATACCCGAATCACCTCAAACGACACTCTCGCATGTTATCCACAATTGAACTAACTCCCAACTTATTACGAATTTTTTCATTTCTAATTTTATTTTTTCTAATTTTTCCACATATCCACATAAACATTCTCATTTCTACTACAGCCATCTTTTGTTCTTGTTGTTGTTTAATAGCCCTAAACTCAGTACCATACAATAGTATAGGTCTAACCATGGTTTTATAGAACTTTTCCTTCAGGTGTAATGGCATCGTCCGATCACAAAGAATTCCGAATACCTTTCTCCATTTCATCCAACCCGATTGAATCCTATGGTTCACATCTCCATCTATATTGCCATTATTTTGAATAATAGAGTCTAAATATCTAAATCGGTCATTTTTTAGGACATCTTGCTCATCTAATCTAATCGTTTTTTCATCGCTCCTATAGCTATCGCTAAACCTACATCTCATATATTCGTTTTTCGATCTACTCAATCTTAACCCTCTAGATTTTAGTGTGTCTCCATAATTATAGTTTAGCACTAACACTCTCTCTAATTTTATCAACTAGTATTATATCATTTGTAAAAAACATATACTACAATATTTCATTTTGGATATTTTTTGTAATTTCGTCTATCACTATTGCAAAACGGAGGGGACTTAATGCCGAATCTTGATGGAGTCCTATGTTAATAGGAAAACTATCGCTCAAACCCCCGCAAGTTCTAACGCCAGTTGTAGCTCCCTCATACATATCTTTAATGAGATTAATGTATTTCAAAGATATCTCTTTTTTCATCAACGCCCACCATAATAATTCTCTAGAAACCCTATCGTATACTTTTTCTAAATCAATAAATATCATATGTAGGTCTCTCTTTTGTACTCTATATGTCTCCATCAAATGTTTTAACAAGTGGATTGTTTCCATGGTAGATCTTTCTGATATAAATGCAAATTGATTTTGAGATACAGTTATCTCCAATCTCAATCTATACTCTATTAGTCTCTCCCATAATTTTATGGTATGATTCATAAGTTTAATTTTTCTATAGTTGGAGCAATCATGTATGTCTCATTTATTCTTATATAACGGTACAATTACACTCTTTCTCCATATTTGGGACATTCTCTTAGTTTGAGAAATTTTATTAAAAATATCCGTTAACATTTTTATATCAAATTCACCCAAACATTTCCATACTTCTATAGGAATGTCATCTAATCCTATGGATTTATTATTTTTCATCTTCGTTAGAGCCTCTTTCACTTCATGATAGCGAATTTTACGTTTAAAATCTCTATTAATTTCGTCTACAGGTATTTTGATATTTTTTATATCTGTTGTACTCTTAACATTAAAAAGATCATCAAAGTAATCACACCAATGTCTCCTTATATTCTCATTCTTTACAAGTATACTATTAGTTTCACTCTTAATATATCTAATACCATTTAGATCTTTACCCTTTCTTTCCCTTAGCTTAGCAATTCTGTAGATTTCTCTCTCCTTCTTTAGTCTCCAATCTCTTTTATAGTTCATTATACATCTTACTTTTTGACTCATGGATAATCTTTTTCACATCTTTTTTTGCGTTTTTGTATTTGTCATATGCATCGTTACTACTATTGCCTTTAAGATGCCTTTAACACTCTCATTTTGTACGGATAGCCGTTTAAATTTCTTCGTTCTACCACCATGATTCTTTGCCTATTGGGGGCTAATCCTTAGATACACCAAGAACTTCCTTACCAACACTCATAATGTTAGTTGATATCTCTTTCCACATTGTTTCCGGATCATTATTAGTAGACCAATTTGTCATTTGAAGTAATTTATCTCTAAAACCAGTTATCTTTTCTCCCTTCAAATTTCACCACTTAATTCTTGGCTTTACAAATAGGCGGTACTTCTTTCGCCTTTTAGACACGCGCATATCTAAAACTAGAAGTCTATGTTGAGTTGTCACACTCTCCCTAGGAATAGCTTTACAATCCTTACAAGTCATTCTATCACCTCTTCTAATGAGAAAGAAATCTATTTGGCTAGCATTAGATCCGCTTTTATATGTAACTAAGTGTGTTTCTCTTTTCTTAAAAGTAGTGTTTACAACTATTAGATCAAATGCTGTGACAAATTCTAAAATGGTATCCCCCTGCCTCATTCTAATTACCGAATCCAAAGTTGCCATGAACGGTTTTGAATCCTTCGTTCCTTGCTCCTACATTTCCATTTAAGTTTCCTCCAATAACTAGTTTCTCACTACTAGGTATGGTTTATATAAATTCATCTAAATCCTCCCAAAATTGTTTTTTACTAATTGCATCTACACCTATTTAGGGCGCATACACACTGACTATATTAACTATATTTTCCTCATCTACTAACTTGACAAGTATAATTCTATCTCATTTCCTTCTTATCTCTATCACATCCTCTAATAGAGTTGTATGTACAATTATTGCTACTCCATTCTTACTCTTATCTCTTCCTGTATACTAAAGTTTATGACCATACGGCTCTGCTACTCTAACTTTCTCCCCGACCCACTTAGTTTCTTGAAGACACATGATGTGAATTTTTCGTCTATCCATTGTTTTTCCAATTTCTCCTAACTTACTGGTCAAAAATCCTATATTCCAAGTGGCTAAACAAATCCTATTTTCGTGAACTAACTTATTTACCCGCATCCTAGTATCCCTTGTTAACTTGTCGCTACATCCGGCGTCGCTGAGGAGGAAACGCCCCAAAAGTATTTATATCTCTGTTTTTCATCTTTCATTTGATAAAAAATTTTACGCTGACTGTCGACCTACCGCAACCCTACTTATTTACCCGGGCTTGGAATCGGCCGTGGCGGAGTTCTTAAAATAATGATATATAAAAACGAATTAGGTGTAAAGATAACTATTAGTAATAAGTAAATACATAAATGGAAAAATAAATAAATATTAAAATGATATATATATATATATATATATATATATGTGAAGTAGTAAGAGTAATAATAGTAATAATACAAGTAATAATGATCAGAATATTGCTAATAGCACTAAACATTATACTATTGTTAACAGTACCAGTGCTATTAACACTGGATAGAGAAGGCGAAGGGGAAGGGAGGTAGAGATAGAGAGAGCAGGCGACCACGGAAGAGGGTAGAGGGAAGCCGGGAGCGTGGAGGGGTTTTTGCCTTGGGAGCGGTGATAGGCTTCCTGCCGGGGTCAGCAGGTGGAAAGGGAGGTAGAGAGTAGGCAGGGGGTCAGGGGGAGAGAGAGAAAAAGAGAGAGAGGGAGAGAGAGTACAAGAGAGCGAGAATGGGTCCTGGACTCAAATATCCGTCAGAAGATCTGATTTTTTTTTTCACCGAGTCAGGAGAGAGATCTGGATTTCCGGCAAGATTTGGGGCTTTGAGTGTTTCCGAGTACAGATCTGGACTAGATGTTATGGTAGAAGGGTAGATCTAGTTCACCTAGGGGTCGGGGGGAGAGAGAAAGAGAAATCGCAAGAGATAAGCGGGGTGTGTTTTCAAGAGTGAAGAGACAGAGAGGAAGGTAGAGAGGGAGAAAGGTCGCGATAGAAGGAGTAGACACAGGAGGTATAGGCGAGGGAGCAAAGAAGAGAGAGAGAGAAGAGAGAGAAGGGAGGGAAGGGACGACTTACCTGGTCGAGCAGTGTGAGAGAGCTGCTCGAACGATTGAACGACGGGTTTTTGGCGGAGCAAGAGAGAGAGAGCATTGGTGTCGGGAGAGAGAGAGAGAGACCAATGGAATTGTTACATATTATTTAATTTATAGAATTGCATAGAGATCAATGGTAATCCAATCTAAAACTTTTTCCAAATACAAATTTTAATTTCAGAGAAACCAAATTGCACCTTTAAAAATTTATAAATAAAATAATAATTTATAAAATTAAAAGTTTAATATAAAAATAATGTTTATAGGACTAAATAGATAAAAATACTCAAAATATAATATAATATAAAAAAGTTAAATTACTTTAAATTGTCTCTCTTAATACATTCATTTTTAATTTTCTTTTCAGAAAGACTGAATTTAATTTTTTTAATTTAAAAATAAGTACATTAATTTATTCTCTATAAAAAAAATCGGTTTAGTTCATATTTACTCACTCTAAATGCATAGATTTTAAGTTGTTTTTTTTTTCTCTTTAAACAAATCAAATTTAGTTTTTGTCTCTTTAAAATTAAGCACTTTGATTTTCTCTTTCTAAAATATAACTTATTTTAATTTTATCAATGCAAATATATCCGCTTCTTAATTTTCTCTATAAAAAAATAAATTTAATTTTTCTTTATAAAAATATAAACATTAGTTTTCTTTTTATAGAAAATTAATTTTATTCATATTTTCTCTCTAAATGTATTTATTTTGGGCTTCAGTGTCTAAGAAACTCAAAATTATTTTTCTTGTCTAAAACTAATGTTATTAATTTTCTCTTTCCCAAAAAAAAAAAGAAAATTTAAATTATCTTTCTGTAAAAGAGTAAATTTTGTATAAATTAGAGATTTTTTTTTTCACCCTCTTCGCTTTATGTTACCCTACCCCATTCTAGAGTAACATTTACCCTGAGTTTGGGAGGAAATGTTACCCATGAAAATTTAGGAGGGGAAAATTTCAACGGGTAATTTTCACCCCTTTTCCCTCCAACCAGACATGGCCTTATAATTTTCCTTTTATTGCATCATACTCCTTTTTTTGAGTTGGACTTCTTTATGATTAAATATTACTTGAATGAGCTCTCGCTTGATCAACATGCTAGTCGAAAATTAGGGATGTGGAATCCTCTAAGTTTGTCACGCTTTTGTTATTTTAGAAACTGATTTTTTTTTTAATTGTATTTAAACAAAAAAAATTTAACCAACAAAATATTAATCTAATGGTAATATACTAAATTTTCTTAACAAAAGTTTCGATTTTAAATTTTGAAAATAAAAAAAATATATAATTTTAAATTTGAGTTTTGAAAATGAAAAAACAAAGTTGGGAGAGTTGATCTCTAAATTAGGATTGATAATTATTTAAATCGGATTAATTAAAATTTTGAATTCTGATAATCAAGTACGAGAAAAAGAACAAAAATCCAAATAAGAATTAAACTTTAAGTCTTTTATGAAATTGATTTGCATTTAAGCTCAACTTTAAACAAATGTTTTGTAATCTCAAAACTCATAGAATTATAAAATTTACTGTAGCTTAGTTAGTGTTTTAGGTACCAATTAGGAAAGGCTTAAAGTCAATACTTATGGTTTCCTTTTTTATGAGTTTTAGCCTCTCCTGCATAAAAATCTGAGAGGCTTAAGACGGGACTGCTAGTGGAAATTTGCAACATTGGCACCTCTCTCTCTCTCTCTCTCTCTACGGATTTATCAATTTATGAGGCTGTTATTCATTTTAGACAATGATGGTGTTGCTTTGAATTTTATGCTCCTTTGAATAATCATTTGGGTGTTAACTCAACCACAATATCATAATTTTATCTTATTTTGATTTATTTAATTCTATTTGATCATATTTTTATAATATTTTTTAATTTAAAAATATTTAATGAAAAATCCCAATTTTTATATTAGAAATATTTAAGCTTATTTGATTTTAATTTTAACTTCTTCAAAACCCGATGGTCCCTCTGGCTACAAAAAGTTCAAAGGGGAAATTGAGTAAGATGTCATTAGGAATTTCATGAAGTATATGGCAATTAAATGTTTGGCTTTTTTTTTTTTTTAATTTTTTCATCCTTTTCTAGATATAGAATTATACTTTGGATAACCAACACATAATTGATCCAGTGGGAAGATAATAAATTTCTTAATCAATATTCAGATACAAATTTTAAAAATAGAAAAAATTATATTGAAAGAGATCCATCGTAAAGAATTCGACAATAATTTAGATTGGATTAGTAAAGTTCTGATTTTGAATATCGATCGATTAAATAAAAAAAATTATATTTGGGGTAACAACTAAGTAGTGTAACCAAGAGGGATCACCAAACTCACACCTGCCAGATTTTGAGGATTATCGTGTGCTCCCTGAATCTCACATTCCTAATCTTATTAAAGAAGTCTCTGGTTTGAAGTCCATGAAACCCTATAAGCTCTGGTTCGGATGATTTCAGGCATTTTTTTAATCAACAGTATTGAGAAATAATACGTGATTTTAGTTTTGATTGTGGAACTATGCCAAATGAACTTGCAGATACTTTGATAGTGTTGATCCAAAAAGAGGATTCTTCAGATTCAGTTAACGAGTTACTTCCGATCACATCCAGATACTTTGATAGTGTTGATCCAAAAAGAGGATTATTCAGATTCAGTTAACGAGTTACTTCCGATCACATCCAGATACTTTGATAGTGTTGATCCAAAAAGAGGATTATTCAGATACTTTGATAGTGTTGATCCAAAAAGAGGATTATTCAGATTCAGTTAACGAGTTACTTCCGATCACATCCAGATACTTTGATAGTGTTGATCCAAAAAGAGGATTATTCAGATTCAGTTAACGAGTTACTTCCGATCACATCCAAGTGTTGGTTTCTCGTATTCATCATTTGCTTTATAGTGTTATTATGTATCGTAAACATTCAATTCTCCTAATTAAAATTTTGATTTTAAGTATCGGGAATGAAAAAGCATATGAGAGAATTCGTTTTTAAATTAGATTCCATAATACTCGAATCATCTTATTCAGGTACTCTAGATATTGATTGTCAATGCCCAAAAAAAAAAAAAAATCTAACCTCAGGGCAGCCCAATTTAAAGTTGTGTTTCCGGCTCTTCTCTCAATCTTATGAGAAGAAATGGCGGAACCCTCTTAGTGTCCTTTATGTGGAGAGGATTTCCTTGCTTGTTTTCGGCTAGGGAAGAGCGCAAATGGGGTATGGATTTTGCTTTTTTTTGGGATTATACTATAATTTGAATCCGAGATCATCGGATCGGAGAAAGTAAAGTAGTGACCACTAGACTGTCTTCTTGATGACTATGGGTAGATTTGTTATTCACCTATGATGTTTTGTTATTCTCGGAGGCCACTATCACAATCCGACCCATTAACTTGACAAAAGGTTGAGCTTTGACTGTTAAATTCAAAAGGGAATGAAAAATAGAGAGAGGGAGATAGAGAGAGATAGAGAAAGGGAGAGAGAAAGAGATAGAGAGAGAAAGAGAAAGACGTAGAGAGAGAGCTTAATCAATCAATCCATATTTGCATTTCTCTTGTAGATTATAGACTTTATATACTCTTGATTCTAACTATTCTAACACCTTAACAACTTTCAGTTGATTAATCGATCAATCAACTGAATTCTAACAACTCAATCTAATAACACATTTTTTGAACTAACCACTGGTATTCAAACTACTTGTTTAGTTACAATCTGTTACAATATTCTTTCCTTTAAGATCATCCTTACCCTCAAGGATGGAAGGCAAGGAATTGAGCTCTATAGTGATGGATAGGTCGAACTGATGATAAAGGATGTTGAAGATACAACAACAGCCAGATAATTTTTTTTTTAGTTATTATATCTTTTCTTCTTCTTCTTCTTCCTCCTCATGTATTTCATTTTCTTCTTTTTCTTAGGAGGATATAACCTATTGAAGAAAGCCTTATCGGATTGGGTAGGCTCATGAAAAATTTGAGTGTAGATGGCAGTAGTTGGAAGATTGTATTAGCAGAATTAAGGAAATAATATCAATTGAAGACTTGATTATAGAAACAAGATTTGACATCTATTATTCCCTTCTCTTTAATTATCTAATTGACTTTTCCTTTTTTAGTTGATTCTTTTTCCCTTTCATTACTTAATTGATTTTTTTGTATTCTATAATTGCGTATATCAATTTTGTATATATACATATGTATCAAAACAAAATCATTCAATGGAAAATCATTTCCTTTCACAAACAATTCTTATCATGGTATTAGAGCAGGTTTTCAACCTGTAAACCCTAGTCGCTTTATTCTTCCTTGGTAATGTCAAATCCAATGGCTCTTGAAGCAGATCTAACCTCACCATACTTCTTACACCATTCAGACAATCCAAGTACCATGTTAGTTTCTTAACCATTGATTGGAGATAACTACCTAACTTGGTGTCGTGCCATTACCATGGCTTTTGACGCAAAGAACAAATTAGGATTCTTAGACGGGTCGATTATGAAGCCAGAACCAGGTTCACCCACCTTCACCCCTTTGGAGTCGTTGCAATAGCATGGTATTATCTTGGCTTCTCAATGCAGTCAGTAAAGAAATTGCAAGCAGCGTCATCTTCATGGAGACAGCCCATGATGTATGGCATGAGTTTCGAGATCGTTTTTCCCAACAAAATGCTCCACGGATTTTTGAAATCCAACAAACCATCGTTAACAATCTTCAGTAAAATAACTCCATTGCCGTTTACTATACTGGTTTGAAAACACTATGGGATGAACTTAATATTTACAACTCACCCACTACATGTACTTGTGGTTCTGCTTAAGAACTCACCACTTTCCAGTAGCGTGACCGTCTTATCCAATTTTTGATGGGTTTGAATGATACATATGTATCGGTAAGAAATCAAATCTTACTCATGAACCCTCTTCCATCTGTTGCTCAAGCTTATGCGCTTGTGCAACAAGAAGAACGACAAAGGTCAGTGCTTACATCCAATCCCATACCAGATCAATCTGCATTCGTAGCTCACCATGGAAGACAAAATTCTCCTTCTCCATGGCAAGATAAATCAAAACATCACAAACACTGTAATTATTGTGGAAGAGATGGACATATTGAGAAGTGGTACCGCAAGAAACAAGCTGATATGCATTCTATTACATCCAACCAACCGAGAACAAATCACTCTCGGCATGAGCAGAATTATGCACCAAATCATAATCGACCAGTTGCAGCTACTGCGGATAGTGCATCATTTTCTTCTCATAGCTTACCCTTCACTGAGGAACAAGTACAACAACTCCTCTCCTTAATCCAATCCAACAACAGTACACATTCTCATCATTTAGCTAACCTGGCAGGTATGGTTTCTTGTTTTTCTTCCCATGACAATGACACTTGGGTAATCGATTCTGGATGCAGTGATCATATGACTCACGATCTAAAATCCTTACATGATGCCTCTTGCCATAACAACCAACCTGTCAAATTTGCAAATGGTAGTCTTGTTCCAGTAACTCACTTAGGTTCTATTAAATTTTCATCAGATTTCTCACTAGATAAAGTTTTGTATGTCCCATCTTTTAAATTCAACCTCCTATCCATTAGCAAAATCACAAAAACTCTTAATTGTTCTGTTACTTTTTTCTTAAACTGTTGTGTTTTTCAGAACTTGAAAACGAAGAATATGATTAGATTGGGAAGAGAACATGATGGTCTTTACTACCTTGATCTAAAATTCAACCACAGTACTTCTTTGTCATTGATTGCTACAAAAGACAGAGAAGACTTATGGCATTGTCGTCTTGGCCACTCCAGTTCCAGTATCTCACCTTTGTTCTCTCGTTTAGATTTTGGTATCAGTTTTTTATCTAAATGCACTTGTATGATTTGCCTTTTAGCAAAACAATCACGACTTCCCTTTCCACATAGCTCTATTTCTTCTAAATCTTGTTTTGATTTAATTCATATCGATATTTGGGGACCATATTCCACTCCTACTATTACTGGTGCACGTTATTTTCTCACAATAGTGGATGATTTTTCACGTTCTACTTGGACATATTTAATACGTTTTAAATCCCAAGCCTTTACCCATATTTGCCATTTTTTTTCTATGGCTAAAACACAATTTGATACTTCCATTCGCCAAGTGCGTAGTGACAATGCACTAGAATTTTTCAATAATGACATTAACGACTTTCTTAATTCCCGTGGTGTCATCCATCAACATAGTTGTGCTTACATACCCCAACAAAATGGGATTGTCGAACGTAAACACCGTCATTTACTAAATGTTGCACGAGCTTTACGATTTCAATCTCACATACCTTTAACATTTTGGGGTGAATGTATCCTTACTGTAGCTTATCTTATCAATCGCACTCTTACAGCCGTCCTTCATGGTAAAACCCCTTTTGAAATTTTGTTCCACAAAATACCTACTTATCACCATTTACGTGTTTTTGGCTGTTTGGTTTTTGGTCGAAACAATCATCCCAAACATAAATTTGATTCACGTGCTTTACCAGGTATATTTCTTGGTTACCCATATGGCCAAAAGGGATTTAAAATTTTTGATATTAAATTTCAAACAATTTATGTGAGTAGAGATGTCGTGTTTCATGAAAATATTTTTCCATGCAAATTACAAGTGCCAATTAATACTGATACTATCCATGTTCTTCCCTTCTCATTAACTGACACCGGTGACTCCACTTATCCACCTCCAACTTCTACTGTTGAACCCACCTCTACACGTTCCGCAACACCCCTTCGTCGCTCACAACGAGTGACTCGCCCTCCGACAAAATACCAAGACTATCATTGCTCTCAAGTTCAACATCAATCATCTTCAACTTTTTTAGGTACTAAATATCCTTTGGAAAACTATCTTTATTTCCATCGTTTCTCTTCTAGACATTGTGCTTTTCTTGGTGCCCTAACCTCTCTTGCAGAACCTAAAACATTTACCCAAGTTATACACATACCTGAGTGGCGAGAAACTATGAAAACAGAATTGAATGCCCTTAAAACAACAAATACATGGTCTATTATGCCTCTTCCACCAGATAAGAAACCTATTGGATGCAAATGGGTCTATAAAATCAAATGGCACTCCGATGGAAGCATTGAACGCTACCAGGCACGCTTGGTTGCCAAAGGATATACCCAAATTGAAGGGGTAGGTTATCATGATACATTTGCTTCGGTTGCAAAATTGGTAACTGTCCGAGTCGTTTTAGCCATTGCTGCTACTCAACGATGGCCTCTTTATCAGTTTAATGTGCAAAATGCTTTCTTTCATGGTCCACTACAAGAGGAAGTATAAAAGTGCTTACCTCCCGGCCATCCACAGCAGGGGGAGAAACATCTAGTTTGCAAGTTTAATAAATCCTTATATGGATTGAAACAAGCCAGAAGAAATTGGTTTGCCACATTTTCTACTACTTTATTAGAGGCTGGTTTTACAAAATCACATGCTGATAATTCTCTATTTTGTCTCCATCGTGGGTCGTCTTCACTTTTCCTCTTGGTTTATGTAGATGACATCGTCATGACCGGAAATGATCTCAGGCTTCTATCACAACTCAAGTCTTTCTTATTACAACGCTTTCGCATTAAAGACCTTGGTCTTCTCAAGTATTTTCTCAAGTATTTTCTTGGTGTTGAGGTAGCTAGATCTTCTCATGGCATTTATCTCTCACAACATAAATATGTCATGGACCTCCTTGTCGATTCTGGCCTCACGGAACCTCGCATTGGTCATACACCCATGGAACAACATCTCAAGCTTATCGACTCTATAGGGAATTTGCTAGAAGATCCCTCCTGTTATCGACGCTTAGTTGGTCGTGTCATCTACTTGACTATCACTCGGCCTGATATTACATTCGTCGTTAATGTTCTTAGTCAATTTATACATCAACCTCGTCAACCACACTTAGATGCTGCTCGTCGGCTACTTCGCTATTTAAAGAAAAATTCAGGTTAAGGTATTCTATTATCTTCTTCTAGCCCAATGGAGCTTATTGCTTTTTCAGATTCCGATTGGGCAAGCTGTCCTCAAACCCGTCGGTCAACTACAGGATACTGCCTCTTCCTTGGTCATAGTTTGGTATCTTGGAAGAGTGAAAAGCAATAGACTATATCACATTCCTCGGCTGAGGCCAAATATCGTGCCATGGCCACCACTACACGAGAAATCATTTGGCTTCGATCTTTACTTTGAGATCTTGACATCTCTTTATCATCTGCCACTCCTCTATATTGTGACAATCAAGCAACACGTCATATTGCTGCCAATCCGGTTTTCCATGAGCGTACCAAGCATCTTGAAATTGATTGTCACATTGTACGTGAAAAGTCTGAAGCTGAGATCATTCAACCACGTGCTATCTCTACTACAAATCAGTCGGCTGACATTTTCACTAAAGCTATAAGCAATGACCAATTTTTGTTTCTTCAAAGCAAGCTGGGCATTACTGACCTTCATGCACCAGCTTGAGGGGGAGTATTAGCAGAATTAAGGAAATAATATTAATTGAATACTTAATTATAGGAACAAGATTTGACATCCATTATTCCCTTCCCTTTAATTGTCTAATTGACTTTTTCTTTTTTAGTTGATTCTTTTTCCCTTTCATTGCTTAATTGATTCCTTTGTACTCGCTAATTGCGTATATCAATTTTGTATATATACATATGTATCAAAACAAAGTCATTCAATGGAAAATCATTTCCTTTCACAATCAATTCTTATAAGATTTTTTGCGGCTGCTGCACCTCATTTGCTTCCAAAAGTTGGACCTTGTGAAGGTTGATAGAGGCTGGTAACATTTTTTTTTTACCAAGAAATGCACCAAGAGTTTGATAGAGACCAATAATGGTAGTAGAGTTGCCTTCCCCAAGTGGACTAGAAGTAATTCCTCCAATAGCCACATAATACCCACCACCAGGTCCTTGAAATTCATCCATTACAGACAAGACATTTTCTTCTGCATTTTCTTTGCTATTGGCTGGAGTTGGAAGCGATGGAAATTGCAAACTTTTATCGCCACACGCCTTCTTCATGAGGGTATTATTACTGACCAAGAATTCTTCTTGTTCTACCTCCATTTCCTCTTCAAATTGCATCTGTAGTTGTTCTCCGGGTTTGTCTTTGTTTAATATCTTTATAATGGTGTTGAATTTATCATAGGAGTTTCCAATTTTTTGGTCAAATTCATCCATGCTTCGTACCAACCAAATATCACTTTCATAGATTTTGATTCTGATGGCTTCATACCCGGTTTCCTCTGCTATTATTAAGTAAGGATTCGCAAACTCTGATATTAATTTATCACAATCCGGCCCACTAGCTTGACAAATGGTTGAGACGTGACTGTTAAATTCAAAAGGGAATGAAAATAGAGCGTGAGAAAATGTAAGGGAAATGAACTGAGATGTCATGGTGGTAGGTGATAGGGTTCATGACAAATGATTGGAAATGGAAGTGTTGGGATAGAAAGAGAGAAAGAGAGAAGAATTGAGGGCGAAAGAAGTAGAGAGAGAGAGGGAGGAGTTAGAGAGAGGGGATAGAAACAGAGTGAGAGGGGGAGAAACAAAGATAAACGGAGAGAGAGATAGAGAAAGGGAGAGGGAGAGAGAGAGAGAGATAGAGAGAGAAAGAACTCAATCAATGAATCAATCCGTACTTGTATTTCTCTTGCATATTACAGATTTTATACACTTTTGATTCTAACTATTCTAACACCTTAATAACTTTCAGTTCGTTGATGGATCAACCAACTGAATTCTAATAAATCAATCTAACAGCACACTTCTTGAACTAATTATTGGTATTAAAACTATTTGTTTAGTTACAATCTATTACAGCCACTCAACATCACATAAGTGCCATTCGAAGGAATTTTGGATGAAAGTTAATGAGACAAAATCACACATGTTTGTATCTCCTATTAGCAACTGGCACTCGCGTTTACCTCTACTTTAGGCCAGATATTTGAGTGTGTGATCTCTTAACAGCCTTACCATTTTCTCATACTTATCAGGGTTTACGTACGTATTATAGATAGACTTGGCATTTTCCATATAAATTCAATGCTAAATAGGATATCTAAAAGAGCATTAGATTAAAATGAATCGAAATTAAAAATCGGATTAAAATTCATAAAATTTGTTTGGATTAATAGAATGAAAATGAAGTTTAGGTATGAAAATCCTAAATTTTGGTGTTCCTGAAATCTAAGTGAACACATTGATTTCTAAAACTCATACTCAAGATTTTGATTTTAAATACAATTTCAATTATCGAGTATGAACCAAACACCCCCTAAATATACTCATGCTAACTAAACTTGACAAAAGTTTTCGAATTCCTATAGATACCAGACAACCCTAACAATATTTTTCCCAATTGAATTTGATGTCTAATAATACTATTTTTTTTCTAGTAACCCTTATGAAATTCAGACCTAACAGATAATAGCATTTCAATGAATGGTTTGGACACTACTGTCCTTCAAACTTCTTGACCCAACAAAAAGAAAAGACAGAAGTGTTATTCTGTATTCGTTTTACCATCGTTTATAGGGACATCTTTTTAATTAGAAAGAAAGAAGATTTCATTATTAGAATTTCCTCCTTTTAGCACAAAACTATTAGGCTAGTCACGTTGTCTGTTTGGCTGGCGAATGTTCAAATGCAATTCTAGTCTTTGCCCATATATAGAAGTTTTTAGAAGGAATCAATTTGAGTAATGGAAAGAAATTCCAATTTTGATTGTAAGAATTAAAATATAGAAACACAATATCAAACCCCTTATACAATATTCTTAAAAGATCTCACAAACAATTACTTTCTAAATTTCCATACTTGAAACCTCCACCTTCTACCATAAATAATGCACCCTTCATTAAAGAAATCTCCACAGCTCTACTAATCTTTCCAAATTTTTGTACTCTCTTTTTGAGGAATTTGAATGAACATGGCTTCAATGAACAAGGCAAAAAAGCCAAGCCAGGGTAGGAAAAAGATTGAAATCAAGAAAATAGAGGTAAAAAATCATCAGCAAGTGACATTCTCAAAAAGGAGAGTGGGGTTGTTCAATAAGGCTAGTGAACTATGTGTTTTGTGTGGTGCGGAAATTGCAATTATTTGTTTTTCTCAGGCGGGAAAGGTTTTCTCTTTTGGGCATCCAAGTGCTGACTCCATCATTGAAAGATACATCAATGGAAGAACCTATTTAGATCCAGTTAACAATGACAACAATCCTTTGTTCATTCAGTTCAATCAGAACTTTGGAGAACTTGAGGCTCTCAAGCAAGTTGAGTTAGAGAAGGCAAAAGGGTCCAGTGGAAAACAAGTGAGTCATTATGGTAATCAATTTTGGTGGGATGAGTCGATTGAAGACATGGATTTGCAAGATCTTGAACAATTTTTGGTTTCATTGGAAAGGCTTGTGAAGAATGTGGACATTAGGGCTGAAAAGATGATACTTGAGAATTCTTCTTCTTTGCAGTTTTTGGTTGTTGGTCCCAGCAGTGGTCAAGATTGTTTCCCTTTTGGGGGTCCAGAAGAATTTCATCATAGTTGAGTACTCCTTTTTTTTTTCCCCTCTTTTCTCTTTTTCCACTTTTGCTTTATTCAGTCGGTTGGAAGAGGAATTTATTTATTTTTATTATTTATTATTTATTATTATTTTTTGATACAAGTTGCAAGAGGATTGTCTCCTCTTATTTATGAACATCTTTTGATGATGACTAATTTTTTTTTTTTACTTTTTCGATTATTAGCCGATTGAAGTAATTACAATGAAATTATAACAAGTTAAATGAATTTTTTCCGCATAAATGTTGGAGAAAACTATGAACTTGCAGAACGGTTTTCTTTGTCTGAATACAATAGAGTTAACATTGTGTCCCCAAGAGGACAAGCTAGTGGTACAAACCTCTCTCTCCCAACCTGATGATTCCAAATTTAAATTTTTATACAATAAAAAAAAATTAACTTTGTAAAATCTTAATAAGATACACTTCTATCATTCAAAAGCTTAATACTTTCACTTGAAGGTACACTCTTATTACTCGAAAGCTTAATACTCTCGCTTGAAGGCATGTTTATTGCTCAAAGACCTAACACTACTAAATATTCTCAATGTAAACCATTTAAAACATTCTGTAATTCATGACTTACGGCTCTGTATGAGATTAGGCATTTGTGTTGTAACATTGGCCTTGTGGGTATTGGTACCTAGGGGAATAGTAGAAAACCCTGATGTGGATATTTTACGTATGGAAGGAAATTTTTCAGTGAGGCCACTAGTCCCTTGGAGTAATCGAGGCCAAGTATTTCAAAGTTAGAGCCGGGTAATAAACTTTCCATGAAGCCATTATCTTCTCCCCGCTTGAGGGAATCCATCTCTTCTTTAAATATGGCCAGGGAAGCTTTGGGGAGAGAAACAAACACTTTTACACCTACTTCCAGTGACGAGTTCAAGCTATAAGGAGGCATGGAAACACCAAAATCTATGACTCCCCAAGGATATAATGTAGCCGATGCTTTCCATCAAAAACCAAATTCTTCTATGAGATTTCATCTTTTGATCTTAAGAACCATTACATATTTCTCAACAGAGACCTAATTGAATCATTGTCCAATGCCATTTTCACCGTAGTTTTTATAATCTTCACAACATTCAAGAATCGTATTTCACGTAGATCCCTCCCAATCGTAACCATGAGGCAACGGAGGACGCTCATAGACAAAGCTTAATATGGTGTATCCGTCGTGGTCCATCACTAGATCTTTGCATGTAGGACTTCTGTTTTTTTTTTTTTTTTTTTTTTTATATATATATATAAGGATTTAAATCTGAAATCACCAGATTTGGGGAGAGTGGTTTGTATCATTAGATTGTTCCCTTAGGGACGCACGTAAGACTACAAGAGGTGTAATTCCCATCACTCGAAACTTGGTCTCTACTCACATGGAAGGTTTCATCCAAAATGTCTGAAGGTGGAATATTAGGCGAATTAGCTAAGAAACCCATATGATCAACAAAGGCACTGATGGGCTTTTCCGGCACGCTCTCACAAACCTATCCCTCTCCCGAGTGGGCTCGGCTCGCTCTTTCCACTTGCAAGCTCAGCCAATACCGCAAGAATTGGACCACCCCATCTTGCCCATAAGAAACTGAGTTCGCCAAGCCCATACCAATAGTGAACCCGACACTCCCTTTTTTTTTTTTTCTTGTTACACACTAATTTAAATCTGGATTTTAAGATTAGGGAAAGGAATTATAATCACTGAACTGTTCCTTTAGGGACTGTGAACACGACACATGAAAATGTATTCACTAGAATCAACAAGGACGATGGTAATTAGGTTTTAAAAAAAAAAGTGTATGGGAAAATTTTTAAAAAATAATAAACTATTTGAGCCTATTAACAAAATAATTTATAAAGCAAAAAAATAATTATTAAAAAATAATTTTGAAAGCCATCAAGGTAAGGTTTCAAAACCATAGTTAAGCAATAATTTATTAATGTGCGTGCTTAAAAAACAAAATTGAAAAATTGCCATACACAAAAAAAAATTGAATATAAACATATACATTCTTCGTTCATATATGTGTGTTTCTCCATGATAATATTATTTTTTAAAGAATATTTTTTAAAATTGATAAAAAATAAATATTAATCAATAAATTAAAGATGAGAGAGAATATATACGGAAGAGAGGGATACGATGCATCCATATTTTAACATTTTTTTCTTATTTTCACTAATTATATCCAGATTTTACTTAAATAATTTGGTTCAAATACTGTGGGACTCGTTTTTAAGGGTTGGCTCTCCCAAATCTTTTTTTGTTACTTCCAAAACTCGAATTCGAGATCTTCAATTAAAGAGATAGAGTATCCGATTACTCTACTTTAAAAAGTTTGATATCTATATTTTAACTTTAATTTCCATATTTTAAGACCAAAAACCTTAATAATGGTTTTACAAGTATTATTGAGCTAAAAGCAAATCGAAGAAAATTTCCAAACATAAACAAAGCTACTAGATTTTGGAATTTTAAAATGCATAAGTCCTCACCACCAGAACCCCTCAAATCACTCTAAAAAATTAGCACCCATGCCCACCTGGATCTGAAAAAAGTACAATACAACAAAAAGGCCAACGCAAACATTTACCCAAAATAATAATGGTATCATTTAATTAAAATTAGAAGATAGATAAACATGTCAAGCATCCAATTGAAGAGGCACTATCACAAGATGATCGGTAGAAGAAGAATCTCTCAAGTTTTTAATCCTTTTTTGTTTTATTTATTTATTTTACGATTTAAACGTTTATGGAGAAAGAGAATTTAAATTTTGATGGATTCAAATGATTAGGATTTTAGAGTTGAATTTAAACTTTGATTATACACCCTAATGTTGCCCACCCTGACTGATCGACGGTTCATAAATATCAAAATAATTTGATCTCACATTGGATGAGTAGAGAGAAAACAGGGAAAGAGGGGTATAAAAGAAGATGAAAGTGCAAAGAGTAATATACTTACCTGGATGGGGTTTGGGTGATAAGGAGGCTCATGGCCTAGGTTGGTAACATACATTGCACTTGGATTGGGACATCTCTCCATGTGGGAGAATGTAGCTCATAATTTGTGATAGTGGGTCTTCAAAAGGACAGTATAGTGGTTACAATCTCTTTTCATAACTACTAGAAAACAGATTTTCAGCGATGAAAAATTACCGATAGAAAAAATTCTATCGCTAATAGTGACGGATTTCTGACAAAATACCGTCGAATAAAATACCTAGCGATTTACGACGGATTAGTAACAAAAATTAGCGACAAAAATATTTCCGTAACTAATCCATCTCTGTAGTGATCAATAGTAAAAAATAAAAAATAAAAAAAAATTTATAAACGTATTAGCGACGGATTACCGACTAATTAGTAACGAAAAAATTAGTGACGAATTACCGACTGAAAAATTATCGACGGATTATCGACGGGAAAATTAGTAACAGATTACTGACGGATTTTTTTTAATTTTTTAATTTTTTAATTTTTTTTAATTTTTTTTAATTTTTTTTAATTTTTTTTAATTTTTTTATTCTTCTTATATAATTCTTTTTATTTATATTTTTATGTAGAAGAATAATATTATTTTATTATTTTAAATTTTTATTATTTTATTTTAAGCTAAAATAAATTTTTTTTATTATTTTATAATAAATTATAATTTTTTATTATTAAAAAATATGAGATAAAAATAATATGTAAAAAAAAATAAAAAGACAAGAAGCTTAACTTGGTCTAGTGGTGGAGGTGCTCTTGTAATGTTTATTGTGCTTGGCTTCGAAACTTGGCGGAAGTATTTCTAACAAATTAAGAAGGCAGGTCGGTTGGGTGGGCTGGTGAGTCGGCGGGCCTTGGAGCAGCATATATGTTTTTTTTTTTTAAGAAATCAAAAATCAGCGACGAATCCCAATCCGTCGCTGATTTTTTTCCCTTTTTCTTTTTTTATTAGCGATAGATTTTTTCCTTCGCTAATCATCAGCGACAGATTTTTTCCGTCGCTAATCCGTCGCTGAAAGTCTGTTTTCTAGTAGTGCACCAATCTGGTGATTCCATATTCGAATTTCTATATAATAAAAAAAAATTTGTGATAGTGGGGTTGCGTTCATGTGGCCTGCTTAATTCTCTGGTCTCAATATTCTTGGATCCTTATGTTCAACTAGCCAATCATTAGGCGTAGCTAATTGAGTTGTGTTTGGCTTTCCCGGACCACTTTTTTTGTGTTATATCAATTCGTATTCGAATTTATATTCTAACTAATTTGATTTGAGTACTTGTTGAATCCATTTTAGAGGCAACTTCTCCCCGTAAGATGGCTCAATTAGCATTCTTCCCATATGACCCATCAATATTGCTAATAATTTGCTTGTGGTTTTTGAATTTTGTTTTTGATATGATAACTCATTTTTGGCGAACTCTTCATTTTTTTCCGAAAAATCAAGAATTTTAAAAAGAATAAAAAAATTTAATACATATACATATATACACATAACTATGCTCTGTTCATATCTTAAAACCAAGCAAACTTATGTCTGACAAAGCATATTGAATTTAATTGATTCATTGATCAATACCAAGAAAGCTAATCAAACAAATGTTGTGACTAACCGATCTTTTATTATGATTCGTGTGGTGATTCTACTCACATGTCTTCTGAGTGTCTACAAGTGCAGCAATTAAACTATGTTTCTAATTTTGGGAGATCTCAGAACAATCCCTACTCCAATACATACAATCCTAGGTGGAGAAACCACCATAACATTTGATGGAGTTAAGGAGCACCACTATGACCATGCAATCCACAAAACTTTACTTTGGGAAGTCAACAGCCAAAGAAGAGTAAGGCATCGTGGAAGACCGCAATCGAGCGCTTGGCCACAACCATGAATGAAAGGTTTGAAAAACTTGAAAATAAGATCGATCAATTGACTAATACTTTCATTCTCATGTACAAGGTAGACTACTGAGTGATACTGAGAAGAGTCCTAAAGAGACCAAGGAAGAAAACAAACGAGAGGCTAGAAAAGAAATTAAACAGCCTACAAGTGAAAAGTTCATGGCATTGGATCTGAAATAGGGAAGTTCTGCACTTTTGAGGGAATATAAGCTCGTATTCCTTTTCTTGGACGTCTATTATGTGATAATGTAGAAAAACAATTTGAAAAGTTTTTAGAAAAATTTTAGAAAATGCATATTAATATTTCTCTTTTAGATGTTATCAAGCAGATGCAGAGCTATAGGAAATTCCTTCTGGACGTGATTACAAACAAAAAGAAGTTGGATAAAGTTTCAACGGTCAAACTTATGGAGGAGTATTATGCAATTCTACAAAGGAATCTGCCGCTAAAACTTATGAATCCAGAAAGTTTTTCTATACCTTGCATAATTGGTTTTTCTTATTTTTTTGGATGTTTTATGTGATATGGGTGCTAATGTCAATCTCATGCCATATTTTATGTTCTTGAAGTTAGGATTAAACGAATATCGACCTACCAATATTTTTTTACAATTAGCGATAGGAGTATTAAATATCCAAGAGGCATGGTTGAATATATTGTGGTTACAATTGATAAATTCTTTTTTACTGTTAATTTTGTTGTTTTGGATATGAATGATGATAATGGCACTTTTTTTATTTTAGGTGACCTTTCCTTACGGCTACATGAGCACTCATTGATGTTTCTTGTGGGAAGTTGAAAACCTATTGGAGGATGCATAAAATCACGACTCAACCACAAAGAAGGCTGAATGAACATCTTAAGGAGGTAGTATAAGGAGGTAGTGAAGAATGAGATCATTAAATGGCTAGATATAGATATTATCTTTCCTATCTCAAATTCTGTTTGGATGAGTCCTTTACCAAGTTGTTTCAAAGAAGGGTGGAATAACTGTGGTTGAAAATCCTTACATGTGTTATCATAGGTTGGAGGGTTTGTGTGGACTATAGAAAGTTGAATGATGCTACTAGGAAAGACCATTTTCCCCTCCCCTTTCTCGATCAACTTGTTGAAATATTGGCTGGTCAAGCATTCTATTATTTTCTTGATGGTTTTTCTAATTATTTATAAATTGTCATTGATTTTGCTGACCAAGAAAAAACCAATTTTACATGTCTATATGGTACTTTTGAATTCAAATGCATACCTTTTGGTCTTTGTAATACCCCAACTACTTTATAGAGATGCATGATATTCATATTTGCTGATTTCATTTATAATTTCATGGAAGGTTTTATGGATGATTTTTAATTTTTTTTTTTTTTTTTTTTTTTTGTGTTTGGTTCCCCATTTGATGATTGTTTGAAAAAATTGAAGCAAATTTTAAAGAGGTGTGAGATGGTTCTTAACTAGGAGAAGTGTCATTTTATGGTAAAAGAAGGTATTGTTTTAGATCATAAGGTATCTTCTAAGGGAATAGAGATTAATAGGATAAAAATTAAATTAATTGAAAAACTTTGTCTCCTAAATCATTAAAAGATGTTAGAAAATTTTTAGGACATGCTAGTTTTTCTTGTAAATTTATCAAAGATTTTTCTAAAATTGTTAGTTCTCTAATCAATCTTTTAGTAAGAGATACACCTTTAGTGATTGATGATTTCTGTTTGAATACATTTAATTGCCTTAAATCGAAATTGATTGAGTCTCCTATTGTATAGCCACTTAGATGGATTTTGCTTTATGATATTTACTGTGATGCAAGTGATGAAACTGTAGGTGCAGTTTTGGGTCAAATTGTGGATAGGAAATTTCAAGTCATATATTATGTGAGTAGGACTACGAATGAAGCTCAGAAGTTGTACACTACTTCCGAGAAAGAACTACTTGCTGTCATCTTTTCACTTGAGAAATTTTGGTCTTGTTTGTTGCTGTCCAAAATTTGTTATTAATACTGACCATTCTACACTTAGGTATTTGATTTTGAAGAAAGATGCAAAGCCTAAATTGTTGAGTTGAATTCTTTTGTTGTAGGAATTTGACATCGAAATTATGGATAGAAGAGGAGTTGATAATATAGCAGCTGACCATTATCTGAATTAGAGGGAGAATTCATTGAGACAATAATTGATCATCCTTTGAATGATTCTTTCCCTGATGAAATCTTATTTTTTGTTACTCAAATTGATGAACCATGGTATGCTGATTTTATTAATTATCTTGCTTGCATGATTGTACCAAAGAGATTCACCAAATAGCATAAAAAGAAATCTTTTTTTTCGATAAACACCACTATCTCTAGAATGAACCCTACTTGTACAAGATTTGTGGTGACGGTATCATTAGAAAATGTGTACCCCAACAAGAGATAAGTAGTAGCCTTAGTTTTTGTTATGATAAAGAGATTAGAGGTTGTTATGGTTCTTCTCGTATAGCTGCTAAGGTAGTTCAGTCTGGATTGTATTGGACTACTTAGTTTAAGGATGTTCATTCTTATGTTTGTGCATGTGATCAATATAAAAAAAATGAGAATATTTCTAATCGTCACGAGATGCACCTAAACAATATTTTAATTATGGATATTTTTTTATATTTGCGGTATAGATTTCATGGGGTTTTTATCAAAATCTTTTAATAATAAATTTATTCTTGTTGCTGTTGATTATATCAGTAAAAGTGTAGAGGCAAATGCATGTATGAAAAATGACTCTAAAACGGTGAGTAAGTTTTTAAAGAAAAATATATTTTCCTGTTTTGGTGTTTCTAGAGTCATAATTAGTGATGGAGATTCTCATTTTTGTAAAAACTTTGAAAAACTTTTGGCTAAATATGGATTACTCATAACATTGCTACCACTTACCATTCCAAAACTAGTGGACAAGTTGAGATTTTAAATTGGGAATAAAAAAGAATTTTAGAAAAAACTATGAGTCTTTCTTATAGGGATTGTCTATTAAGTAAGATGATGCACTTTGAGCATATAAGACAGCATATAAGCCTTCAATTGGTATGTCATCTTATCGTTTGGTTTATGGCCTTCAATTGGTATGTCATCTTATCGTTTGGTTTATGGTAAGACATGTCATCTTCCTATTAAGTTAGAGTATAAAGCATATTCGGTAATGAAGTATTTTAATTTTGATTTGCCTTTTGCAGGTACAGAAAGGAAGATACGGTTAAATGAGCTGGTGGAATGATGAAACAAGTCATATGAGAATACAAGGATTTACAAGGAAAGAAAAAAGCATGGCATGATGCAATGAATAAGAAGCGAGAGTTCGAGATTGGTGGTAAAGTTTTAGCATATAACTCTCATTTGAGACTTTTTTCAGGAAAGTTGAGATCGAGATGGTATGAATTAGGGGTGTTCATCGGTTCGGTTTTCGAATTCTTCGATTAATTCGGTTTAACATTTTTTAATTCCAAATCGAAAACCGAACCGAATTCGTTTAAATTCAAAATTCGGTTTTTGGTTTGAATTCGAATTGAATCGAATAAATCAAAAAACTCGATTTTGATTTTTGAGATCTAAATTTTCACATAAATCCAATTTAACTAAATTCGAATTGATAAAATAATGAACTTTTTAACTACTATTTTATTGTTTGCTTAAAAAATAAAAATTACCAATCAAAGTTTGCATAAAAAGAAAAGTAAATAAATAATAAATAATCAAAATAAATAAAAAAATGAGATAATTAAAAACTCTAATTCGGTTTTCGGTTCGAATTCGTATTAAAAATCTCAATTCGAAACTCGAACCGAAAACCAAATTTGAAATTCGGTTCTAACCGAAAACCGATTCGAATCCAAAAATCGAATTCAAATTTAATTCGATTCGGTCGGATTTTCGGTTATCACCAAATATTGCACACCCCTAGTATAAATCATTTATTGTGACACAAGTTTTCCCATATAAAGCAGTAGAGATTTCAAACAAGCAAGAAGAAAAATTCAAAGTCATTGGGTATCATTTGAAAATCTATGAGAAAGGGACCAACATGAAGGAAGGGTCCACTATTTTGTTAATCGATTGATGAGTATAAGAAACCTTTTGCAAGAGAGGTAAAGAAGTTGTTAAAGAGGAGGTTATAGGTTCACCGTTTACTCAATGGAGTTTTTTGTTCTCTTTTATTTATTTTTCAATGCGGACAATATTTGATTTAAGTGTGGGGGAACATGCATTCTGTTTTTTTTAAGGAAATTTTTGAAAAAAAATGCTGAATTTTTTTCATACCAATAAAATTTTCTCGAGTTTTCTAATTCTTGTGTATTACTTGATTTGAATTGGTTTGTATGAAAGATGATTGATATTAGTGATTATTTGGTACATAATTAGCTATTCATTCTTTTTATGGTTGATTTGAAAGATAAATATACAATATTTAATACCAAATTTACCTGAATGAGAATTTGAATCTTAAAGAACAAAATTTCTTGCTCTCATTTTTCTTGTTGAGTGTATATCACATATGATTTGATCATTTTAGAACTTGTTTTCTTATATATTTATAGACCACATTTTTATTCATGCATCAAAATGATTAAACCATATGTGTTTACACATTTTTGGTTTTAGAAAAATACTATCTTTAACATTTTATATTCCTTTAGCTAATCCATTTGAACTTAAACTTTTTTTTTTAATTACCCACATAATTTTACCTTATCGTCTTTTTTTTTTCTAACTCCAGAATTTGAATCCAAATTTTCCGATATACCTATAGTTGATAGCATAGTTTTGTGTTTTTAGGCATTATGTTTTTTCTCTTATATGTACGATTTATATATATATATATATATTAATTATTATCATATTGAGTTATGAAAAAAAAAAGCCGAAAAAAACGGAAAAGAAAAAAAATGGTGCTAGTTGAAGAAAAAAAAAAGGAGAAAAGATCGAAAAAAGAAAAGAAAAAAGAAAAAAAAAACACACAAAAAAATGAAAAAAAATTGAGAAAAACATTTAATTCTTTAATAGTGTTTACTCTTATAGTGGAGTTTCATTATATTGTTCTTTGTTTTGAGTAAGTGATATAACATATTACATAATTGTAATTTGAGTGCTATACATTTTAGGATTCGAAATTGTAAAAATTAGTATTTTCTTTGGTTTGATGTAAATGATGTCATATTTTGATATTTTAGTATTTTTAGTGGATTGTTTTAAATTGAACATTTTTACCTATTTCTCATACCCTTAATTTTAACCACATTATAGCCAAATAAAAGATTTTTTTATTGGCGTATGGATTTTTATATATATAAGTGGTGGAGATTTAATATATCAGCAAGTTTATAATAATGTCAACTCATTGTATTGATTTGAATGATGCACTTACCTATCCCATAAGATTGAGTACATATTGAGTAGTTGAATCATAGTTTAATTATTCTATTAAGTGAACAAATTGTGATGGCGGATGACTTTTGCATTGTTCTTTATTTTAATAAAATTATTGGTGACGTGATAGTTGTTATAGTGCTGAATGCTACGAAATGGATTGAACTTGTTATCTGTATGGTTATTAAATTCTTAATTGAAATTGATTAGCTGTCTTGATTGAAATTGAATTGGTTTTGGAAATAAAATAAAAAAAATTGTTTTTGTTATTATTCTTACTTGAGAACGAGTAAATATTCAAGTGTGGAAAGATTTGATCGTAATAATTTTTATATACTTGAATTATATTATATTATTTTATTTTAGGCCTTTATTTATGATTTTTAGTATTGTTTTAAGCTTTATTTTATGATATTACATAAATTAAATTGTGGGTTTTTATTTTCGGCATAACTTTCTGCTCCAACTTCTGATTGACCTAATTCTTACTGCATTGGAAAGAAAATTGCAAGGTCTACAAATCTTGCGAGAACTCCAGAAGCTAATTCAGACCAGAAGATATCTGAAATTTGGAAAGAAATTGCTGCAATGTTGTTGATTAAGGATAAAGAAAAAGTTTCAAATTTTGGGATATTATCTATCACAAAAACCAAATTTCCAAAGCACCTACGAATTCTTGTTCTTTTAGAGTTTAGTCTATAAATAGGAGACAACCCCATACAGCTAGACACACGAACAACCCTAGCAGCCACCTCTAGAGGTCGTGCTCTTCCATTTCCTTCGGGTGCAGAAGGATTGTAATTTTTGTTTTATATTTCTCGCTTTTCTTTATTATGTCCATCTAGATTTTTGTTTCTAATACTCGATAGATTTTGTTTTTTAATTAATAGTATGGTTTGATTTATTTTTTTCTTAAATATTTATTAGTATAATTATTATTTGATAAGCTTTTATTATTAAATTTAATACTTCATACATTTTAGGGCCCTACGTTTTGAATATTTGAGATCGAATGTATATATGACCAATATAATTGCACGACATCAGTCCGAACGATAAAACTATGAGTATGACAGTTGGAATAATTTCATATGTGGAGTTTTAGGAGAAACTCTAAATTACAAATTTTTCATAAATCTTAACACAATTCGATTTAATCAAAATTACATGACTATTGGTTTTTGGTTAATCAAAATAAGCTTTCATTACGTGACCATCGAGTAAATCTAATTTAGGAAAAATTTGTTATCATCAATAATAATTCTGCGGTCAATAATTTTAAAGAATTTGAAAGAATTCGATCATGTAAAAAAATTAAAAACAGATGAAATTAATATTTTAGAATTTTATAAAATTAGGATTTTTATCCATTAATTGTTGTTTTTCATATTTTTGTAAATTTAATTTATTTTTTTCAATTTAAATTGCATAATTTAAAATTAATAATATAAAATAATATCGTGGTCCCTCATACTACACATAACACTCAAATAAAATATATTTGTCTGAAATTGTAATACATAAAAATGGTGTAACAGCGTCACATGGAACGGGGCAATGAACCTGGCAACACCTCGGATGAGTGAGCTCGAGGGAACTTACGGTGAGGATTTGGTGTACCCTTCTTGACAAGTTTGGCAATTTAAAAATATTTTGTGGACTTGTCCTAGGCAGTACTTTCCCCTTGCCATTTTGCAGCTATAGACTAGTGATCTTAGCTTGTAAACAAATAAATTATATAGATTTAAAAAAATGTTCTTCTTGTTCAATTGGTTATGATACTCCATGCCGAAACTGGGAAGACCTCTTAACGGGCATGGTTAGATATGCTAAACGAGACCCAAAAGATTATCCCCCTCCTTTTATGTATATATCCACCCCTTCAACCGGAAAAAGCAATAAAATAAAAAAAAAATTTCAAAATTGTGAAATAACTCGATGAAAAAACTAGTTAATCGATCATTATCGATATATTTTATATCAGACAAATTATATGATTTAGTACTACAAAAATAGAGAAATTCAAAAGGAGGAAATAAATTTGGATATAATGCTAATTTAGAAATTTGTAAAGTTTACAAAATTGATGTAAAATGGAATATTAATTATTGAATCAATTCGTCTATCTAAAACAACTAATGGATTTATTTTAATAAATGATTTGCTACAAAAAAAATAAATTTTTTAGTGAATGTGTCACACTTTGTTTTCCCATTTTGTTCTTTTGTAAAAGCGAAGAAATAAATTATATTTTCTCTCCTCTATCTAATGAATGGGGAGTCTGCTTTGAAATCATCCGCCCTGAAATCATCCGCCCTGCACCCAGACGACAGTATGTGAATTTGAGAAGTTACAAAAGGCTTTTTTTTTTTTTTTTTTTTTTATTGTTTTGAGTGATTACTTTTCTAATTATAAATAGGTTTATTGATGTGAATTTTTAAAAAATATATTTGGACTTTTCTACTATTATACATACACAATTTACAAAATGTAATCAAAATTTTTTGATCAGAAAAGCCAATTTGACAGGAAAACATAAACTTTTTACTAGAGTACTCGTTCAAGTCAAACAAGCACGATACAATCTAAATTCAAATACAATTACTAGTCATAATCGAGCTTCAATTTCAAAGATTTTCATGGTGAAACCATAACTATTGAACTTCAAATTAAATTATCCACTTCACCACGCTTGAGAACCTCCATCTCTTCCTTGAACTTGGCCATGCAAGCTCTAGGAAGAGAAACAAACACCCTCACCCCTCCTTTCATCGACAAATCCATGCGACATGGAGTCATAAAAACACATAAATCAATGAAGCCATGGACGTCAAAGGGCAGTGGTATCATGTTCACTGAAGCTCCCCATCCAAAATCAACTTCCTCAATGAGATTAAGATTTCTCCAATCAGTGAAAAATGTCCAACCCCTAGCTACTCTGGATTTCACCTTTCTCTCTATAAACCACTCCATATTTCTTAACACAGTCATAATGGACTCAGTAGTTATGGCCTTCTTTTTGCTATTAGCTATCATTTTCACAACTTTCAATAGCGGACCTTCACTGAGATCCTTCCCTATCATGATCATACGCGGCTCAAAGAATGCATTTCCATTGTAACCATCAGGTATATGTGGACTTAAATGGTTTCGTATGTTCGCAGTAAAGCTTAACACAGTGTAACCATCTAAGTTCATCTCTAGAGATCTAAACTTAGCCCTGGCAACATATGCTGCTAGAATCTCAAAACTTGTGTAGTTCTCGCCGCTCTCGTTCACCCTCAGAGCTTTCTTCAATCTTTTTATGCTGTCACTACTAACATTATAAAATTCATGTACTACGTCTGAGGGTGGAATGTGAGGTGAAGTTGCTAAGAAAGCCTTGTCAACTAAGGCCTTGGGTTCTTCTGGGGTTGCCACCAAAAGCCTGTTCCTCTCCCAAACAGGATTCACCGTGGGCTCACTTTTTCCACTTGCAAGCTCAGCCAAGGCCCGATAGAATTGGGCCGCTCCAAACCCATCACAAACTGAGTGGGACATGCCCATTCCAATAGTGAAACCTCCGCATGAAAATCTAGTCACTTGAATCAACAAAGGATGGTAGTAATAGCCTTCTTCATCACCACCAATGTCACCGTTGGGACTATCAAACACAAGTTTGTTAGCGATTGGAATGTCGAGGCGGTCGAGATAATGAAGGGAAGAGAGCTTGCAATTAGCATTAGCTTCCAAGAAAGGCACTCCAGCACCAGCATTGCAATATAATCTCAGCCTTCCATCACTTTTGTGCCTCTTCAACATTCCAGCCAGTGGATAGTAAAAGACCAAGACTTGAGAGAGTGCTTCCTTGATCAAACAAACAGGATCTTTACTACTCTCCAAATCATTTGACTTGTACACTTGGATTGTTTGCCCAATGTACTCCAAAGTGGGATCATTGTCCATCGTTGAGAGAAGAAGAACTTCTTGGGGTGTGCTTTTGGTGGGTTTAACAAACACAATATCTTTTCTATTTATGAAAAAGGGCTTATTTTCGTGGGTTGCCATTGGTAGTTTTGGGGCAAGATTAGTTTGAGGAAGAATAGATACGACTATCACCAGCATTATGGATCTTATATAGAACTAGTCGTTTAGCCGGTCGTTGGCATTTTAAGTTTTAAAATATGGGCATTATTTAGTTATGAAGGCTGCCCATTCAACGAGCTTTTTTCCTTGTCTTTTTTTTTTTTTTGGTGGGGGAGGGGGGGGGGGGCATTTGACTAAGCCACCTATTGGCCAAACATGTCACATTCATAAGGTAATTGACTAATCTTATGGCTAGGGTTGGCAGTTCAACAGGTTTGCTTTGAAAAGGCGTAAAATTAACTCACCTTAGAAAAATATACAAGTAAATTGAATCAGTCTATCATTTCGTTGCAACAAAAGTCAATAGTATTTAATATTCATCAAAATCCCAGTCCACACGAAAACGATTTGAAAATAAAATGGATAAATGTATGATAAGATTGGAGATATTATTTTCAGTATATATGGGGATTAGTAATCATGATCTTGTACCACAAGTTGTGCTACATGTAATATTTTCAGTATTTTTCTTTTTTTTTTTTTTTAAAGAAAATCTTGTTTCTACCCAAATGTCAAAACCTTGACTTAGCAAACTTCCTATTCAAACACGCTTGCAACTTCATTATACAGTGTATGACCTTACAATTTTTTTCTCTCTACATCACCTGCCTCACCGACGCATTTATTCTATATAAAACTGGTGTTTGAATAGGTGGGAACTAAAATTGTAATTATATTAATAGGTTTTCTACTGAAAATCTCTTTTAATCTCAACTTTTCTAAATGGTTTGTGAATAAACAATCAACTTTTAATCTCTTCCTTGAACTTGGCCATGCAAGCTCTAGGGAGAGACACAAGCACCCTTGTTCCTCCTTTCGTTGACAAATCCAAGCTATACGGATTCATAAGGACACAAAAATCTATGAAACCATGACAATCGAAGGGCGATCGTATCATGTTTACAGAAGCTTACCACCCAAAATCAACATCCTCGATGAGGCCAAGTTGTCTCCAATCAGTCAAAGTCCATGCAACCATAGCTTCTCCGGATTTCACCTCACCAGAAAACATGTCATCAATGATAGAAAAATTTATCACTGAAACTAAAAATTCCGTCATTGAAAGATATCAGCGACAAATGTTTTCTTTTGCTAAATCCATTGCTAAAAATTATCCCGCTAAATATCAGTAATAGAATACTATCCATCGCTAATATTAGCGACAAATTAACAACGAAAAAAATTCGTCACCGAAAAAAAAAAATCAGCGATGAACCCAATCCGTCGCTAATTTTTGAGTTCTCAAGTGAGAAATCCATCGTTGAAAGGTATGACGACGAATATTTTCTTTCACTAAATCCATTACTAAAAATTACCCCACTAAATATCAGTGACAGAATACTATTCATCACTAATATAAGTGACAGATTAGCGACCAAAAAAATTCGTCACTGAAAAAAAAAAAATCAACGACGAATCTAATCCGTCACTAATTTTTGAGTTCTCAAAAAAGAATACACGTTGCTCCAGGCGACCCCCACCCGCCAGCCCGTGTCCTTTAATTTGTGAAAATTGTCTCCAGTGACCTCTTCAAACATAGGCACACCTAAAATGGTAAGAACAACACAACCACCGGACCAAGTTAAAAATCTAATCATAATTTTTTTTTATTTATTATCTTTATCTCATATTTTTTAATAATAATAAAATAATATAAAATAATAATTTATTATCAAATAATAAAATAATTTTATTTTAACTTAAAATAAAATAATAAAAAATTTTAAAAATAAAATAATATTATTCTTTTACAAAATAAAATAAAATTAAAATTAAAAAGAATTATTAAATAAAATTAAAAATTAAAAAAATTAAAAATTAAAAAAAATTAAAATAAAATAAAATAAAATAAAAAATAAAAAAATCCGTCGCTAATCTGTCAGTAGATCTTTCGGTATTTTTTCCGATATTAATTTATCACAAATCTATCGTTATTATCAATGGAATTTTTTTCGTCGATAATTTTCCGTCATCGATAACGTGTTTTTTTTGTAGTGCTTGTGGTCCTCGAACCACTCTTTTATTCCTCAACAAAGTCATAATTGACTCATAATACAAGCACGATCTTTTGCTGTCCTAGATCATTTTCACAACTTGGGAGAGTGGTCCTTCACTGAGGTCTCTCCCTATCATGATCACATTTAAATAGGTAAAAGAATGTCCATAATAACCCCCTATCATGATCACATTTAAATAGGTAAAAGAATGTCCATAATAACCATCAGGTAAATGTGGACTTAAATGGGGTCTTATGCTCTTAGTAAACTTAATGCATTGTATCCAAGTTCATCTCTGGATATCTAAACTTGGCCCTCCAAGCACATGCAGAGAGCACCTCAAAGCTTGTGTGGTTCTCATTGCTCATATACTACAAAAAATTAACCTTTTAGTCACAAATTTAATAACAAAAATTTTAAAAAAATTTATCGCTAAAAACATTAGCGATAAATTTAGCGACAAAAAATTTTTTGTCGCTAATAACGCATCACAAAAATTTAGCGACGAAAATTAGAAATCCGTCGCTAAATTTAGCGACGAAAATCTGAATACGTTGTTAAATTTAGCGATAAATAATTTTTCGTCGTTAAAATTCGTCACAAAATTTAGCGACGAAAAATTATCCGTCGCTAAATTAGAGATAGAAAAAAATCCGTTGCTAAATTTAGCGACGAAAATCTAAAATTTGTCACTACATTTAGCGACAAATAATTTTCGTCGCTAAAATCTATCGCTAATTTAGGAACAAAAAATTATCCGTCACAAAATTAGTAACAAAAAAATTGTCCGTAACTAATTTAGCGACGAAAAAATTATCTGTCGCTAATTTAGTGATAAAAAGAAGTCCGTCACTAAATTAAGACGAAAAATTATCCATCCCTAATTTAGTGACGAATAAAAAAATCCATCGCTAAATAAACGACGGATTCCAAATCCGTCGCTAATTCTAAATTCGTCAGAATCCAAAATGCCCAATGAGTGCACGTACCTGGACGGGCCCCTGCCCACTTGAGCCGGCACTAGCCTACAAGTCACGTGCCTGAACAGGCCCCCGCCCACCCGAACCAGCACTAGCCTACAAGCGTGGCCCGCTTGAGCCAGCACCCGCCTGCACCGTCCACACGCCCGCTCCAGAGCCAGCCCTCCTCACTTAATTGCTAAAAAATGCCTCCGCTTTGCCTCCGCTTTGGTTCGAACTTCTGCACACGCATAAACCTGTAAAAACATTTAACCACCAAACCAAATGTTAGTATGTGATATAAATTTTTTTTTTTACTTACTATCTTTCCTTCACATTTTTCTAATAATAATAAAATAATATATAATAACAATTTAAAATAATAAATATAATAACTTTCTTTACTTATTATTTTTCCTTGACATTTTTCTAATAATAAAAAAAATAATATATAATAACAATTTAAAATAATAAATATAATAACTTTTTTACTTAAACCTCCAACCTAAAATAATATTAATTAAAAATAATAAATATTATAATTTTTAATAAAATTAAAAATAATAAAATACTAATTTAAAATAAAATAAATAATTAATTAAAAAATATATTAATATTATATTTTGTTTTCTTCTTTTTTCTTTTCTTTTATTATTTTATTATTCTTTTTCATTTTTATTTTATTTTTTTAATCTATAGTTTAAAAATGAATTACGGCATCTAAGTAATATAAAATTATAATTATCAATAAATTATAATATATTAATAATTTAAAAAATCTACATATTTAATCACAAAATGTTTTTATTCGTTTGAATATATAAAAAATTTCAATATAATTATTATATATAAGAAATTTCAATAATGAGAATAGAAAATAAAAAAAACCCAAAAATAGAGATAAGAGTAAGAGGAAGGAAAAAAAAGTGAGAATAGAAAAAAAATAAGATTCAAGAGGAAGAAAGAAATAAAAAAAAATATTATCATACAAAACTTAGCGGTTGTGCATTGGTTAACATGTCTTCCGTTCAAATCCCTTTAATAGCATTTTTTTTAGGATTAAAACAATGAAGGGCGTGCGGGCCTACGCCTGGCACCCGTACGTGCATGCACGGGTGCCCGCGCAGACTCGCGCCAAGGCAGTCTCGTCGGATTAATATTTAATTAAAAAATATTATAAAACAATAATAATTTGATTTGTATTATTGAATAAAATAATACAAATAAAATAAAAGGTACCTATACAATAATAAAAAATATTAAATAAAACAAAAAAAGAAAAATAATAAATTAATAAATTAATTAAAAATATATTAATATTATACTTAGAAAAATAAAATATAAAAAAATAAAATAAAATGCTATTTTAAAATATTATAACATAATAAATTGATTTGCTCATATGCTTTTAAATAATATAATTTAAATAAAATAAAATATATGGTTTTTTTAAATATTTAAATAATATTATTCTTTTAAAAAAATGAAATATAATATAATAAAATAAAATGTTAAATTAAAATATTATAAAATAATAATATGATTTGTTAATATAAATTAATAAAATAAAATAAAAAATAAAATAAAATTTTAATTAAAAAAAATTAAATTTAGCCACGGATTTGAAAATCCGTCGCTAAGTTACCGATGGATTTGAAAATCCGTCGTTAAATTACCGACAGATAAAATTCGTCATCATTAAATTAATTTTTTAATTTAAATATTATATTTTATTTAATTATATATAAAAAATTTAGCGATGAATTGGAATTTTCGTCGCTAAATTTAGCGACGAAAAATAAATCCGTCGCTAAATTAAATTTTAATTTAAATATAACATATTAATAAAATAAAAAAATATATATATTTAATTCAATTTTGTTATTCAAAATTGGTTAAAACGGGGGAACACGGTTGAAAGAGAGAACTCCCTAGGCACATTGCCAAGAAAAAAATGGATATTGAGAGAGATCAATTCTCTAAAGTGAGATATCATCGAGGGTTTGAAAAATTTTCAAATAAAAAATTTTTTTCTGTTACTGGGTTGACCGACTTTGGGTTAAGGCATCGTAGATTTGCGGTGGCGGTTTGATTTCGTGACTACCATCCTACCAAGTGATTCGTTCAAGAGATTTCAAAGTTTGGTAGATTTTTAGAGACCTACACTTGTGGTACTTACCTAAAATTCTGAACTTTTAATTTATATGATTTCATATGCGCATATAGCGAAATAAATCTAATTTTGGTATCAGAGAGATCGTTAGATTTAATAAAATTTTTTTAAAATCTTTTAAACATTTTTAAAAAATTTTTTTGAGTATAAAATGTGTAAGATATAAAATTTAGAATTCAAATTATGGATGAGTTTCGTGATTCCAAAGATACCAAGAGAATACCCATGGCCCAAGGATTATTAAAACCATTTTTGTTGAATTTTTTGAGTATGCTAAGGCCATGAAAGGTCCGGTTGAAGTTTTCGACTCTATAGATAAAAACCTTAGATCTGTCATGTTTAAGGACGAATCCATCTATAAAAATGGTTTAGAAATGTTTGTCATGATCAGATCTGTATTTTGACATATTAAATGTGAATTTTGGTTGACAGAAATCAAGTTTCTAAAATTACTGCGAATGGCCAAACTTTGAACGTTTGATTTGCCGAGATTAGAGTCTAAATCCAACTAAAATCAAGTCAAGGATAGTTAAATGATGTTCACTTACAATTTTTTGGCAAAACCGGCATGAAAATCTAGCCGAAAATAGTGTTTTCTGGTAGCCGGGTCGAGCAGACCCGGTTATAGAGAAATCGGGCAAAGAAGACCTGACCCAACCTGTGGATGTGTGACATACATGCGCGTGGAAGGAGCATGAGACTCCTGGTAGAAGGCACGTGCAGTTCACGAGCTCTACGACATGTAAAGGAGCATGTAATCATCGGCGAAGAGTCATGGCGTCCTGGATTGTATCTTTCCAAATTTTGATGGTCCCACATCTATATTTATGACTTTTTATGGGTTTTTGTGTGTACAATCTAAATTCGGATGATAAGATACGATTTCAGGTTGTAGTGTATGGTATCTGTTTACTCATACGCTCACTTTAGGGTCTATACTCAAATCATTGAGATTTGTTGATTCATAGGGTGCACAAAATATGAGAATTAGTATTAATAAATCACTAAAATCTCTTTTGTTATTTTGAAAACTGTCGTAATAGATCTATGAAAAGAGGATAAACTGAATGGTGTAAATTGTGAGATTTTACACTAGTAAATTCAGTTTGTTCTCGAGGAGCAAGATCTGAATGAGATTCTGAGATATCAGATGATGGGCCCCAGGGAGGGATCACACCTCAAGCTAGACGAGATAAGGAGACATATTATGCATTGAAGAAAAATGATAGCCAAATTAGGACGATCCTTATCAATGATATGCACGATGACATAATCTCGTTCTTAGCAGTATTCAACGGTTATGTCAGTTAAGTTTGCCCTAAAAGAGTATTATGGTGCTCTTTTCAACTCTTATGGTGAGAATGCTAAAGAAAAAGGCTGATCATACAATGATGCAACATTTGATATAAATGTCAAGTATGATCGTCAAGTTAAGGAATATGGTCAAATCCATTTCGGATGAGGTTCAGGTACTGGGTATGATCCAGTTTTTTATCTAATTTATGGGAGATCATGAAAACTTATCTCACGCACGACGAGAGTATTCATATTTTCATTGATGTGAGCAGACACTATGAGCTCGAGGAGGAGCACCTGGAGGTGAGTAGGCCATATTCAGCTCATGCTTATGCAGTGGAGTCGAGTAAGAGCTCCCATGACACCTAATAGATAGTATAAGCATGAGAAGGCTCAAGATCCAGGCAAGAAGAAACCATCCGAGAAATCCGACAACAAAGTATAAAAGTATAAGAAAAAGGAACTTGATAAGACCAATGTGAAGTGTAACGTTTAAGGTAGACTTGATTATTTCACTTGTGAGTGTGATGAATAGAAGGAATGTCCTTCTTCTTTACGTGTTTAAGTTTTGACTCATCTACTCTATTGCTCACTATTTTTTCTCATTTGTGGATTATAAATTCATGAGTTACCGACCATGTAGTTTGAGACAGGAGTGCGTATGTTGAGTTCGGCCAAGTGAATCCTCAGGATAGGAGGATTTACGCAAGGAAGGAGGATTTACGTAAGGAAGGAAGAATTTGTCGTCGTTAAAGGGATTAACTCTTGCTAGTTTGAGTTACAAAGTAGTCGGTCTCTGTATCTAAATAACATTCTTTATGCTCCGAACATTCGAAGGAATTTAATTTCAGTACTTTGTTTATATCACCTAGGATATGCTTTGTCATACAAAGAATCATCTATTTTTATGAGATACGATAGCTCTTTGATCTATTCTGGTTTTATCCATGATGGACTGTATGGATTAGATGTTACTTCTTCTAATAGTTTTCTTGTTATTTTTCTATTGTCTTATATTTGATTACGTTGATAATGAAGTAAATGAGTGACATAGTAGGGTTGGACATATAGGGCACGAAAGAATGAATCCGTTAACAACGAGTGGTTTGTTGGACTCGCTAACCATATTCTAGTTACCCGTATGTGATTGCCTAACTAATAAAGCTACAAGAAAACTATTTGGTAACGCAATGAGAGCTAAGATTCCATTGCTATTGGTCCATTCCAATATCTGTGGCCCTTTGAATATGAGAGCCTTGAAATTGAGTTGTATATTTTATTATGTTCATAAACGATTACACGCATTTCGGTTACGTCTATATGATTTCTCACAAGTTTGGGGCATTGGAATGGTTTAGGAGGTTTATTAGGGAGGTTGAGAATCATTTAGGTTTAAGAGTGAAAACTTTCAGAACTGATCGGGGGAGCGAGTATTTATCAGAACTATTCAGAGAGCTTTATTTTGATAAGGGTATTACGAGACAACTGATTATTCCTACTACTTCTTAACTGAATGAAGTAATTGAGAGAAAGAATAGGATTTTATTGGAGATAGTGAGATCTATAATAGCACAAGTCAATTTATTCATCTCCCATTAGAGAGATATTTTATTAACTGCAGTCTATATCCTCAACTGTATCCCATCAAAGTCCTCAGTCAGTACCCCATATGAGTTTTGGATAAGGAGGTAGTCTAATCTTAGCCACTTGAGCTATGGGGTTGTGCCATGTATGAGTATACAGACAGTACTGTTACTGAGAGTCTTGTAACACCACATTCCATGAGAATGATATTCCTAAAAGAGGTAAAATTGATCAGGACTTTACCTTCTATAAGATAGATGAGCCTAGTAGCTCGGATGAGCCCAGCAGTGGGACACAAGAACCTGTTACGGATCTTGATTCTAGTGAGAGCGATCTATCTAAAGGTGATCGGGTTCTCTCTTGTCGTAAGAGTATTTAGAACATGTACTTAAATGTTGCTTCTCGATTGAGAGTGAAAGCCTTATTCTGACTCTTGAGAACGATGAGAAATCTAAAGCAGTTCTAGAGACTCTCGAGAGTTCTGTGAATGACCATTAGTTGAATGCCATAAACGAAAAGAATGAGTCAATGTGAATCAATGGGGTCTGGGATCTAGTTGATTTGCCTTAGGGCAGAAGGACCATTGAGAACGAATAAGTTCTTAAAGTCGAGAGAAAGGTCGACATATCGGTAGAGAAGTATAAGACCCGTTTGGTAACCAAGAGTTACATTAGACTAAGGGTATGGACTACAGAAAGAATCGTAGTCCAAATTTATCTCGATTCTTTTACTTTTAGTGATTATCATGAATATGAATTTTTGGTTATTCTAGATGGACATAGAGATTACCTTATGTAATGAAAGTTTAGATGAGGAGATTTACATGGAGCAACCCTTTGGATTTGTTCTAGTAGGCCATGAAGATAATATCTGTCAATTTCGAAAGTCGATATAAGACCTAAAACAATCATTCAGGCGATGGTATCTAAGATTTCACGAGAAATTGATATTTTATGGTTTTATAATGATCAAGGATCATTATGTCTATCTGTTGCATTCTGATGGCTCTTTTGTGATCATGCACTTATACGTGAGTGATATTCTGTTAGCTGGGCACAACAAAGAGTATCTTGCACAATGATGGTGTCACATCCCAAATCTACCCCCTCGCCAGGGCTTCATCGGTGACAGACTATCTAGTTCTCACCAGAGCTTAGTTACTTACTAACATAGTTGATCTTTTATTTATTCAACTCACCGTATATTACAAAAGTCTTCTATACATGATAAAACAACGGAATTTCTATACTAGAGTGGTTATCCGTAATCAAGCTGTCTCTATCCATCCATCTAATCCTCCTTGACCTTTGTTACTACAGGATCTAAAAATAATTTTTGGTGTGACCTTGATAGCCCAGTGAGATCCGTGTGTACATATGTGAAAAACTTTTATTGCCAAATCGTATGATAAAATTTTCATATTAAAATCTTGTTAAAAACTTTCAACACAGCAATAACATGCACAAAACAATAATAATGGTAACACATAATAATTCAGACGGTTTACTTTCATCTTATCTCTCTATTACAAGGATATTCTTCTTATTCCTTCCACGAGATCCATTTCCAGAAAGGTTATCACTCTCCCCAGCATTAAGTGGACAAACCTCCTATCCACATTAATGGAGTGCTACCAATATATATTTTGACGTTTGACAAAATCCTTACTTACTCGAGATATCTCCACACATACCGGCTTATTTAACAATCACAAACACATATATTGATATAATAGTAGAAAATCATTATAACAGTAGCAAATCATGAATACAATAGAAAATCATGAGAGTTATGTATAAAAATATATGAATACAGAGGACATTCACTTCAAGGAACTATAAAGAACACTCACCTCAAAAGTTAGCTAAGATCCTTAACTAGTTTGCTCTCTGTTTTCGCCTTTTTCTCTCTTATTCTCCTTGTTTCTCTTCTTCTCTCTTTCTCTTTCTCTCTTCTTTTCTCTCTCTCTCTTTTTCCTTTTCTTTTGGCTAAATTGGTTTGGGGAATGGAAGGGATAGGGTATTTATAGTCAAGGTTGGTTGATGGATTTTTTATAAGTGTTAGGACACTTGTTGATCATGCAAAATTCTTGTTCTAGTTGTAAGCCATGTGTCCTTCCACGTGTTCATGTGGTGGCATGAGAAAATATGCAATTGACAAGTGTCCAAATGTGTCATGTGAATAAAGAATGTCAAATATAAATTGACTACTTCAAGTAACACATATTCATCATATTTTTAATATGGACAGTGGCATGGCCGGTGGTTGGTCGGTGGTAGCTTATCCGTGGCAAGGTGGTCGATGGCCATACTTGGGTATTAAGATCCAATGTATTTTAGGTACTCAGTAGTTTTGGTTAATTGTTATGGGTACTTATATATCTATGTTATTTTAGTTCATTTACTTAAAAATTACACGTAAATAAGAAAATATCCCCAATTTGGATTTAATAAAAATAGTTATAGTATCTAATTCTTTAAGAATAAAAAGTCAATTCTCTTTTTCAATAACAAAACTCGAAATGACTAATTTTGTTAACTTTTATTTGGAGGGTTAATGACTTAGAAAATTTCTAGAAAAATAGGTTTTCACTTATTCGATACATGAGAAACAATTACCAAGACTTTTTCTCCTTGTTTTCTAAACATTTCAGATACCTCATTTTTGGTTATTTAGTTTTTAGCGAGATGGTCAAACCTAGATTTTCAACATTCAAATGTCTAATTTCAAACCCAATTCCCATGTTTCAGTTAACATCCTATTTCCTTATTAATAATAAGTTATTTTTTTATAACTAAATTAGGGTATGTGACAGATATTGTTATATTTTGGAGAAGTAAGAAACTAATTTGTATAACTTTATCTATGATAGAGTCTGATCTTGTGGCATGCTCAGCGGTAGTTCATGAGAGTGTTTGGCTTTAAAGATTTCTAAATAACTTAGGGGATGTAGCAAATAGTAGGAGACCAGTGATAATTTGTTATAATAATCAGGCCAACAATACCTACAATCGAAACTCTAAGTATTACAGTAAGACCAAATATATTAATACCAAATACCATTTTGTGAGAGGAATCATCGAGAAAGATGTAGTGACAATTAAGTACACTTTTACAAGCAACATAGTGGTTGATCCCTTCATCAAACTCATTATGAGAGATTCCTTTGTGAGATATAGGGAATCATTGGGTTTGTGTGTAACTTAACATTTCTCATTTGTACTATGTTGATATTTTTTTTATACTTATTGATATATATAACATATGTGCATTAGTCAATTATAAGTTTATTTGTTACACTTGTTTATCACCATATATTTTGTTGTATGTTATGATAAAAGATATGTCAGACATGCGTGGTCGACTCTTTCACACAAGTGACCACCTCCAACTTTGAGTGAGCGGGGATGAAACGGTTTTTAGTCGTAAAAGATTTTGAGAATGACCTTACTAGAATATAAGTTGTCATAATTTGTATTCAGGATGAGATCATATGTGAGATAACCGATATGGATATACCCACATCCATGTTACCTACAAGTAGCCAAATTTGAGATCTCAAATATCACCTGCGTCTAGTGATATCATCTCTGAGATTTTTGGGTAAAGTTTGATATATATACTGAGTCCCACACATGCACAGTGTTAAAAAAATATGACATATGCTCTTTTGAGAGATGAGGGAATAACGCTGCGTCACGTATTTCATACCGCGTATGATAAAATGACCATAGAATAGTGGAAACTGTTATTTGAGATAATAGTACGATTATGATTCTCGTTCCAACTGTCTGAAATTCGAGATCCATTAGATGGAATCTCTTGTACGCTTATTACTTGTGACTGTTTCTAGAACTATTGGTTAGTGTTTGCTACTGTAATCTGTTTACCTATGGCTCAGAAGATCAATTGAGATTTAAGGAGCGGGTCTAGGAAAACAGTTGAATTGAGATTGATGGATTCAATTTTGGGAAAAGAAAGACCAATCGGCATTACATTGTGATATAGTATTCACTGGCTGACTTGTTATGTTTATCCATGTTGGATTCAAATATAATAGTAAATAGACAATTGAGCAATAGATTGAGAATCACTTTCGATGAGAAAAGTAGTTCGATAGATGTAACTGCGTTGAGTTTGGGGTACAACGAGTTCTTTTGGTATTAATGATGGTTTCTCGATCATCCTAACAGATATATCGAGAAATCTTTGCTCGCAGGTATACTCATCGGTTACATGACATTCAATCTTGTATGAAAATCCAGTAGGATCATGTGATAGATCGCATGAGTTGTGATCTTTTGACAGATGTAAAATATTCTCATGTGCAAGTAGGAGATGTTAGTAAATACCCATGTAAGGGTATTTTAGTAATTTTAAGATAATGGAATAACTCTTATCATCCCACTAACCAATCCATATTTACCCCACTAACCAAAACTACCCTAAACACTCTCTTAATTATGCTTACGTGAAACAGAGTTATGAGAAAGAGAGAACTCCCTAGGCACATTGCGAGGAAAAAGAGAGAGGTTGAGAGGGATCAATTCTCTAGAGTGAGATATCGATTGAGGGTTTAAGAAATTTTCAAGTAGAAAAATTTCTCCCGTTACTAGGTTCATCGACTTTGGGTTAAGGCATCATAGATTTGCAATGGTGGTTCGATTTCATGACCACCATCCCGATCGAGCAATCCGTTCGAGAGATTTCGCAATTCAGTGATTTTAAGAGACCTACACTTGAGATATTTACCTAAAATTCCAAACTTTTAATTAATACGCTTTTACATGCGCATATAATGAAATAAATCTAACAATTCATCATCACAATTTCCTTCGTCTTTTTATGCTCTCACTAATTATATTGAAAAACTCATGTACTATATTTGAGGCTGGAATGTAAGGTGAAGAAGCCAAGGGACGCCTACCACGACCAAAGGGGTTGATGGTTTCTTCTGGTGTTGCTGCCAAAAGCCTGTGTCTCTCCCAAACGGGTTTAACTGTGGGCACGCTCTTCCCACTTGGAAGTTCAGCCAAGGCCCGAAAGAATTGGGCCAGTCCATAGCCATCACAAACTGTGTGACACAAGCTCATTCCAATAGTAAATCCTCCGCATGAGGGATGGCCATAATTAACTTCTTCATCACCATCATTGTCACTGTTCCGATTATCAAAGACAAGTTCTTTAGCACTAGCGATATCAATGCCCTCAAGATAATGAAGGGAAGAAGAGTTTGCAATTTGCATTTGCATCCAAGAAAGGCACTCCACTGCCACCATTGCATTATAGTCTAAGCCTTCCATCACTTTTGTTCCTTTTCGATTTTCCGGCAAGTGGATAGTAAAAGAACAAAACTCTAGGGAGTGCTTCTTTGATCACACAAATAGGATCTGTACGACTCTTAAAATAGTTTGACTTGTACACTTGGATTGTTTGACACATGTACTCCAATGCGGGACCATTGTCCATCGATAAGAGATGAAAAATCTCTTGAGGTGTGGTCTTGGTTTAACAAACACGACATTGTTTTTATCAACCAACAAGGGTTCACTTTCTGGCTCTGCTATTGAAATTTTTTACGCAAAATCTATTTGATGCTAACCAAGCAAGCCAAGAGTTCTGGAAGCGGGTGATGTTAGACTTTTGGTAGGCACTAGCTACCCATGAAACCAATGCTCTTATGAAGAGTGATCTTGATGAGAGTTGACTAATCTTATTGGTAGGGGTAAGCACTATTAGGCTAAAATCGAAAAAATCATTTTCTCCAAACTATTTTTCTATATTTTTGATGGTTTATTAAGTATTCAGTTTGATTTTGGGTAAAATCGAATTTTAATTTGATTTATTTTGATAGTCATTGGTTTTAACAATTTTTATTTCGATCAAATTGAATTAACTGAATTAATTAAAAATGTTATATATTTTTTAGATAAATTTTATTTATATAAATATTATTATAATATTATAATTAAAATTTAATAGAGAAAAAATATCATAATTAATAAAAAATTCTAAAAAGGAAAAAATCTAAAAAGAAGAGTGTATAATTAATAAAAACTTTTCGATTCCCATTTTTTGATTTAATTTTTCTATTTCTAATGTGACTATTTAAAAAAAAATAAAAAGCAAAGTGCAAAAATAATAAAAAATTTTCAATTTTCACATTTTAATTTGATTTTTGTATTTCCAATGTTGTTACTTTAAAAGAGGAAAAACCTAAAAAAAAACAAGTGTATAATAAATGAATGGATTTCGATTTCTATCTTTTGATTTGATCTTTTCATTTTCAATTTGGTTATTTTAAAAAAGAAAAAATCTATAAAAGAGAGTACAAAAATAATGAAAATTTTTCGATTTTCACTTTTTTATTTGACCTTTTTATTTTATTTTGAAACTTATTTTATTAAAAGATAATGTAATATTAGTTATATTTTTTGTTTCATAAACTACTAATAAAGTAATAGATTTAATTTAGAAGTTTCATATTTTATTAATTTTGTTTGAAATTTACAAAGTTACATTTTATGAGTTATAAGTGAATTTTAAAATTTAAAATTATATTTTATAACCACAAGTTGATATATAAAAAATATATAGTAAAAGATTTCAATAATTTGATTAATTTAGATAATCGATCCAAATTAATCACTTAATTCGGTTAAATAATCGATCGATTTTTAATTTATTCGGTTAATTTATGATTATGAAAATTATATAACTAATTAAATTAAAATGATTATTCTAATTTTAATAATTTTACCTATAGTTTAATCGAATGCTCACCCCTGCATAGTAGGGTTGGCAATTCAACAAGTGGCATTCAAACAGCACCAAGCTAACTAATGTTAGAAAAATTTAATAGTAAGTTAACTTGATTTATCATTGCAATGCAGAAAAAGTCGATTGATTCCTCTTCCTATTTAATAGTAATTAAGACATCACCCCTCTCACTTCCTTGATTCATAAACCGGAAGTGATCCTATAATTCTCTCTCTCTCTCTCTCTCTATTTTATTATTATTATTATTATTATTATTATTATTATTATTATTATTATTATTATTATTATTATTATTATTTTAAATCTAGGTTGGTATCCCTCTCATCTCAAATTACATATAAATTTTGATCACGTTGTAATTAAATCCATCCTCACTTGCAATGGTGATTATCTTTTTATTATTATTATTATTATTATTATTATTATTATTATTATTGGGTAAAATGGACCGCAAACCCCAACTATATAGTTTACCTTAATTGATACATGTAAAGCCAACAATTTGTTGTACCACAGCGGTATTTTTTTAAGACTATTTGTCAATAAAAACTTACAACCATATAACAAATATACCAAATTTTAATAACAAAATAATACAGAAAAATTGCAGTAAGCATGCAACCACAATACCAAGAATTTTTATGTAGAAAACCGCTAAGTGTAAGGGAAAAAAACAACATATAATCTGCCAATAATCACAAATTCAAGTTCAAACCAATACTAAAGCACAATCTCTAGCTTACAATGCATCTAATATGAGAAAAATAGAAGAAAATAGAGAGATCTTACCAAATAATGAAACACCTTACGGCAAAACAATGGGAGAAATCCTGAAACTCCTGCTTGAAGATTTTGAACGAAGTTGTAGCTTGTGAAATTTGGAACAAAATGAGGCTAGTATTGCTAAGCAAACCAAGCTATGAAATAAACCCCCAAAATTTTCCCTCATTTTCTGCACTCCCAATCTCTCTCCATTTTTTCCCAAAGAGTGCGGCCACACTTCCTTTTTTGGGAATCAGGTTCTCATAAAAGCACAAGAGACTCTATTGTTTATGACTTCACCAATGTGCCCCTTTCATTAAAGAAATGGGCTCATGGTCATATGGGCCACTCCAACTAAGGAGTGACCAATCCAACAATCTCCTCTTCGTGACTTAGTTGGAGGGATTTAATAGGATTTAAATTAATATTATTTTTTGTAATCAGTTTTATTATATTTTTAAATAAATATTACACTAATCAGATATTTTATAATAAATTATTCAATTAGATTGTTAGAAGAGTTGATAAAGGAAATATAAAGAGAAATAGAGAAAATTTGCAACAAATTGAAAGATAAAATTGAGAAGTATCGAAAATGGAATGTTTTACAAGAAGAACGTCTTAAAGTTGCTAATATTTGAAAATTTTCACATATCGGGAATTTATCATATCATCTCATGTACCACCCTAATTTTACAAGTTTCTATTTTATTTTTTCAAGTTAGCTGATATTTTTACCATTAGTAATTATTTGAATTCTGAGAATCCTAATTTTTGGGAACTTTATTTAGATTATATTATTTTCTCTCCATAAAAAAAAAAAAAAGAGATTTTTAGGGCAACAAAGAGGCAGCCAACAGGAGATGTGAGTTATATATTCTCAAGAGAAGCTGCTGGCTATGTGTGATTCTTTTCTCCTTTTCAAAACAAACATTTTTCCTTTTATTTTATTTTTGGAATTCAAGAGACAATGTCTTTTATCATGAGTGGCTAAATTTATTTTTTAATTCAAGAAAATTTTTTTCGATTGTATTCATTATGATTTTATGTGCTTTATTTAATTCTCGTCCTTTAATTCAAGTATTCATTAATTTTGGGTTTATTTTATATGAAGGATTAGTAGCGATTAATCTAACAAATTAATTCAATATTGATTCTTCTATAACTATTCATGATTTCAATAATTCATAATTGTCATAAATGAATGGTATAAGTAATAATTAGGTTATTTATGTTTATAGATCTTTAGTTAATATTCATGTTTAATCTAAGGGAATCATTGGAGTAAAATTAAATAATCGTGTCTATTCCAATTTTTTGGATTTTGCTTTAACTATTTTTACAGAATTTAATTCTATCATTACATTGATATAGAACGCTATCATGCTCCAATTGATTAATGATAAGTTTCGATTAGATATTTAATTTGGTCAATTAATTTAACAAAACACAAGATTTATTATGACCATCATAATAAATCTAATGTTAAATGTTTAAACTGCAAGATAACCAGTTTTGACCCGTGATCCGTGAAACAATTGAATGTGGTGAACCCTTGGATTAGAGTGTTGGTATATTGATTTTTCTTCAATTTTTTGTTATTTTGCACTATCAATTTATTTCTTATTTTTAGGTTATTAATTTTAATTTAAGAATTTAATTATTAAACCACCTTCTTATTTTTGTCATCTAATTAAGAAATTAAATTAATTTAGTTCTCTTGGTATTTGACATGATACTACTATTGTTACAAAATTGTTCACATTGAGGAATCCGTATTATTTTTTAGGGTTTCAACAACTTGCCAAAATTTTGATGCCATTGTGGGGAACCACATTAATTTCTTAGATCATTTGTGTTACTAACATCTTTTGTTTTATGACCCGTTCTTCTCCAAAATGTGAATTGGAATATATTCCTAAGATTGATAAAACTGATCATTGTTTAAGAAAGGAGACTAAGCAGAGGAAATGTGAGAATTCACATATACATTTGAAAGAGTTCCATATTATCTGCTCTAGCATGAAGCTCCAAGGTGTGATCAAGAAACAAATAAAATTGAGGGCCTTTCCTTTTCTCTAAAGGATAAGGCAAAATATTGATTGTACTATCTATCCCCTAGTTCGATAAATATATTGTATGAATATTAGGAGAAGTTCAAACAACTTTGTGCTAGCTACCTATATCATCAAATTTCATATTAGCTCATAATTCAATACTTTTATGAAGGGCTTTTACCTATGGATAGAAGTATGGTAGATGCAGTCAGTGGAGGAGTTTTAGTCAACAAAACTACAGTTAGACAGTTGATCTCAATTATGGTAAAAAAAAATCTCAACAAGTGGGATAAGGATGGATGGAGCCATTAAATGGGTTAACGAGATAAGCAACTAAATTCTTGAAAATTAAATTTCCGAACTAACTGTTTTGGTTCGTCAATTAGTTGTAGGACAATCACAGGTAGCTAAGGTTTGTGGTATAAACTCAATTTCGGAGCATCCTATGGATATGTGTCCAACATTGCAAGAAGACCCTTTTCAACAAGTAAATATCGTAGGAGAATTTCCTGCTCAACCTCATCATATGTATGATCGTTACTCCAATCATTACAATCCTAGATAGAGGGGTCATCCAAATTTGAGTTATGGAAATCAAGGAGGACAGCTAAGATATCCACCACAAACTTTTAATAGACCACCACCGCTATCAACACCTACACAATCCTCAAATTTAGGTATATCTTTAGAAGATATAATGAAAACTTTCGCGACTAATACTCAACAATTTCAACAGAAAATCAGAATCAGTATACAAGAAACAAGGGCCAGTATACAAGAGACAATGGCAAATATATAGAATTTAAGGAACCAAATTACCCAACTAATCACCTCAATTAACAAGTTGGAGGAACAAAATTCTGGAAAGTTAGCCTCACAAACGGTAGTAACTCCTAAGGAAATGTCAGTGCAATAGTGTCAAGAGTGAGAAGGAACTTTATTTGAGTCCTGCACATCTAAGAAGATGGATGAAACATAGGATGTAAGGATGGAGAATGAAACTACACATGGAAATCTAATCAACGTAACATCTGAGCCCACTTTTCCTAATACTTCTTGTGCAATTGAGCCACCATTTCTTGGTAGGTTGGAGAAATCTAAAAAAGAACAGTATGAGATGGAAGTTTTGGAGCATTTAGGAAAGTTGAAATAAATATACCATTATTAGATGCTATCAAGTAAATTTCAAAATATGTTAAGTTTTTGAAAGAATTGTGTACAAATAAAAAGAAACTGGGAGGTGATGAGAAAATAAGGGTGGGGGAGAATGTGTCGGTTGTCATCAAAAGAACATTACCAGAAAAATGCACAAATCCAGGTGTGTTCATTCTACCTTGTGTTATTGGTAAGAAGAAAATTGAGCATTGGTATGCTAGACTTAGGAGCTTCCATCAATGTCATTCCATACTCAATTTATTGTACTCTGAATTTAGATCTCTTAAAAGAAACTGAGGTTGTTATCTAGTTAACTGACCATTCTTATACTTATTCAGAAATGATTGTTTAAAAATGTTTTGATACAAGTTAACGAACTGATATTTCCAATAAATTATTACATCTTGAAAATGAAAGAAGTCACTGTCATAAATTTAGCTCCACTTCTATTAGGAAAACCATTCATGAGAACAGTCAGATATGAATAAGGATACTCTCTCTGTTGAGTTGGATGGCGAGATTGTTAAATTTAATATTTTTAATACTATGAAATACCCAAATAAGTATCATTTAGTTTGCTTTGCTGATATTGTTGATTCAATTCTATAGGAATTTTTTGAAGAAGAATATAATATTAATCTAAAATTGAATGTACAATTAGATATGAAGGAGAAGTTATATGAGACTAGTGAAATTTCAGAGCCAATATTGGAATCACAAATAATGTCTACAAATTCTAGTTTACAAATGCCCTTATCTCACGAGAAATGTTACCTTCTATTTTGTAGGCTCCCAAGTTAGAGTTGAAGCCTCCTCATTATCCACCATATTGAAGAGAAACAATTGAAGAATGTCAAAAATAACGACATTAAACAATTGCACTGATTGGGAGGCAACCCAATATAAATTTTTTCTTGAATTTGATTAGTTTGATAAGGAGAAGTTATATGAAACTTGTGAAATTTCGAAGCCAATATTGGAATCACAAATAAGTTCTACAAATTCTAGTTTACAAATGCCCTTATCTCACGAGAAATTGTTACCTTCTATTTTGCAGGTTCCCAAGTTAGAGTTGAAGCCTCCTCACTATCCACCAAATTGGAGAGCAAGAAATGAAGAATGTCAAAAATAACGATATTAAACAATTGCACTGATTGGGAGGCAACCCAATATTTTTTTTCCTTGAATTTGATTAGTTTGATATTTGATTTCTTGTTTCAATTTAGAGGTGTTTGATTGGTATCATTAATTTTTTTTATATTTTACTTTTTGTAGGTGTACAAGGATAGGAGATAGAAAAGATGCACCCAACCAAAATTCAAGTCATATAATAGTGAATTTCAAGGTTTGGCAGAAGCGCTCAAGGAATAGGGCATGATTATACGGTTGCTTGAAAAACAATTTTCATATTTGGCAGAAGCCCTTAAAGAGATTTTCATAGTTGGCAAAAGTGCTCACAGAAATAGAGCATGATCACGTAACTGTCACCACTATCGTCACCTTAGAGGAGTTCCCTCTTTTCTCTCCTTTCTATTTGCCCTTCTTTTATGTGTTGAGTATCTTCAAAAAAAAAAATAAATAAAAATAAAAATAAATAAAAAAAATTCTGGTTCTGGTTCTTATTCTGTCTGGTTGCTGTAATTATTCTTTTAACTTTATATAATAGTTGCTTCGAGTTATGTGCTAGGTTCCTCTTCTTTCTTACCCGGGACAATATATATTTTAGATGTAAAGGAGTTGAGAAAATTTGGTTGCTATATGTATATATAATTGACTGAAGTTAGCAAGATGCATTCAAGGTTTACTACATGTTGTGTATGCTTTACTTGGACCAGATTGAATGATAGATAATTGATATTAGTATACACTATGGTACATGATTAACTATTCACCTTTTAATGGTTGAATTAAGAGATAGAATGGAATAATTTGACACAAAACCTATCAGTCTAGTAACTAAAGGCACTAAGTTTAAGTCAATCAAGGAGTCTTGAGACTATGATACTGTCTTCTCTACCTTGTTAGCGTTTTCAATAGCTTGACCCCCTGTAGAATCATACAATCCGTAGTCAAACTCTTTTTGTCCATATCCCAAGAATGCACATCGTCAAGTCTTTGCATCAAGCTTGGACCTTTCATCACCTGGTATATGTATGAAGCCTTTGTAACCAAATACCCACAAGTGAACATAAGTGACATACTTGCTCATACTCTGTTTGGCACATCACCACACAAAGAAAAACAAGGTGAGAGATTAATAACATGAACAACAATATTTAAAGCCTTACCCCAAAAAGTTTTTGGTAACTGAGCATATGAGAGTAAGCATCTCACTCTCTCTACCAATGTCCTACTCATCCTTTCTGCCAAACCATTCAGTTGTAGAGTCTTCGAAGGAGTTTTCTGGTGTCCAATACCTGATTGTCTGCAGTATTCATCGAATGGACCAATGTATTCACCATCATTGTAATTCATTTCAGCTTCTTTCTTGTCTCTCTTAGTAAAAGCTTGAAACTGCTTGAAAATATCTAACGATTGATCCTTTGATCTCAAAAGAAAAGTCCATAGCTTTCGTGAGTAGTCATCGATGAAGGTCACAAAGTACAATACACCACCATGAATCCCTGTCTGCATAAAATCACATAAATCAGAATTTATTAGTTCAAGTATTTCTGATTTTTTGGAAGGCTCATGATAACTTTTAAAACTTACTCTACTTTGTTTCCTTACCAAACAATACTCACACCACCTCAAATCTACACTTCTAAAACCAGAGAAAAGTTTTTTTTTTTGTTAATTCAATCAGACCTTTCTCATTCATATGACCAACCCTTTTTTGCCACAATTCAACAATATCGTCATTTTCTGTCACAGAAATCACATCCTTACAAAGTTTGGCTTGCATATGATATAAGGTAAAACACCTTTTACTCTTGCCATCACCAAATTTCCCATTGTCAATTTCCACTAACCATTGAAAAATGTATTGCAAAAACCATGATCATCGAGTTTGCTTATAGAAATGATATAAACCTCAAGTCAGGGACATACTTGACACCTCTAGGTATCAGCCATTTGCTGTTACTGGTCTCTAGGCAAATGTCTCCAATTCCAGCTATCTTCGCGTGACCATTATTTCCTATCTTACAATCCCAAGGTCATATGGTGTAAATGATGTGAAAAACTCCATATGAGAAGTAGCATGGATGCTAGCACCACTATAAATAACCCAGCTGGACTCATGATACACCATATTAGCTGTTGTGTCATCTTTACCAATAAGGAGAAGATATTCAACCATAGTAGTAATTCTTTCTTCCTTTTCAAACTTGCTACTGTCATACCTTTCTCACTCATATGACTAAACCTTTTATACCACAATTCAATAGTATCATCATTTTTTGTCACAAAAATCACATCACTACAAAGTTTGGCTTGCATATAATATAATCAAAAACACCTTTTTCCTCTTGCCACCACCAAATTTCCCTTTGTCAATATCAACTAACCAATGAAAAATGTATTGCAAAAACCATGATCATCGCGCTTGCTTACAGAAATGATATTCAGCCTCTAGTCAGGACATACCTCACATCTCAAGTATCAAGCGTGTGTCACTACTGGTCTCCAGGCAAATTTCTCCAATACCAGCTATGTTCTCATGATCATTATTCCCCATCTTTATAATCCCAAGGCCACGTGGTATAAATGATGTGAAAAGCTCCTTGCGAGAGGTAGCATGGATGGAAGCACCACTATAAATAACCTAGCTAGACTTATGACACACTACTTTAGTTGTTGTCTCATCTTCACTAATAAGGAGAAGATCTTCAACCGTAGCAGTAATTCTTTCTTCCTTTTCAAACTTGCCACTGCCATTTTTCTTCTTACTCCTTTTTTCTTTCTTGAACTTCCAGTAATTTTATATGTCCCTTCTTGCCACAATGATGACACTTCATATCACATATTTGCCTTTAGACTTGCTTCTACTCATGTCTCTTTGTGAATGACATCCACTGTTGCTTCTCCTTTTACTCTCTGTAACAAGAATTTCTACCTGAGAAGAGCTACCTTATGCATTTCTTTTTATCTCTTCATTTAGAGTTGAGAATGTAGCCAATTCCAATGTCACCATACCATCAGGAACATATTAACCACTGAAGTCATAAATGTTTCCCATGAATCTGGCAATGAACTAAAAAGCAACAGTCCTTGCATTTCATCTTCAATTGTAATTCCCATAGCAGCCAACTTGTTTATTATGCCCTTAAACTCATTTTGATGATTTGTTATCAGAGTACCATCTTTATATTTCAAATTCATAAGCAACAAGATCAAAAACAATTGATTACTCTCAGAAGATCTGTTTATAACTTCTCAAGTGTCTCCTACATAGCACCAACTTGTGTCATTCCTAAAATTCGGTTGAAAACATTATCATCAACCCACTATTTAATGATAGCACATACTTGCCGGTAGAGTAAATCCCACTAAGCTTCAGTTTTATCTTCCGGTCTTATAGCAGAATACAATGGCAAATACTGCTCTTTAACAATTAACATGTCTTCCATCTTTTCTTTCCAAATGTGGTAATTTGGTCTATTGAAAGACACATTTTACTTGTATTATTTTCCACCATTGTTATACCACAGTATAAAATACAATTCTGATACCACTTTGTTCGGTAAAATGGACAACAAACCTAGCTGGGCAAAAATGGATAACAAATCCAGCTGTATAATTTACCCTAATCAATAACTGTGAAGCTAACAACTTGTTGTGCCATAGTAGTATTTTTTCCGGGCTATTTGTTAATGAAAACTCACAACTATATAATAAATATACCCAATTTTCACAACAAAATAATACAAAAAAATAGTAGTAAGCATGCAACCACAACAGCAAGAATTTTTACATGTAAAACCCTCAGTATAAGGGGAAAAACCACGGGATCTAATTCAGTCAAAAATTCACAATGCAACAAAGGATACAGCACAATGATTACACTCTAGTACAACTAGAGAACAACACATAATCTACATATAACTACAGATTTAAGTTCAAGCCAACACTAGAGCACAATCTCTAGCTTACAAAGCATCTAATATGAGAAAAATAGAAGAAGATAGAGAGATCTTACCAAATAGCCAAACACCTTACAACAAAACAATTGAAGAAATCTTGAAACTCTTACTCAAAGATTTTGAACAAAGGTGTAGCTTGTGAAATTTGGAACAAAATGAGGCTTGTATCACCAAGCAAACCAAGTCGTGAAATCAACCCCCAAAATTTTTCCTTATTTTCTCTACTCCTCGTCTCTCTCTTTTTTCTCACAAAGAGTACAGTGATAGTTCCCTTTCTGGAAATCAGGTTCTCATAAAAGCACTAGAAACCTTATTGTTTATGACTTTACCAATGTGTCCCTTTCATTAAAGAAATGGGCTCATGGGCTTATGGGCCACTCCAACTAAGTAGTGATCAATCTAACAATTATTTCACAAATGGCCATGATTTTTCATTAATAAAGCCATTGAGTCAGCTCATTCACAAGAATCCTTTCTTTTTGGATTGTTGATCAAAACCTTGCTGAAATTTATTAGAAGTGAATGCAAAACTTTTAGTGTTTCAAGGTTGATGATTTTGGATGGGCAATGGAAGAAGGTATGAACACGAGTTTGAAGTTAAAAAAACAACAAAACATAATAATTTGAGAAAATACTCAAAGAAAGAATACAAGGCAAAGACTTTTGCTCAAAGCAATATAAAGAGACATTGCTCCAAATTTTGTTTGAGTTAAGTGAGAGGATTATCTTTTTTTTTTTCAAAAACAAGGGAGGAGTGACTTATTTTTAAGGGAGGTCAGCATTTAACAAACTCCCTAAACTAGCCATTGGACTGAGAGTCCAACGGTCAGTTTTTCTAAAAGTTAGGCTCTCTTCTACACAAAGTTGGTCGACCCGTTACCTTCATAGGTTGACCTATCGCATTCTGGTTGACTTGATACATAAGGTACGTCAACTTGTTACCTTCACAGGTCAACTTGTTGAGATCTCTGAATAGTACAGGTCGACCTGAGACGAGGACATGTCGATTCGATAATAAACTCTAAAAGACATTAAGAAAACCTAAGAAGAGAACAAGTCGACTCGGTAAGATTTAGAAGTCGACCTCAGAGAATGATAAGTCAACATTTTGGTCATTGATGATGCTGAGATCTTCTTAGAAGGAATTGTTTTCATCTCTTTTAATAGTTCTTCCTTATTTTCAACACTCCCTCTCAAGTTTTGTGAATGATCTTCCATAAAGCTGAGACATGCCAAAGATATGTCGATCATTGGCGTTGGTGTTGGCAGAGCTTCCTCGACCTTCTTCTTGTTTCTTTCTGAGGTTGGCCTCCCCTTAAGTTCTGGTTCTTGAAGTGATAGGCTCACCATGCACGCTTGTGCTCCCCCTTCCTCCTTACTTTTTGGAGCTTTTGATGGCGAGGCACTTCTTCACCAGATTTTGCAAAATAAAGTTCATTTTCGGTAAATTTCACTTCTTTTGATGTGCCTCGTTGGTTTTAGGATCAAAGCATATATATCTAAATTTGTTTGGCTCATATCCTATGAACATGCATCACCTCCTATTTACATAACAAACACATACAAATTTTCTAAGATTAGTGATGTTAGGTTTGTTATTTATAATTATCTCCAAAGGAGAATTTCCTTGAGGGAAGTGATTATAATATTGTGTGGCAATGGTGACAGCATCACACTAATATTCTTCAATTAAGTTTGCATCAGACAAAAGTGGCTATGCAAGTATGTAAATATGGTAGCTCATTGCTACTTGATTTGGTGGGGGGGGCTTCAAGACTCAAGGTCTCAAAGTTTATACCCTTTTCTTTTAGATAATTTTTAAAGTCTGGGCTAATGTTTCCCCCCTTATTATCTGCCCTAAGTCTTTTTTTTTATATAGATGAATTTTATTCTTTAGTGACAAGATGATAATATTTCTTAAATGCATTGAGTGCTTGTGTCTTATCTTTTAGCATATAAAACCATGTATATCTAGTGTCAAGGTCAACCACTGATATGAAAATGTCTATACCCCGCCTAGATATCATTGAGGGTATCCAAATATGGCAATGCACTAAATTAAATGCATTAAAGTTTGAGTTTAAGCAAGTACCTCGATTTGGGTCCCTAATTATTGTTGTGTCCAGCCTTGTATTATAAGCAACATATTTGGAGGATTTTCCCTTAGTTTTTGTAGCTTGAGTTCTAGGTGCAGATCCCAGCACCTTTCTTTGGTGTGGCCTACCCTCTTGTAATGAGAGCATACAAACTCAGCATGTTGCTCCTCTAATGCTTTGAAGCCACACACTTCCATTTGAGGTTGGCTTTCTTCCTAAAGTCTTATGGAGGTTTCGACGAGCTATATGATGAGGGTGGATGCCACTTTTTCGATGGGACTGTAGTTGATTTCTAACTTTTGAACCATTCGACTGACATAATACACAGGTTTTTGCTTAGTAATCTCCTGCCTCATGAGTGTAGAGTAGAGGGTTTGGTCAGATACAGATGAGTAAAGGTAGAGTTTCTCACCAGAAATAGGCCAAGAGAGGAGAGGCGGTGATAAGAGGTACTTTTTGAGTTTTTCAAAAGCCAGTTGACATTCGGATGTCTATGTAAACTTCTGTGACTTCTTTAAAGAGTCGAAGAAGGGATTGTATCTTTCTTTAACTTTCGACATAAACCGGTTTAAGTCCACAATGCCTAGTGAGATGTTGCATCTCCTTCAATGCTCTGGGTAGAGTCATGTCCAAGATAGCCTGAATCTTCCTTGGGTTGGCCTCGATCCCTCAATTGGTGATCAAGAAACCTAGGAACTTACCTAAAGCAATTTCAAAAGTACACTTAGTTGAGTTCAGTTTCATATTAAAGGACCACAGTATCTAGAATGTTTCTTCTAGATCTTTTATAACACCTCTTGGCTAGTGCTTTTGACGAGTATGTCATCTGTATAGGCTTCAACATTCTTACTAAGCTGTTCATTGAAAACTTTATTGACCAACCGTTGGAAGGTTGCTTCTTCATTCTTAAGACCAAAGGCATGACTTTGTAGTGGTAGGTGTCAAATTTTGTAATGAAACTAGTTTTTTCCTCATCCTTTGGGGCCACGCAAACCTGGTTATAGCCCGAGTATGCGTCCATAAAACTTAGGAGCTGATATCCTAATGAATTGTTAACGAGCTTATCAATATTCGGAAGGGGATAGCTGTCCTTAGGGTATTCCTTATTGAGGTCAGTAAAATCGATACACATCCTCCATTTGTCATTCGCTTTGTTCACCGTGACCATGCTTGCTGGCCATTCTGGATATTCTATCTCTCTGATGAAGTTCGTCGCTAGTAGTTTTTGTACTTCTTCTTATATCACTTGCTGATACTCGAATGTGAACACCCATTTCTTCTATTTCATAGGTTCGTGGCTAAAATCTACCATTAACTTATGTATGATCACCGAAGAATGTATTCCAGGCATATCTTTAGCTGACCATGCGAAGACAGCAGAATACATTCAAAAGCACTCGATTGTGGCATCTCGAAGGGGAATTGGTAAGTAGGCAACAATTTGGATAGTCTGGCCTAGAATATCTGTGATCTGTATCTCTACCACATCTTCACCAAGGTTAAGTTTAGTGGGCTACTCAATGTCATCTCTAAACTCTATAATATTTTTATTAAAGATCTTCTTTTCCTTCTCCAATATGGAGATATTCTAGGGATCTAGATCACAAGTAAGTGTTGCAATACCCAGAGGTGTTCTGAACTTGATCTTTACATGCTTGGTACTCAGTAAGGCTTCTAAATCATTTGGATTTGGATGGCCCAAGATAGTATTGTAGAGAGACAATAATTTGACCACACTAAAAGAAGTTATGATAGAACCGTTATTGAACAGAGTCCTCAAGGTTATAGGGAGTGAGATAGTACCTTTAAGATACAGTCGCTCATTTGAAAGTCCTTTTAGAGGCCCTATAGGGGGTTGAAGATGCATTTAGTAGAAGCCCATTTGAGAAAAGGCATCCTAGTAAAGGAGATTATAATCCACTCCTTGGTCGACCAAAACTCTTTCACAATGTATTGACCTATCTTGGCAGTGATGATTAGGGGGTCATGCCGACTCGAGTTAACCCCTTGTAAGTCATCATCATTGAAGCCAATTGTTGGCCTTCTTCTTTTGAGTAACATGTTGATAAAAGAAGTAGGACGTGAATTCCCTTTTCAGTAATCAATCAATCATTCTCACGGATGACACCAATTTATTAAAGTCAAAATTGACTCCACAGACGATCATCGTTCTAATCTAAGCAACAAGCTGGTGATACGGAGTCTGGTGAATCATTTTTAGTGTAGAATCCTACAAAAGCATGCCAGAGGTGACTCCAATTGAGGAAGCTCCAATGCTCAAGTCAGAAATAGTAGTAAAAGGGGAAAGACCAAAAGAATCTAAGCGTTGTGTAGTATCTGTGTACAATATGTAAAATAGGAGGTGCATACCTGACAAGTTGCCTCTATTTAGTATGTATAGGGTGTATGGGGAGTCTCATATGTGCTTGGGATTGTAGAAACCTAAGTTATCTAATGGAGAGATCATATGAGCTCTTCCGAAATTACAGAAACTGTAATAATAGAATTTCTATAGATTTAGAGTCTTTTGAGATAGAAAAGTTTTTATTACCATTGCAAAGACCTGTGAAGGTCTGAATCACTAGAGGATTTACTTCTTACTGGGAGAGATTGTAATAAACTCGTATCAGATTAGGAAAAGTTTAAACTTATCCAATTTTTCTTTCATTACCAGATAATTACAGCTAGGACCTGTTACGCAATAGAAGTTGACTCTGTAAAAACTAAGAGACCGAGAAGCTGGAGGTTAAACAGCCTATGCCAAGTGAGTGATCAAGCAATGCAAAAACCGAAAAGGTCCTAATGAAAGGGTCAGCTCGAGAGGGAGGTATCAACCAAAAGGATATATTCCCAAGGGGTTTTGTTCAAGAACGACCGAGAGGTTTGAATCAAGCAGTTTATAAGGCTTGTGATTATGGGTCTATTGGGCTTTTGTGGGAGTGGGCTGATGGACCATATATCATCATCAATGAAGATGAAAGTGTAAAGAGCAACATACTTACCTGAACGGGGTCTATGAGTGATCAAGGAGGCTCAAGGCCTAGGTTGGTGACATCCATTGCACTTGGAACAGGTACCAACTTAACATCTCCCTATGTGGCAAAACGTAGGTTATAATTTGTGGTAGTAGAGGGTTGTGCTCGTGCGGCCTCTAAATATTATTTACTCCTTATGTTCAATTGCCAAATCATTAAGTCCATTGAGTTGGGCTTGGTTGTATCTGTTTCACGAAATCCAATTGATGGCTCAGTTAGCAATCTTCCAGTGGGACCCATCAACATTGCCAATAATTCGCTAGGGGTATGTGATTCCTCCTTGCCCCCTGATATGTTGGCTCTACTATGATAGACCCTTTATTTTTTCAAAAAATGATGAAAATGTGTATAAAAATAGAAATTTTTAGTAAAATCTTAAAAAATGTTCTTTTATCTAAATAAATTATTTGACACTAAATAATTTTAAAAAATAAGAAATTTAATACATATATATATATATATATATATATATATATGTATACACGTACATAATTATGCTCTGGTCATATCTTAAAACCAAACAAACTTGTGTATGACAAAACATATTAAATTTTATTAAAATACATAAATGCTAAAAAATGATACATTACAAGCACAATAAGGTAGAAACAACAACCTAATATCAGATCGAGTAAATTTAACATGAGTATAGTATTACTGAAATACAGCATTACAATTGAACTTCAAACATTTCTAAGTTGAAGCCATTACTATTTGATATCATTTTTTTTTTTGTGAGGAAGAGATAAACATAAGAAACTACTGGCCCAAGGCAAGGCCCAGACCTCAGGAGATATCTAACACAGTCCTATTCTTAAGAAGATTGAAGAAGGAGGGACAACAAATTCGTGCAGACCTAGACTGTAGTCATGACCTCAGCAAGGAAGTCTACGGACTGATTACCCTCCTTGAACACATGACGAACGTCCACAACCTTGATCTCATTCATCAACTTCTGGCAATCTTTAATGACCCCCTCGAGAGGATGATCAGGCTTGATTCCTTCCCTGAGAAGATTGATGGTATTCAGCGAATCTACCTCAAGCTCGATGTTCTTCAGACCCTTCTTCTTCATAAGAAAGAGGCCCTCCCTAACTCCCCATAACTCTGCAGTAATGACAAAACAAACACCCACATTGACAGCTAACCCTGCCAGCATTCTCCTTTGTCATTCCTTAAAATACCTCCTCCTCCAGCATAGCCATTACGCAAAACAGAGCCATCAATGTTGAGTTTGAACATATTGCTCTTAGAAGGAAGCATCCCACCCAATCCTTCCTGCAGGACCCCCTCTCAAGCGTGGAGGCACCAATAGAGTTGATTTCTCTGATAAGGTTCCCTGCCCATCTAGTGACGTACAAGACCAGCATCTGCTCATTTTGGTAAATATGTCTGCAGCGAGCCTTCCAAATGACCCAAATAGTAACCACAAATTTACTTCTTTCTATGACAAAATTGCTAGAACTAAAACCTTTGAAACCAATCTTGAGCCAGCTAGTCTTGTCTTCAGTCCAGAATCTGTTGATCCTCTCAAAGCCTGAGAGGACCATACTCCAAACCTCTCTAGCAATGGAGCAATTTCTTAGACAATGAAGAGTGGTTTCTTTTGCTCCTCTGCACTGCAGGCATTCATCCTCCATTGTAAAATGTCTCTTCTTCCTTTCAACATTGGTCATTATCTTGTTATTAGCAGCTAGCCACAAGAAGAATTTGGCCCTTTCAGGTCCTACAAATTTCCAAATCCATGTCCAATCTGCATCCTCCTGATTCTCTCCACCTCTCAAAGAGAGACAGTAATTATAGGTTGAAGGAACTGAAAAGTACCCGTCTCCACTCCCAGCCCAGCAGAAGTCATCTGCAGTGCTAGTGTGCCTGGGGATCATTATACCTCTTATCTCTTCAAACTTTTCCATTGGGAGGCAAGCCTGAAACTCCTCAATTTTCCATTCTTTGCTATCATTTAAAAACTGATTGACGTTGATATCATGATAGGAGTTTGTATAAGGAATAAGGGAGCTATTAATCAGGGGTTCTTTTCCAACCCAGAGATCAATCCAAAACTTAACTTTACTGCCATATCTGATCTTCCATTTCATTCCTTTGGCTATGACATCTCTGCTTTTGATAATTCCTTTCCACACCACTGAAGCACCAAACTTGTATCTTTGTCTTAACAGATCACCATCTTTTAAGTATTTATCTCTAAGGACTCTGCACCACAAACTATCATCATACTTTATGATTTTTCATCCCAACTTGGCCATAAACACAGTGTTGGAGTCTCTTGTCTTTCTCAACCCCAAACCACCCTCCTTCTTAGACCTACAGACCTTGTCCCAGTTGACGAGATGAACTTTTTTTTTATTCCTAGACTATCCCTAGAGAAAATCCCTATTGATCTTATCTAACTTTCTGTAAATGGACTCCGAAAGCCAGGCAGTTTGCATAGTGAATATGGGAAGAGCTGTATTCACGGATTGGATCAAAACCCTCCTTCCCGTAGGACTTAGAAGTTTGGCCTTCCATCCCTCAAGCCTATTTTGGACCCTCTCAACTATGAAACCAAAAGTCTGCTTGTCAACTCTTTTATAGATCATGGGGGTACCCAAATATTTCCCCAAATCTGATATAAGAGAAAAATTGCTTATGGCCATTGAGGGAGGAACCCACAATTTCGATTTGCTAGGATTAATGGTGAGCCCACTCTCCGCAACAAACTCCTTCAAACAAGTCAAAATATTACTCATGCTTAGCTAGTCTACCTTAGAGAACAAGAGAAGATGATTCGCATAGAATAGATGAGATATAGCAAAGTCATTTCTACTGGACTTTATAGGTTACCAAGATCCTCTTCTAATTCTATCCTAGATCATATAAGCTAACCGGTCCATCACTAGGATAAAGAGATAGGGAGAGAGAGGATCCCCTTATCTTAGCCCACGGCCAGGCTTGAAAGGTTACAAAGCTTCACCATTCCACAAAACATAAATATTGCCTGAAGAGACTGTAAACATAATGAGCTTGATCAAAGAATGGGGAATATTGAAATCCAACAGAACTTTGCCTAAATATTCCTAGCTAACACTGTCATAGGCTTTTTTGAAATCAACTTTAAGAATCATGGCATGTCTCTTGCTCCTGGTGTTCCTCAGAGAGAGGATGGTCTCTTGTAAGATCACAGTACTGTCAAGAGTGCTCCTGCTCGGGAGAAAGTTGCTTTGGTGATCTCTCACTAGATTTTTAAGTAAGGGTCTCAACCTTTGAACAATGATTTTGGACAGCACTTTGTAGGAGGAATTTAGAAGACTTATAGGTCTAAAGTCGTTCATGTTTTCGGGGTTAGTCTGTTTAGGGATGAGGACTAACAGAGCATTGAAAGTTCAGGCCAGAAGTACCTGCCTCTAAGAGCATTGTCTACAAAATTGCATAAATAGGTCTTGACAGTGCTCCAGTGTTGCTGCAAAAAGTTAGCTTGAATTCCATCAGGTCCCAGAGCCTTTAATCCCTTCATGGAGAAGAGAGCAACTCTGACTTCTTCCTCTTTAACTCTCCTAGCCAGACTAGCTTTATCCTCCTTATTTAACTTTTTGTACCACCAACGGTTACTAGGAGGCTCCACCATTTTACCTTCTCAAAGATTAAATAAGTATTCAATTACTAGGGTTTGCAGTCTCTCCTAATCAGTACACCAAGAATTGTCGATTTTCAAAGCAAGTATTATGTTCCTGTTTCTTCTAACTTTGGTGGAAGAATTTAGTGTTTCTATCACCTTTGGAGATCCAATCAACTCTTGATTTTTGGAGCTAAAGTAGTTCCTCTTGCTCAAGAGTTAAATGGTAATCTCTCAGGAGATCTTTCTCTAATTTATGAAGGAAGATTGAGTGTTGGTAGCTTTTTGAGCTTTGGATGCCTTTAATTATTTTCTCTAGGTCTCTTTTCCTTTTAAAAATGTTGTCAAAGACCTCTCTATTCCAAATCTTCAGCTCCTTACCTGCATGATCAATCGAATGGAGCAGACAATTATCACCAGTCTCCCAGGCCACCTTAAAGACTAACTTGAAATCTGGGTGAGTGAGCCAAGCAGGTTCCCATCTGAAAGGCCTCCTCTCCTTTATGGTAGGGTGGGTAAGACTTGTGACCAACATCACTGGAGAATAATCACTATGCATTCTTGGAAGGTTCATAACTTTGTGCTCAGTAAACGCCAAAAGGGCTTGCTAATTAGCGACCACTCTATCTAGCTTCTGCTGGAGGACCACCCTGGCATTGCTAATTTAGACCTTGTAAACTTGGGACCAAGAACATCAAGACTCCAAAGATTGCACCTTTCCCACTAAACCTTCACCCTCTACACTCTGTTCCAGGACTTGAACTTTTTGTTACTGGTTTCTTCTGCACTATTTATATCGTTGAGTCTCCCATAACAAACCATAGAGCTTGAATTCCGCTAGCCAGATCACACATCTCTCCCCCAAAATTCTTCATTCGCTTGTTGATATGGCTAAATGTAAGCAAAGGATACTAAATTATCCTTAGCTCCCTCTCTGATTCTGACATGAATCATTTGATTAAAATGGTTTAGCACTTCCAAGTTTACTCTATTCAGGATCCAGTTGAGCCAGAGGCCTCCTCTATATCCAATTGACAGGACTCTAAAGTCTTTCTCCCAACCATCTTCTTCATGAAGGTAGGGTAGTTTTGAGATCTAGTCTTTAAGAGACACGAAACATCAGGGTCATGAATCCTAAGAAGCACTTTGTAGGCTCTCCTAAACTTATCATTGCGATGCCTCAATAGTTCTAAACTATCATCTTGACCTTCATCAATGATTAACAACATATTGGAGGAAGGAGAACTAACTCAATACTCCGTCTCAGTAAGGTCTGCGGTCCCTGCCTGCTCACCCGCCCAAATTTCAAGCTCTCCATTGATCCTCTGGCCGTTGAATTTGAATTCACATAATCTAGGCCTCCCTCCTGCTTTGAGCCTCGTATGCGTGCATGGTCCTCTCCTGGGGTCCAAGTTATGTTTCTCAAGGCCCATAAGACTTTCAATTCTATTTGGATCCGACTTCATCTCCCTCCTGGGTCAAAAGTTGAGCTTGTCAGGCCCATACTCAAGTTCCATCTCCGTAATTTGGTTATCTTGACCCACGTTGCATAGCTCCATTAGGCTCACTTTCGTATTGTTGTTTCTTCCACTTCTTTCTGGCCCTTTAAGGATAGTTTCTCAAATGTGCAAACCTATCTCGCTCCCATTAGTTCCCTCTTCCCTAAGAAGAGTTAACTTCTTGCTTTAGGGTATCTTCACATGGTGAGCCTTCCTTCTCAGACCTTTGTTTGTGCCATCACCATCAGAAATGCTGAGTGAGAACTGATCTTTCGCTATCACCACCATTTCTCTTCCCGACGATTCCCATATCCTCTTCTCAGTAAGCGCCCCTTTTATTTTCTCCATCTTTAACACATCATTAACCCAATTTAGGCTTTCAAATCTGTTCTGTCTCATTTTACTTGATCATTCTTTTCCCTTATTTTTGCTTGTTTTGACAATTTTGGGTCTTCGAGGGACGATCATCCAAGGTCCCAAGTCCTCCTCCGACTCTGCCATGCTTAGGGCTTCCTTCTCCATTTCGGCAACCCTATCTTTGTCTCCTTCTTCCTTTTCCACTTCTCTGCAACTCTCCTTTGCATGTCCCACTCTTCCACACTTAAAACTGAGAACATGAATCCCCTCATATTCAATTCTCTATACTTTCTTCCCAATTCTTATTTTCAGAACCAGAGGTTTGCTTAGGTTAACCTCTACACACACTCTGGCATATTTGCCTCTCATGGCATTGGCGGTATCGGCATCTACTCGGATGGGTCTTCCTACCAACTTACCCACCTCCAGAAGAAGATCTTCTTTAAAAAGCTCAATAAGAAGTTGTAGGATGCAAATCCAAATAGCCACACGTTCGATCTTTGCAGTTGAAGGCGAGAACCAAGGTCTCCATTTCTGAATCATAAGGTAATGATCGTGGATCATCTATGGACCCTCTAACAAAACTCGGTTATAGTCCTGTTGTAGATCAAATTTTGCCAAGAAAAATCCCTCGCCTAGGTCTAGGAGTTCCATTTTTCCCTCCAATTTCCACATGGCAATGACTTTAGTGACCATCAGATGGTAACCAATTGTCTTTCCTAGGAGTTTAATGATGAGAGTTTTCTCCAAAGCTGCCATAGTTTCTTGAGTTCCACATTTGATAGTGTCATTGTAGGGATTGGGCAATTGATATCCTCCGGCTCTACATCTCCTTCTAACCATGCTTTCTCTTCGATTTCATAGTTCATTTCACTGTCCTCCTCCATCCAGCTAGATGTCCTTATCTGTCCCACCAGCATATCCTTAAATGTTATTTTTGTGAACTCTGTTTCTTTTGAATTGTTGGACGTTGGTTTGACCTTTTTTACTTATTTGCAAATGATCCTCCTCTTCTATGGATATCTCCCGGTCAGAAGCATTGGTGTGCTCTTGGTTCATGATTTTCTTAAACAACATAGTATTTCAGCTTGACAGAAGTAGTCTGAAATTGAGTTATTTGACATCAATTTCAAACCTCTGCAAAGTGTTTGCTTTCATGGACACAACCACAATACAACTGGCATTACAATCTTAATTTAAATGCATTATTACTGAAAGAGATATCTTCAAACACTTCCAAGTCGAAACCAAAACTATAGAAATTTAGGTCAAATTATTACTTCCCCACGCTTTTAAACCTCAATCTCTTCCTCGAATTTGGCCAAGCAAGCTCTAGGAAAAGAAACAAACACCCCAGCCCCTCCTTTCATTGACAAATCCAAGCTACACGGATTCATCAATATACATGTATCTATAAACCCATGACAATCAAAGGGCAATGGTATCATGTTGATAGAAGCTTTCCACCCAAAATCAACTTCCTCAATGAGACCATGATGTCTCTAATCAGTCAAAAATGTCCATGCACCCCTAGCTTCTCTAGATTTAACCTTTGCTCCACAAGCTACTCTCTATTTCTCAACAAAGTCATAATTGACTCATTGTTCAAGCTCACACTTTTTGCTATTCTTGATCATCTTTACAACTTTAGAGAGTGGTCCTTCAGTTAGATCCCTCCCAATCATGATCACATTTGAACCTATGACTAAATTTCCATAGTAACCATCAGGCAAACATGGAGTTAAATGGTGTCTTATGCTCTTACAAAAGCTTAATACATTGTATCCGTCCAAGTTCATCTCTAGAGCTCTAGACTTGGCCCTCCAAAGATATGCACCCAAGACCTCAAAGCTTGTGTAGCTCTCATTGCTCATGACTTTGTCTGCTCTACTATCATTAATCCTCAAAGCTTCCTTCAATCTTTTTATGCTTTCCCTATTTACATTGAAAAACTCATGTACTATGTCTGAGGCTGGAAGGTGAGGTGAAGTAGCCAAGGAAAACTTTTCCCCAAAGGGATTTACGGGTTCTTCTGGTGTTGTTGCCGATGGCCTGTATCTCTCCCAAACGAGCTTAACAGTGGGCTCGCTTTTCCCACTTGCAACTTCAGTCAAGGCCCGAAAGAATTGGGCCGCCCCATACCCATCACAAACTGAGTGTGACAAGCTCATTCCAATAGTAAAACCTCCACATGAAAATCTAGTCAATTGTCTTAAGGGACAGTCTAGTGGTACAAACTCCCTCTTCCCAAATCTAGTGATCTCATATTCAAATTCTTGTACAATAAAAAAAAAATCTAGTCAATTGAATCAACAAGGGATTGTAGTAATTTGCCAATTTCATCTATATGACAAATAATTCATGGACTCATTACTCGGTGATAAAGTTTCCTAATTAGATTTAAATATTTTTAAATCATTGTTAAATCTAAGTTTAATAGAACGCTTTGTGTGGAATATCAAGAAATTGAAATCCTCTTCAATAAATTTGTGTGGGTATAAATACAAGAGGATTTATAAATTATTATTATATTTTAATAGTGTTGTTCTTTGTTAATGCATTATAGAAAGCTAAATAAAATTTTGCTGTCACGTTAGGATTGTAAAATATGTATTTCAAGTTGTGCTAATATATTAATGTTGGGAAGCTAGGAATCATGATTCTAAAATTATAATATATTAGTAATCATGATATTGTACTACAAGTTGTGCTTAGGGCTGGCTCAGACCCGAACAAAACCTGTAACCTACCTGAACCCGAGGTGTTCGGATTGAGTTAATTCAGGTTTTCTGTTATACCCACTACAAAAAAACAAACTTTTAGTCACAAATTTAGCGACAAAAATTTAATATAAATTCATCCCTAAAAATGTTAACGACGAAATTAGCGACGAAAAATTTTTCGTCGCTAATAACTCGTCGCAAAAATTTAGTGACGAAATATTAGAAATTCGTCGCTAAATTTAGCGACAAATAATTTTTTGTCGCGAAATTCATCGTTTAGCGACGGATAATTTTTGGTTGTCAAATTTGTCGCAAATTTAGTGACGAAAACTTATTTATCGCTAATTTAGGGACGAAAAAAATTTATCGCTAAATCCGTCGCTAAATTAGCAATGAAAAAAAAAATACGCTCCCCCTGAACCCGAGCCCGCCCACCCGTCCGAGACAGCATCCGCCCACACGCCCGCCCGAGCCAGCGCCCACACACCCTCCCTCACTAAATTCCTAAAAAATGCCTCCGCTATGCTTCCACCATGGTTCAAACCCCTGCGCTTTCGTAAACCTTTAAAATCCTGTAACCATCAAGCTAAATGTTAGTATTTGTTATAAGTTTTTTTTTTTACTTATTATGTATTCTTCATATTTTCTAATAATAATAAAACAATATAAAATAACAATTTATTATAAAATAATAAAATATTAGTTTAAAATAAAATAATAAAAGATATAAAAAAATAATAATACTATTTTTTAAAAAGATAAAATAAAATTAAAATATAACATATTAATTAAAAATAATAAATGTGATAATTTTTTTAAATAAAAAATAATAAATATATATTAATATTTTATTTTATTTAATTATATTTCAAATTTAGCGACGAATTCTGAAATTTGTCATAAAATTAGCGACAAATATCAAATTTGTCGCTAAATTTGTCGCAAAATTAGTGACGAAATACGGAATTCGTCACTAAATTAATTTATTATTTAATAAATATATATTAATATTTTATTTTATTTAATTATATTTCAAATTTAGCGACAAATTCTGAAATTGGTCACAAAAATAGCGACAAATTTTAAATTTATCGCCGAATTCGTCGCAAATTGGCGACGAATTACGAATTTATCGCTAAATTCGTCGCAAAATTAGCGAGAAAATCTGAAATTTGTTGCTAAATTAATTTATTATTTAATAAATATATATTAATATTTTATTTTATTTTATTATATTTCAAATTTAGCGACAAATTCTGAAATTTGTCGCCGAGTTCGTCGCAAATTAGCGATGAATTGCAAATTCGTCGCAAATTAGCGATGAATTGCAAATTCGTCGCAAATTAGCGATGAATTGCAAATTCGTCGCTAATTTTGAATGATTTATTAATTTGTCGCTAAATTCGTTGCAAAATTAGCGACGAAATCCGAAATTCATCGCTAAATTAATTTATTATTTAATAAATATATATTAATATTTTATTTTATTTAAATTTTTTTCAAATTTAACGACAAATTCTAAAATTTGTTGCAAAATTAGCTACAAATTTCAAATTTGTCGCAAAATTAGCGACAAATTTAAATTTATCGCTGAATTCATGGCAAATTAGCGACGAATTGCAAATTCGTCACTAATTTTGTGACGAATTATAAATTCGTCGCTAATTTTGCGACGATTTATTAATTTGTTACTGAATTCGTTGCAAAATTAGAGACGAATTCGGAATTCATCGCAAAATTAATAACGAATTTCGAAATTCGTCGCAAAATTAGTGACGAATTTTTGGTCGTCGCTAAATTAGCAACGACTATTTTTTCGTTGCAAATTTCATTGGAAATAGCGATGAAAAAGATTTTTGTCGCTAAATTTATCGCAAAATAGTAACCAAAAAAAATTTGTCGCTAAATTTCGTCGCAAAGATCGTGTTTTTTTGTAGTGACCGGCTCGAGTTCAGGTCAATAATTAAAAAACCCGAATTAATCAGACCCAACCAAATTAATTTGGATATATTTGAAAATATGTTATAATTATAAGGGTAAAAGTGCAATCAAGGCAAAAAAAAATTCTCCTTTCTTTGTGTTACTAAAAAACAATATTTAAATATTATTTTAAATTTTTTCCAAAAAAAAAATCTGTCCTATTTTAAACAATGATGAAGTTGTTACATTTTTTTTTGTTTGTTATGTTAGTTTGTTGTAATTTTAAATGAATTTTGTTATTTATTTCAAATTTGTATTGTAAAACTAAGTAATGTAAATTTAATTAAGAGTATAATAGGGTGTTTGAGTTCAGGTCCAGACATAGCCCTAGTTGTGCTACATATATATTTTTTTAATTCAAATCATTCCTGTTAATCATCTCTAACCTATTTTTTTTAATGAAAATCTTGTTTCCACCCAAATGGATCAAGATCCCATTATGAAAAAAGTTAGGACGAAAAGATTCTTCCCCTGAAGAGGGGTTTGGATTTTAGTTGCGAAGCTGCAAGCAAAGAAAAGGAGGTACATGATTTTAGATGAATGTTATACCACTTATATAATATCTTGAAATTGAGTTTCGTGTATAACAAAAATAGCAAAGGAGTCGTAAAAGTTTTGTCATTAAAGAATTCAACCCGTATCGATCCATTGGGTGTTGTTACCTAAAGCTTGTGTCTCTCCCAAACGGGCCTTACTGTAGGCTCGCTTTTCCTACTGGCAAGTTCAGCCAAGGCCCGAAAGAATTTGGCCAACAAAAAAAGTTGCCTTGTTCCGTGTACCCTTTTTTATTTTAGTAATATTTGCCCTCCTAAAGAGCTTTTTTTAAACACTTGTGCGTTTAGCACGAAGAGATATTGAAATGATCAAGAAAATATTTTTGGACAGATATTTCTCTTTACTCTCAAACTTTATACATTATTACAATAGGTGATATCACTTACCATACCATTTTTCCTGAATTTTTACAAACAGTCTCTAACCCTCTAAAAATTATCTAAATTAAAATAAATCAAAAAATAGAAAGTATTCAAGCAGTTAGTTTTGTTACAAAATAAAACTCTCACTACACAAAACTTCTCCCAAATAGAATAAGTTCCAAGTTTCATGATGAAACTCCTTGCGTGAGGAGTGGCGACTTCTCAAAGTTGGTGTGGAATTGTATACTCTTAACATTCTTGAGCACTCAATCTATCACCGTCCTTGGAGATATGACATGAGCCTTGATTGTTCGAACATTGAGAGGCAATAGGCTCACGGGCATTTACCCATGTAAGGTTGCTCCCTCAAGTTGGCAATAAAGTTTGTTGCCGGTGACAATCTCAAAAGCACTTTTGTTGGTGGTTGAACTCTTTTGAGAGTTGAAGCATAGTTGAGCAACATCCAACAATGTTACCTAATGTTTTTCTAGTTGACAAAAAGAAAATGCCTCAAGTATTCCTTAAGCATGCTCTTGAACTGGTCCATCTAACCACCTAATTGAAGGTTGTTGAAGAAATTAGGTTTTAACCATCAAAATTTAATTTCTTCAATAATCTCACCCTTTTTAATAATGACAAAACCTATTAATGATATGGAAATACAAAATTTTTCTCCCCCTATTTAAATGTGTTAATTAGTTTTTTGACAAGTTATTCGTTCTCCCACCTTTTTATCATCAACAAAGAAGGGTCGAATATGAATCGGGAAGATGAAGCTCTCCCTGAAGAGTTGCCTAGATGCTGAATGATGAAAACAAATTATAAAACATCATATAGAAATATATAGATTTATATATGATAGTGTATCAGTTAATATTTAACATAGGATAGGAAACACAGAAGTTATAAACAAAGCATTAGTACGAATGAGAAGAAGGCCCTAAGTATAAGTAGAAAATTAAGTGTTTCTTCCTTTAGGCCTAAATTTAGCTTTTCCTTTTCCTTTTTCTTTGCTGGAGGTGGTGGAGGTAGTAGAGGTAGAAGCACAAGCAAAAGCGTGAACTTCAAAAGGAGTAGAAGAGGGTGTAGGGACTATGGTTGGCATGGAGGAAGTACCTGTAGCTGGACAGACACTAAAAGGGTTTGGAGAGGAAGCTCGTGTGGAAAATGGATTTGGTACAGGACCTTGAGGTTGGGAAGAAGATGTGTCAAGTATAATCATTATGTTTTTACACTTAGAATAAATCCAGAGATGATTTTCTGATCATTCGATATATGCATCATCTAATACTGCAAGTCGTAGTGAGTTTCGCCAATTTCTTTCGGAAATTCACCCAAGGTGCTCTAAGTGTACTTTTTTAAATTGCCCAAATTTCCTTTAATTTCTCTTACTTCAATCTGAACTTCTCTCACACTTTTTTCGACCCCTTCGATTCTAAAATCCATATTGTCTAATTTTTTGTTCCCTTGACTTTGAAAACTATTAATTCTATCCATGAACTTTGTCTCCTTACTATCCATGCATTCAAAAAATTGATTCCACCTATGGTTAGAGTAAGAAGATCCTTGGGTTTGTATCATCTATAATCTCCAATTCCTAGCCTCCTCATTCCCCCTTCAATCCCGAGCCTCCTCATTTTGTTCATCATGTCTTTGCTCAAAGTATTCTGCTTCCCTTCCTTTTTTTTTTAAAACCCAGTCACCCTTCTCAAAAACCCAATTGGCTCTATATAAGGTAAGAGAATTGATACTATTTTTCATACTTAATTATATTTTGGTCTCTTTGGGCAAATTGATCCCTTGTTCAACCAAGATTTCTGTAATTACACTAGCATAGGGTAGATTGATGCTTTGAGAGGCTTTGGCAATTAATGTAAAATAGGGAATTAGGTAGTGCAGATATGGGTTGTTTATATTTACGAAGCAACCCATCAACCAAAAATCTTCTCTGGTATTGGAGGTATAATTTCCTTCTCTTGGTTTGATAGCCCGTGTGATAAAGAAATGTAGAATTCTATCGTGAAATCCTAAGTCTGTAGTATTGTTGTTTACTTCCTCTAACCTAGGATCATCAAACACTGTTCTATTATCATTAATTATCTCCAAGTGTAGATATGATACATATCGGCTATAATCAACCCATCCAAAGCCTGTTTCTCTACATATGATTTTGGGATTAATCTTTATTTCATGTTCATCAACATATGTCCTAAAAGCATACAGCTATACTTCATCATCAGCCTTAAAAAGAGAGGCTTTATCTTTGGTCCACTCATCAATAATTTTTATATTATTAAAGAAAAGCGTACTTGGCCATTCGTAGATGTTTTTTTATTTGGATACAAAAACCATTGAGAACAAAACAAAAGCAAAACTTCATCATAGTTAAACTTAATCAACTTTGGAAATTCTCAATCTATAAGTCAACTGTGAATGATATTTCTACTTGAGAAAATTTTTCAAAAAGCTTACCATTCTCTAAAGAGGGCTCCAATTCCATAGCAACTTGTTTCCCTTTTCGATCTCATGGTACTATAGAGATATGAAGTTCTAGAATAAGGTAAAAAAGAGAGTGGAGGTTTTGTGGAAGGGAGTGTGAATGATGGAAGAAGAAAAAGTGAGATAAAAAAAATTATGAAAAGAATGAAGGAAATTGTGTTTTAGGAGTTAGCTTGGGGTATAAAGATGAGTTTTTTAAAGCAACCGAGGAGTCCTTGGGATGTGACATTTCTGAAGAATCTTCAAACTAATATGCAGAGGTCTTCAACTGCACGTGGGTAAGAAGAAATAATGTTGAAGAGATGATGTTCTGGCTTTGTGGAGTATGCTGAATTTATGTGCATAGTGATGTTTTTGAAAGGGGTGGCTGCATGTAGAGAGAGAAAGAGAAAGAGGTGTAAGGAGGTGATTGTTGAATTGTGGACTTATGAGAGGAAATGAGAGATTTTGGCTTTTGTGAACTTGCAAAGAGAGAGAAAGAGTAAGGGTTTGAAAAGTCAAGAGACTTTTGATTATATGTTTTTATGTACACATGTATGTGGCTTTTGAGGAGGTTGGAAGGCCCAATTTACGAGGTTGAAGAGTGAAAAAGAGGCTAAATTGAAAGTTTTGTATTGTGTAGAAGGTGTTGGGACGTGGAGGACGCTTGGAGTGAGCATGTAAGAGAGAGAGAGAGAAAGGTAAGGTGAAATGATAGTTTTGAAATTTTGTGGTTTTGTGATTATGTGAAGAATGAGAGAATATTTTGAGAGAGAGAGAGAGAGAGAAAGGATTTTGGTTGAAAAGTGTATACATGTGCATTAAAAATTATTGTACCTATTATAAATTTTATTTTATTTTTTATTTTATTTTATTTTAATTATTTATTTTTAAAATTTTTAATGTTATATTTTATTGTTTTATATTTATGAATGTCTCATAAATACGGAAAATGTGTTTAAAGTTAAGAGATGTTAAATGTCTGCAATGGTTGGCTGTTCCTTCAACCGCCCCTCTATGCATTCGGTCGTGTAATATGCACAAGATTGACCACTGACAGTAGACTGTCTAAGCAATGTAGATTGATAGTAATCAATCATTTTGTCTAGACTGATTTGCAATTGAGACATACTCTCTTTTTCATTATTTTTTGAAATTTAACATTTTTAATTCTCCTCTTAAATTATAAAATTTTCTTTTGTCTAATGGATTTGTAAATAAATCTGCTATCTATTTTTGGGTATCAATATATTCCAGAATTATATCAATTTTCAACACATGATCTCTGATAAAATAATTTCTGATCTCTATATGTTTTGTTCGTGAGTGATGTACTGGATTTTTCGCTAAATTAATAGCACTAGTACTATCACATCTAATTGGAATTCACAATACTTTTATTCCATAATTTTTATATGATATTTGATCCACAACAGTTGAGCGCAGCATTGTCGTGCTACAATATACTCAATTTTAGTTGTTGAGGTTGTCACACTGTTTTGTTTCTTTGACAGCCACGAAACCATCATAGTTCTAAAAAATTGGCAAGTACTATTGGTATTTTTTCTATCAACCTTGCAACTTGCATAGTCTGCATCTAAAAAACCATGTAGTTGAAAATTAGAATTCCTATTATACCATAAACTAAGTTCACGACATCCTTCACATACCTAAGGATTCTTTTGACAACTTTCAAATGTGATTCTTTGGGGTCTGATTAAAACCTAACATAGAGACACATGCTACACTAAATGTCTGGCCTAGAATCTGTGAGATTAAGAAGAGAACATATCATATTTCTATATAATTCCCGACAAACGAATGTCTCTTCCTTATCTTTGTCTACTCTAACAGTTGTGCTCATAGTCGTAGCACTTCCTTTGCAGTTCTCAAGACCAAACTTCTTTACTAATTCTTTGGAATACTTGGTTTGACTTATAAATATGCCCCTCTCAGTTTGTTTTATTTGAAGACCCAAGAAATAATTCAATTATCATTCTACTCATTTCAAATTCCTTCTCGATAAACTCAGCAAATTCTTTTAAGAGATTTTCTTTAGTGTTGTTGAACATTATGTCATCAACATATATTTGAAATATCAATAGTTCTTTGTCTATTTTCTTAATAAACAAGGCGGAGTCCAATTTGCCTCTATTGTAACCATTTTCAATCAGAAAATTATTGAATTTTTCATACCAAACTCCATGACCTTGCTTAGGACCATACAAGACTTTTGACAATTTAAACACATGGTCTGGGAATTTGTAGTGTTCAAAGTCTGGAGGTTGTTTTACATAAACTGTTTCACTTATAACTCCATTTAAAAAAATACTCTTTACATCCATTTGATACAATTTATAATTCATGTGGCATGCGAAGGCAAGAAGCATTCTAATTGCTTTCGATCGAGCTATGGGATCAAATATTTCTTCATAATCAATGCTTTATTTAGGTTGTTATGTTCACAGAGTATGGCTCTTACCATTTCTTCTAATGTTTTGTTTTATCTCTTCACAATTCCATTTTGTTGAGGGGTTCTAGGGGCAGAAAAACTATGATTGATCTCATTTTCTTCACAATATTATTTTAATTGGTTATTTTCAAATTCTCTATCATGATCATTTTTTATTTTGGATTTTATGTACCATTTCTTATTCTGAAACTTTCTGCAGAGTTTAATTCCAATGGTCTAGAAGCGAAGATCACATCCTTAGATTTAAATGAGGCTTTTGTTTGCTTTCTTTTCATGTAAGTATCACATATTCTATCGTTTCCAAATTTTAGGTATGGGATACCTTTTACTAGATTTTTCATCTGAAGATATTATGTTTGCTTTCTTGTCTACTCGTCGAGATTGGTGATAAAATTTTAGTATATAACTCTCATTTGAGACTTTTTCCAAGGAAGTTGAGATCGAGCTGGTATGCACCATTCATTGTGATACAAGTTTTCCCATATAAAACGGTAAAGCTTTTAGATGAGCAAGGTAAAAAATTCAAAGTCAATGGGTATCGTTTAGAAATCTATGAGGATAGGACCAACATGAAGGAAGAGTCCGCCATTTTCTTAATTGATTGATACGATAAGAAACTCTTTGCACAAAAGGAAGACAAATTGCTAAAAAGGAGGTTGCAAGTTCATGGGCTTATGCAAGGAAATTTTCTATTCTCTTTATTTATTTTTCATTGCATACAATGTTTGGTTTAAGTGTGGGGTGAGCATATATTCTATTTTTTTTTATTTTTTTTGTTATTCTATTTTTTTGGGAATTTTTGGAAAAAAAAACTTAAAATTTTGATAAAAATGCTGAATTTTTCATGCCAATCAAATTTTCTCAAGTTTTCTGGTATGTACGTATTACTTGAGTTGAATTGACTTATATAAAAGATGATTGCTATTAATGGTTATTTATTACATGATTAGCTATTTAATCTTTTTATAGTTGATTTGAAAGATAGATATGCAAAATTTAATACAAAATTGACCTAAATGAAGATTTGAACCTTAAATAGCAAAATTTTCTTACTCTAATTTTTCTTGTTGAGCATATATCACGCATAATTTGGTTATTCTAAAACTGGTTTTGTTATACATTTTGATACCATATTTTTTTATTTTTATGCACCAAAATGATTAAAATATCTAGATTTATATATTTTTGACTTTC